>OY735249.1:24279576-25582399 GCA_963457695.1 Neria commutata | reverse complement strand
GACTATTCTTAATTTGCCACAATCGCATTACAAGTGTTTGCTAAAGCGATTATTAAGGATTTATTACTCTCGCAAAAAGCAATATTCCATCAAAATGGAAGTAGTGTGTGATTATTCTCTGAGAATTCAATAAAATTTGCTCAAAATCTGTTTCCATTTTCGCGAATAAAACAGCTGATGAGAAATTCCAGCTTATGACGAAAGAAAATCACGATCCAACGCATGTAAATTTTTCCAGCGTGCAAAGCAACAACAAAAAACGTTGCCAGATGGCAAAGTGGGTTTAATTTAGCAGGCGGCAAGGAAAGCACACTAGATAGCACGGAACTGTGAACATTCCAATTGTATTTATACAAATACACTCAAGTGTGGGCTGTGCATTAATAGCTCACGATATTTCGTAAGACTCCACTAAAAATCGCGTATCATCACGTTGTCAGTTGCTTATTTCCAAATGGCTGAGGGATTCCCAGCTATCGTGTTTATTCATCATTCGATTGTAATGCTTGGTCTATGTACAGATGTAATCAACGTAATTTTGCAATAAACTTTAATTATCAATTGTATATTCTTCAACATTTTCCCAAAGATGCCTCAGTTGCGCTGCTAGCGTAACGTAATTCTACACGAATGCACATTTGTATGTATGTATGTCATGTAGTTATTGTGCGCTCGATATTTTCCCTTTTTGAAGATCTATCTGAGAACTCTAAGCATAGCATGGCACGTTTGCCAACGTTTCCAACAGTTAAAATTACCGTTTCTGGTTGTCCTTACTTCTATTTACTACCACTTTCTTGTGTATGTGTTAATCGTGTGACAGTTTAAGCTGAAACGGCGGCAGCACTTCTTCTTCCAACAAGTCCACTACTACTTCTATCTTCCTCGCTTATCTCTTCAAACTTTCGAACTTTCAATTTATCTACTCTTTACTTTTCTCATTATCTGTGCGTATCTGTATATGATTTACCTAATACAGAATTGCCTATCGTTTGCGATAGTGTTCTATTACGAAGTAATATTTTGTTAAAAAATCCAAAAGAATTTCTCTTTCTTCAAATGCTTTCGCTTTCTGAATCTTGTTTTGCTTTGCTATCGTTTAATTGGTAACTTCTTTCTATTCTGTATGATGCGCCAGGATGCACAACCGTTCAATTTGAGTTGTTCTCTTTGATACATTTCACTGCGCATTGAATCGATTCAGCCGATATTGGCATAGCATTAAAATTTCGCCAGCAAAATTCAAGATTTTTTGCCAGAATGTTCTTAAAACAATTCTAAATGATCAATCCTATATAATTACCTCATATGTAGTGCCTCAGTTTCACTGTAGATTTGAAATGCATCAGTATTGAACGGCCAATTGTGTATCGCATCGAGAGCTTTTTATTTCAAACTGTTTATCGCTCTACTTTTAAGACGCCCGCAAATATTGTAAATAAATGGAATTTATACAAATTCTAAATTAACTGCAAATCTGTTGCTATAAGTTACAAAATTGATTTTCACAAAAAACACACTATCACTTCACTCACACACGCACACACATGCACACAATGTTGTCATATTTTATACTTCATTATTAAACATTCCAAATTCCAAATGCTACATTCATTCTTTTTTAGCCTGGCTATCAATCTACAAAGTGCATATATTAAATCTATCTAAGTATATAATTCCATTTGTAAGCTTCAAGAATATGCGCTGAAGAGTGTTGGTTCACTTGATATTTGCTGCTTTGAGGTAAGACCTGTCTGCAACTCTTCAGCGCAGATTCCTGCAACTATTCGTAAATCTTGTATGTATGTACTTATATGTTTCTAAGTAGCTATTCTAAGATTATGTACATATATATCATACACTGGGTGCTGAGCTGTTGGCATTTTTCTCATTCATTTCATAACAAAATAACCAATGATTCCAAACAATGTTCTCAATAATCCTATTCTTTTCCATCCACTCACAATGATATTCTTGCAGACCAACGACGCTTTAGGTTCAACATTTAATTGGATATATTTCGTGCCTCTAATAGTTATAGGCTCATTTTTTATGCTCAACTTAGTTCTTGGTGTTCTTAGCGGGTAAGTCAATTGAAACTTGTAAAATACGTAAATGCGAGTATTTTTTTATGCGTTCACAAATTGTTCATGTGATTTCTGTAAATTCGCACATGTGCAATTTAACTTTCATAATTATTTCGAAACTAATTTAATTGGTTTTGCATTAATCATATTGTTTGCCTTATTTCTTCTACATGTAAATTTATTATGATTTCTCAAGTGAATTTTCGAATGAACGTAATCGCGTCGAACGTCGCATGGAATTTCAGAAATGCCGTTTTCGTGCCATGTTCCAAACAGCTATGGTCTCTTATCTCGATTGGATAACGCAAGCAGGTTCTTACCACATCTATCCTACTGCCCTCTGTAGCATAAAGTACACAGATAAGAGTGAGGCCTAGCTTTAGACTCTAACACATACGGCAATTGTTAACCATCACACGAGTTACAACTACGACAACTACCACTTTTCTATACAAATTTAGACATGAAATACATGCCGCTAGTGCTAGTAAATATACTATAACCTGCAAAGAATAATTTCGCTCCTTTCAAATAAATACGATACATAGACACCTATATATAGTATAATGCTACTGCTAGCCCCAAAAAAGTTACCTCCGTTTTAGTTATGCCAGCTGAAAAAATGTTTGAATTGAGAATTGTTGAACAACTCCACGTGTACATTTTTTGTTCATTTAAGTGATGGTGTTTGTGCATTTTAGTGAGCAAGCTATTCTAGTAAAATATCATTTTATATTCTGAAATGGAATTCCAAGGTAAACCTAAACCAAAACAAGCTATTGCACTCCTGATTACCCACAATTATCCCAATGCACAACAAAGCCTTCGAAATTCATTCAGTCATGCTCAAATCATCAATCGTGCTAAGAACTTAAAGTGAGAAACTAGTGAATTTTAGCAAGAGCAATAGAATAGAAAACATGGGATATAAATTTTTTTACACTTAAAAGTGACTCGTGTCATGTGTTTTAATTTGAAACTAGTTAAACTAGCTTAACTGTACATGCAAGCAATAAAATAAACAATATTGGCGCAATGTTAATTTAAATACGAAAAACAAATTTTGAAGAACTTCTGTAAGAATTTAAGGGAAGAGAGTTAAAATGAATGAGATATGTGTTCATTGAATACAAAAAGGAACTTTCCTAAACATAGGACCACTTCATGGCGGGCTGTTTAATTGTATAGGTGTATAGGTATATGCTCGTATCTGTGAAAAAAGTTTGACATGTAGAAAACTCTTTGTTTCTAGTGGAAATGATACAGAGCATTCGGCCCAAGTAATAAATATTACTTTTATGTATCTTGAGATTAATTGCGTGTATATTGTTCTCTTCCCCTGTGCTCAAACTCAAGCGAGTCATGTACATTTTGTAATATAAACTAAGCCCCAAGCATTTCAGACATGTTACTAGCATCCGTCAGTCACACTCATATCGGCAATCCTATACTATAAGTATTCAATATAAATATATACCTTTATAAATAGAAATATTGGTAATATCATTATGCATAAAACAGTCTTTTGTGTATTGGTTTTTCATTTATTATCATTTATTTTCGTGTTTGTTAATTTCCCTATGTTATCCTTCGTTTAGTGAAACTCAATTCTGTCTTATCTCTTATACGTGCATTTTTCTACTCGAACGAAAACTCGTGCAACATTCCATATTTATCTTGTATGTATGTATATGATTTTGTGTGTATTATTTTTTGTAGTGAATTCGCAAAAGAACGTGAAAAAGTAGAAAATAGACAAGAATTTCTTAAACTTAGAAGACAACAGCAACTAGAAAGAGAATTAAACGGCTATGTTGAATGGATTTGTAAAGCTGGTATAGTATTGTTTATTACAACTAAGATAACAAACAACCACAATCAACAACAAATACAATTTCCTCTACACACGCACTCCAACACATATAATTAACTAACTGATTTGTATTTGCAATAATTACAATATTTTTGATATTAAAGCAAAGCATGCTAATACATTTTTTCAACACAATTACAGAGGAGGTAATACTGGCCGAGGAGCGTACAACTGAGGAGGAAAAAATGCATATTATGGAGGGTAAGTGGGTAATACTGTAAAGATGTATATTCCAAACTAATATGCCCATATTACAGCACGAAGAAGAAACGCAGCCAAACGAAAGAAACTGAAAAGTCTGGGCAAATCGAAGTCTACCGACACGGAAGAAGAAGAGGGCGAAGAAGATTACGGCGATGATGGTACGATTACTTCACTTGAACCACTTTGCATACATTAGGCCACAAAATACAGGGTCATGTGACTTTGAAAAAAAAACATTTAAATGCACAAGTTTAATTGAAACGTAACACAATCGATCACATGGCAAATATCGACATATTCAGTTCGAAACTGTAATAAGTATCCAGTGTATCCACTCTGTCATGTGAGAGTATGAGTGTCTGGCAAGAGGTGTGCCGTTCCATCTAATCTCATACATTCAAAGTTTTTACACGCTTTCAAATTCAGCTGCAATTTTTCCATTTGCGTTTCATTTATTGTACTTTTGGTTCTTTGTGTACCTACTTCTGGATTTCTGTATTTCTGTCTATTTTGTTGTGTTTTACTTTGGGTACACCATGTTTCTGATACTTCACCTCACTTGTCACTTGTCTGTCGCAAATCACTTCGAATGTCCTTGTTGTTGACGTTTTCGTTTGAATGTCTCCAGATGGTGGCGAAAAAGGTGATGAAGGTAAATTTATTTGTTTGTTTGCTTCATTACAAGTTTTTTATTATATTGCTGTTAAATTTCTGTGTTTAATAAAACTACTATGAGGTTTTAACCTAATAAAGTTCCTTTTTAGATTTTCTAATTTTCCTTGCTAAAATTGTTTGCTTTACTACCCAAAAAATATCTACAATAAATAAGCTTAGCTACATAGTTCAATATTATTTTAATTTTAATTTAGTGTTTCGAATTCTTTTCCATGCCATTTGGAAACTGTTGTTTACCATAGTACATATGTATTTTTGGATATTGGCATCTGTTAGGTAGAACAAAAATAAGGCATTGCCCATTATTCCGGGAATTGCATATTTGCTAGCTTATGGTCTTCAAACTAGAGATTAGTCTAACTAGCAGCTTATTTATAAGCTTATAAAAAAGTAGTTAACAAATGATCTAAGATAACTTTTCTGGAGAGCATATTTTACAGAAACCGATTTCTTTACTGCTCTATTTAGTTGAGCTGGAGGTTTCTAGAGCTGTTTTGTTGTTGCCCACTTTCAGTTCCAAAACTGTGGTTAATTAATTTTTTTAGTAAATGTTTGTGTTTTTTGTCTAGAAAACTTCAATAGATTTTAGTAACGATTTTTATGTTTTTGCTTGTCAGTTTAAACGTTAGTACTTTTTTTTTAATATTCCGCAAACACTCTTGTATTCCATTTTTTTAACACAACTCATGTGAATTTTCTAGATTTTTCTATCTGTACTAAGCAATTACGTATTAATTTGTCAATCTTTTCTATAATCTTTTTAAAAAATACATAAATAAATTTAAAATTAATGCTATACTTTTATTTAATTTCATTATTTTCCTCAAAATAATAATACACATTCAAAAATATGTAAGTAACTGAAATGAGAAGTATTTACTTGTAAAACTGCTCATTTCTTCAATTATCATCTTTTCTGCACTTCAAGATTCCCTAGTTTACATATTGCTTTAATATAAAATTCATTGTACAAATGAACTCACTTCGATAAAGATTAAGAGCGCACTTAAAGAAAAATAATCGTATGCTATCTTTCAACGTCTGGCAAAAAATTGTTATCGATAATTTTGTCATTTTGGCACAGTTCATAGTTTAGAAATTCAAGCTAGAATATGAAAGGATAGGAGTAAAGCGAATGATTTATAAGTTCAAATAAATTAATCGCTTCAACTATATTTACAATTTCGTCCTTGCGCGCATTGTTCAGAGCATGCAATTTTTCGACTGAAAGCCAAATTGTGCAACTCTTTTATAAATTTTACAACTTTGCTGCTCCATAGTTGTCATATGGCAATGCAGAAATTTCTATATATGTAACTGAATAGTGTTATATGACACCTACCTTACTTACAAGGCCATTACAGCCTGATGCAGGTCTCAACA
Organism: Neria commutata; assembly: GCA_963457695.1. Lineage (NCBI taxonomy): Eukaryota > Metazoa > Arthropoda > Insecta > Diptera > Micropezidae > Neria > Neria commutata. The sequence continues at coordinate 25,576,177 of OY735249.1, read as the reverse complement.
GGCGCTCCAGCTTTGCGTGCGCTAGCTTAAGTTCCTGGTTCTAAGCTCGGAATTAACTTCTTTTACTTGGTCCCTCTATCGGAGATTCGGGCTCCATCTTATGCGACCGCTTCTAGCCTTTGCATCAAATACTTATTTTTTGCTGAATTAATGATAGTGACGAATAAAAAAGTATAGATTTAATTTTCCAATTACCGTAGTTCTCGTTAAGGCTAATCACATACAAATAAAGATAATACAGTACGATTATATTCGATATTTTGCGAAACCAACCTTTCTCAGGCTCTGAGAAAAAACATAGTATTTTGGAACACCTCATTTTTAACCTCTTCGAAGCACCAATCATAACACTTCTTCCAAGTTCAAAAATAGTTTTCGATTTTTATCATAATTTTTGGTTGCAATTCAAGATTCCGTTCATTATAAACAAACGCTTTTCTTCCTATAATTTCCTTATGAACCTCGACCTCGATTTACTTAGAAACTTCGTATGGAACGTGCAGAGCTGCTTAGCAATTTGATAATAGCGTCTAGCTTTAGTCATTATGCCCAAACTATATATACCCACTAGACAACGAATACTACAAAAGTATAAAAAACAACTGCAGCTATTCACACACATACACACATTATTCGAAATATTTAAAAGCCCAATTAGCTCATTTTCAGAATTTATGTGCATTATTAGTAAAAAAAAAAAAGATTCATCATTGTAATGCCATTATTGAGTTGCATCCGTTGTGTGTTCTTGCATTGACGCCTTTCTCTCGATGCCACTCCCATTTAGGGTATCTGAAATCGCGCTCGAAACCTCAAGGGAGTTGCACGGGATTCTGGCGCGCCGAAAAACGCTTTCGCTTCTGGATTCGGCACACCGTGAAGACGCAATGGTTCTACTGGTTCGTCATCGTGCTGGTGTTCCTCAATACGGTTTGTGTGGCGGTGGAGCACTACGGCCAGCCGAAGTATTTAACATCGTTTTTATGTAAGTATGATGCTCGTGGATGTGTGCGATTTCCGTAAGTAAAAGCATTCACGAGAAATTAATTGCAGTGATTGAAATGCAACAAAATAAAATATTCCTTGAAACTTTCAGTAATATCTCTAATAATATTTTATTTTGTTTCTTGCCTGGGTTTTCTTTGCTTTTGCTTTTTTATTTCTTCTATTCGTGCTTATCTTTTCAGACTATGCCGAATTTTCCTTTCTGGGTCTCTTCATGTCGGAGATGTTCATCAAGATGTATGCGCTGGGTCCGCGCATCTACTTCGAATCGTCGTTTAATCGTTTCGATTGTGTCGTCATTAGTGGTTCGATATTCGAAGTGATATGGTCCGAGGTGAAAGGCGGCTCCTTCGGCCTGTCGGTGCTGCGCGCCCTACGCCTGCTGCGCATATTCAAAGTGACCAAGTATTGGTCGTCCCTGCGAAATCTTGTGATTTCGCTGTTGAACTCGATGAGATCCATCATTTCATTGTTGTTCCTGCTCTTCTTGTTCATTCTAATATTCGCCCTACTCGGCATGCAATTGTTTGGCGGGCAATTTAATTTTAAAGGCGGTACCCCCGAGACAAATTTCAACACCTTCCCCATAGCATTATTGACAGTATTTCAAATTCTAACCGGTGAGGATTGGAATGAAGTCATGTATCAGGGTATTATATCGCAAGGTGGCGCTAAGAAAGGAATGATATACTCTATGTAAGTGCTCTTTTTGCATTACCTTTACGTAATTTTGTATATTTCCCTGCTCTCTATAAAGTCATTGTATGTGCAGCTTTAGCTTTTCTCAGTAAATCGGCATTTTTTTTCAATAAATTTCTTTAAACAATTTTCTTTGAATATACTAAATCAATCAGCGCAACAAAAAAGAACAATTGCTTTTATGATATACAGCTTTTTACGAAATTCGCTGCTGAGATTATTATAATGAAAAATATGCGCATTAAGCCTATTATAAAGTTGTTCACACCCCCCCACTAACCATGCTCATTTTACTTAATTTTGAACTCTCCAAGTAATTGTGTAATGTGCTAAAGTAATGTGCTAATGGCCTTTCAAATTACCTACTTATATGTGTTTGGCTGTAATGTATTGCTAAAGAACTAACAACCAGCGTAGTCCCAAACAAGCTCGCCCCAGTAAAGCACAGGATGTGATTAGTGGTGTACATAGAAACTACCTAGGCTGGTATCAATATACACGCGATAGATGCTAATGTAGAAAGCGATCTAGCACAATAAGTAGATCAGTCTAAATTCAATAGCTGAGTGAAGTAGGTTCAGCTTTTGACTGAGCTGAATGATTCGACCTTTCCTTAGCCGGAGCGTATGGAATATTTTAGGGCTAGTTACTTATTAATACAATTTGATCCTGCAAGGCATAGAACCACTGCAAAGTATTCACTAATACTATTTTATGCTGCCATAAGATAGTGTTACTCAATACGAATTTGAAATTTAAGCGTTGACAAAACGAAGGGTATTCGAACAATGAAGCCTTCAAAATTACTATTGCTACTGTAAGCCAACAAGAAAAGCATTCTGTTTTTTGTGCCGTATCATAACTAATGCATACCACTGTGCAACGATGTAGTACTGCAAACCATTTGGCGAACGAACATTGTTGAACGTCGAACCATTAATGTGTGCAATCCCAACATGCTGCACCGCCCCCGTCCGTGCAGCTCCTTAAAGCCAACCTAGAGAAACACGGCTGCGTTAAAAGTTTGCGCTCTTTGCGCTGTGCTGAGCAATTTTCACGCTGACATTGGAAGCGTTTTCATGCGCAAATGCGCAAACTTTTAAACTACAGTTCGTGCACTATTCATGTCATAATATCGGTAAAAAAAGTCCTTTTGTTAACTTCACTGAACTATAAGGTATTTTGAGAATGTGCCACTTTAGCGATGCAAGTACACTAGTTCCTAGCGTTAGCGTTTTATATTTAGCTGCTAGTTCGTAGTCTTGAGTAAAATTATTTATTTAACGAAGGTATTTTAGTTGCACTTTTAGCGTAGCTATGAGTTTCCTGGCGTTCCTACTTAAACAGTTCTTGGATGGGACGATTCTAGCTTACTCTATTTGTAGTTAAGTGAAGAAGAAAAAAAGAAATTAGAAAGCGGAAAGAAGCTTGGAGCGTGGCAGGAAATAATTTGTAAAATTCGTGATTGTTACAAACACCAAAAAAATTCAGAAAAAATATAAAGAAAGAATAGTTTTTATTCGGACTGACTTGCCAAAGAAAAATGACAATACTTAGTTGTCTATTTCTGTTCTGAAACAAAGCTATTTTAAGTGTACAACAACAAAGAATTAGAAAAAAGAATTATAAAAAAAAAAATATATATATAAATGTTAAATTAATATTTGCATATCATATGTAACAAAATAATGAAAAGTGTTGTACCAACAACTTTTTCACGCACTGTCGATTTTTGACCCAACTAAAATGTACAAACTTTTGCGCTTATCACGATTTTTTTAAATTTATAACTGCAGCGCGCCCATGTTTTTCTGCTTACAGCTTTCTTTATGTCTACTTTACCGTCAGCTTCATGCGACGATTTGTATCCGGTTACACTTATGCTGTATAGACACATAGATACATACCATACGAACAATCTTTGGTTGCATGCTGAATTGTAGCTTATTTCTTTACATCTGAAGTGAAAAGTTACTTCGAAATAAAATTCTAAATTCTATCAACACCAAGAATTTCCAAAACACAAGCAGACAAAAATTTGTATTTTCTGAAAATTTTCTACAGTGTTGAGTTGTAGCATCTACAGACTTTTTTTAAAGTAGTTATATTAAAGACAGTACAGTTGAACATATAGTGCCGAAATCAAAAAAATTTCTTGCATTTTATTCAATTTACGAGGCTTGAGCAATTAAGAAGGATAACATTTTCAATTGCATGCTATTACATATTTAATCACTTTTACACACTTTTATTATACTAATGCACCATAAGCTTCTATGAAAAATTTCAGTTCTCCAGCTTGCTTTTATTTTTCGCTTCACTGAGACACAATTTTCGAGCAGCAGAATTAAATTAGGCAAAAAATAAAGCCAACATTTTTTACGATAACAGTTTTCATATTATTTTAAGCGTAAACAGTTTATAGAATTGCTCATTTTCACAGTTAGAAAGCTTTAGATGGCTATCAGATGAAAAGAAATGTGATGTTGATTCGCCTATATGTCAAATTATTTGGTATATAGCAAGCTGAAGCTAATCTGACTATTGAAAATGAATGCAGTGTTTTTCTGTTCGGCTTTTGTTAGGAAGAGAGCCCGACCGAACGCTCGGTCTCGGCTTCGGTTACCGAACAGTTCGGCCAAATGGTTCGGTCTCGGTTCGGTCTCGGCTACAAAAGGCCGAGTATTTAGCCGAACAGTTGAGGACAAAATTGTATAGTTTTAAACAAAATTTAAATTTTTTTATAATACTTTTTATTGATTTTTCATAAATCAGATGCTTAATGTAGGTATTTATACCTCAAATGAATGGTTTTTTAAATAAAATTTTTTTTCATTAAAATTCTTCTCCTTTTTTTATATATATTTTCGAAAGGTTCGGTCTCGGTTTCAGACGAACATTAAAAAAAAGGCCGAAGTTCGGTATCGGTCTCGGCCAAAATTTCGGGTTCGGTCGGGCTCTAGTTAGGAAGTGCATTAATTTGTATGAGCTCAGCATAAGGAAGCACATTTCTCGAAACACGTTAAAAACACATTTTCAAATGCATGCAAATTCATGAAATATATTGCATACTTAATATTTAACATGAGAAATGGATATTATATACAAAAATATATTGCATCGAAGCATATTTAATCGTTACTTGTAGTTGTAGCGTGAATTCGTGAAGCCAGCACGAAAGGATGGCAAAGTTTTCCGACCCGTGATACTCGGGCAGCTGTTATACGTATCTTCATATGTGCGTCGAGAAGAAAAGCGAACAACAACAACTACACTAATTTCATGTAAATTTTGTTATCAACGAAAATAATGTGCACAAGTTTGCATATGAAATTAGTTGATGGATTTTAATCGAGTTCTCGCGAAAGCTCAACTTTTTGTGCCTCGTATAAATTGCAGCGTCTACGGCAGCTCGCTTTCGAGTTCCAGCTACGAGCGGCGCAAATCGCTCATTTTATACCTATCATTTTTTTTGGTCTTATGTACATATGTATGTACATATGTAACGTAAGGTAGCGCTGTGCAGCAAGAGCGCTGGCAGAGCGGGAGATTTTGGCAAGCCTAACGTTAACGAACAAGGGAGAGTATACCTATGCTGCGTCCATCCAGCTCGATGTTGTGTCATATTCCTTGCAAGAAAACGTGTCTTCTATAGCAATGGTAGCAAATGCGTTTGTATTTTGGGCGCTTATCTCTCGAGATGGGCGTGCTCAGTAATGCAAAATCATTTGTAACCAATTTAAATTTTTTATAGCTTTTTTGAATTTGGCTGTTTCTTTCGAAATTGTTGTCATTTGTTTAAGCTAACTGTGTATAATTTTCTACAGCTTAGTGTATTTTGAATTAGCCACGATTAACGCAAAGAAACTTTCATAGCGCTAACTTGAATTGATCCTTTCTTCAGTACGTTCACTTTCATTCATAGCTCAAAGATTCCTTAACACAATTTCCATTATCTCGCCCGCTCGCATTTCAACTCAATTTTATTGTAATATTTGCTCAATTATTGTAAATAGCTTAAAATATTTGCCTCCAAACTATTGTAATTCTTGAAATTTTTTCCACGCTGTGCCAAACCAATTTATGAAATGCTGGATTGTTTTTGTGCATATAACTCAAACGGCATTTCGACGTTTCCGCCATTTGCTTCATCGCCACAGATACTTTATCGTATTGGTACTCTTCGGTAACTATACACTGCTAAACGTATTCTTGGCTATCGCCGTCGATAATTTGGCGAATGCCCAAGAATTGACCGCTGCCGAAGAGGAGCAAGTCGAGGAGGATAAAGAGAAGCAGCTGCAAGAGCTGGAAAAAGAAATGGAAGCGCTGCAGGCCGATGGTACTCACATAGAAAATGGTGACGGTGTGGCCGCGTCCAATAAGGTCAAGTGCAAAAAGAAAGAGGAGGAGAAGAAGGACGAGGAGGAGGTCACGGAGGGTCCAAAGCCAATGTTGCCATATTCGTCGATGTTTATACTATCGCCGACAAATCCGTAAATACGCACACACATACTTACTCGTATTCATAAATGTGAAATTTAAAATTTAGGTTTTCAAGTATTTTTTTTGCAAATAATTTTATATAGATTTAAGTAGATACAGTACGACTATAGGCTAAACTTAACGAACAAAGGGAAGACTTTACAATTATCTGCTGCTCCTATTATCTATCTTCCTTTCTACTTAATTGAACATAACAATCCGAAGCCAAGTTACGACCTGCCATAGAGGAGCTTTTAGTAAAAAATTTGAATCAGATGGGATATGCATAGATTTAATAAGTTTAGATATTTTTATTCAGATAATTATCTTTAAACTGTCCCTATCATTGCTACATTAGAGAAGTGAAAAGTTCGTTTGAATATTAAATATTATTAATTATTATATAAAAGTAACCAATATGTAGTTTATACCTTTTATGTATTTTTATCTGACATATGTATTACTTGACTAACAAACAAATATTAATGTATTTTTTCTCTTACATTTTTTCTTTTCGTATTTTCTGTTAAAACAAAAATCGTTTTACTTTTCAAAACTTATCGATCAACGATCGACACCACATGCTGCACCACAATCCAATCATCCTTACCACCAACCACTCAAACCACGCCATCTCCATCACCACCGCCAACAAATTATCGCTGTTCACCAACACCAATTCGAATGGCTGAATGAATTATTTTCTGAACTCACCCACTGCGCAAATCTGGAAAATTGCAAAAACTACTACAAAAATATAATATGATCAAAAAATTGCATGCGAAATTGGAAAAAATCAAAACAACAAAAACGATCGGTTATTGGCATATTTCAATCACAAATTATGCACCAAATCTACACGAATCCGAAAATGCGAAATACGAAATGCGAAAACAGCATTAGACGTGGCGCCCATTGGGTGGTCAATTTGCCGTATTTTGATTTTTTCATAATGGTCGTCATCTCATTGTCATCGATAGCGTTAGCTGCCGAAGATCCCGTTCGTGAGAATTCACCGCGAAATAAGATTCTGAATTATTTCGATTATGCATTTACCGGCGTATTCACAATAGAAATGTTACTGAAAATTGTAGACTTAGGAGTAATATTACATCCTGGCAGCTATTTAAGAGAATTCTGGAATATTATGGATGCTGTGGTCGTTATATGCGCTGCTGTTAGCTTCGGCTTCGATATGAGCGGTAGCAGTGCTGGACAAAATTTATCAACAATCAAATCGTTGCGTGTCCTGCGCGTCCTGCGACCATTGAAAACAATCAAGCGCGTACCAAAACTGAAAGCCGTCTTCGACTGCGTAGTGAACTCATTGAAAAATGTTGTTAACATTCTAATCGTGTACATATTGTTTCAATTTATTTTTTCTGTAATTGGTGTACAATTGTTCAATGGGAAATTTTTTTATTGTACGGACGAAAGTAAACATACTTCCGAAGAGTGCCAGTAAGTAACAAATTTCAATTAACAAAACAAATTCGAAATTCTTTTTTCTCTATGTTCGATTTTATTTTCGATTTTTCGTTCCTCCTCAATTTGATTTACATACTATATAAATTTAGAAAAGCTAAATTTCCTTTTGTTATCGTTGTCGTTATTAGTGCAAAGTCGTAGTTTCATTATAGCAAACAATTCAAATTGATTTAGTTGCAAATAGTCTCGATGTCGTCTATTTGTATCCCGCATTAGTCAGTTTACAGCTCATCCGCTTAAACAACGCCCAGACGCCTCTACAGTCGGCTTCTAGCTAATGATTTGCCGCTTTGTCTGTAGCGGATCCTCTCATTCGTTCTTAACCACGAAAAACGCAACGTTAGAGATTAGCGAATATCTTTTGTCTCGTGCCTAGTCCATATTTTGTTTCAGTTTCTTTTAATGTTAGCGCTCTTCTGCTTCTTCTCTGGCGCTTGTACCAGATTCTGTAAATAGATGTCTACTATTTTCTTTACGATACATGTTCTTATTTAAACTCTTTCAAGCATATAAATTTTATAACTTTTCAAACTTCATTTCGATTTCGAAACATACTGCGCTCTATAGTATACTGTTCGTTTAGATTTTTCGTAGCTTAAGGCATGACAATATGGTGGTTTGTTTAACAGTTGGGATCTTGATCGGTTGATAAAAGAAATTGGCTTGTCTTCGAATACCATTGATTCAGATGGAGTTGGCAAGAATCTCAGTCTCTGCCTGAACAAATTATGAACGGCAACAACAATAATGACCCACCGAACGAACAGGCTACCGATATTGACATGCACTTGGTTGCTAATGTACAAATGTTCAGTCACTCTTGTAGTCGCTAGTGAGTCACAGCCAAGGGTACAAAATTATCAATACTTTATGAAAGAGATGATAGTGAAACGCAGCTCAATCGAGGAGTGCGCCCTAAACGGAGAGCGTATTTGAAGAGAATGTTAAAACCAGGATGTAGTTCGGGCCGGCGGTTTTCTTTTCAATAGCACTCGAAAATCCTTGAGGCCGCCAACGAAAAGCGTTTGCCAAGTGCTACTCACGCCGACATCACTGCAAGTTTGCGATGGTGTGTGGGGTGGATTGCGCGGCAGCAACGACACGACACGGCATTGTGATAGGATGCTTTCAGGAAATTACTTTTAATTGCACCGCAAGTCTGTACACACGCACCAATACACCGACACACACACACACACAAGTACGCAATGTGCCTTAACGTGCAATAAAAAGTGCCAAATTTCCCATAAGTAAATTGCGATTTTGATTTCTTTGAGTTATCCTGTTGTCGTTATTGTATTTGTATGTAAAACCATCAAATGCGTGCACAGATTATACAGAATGTAAGAGTAGCATTTTAAAGTTTCTCGCTTTGTTTATTTGCCTGATTGCCTGCCAACGCAGGAACAAATCGCGCAAGCAAACAGAGCCCCACCACCGAAAAACAATGACAAACCATGTCTGATCGCCGTCCACACACCACACTCTAAACACAACAGGCATCGCTTAGCCACTTGCCCGCCCCCGTAGTCCTACACTCACATACGCGTCGGTCCATTGTAAAATGAGGAGCGTTGCCTTGTATCTTGTACACGAATCTGTCTGCATATATATACGAGTATTCTGTTTGCGAATTGGGTATTCTATGCCAAAGAGTCCATATTACTGCCAGAAGATTTCTTAATAAGCTTGATCGAAAACGTCCGACACAGAGACGCGCTCCCACACACGCACTAGACAAATTGACACACAACCCGAACACCGGTTTTGACGCTTTTGAACGGAGTCTGGCAATTTTATTGATGCGCCGCTTATAAAGTCTTGATAAATGTACGAGTTTGTAGTGGATTTAGTGCGTTTTTTAGTTTAGACACATATTAGTTCACAATTAGCTGTACTTTTGCCTATGATTTTTCGATTTCTAACTGGATCTTAACATTCGTGCAAACAATTGAACTTGTACTTACGCAGATATTCAACAATAGTTATGCATATCTAACACACTCAAAATTAGCTGCAATTTAAAACAAAGGATTTCGCATCCTTCTGTTTTAATTGTTTGCCTTCGCGTGCAATGAACCGAGAAGCATGTTCGACAAACTTTACCGTTTGCACACATACACACAACAAAGGATGAACATGCTTTTCGTGCATACAGAACTAAAGATACACACCACGTAGGATGTACCAGCAGTGAAGACAAGGAATGCTCGCAATATTCAAGATGGCTATAAAATTAAGGCTTCTTTGGTTTTATATTGAAATTGCCTTTTAGTTGTACCGATTTGAGCCTTTAATAAACGCTATTGGCATGTTTTCTCTTCAAAAGTGTTTTTTCTTTTACATGCTTTGTGTTGCTAATGTGTCGATTCTGTAACATTTGTTATTTCCTTACGCCTAAATTGTATAAAGCGCCTTTCCCGCACACACACACAGCTACACACGGCTAGACACACATGGTGGGCTGCGCATGTATGTATGTGCGCCCGACTTACACCAGAGTGCTGCACTTTGGCCGGTATTCAGCAACCTCGTTCCAGATACTTTCATTGCTCATTAGTGCCTTCCAGTGGTATCCTCTCATTTAATGTGCATCTTACATTAGCATTCTTTTAACTTCACTTCTTTTCAATTGTGTTTTATGTTTCGAGTTTAGTTCTTGTTTTCTTTGTGCTCGTGTTTTGCTCTTGTAACTTTTACATGTCTTAACAAAACCAAAAATTACACAATTTTCCCGAATTCAACCATCATCACCCTCACCACTAACCTGCCGTATCTGAAAAGGGGTTCATACTTCAAATACGAAGAGGACGAACTACTTCCAAAGCAGGAGGCACGTGTGTGGCGGCCGCGTAGTTTTCACTACGACAACGTGGCGGCCGCCATGTTGACGCTGTTCGCAGTACAAACCGGCGAGGGATGGCCTCAGTAAGCATACAGCAAGCGCTCGCACTATTCTCCTACTTTTGCTTTACTTACCATATGCCAAATCTTTATTAATTGATATGTTTTTCATTTGCGTGCGTACTCGCACCGATAATTCAATAGAGTCCTACAACACTCCATGGCTGCCACATATGAGGATAGGGGTCCAATACAGAATTTCCGGATTGAAATGTCCTTATTTTATATTGTATATTTCATTGTATTTCCATTCTTCTTCGTAAACATATTCGTGGCCTTGATTATCATTACATTCCAAGAGCAAGGCGAGGCCGAGTTGCAAGACGGTGAAATCGATAAGAATCAGGTGAGCGCTGACATGTGGCTGCGGCACATGCATATCACTTCTAGTGTATCTATCGTTGTTGGTGTTGTGAATGTAGCATAGTACTCGATGTGTTCCCATGCAAACTTTCAAAACCATCATGTCCATGAATGCGACAATGTCTGTTACATTTCGAACGCATTTTTACAATTTTTGTTTCTTTCAATGCATACCAACATATAAGGAAGCTATCGCTTGCTCCCCTAGAGAAACGTTCTTATTCACAATGTTAATGTAGTTCGCCTACAAAGAGGTATCAAGAACGAGCTAAAGTAGTATTTGTGACTCGAAATACACACCGAACCCCACTCACACACAAATGCAACTAGCTGTAGCATATGCTAATTTTCCCACCCAAAAATATGAGAGATGTCCATGCCAAAATTACAGTAGTCAAATGAACATCTTTATTGTAACTGAAAAATGTGCCTATGTATATAGCCAACTGCAGTTTTGAGCACTATTCGCGCATGATATGCGGTTTATAAAACGTGTGCTACTTGCTTTCTTGCAAACTACCAGCATAATCGCACAGATACTACTGTTAAAATGCGTTTGCATTCCCAAGTTTTCAAAGCACAATAAAACAGACTTTAATTTAGCTTCTCCAATTGAAATTAGTTCAAGTTTAGTCCAAATATTAGATATAAAAGTTGAACATTTCCCGGAAGTTAAAGAACTAACATTATTTGTAATATCCGTTAAAGTTTAAAGTATTTTAAAAGATATTACAAGTCAACGTCGCGAAGGTTTGTATCACTCGTTCTACAATTTGAGTAACAGTTTTGGGAAATGAAGCTCCAAATTTCAATATGACATCTATATCTGTTGACAGAATTCGATCTAACAAATGTATAAATATCTGTGTATGAAAATCAAAAATTCAAAATATCCATTAGATATGCCCTAAAACGCTCTTCCCAAAATATTTGACGTTGGAACAATTTTTTGCAATCGAACAGAAGAAATTGTATTTCAAAAATAATATGAAAAGATGAAAAAGATTGCTCGAACGTTTCAAATTTTATTGTTAATCTATTATGTACTACATATTATACATTAGCGCTTCTCTGTTACGCTGTCTACGCACATCTCTAACATTGACAAACTTTTCTAGTTGTCTCTATGCTTCTCAAACTCATACCGCTTCCAGTTACTTCCTTGCATCACCTCTATTTTCCGAGAAATGCACACTACTCTTTCGACGCATCGCTGTACAGTTTTAATTGGAAATGTTTACTCTTACAGAAATCTTGCATAGACTTTACGATAGGAGCTCGCCCACTCGAACGCTACATGCCCAAGAATCGCAACACTTTCAAGTACAAGGTGTGGCGCATCGTCGTGTCGACGCCGTTCGAATACTTCATAATGATGCTTATTGTGTTCAATACTTTATTGCTTATGATGAAGGTAAGTCTTGCCATGCAACAACTGAACAGCTACTATATACAGACATTTAGAAATTGTTTCCCAGTACATATGTTCAAAAGATCGCATGTATTGCAAAAATGTTTTCAACTGCGTTGCTTTAAGAAATTCACAAGCACACTAAATAAAAACATACGAGTATGCATCGTAATTGTGCGTATTTCCGGTTCAATTATTTCAGTTTCATTGCTTATATTTATTATTGTAAGCTATTTATTACTTACTTAAAAAAAAATTAAGCTCCCCTAAAAAAGTTTAATACAAGTATTAGAAATATTAATTTGAAAATGAAAGTGCTTGAAATCAATGCAGTTTATTTTATTGATTCAATGCAACTTTGCATATGAACTGAAACAGTTTTTTTTAACAGTGACACAATAGCCCAATTCAAAATTTTGTGCATTTAAAATTGCGAATTTGTGCAACAGTTACCATTTTCCGTGAATTGTGAGCGGATTTTTCGGTTAGTTTGCATCACATTTTGCCAAACACGAAACTCACAGCTGGTTGCTCAAAAGGATAATTTTTTTCTGCAGAAATTTCGACTTCAATACAAATTCAAAGTGGAACGAAACTTTAAAAAGCAATAAGTGGACTTTTTAACAGAAGAAGCTGCAATGCAAGCTTTTTCTTATGCTTTCTTTTTTTCCCATTTTAATCAAATTTGAAACATTTCGGTTCGCACTTCTTCTTATAAACTACGGGCTTTAAATGTTGCATTTTTCCAAAGTTTTTGCAATTGTATCTCTGCATATTTTGTTAGTGTAGAGTAAAAATTTACTCCAAAATTTGCAATTGCAACAATGCAAGACCATTTGCACAAGCTTGTGAATTGGGCTAATATATTTATCTAACTGAACCAAGAGTAACTAAGGCTTACAACACATTGAAATGGCTTTGTGGCTGTTGGTGATTTTATGTGAAGGACTATTTTACTCACTACATATTGAACACACAAACAACAATAACTGAAAATACAACTTTGCAATAGAACGTAATATTATTACCGCAGTAAATACCACGGTGTTGTGTATACCCTTTTAGAATACTAATATACGCTACTATATAAATTTGCATTTATATAAATATACATACACACATAAATAATAATTATTTACGAATTTCTACAGTACCATAATCAAGGTGAAATGTACGAAAAGTCACTGAAGTATATCAACATGGGATTTACTGGAATGTTCAGTGTTGAAACGGTACTGAAGATAATTGGATTTGGTGTGAAGGTTAGTATGCTTCCAGATATACAACAACACTACAACATTAGAGCAGTACACTATATTTTTTGCAATTGAGGTGTTTGTGAAATATACAATGTTTCATTCGTTATGATGTCGCTGATATATAACGGGGCGAGTTCTGTGCGTGAATATGTAATGGACTTTAAGAGCTACAAGAATTCATTCATATAAATATTTTTCATTTGTCTTCGCTTAGAAATGCACTCAACCGGGCTGCATATAATTGACTCTTTATTAAAGCATATTAAGTATACTCTACATTTTGAATTTTCTGAATCTTGGATCAAATTACGCTGTCCATTAAGACGCGATTAGGGATAAGCTACCCCGTAGGAGTCTTATCTGCAATACTAGCAAGCTTATATATGTAGTTCATGCTATAACATTGTGAATTTCAGCAGATTCATACATAATACACGCATACACGTACCATGCACATACTTCTTCGTATTGACATATTCTTTTGTGTATTTTTAGAATTTCTTTAAGGATCCCTGGAATATCTTCGATCTGATCACTGTACTGGGCAGTATAGTGGATGCGCTCTGGATGGAATTCGGGGTAATTAACATGCACACAGCTGATTTGCTTTTATATGTACCTTTTCCTTTGTTTTCGATTTCTTTAGGCTGTTGCTCTATATAAGTTACTCTTTCTGAAACATGCTATACGAGTATTTCGAAAACAATAGTTTTCGATTTGTTATTCGCCGCTTGATAAAGCTGAGAAATCGGCAAGCAATTTTCAATGAATTATTTTTGCTACTAGGGTTGGTCATACTAATATAGTATACATATAGCAAAAAGTTATATTTGCTTCAGCATTTTCGTTGTTCAATTAATTAAATAATTGTCGCTTTATATCGTTGACTTTTAAAAGAGTCAGCAACTTCTTTGAAATGTTACAACAGTTGTGTGCTTGCCCGCCAAGCCAAATTGCATACATTTTACAAAAATTTCGAATATTTCGAAAATTTCTTTGAATCTTCAAATATATATTTAAAGCTTTTGAGTTTATCTTCAATTCAGCCACACTATTGCATTCTATTTTAGACATCATCGCCAAATACTAAAATTAATAATCACATATCTTTTTTAATTTTCCTTTTTCATATATTATTTGTGTACGAATACGAAAACCAAATACGAAATGGGGTCCCAAATCAAAATCGCAAAATCTCAAAAACAAACAATCAAAAAAACGAATTTAAACACAAAACAATGAACATTGAACACAACCGATACACAAACACTCGCATTCATATGCCACACCTAAAACCTATATAACACTTTACCAATATACACTTGAGAAACAACAAACTTACACAAATTGCATTTTACTAAACACACTTTCAACAATAATTATACAAAATAACCATTATAACAACAACAACAACAACAACAAAATATGCATCATCAAAATTTTGTTTTGCCAATCTAATCTCAATCTATCCTGTCGTTCAATAATTTCGAAACCAATCGACTTTGAAACACCACATCCAACAAAATTTTTTCCAAAATCTTTCTACAATACTTATCTACATCTACTACTCGAACAACAATAACAACAACATCAACTACACCAGCACGATGTAAGTACAAAACACTATCTACACTACTACTACTACATGCTAATTACCTTTAAGTCGTTCTATAATCTTTGATTGTATCCTTGCCAAATATTGTATTGTATTCTTTGAGTTGATTTTTTTGATGCTGTATTAGTTGATTTTTCGAAATTAGTTTTAGTTTTAATGTTTTGTGTTTCGATGGTTTTATTTTCTTGCTGCTTATGATGTATTTATTTCTTTAGATTACGCGTTGGTTTTATGTGCTCTATGTTAAAATCGTGAGAGAGCTAGCAATATATTCGATATTTTGTACGCTGTGCTAAGAATGTACCTAAATATAATATGACCTCAACTCAATTTAATTTTCAAAACTCGAAAATCGGCTTTAAAGGCACTTAAATAAATTTCGTTCTTTACATAAAAGGCCAAAGGTCAGACATTGCTACCCTTCAGCTGTGCAACTTTTTCGGAAATCGGTCAAACATATCCATACATTTTATTCGAATTTACCTTCAAGATCGACTCGATCATTGTTGCTCATGCAAGTTGAATCGGCGAAGACACAGAAAAAGTAATCGAACGCGCTTACAATTTTTCGCAGTGTGTTGCTGCATTCACATTGCAAGTTCTCGTCAGCGTAGTTATTTGCTTTTATTTTCCTTGTTATATTTCTTGTTAAAGTACTTCTTTATTTTATTTCCGCTTGCAGTCAATCAAGTCAATGCTGACACGAACATTTTTCACTAATTTCAAACCATTTTCGAACTTGATAAACAAACATACTTTTAAATCGCATATATTTCTAGTATGTCTAAATGATTATTTGAGTTTATTTGATGGCATGCTACTTTTTGAGTACATATACTACATAAACATAAGCTTATTGCGCTGAAAGAAACTATATTTTAAGCATACTGTAAGTAATACAAGTTTTTTAACAACTTTGTGTTTAACCAAACGACACAAACAATGCAAACTAACAGACCACCCAAATGTTAACCCATCTAAGACATATTGGACAAAAGAAGCTCAAGTCCAGACAGTGATCTTATATTATTTCGAGCGTTTCCATTTTTCGTTCGCGCTTTGATTTTCATATTATCCTTTCTCACGCTCACCAATTTTTCTCTCTGTACCGCTGTTGTAATTCGCACTTTCACCGCAACAAAACATCAAACCAAACAAAACAACTACAACGAATACGATTTCTTTTTGCCATGCAAACTCATCTCTGGCACATTTCTTTCCCTTGAAATTGGCAACATCACTGTTGAAACACTGCAAAATTGACACCCACTCATAACACATAACGCGCATCAACAATCGACCATCGACCATCGATAAACGATAACCATGCATCACCAACTACAACATTAAACATGGCACCAACGCCAAACACATCCACCGCCACCGCCACTGTCTCCACCACCAACACAAACACCATTACTACCACTCTGGCTACTGCCACTGCCACCACTACCACCACTGCCACCACGACCACCACCAAAACCACCACATTGTCACCAACCAACGCAACTTTCTCAATCGCTAATTATCACAGGCAACTGACGCAACTGTAAGTAGTCAGCAATCAATAAGTACCTACATTTTTTAATTGATCTTGAAATTTGAATTGCAATCAAATAACAGAACCTAATATAATTCTAATTGGATTTTAAAGGCTATTTCTAATTTCTAAACATGATCTAAAATGTAATTTTTGCTCATTCTCCTTTAGTTTGCCAATTTGTAAGATGTAGCCGAGTTAATGGGCACTTGCAATTAGTTGCTTCTGTAAAAAGTTTTTCTTGCTTGATGATCCGAGTTGCTTTCGCCAACCCAGCGCTTTTTCTACAAATCTAACATTCTTTGTAATAATTTGCGGATTTTTTTCATTTTCTTGTGAAAGTTTATAGTTTCCTCTGCAAGCATTTGAAGTATTTTTGCAAAGAAAATGCATACAAACTCACTGAAATCCTTCTTAAAACTCACCCAATTAGATCTTTTTCTGAATTTGGAAAATGTTTACTTTAATTGTTTCACTGCACCATGATACCAAGTAGTTTCAAGCGATATCGGCATGTTTTGAATTTCTGCAAATTTTCCACATTTTACTTTCGATTTCTTTTACGGGCAGGGATTTTCAGGACCAATTTAGGCTGCTAAACGCATAATGAAATTAAATTTGGAACTGAGATGGAAATGTTTTGTAAAATTGTTAAAAATTGGTAAATTGAAAAAAACTAAAAATTGCTGCAATGCGCAAAGCTTTCAAACAAAAACTACAAAGTATGCATGCTGAAAATGGTATTAAATAGAAATATTTACTGCGGAGTTGCACAAATATTTCGTAAGTATCTATAAGTTTTAATGAAATATTGATGGCTAAAAATTGCTGCGAAACTTCAGTTCAAAAAAGGCACTCATCTGGCAAAGCCACCTTTCAATTTCTTAAATTTAGAGATTGTAAAGAGATATGAAGCTGCCTTTCATACGTATATTTGAACAACTCCGCAGAAAAGTGAAAAATCAAAAAATATATTAAGATACAAACAAATATTTTAGCTATACAATTGCCTGCTCGGTGAAACTGTTATTTCGGTAAGTAAAAAAGTTGAAAGGTGTAGAGAGTAACATTAGAACAAAGTTGTGAAGTGGCGTGAATTTTCGAAAACCTATTTTGGAAAAGTGTTATAAATGAACTACTCCGAAGGAATTGCTTCGTGTTCGGTAGAGATCACTTCGTATTTGGTCAGATAGTAAATGTGATGGCTTTTTTGCTGCTGCTGCTGCTGTTGCTGCTGCTTTAAGTTCTACATTTCAGAACAAATTGTGAAAAAGGAAAATAATATGTAATTTTCTTTGAAACAAATTACAGGCAATAAGAGAGTTCATTCAAAAGTTTTTGGTAAGTTTTACCAACCAAGTCAATAAACAGGGTTATGCTGAGTGCTGTCTATAAAGTTGCGATTTACCAATTTTTAACAATTTTTCTACTTGACGCAGTCCTTGAAATGTCACATTCTCAACACATAATACGCGCAGACCACTCAAAATACGCATTTAAATCATCTCAATACCGTTGCATCAGATTTTTCATTTTCCTTACGGTATACTATAACTACGCGTATGCTATACTTCGATGGGTTACATATACATACATACATACATATATATAAACACAGAACACTGAGAACATTTAGCAGTATACAAGCATTTTTAAAATTTCTTACATAAATTTAGTACAACACAATACTAACTTAGTTTGTAGTGCAATTTTAAATTTGAACTTGTGTAGTTCTAACTAATAAGTCGTAATTTCGTGTTGACAAACTTTGTTTATCTCCGGATGCATAGATACTATGTAATAGCTGCTTAGAGAGCCACAGCCAGAAACTGAATTTGCGAAGGCTGCAGTGCGTAATTTTATTTGGTAAGAGCTCTCAAAAACTAAATTATCTTAGCAATTACCTATCTTGCAAACAAAATTGCGAAATTTTAAAAAGTTCTGCTGGAAATTCACTTTGGTCGAATTAAAATTATCACATTTTTTAGCAACGTTTTCATTTTGTTGCCAAAGTTTTGTATTTTTGCATCTTTATTTCCGAAAAGGTGACGTTTTTATTGGCAATTTGTTTAAAACCACTCCTTTTACTTGCATAAAATTTCTAGTTTTGAAGAAATATAACCACAAGCAGATGCTCACTGCTTGCCTATGAACCAGGCTTCTGTTAACGCCCTTGGCCTCTTATATGTGCCGCTTATAAAGGATCGTTTGCAATTTTTTGTGCATCCAGAGAATAGCAACTTTTTTCACATGAGTCAAATTCAATATTTATTAATAGTAGCTTCATAAAGTAGCTTAGATATTATTATAATCGAGCAGTAGAAATCAATGGACTGTATTTATGGCGCATTATCACTCGCTACGCGATCAATTTGATTACACTGCCTAGCAGATTGTATATCGAATTGACGATCGGCAAAAGTTTTTAATGCCACATATATTCAGCTCAGTTATAGTAAAATTTGCGCTGTTGATATTCGCATTTAGCGAATTCTGAATTGTATATTTTGTATTTACGAAATTTGCGCATATTCTTTTCGAATTATTAAAGTTGCCCCATACCCCAGTTGCATTAACCTATTGTAGCAAAGCTAGTTGCCAGCTAAAGGCATTTTGTAAAGAAAACAACGTAAATGTGAATTGCGAAAATTCTGCTTTGATTCGCTCCTTTAATTGATCTTGGCTATTTAACGTAATGCGTAAAGTTGCCGTAGAATTGTTTACTATGTGTATAAATTCTTTTTAGTTTAAAACTTGAACAACTATTAATGCCGCACTTTCAATTTGTTTCTTTTCTTCTTGCTATTAAAATAATACAACATTAAAATATTAAAAACCAACAACGAAATCGCAATTCGCACAACAACAACAACAACTGAAATTTGCAACCACTTGCGCTGTGTATGGCAACTTTATAATTTGTTAATGTGGCTTTTTCTCGATCAAATTATTGAATATGGCAAAAACAAAACAAAATAACAACAACAATATCTAAAATACTAAACGATAAATACTGAATGTATTTGCTTGCTATATACGATATATAAATTTGAATGCTTTGTTTGATATGCAACAACCGATTGGGCAAAACCAAATACTCATGTTTATATCAATTATAATAACAATGATAACTACTAAAATAATAACTAAATTGCATTGCAACAAAACAAATTAACTATTTATATACATATATATTTATATATGCAACCGAAACATCATCAATATTCTCGCCCATCATGCAACTCTACTGACTTTTTGAAATCTATTCCAAAATACCCACATCTGCGCACTTACAATATCAAAAACCTATCACAACAACAATAACTACAACTACAACCACAACCACCATCACCACCACCACCACTACGATTAAAATGGTAAACAATTATTTTTGGAAATTGATTGAAAAATGCAATTCGATAACATTACAATTGTCATTTGTCGATTAACAATTCCGCAGGATGTAAGTAAAACTTTTCTTAAACTTAATTACGGTTCGATGCATATGATTAACTTGTTGATGACCCCAGAATTTAATGCTTCTCAGATAATACCATCTTACCTTCCGAAGCTTTTAGTTGCTTTGTTATTTTCCTACTACAATTGAAATTATTGTTCAAAAGTTGTAAGTTGTTACAAACCTTTTGAGATGTTTACTTGTGCAAATGTTTAAGTACATGGAACCCTTTCCGAATTTTTAATCTACCTACGCTGTAATTTTATGCTAGGGCGCTTTGATAACTCCCACTTTTCTGTGATGGTCTTTTAGAAGTCTTTAATACCTGCTAACATTTTTATTGCTGTCACATATCAACTGACTTGTAAAATATCCACATGCATATGTAGCTCCCACGCTGCAATCGATCCTTCGCCATATAAGTTCATTAGTACATACAATGAAGGGAGCTGAAAGTTTTGAATTGATTTGCATCTCACTCTGTCTAGCAAATAGGTACTAGACTCTGGGCTTGAAACTTCTTAGTTTTGGATTCAACTTCCACAGCATCGTTAAGCCAATTGCAAAGTTTATGAACTGAACTGCTGTTAAAAGAAAGCAAACACAAGACTTTCAAATCTCAAATTCCTCATTTTACCATATCGTTAACCCGAACATAGCCAGCCTCTTCCCTAATAAACACTTTCCAGCGCCATTTCTGTAACAACTTAAGTAGACATTGTAAACAAAAGTTAACGCTAATCGTCAGATAGAGTATATGTGAATTGTCATCAAATTTGTAGGGTAAATATATACACTTGCCCTACATAACAGCTCTACTATTGCTATGCATTTACCAAAATTATGTCTAAGTCCGCTCATATAAGATTTCTTCTCAAGTTTCTTACAATTAGAAAAAATAATTGGCCTATTGATAAGAATTTAGATCCACTGCTATTGCTCTTATGTATACATACATGTCTGCAGAACAATTCTCCCTTTCTGTCTCTCTTATTGTTAGTGCCCTATTGCAGTTTGAACTTACATCTAGCATTTATATAGCTTAACCGTTCTATGCGTAGTTACTAAGCAAGCATCTGCTGCTATATTTTTTAAATAGTTGCGTACATTTTTTATTATGCTTTAGAACTTCCCTTTTTCAATATAAGTATGTATGTACCACTTTTATGTACATATGTATATGCAATAGATAAAGGAAAGGGTAGCAAGCCGCACTGTTCGCTGCTGTGCAACATGCGGCAGAGGGCAGCATGTTGCAGAGGGGCTCTGCCGCGCACATAAGAATAAGCGGGGGCCACTGCGAGGCGGTATGCGTCCTGACATTAGAACAACGTCTCGTTTCGGAACATTTCGATGCGAGCGGCTGTCTAATATGTAAAATATTTTGGTCAAAAGTGCCACAAGAACAGCACACGATAGCTGCTGTAGGCGTGGCACTAAAATCAAGAGACAGTACAACAAACACATACGACACTGAAAAATACTTGGGCACATTTTGACGCACATTGCAGCTACGAGGAATTGGTTTTGAATACGAAGGCGAACCCGATTTCAGTTCAACTGTTAATGTTTTTTGTATTGGCTTTACCGAGTTTCAGTTAGTATGGTATTTTTTTTCAACTTATGCCTAGCTTAATCATCTTTTAAACTACTAACACGACGGCGGGCGGAGCGGTGTTAGTGGTGCCCCACTCATGGCCGGAGTCATGTTAGCGGGTCGCACACTTCTCACTGACCGCTTCTCGCCCGCCACATGCGTTCGTCGTACGAAAGGACCTCTTTGGTATGAGCGAAGCATCATTTCGTACAGTCGAAGCATGCGCTAAACTTTTAAGGATCTCAATTCAAAGCGCGAATGTGTATTCATATTTTTGACTACTTCTTTACTGCGTAATTGGTGTTTGTAAAATAGTTCAATACTTTTGGTTTCCGTTTCCATACTTTTATTTCCGTTGGTTTGTTTTCGTCTCTCGTTTTCATACAAATGCAAAAAAATTTATTTTATGTGCGTTTCTTCCTAAAAAAATAAATGATGTTTGTTTACTTTTTTGTCTACAATATGAAACAAAATTTAACAAAAATGTCTGTAAAATTTCACCTGAACAGAACATTTACAACACTTACAGAACTGTACAAAAATGTAAAGAAAAATGTAAAGCCGAATCAACAACAATGAGCAAATTAAACAATTACCAACACGCACACCAACCACTGCCACTAATGCATTTCTATCTAATTTCTTGACCAAAAATATTTTACAGTCGAACTCAATCAACGTCGGCTTCCTGCGTTTATTCCGTGCGGCTCGCCTCATAAAATTGCTGCGGCAAGGATACACGATACGAATCCTCTTATGGACATTCGTACAATCGTTCAAAGCACTTCCATATGTCTGTTTGCTTATAGCAATGCTATTTTTTATTTATGCCATTATCGGCATGCAGGTAAGTTTTCGAACGAATTCCACTCAGTTATATACATATGTATGTTTTTTTCCCGTTATTTTCAGTTAATACCTACTACTATTTATTTTTGTGGTGTCTGCGCACAAGTCCAAAGGATTTGGATGCCCGCATACACCCAGAAACTGTCCTAATTTTTTGGAAACTAATAACTAGTTTTGGTATTAGACACGCAAACGTGTTTCTGCTACCAAAAGATACTTAGATATGTAAAAAAATTCGCTCCTCTGGGCTTATGCGTTGCGCTCATATATACATTTTCATTTGCCTTTAAATATGTTTTCTTATTATACAATATATATCTATAATTTTGACAGTTTCCTAAAGCACAAGGGTCAAATATTAGCCACTTAAATAAACTTCACCCACATAGAGGGGCTTTTGAAAATCTGAATATTTAGTGAAATAGTGAATTTTCTTTGTTCATACTAATTTTTTTGTGACTAGCATCCTTTAGGGAGATTTTCTTAGCATATCGAAGACTTTATCAATTGGTAGATGGAAGAACTTTAAATATATAGCTGTTTAATATCTGTGGAATGACGTTGAATATGGCTTTATTAAAAGCATATGTTCAACTGAACGTCGAATGTGCCAAAATCGATTCTTCGAATTGCCAAAGCGAGTATCTTTTTCGTTCGATATTTTTAAGTAGCTTCATTTATTGGAAAAAGGCGTTGAAATCTTCGGCAGCAGTTTTAGCCCTAGCAAAGTCCTTCACACAATTTCGATACATACTATATTATATAGACTTAGTGCAGCCATCTCAAGTCATGTCTTATTATTTACTACTCGTACATTTAAATTTTATAATCGTCCGTATTCTGTGTGCAAATACTTATAAAATTTTCGTACATATAAACTGTGTAAACAATAACAAACAAACCGAAAAATCAAATGAAAGGTTTTTGGAAATATTAAATATGATCCGGATACGCAACTCAACCGCCACAATAATTTTCAATCGTTCTCCGGAGGAATCATGCTGCTTTTTCGGTAAAAACTAAACTTGATTAAAACAAGTATTGCCAAACAAAGTAATTATTTTGGAGTATTTTTCCTAAAGTACTTACAAACAATTGTTAAATACTTAATCTTACGTATTTTAAGAGTATTCGTTAGATACATAGTACTATTTAAACTGGTTCGAGTTCTCACTTCAAGTTCGGGGGCTCACGTTTTGTGATTTACTGTAGTTAGTATTTGCAATCTTATATATTGAAATTGTTAGATTTCCTATCAAAATATTCCTTGACGTTGGATATTGAACACATTTTTCGTTGTTAAATGAATGCTGTTGAGTTTAAAAGTTGATTTGAAACTAACTAACTAACTAACGTAAACTAACGTCAAATTTTCAAGTTATTCCTATTCGTTTTAGTGTACATAATGTTAATGTTTTTATTTGGAACTCCCACATGAATCAACATCGAAAATTGAATTCCAACAGAAGAACTTTTCTGTGCAATTGGCCTTTCTTAAAATGATTTTGTTGCGTTTTAGCATTGGTGTTCACAAAATCGGTGCAGATCTTAGCATTTCCTTCAATATCCTACCGCTTCCTACACAACATTTTCGATTGGTTTACCTGCCAATTTGTTCATCAGTATTTGTACTCGTATTAGTTTAGTTGCCGCCATTTGCACCGATTCCAGTTGGCACTGTGCATTAATGTGAAGTGCCGATTTGAATGTGCGGATTTGACCCTTACTTTGACCTAAAATTGACCCTTTAACAAGTATTTAGCAATTTTGTAGTTTTGGTAGAACGCTTAAATTCCCAAATATGTTGACATTTCGACTAACATTACACAGACACCGAAACAGTTGATTTTTTTTCTCAATATTTTGTTTGAGTGCAGAAAAATGCAATTTTTGGTTAAGAACTTTTGTTTTGATCTCTTTGTTTGAATAGTTGTCAGTAAATATGTATTGAATTTAATAACTAATGTTCTGTAACTAAACCAACACATTCAATTCGATACGTGCATAGGTATTTGGAAATATCAAACTAGGTACAGTGGAAAATTCCATTACTAGGCACAACAACTTCCAATCATTTATACAAGGCGTCATGTTGCTCTTCAGGTACGTAAAAAGTGTTTCGATGGCTTCCTAACGACTCAAACTTACATACATGCATACTTACATATAATACTTTCTTGATAGTGCAGTTTAAATAGTGAATTAAGGTTTTAGCAACGTTGGCAGATTTCAACTCGATAGCAATTTCTTAAATCAAACAATGATGAATTTTGCCCTAGGCTTAACATAGATCTAGCGTCAGTGGAATAAAAACATACATGGATACATACAAATAAACACTAGATAATTAGGTCTTGCATTTATTAAGGTGGAAAATAGTGTTTTTGTTAGATATAACAATATGAACAATAGCTTTTCATAAAATATGTAGCCTTTTTTATAGCTCAGTATTCTGTACCTAAAACCCGATACCCTGATGAACATGTTTTATGCTTGAAAACATAGAAAAGTGAAACAAAATTAAGAAACAGAAGCACCGATCATAAATAAGTGAAGATTTTGCTGAAGAGAGCGAAAAGTTTCTGGAAAGTACATCGCCAATGGCATTCGACTTTGGATTGAATTGCAACTGCTGAAGTCACACTATAACAAGTTCTCAGGGTTCGGGTTGTGGGGCACTGTTTCAAGTTATGTTTATTTGTTTGAATTCTATTCGCGTTTTGTGTAACTTTTCTTTATCAGCGGTAACACATAGTCATACCTTACTCATGTTCATTGCGAAAAAAGAAAACTCATTAAATGTGCTTGCCTTGTTGAATATTGTTACAAATTACCATTCATAGTTATAAATTGCACTAAAGTTGAGTTAAAGAGTATATATTTTAACCAATACACATACCCATATTGAAATGTTTGAGTTTATAAGATAACGAAATATTTGCAGTAAACTTAAATTTTCTAAATGTTTAAGAATGTTTTCGATGCTACGATAAAGATGAAACTTATCAAATAGATATTAAATATAGTACTATATCTTTTTCATTTTCGCTACAAGCTAAGTACGTAGTCATAGCTTATGTGAAACATTGCAATTTAATTTACTTTTTTAAATACGACAACGCATTTTCAATCCGAAATTCGAGCAAGCCTTAAGCTGCCGGAACAAAACTAACATATTTCTTATTGACTTCTGATTATACAGAATTAATTCGTATGTACTCAATTTTGCAATTGCATTGTTGGAATTTTAGCGCCGCGGTGGCTCAGTGGGCTAAGTGCTTGGACGCTGATGCGGAGGACCTGGGTTCAACTCCCGGTCCGGTAACATCTAATAAAAAAGCAAATTTGTTTTCAAATTGTTTCTTTGCGGTGAATTGGCAATTCTCCGAGAATAATCTTTGCCATGAAAAGCTTCTCAAACCCGTTGGGATTCGGGAAAGTAGTAGGTCCCGTTAATTTGTGAAAAATATGAGAAGCACACACAAATTAATGCGAGAAAGCTAGGCCTAAGCCTCGTTCGCGGGCGGTTGTGCCAGTTATTTATTTTTTTTTATTGTTGGAATTTCGTAAATATAAACTAAAAAGTTTAAGTTTGAATTTATCATATGTTTAAAAGCAAACTAAGCTCTTCAATCTGACATTCCATGTCGCTGCCGTAGCTTAGTGGTTAAGTGCTTGCTCCATGATGTGAGCAGTTGCTGATTCAATTCCCAGTCGACTTATCCCATCTAATAAAAAGAAACTTCGTTTCTTCGCTGCCGGGCCGTCTCTGGCAATTCTCCGAGAGCATATTTTGTAATGATAAAAAGCTTCTCACAAAAAAGCGAAATAAAGTTTTTCGTTCGCATACGGTTATAGATGAAATTTGTAGGTCCCATTGAGTTGTGCTTAAAATAGAACGAGCACATACAAGTTAAAGCGAGAAAGCCAGGCCTAATTTTTGTTCACTGGCAGTTGATCCAATTTTTTACTATTATAAATCTAATGTCATATATGCCGGATTAAAAGAGCGTTGTATTTATTTTAGTTGTTGATATTTTAGTAGGTTGGGTTTAAAATTGGGAAGTAGAACAGTGGACATTTCGATATAAGAGAATTAAAATTTTGTAAATAATTCAATCCGAATTGGCAGTTATGTTTGAAGTAGGTACCTATCTATAAATTACCAAACTACAGTTACAAATTTATGATCAGTAGAGAGTATCGAGTATTTGAGTTCAAGGAATTAATACAAATTAAGAGTACTTTTTCTACAGTAAAAAGAACTAAACTAAGCGTAGTTAGATTATAGCATAGTGAATGTAACTATAGTAAACTATTATCTTAACTTATGTAATCTTAAAAATAAAATCCGATTTGCTAACGTAAACTTTTGTAGATGTGCAACGGGCGAGGCGTGGCCGAACATTATGCTGGCGTGCCTTAAGGGGAGGCCGTGTGATGATGATGCTGAAAAGGGCGACGAGACGTGCGGCTCCACGCTGGCATACGCGTATTTCGTGTCGTTCATATTCTTTTGCTCGTTCCTAATGTTGAATCTGTTCGTGGCCGTTATCATGGATAATTTCGATTATTTAACACGAGACTCCAGTATACTGGGCGCCCATCATTTGGACGAATTCGTTCGTATATGGGCTGAATATGATCCAAATGCGACGTAATTATCAATTTAATATGACTACTACATGTGTATCTTTGCCTTTTATGCTTTCACGTTTCTTTCAAATATTTCCCTTTGAAATTTTGCACTTTAAAAATGTTGTTGCAATTACGCTTTTAATTTTCGATTTTACTTTCTTTTGGTAATGTAACTTGACTCGCTGTGTAAAATTTCCATGCATTTAAAAGTTTTTATGTAAACATTTTTACGTTTTGAAATTTCGAACTTTGTTTGTTTGGTTGTGTTTGCTGTAGTTTTTAATTACATGTACCGCAAAATCGGCCAAGTTCATACAGGTGCACCTAAATCTTAGCCTTACTGCCGCTGCAAAGGCAATCGCCATCAATTTTAAGCCCTTGCAAAATTTCGCTGCAGGGAAGCTTCCCTCGTTTATCTATATTAAATGATTATTATCGGATCGTATTTGTTTCATATTAAAAAAAGAAGAAGGTAAACTAATTAAGCAAAACGTTTAACAAGGTACGATTGACGAACATACTTTATATGCAAGCATACTCAAGCGCTTATTTAAAATAAATTTCGCAACTGCCTCTTATGCTAATTGCCTTTTAATCAAAGGAGCCTGGGCCCTTAGGCTATCCGGCTATCCGCAGAGCCCTCCTTCCACACTCATGCTGCATTTTCAGTAATTGTGGACAAAGCTCTTGGTAACCGCTTTGCATTTTGTACTTGCCGCCATTACTTTTGAACTTTCTTGAAATATTATTTCACTTTTTAACACTTTTCCTATGTAAAATAAATATCTCATTCTTGTATTTTGTTGTTCGTATAAAGTTGTGACATTATGCTAAATATCTGAGTGCAATAACTTCATTGGAATTAATATACAAATCTTCTCTATATATTTTCCGCTGTGACATATTCAAAATCGGCCAAACCCTCTCAAAACAAATCTTCCCAAATGCAAAACCAAAAATATGTTTTGAAAAATATACAAATTTTAGTGGTAGAATACATTACACGGAAATGTATGATATGCTTAAAAATATGGATCCTCCATTGGGGTTCGGTAACAAATGTCCCAATCGCCTCGCCTACAAAAAGCTGATACGTATGAACATGCCGCTCGACGACGAGCTGCGGGTGCAATTCACGACGACGTTGTTCGCGCTGATACGAGAGAATCTTAGCATTAAGATGCGAACCGGTGAGCAAAGATACTCCTTCACTATATCATTTGAGACACAATTTGAACTTTGAAACTGATGTCGCAGCGGAGGAAATGGACCAGGCCGATTCGGAGCTGCGGGAAACCATCACAAACATATGGCCACTGCAAGCGAAGAAAATGCTGGATTTGCTAGTGCCGCCCATAGATCAGCTGAACAAAGGCAAGCTGTCGGTGGGCAAAATCTATGCCGGCTTCCTTATACTGGAATCATGGCGTAACACGCGATTCGGCCAAATCGATTCTGGCATGCCGGTAAGTTTGCATATGTTCCATATATCGTATCTGAGATATACTTTATCTATTGATTGAGGACAAGTAAAATTTTATAAATCGAAGCCAGAAAATGAGAAATTCTGAGTTTTGGTCCATTGAAGAAATTAATTACAACATCTTTGTACGAAACAATATTAGCTAAGTTTATAAATAGGACAACTAAACATTTCACTACGCACTTTACATATTACAAAGCAGCATTCTGTTTGATGTAATTAAATTACTGAAACACAAAACTCGTAATGTCTGCAGTTGATGGGTGTATAGCAAAATTATGTACAAATTCAGTTGGCTTATGCGATACGTATATATATACACAGATAGTACCAAATTGGCTTTATAATTTGCTATTTGCTTGAATTCCAACGCCAATACATTTCCGGCAGGCATTTTTCCAGACATTTGCATACAGGTTTTAAAGTTTGGAAATATATCTACTCACAAGGTTTCTTAAGATCCCGCACAAATTTGAAGCGTTCTTTTTGTCGATAACATGAAAGAAATGTCTTAACTTCAAGGCTCGAACACTTCTAGTGAACTTTTTTAATTAGACACGAAACAATAAATGCTATAATTCCATTAAAAATTCCAACATAGGAATTCTATACATAGACTCAATTACGTACGATTCTAACATTTAATTGGACACACATCCTCAAAAGTCATAATAAATAATAAATTTGTTTTGTAATTCAAGCAAATACACAGTTTTCAAGTGCATACTAGCTTATGACACTAAGGTAGATGCCCAGAAACTACAGAATACCCACTTAATTAGTCAAAGTTTCGCACCGAGCACACTTACATACATGATTACTTTAGCAGACTATGTTTATGTATATACGATATGTATGTATTTGTTTAAGATGAAATAATTCACTTGATGGTAAAGTTTATATAATGAACTTATTTTTCTTCACACGTTTTTATGTAAAATATAAAAAATGAGCAGAATTGGAAGGAGGTATATACCACGAGAGAATTTGCAAGCTCAAAGTTAACATTTCGAATATTTCGTTTTCGAATTTTTCTTTAAACGTTGCCATGCGACTTTCAATTGAGTAGCTTTTCTTGCAGTTCTTAAGTTGTGAAAAAAGTCGTTTGTAATTAAAAGTAACGTTCAATGAATCTCCTTTCAGTAGTAACTTTATGTATGTAGGAATTGTCTGAATTCGTTAAATGGACCATAGCAAATGCATACGTACTATTACAATAACAATGGAATGCACGATTTTCCACAGTTGTGATCGATAAAAGTATTTTGCTGTAGATTCATAGTTTCATGTTGAAACTTGCATAACAGCTCGGGCTGTAAATTGGCCAAGCGGAACACGAGTATCATCAAAATTAATATGCAAGTGCAAGTTTCAAAAGACTTCAAGTACCTACTTCAATACTTTTAAGTTGTTGCGTAGTATTTGAAAATTTCAATAATTGTAATTTCTATGTGTGCTCTCTCTTTAAAAAATTGTGCAAAATCGTATTAACTGAACCGACATATTCAAAACATCAACAATGATTTGCCACATTGAACAATATTGACAATCATAAAATGAAAATTATCGTTATTGAAAAAGCGTAAGAAACGGGAAGATGACGACGGAGAACGTATGCATAGTCCGACGGCAGATGATCAGCCGGTATTGCACTCATGGTTTTTATAAAACAACATTTCTACAACAATATTATGTGCCTAGAGATATGCCTTTTGCTAGCGGAATGTACATAACTACAATAAATCCCAACCAACTCTATTTTTGATAACGTCCACCCCGCTAACTCCGTACAGATATAAAACAAATATTCTTATAAATGCATAAATCCTGTGCCAGTCTTTAAAACTGAACTAATGCTTTCCCTTTCTGCTTACTTACGATGACGTTTTTTTCGCTTACCACTATATAATATTAACAAGATTTTCCACAAAGATTTGCATCGATACGCATAGCAACTTTATAACTCCTTTACATTTATGTAAGATTATGTTTTCGATCTTCGATTTTTGATGCTAAATGTGATTTTGACGGTGATTTGTATAAAATAAATGTATAGGTTTTGACATGGTTTTGAGCTATTCACCAACGAATTGTAGTTCTGTTGGAATTTGTAGTTTTTTTTCCTTGAAATGATATTCATTATCACAAAGTATATATGCAATATATAACTGTATACATGCTCGTATGTTATATACATTCCGGACGCGAAGTACTAAATTATTAAAATTGGCATACACCTTTTGTATTCGAACAAATTATGAATTGGATAACGAGGCTCATTCAGAGGCGCTCAACTGAATACTACTAAACGTATTATAACTGTAAGGACTTCAGGAATCGCACCGTTCACACATATTGGGCTAGCTATTATTTTGCATATAGTTTGCTGTGCATACAAAATTATAAACGACAATATTAAATAATAGTGGATGGACGATTAGATGATTTTTAACTCGGTCACGCAGCAACTAAAAGAGTACGGAATAATAGAGTGAGCGCTTCCACTGAAGGATCCTCGTCAACTTTCGCGTCTCAGAAAGCACGTCACTTAAAGCACTTTCCAATATCGAATACTTACCTTTGCACTGAACTCAATATATAGCAATACCAATACATATAAATTACACAAACACAGTACTCCCCGCTGAATTGGCGTTGCTAGAACGTTTACCTATCGTAACTTCTATCGGAGAAATATCACTTATACAAGGGGTAGCCAACCCAAATTATCTTGCGGGAAAATGTTCGGAAATTGCCGAAAGATTGCCCGGAAAAATGTTTAAGACGGGCCGCGAGTTGGCCACCCCTGACTTATACCATGCTCGGAACTAAGCTGCTTATTTCCGTAGTCGAAGCGATCGCCATAAAACGGGGAATACTGTCATCATTTATCCTGCAAGTATATTTAGATAACGTTCTAGCGTAGAGTTTAACTTATGCACACAAAAGTTAGAAAAAACGCTATGGTCAAATTCTTTTTAAATGCATTTTTTCGAATTATTTAGTAATTCCTTTACCCACATATTTAATTATAAGCATTACAATAATTGTACAAATGGGTGGAACATAAAATAGAGTGCAAGATATTGATTCAATTAGGCTCCAATTTATAATAGTTGAGAAGGTACAAATATGTCCTATATTTAGATTTACTTTAATGTTTTCAGTTCTTTGTAAAAAATTCATTTTTGTTAGATTTATTTTATTTCGGTTACTTATTTCGAGCATGTTCATTCATGAGTTCAGTTTAATTTAAAGGCATGTTCTAAAAAATCGCACATTTGTTTAAATTTCTGTTCGAGTTTTTATGATAATTATTTCAATCTCAAGCTCACTTTGTTTGTCTCTTAAACACGTTTGTACATTTTGAAAAACTTTTCAACTCTTTTAGCTCATTAGCATTTTTGGCATGCTTAAAAGTTTCAAATTCAAACCTTAAAAAACGCTTAAATAAATAGACATTATCTGATAGAGAGAAAATTAAATAAATATAGTCATAAAACAAAACATAAATTTTGCTTGTACCATAGAAAAATTAAAAGTTGTTTACTTTTATAGCGCAATAAAGCGTTTGTAAAATATTTATACATACTTCTTCAAAATTGCTTTCTTCATATATCCTAATTGCTACTATAATCATTTTATGCTATATGCTAAAAATATGCTACAATTCAACAATTACTATTTACATATTTCCTGAATGCTGGTTTAACGAATTATTTTTATTTTACTTTTTGGTGCCTTTTTCATAAATAACCAAATAAACTTACTCGTTGCCACTTCATCACTTTTAATGAATCTCACTCACAATACACCGTGAACTCCTATCTGTCCTATCTGCAACAAAATATGTCGAAAATATGTGTATTATGTATATTCGCAATGATGAAAATACGCATATATAAATTTATCTGCAATCTGGCAACGCTGTGAATCACATGGAATACCAACAAAAAATATCGAACGCACTGTAAAAATTGTGTATACAAACATGTTGAATTTCGAATTGGTCGTCGGCGAAAAACAATCTTTGAAACCAAACTAAAAACACTTGAAAACTTTGACAACACCTGCCAAATTACGATTTGACGAAATGCCAAAAACAGAAACAATCATTCTTCAATTGCCTGCTCGATATGGCCGCCCTCGACAAAGGAGGATCACGTCAGGGCTCAATTAGCTTTGAGCCAAATGGTGACGGCGGTGCCAATTCACAAACGCATTTATTAGCAAACACAAATCATCAGAACGGTGATGCCGAACACCACAGTTTGGCAACACTGGCACGCCGGAGTACGATAAGAAAACGTTCAGTTAGGTAAATTTCAAACATCCTCATATGCTGTCGTATAAAAATCATTCATTCATTCAATTATCTCACTCGCTCATGCACACTACACTCACTGAATCATTCGATCACACACTCTGACAAAGCTACAATACATGCAAGAGAAATGGAAGCACTTGCATCAGTATTGAAGCAACCGAACTGAACCTTTTCCATTCGGTTTCGTGAACTTATAATAAGGACATAATTCAGAGCTCCGATAAATTCGATTATGCAGTAATTCGTAACGCATTTTCAATAGCATTGATTATTCCATGATTTGAATTGATTGCACATTTGTAATACGAAATGGGTGGGTTGGATCATTCGGATTAAGAGAACGTATATATTACAGTCAATACATTGGAATGTCTTTACATTTGAACCAATTACATTTTCGAACCAATTCTAATTGGGTTTAAAGAGTTGCAATTATTTCGGAGTAGTTCCAATCGCTTTTTAAGCTTTTGGAAATGCAATTCGGATTACTGAATATTCGAATGATCGAGTGTTCGGATTGCCGAGCGCTTACGGAAAGAAGTATATTTTTGCATACACTCACTTTCGTACCAAAAGCAATCACAGATACAAATAACATTCTCACTCAGCATCACACACATTGTGACACTGCAATACAATATAAGCAAATACTATTTACATATATATTCACGCAACATTCTTTTCTCTAATCTAAATAATTTCAGAAACAAAAAGGTGAATAAGTATGAAATACTTCAAGTGGTAAAACAAATCCAAAATTATCTAAACCATATACATATTGTGTATTTATGAGTATATGTATGTGAATTGTATATATGTGTGTGTAAAAAGTTTTCCAAACGTAATATAATACTGCTTAAGATTGATATTAACGCATACATGAAATTTGAAGAAATTGAATTAGACTTGTACTACGTACTTCATTGCCATTAAAATCAGGCTTGCTTTTGACATCTTGCTGTTATTTTTTTTTAGTAATTGTTAGCTAGTTGGCTAGTTAGATCTGCCGAAAGGAGTACATTTCCCAGAACTGTGAGCTGCCTCATCTGCTTTCCGATAATGTACACTCTTTGGGCATTAGGTTCACTAGAGTAACAATCGAAGCTTAGCTTCCTAGACTGATCTTATATATAAAACGCAGACTGACTAAAAAGCGTTTGCCTGCTGTCCGCTTTCTGTCTTTTACGTCTTTAGATGAATCAAATCAGTTCGTTGTGTAGCCCAGTGGGCAGAGGCGCGCGCTTGCATTCGGTAATTCGGTAGGTCACGGGTTCGAATCCCAGCTCAGCAGGTTTTAAAATTTTTCTTTTTTATCTTTTTTTATAAGCTTTTTTATTTTTTACTTTGTTTTGCCTTTTATTGTTGCTAATTGTTTTACTAGCTGTCGTGTATACAGGCACACACGACAGGTGGCCCCACTTGTAGTGTATAAAAGAATACTTTTTGAAGCAAGTGTGCAATTGAAGATGTCTTCTCTTTTTTGTCTACACGGAACTTTCAAATACGAACGCTGTAGTAGCACACTCAGTGTTTACGAACCCGTAAATGTTCGTAGGTAATTTTGAAAATTATCTTAAGCTGTTTCAATACGCAAACGTGTTTCTACAACAGAGGCTTATAGCTTTTAAAGATACTCAAAGTCTTTGAGTACACTTTGGAGTAAAACTAAATAGTTTGACTGGGTCACAAAAGTTGTCTTCATAAGCTGCAGTATCGGTCTGCTACATTCAGGTATACATAAGTTTCCTTTGGTAGTTCAATTGCAAAGTAAAATATTTCTCGCTCTTGTGAAAATTTCTAATTAATGTTAGCAACGTTTTTTATTTGGCACTTGTGGCTGTAACTACAAACATTTCGTTTGGCTTTTGTATATAACTACAAAAAACTCGCTTAAGATAAAAAATAGAGATTTAGATTGACCAACTATAAATAGTTGAAGATGGAAATATGTATGTTAATAAGCGATTTCGATATAGAATAAACGTTTTCGACAATTTTGCGCTATCTTTGAGATTACAAAAGTCGCTGATACCACGATACGAATAAATGTTATAATCATAAAATATTTTTCGGAAGGAGAAGCGATAGTTTCTATTAAACTTTCCTGTTGCAACTGTTGCACAAAGGCTCATGTGCGTAGAATATCTTAACTGTATTCATTATAGCAAAAAAAATTTTAGAATTTTAGAATTTTTTTTAGATAAAAATACTGCTGATTAAGTAGCATTATATTGTATACTATTGTGTATACTTACATGTAAATTTAATGTTCATATATGCATACAGAAAACAATATACCTGTATTCCAATGTATTATATTCACAAGCAAGACATTATTCCTACTCATTAGCCACACACCATGACTGTATTCACATTGTATTTGTATCTGTATATAAAATTATTAGTAAGTATGATTATTATACGTTTGTATATAATGAACCGGAAACTGGTAAGTAAAATTTACTAATGTACATATTTATGTTTGTGTAGGTTTGCATGGTAGTAGTATGCATGTCCTTGCTTCTGCGTAGTCAACATAGTTCGTTCATACGTGCACTTTTTACAGAACTTATTGCAGTATTTCTTATTTTTACACTTAGTTTTCATTTTAGCTATTAATCAATGATTTGGAAACTTTTTCTTAGTTTTCAACATAAATATAGGACAAATGCGAAAACATTGAGCAAGGAGTTTGCCTAGAGACCTAGTCAAAATTATATGTAGCAACAGCAGTACGAAAAAATCGTAATAGAAAATTGTATAGGAATAGGCATAGACAATTTGTAAGAGCTATTTTCTGTATCCAAATGCCTATATCAAACATATATATACATTTAAGTAGTTGGAAATTGTTTAAATGTTACGCATTGAATCCTGCATTATTCCTGTTGAACCCATTGATATACTTACTTACTAACTTACTTACTTACCCATGTTGACGTGTTGCAGTAAAGTAATATTCATATTGTGTACAAAGCAAACGTTTCTGCCTCTAGAACCATGCCGTCAAAGATTTTCTCTAACATCGAATATGTTTCCCTTCCCCTTTTGCACACAAAACAACTCAACCACAGATGTTGGAGCTGCAAGATGCATCGCGGCATCCATCTCAGGAATCATTGACCGGCGCCGATGCTGGCCATTTACATCCTGGACACGCGTATCAAAACGGACATCGCCGTTCACCTAGTCTAAGGTAAGTGCCTAGCGCAGTGATGTCAGCATACCAGCATCATAATCTGTTTATTTTGCATGGTGTATGGTGGCCCACACAGACATAATGGATCTCCATTGGCCAGATCTCCAAGCCCCCGACGGCAAGGCCATCAATACATACATCATGATATTGGGTTCTCCGATACCGTATCTAATGTTGTAGAGATGGTCAAGGAGACCCGCCACCCGCGACACGGCTACGGTCATCCGCGTTATCCAAGAGGTATTTATGGCGCATCCCGAATATGAGTCTCATTTTTGTTTATTTTCATACATTTCAAATTACTCGTACTTACTTCGAAGTTTGCTAAGAAAACACACACACACGCAGAGGCGTTTCCAGTTTGATTTCGATTAATGTATCTGCGCTTTTGTTGTGAAAGCAGTTTTGCGCCCTTAATGTTATCCTTAATATGCATACATACGTATTTTGAAAACATTTTGCAAGGCATGTGATAAATATATAATGGATACACCCAACCCCAAACCCATTCACTACCACCAACAGATTTACACACACAAACACCGAAATGTTGTGCTAAAGCATTCTCCGTTGCTGTATCGCTCATACAGAAATACACGCATTCACACTCGTACATATGCATACATATATAGACCGACTTTATGTGAATTCGTATTAATGTTGCTTGGCACAACCAAACAGTTGCATGACACTGGGTTCCGCCGACACGGGCAGCGCATTTTCAAAGACTTCTGCGCGAAGAAAATTGTGCGCAATTGCATTTTCTCTCGAAGAATGTCGCTTTCAGTGTTTTCCTGGTAGTGATGCAACTTTCAGCTTCTTTTTTATTTGTAAGAACACTAGATTACAATTTCCAGTGTTTAAGTGAACTGAGTTTATATACAAAGAAAATAAGTCGAAATAATGCAATTGTCGCCATACACTTTTAAAAACGAATATGATCAGGGCTTTGTACAGCAAATTTATAAATTACTTGAATCGGAATTAATGTATGGGCAATTTTTACTCTTTGAAGACTATTTGTATTGTAAAGATGGGCCGAGTGCAAGCATTCTTGCTTGTTTGGCGAATATTGGCTTCAAATATTGAAACATGCGCGAAAATTCAGCTTAGAAAATATGAATGTTTACCAAATAGTATGTTAAAAAATTGGCATTCCCTAGTCCGAATATGAATACTGGAGAAACGGTCGAATATTTGACTAAACTAATCCGAGTATTCGAGTTCGATCATTCCGAGCATGAATGTATACACTACGCGCAAAAAATACACAAAACATTTATACCTAACATACCTGAAACTGATTTCCATCATTTGACTACCAATATTCATTTATAATTTTATGCTGGCATCTGCGAGAAGAGCTGCTCCAAAATTTCCTAAGCTGTAAAATTCAAAATTTTCTCAGACTAAGCCTTTTCAACTGATTCCATACGATCAACAAATATATATATCTTTCCTTTTTTACGATCCATCAACATTATAAAAATGATTGAGCATAGCCAAAAAATTCACTTGCAGAACTTCACTTTCTAACTTGGAGAGTAGACAAAGCGTATCAAAACATAAACAACACCCCTATATAAAGCCACACATTACATACATACAAGTACATAAATAAACGAAATAACATTTCAGGAATATGTATGGAAATTAGTGCCCACATCAAGCCTGATATTTACTCCTCCTCCCATACAGTAGCTGTTATTTGCAAAATATTCCACGTAGTTGACCGAAAATTATTATTTTGACCAATCTTTGTAGAATTCGGACACATTTCTTTGAGCTTCAATCTTATAGCTGTTGTGAATTCACGTTCTGTGCGTTCTTGCCGTTAACAGGGAATGTTCATAGATTTTAAAAGTTATGATCCACACATGCAAAATCAGTTCTCTTCGATTGTTTAAAATTTCCATTTTTACAACAATAACTAAGCGAGTTTACATATTTACGTTTCTGTTTACTTACAACACTTACTTACAAATATTTCATTTGCATATAAACAAGAAAAAAACAACTTTGTATGTATGTGTATATTGTAAATTTGTATATGAAATTTTATTCCCTACCCCTTACTTGTATAGGTTCATGGTCAGCATCGACAAGTCCGGCCCGTTCGCCTTCGCCTTCCCGCTACGGTGGCCATTTGTCTCGCAGTAGGCGCACTCAACTGCCTTTTCCCACATATGGGACGACAAGTCTATGTCAAAGATCACGATCGCCAAGTCCCGCTCGACTTCAGGAGATGCGTGAACGAGATAGACTTGGTTATGGGATTGATATGGGTACTCCTCAAAAAACAAAATTAACAATTACACATTCTCACATACTCTGAACTTGAAATCGCATCATTGCCAAATGTCATCTCAATTAGCAGAGGCCTCGCTCATCTAGTGAAGCATTCAATGCCGTGTCAAAATAATGAACTTTTTGTTATTGTTACGAACACTCGCATAGGAATATTAAATCTGTTCTCATTCATCGCATCTTCTCATCTGTTGAGTTCTTTGTCTTGAGTCCACACTACTACAATCTCATGCAGCCATGCAACACAACACACACATACTAACAATGATAACAGCCTTCGTTCCTTCCAGCATTTCACAACTAATAAACGCGCACACACACGCACACAAAGTAACATTTTGGTGTCGTGAGTGTTGCCACTTTTCTGTGTCTTCATTACTCATCTAAGGCAGTTTCTCTAAGTCATCTTCACATGCATAAATACACACATGTGCATTGTTGTTGTACATATTCGTACTTTTTATTCTCGTATTTGTAAATCGATTTGATTTTGTCTCGAATTTATGGTGTTTTTGTTCAATTTATCAAGTTTTTCATTTTTTGTACATGTACATACATGTATATTTTATTATAAATCAAGAGGAAATGTCCGTTTATTAAAGAGAGTAAGCAAGGATCATATTAAGAAGAAAGGGGGCTCTTTTATAAAACATTTTGAATCAGAATAAAAAATAAGTTCGATTTTAGAAAGCACTTTTGATAAAATACTTACGTTATACCGTTCGCATTAATCACGAAATATGACTGCAAATCGTATTCGTGGGAACAAATTGGAGTAGCTTAACTAATTTTTCTGAAAATGTATATAAATTTTATTTAGCAGAGTAGACTATTTGTGATGTGGCTTATAAGCGGGCGATGGGTGACCTATTCAGCAAACGTTTGAACGACTCCAATTACGCTATGCTACAAATGTTTGGTCGACATTTAAGTTTCATTAAATGTGTTTTTATATTTCTTACTTTTTTGTACGAAAGCTCATTTTCAGTAGTTGATATCTCTCACAATACAGAAATCGCTATCACATCAAAGTCATGCATGCATACATGTATCATTTTATCCTATGTAAAAGTGCACAGATCAATGTGTGTAACTTGAGACGAATTTGTTGTGTTCTATATGCATTGCATATAGTGCCGATGAAGATTATGTTAAGATCCATTCAATGTTCGCAAAACAGGTGGCACCCAGGTACAGCATAGCTACCCGACATTAGCTTCTCGTCGAGCTGGAGGGGGTCGACGTTTACCACCGACACCGAGCAAGCCATCGACATTGCAGCTGAAGCCGGCAAACATAAATTTTCCCAAACTGAATGCAAGTCCGACGCATGTAAGTAGCCCCTTACCGAATATCACTCAAAATTGCTATGAATTTGCTCTTGCCATCCGGTACACAGACACATCACTCGACACCCCACAGTGTTCACTCGTTGCCACACCAGCGCGATCTGCAGCGGGGGGATCCCAGGGATATGTACTATAGCAGTAGGGAGCGCGACCGAGATCGCGAACGCTACAGGGACCGCTTGCGAGACTACGATCTGCGATACGAGTATCGAGATCGCGAGCGTGAGCTGTACGAGCGCGAGCGTGACCGCGAACGGGAGTTGGAAAGAGAAAGGTGAGTGCATGGTTAATGTGAAAATGAAAAGGTTTGAGTATAAACAAAGTTGTCACCGCCAGACTGGAATACATAGCACCGCTATCGTTTGAGCAAGCGCTTGCTATGGGCAGAACGGGGCGTGTCCTGCCTTCGCCCGTTCTCAACGGCTACAAGCCCAAGGTGGGCTTGCACGCACGACACTCCGATTCGGACGAGGAAGATTGGTGCTAGCAAAGGCTTTGATTGCGACCGCGCGATCGAAGGGAACAGATCTGGGTATAGCATCAGGCCATATTCTCATCACTATCAGCACCGAACTTAGACCACAATTTTGATACAATATCACTGGCACAGCCGAATGCAGCATCCGATACACAACTGTCACAACTGACAGCAATTCGAAAGCCGCCATCTGCAATAAGTCCCATCACAGCCGACACAGCCATGAATATAGCGACCACAAGAATTTGTTCCGATTATGAGATTTACTACAGAGATCCAGCCGCCAAAATGGCGGATACAAACTTATCACAGCAGTTCTATCATACGCTCTAGAAAGAGACCGCAATAGCATGTTGCTAAACAATATAACGAGAGAGACACAACAAAAGCTTATGAAATCGCATCAAATACAGAAGTGTAATTTTTCTGCGAAATACTTAATTTGTCAAAATACACTAAAGCAATTGTTAAATTCTTAAAACTCATTAGACATAGAATTTTGTTAACTGCCGAGCTTTCGGTTTGCTATGCTGATCGATCTTCAAAGATCTTTTTGTACCTTTAATACATACATAACTATTTCATTTCAATTATAGCTAGAAAATATGAATACTTTTGTTACCATAAAAACTGTACTGGGGTGCACATGGCAACCTATCCGCAGTTAAAGTTTGGTTAAGTTCGAAGGTGAGCGGAAGGCACTAATTGAAAGGCGAGGAATGGACACATGCAGTAGAGTACTAAGTTGAAGTTGACAGCAGTTTTGCTCACTGAAAGAATTAAGCCAATTTAACAATGAAAAAGCACTTGGGCTGAAAATGTTGGAGAACGATAGGGCAAAATTACCAGGGCGTTCAATACAGCACGGCTCCTTTGAAGAGATTTTAAAAGCCGCAACCGGAAGGCTAAGTATAGTAGAGTATCATTTAATCGGCGCCTTGATCGCGAGCGCGTCTATAAAAAATTCTTGTTCTATTTGTGTTATATGTATTTCAGTGAAAAACATTGTTTGATTTTAACCATGTTACGTGTGTTCATAATGCAGTCTGTGGTCTCCGTACGTACCCAATACATACACATACATAGATACAAATAGATGCATGCAAAAGCAATTACAAGCAAGAGAACCGGGAAACAAGAGAGTAGCTCGAGGTAGCAACGATGTTCTGTAAACATAGTCAACGACCGATTATTTCCATCTAACTTATTCTAATACCACTAAATACCCTGCCTATAAACATACGCGCACACATACGTATATACATTCATATATAAATACATGCATACATAGATAATAAAATTGCTAGCATACGATTTACAGTATTGTACATAAGATTAGTTTAACAACAGCCAGAACAACAACATAATACATAATTATAAAACCATAGAAGCAATTGAATCAGCAGAAATTTAGAATGATGATGATGAGAAGTGATAGTAAAACTCACAACAGCGCACAACTTATTAACGAAGCCCCAATATTCAAAGTTACATATGTCATAGTCATAGAGCAGAGATATAGAAATATACCGTGTACCCTGTTTGTAAGCCGTAAGATGTACATTCAAAACCGTTAACTGTTACTGTAAACCCTACTGTACTGTAAATGTGAAAACTTTTGTATTGACTTGTTTCAATCTACTTAGCCATGGAATAAGGTTTTGGGTAATGTACACAAAGCATACCTTTCTTTTAAATTTACCAAAACCAAAATTAATACATATTTTATTTGGAGCAGAGGTCAAGTCTTCGCGTCCTGAAATATAAAACCTTTCCCGGATATATACGACAAAATGTGCCAGTCTATAGCGTTCGCTTCCTTTTTGAATAATAGAAAATTCGACACTTCATGAAAATCTTTGCTAATAGCTTCTGCTACAATCGTTTGCCAACGAAAAAGTTAGAAGCACTTCCTTACCTGCGTAATGCAGGATCAGCTAAAAAGTTCGATGCTCAGAATTTTTATGATTTCAAAGGGTTTCCAAGCCCGACTGAACCGAATCGAACCAAGCCAAAAAAGTAGAGAGTTTGTGGAATGTAGCTGTTGGTGTTT
Source organism: Neria commutata (assembly GCA_963457695.1). Lineage (NCBI taxonomy): Eukaryota > Metazoa > Arthropoda > Insecta > Diptera > Micropezidae > Neria > Neria commutata. Next base: position 25,533,671 of record OY735249.1, on the reverse strand, counting down.
AAACTCTTTTGATTCCTATGCGGCAGTCAGCTGATAAAAATGTATGTACACAGAGCTTTTCTAATACATATATACTTTCTGACATATATCTAGTCTATGCTTCGTCCCAAAATAACTAAACCAAATCATTGCGTAAATTTTACAAATAACTTTTTCTCATTAATGAAGCAAGCATTTTCGCATACGTAAGGTCCTTTTGCAGTACTTTGCTAAAGGAATAGCTAACATCGATTTCATAAAGTTCAAATGGTCAATATCTATCTATTTATCGATCTGTAGATGTTCACATCAGTCAAGAATTTCATTACTTGAAACAAAACAAACAGACGCTACTCTTAGAGCATTCACTCATAGACAAACAGTAGGAGCAACTATTACGGGAACGGCTCTAGGTACATACGGCACGATTAACAGTAATATCTTACACTAATGCGAGCAATAGGTTACAGAGCCAGATGTAGGAACGAAACTACTGCCGCAATAATCCACTTCAAGTTTTTGCGTTATTTCAACTTCTACATTTACCGGAGAAGCACAGTAAACGATAATAGCTTAGAGAAAAAAGATGACAAGCCAGCAGAAGAAGAATAGCTAGATCTGGTCCTTAGATTACTCACATTCACGAAGAATGAGTTATTAAGAACTTAGCGAATATTGTTATAATGATAAATGCATGTAAAAAATAATGAGCTAATGCAGATATATGTATCTACAAAGAGAACATAATGGTAAAACTAGCGTAATTAAAATGTAATGACTTTCTTACCTTAGATATTGGTACTAAATGTTAAAACGAAGAAATACTGTACATTATTAAAACTATTCACTGATTAAATTGCGCCTGGTTTGATATGATCTAAATAGTATATACACGACGGTGATGATGCGATGCTGCAGATAATGCTGATCGGGTCGATCGGTTCGCAGACTGTTTGGCAGCAGATGTGTAAAAATATGAACTAAACTAGCCGTATTTAAAGAATTTTATATATAAATAGCAAAACAAGCAACCCCAAGATTTACAGAAACAAAATAATGTATAATTATAGAGAAAATTAATATTGCATTAAGCGAGCCAGCCGATGAAGAGCATAGTTTTAAATAATATTTTAGCGAATTTTAGGCATCAATAGAGCTAAATAATTTAATTAAATGGTAATTATTATGAAATTACATAAACATATTGTAATGTAATGTAATTATAAATATACATAAAATAATAATATAACACCTGCCTTCAACCAAAACAAAACAAAACAAGATTTATTATACATACCTTTTGAATATTCATTATGTACTTCTAATTATTATGATTACTATTATTATTATTAGGCATATTTGATTGAAAACTTAATTGATACAAGAAAAGATAACGTAATGATGGTGAATGAGATGAAACACACACACGTACACACACACATACACACACACCCTAAGCCAACTTTTACATTATACAACATGCAAATTTACAAATTTTGCCTATTTTGTTAAAGCGTTTACACGCAAGGAAGAAGGGTACGCCCTTCTGAAGTTGTTTGTCTGCTGCCGGGATTTTAACTTAGAAGTCGTTCTAATTTATTGCTATAAAGAAGCGGAAATTTAACCAACAACTTTATGAATATTAGCAATCTTATAAATTCCTTTTTTTAATGAAAACGAACGAGAAATCCGCTTTATTCCAGATTTTAAATAATTACTAAATCGGAAACAGTTGGGGAAAACTGCTTTAAAAGAACCGCAACGTTCATTTTCACATTATATTTCATAAGTATTGTACATAGTACGCAAATACATACATGCATAAATCTCTTCTATGCGAACTCTCCCTAGCCCCTCCAAAAGACAAAACAAACTGCAGTATATATAAATACATAGATATATGCAAATGAACAACAGAAACTGCAAGTAATAGAGCATAGTAAAAGCAACAGAAGTAAGAAACTGTAAAATGATAATTATTAATACACCGTACGATTTTGATAATATAACGCTGACTTTTATTAAACAGAAGAAAAAAATGCAAAAAAGGATACAAATACGAAATTTTTCACTTTTTAACATTAAAGAGAATGATCGCATGAAAACCAAAACTGAAACAATAAAAAATGTATCTTTAAATATTTTCGCATGCCTTGGAAATGCTTGAAGATGCGGGAAGATTTGTGTGTAATTGGTTAGGCCGGGGGCTATATTAAATGCAAGTATGTCACGCTGGCTACTTTAAGGATGCACATACTGGAATCCATTTCTTTATGATTGCAGAAAGCTGGCCCCGGCCCCCATAGTATCCCACATGGGAAGACCCGAAATCCTCTTAGCATTGCCACGGCATGTCAAAATTATACACACTACCAATGTGTATTAAGTTTTGTAAAATTTCTCCAACGACTTCGCGCTTTAAAAGTTACAACAACAGCAGTTCAAAACGTTACCAAAACCATTAATAATAATACTTGATAAATAACTGAACAAGCAGATAAAGGAAATAATTACCATATAAGCAAGTACATTGCATTTTTTAACTGAAAGCGATTCTTACAATTAGTCAAGATGCATTTTTCCATACATATATACATGCATACAAACAAACGAACATACATACATACACATATGCGAAATAATATTGCAAGATTCCATTGAACCACAACAACAACAAAAAAGCGATACTTAACATGCAAATACAAAAAAACTTGAAAAATTTCTAGTTAATTTATTTAAACGCAAGCTGCAAACAAAACCAAACAAAAATAAAAATCGCAGAACATTTATAAGCAAGTCAAGGAAAATACAGAAATAGAATAATGATAATATTGAAATTTTATTCAGCATTATTTCAAACCAAAGAATTAACAACTAAAACAACAAGTACTAAGCATAAAAGGCAAAAACAAAACCAAAAACCAAAACAAAAGAATTGTCCATAAAGCAGACTACAGTGAACATTACTAAGGCGATTTAAAGAAAAATTTAGTTATTATTGTTATAGATAATTATTAACATAAACAAATACAAACAAATTAAAAATATAATAAAAAATGAGAAAAAAACAAAGTATAAAAAGAATTTTTTTTCAAATAAATGATGAAATATAAAGAATATGCAAAAATGAATGTTTTATTTATAACTCTGGCGTTTGCGTGGATTTCAGCAAAAAGGAACTGTGCATGTCCTTATCCCAAGTCCGACAATATTGGTGTTGTTGTTGGCGGCGCCAAGATCGACGTGGAAGGCATAGTTGGCAGCAATGACGTGGTGTTCGAGGTGCCGAGAGTCTGATTTAAATTTAAAAGAGCTGTATCCAGCCCACTTGGTATTCTAAATGGTAACACCTTCTTTGACTCAGTAATCAAAATGGTAAATTTCACCTGCTGTTCTAAATGGTATTAGCTACCTCAATAGGAGCTCACTTCGTATTACAAATGGTAAATTTGACTTGGACTTCTCGTTTCATATAGTACAAATGAATTTCACTTGCTATTCTAAATGGTAACACCTTCTTTGACTCAGTATTCAAAATGGTAAATTTCACCTGCTGTTCTAAATGGTATTAGCTACCTCAATAGGAGCTCACTTCGTATTCTAAATGGTAAATTTGACTTGGACTTCTCGTTTCATATAGTACAAATGAATTTCACTTGCTATTCTAAATGGTAACACCTTCTTTGACTCAGTATTCAAAATGGTAAATTTCACCTGCTGTTCTAAATGGTATTAGCTACCTCAATAGGAGCTCACTTCGTATTCTAAATGGTAAATTTGACTTGGACTTCTCGTTTCATATAGTACAAATGAATTTCACTTGCTATTCTAAATGGTAACACTTCTTTGACTCAGTATTCAAAATGGTAAATTTCACCTGTTGTTCTAAATGGTATTAGCTACCTCAATAGGAGCTCACTTCGTATTACAAATGGTAAATTTGACTTGGACTTCTCATTTCATATAGTACAAATTAATTTCACTTGCTATTCTAAATGGTATTAGCTACCTCAATAGGAGCTCACTTCGTATTACAAATGGTAAATTTGACTTGGACTTCTCATTTCATATAGTACAAATGAATTTCACTTGCTATTCTAAATGGTAACACTTCTTTGACTCAGTATTCAAAATGGTAAATTTCACCTGCTGTTCTAAATGGTATTAGCTACTTCAATAGGAGCTCACTTCGTATTACAAATGGTAAATTTGACTTGGACTTCTCGTTTCATATAGTACAAATGAATTTCACTTGCTATTCTAAATGGTAACACCTTCTTTGACTCAGTATTCAAAATGGTAAATTTCACCTGCTGTTCTAAATGGTATTAGCTACCTCAATAAGAGGTCACTTCGTATTACAAATGGTAAATTTGACTTGGACTTCTCGTTTCATATAGTACAAATTAATTTCACTTGCTATTCTAAATGGTAACACCTTCTTTGACTCAGTATTCAAAATGGTAAATTTCACCTGCTGTTCTAAATGGTATTAGCTACCTCAATAGGAGGTCACTTCGTATTACAAATGGTAAATTTGACTTGGACTTCTCGTTTCATATAGTACAAATTAATTTCACTTGCTATTCTAAATGGTAACACTTCTTTGACTCAGTATTCAAAATGGTAAATTTCACCTGCTGTTCTAAATGGTATTAGCTACTTCAATAGGAGCTCACTTCGTATTCTAAATGGTAAATTTGACTTGGACTTCTCGTTTCATATAGTACAAATGAATTTCACTTGCTATTCTAAATGGTAACACCTTCTTTGACTCAGTATTCAAAATGGTAAATTTCACCTGCTGTTCTAAATGGTATTAGCTACCTCAATAAGAGGTCACTTCGTATTACAAATGGTAAATTTGACTTGGACTTCTCGTTTCATATAGTACAAATTAATTTCACTTGCTATTCTAAATGGTAACACCTTCTTTGACTCAGTATTCAAAATGGTAAATTTCACCTGCTGTTCTAAATGGTATTAGCTACCTCAATAGGAGGTCACTTCGTATTACAAATGGTAAATTTGACTTGGACTTCTCATTTCATATAGTACAAATGAATTTCACTTGCTATTCTAAATGGTAACACTTCTTTGACTCAGTATTCAAAATGGTAAATTTCACCTGCTGTTCTAAATGGTATTAGCTACTTCAATAGGAGCTCACTTCGTATTACAAATGGTAAATTTGACTTGGACTTCTCATTTCATATAGTACAAATGAATTTCACTTGCTATTCTAAATGGTAACACTTCTTTGACTCAGTATTCAAAATGGTAAATTTCACTTGCTATTCTAAATGGTATTAGCTACCTCAATAGGAGCTCACTTCGTATTACAAATGGTAAATTTGACTTGGACTTCTCATTTCATATAGTACAAATGAATTTCACTTGCTATTCTAAATGGTAACACTTCTTTGACTCAGTATTCAAAATGGTAAATTTCACTTGCTATTCTAAATGGTATTAGCTACCTCAATAGGAGCTCACTTCGTATTACAAATGGTAAATTTGACTTGGACTTCTCATTTCATATAGTACAAATGAATTTCACTTGCTATTCTAAATGGTAACACTTCTTTGACTCAGTATTCAATATGGTAAATTTCACTTGCTATTCTAAATGGTATTAGCTACCTCAATAGGAGCTCACTTCGTATTACAAATGGTAAATTTGACTTGGACTTCTCATTTCATATAGTACAAATGAATTTCACTTGCTATTCTAAATGGTAACACTTCTTTGACTCAGTATTCAAAATGGTAAATTTCACCTGCTGTTCTAAATGGTATTAGCTACTTCAATAGGAGCTCACTTCGTATTACAAATGGTAAATTTGACTTGGACTTCTCGTTTCATATAGTACAAATGAATTTCACTTGCTATTCTAAATGGTAACACCTTCTTTGACTCAGCATTCAAAATGGTAAATTTCACCTGCTGTTCTAAATGGTATTAGCTACCTCAATAGGAGGTCACTTCGTATTACAAATGGTAAATTTGACTTGGACTTCTCGTTTCATATAGTACAAATTAATTTCACTTGCTATTCTAAATGGTATTAGCTACCTCAATAGGAGCTCACTTCGTATTACAAATGGTAAATTTGACTTGGACTTCTCATTTCATATAGTACAAATGAATTTCACTTGCTATTCTAAATGGTAACACCTTCTTTGACTCAGCATTCAAAATGGTAAATTTCACCTGCTGTTCTAAATGGTATTAGCTACCTCAATAGGAGGTCACTTCGTATTACAAATGGTAAATTTGAATTGGACTTCTCGTTTCATATAGTACAAATGAATTTCACTTGCTATTCTAAATGGTAACACCTTCTTTGACTCAGTATTCAAAATGGTAAATTTCACCTGCTGTTCTAAATGGTATTAGCTACCTCAATAAGAGGTCACTTCGTATTACAAATGGTAAATTTGACTTGGACTTCTCGTTTCATATAGTACAAATTAATTTCACTTGCTATTCTAAATGGTAACACCTTCTTTGACTCAGTATTCAAAATGGTAAATTTCACCTGCTGTTCTAAATGGTATTAGCTACTTCAATAGGAGCTCACTTCGTATTACAAATGGTAAATTTGACTTGGACTTCTCGTTTCATATAGTACAAATTAATTTCACTTGCTATTCTAAATGGTAACACCTTCTTTGACTCAGCATTCAAAATGGTAAATTTCACCTGCTGTTCTAAATGGTATTAGCTACCTCAATAGGAGGTCACTTCGTATTACAAATGGTAAATTTGAATTGGACTTCTCGTTTCATATAGTACAAATGAATTTCACTTGCTATTCTAAATGGTAACACCTTCTTTGACTTAGCATTCAAAATGGTAAATTTCACCTGCCGTTCTAAATGGTATTAGCTACCTTAATAGGAGGTCACTTCGTATTCCAAATGTGACAAGGTTTCCTTCCAGACGTCTTTGCTGCATAGGTGTTTTCGACAATTGGGAGAACAGAGTGTGGCCGTGCATCCTTCACTTGGTCGTTCTATCTGAGACACGGTCAGGAACACCTCTTTCTTAATTTTGCTTTAAGTTGCGTTGGTTCTCACTAACGCTGATCGGGTCGAACATCTTGCGGAATACTTCCGCTCAACATTTACCTATGGAAATAGTGAATTTCCAGTATATGAATAACATGGACGGACAAATTATTACTATAAAAGTGTTTTTCTACAAAGCGACTTTAATGAAATATCCCAATTGCTTCACAGTAGAATAGCTTTGCTTTCTCTCACTATCATTTTTGATATTATTTATGATCTTAACAGTCCATTTAAACTCGAATTAATATGCTCTTTTTCACTCCGGCTATCTTATAAAGCATCTAGTGCTCCAATAGTGAGGGCATTGAATAAAAATTATTTTTTCTCAAATTCTTTCAATCTTTCAATTTCTAAAGCAAGTGTTTAGAAATTTTCCACAATGATTGCTTACCTGTGTTCTTCTTAGCTAACTATTAATCACGACAATATTTCTGTGGTCAAAAGCAATAACGACTTAAGTCGACTTAAGACGAAATTGAGTTGACGTTACCACTGTATTCCTGACGTTGATGCGCATATTTTGTTCAAACCGCGGTATCTGTACCCATCTCAGAAAAAAAGTTATTTAAAAAAAACACATGCACTTATGTACATGCACTTATGTGCATTTCAAATTTCGAATTGCATTTTCTCGAAACTGTTGTTTTCGACTTAAGTCGTTATTGCATATGACCACAGATTTTATGAATTTTCAATTTTGAAAATTTTGAAAAACGAATACAGGTTTTAAGATTTTGTTTGAATCATAAGTAGCTAAGTTAAGTAAAAAGGATACTTAATTTTGTGGTAGTAGAAAAAATTGCAATTGCAATCGCGAAAGTCTGACTGTTGTTCCTAAACATTTCCGTAGTTATTCTAAAAATCTAAATATATAAATAAATTCAATATTCACTCATCATGTCAGCACTTTAAAAAAATATACTAAGAACGTCTGCCCGACTTTCGTTGTAAGCAACTGCAAATGAATCTGCCGCAATTGCTGCACTTCGAGTGTTTATTGCATGGAGAACAGGTGGATAGTTGGCATTTCTTGCTTAAAAATGAGGGATACAATTGAGAAACCGAAACCCTGCCCAAAACTAAATTAAAGAGCTTGCTTGTCTTACAATATATTTCTTTAATCGAATTTGCATATTATTTTGTATCTAATCAATAAATAGTAACCTTTTAGTGCAAATATTTTCAAGATAATTTGAGTGTTATCTCATCTACACATACAAATCGAAGCGAGAACTGGTTGTAAGATACTAACCGGTCAGTCAAGCATGCGATACACATTTTTAGCTGTTGTAGAATTCAGTTTATTGCTATATAATTTATGTGAAATTTCATGAATTTATTATCTTCTATTATCTTCCATCAACCGTGAACAGTTGGCACTTTCATGGGACGAAGCAGTGTAGAGCTTGTGGTTTTTTATTTCCCCAGCAAAAAATTCAAACTATACGCCACTGTTGAGTGCGTCGAGAGAGCAATTTCAAGTTTTGTTTACAATATCGCTTATGCGGAAACTAGCATGCCAGCAACTGGATATTCCGGTAATAATAACAACAAAAACAAGCACGACTGGCTTGTTCTAATGCCAGGTAAACAGCTGATAACACGTCAGAGCCACTCCGGCGCAGCTATCGATTTGCAGACACGCCAGCTCGCTGGAATGGAACGAAACGAAAGCACCCCTCGGCAGCAGCGGAGCACTGTAGCCGTGCGTCCAGCAGCGATTCAGTATTCGTGTGATTTGTGCGCAGAGCGGAAGTGTTGGATTTCTGGTGGCCGCCGCAAAAGGCAGTAAAATGAAAATTTTAAAGCAAAAATGTATAATATATTTTTAGTTTACCGAATGCAAAGCGGACATATACAAATCTCGAATAGTGAGAAGCGGAAGTAATGACACGGAAATGCTCGCCAAGATGTAAAAGTGTGCGGCAAAGAAGAACCAAAACATTTTGCTCTTTAAACTTTCAATATTCGAATCTAACTAGCAGCTCAAGCTGTGCCATCTGCCAGCTGCCTCCGCGCGCCCTTGCAAACCGCTGCATTTCTAGACAAGTGAATTCTACGCTCGCCGCAAGAAGTTGAAAGTGGGAATTGCACGAACATGGATATTCCTATATCTATACTGCTGCTGCTCTGCCTGATGTTTCTGGTAATGGGGGCCGCCATTATGTTGCTGCTGCAGTACTACGTGTATATAAAATTCGCCGACTTGCCCGAGCAGAGCGAGGAGCAGAAGGACATAAACGCCAAGTACTCGTTGCCGCTGGTGAGCCATGGCCGCGTTGCCAGAGCCGTGTAGTGCTTTCGGGCCCGCTTTGCATGTCGAGCGCATTGAATTTCGCTTCTTGGCTAAATGTAAAACCTGAATATTTTTGCAGGCAATCCAACAGACCGCACGCGCCATTAATGCGAACGTTTCTGGCTCCGGTGCAGGCAGTGCGCCCATCTCTCCCGCAGTCGCCGCCACGTCAGTGACCAACGCCGATGCAGACATGGGGCCGCTAGTGTCGCTCAATTTCGTAATGCAGTTCCTTTTTCACGAACTCAAGAATTCGAATCGCGTGCGAAAGTGGTTTTACCGCAAGCTCTCGCTGGAGCTGGACGAGCTGATTGCCAAGACGACCACGGGCAAGCTGTTCGATAAGCTGACGGTAAGCTGGCGGCGGGAGTTGCTCGCTGCAGTTGTTAGTGTGTGAGGTGACGAACTTGGCATTTAAGCCAGCCGGAGGCAGACTGTTTAAGCCATAAATAAAATTATGGGCCAGTTTGAATTGTTATGGAAATTGAAAAATCCGTGTTAGACAGACCGCAAGCACCAGAATGGATGTGTGAACGTCCTTGAAGTAGGGACACCCAGGTCGACCCAGCTCTCACGAGGAAAATAATAAGAAAATATATCTGAATATTGCAGCTGTTCAATCTTGGTTGAATAGACTAGAATTGTTGTGCGTCGTGGAGCGTTTGATAGGCACACTCTCAAGCTTTCAAGCTATTAAGACCATTTGTAATTGGTTGAGCCCGGATACATTTTTCCGCTGGGAGGCAGTAATGGGTTGGAGCAAACAAAAAATAAAAATGGGAAAAAATTGGACTAGGAGGGGCTTGCGGGACGGCGACCGTTAAAGTGTTCTTTGTTTTCCCTTCTTCCCAAGGCCGCTATCACATGTCGGATCTCTTACTAATTCTCATCTTGGCCATGTGCTCTCTATCTGAGTTTCAACCGATAATATGGCCAACCTGCAGGCGCAGATCTTTTCTACCGTTAAATTTCTTTCACTTAATTATGCATGCCGGATTTGTCAAACAACCCATTCGCATTCTCACTGCATTTGAGCTTGTTGTGCATAATAAACAAGTAAGGAAGTATCAGTCGGGTTTCACCGACAGAGTAATACCATACACCATGTTCCCAAGTGGGGTGATAATTCACTGAAATTGTGGGTGCATTTTATTTACAATCTACATAGTGGGCGGACCACGCCCTTTTTTGGCAGACTACAAGATATACTTAATAGGAATATATATGCCAAATATTGATGCTCTGACAGGTGTACAACAGATGTGATCGGCATAGTTTTTTTACTGCCCCTATGGTGGGCGGACCACGCCTATTTTGGAGAATTGAAAGTTATTCCTAGCAGGAATGAAGTGACCAAATCTGGACACTCTGGTGTACATATTATGGAAGTTAAGAGGATTTTTCGTTTACCGCCTATATAGTGGGCGGACCACGCCCATTTTCTTGTATGGCATCTAAGACCTATATATCAACTTGGAAACCGAACTACATTCATTTAAATTCGTAACTAGTCAATTGGGAGCCATTTTACCCGAAAAATTTTGCCGCCTATATAGTGGGCGGACCACGCCCATTTTTTCATATGACATAGAAGACTAACCCCTTAACTTGAATACCAAGTTTTATTCTTTTCAATGAGTAATTAGACAAATTACAGCAATTTGAACGCAAAAAACCCGAGGTAGTGGGACCTACAGGCCTATAATGGGCGTGTCCATCGGCCGATTGCGCTTATCTTGGAACTTAATCTAAGTTAAGGTTTACTGTGATTGTGTACCAAATTTGGTCCAAATCGAACAACTCCTTCTTTCTCTCCTGCGCTCACAGACATCCAGACAGACAGACAGACAGAAATCCAGACGGACAGACGGACAGACGGACAACCGGAAATCAAGAGAGAAAGTGATTCTGACCATTTCTGTATACTAATGTCTATACCTAGGACGGCTCCTTTAATGCGTTACAATTTTCGCACAAAGTTATTATACCCTATTACCATAGGTGTAGGGTATAAAAAGTAGCATGTCCTTTACGCAAACAAATTCGATGTTGATGTTTGCAAATTGCGACACTTCAAATTCGCTTCCGCAGAGCTTTAACGTTTTCCATTCGTTTTTCACCAGACCTAAACAGACATCGACTTAAATTTGGGATTATTTTGCATAAATGTAAATTGACACAACAACAATTCGCTTGGCACGCAAAGAACACCGCACCACAAAAGGGCAAAAGCCAGACATGTGAGTTAACTGAGGGACGTCAAAGCGACAGATTGAGCAGACAGCGAAACGGGTGGTATTGCGACTGGCAGGCAGGTGTGCCAAAGCAGCCGACACACAGACAGACAAACAGAAAGCTGGACAGGCGGGTGGTTGAGAGCACTCAAGCTACGACGGGGTATGCAATTAATTGAAAGTGCTTCTTGCTGTTTGGAATTTGGCGGAGTTGACTATAAGTCAGCAGTGGTCATGCTTGAGGGGACGCACTCTGGCTCGCTTCAGTACGGTGCTTGTTTGCTTGATAGCCTGGCATGTCTGTTTGTGCATTGCAGATAAAGGAACTCGAACTGGGCGATCAGTTTCCCGAAATAAGAACGCTGCGTGTTCACACTGCGGAGCTGGACTCGGCGGAGGGTCGTATTGAGAACTTGGACTTGCTGCTGGACATACGCTACTCGGGCAACTTTCGTACATCCATTGACGCGGACATGGTGCTCGGCAAGAAGGGCTCCTTGACGCTGAAGGGTAACTTCAATTAATTTTCATTGTTATAACATTTTGATTCTAAAAATTTGCATTTCTGCAGTGAAATATCTGTCGGGTCTGGCACGCTTGCAGTTCACACGCAAGCCCTACACGCATTGGTCGCTCAGCTTTCTGGGTGATCCGGAGCTCGATTTGGCGGTGGAGTCAAAATATCAGGGCCGTCAGATGCAGTCGAACATCACCAGCCTCATCTCGAATCAGATACGCAAGGCGGTGCGGCGCAAGCACACGCTGCCCAATTATAAGCTGCGCTACAAGCCGTTCTTTAACAAAACACCGGAGGAGGATGTCGGCGATGGAGACATTCAGCCCAACGGCTTGCTCGAGGTGAAAGTGTCCGAACTGTCGCGTCTCATGTGCCCCAGTCATATAGGCGACGTGTACTGCACACTGACCATGGCCTCGTTGGCATTCGTTGAGGCGCATCAGAAGGACGATCGCAATGCGCTGGTGTTGCTGGACGTGGAGATACACAAGGCAAAGAATCAGCAGATCGGCATCATATTCAAGCAGTCTGGCGTGGAGTGTGTGGAAATTGAAGCGGTGCTGCCCAACACGCCCGCATGCAAGTCCAACCTGAAGGCCGGCGATGTGGTGGTGGCCATTGAGGGCAAGCGTGTGTCCTCCATACAGCAGGTGGCTAAGGTGGTCAAGGCATTGCCGAATTCCGTATTCACGCTACGCATCGAACGCATTATACCGGGCATCATACGCAACGATGCCATCTTGGAGGATCTCGAGCTGTACGAGGACTTGGCGGACGCGCGCACAGTCTATGCTGCACTAAAGCCAACTGAGTCCGATTTGAGTGCGAAGCTGTTGATAACGCGCTCCAATTCGACGGAGAAGGGCACCTCTAGTGAGTCGAGTCTGAGCAATACGCCCACCAATTCGCCAAAAAAATCGAAGTTGATTGCGAAGGCCTTGAAGAAGACCATTCATCGCGAGAATAGCGACAGTGCGAAGGATGAGGAGAAGAAATCCAAGAGCAAGCTGGCAGTGAAAGCCGACGACACGGCGAAGACACCAGTGCGGCCCACAGCCGGCGAGGGCATTAACGATGTGGAACACTACCATCAGCACTCAACGATTGACTGCACGCTCAGTCGGCTCATACACATGAATGATCTGAGCCAATTCAAGTTGGATGTCAACTGTCGGTTTCTGAACTTCTGCGTGTACGGCAAGTGCTCCGGCGAGAGCGTGCTGCTGGGCTTCGTCAACATACCGATTCATCAGATTATGGTTGAGTGTTGTGAAACAAGTCTCAGTCAATGCTGGAAGTCGTACGAGCTGAATCCACCCATTCCGCAGGATCTGTATGCGCTACCATTCTAAAATGTATCGCTCAATTATTCGTTTAAATATTTCTTTCATATTGCAGAAAAACACATCATCTGTCTAGTCAGTCTGGTTTCAATCCGAACCTTTGCTTCGGCGACGTACTTCTCGCATTCACCTGGGATGGCAACCCGAATATGCAAACGGCTGAGACACCTTCTAAGCAAACGGACAAAACTAAGATAAAGTACATGCCATTCCTTAATTTTATTGATATTGTACTCAAGGCGAGTGATTTTTTTCTAGTCGGGCAAGTTCACAGCTGGACAAGACGGACGACAGTGGCATTTCGGATAGCATCTCCATCAAGTCAACTTCGACTTATACGACCGTATCCTCAATTAGCTTCAGCCAGCCACGTGCACACAACTTTATACGCACTCACTTCCAGCGTGCCACACAGTGTGACTTCTGCGGCAAAAAGATCTGGCTGAAGGACGCTGTGCAGTGTCGCGACTGCGCCATGTGCTGCCACAAGAAATGCGTTACCAAGTGCCAGAACGCCACTGTTTGTGGTCCTGTCGACTACGTTGGCGGCCTGCAGTCGTCGACAGCGAGCACCGCACCCGAATTCAAAGTCACCGAAGCATCCGCTTTCGAAACGTCCGAGTGTGAGGAGGTCCTACCCACGCCTAGTGATGAGGACCGCGCGAGCAAGCCTGTGGCTGGCCCCACGCCGGGTCTGGAGGTGCACCGCTCCAGTTTGACGGGTTTATTGGCGCAGAGCATAAAACGCGTGAACTCGGCCAATAATCTTGCCATACCGGGCATTGTGTCCTCGCTGGGTGGTGGTGGCAGCACGTCGAATACGAAAAGTCTGCCACCTAGTCCACAGAATTCTCCATCACGGTTCGTTGCACACTTTATTCCGACTGCCTGCTTACCTCTGAGCATTCTCATTTTGCAGCAAATCCTCTCTGGTCGGCAGCACGCGCAATCCCTTCGACATTGTGACACAACGTTTGGGCTCCATTCCGGCAGATTTGACGGCACTCAGTGCGGAGCAGATCGGTTTCGTAACTGAGCCGATCATTAGCATTTCGAAGGACGAGGACGTCATGACGATGGCCAAAACTGCAAGCAAAAGCCTCTACAGCGAGGCAGCTGTCGCCGAGAGGGTCGATAAAATTAATGCACTGGTAAGCTTTCAAACGGAATTATAAAGGATTCGTATTTCTACCTTTATGTCGATTTTCCGAATGCTTCGTTTATGCTTCCATGCGCGCTCTTCACCTACAGCTAAGTAAGCTGCGTCTTGCGCTGGACAGCGAGACGGCCATACATTCCGTATTGATGACTGCACCGAGATGTGAAACCCCGGACAATTCGCCACAGAAGCAGCCTTCGAGCAAGGCGCTCATTTTAGGCAATTCCGAGGAACGAATTCAGGCACTGAGCGTTATAATGCTGTACCTCTGCACGGGCCTTCAGCACGCTCAGGGTGTGGCCATGCAGTAAAGTGGAATGAACATTCATGATTTACATATTCGAGTATATTCATAAGGCTGATGTCTCAAAATAGTGGAATTTTAATGTAGCACCTCACCACAAAAGTATTGCGCAAGGATTAACGAATTAAGTATGCATGTAATTTGGGATTTCTTCAAGGTATTTATTCCAAAAAAAAAAAAAACAGAAAAAACATAAAAATTACGTAGGGACTACTGAAAAACATACGAGTACATATACAATATATATTACATACATATAAAATAAGCGAATTTTATTAGAACGTATATTTTTAACCTGTAACACTTATAAGTATTTATTTGTGCGTAAAATTAATGCATGCACTGACTTCTGTATAGCAACTACTTTGAACTTCTTAATATGCCTTTAGTTTTAAAAAGCTCTTGGAAATCTGTGTGAAACTTGTATGCTTGACAGTATCTAATCATCAGAGCTGGGTAGTCATGATTACATGCTCAACCTTCAAAAAAATTGCAAGGAGTTACAATTGCAACTTTTTTCGATTTCTTAGTAAGCCAGAAAAAAATCAAGGATTTGCTTGATTGGATTTAATTTAAATATCAATGCACTATATTTGAGGGCCTGTTGAACCGAATTGGAATTTATTTTCTTGAAAGTAATTGATTGTAATCTAAGTAAATTTGTTTGTTCTTTATTCCTTCGAATCCCTTTCAAATCTTTTTCTTTTCCTTTTTGTGTCGGAATAAGAAAACTTGATAGCATTCTTATTACTGAGAGCTTCCTGAAATTTTTGCAAAGCGAAGAATTTTCGATGGTGGCAAGAAACGTAGTTGGTCCTTTCTCACCAAATCTTACTCCAGCAATTGCAATCGCGAACTTCATTTCTTTTAGTGAACACAAATATTTCTTAATATCGCACAAAATACAATAGAATCGAAAACTTTTGCCAGCATCTTTTTTCGAGAAATTGTTCATGCAGTCCATTTCGAATGACATTGAATTGTATGCAAGTATTTCGAATGACAGTTGCTTGAAATCTGAAGTGTAATTGTAGTATGTATAACTGCATTTACCCAGTTCTGCTAATCGTAGCGATGTATTATGTAAGTATGTATGTAAGAATTTCGGTCAGTCATCTAAAGCCATGTTGCGCCCTTTTTGGTCTATACCTTTTAACTGTAGTTTATCAATAACCCTAAAGCATTTTTGTATTTGGCTATCCACGATGTTGTACAATACAATATTTTGAAATTGTTGTTAAGTTTTAAGAAGACAGTTACAATTTTAAATATTCACTTTTAAAATAAAACTTAAATGCGTATATCCCAGAAAATCAGCTGTGTGTGTTTCTTGCCGTAGCGGCCAGTTCCATCGAACAAAAGAACTGACCTCGCATGAACTTGAAAACGCCGACAACAATTGCCGATCGGTCCTTCAACTGTCGCATGTCGTTTTGTGTCCGCATGGAATACGGAAACTCGTAGGCGTCACTCACAACACAGCTTGCTTACTTCCGAGTACATCGGAGGCTGTTGGCATGTGACTTGTGACAAAAAGATGCAAATCGTTTGTATGCATAAATCCTGTCATATCGATGACCATGCTGCTGGCACCAATACAGACGCAAATGCACTTTTGTCTCGGCCGCATAGAATTAAGGTCAATTACTTTTGCTGCTCATTTCCTTTGTGGCGCTCAACCTGCGGCGCGAGCACAAACATCGCAATTCGTCTTGTTCGTCGCATTTTCCTGTTTTGCTCCATCGTGTTTTTGCTCTAGGAAAATCATTTTATTAAAAAATTTCCATAGTGCAGATTGTTGATACAATGTACGTATTTCATTTATCATAGACTGTTTACATGATTGTATGTGAAGGAAAAACAACAACATGGAATTATTGACCGAGTGGAGCAACGGTGGAGCTGGCCCACTGCCAGAAAACGTGTTTTCTTTTGAATCTGTTTTTTATTACAGCTGCGCATTGCTTTAATCAAAAGCGAAAACTGAAAACTTGTGTATGGAGCAAAACTTTGTCTGGACGCATCGATAAATGTAACATCGTTATAGTATGCCGAAGATAGTCTTATGATGCACTTTATAAAAATATATGCCATTTTTCTGCAAGATCCATGCTAAAGCGCTTCAGTGGTAGCTACGTTGCTGTCTCAATCTTGCTCGCTTGACGATTTAATGTTCGATTTATGCCACTGTAATTTTGCTCAGTATTTTTATGTCAAATAAATGAATAATAGGTATATCATGGTATCCAACGTGGTTCGCTTGTACCTGCCCTCAATAAAATAAACCTTCATGAGTTGCGTCAAAGCAAAGTGCTAAAAGATGCTGCCTTTCTATACGAAACTTTCAGTAGGTTGACATTTAGCCACACTGCCACTGACGCATTTCCGCCGTCCGTGCAGATGTCGTGCTGCACTTGCTCGGCGGCTCAGCCGCTTGGCGTGTGCACGCGTGCGAATTGCGTAACTGCTCGCATGCGTGCCAAATAGTCTAATTTTAAATTAATTTGTTGGCATTAGCGCAAATTCGGCGCACTTCTGTAATTGCATTAAATAAGCGCGACAGAATGCACTTTTCCTACAAAGAAATCTATTTTCGGACATGCTCAAATCATTGTCGTCTGCCTCGAAAAACAACAAAATTGAGTACATTCTAGGAATTGTCGACTTCTGAGAATGAATGGGGAAATATATTCGAGGCATGGCTGTTCCGAAGCTAAGCTAAGTTTTGCGAATGAGCAAATTTCTCTCAGATTTGCGCATGGAATCTGTGTCTCTAAATCGGGAAAAGGATATTCAAATTTCCCTTAAAACGTATAAGCCAATACCAAGTCTTTAGTGCATTATTATATGATCACCCTTGCCACATCTGAACCGCTTCTGTATGATTTTCCACCAACAATGCTTCTCATAAACGCTCGTGCTCTCTCATCACCTGCCAAGTAGCGCAAGAGAGAGCTCAAAATACGAAGTAAGAATTGTAAAAAATTATGCGCGGCCCTAACGCCAATTGGAAATGCGCTACACCCTTGGCTAACTTGCATGTGCCATTCACCCACCAACGATTGTGTTGGAAACTACATGAAATGTTAACGATTAAGAGCCCCAATTCATATGCAAATACTTGTAGAAACACTTGCCATTTGAACAATGCCTCTTTTGATTGTTACAAAAATCGCTGCTAATTTAATATGCACCAAAGTATAGTAGGGTGTACGAGAAAGAAAATGAATAAAGAAAATGCGTAGTCTGACGCGAGTGAGAGAGCAGCGGGCACATTATATTTGTAGTTAACTGTATCTATGTGTAGATACGAACACACACACACGCATTATAGCTAAAACAAAGTCTGAGCGCAACAACATCACACGCACACGATCGTTGTCGGCTACTGGCGGATGAGGAGGAGGAGAAGGAGGAGGAGTAGCGGAGTGCAGCTTTGAACGATCGCATCTTTGCTGTTTATGTTTACGTGTTTTTGTTATATGCGTTTTCTTTTTAGCCAATTTGTTTTGACGCATTTGTTCGCTCTTCTTCTTCTTCTTCGATCGTTCGCTTGCTCGCTGAATTGCCTTGCACTCGGTTCGTCTCTGGGTATAAAACAGCTGATGCAAAAGCTCCGTAACCATTTGAAAAACGGAAGAGCTACGTTCAGTTGGCGTTTTTTGAAACACGCTTAAAAGAAAAATCATTTTACATAAAAACATTGATGCAATATAAAAAAAATAATTACGCTATAATTTAAAGTGCCAAATCAAACGACGAAGAAGCAGCGGCCTATTTCGATAGCTAATTTTGTTTAAACAAATAACATTCGCCTGTGTATTACCCTACTTTAGCTTGTGTTAACACGCAGTTGTGTAAATTTCGCTTAAAAACTTAATGACAGATTGTGAAAAATAGTTGCAAGTTTGGCAGAGTACACTTTGGATTCGGAGGAGTGCGAGCGGTAAGCGTTAGCGCAGCGGAAATTGAAAAGTGATTTAGTCGTGCGGAAAAGCATAGCTTCCGTGAATTGGAGACATTCTCCCTTAGCTGCTTGAATTTTGCAACGAAAACAACATCAAGCGAATAAAATGCGTCCATTTGGCAACGATATCACCAACTTCACCAATAACGGTGGCGGCGGCAACAACAACAACAACAACAATGGCAACGGAAATGATGGCAACAGCCAGAACAACGGCAATGGCAATGGTGCCGATTTTGATTACGATGACCCGCGCATACCGCCACACATCGCACGCATCGGCGGCATAATCACATGTTCGCCCATTGCGGGGCGTGGCGTCATACGAGTCGTCGAACGCTGCGAGGATGCCAAAGAGAACAACATGTTGGGTGAGTGTTAGCTCGGTTCCCATAGCATGCACATAATATATACATTTTTATATCTTCGGATGCTGGTTGCACGGATGCTGGTTGCACAAGCCCAGCTCCAAGCCCAGCTCCAAGCCCAGCTCCAAGCCCATGCCAGACTGAGTTTTAATTTGCACGCTTTGCTCTGGCTATTAATTAATAACTGTAATTAAGCGCATGCAGTGCACCAGTTAGCTTTCAGGGTCTTTGTGCGCTAACATGGTTGCTCACTTTGAAGTCGTCGTGCCTATATGGTCTGAAAAGAGCAAAATAATGAAAGCCGTGCCTGTAGTTAGATTGGCGTAATTTTCATAAAACACAAGCACCAGAAATGCGCACTTCCCGCTCATGCGGCCGCTTAAATAATTGAATGAAGTTAAAAAACCAACTTTCAGTTATTGAATAAATCAATCCATCGAAGAGACGACCTTAACCCTTAGCATGCGGCTTCATTGATTGAATAATAAATAAATAAATATTTGGCACAGCAGCCCGTGTTGGCTTAGACCTGGGTTTCTTGTATTAACTTGTATATGCTTGTTATATTTATCACAAATTAACGGGACCTACAAATATCTATGTCCAACGGGTTGAGAGGCTCTTCATGGTAAAGAACACTCTCGAAGAATTTTGAACTCTGCGCGTAGCTGGAGTCGGTCTTGAACCCAGGCTTTTATTTAAGCTACAATCTTTTCATGAAAATTTGGTTTCTAATATTATTTATATTATCAGAAAGATCACTGAAGCTTTCTTAATAATGACTGAACACAAAATCAAACTGAATACGAATATGCGTTCTGTCACAATAAGCCTTTCAGGCCGCGGTGGCTGGGAGACTAGATCCCTACTGCAAATGCAATCTACAATCTACAAATTTTGAATTTGCGTTAGAAGCCATTCGAGTTCGAGGATGATAGCTTTTTCGTAGCTTCTACAAAAATTTTGCGTACGATGGATTGAATGACAGAGGATATACTTAAATAGGCTGTTGTATACTTTCACAAATACGCCTCAATTATTTCTAAACGTATTTGTAACAATATTTGTGAAAAAAGTTTTCGTTTCTAGTCTACAAAAGCTTAGCTGAGTTGATTATTTATATATGATATTTTATTAATGTATCGTAAGTCAAAGATTCTCAGCAAATCAATAAAATTCACTAGCAAAAACCATAGTCCTTTGAGTTGGCGTGCTCGCATACGAGAGAATTCTATGTCGAGATAGAGCTTCATATCGCCCATTGCATAAATTTGTGCTCAAAAGTTTGACTTTCAACTAAAACTCGATCTTAAAAAGCTCGACCTCAGTCCAGAATGGAAAGAAAGGCTTTATAATTTAAGTAGTTTCGTGTCACTTCGTTTGCCTTTTCACTTTCTTTTCTCGTCAATTTTTAGTTGAGATAAATTGTTGAAAACTGTTATTATGCAATATTTAATGTGGTCGCTGCAACATGAACTTGCAGCTTTGCAGCTAGAGAGGAGCAATGGCCGGCTGCAGTCGCACCCAACGACAAGCCAATGTGTTTGCCAGCAAACCCGAGTTGGGCCTTCCTTTTCCGAAGCAAAAGTAATAACTGGCACTAATAGCCAAGCTAATTAGGCTAAGTAAATGCGGATTTACAACAAACATTTCCTCATCGTCATGGCTGCAATGATATAAAATTTGAGTTGGGCCAAAATAATTTTCGTCGGCAAACAAGAAAAACCACACTCTGTGCCACAGACTCACAGTGGAGGCAGGCCTCTGCCAATGGACAATTGTGCAGCAGCAGGAAAATGACCATGCAATCGCCTTGCACTGCAGCAGTGTGCAACGACGCCGGCATTGTTGCCTTTTCGTATAACAATATTAACAGCATTTTATGCTTTATGCAATTCACATTGTTACATTATTGCTCGACCGTTATTTAATCGGTGTATTGTTAATTGAACTGCAATTGCGTGGAGTGCATTTTGGGCGCATTGGACGCTGCCAGTCAAGAGGAAAACTTTCGTGCAATTCAAACGCCGAAAGTGTCGATTACAATAGCGCAATTATACACGGGCATAAATTTACAAAATTTTATGTAACGTTTTCGTTCGTTTTTTGTAGAAATTTTGTAGCAAAGTGGCAATAATGTGTTTGATTTTTGATTTATGGCACAATGGTAAATAGTCCGCTGCTACACGCACGCATTTCGCAATTATGTATGAAATGTGGGGTAAAATTACACATTTACATTTCTTGCATTTCGTTGCAAAGCACGTAGACTGTCTCTAACACACACCAACACCTTACATAAATTCTAATAGAAGTGCTGCTGCGGCCCCGCTTTTCTGCCCGCCTGCCTGACCTCTTTGGTTCTGATTGGCGCGTTCGCTTCGAACTACGCAATTAAAAATTGAAGCCCATAATTTTTTCTGTTTATAATTACGCATAACAAATCGGAATTGCTTGCAAAAGAGCGAACGCGACACTTGAGTGTGGCAATCGCCAGTTGCTGTTGTCTGTGGTACGCTGCAGTGGCAACACAACAGACAAGTAACAATCGGGCTCTATGGCCATTTGCCTTCCCCGAGTAATAGTAGCGACCTCGCTGAAGGTCGTTTTTCTTTAAGCCCATGTTTGATATTCAGCGTTGACTGGTTTTTTTCAGCTTTTTATTTTGATTCGATTTCATCGTCCATCGTCAGTAATAGCACAACAACAACCACAATAGTGAAAAGGTAAACAATGGCGCAGTTCGCACAAAGAAATTTGCTAAACATTCAAAGTTTTTATCTTATCAGCAAGAAATTACAAACACAAATAGTCACATGTGCCAATCGAGAAATCAAAAAGCAAAGCAACAAAACCTAAACAACTTCCAAGCAAAACAAAGCCAGACAACAGCGCGTCAGTGGCACGAACCTACGAGCAATAGCACCATGAGTAATGTTTGGTACTACGTCCAAAGGCCTCTCACCTCTGCGAGTCGTTTCTGCAAGATAAGCTGTAGTCTTGAAGTGGGTCACGCATTTTTCTACAAACATGTGTTTTCGTTTAACCCTATTATTCGCAATGCCACGAAAATGCACCAATCACTTTTTCAGCGGCGATTGTACTGAGTTTTTGTAGTGGGGATGTAGCAGTGAATGTACATATGAAATTTTTTTTAATCGTCTACCAAGCGCGCTGTTATTTTTCACTAGATATACATAATATTATTCCAAAAAATATACATGCAAAATTAAAAGATAAATCATTAATTTGTTTGCATGAAGAAGGTGCTTCTTAACATTTTTAGCTTGGTAGGCTTTTTTATAAAAGCGGTTTTTATGTGAGACTTTGGTCTATAAAGTTCTACTAAATGTTCTGCTTTTTAAGAGTGATGCTTGTAGAATGCCAAACCTTAGATCAGTAAAGTAAAGTAAATACTATGGCAACTTCAGAATTTCCAGAATTAATGCGCAACCGAAAAGTAAAAAAATTTTACGTAAATAAGAAACTATTAATATTTTGAATTGGACGATTTAAATTGCGCAATTTATGCCAAATTTAGGCAGAAAAGCAACAAAGCAGGACGTTTTTATGCGGGAAATATTATAATTGATGTTCATGAATATAAAGCTTTTTAAAGGCATCAATGAAATGCAAATAGCTAACAGCTAACCTAAGTGCGTTCTTTTAAATACAAAGCAACCTTCACTTTTTCGAAGCCCTTCAAATGAAAAGTATTTTTCGGCATTTTTTAAAATTATTTATTATAAAAGAGGCATTCTGGCGGCAATCATAAAAGTCATACTTAATTCAATATTTGGTATAAATTTAAATTTTTTATTCTTACATTAAAATTTAAAAAGAAGTGGGTATCAATTGTGACTGTGGATTGGCAGAGTAGCGTAGCAAGCTTCGAAGATTTCTATTGTTGTTAAAATCGCCTAAATATAATAAACATGCGACGTTTTATATACAAAATATGGTTTTGTTAAGTTTTGAATGGCAAATTGGACCCCAAAGCTCTTGTTATAATTTTCTCACTGTTTAATTCATGACTTGCGCCAGGAAGATTTTTCGTATATCTGATAACGATTTGGATTACATGTATATTTTTCAAAATATATGCTTTTTTTTTGGTCAAAAACTAAACGATTGTTTAATCCTAACCTAACTGCTCAAAATTAATGTTTACGCTATATCTGAGAAACACCAACAATCCGATTTTTTTATATACATATATATATATAAAAGACATAATTAATCAGCTTCGATTGGCTGGACTGGCTGTTATCTACGCAATAGGTTAATTTACTAACTACGAACCAGCAAAGTACACAGACTGTCAATAGAGAACAGCAGCGGGAGTCCTACAACTGTCACGCTGGCAGGCAGCGAATTTCGCAAGAAATTAAAGAAAATCTATTTATTACATCTGCTCTAAATTTATTTAAAAAGTTTGCCATCAGTTTCCCTCAAACTCTGACGCTGCTCTGAATGTGTCAACGAGGCGGCGGGGGACAGGCTAAGGAGCTCAAGCGCGTGCTATAAGTGCGCAGTCTTGTGAAATTAGGCGCTGCAGAAGTGCGCAATAAGTTCAGAAAGTGGAAGCGTACGTTGACTTGCTTCGCGGAAATTTGCTTTTCTTCGCAATCAATGAACCTTTCTATCTTTCGGCTGTAGGGGGAAGAAGTGGAGATTTGGAAAAATTTCGAGTGACTACAAAGAAAAAGCAAACGCCCTGCTCAAGGTGTTTCGTTTATAGTATTTCATGTAGATCCCCCTCTGCTGGCTGGACGTCTGCCTCGTTCTCGTTGTGTCGTAAATTTTCCGTGGACTGTAGAACGCATTTTCCTTTATGCTCCAAAGTGTGGGCTTTTCTTGCTTCGCCGATCAACTGACTTGCCTTGCAGGGGGCGATGGGAACGCATTTTAATGTCGTGCTCCACTTTAATTAATCAACAATTTTAATATGAACGCATTTTCCTCGAATGCGCATGTGAATTATTTTTCCTTAAGCAGCAAAAATTTGGCAAAGTTTCAAAAACTGCTTTTGCGCATTTTCCACATTTGTCGTGTTATACCCGAGCATTTTGCACGCTTTACCCAATTTCGCCATTTCGCCAATTCGCTTTCCGCAAGTACCTACACACTTACATACCTACGAATTTCTTTTGAGAACTTTCAAAATTTATTTGGTCATAATTTTCTTTGTGCTAATTTTTCGAAATTCCCCATGAGATGGATTGGACATACATACAAACATATGTACATGTGCACATCTTGAAGCGTGTGTGGGGGCCGAATTTGCGTTGCTGACAGACCAGACCGTCTGTCTGTCTGACGCATTACGTCCGCATCGGCTGCGCCTGTCCAATGTCCACTGTCGTCTTTGCCGCTTGCTGTCGAAATTTCGTTCGCTTCTTATTTTTATCGTTCTTGGCAATTACGTTCTATTTTCAAAATTTGCTGCTGCCGGCGTGCACCACGCGGCTGCTGTCTTGTCATGCCGCACCTCTGCATTGGCCGGGTTCAACAGACTCTTGTGGAAATTTGTTAATTCTCATGATCACGGCAATTTTATAAATGTTTCTCTCCTTTCTAGAATATATCAATGCAATTCAATGAATTGATTTCTGTTCGCTGGCGGGGCGATGTGATACATTGTCCGTTTGCTGTAAATGCGAACGAAGCTGCATTTCAGGCCATGCCAACGCTGAAAAATTGGCAAAATAACAAATTTTCAGTTGAATAACCTGATATTGCATTGAATGAAAAGCACTTTGTGTCCTCAGATGCCATTTCGAAGCGAAAGAATGAAATAGAGTTTAATTACTTTCCGCAGAGATCACGGGCGTACGCGGACAGGGGAAGGGGAGTTAGCTCTCTCCTTCTAGAGCTCCAAAATAATAAATATATAACAAAAGTAAATCTGACCCGACACAATTTTAGCTAAATTTAGAAAGGATTAAATTATTTAGACACTCTCCCCCAAAAAATTTCTCAAAAAATCTGTTTGTGTTGGACTACACTTTCCAAACAAACATTGTAAAAATAAAAAAAAAATAAAAAAAAAATTGTCTATTGAAAATTATATACATATGTATTAGAAATATAAAGTGCCGAAATTTCTCAGGTTCATTGGTAAACATATTGATTATAAATGATACATTTATTTGGAAGCTGATAATTTTGAGAGTTTAACGCCAAAGCTTTTGAGAAAAGTGCCCTTAGGATTACATATTTTCTTATTTTAAGATACATATTGTTTCGAATTTATGAACAATAACTCGTCAGATTCGATAGCCGTTTTTTTTGACAGACGCCAATGCCGAACCTATGGCTTATTAATGTTCAGCCGTAGGGAGTAATAATTATTTCCGTAGTAATATACATATGTATAGCAATAACAAATATCATTTCAGTTCTTGAAGAACTATCTTTTTATTTAAGGGGTTATACCAGCCAACTTGCATACCAAATTGCCAGCTCTATTAAAAAGTCTAAAAACACAATTTTTCAAATGTAAAGAATTATAGTGTTTTTGATACACTATGACGAGCGGGGGGCTAAAAAGTAATTTTATATGACTTCCAATTTGGTGACGGAATCTGCATCAAATTAAAATTGTAGAAATTAAAATTGTAACATGTCAGAATCACTTAGACCTCCCTCGTGTAAAAAGTGCTCGTTATCAAAAAAGTTAAAACTGTCCGAAGTCGACTTAGCCTTCTTCAGAACGGTGTCAACAAAAAGCTCTCGCGTGAGAAGCTCAACAGCAGCTGATAAAAGCTTTATGAGTAAGTTTCTTTGCTGTGAATCATGGCTATTGGTGGAACAAGTTGGCAGCAGAACGTTGTACATTCATTCAGCTGGTCGCCAAAGTGTGCTATCTTCCCCTCGATATTAAGTCGGAGCTAGTGCTGCCAACCACCTCATTTTAAATTATACATTGGCGCTAATAAAAAGCTGGTCTCTGGGAAATTTATTTTATTATCTTGACATAAGAATATACAATTAGGTGATTTCCATGTTTTGTGTATTCTCCTTTTTTCGGAATTTGTCACCTGATTTTTCATAACATTCCTCATCAAATCGATTCGAAAAAGCTAAATTTGACGGGGGAAAAACAAAGTTGAAGGGACTGGTTGAGAAGAGCGAACTTATAGATACTATATCTAGGAGAGTGCGCTGAAGGTGGAAATGAGCATTTTTGAGAGTTTTCTGCCACGAGCTGGTAGTCCAAGGCTTGGAAGCGTCGAGTCTTTTCTGTGAGCAATCGCAAATGACCATTCTTGCTGCATATGATAAATACAATTTTTGGTGTCTCCCGATAGTGGCAATTCGACGGCGGCAGCGATTTGTGGTGTTTCCTCTCTTGGCTAAACGATCGCGGCACAAGCACGTTTTCCTCACATCACATTCTAAAAAAGAAAGAAGAAACTTATAGAAATTTTGCAGAAACAAAATTTTGTGTGTGGAAATCGATTTGCTTGAAGGCTGGCTAAAAACTCATAAGAATGGCACATTTTGTGGTCAAAGTGATCGAGCGCTGTGACAATGCGCAAGAAGATAACAATCTAGGTGAGACTTCTACAAAAAGATACTTAGGGAACTTTACTAGTAAAAATGTTAACTAAAATTCTAGCAAATTTCTGCGTAGAAATATGTCAATGCGTCTAATAATATTGTTTATATAATTAAAATATAAATAGAATTTAATATTCGCACAACAAATTTACTCATTCCTTGCTCCCGATCAACGCTCATGAGTTTCATTTCCATTTTGTTTCGCCACTTTGAAAAAATTGCTATTGAAAAATTGGCAAGAACAAAAAGCGGCTAATATTAAAACGATTTTCGCTGGGATTTTATATATTCGAAAGTGCTCAAACTAGCATTATATTGTATTTACAAATCGGATTACAGACACATATAAATATATAATATTTAGATCCAGTTTTTTTGTAAGTAGTAACGGTATTTGGTAGCAGTACTATTACTTTGAAATATCTATACTATAGAATCTTACCACTATTTTGATGCTTGATTTTTGCTCTTCTGTGGAACCATTGATTGTTGCCAATATATGTACATATACACATTTTTCCTCTACAGAAATGGTCTTCACGAAAAATTTATAAAAATGTGTATTCATTTTTGTATTTCAGATTTATCGAAGTGTGAGCTAATGCAAATTCCAGACGCTGTCTTCCATTTGATGCGCAACACCGAACTGAAGTCTTGTGATCTTAGCGGAAATGTGATCAAGAAGATTGCACCAAAGTTTGCCATCAAGTTTAATCTGCTTACAGGTAAGCTTAGTCATACTTTTATCTAATACTTAGTATAAAAAATTCATGTTTTTCCTTGAATTTGCTCCAAATGTGTAGAGCTGAATCTGTCACACAATAAATTGTCCAAGCTTCCCGAGGAGTTGGCCGATCTGAATGCTCTGGCCCGCCTCAACATAGGCCACAACTCATTTATTGTGCTGCCACCAGTTGTGTTCAAAATGCCCAAATTGCGCGAATTGGACGCCAGCAATAATGACATAATCGGTGAGTGCTCACTTCTTCATCTCCAGTTCAGTCGGAATAAGTTTTAATCGCGAAATTGCCATTGCAGAAATCGACACAGACGAAATGATCACCAGCGACAGTTTGGAGTTGGTGGACTTGCGACACAATCCTCTGGGTCACGCCTGCCATCGTAAGCTGAAGAATGCCGACACGTCCTTCCGCATTGAAATCTCTGTGCCCAACGAAGACGAAGGCTGGTAAAACTGTTTCACTACACCAGACAGAGAGGCATTCTTTAGCACTTAACCGGAAGTGGTGGCGCCACTTCAACTTCTCACTTATTTATATAATTCATACATACACATAGACACACGCATGAACGACGCATCGTCCACAGTACATGCATAGAGACACATACATACAAACATATGATAATTTTGTAACGCAAAGATGTAACTGTAGTGTTATCATTAGTTCTAAGAGCTTGCCAAGTGCTGAGAGTTCGATACGTAGGTTTGTAGACTTCATCCACTATGAGCAGAAATGCAGATCGACTGATCGACTGGACTGCTTGTGCCGCAGCGCAGCCAGCGGTACCATGCTGTAACTTGACAGATGATTCTCGTTGCTCGATATATTGATACGAATACGATATGTATCGATATCTCGCGTACTGCTCCACATCTTTGGAGTTCGCAAAAACAGCATCGTACCACAGGCTCTTTTGTAGATTCTAAGAACAAATATATATATAATCTGATAATCCAAAGATATTTCTAACTCTTATGTTAATGCTAAAATGTACAATTTTTTTTTTACCACAATTTAAAAAAGAAACAAAAACCACATTACTTTAGGCAATCATTGAGATTTCTGTTTACTGTGATTGTTTTCAAGCAGCAACTTTATGCTTGTTGAACTACTTTAAAAAAAAATTAGTTATTTTTATTTAATTTTATGCTATTTCTACAAATTATTGCATAAATATTGTAATTAGAAATTCGAACTGAAGTAAACGATTCTCAGTTGAGTTTTGCTTGTGCGGAGCATGTTACAGTATCCTAGTCAAGCAACTCCCATGAGGGATCTCTTACATTATGGATTTACTGCCGGAGAGAGTAGCTCTGTGTTCTTTTTTGTTTAGCAATTTAAGCAATTTTTGTTGTCTTATTGTTATGTTCGATATTTTGCTGTCCAGTTTTGAGCAATTGTAAAAAGTTATTACTAACACACGAACTGTATTTTTAAGTTGAATACCTGAAAAATAAATTTATATTGAACTGTTTCGATGCGAACAGACTGAAAGTATCTCGTTTCATTTACTACTGCCCCACTTCTATGGGAGATACGATACCATGGATTGCGCAATACATTTTTGAAGATTTCGAGATTCAAGATTTCTACGAAGTCCTATTGAATCCTCACCCTCTTCGTTGAGAGTTTAGTTTAGAGATTTATAATCTGAAGGTATCAAAATGCTTGGTCGCAGAGATATATACTTTCTGGCTTAAATAAATAAATCGGTAAATGCCTACAACTCTTAACGATAATGTCTCAGCGCTCGGCTGCTATTGTGAAAGGTTGCTAGTTCGAAGCTCAACAGACTCTTACTTTCTAAAGGAAAGATGATTTGTTTTCGAACTTATTCATTTTGTGGCAACTCTTTGGAATACTAAATATCGTGCCAGTGGAAACACCGTTTAACTTTACGAAATCTCCTCGAAAATATCAAGCGGGCGTACGAATCAGCTTGGAGCAAAAACGTTGGTTATCAAATGACCTCAGAGTATATTACATTTTCCACATTCCAACACTACCATTTGTAATCAATAAAATAATACAATTTGTTGTGAGTTCAAAATAAATATTTTTGCTTAGCACTTTATTTAAGTGCAAGTAAAGAAGAGTTACTTTTTATTATTTGTTTCGTTTTTCTTCTAATATAGTACACATTGACATTAGTTAAATTAGATACATGTAAAGCACAGCTTCTTGATCTTATTTTAAATATTATCATAGAAAAATGAAATTACTTCAATGTGAAATAAAGGAAATTCACAAATATTTGTAATAAAAAAATTATCAGGATATGTAGAAAAAATTGAGAATCAGATTTGTATATATGAATGTGTTTATATAGTAGGCTTTTATAAATCTCAGCGAAAAATTTAGAGTAAACTCGATTTACAATTGTGGTCAATTCGAAATATCTTGCTAATTTTTGTCATCACACTCGAAAGTAGATGGGATTTTGGGTGAGCAATTCCAGAGCTATTTTGCACTACTTTAAACAGCGCAGGAACTGGCTCGATGTGGATACTCTGTCAACTGTTCAAGTGGAGTGCCGAAATTCAGTTGAAGAGTGGAAAGGAAAATCATTCGATTCGACATAAACTTATAACGGAGATTCCATAATAAATTTGACTTATATGTGCGTAGTTTTTTAGCACTTTTGCGCTCTTTCCGCATCCGTGCAGAGACAAATATCTATGTATGTATGTGTATGTAAACATGCGTCTTCTCTCTTATTTATACTTGCAACAATTCATAGACTCTTCTGTAAATATCAACTCAGCGTAGAATATTGAACGGCAGATGTCGCCCTAACAATGTGCAAGCGGGTCCTTGCACGCGTACCACAGCCGATTCCAGTTAGCTCTGCCCACTCAGGTAGTTCGTCCGCACTTTGGAGTACGTGCGCGTGTGTGTGCGTCTATTTAAATTTTGGAGCGTTCTTTTTTGGTTGAAACCTGCGCAACTGTTGCGTCAACAGCTGTTGAAAGTCCATTGGCGGAGATGGCAGCACGCTGCCGGCCGAACTGCCCATATCGTTCATGCTGCCACTGGCTTCCACACTTCCTTGCAGCTGGGACATTTCGAAATGCTGCTCGTCCTCCTCGTTGAATTTATTGTCATCGCAATCTCTCAGCTCCAGCGACTGGCTCCTCTCCATGTGGCACTGCTGCAGCAAGTGCGGCAGCCTCTGCTCCGACGCTAGTCAATCCTGCAGCACTGCCGTACTAGCCTCAGTGAATGGCAGCGGACCGTCCACGGACTGTTGCCTCTTGGACAGCGACAGCGGGTTGGTGTGCGCAGCCGTGCTGTGTCTGTGCGCATGGAAGTGTGAGTGCGTGCCGGTGAGCTTGGCCAGCGGTATGCGGTACACGCGCAGCGGCTTCATGCGGTCCGGCGAGCTGGTGTAAGCCTCGGCGCTATTGGCAGCGGAGCTAGTGGCGGCTCCGCCTCCTCCGCCGGCGCTGCTGCCGCTGCTGCTACCGGCGGAGAAGATGCTGCGGTATTTGGAGCTGCGCTTCGTCGGCGACATGGGCGAGTGCTGATTGCTGCCGCCGGCAGCGCCACCAGCGCCGGCGCCTTTGTTGCTGCTGCCGCGTGGCGAATTCGGTGGCACGCCCGGCTGCTGCTCGAGCATTGCGCCATTGCGCAGCGTCGCGTATTTGCTGTCCAAATTGTAGGCGTCGCCGTAGGAGTTGCTCTTCGCTATGGTCGGCTTTTCCTCGTTCACGTTGTGCGTCTTCTGCAGCGAGCGCGCGCGGTGTATGTGGGGCAATTGCGCAGACGCACAGGGTATCTCGAGCAGATTGTTGAGCTCATGCTCGGGATTGATGGGCAGCTCCTTGGCGAGCGCGCTGCTCACGCTCAAATAGTCGGAGATGTTGTCGCGCACTGACAGTTCTTCGTTGGAAGAGGTCTCGCTGGGTGTGGTCACCAGACGGCGCTCCGGTGCCAGCTCGTTGATTTGCAAGCCCTTAATGTGGAGATCCTTTGACATGAACTCGGGAGCGGTGGTCACAAAGAATATGTCCCGCTTGGAGGTGATCAACTGCAGCTCCGGCATGATGGCTGTATGCACCAAGTTGCCATTGACCAGCAACCGTATTTCCATGCAGTCCGAGGTGAAGCCCAGTATGTAGGGGAACGCACAAACCACAGCGGTGGGCGAGGTGTTCCAATGGAAGTCGAAATCGTTGCTGGCGCTCTCTTTCTGGCGCAGCTTTTGGAAGTGGCAGGTGTCTGATGTAGTGGGTAAGAGAGGAATAGCGTTTATAATTTTCCAATGGATTTTAGTAGAAGGTTTGTTCACTTACGATTGTAGCACAGCAGCAGCTCCGTTTCCAGACCATCGCACAGCTCAATGGCTGCCGTGAGCTGTGTTTGGCTGCGCTTGGCTGGTTCCACCTCGTGTAAGCGCGTGGCCGTGCCCGTTTGATCACAGACGATTTCGTAGTGGTATCTGCAAGAAAACCAAAGAGATGATGTATTGAAGAATAGCAAGAAGTTGTTGTTTCATCGTTTTGCATTTGATAAAATGGAATTGAAGCTTCGATATGCATAGGAACCTTTGTTCAATTGGCAATTACTGAAGATAGGATTCGCTAAAGAGCTTAGAGAATAGAAAAAGTTTCAACGCTAGCTATGCTCTTGAATAACTGAACCTTTCGCCAATTCTCAGTGTTCCCACTTACTTGTAGCCCACGCAGATGAGTCCGCCCGTGCTCGTGTTTGTCGGCCCCTCCAGCGGCGTTATTATCGACGGCGATTCACTTAGCTGTATTTCCTTTTGAAAGATGAAACCCTCCACTGTCTCCGTGTCGTTCTCCGCGCACCATGACGCCCACGCGGCCGTGTGCTTCCACTGGAACAACTGCAGCTTTCGACCTACCGCCACCGCCAAACGCAAATGACCGCCATTCACGCGCGAACTGGCGTACAGATGGCAGCCACGCGTGCGCTCTACGCGGCGGTCCTTCACTTCCGAACGGCTGCGGCATTTGAGTGTCTCATCCGCATGCTTCGGCTGGAACTCGCGCAGGCGGAACACGTGCAAGCGGTGCGCGTCGCGATTGCTCAGCGAGCCGCCGCGCATCAGCAGCAGGCCGTGCTCCTCCAGCACGCTGAGTTGGCGCACGTGGAACGTTTTGTCAAAGATAAGCTGATGCGATTGATCCTCTAAATGGCAAGGAACAAAAGAGGAAGCGTTGTAAGTTGTTTATTGTTTTACAATCGATGAGCGTAGTTCATACCTTTCATCAGAAATGTGCCATCATCGGTGGCAATGATGAGGCTCTCATCGGCACGGCCGAAGGAGTCGCCTGCCAAGGTGCTGCGGTGTGGGAAATTGGGGTAGAAGCAGTGCGGCTCCCATGGCGGCTTCTTGAATATGGTGCAGGGACTGGCCGAGGCAATGCTCGTGGGTGCATCGCCGCGCACAATGGCCTCCAGCTTGAGCGCCTGCCCGATTCGCACGAACTCAATCTGCCTGGCGTCCTCCTTCAGCTTCGATGTTTTCGGCACATCGTAGAGCACTTCAGAGAAGGCGCGTCTATTCAGCATATTCTGTGTGTGGCAGCGTCAGCGTCAGTGTGGGTGTGTGAGTGTGGTTGTGTCGGCGATAAGAATATTTGAATACATACGCGTATAATTGAAGGAATGTGCCACCGCACACACACTCTCACACTTGATGTTCAATAATTTGTGGTGATCATCGATTTGCATATATGCATAAGCATTTGCAGAGTGAGTGTGTGTGTGTGTGGCATATGTGTGTGTGCTTGGCATAATTTCAATTTGCATAAGTGCGGCTCGCAAGTGAGCTCATTTGTTATTTTAATTGGAATTGTTGAGTAATAGCTTGCGTAAATCACCACAAAAACACAATCATGCGCTCATGTGGGACTACTGGAACACTCCCGACTGCTCCCACTCACCGATTTACTGTCGCTCACATAGTCCTCGTGCAAATCTTTTATCAGCATTTCCAGCGTTCTCTCACGCTTCTGTGCGAATGTTGGTGTCTGGAATGTGGCCTTTTCGGCGTTGATGAGCTTCACCAGCAGAAATTCACGGAACATGGAAATATTCTGTGAAAAGCAAAATTCTTGTATATTGTTGTTGGTTTCTTTTAGGGTTTTCTACATAATTAGCGAAGTAGGTAGTAAAAGCTGTGGGTTTATGAAATAGTTTTGCAGGAACAGAGTGAAATACGGCTGCGAACGTGGAATTTTGAATTTCAATTCAACTTGTCGAGATTTTGGCAGCGGAATCAGACATTATGGGTTTTCTGGCGCGGTTTTTTTTTAAATTTCTATACAAAAAATGGCTTCGCGGTCTTGTATATCAAGATAATAAATGTCCTCGCATTAGAACTTTGGCAGCTTTGGGCTGAAGCCATTTTCGCACATCTTTCACTTTCGAGAATTGTTGTTCATTAAAATGATACTATGTCGATCTCAATATGTTGTGGCTGGAAGCGTCAAGCCGTATGCTACAGAATTTTCCAGCCCAAGAAGTAAAGCTTAAGGTGGTAGCCATAAAATTTTTTCCTTTCACCTGACCGTGGAAAAGACTAAAATTTGCATTACGAAATCTTGTAAAACATCTTTGATTCACAGAATCATTATAATGAATCCCTTTTAAATTTAATTGAATTTGCCTCTTTTAAAGCCCTTCGCACTTTTACAGTCAAATAATTAGCCGTAATTTTTCCGAGAATTTTAGTACGTGCATTTTTGTACATATTCCTAATGAACAGCATACATTTTTTGAGAAGCGGATTTTTACTTTCTTAATTCTTAAACATGAGAAGCAGAATAAAAATCGATATTTTCGAAAGCGAAGAATGCAGAACAAGAAACCATTTTCATCGAATTTTAAACCATTTTAAGCTGAGAGCCTCAGCTGCTACTGCTGCTTACCATTAAATCAGTTTATGTAAAAAATAAATATATACATATATATTTGTTAGAATAATTTCTACTCTGAATCCCTGCCAAAGAGAGCAGACAATACATAGAATAAATTTCTTTTAAACAAATTATTGGTCTCATTTCCAGCACCTGTTTCTAACTCATATAAAACAATTGATTATAAATTCATATTTTATATCAATCAGTAAAACAGAATAATGGCCGATATTTCGATATTAATGTTAATCATATGAACCATTATTTGTCATAGAAATTTCCTTTCAGCGGAAATTCAACACACTTGAAAATGATTGCCACAAAATTCTCACAGTCTTCTCTTGTTGTGGGCATTAATTTTCCCGCCGGAAAATTCATCAAATTGCCCGCAAATTTATTTTGTGCTGCAAATTCACAGCCACTTACAATGACTCAATCTGTTATTCAACCTTTTTTACGTGGGTCGCTGCCAGTAATTGTTAATTTCACTTATTCTGGTTAGGAACACGCGACAAAAGTGTTCTATTTTAGTGAAAGGAAATGGGAGATAGACCAAGCACGTAATTAAAATGGATAGGCGTGGTAAAGGGCGCACTTTTTCAGTGATTTGGAAAAAGGTCATCACTTGGCGTAATGCTAAATGTGGGTGCTTTAAGAAAGTCGTCAGAGTCAAATTAAAAGCTTCGAAATTAAGGATATGGTGCTGTAAATTTTAGCTATGTGAAAAGAAAGCTCGGGGTGTGTTCTAAAAGTTTTACGCAATTAAAATTTGAGCTGGCTTATTTTCAGCAAAGTTTGCACGCAGTGAAAGGGGTTCAAAAACTTTTGTGTTCTTGCAGTTAAGTTGCGCTTGAAGTTTCCTAAAGGGAAGACGACTTAATTGCACTTCGTGCTGCTCATTCGAGTGCAAGGAGTACGCTCTCAAGTACAACGGCACATTAATCATACGCACTGCGCACACTCTAGCTACTAATTTCGTTAATTTCATTCAATTAGAAAGGACCAACGTTTCGATGCCTGAGACTTGTAATGTGCTTCGATTAAAAGACACTTGAGCAATCGTTAATGTGTGTGTGTAGGTTGCTTGCAGATTAACAGGACATGCTACTGCGGCGTATAAGTATGCGAGCAAACGATAACTTTGTATATACTCCTAAGTATGAGCATATTTGGATTTGCAGATACTTATCTACTTCGCTGCTTTGTGTTGAGTATATTCACTTAGTCTGAAATATGAGACATGTGCGTGTGCCTGACACGTGAAGAATCACTATATGTTTGTGCGTGTGTGTGTGTGTGTGTGTGTGAATGAGATATTTGCGTGCATGAAGTTATGTGCGTGCAAATTGTCGAAAAATGTTGAAGCACTTCTGTGTTGATGTATTTTCCCTTAGGAGAAGGCATTGTTGTAGAAAATGAGGTTTACTTTTTCTATTTCCTATAAATATATTCCCTCTTGTAGCCACTGCGGTTGGGAAAGCGTAACAATATAAAATTTTATGGCAAACATCTCACTGTATGTCAAAACAGTTGTTTCGAAGTATCCACAAATGTAGGCTCTAGAAGAAGCAGAACACTTTAAAAAACTTTTTAGAATACGTTTCTAGAAAATCGAATTTTCATTGCGAGAAATGGCGCTACTCAAAGAAATGATTTACACAAATTTTTCTTCTAGCGTGTATTAATTATATTCAGCAGGAACTGAACCTAGCACCTCTAACTTACATAATCGAGCATTAGACGAAAGCACATTTCGAACTAAAAAGTTTGAAGGAATTTAATCATCTCGTAGGATTTTATGACGACAGTGGTACCAAATTGATTATATGATGTTCTAATGGGAAGCTCCTTTAAGTTGCTGAGAAGAGTCTTAGATCTGTTATTTTACATAGGTATATGATATTAGTTTTCGTCGAGTGATTGCTGCACCTTGAAGTATCTCATTGCTAAACGCACATAACCCCAAATATGCTGCGCCGTCTATGCGTCATTAGTGCCTCTAAATAGATGCCCCTCGTACAGCCGAGAGAGTTCCTAGTTCATTAATATGACTTAAGAATAATTATAATCTCTTCTATTCTTTCTTTTGCTTTATTTCAAAGGATCCCATCTTTTACCCAGATTAGGTATATAGAATTAAAATAAAATTGATTACGCAGCACGGTGTTAGTGGTGGCACACACATTCTATTAGGCTTTATTGTGGTCGGGGTGCGGTTTAATGACATAATTTCCTTTAATTAAGCAGAATTTAAATTAATTACTAGCTCTTTTACAACCCTTACGGTATGTGCGATAATTCCGATTGACCACATGTGGCGGTCCGGAAAACAGCATGAAGTATGTAGATACATATAGATATGCATGAAACATAGCTATATACATATATAGAAAATAAAGCGCTTCATTTCGCCCTATCCTTTGAGCTACTCCTACATTAGCGGGGTGGCTAATTGAATTTAATTGCTTTGAATTTCCACAACAATATATGATATAGGAGCGTCGCATGGTTTAGTATGGAACCAACAGACCGCAACAAGAAACCCTGTTGCTAGATGGACCGGCAGGTTGCGGCTAACATTTTTCTATGGACTTCAAAAATTTGAACTAACCGTGAATTCCGGTGGATTTGGTAGCGTCGGTCCGAAGGGTGGCACATTTTCATCACAGAAAACAGCCAACCGATAAGTTTGCTCTGCTTTTGTAACGACCGCAAAAATATCTAAAACGACAAGGAAATTGCGAAGGGTCAATAAAAACCATATGCGGTTTATATATTATATATATTAGTATGGTTTTTAAAGCATACGTGTAAATTGGCTTTTAATCCAAGTGGGATCGAACATTGTTGGTAGAATACGTTCACTTTGCGTCGCTGTGCCATTTTGGTTGTCTGTTGAGGTTGATGTTGTTGCTGCTGTTGTTGCTGCTGTTGCTTCTGCTGCTGCTGTTGTTGTGGCATTTTGATCAATAAACACTATATTGACAATATCATTGCCAATATGGCGTTTTCGTTCCACCTAACAATTCAATTAAAAGAAATTGATACAAAACCCGGATGCTCTTAGAAGGCGCCTTCAAACAAAAGAATGCGCACACGCACCTGCTGTCGATTGTCCCGGGAGAAGGGCAGCAGCGTCGATACGTGAAACATGATTTCATGCCCCTCGTACAGCGTGTACACCGAAAATTTGCCAGTCATATCACCTGTGTTGGTGCGCGAGCAAGTCGGACACGTGAGCACAAAAGCATATGGAAAAGGCAGCAATTTGGAGAGATTAGATGGTTGGGCCTGCACACCGGCGCGCCGTGGCTGCAGTCGAAAATAGCTTTACCTTTTACGTCCAATCCGCCGCGAAAACGATCCCAACCTTTGAGGCGTACTCGCTCGCCCAGCACATCGAGGAAATCCTCAAAGTCCTGACTTGCTTCTTCTGGCAATGACGAAACAAAAGCAACGGAAAAAGGATTTAATGAACTTCAAGCGAAGCAGCAACAATGCAGTGGGAGATTGAAAGTGGCACAGAGCGTGCGGATAGGAAAATATTTTGCAACTGGTCTGTGAGGACGAGAACAAAACAAAAACAAACGAAAAAATCAAAATACAAAAACAACGAAAAATAAGAGAAAGCATGTTTCATTGCCTCAACGAAATACGATTGTAGTGCAATGTAAGCTGTGTTCTGGGACAAACGGACAAGGAAACAGGAAGCGGATTAGCAGCGAAAGCTTAGAGAAGTATAATAATAAATGTGGTCCTTTTAAGATTGCTAACAGCTTGGCAGCTTAAGAAACTAGCAAAACTTACGATTGCTTAGCATTTCATCGTCACAATTCTGTCCGGGTTGCATGTAGACCACGCCGAATTTGAAATTCACTGAACCCTCCTGCTCCTCCAGCAGTAGCAGATCCTTCTGTATGTCGGCCGCAAAGATTTCTTTGGGATTCTTCATGTATGCATCGATGCCGGTGAAGTGCGACAGGATTTGCTTAACGGTGAGTTTCTGGTTGACCTGATAGGGAAGTGCAATTTTTTGTGCACCCTGTTCGTGGTGGAGAAAAGAGAATGTTAAAATTCAAAATGCTTAAAATATAATAATATAGTGTATTATTATTGATATTAAATTGTTTTCCTGAAATGAAGTGAAAGTATAGATTGTGGTTATTCACGAAGCATCAGGCAGCGATACATTTAAAAAATATTTGTATTCACGTTGTCTGCGGTGGCACTCCAAACCATAGCTGATATAATTTCAATTAAAATGGAACGTTTTAATACATCGCCTATATGTTGCAGATCATACCCTTTAAAATGAGGTTCCTTCAAACATACTCGAATGCACAATTTACAATCGCGTTAAGATGAAGAAATCAGCAGAACCAGCTAAAAAACGTTAGTTTTTAATTCAATTATTAGCAGAGAAAACAGCCTGTCACCAATAAAGAACCCACAATGAAACAAAAGATAGTTTGAGAAAAACATTTCTCACATAGTTCGACAGATTTGACATAAACTGAATTGAGAGCGCTCAAAAAACCCTGTATCCCTGATAAGGAATCATAGCAGCACCATTATCGCCTGGACATGCAAGAATGCTGGGGCTCTTATCTAACGACTTCTTTTTGTGCCCTAGAGATAAAGCAAAAGAGGAGAGCATTACTTAAGCATGCATAGCATATCTAGCTCTTTAAATGTTACAACTTATTTAAGCAGTGAGGTGGTCAATTCCACTCGTTACCACAAAAGACTCACTCATTGACACACGTGTACACGAGGCAGCCACCCCAACCCAATCCCTACTTAGCATGGCAACCACATACATATAAGCGCATTACATTCCGTGCGCTGTGCTCGTTGCTTTAATGCTTCGAAAACAATATCCTGGGGGCGCGTGGCAGTCAATTTCCGGCGCAAATAGAATTCAAATATTTTGTGCGCTTTCCATTTCCGGCGACAGATATCAAAGTCAAGCTGGAAGAAATCGCTTAATTTTTCTGGCCAGGTTTAGAAACTTAAATATCACACAAATTGCGGTATACAACTGCCGCTCGCCCCCCTCGCTAGTGCACGGGTAATTCCACACCGAATGTGACTGACTGTGCTGGCAAGCCAAAAATATGCTAAATAAGCGTGTAAATTATTTACACAACCAACTCGATTTGCATAAACCCAGCATGCCACATGCCACCCTAGCAATCTGCTAGCTTGGCAGCTTGTGCTGCATAGGAAAGCAGCGAAATCCGCCGAAACTGAATTTACAATTTGCTCCCATTCGGAGTTGGCATTAAAACTGCTTGCGAAAGTTAATTGAATTGTTAGCAAGTTAAAATTTGTTGTTTTGGAAATTCACATTTAGAACTAGTCTAAACAAGCCGCACAAATGGTAACCTAATTGGAGCAGATACTTCGCTAGCAAAGCGTATAAGAAGACGGCAATAATAGTGTCAGTAGCTTCAAATACTAGCACTACTATATATAGATTGATTGACAATAAACCTTCGAAATCTTATCTTTTAAGATTCAGTCAGAATCAGTCGCTCTTTCTATTTTCCATTACAATCCATTAAAATTTTGATTTTTTTACTGAAGCTGACGAGTTCGTTTGGTATACATAAAAGGTGTGGTTAGTTGCCGAGCTCCTTAACCCCTTGCCGTATGAATCAAGCGGCGATTGTGTGTGCCAGATTCGATGAGTGCTTTTTCTCATACATCAAAGCCAGCAGCAGTTTCATCACATCTTTTTATTTTTGGCCAGAAGAAGTCATCACCTGCGTCTGATACGGAATCCAATTTTAGGCACTCAAGTAGGATCACGTCTCCCACACGTTGTTTTAAGGAAAAAGGTTAATACACACATCAAAAGTTAACATACTTAACAAATTTCACTTAAGTACGCTTTTAGATTCCAGACGCGGCAGAAACGCCTTCACAAATAATAAAAGGTAATTGACTTAATCCTTAAAAAATATTAGGTTGTATTTAAAATTTCCAAATCAAAACATATTTTCAAAAAGAACTTTGTTAACAAAATTGCAGTGTGCTACATCAACTTTAGTAGCTGGTTCTAAGGTTAGCAACAATTAATTTAAAAAAATGTGATCACTGTCTGTATTCAAGTCTCACTCTTCAATTTGTCCAATTAGCCGGAAAATGTATGTACTCGTACTTCCAAGCGGGGGCAGTTCTTCTCTACCGAGTCAAACTGTAAAATTTGCATTTAAATCATTTTCATTATTTCAGTCACTTGGCAATTCAACTCGCATTAAGTTGGTTTTGCATAAAAAATGCACTGCCGCACACACACAAACACGTAAAAGTGCGCATATACACCGAAACACACACACACACACTCAAGTGGGAACTTGCTTTTCACTTGGCCACAATATTTACGTACTAGTTGCTGTTTTCTGCGGGCAACACTGCGCCTTGACACTTGTATACACTTACAAGTGCGCTGCCACATTCACGCACACGCACACATACACAGGCACGCATACGCACATACACTGACGTGCCAGCCCGCATGGTGCTAAATGCCATGCTCTATAAATACGATAAAAAGCTGTTAAGTGTGGCAGTGGCAAGTTCGGCTTTGTGCCTTTGCCTCTGGCTGCGGCTGTGGCGGGTGCGGGTGTTAAAGCGCCAAGTGCCGGCTGACGTTCTATGTTAGTGAGAATAATAAACACGCTCACACACGCATGTACAGCCAGGAGAAATGAATTGCGCCGACCAGGCTATGTGCTACTTTGACTTTCCGACTCGGGCCAATATTTTTAGAGCGAAATTTACAATTGAGCTGTACCTTTTCTGTTGTATTGGTAGTGCGAGTATGCAAGAGTGTGTTCAACTTGCTCAATTTTATAGTTAACACCTAATTGGAAATTTGATATTTATGACATTTTCTTCAACGATCTGATTAACAAGCAGGGATTCGCATTTTGTATACATCGAATGCTTCATTGCCACGTTGCCACAGATACATATCTAAGCTGGCCAACCCTGATAGCTTAGTGCACAAATAGCCAACTTTGTTGTCATCTTAGGTGTCGTGGGTTAAAGTGCAATCACGAGCACACGCTTTTGCCACTTCCGCACGGTATCTTCTCGTATTTTCAAGTATTTACTATTCCTCACAATTCTCGCCCACTCCCAAGGCCAAAAGACCACATTTTGAGCGAAAAGCTGGAAAACAATGTAAGACAACAGCGGGGGTGCACATCAGTCAAGTTGTTTCAGAATAAAACTTGTATACTATTCCATCGATCATCTTATACAGCCACACCATGTGCGGAAAATATGCACAAAGGTTGGCGCACTAGGCAACAGCAGGTGGCATCGCCATAATCCTTGAAGAATGCTTACGACAGGGTGTACGGTAAATGGAAAATCAACAAGCCAACTGAGTACAACAGAAGTTTCGCGAGAACAATATTATTTCTTTTATTGTAAACTGTCTTGTTTGGTATGCACTCCATGGATTTCTTTTGATGTTACGATATATTATTAAAGGTTTCAAAGGCAGCTAAAAAATTTTCGCTGCAATTTTTATTGAATCGGTTTCGTTATAGTTTTATAGAATTCCTTCTTGCCAATGTATTAAGTAGTATACAAATGGAGTTCATGAAAGTGTCATAAGTGCTATATAGTATATAGGTTGATCATGAGCGTGCTTTGTATGAGATTGAATGTAATGTTCGAAGCAAGGAGAAATGCTGGCACGAATCCTTCTCCAGCTGGGCATTGGGTATGTACATATGTACATATGCATGAAATGTTTTTATTCAAATTAGTTGCAGTCTTAGTGTTTATGGAACACGTTGCATAACTTTTCTTCGCAATATCAGAAGAAGCATTTCCGTGAAATGAATTATGGTTAATTACAAATTTATATCTTCTGTGTTATATCAAGCCGAATGACCTTCTGTAATTTGTTTAAAGGACACTTGTGGTTATT
Source organism: Neria commutata (assembly GCA_963457695.1). NCBI lineage: Eukaryota > Metazoa > Arthropoda > Insecta > Diptera > Micropezidae > Neria > Neria commutata. Next base: position 25,491,274 of record OY735249.1, on the reverse strand, counting down.
TCGGGTCAGTAGCTTTTGTAATTTTAATACTTAATGCTGAAAGCTCAACTTATTCTTGAATTTAATCAAATGAAAGTGTTGAAAATATTTTGCAAAAAATTAATTTAATTGGAAAATATTGCAAGAAGGAAAATACCATTACGCTATGCCACGAAAGGAACGACGAAAATCAAGAAATTAGCTTAAATTTGTTTCCAAGTTCAAGAAATTTTCCAGCGACCAACCTCATCAATAATGTTTACTCACTTCACCAGTTTAGGGCCAGCCATGCTTGTTAACTTGACAGCCTCACACACAGCAGTGTTATCAAAGTTGGTTTTTACTGGCTAGGAAACTGAATACCTCAAAACCGGTTTCAAAAATATACTTCGGTATCGGAAACCCTAATACTTGGTATACAATAAAGAACATGTTTCCTTAATAAAGCTAAATTTCAAAGGATTTCAGAACCATATTGTCAAATTTATTAAGGTAACCTTCACCTTTTTGGCAGTTCAATCCAATTTGCACAACAAATCAAAACAACACGAAGATAGATCGTTGCTGGAAATTGTGTGATGGATTGCCGCCATCGAGCTCCTAAAGCTCTTTCCACCATTTCTTAAAGCGGTCACGCTCAGCCAAAGGTCCTTTTTCAAAATCCCATGTCATTCAGCTGACCTTTTTCATACGGAAAGTAAAGTCCGGCATTTGTTGAAGCCTGGGAAAAAATGGCCTTTCAACAATACCGTTCGATCTAATTGCATGTGGCTGTGGTTCTTGGTGTGGGTGCTTGTATTTTTAGTGCTTGTACTTTCCAACAAGATACCAACACATTATTATGAAAAATCATTTTTTTTCTTGGTGACACTCATTAAACTTGCTGCCCTTACACAAGCTTGCTGCGAAGCAGAGCGAAAGCGTACGGCCGTAGACTTTAAAGTTCGTAATTAACAGCAAAAATTATTATTAATCAAAGTGAAATAAATGCTTGGCTTTGTTGCGCTGCTTTGCTAAAAATAATTGATATGCTAATTTTTCTTCATAGCCATGCACTTTGCTTCTCTCGTATTTTTTTTGTGATTTTAGTTAGAATGCCCACGCGCGTTGCTAATGGGCGAATGCTTCTCTTTGACCATCCGGAAACTTAGAATGCTTTTCTTTAAAATTCTTTTTTTTCTGATTTTGTGTAGAAATGTGTATGAATGTGTGCAGCATTTGTGTCCGTGTTAGTTTTATGAGAAAGACACACCGACCACAAACGGAAGACCTTCAACATTGCACAAGTTCAGGAATGTTGCAGCTTTTTTTTTGCATTGCTGCAGCAGCTGACCTAAGGAAGCATGCTTGCAGTTAGGTTGAGCCAGATGAAAATAGAGATACGAATCGTCGTCCCCTCAAATTCATTTCAATAGCCGAAGGCCATACAGCTGCATGTTGGGCTACTCACCTGCTTGCGGAACAATATGGCGCGATACATGGGCGCACCCTGATTGCCCGAGTCCTGCGAAACCACAGACAAAAAGTAAGGATTCTTCTCCATATCCAAGCCGACATAGTTCTGATGCACTGCGGATGCACATCAGTTGCCAGAGTTGCATGCGAAGAGAAGAAACAGATTAAATAAGTTGAGTGGTGGCATTGAACAATTTTGAGCCTTAAGAATATCCACAGTCGCCTTACATTAAAGCCTACATTCAACAAACATACAAACAGCATCCAAAAATACCAACAATAAGAAAAGCGAAATGGAAACTGGCAAAATGCCACATACCATGAAATTCAATATAGAAATTACTCTGCGCTCAATGCGATTCGAAAGCGCTATTGTTGATAGATGAATGTCGTTGCTTTATCGCTCTGGAATCAAGCGGCTCCTAAGGTCACTTCTGATGCTAGATTTTTTAACTTGTGACTCGTGAGACTTATCGCAGCATATTTATTTTCATTAAAATTCCTTGCTAGTTATAAATTATGTCACTCTAATGCACACACACACATACGAACACACACAGCCATACATACATTCATATGGACGTAGGGTCGCACACGTCATCACTTACATTTGCCCAGAAAGTATTTGAAATACCAACGCGTCTGATGCTCCGGGTTCTCCAATATGGGCGTGCTGGGCGAGCCGAAAACCTGCAAGCACAAATGGAGTAGTGTATGAAAATAGCAATAAAAACAAAAACAAAAACAAGGCATGAGCCTTTATTGTCAGTTGACAAACAATTGGCAATCTATCAGCCAGTTAAGCGCCTGCGTGGGTCTACGTGGTTCCGTCTGCTTCTGCTGGTAACAAGTTGCATGTGAGTGGAGCGAAAAAATTATAAAGGTTTCGAAAGAGGTCAACATATGCTGTAGTTGTTGTACCGATATTTGTCTTTTTGCTGATTGGCATGATATTTGCTTTAGTGCTGCACAATTTGAGAACTTTTTAGTAATTAAAGTTTTTATTTATGTTTGCAAAGCATGTTCTAAATACTGGTTTTCATATTAGAGAAGAAGATTGTATTTGGAGTAGCTATTGTCAGTATAGCCGATTATTCCGAATGAAACGATTTGACCATGTCACGCGCCAGAATTAGACTGACTCTATATTTAACGAAATGAATTCAAAAAGGGAATTAACAGAGTTGCATGGATTGAAAAATGAGCAGGGATGCCAAAGATATTAAATAAATAGGAATGAAAATGTAGAGTGACACTATCTAGTCTCCTAGCCACTGTGGTCTGACAGGTCTCTTATGGCAGTTCTTAATCTATTTACGAATCCTCATGGATGCGCAGCTGCAAGAGGTATGAAGCAATTTCCTGCGGTTGCAGATATAAATATATCTAGGTAACGAAGTCTGGCCCCTAATAGCGCAATAAAATCACACAGGACGTGTTTTGTTGTATCTTTTTCATCGCTACAAATTCGACACATGCTATCCTATAATATACTAATGGTAGCCATATCCTTCATTACGCTACAGAAGCATTCTCAGAGCATACTTAAGAGATGCCGACATCGGAATACTTAAACGAAATCTTTTGAATTTACAGAGCTCTTGTTTTGGGGGGTTGAAATGACTAAAAAGTTACATATCAAACAAAATGTCTTATATGTATATTAATATAATGATGAAGCAGTGACAATTGTCTCATTTTGAATCAGTTCATGAGTTGGGAAAATCTGAAATTTGGTTTTTAAGCAGCAGACCAATCTTGTCGATGACCAATTACAAAAATATTTAATGGAATATATATTTTGATTTGAATGGGTCAACTAAATATGTGAAACTGAGAGTAGAACAAACTTGAATTAGTCTCTTTTAAAGCGACCCATCGCACTCAAAGAAGTGCATATTTTTTTGACTAACAGTATAATAAAATGTTAATTTCTCAATATCAGACATAATTAGTTCCATAGGCACTTTCAAATCTTTATTTCGAAGTTAAAAATTGTCTTCTTCCTCGAAATGATACAGTGAATCGTATAAAGAAAAGCCGCTTCATTCCGCAGTTAAATTTATTCAATATTCAATAACGACAAGTTTAGAAGGATGGTGGAAAACTTTGCATTAGCAGCAGTCTCCTAATGACAATTTCTAGACATATTTTAGAAAGAAAATTTAAAACAGAATTCTCTGAATTTTACACGCACATTTTAAACACGCCTTGAGTGGAACTCAAACGCCAAAATTCAATTGCATTTAATTTTGTTTGATTTCGCAATGCCTAAAGAAATTTATATTTTCATCTAAGCTGTGGGTAATTTATTCAATATTCAATAACGACAAATTTAGAAGGATGGTGGAAAAGTTTGCATTAGCAGCAGTCTCCTAATGACAATTTCTAGGTATTTAAGACATATTTTAGAAAGAAAATTAAAAAACAGAATTCTCTGAATTATACACGCACATTTTAAACACGCCTTGAGTGGAACTCAAACGCCAAAATTCAATTGCATTTAATTTTGTTTGATTTCGCAATGCCTAAAGAAATTTGTATTTTAATCTAAGCTGTGGGTAATTTGAAAGTAAATTTGAAGCACTTTTTCGGCATTATATAGATTATGCATGTTAGCGAAAATCTACGGCTATAAATCTTATTATTACAGCAGATTTTAGAAATCCACAGGCAATAATAATCCTTGTTTTCCCACGCACACATTCCGGGCTAACAAATTTAGGCATTCAGCTTGTAATTCGACGCTGGCAGCATTGCCACAATCTCAGATAAATTATATGCAGATTTGAATTTAATTAGCACAAAAGAAAATTTTCAAACATTAAATTCAAATTTTATGTAAATTTAATTTATGAAATACCAATAAACACCAACACAAGCAACAAAAGACGACCGTGCCGCAGGTCCTTTACAAATTCGCACTACGTCCGAAAATAGAACAACGAAAAATGTCGCCCACACAGGCAGTTTCCATAAAATTGTGCGTGCACCTTTTCTTTCGTGAATATTTAAAAGAAATGTGGACATAGTTCTCACGTAACTGCGAAGTGAAGTGGCAGGCACAATGACGGCCACCCCGCACATGCCCGTCAAACACTTGCCACTCACAGGCAGCTGAACGACTGTAATGGAAATGGCGGTAGCTTCGTTTCCGATCAATAAAGGGGGAGGGGTACCACCTCTTTTGGCGTCCATAAACACAGTTTGTTAATCAAGTAATTTTTGGTTGCTTTTTGGCTGTGGCAAGTGCTGCTTTTTTTCTATACTGGCAACACTTTGTTAAAATGTAATGTCATATTCAGTATTTGCACATCATTTTGCCTGAATGAGCGCCATTGTAGTTGATATCTCGACAACATTCGGAGAATGTAGCAGAGTGCCACTCACAACGAAAAAGTGTGCTCTTCCTACACTCACAGAAATTCTGTAGTCTTTTCAGCAACTCTACTAATTTTTAACTAATAAGTTAGTTGAACCCATGGCTTTAACTAATTTTGTAGCTGTGCTCACTGCATACAGTTGCTAAGCGGTACTTATTTCTTTTAAAGCTATGTTATAAACTTCTATTACGATCCGCTTTTGTGCGACATCTTGCGATTGAAGCTGCCTCTTTTATAGATAAGCTACCATTTCTCATGCATCTCAGTGAAAACGTTTGCTAATGCGCGCAACTGAAAATTGCGCAAGCATGACTTCAAAACCACGCAAAAGTTAAGAATACGTCTTAGGCATGTGGCTTGAAATTTAAAATATTCGCCTAAGTGCTGGCAACAGATTGTTCAAGAAAAATCTTAAAATTTAATAAGTTTTTGCATAAATAAAAATGGTGAGCTTTTTTAACAAACTTTTTAGTTGCATTCACAAAATTTTCTATTGATTTCAGTTAAATAAATTTGATAGTAACAATTTGTAATGACAACTAATTACTTATAATTATTACTAACTTTTTATTCGGCATTACTGCCTTATATCTTTAAGTATACTCGTAATAATACAAATAACACATACATATGTACTTTCTAGTATATACACACCTCGTCTTTCTCAGCCAGCGAATCGCCATTTTCCACACGAAAACGCTTGAAGTTGGGATCAATGCCGTCCAGCTCGGATTGCGGCAGCTGTAAAAAAGCAGCAAATAATACCGTCAGAATTTTAATATTTAATAGCGCACAAATTGTAATGTAAATAAATTCAGTTGACTGTGAATAATATTTTGAGAAATCTTTGATGTCGTGTAATACACCGTGGAAACATTACGCACATGCATCACAGTGATATATCTCGTTGACATATCACACATTCTAATATGAGCAACTTCCTTTTACATATAAGTATATTTATTTTCAGCTGCCAGCGGGACACAGTGCAAACGAGACAGGCAGCATTTTTAGTGCCGATAAATTTGCTCATACGCACCACTGAGCGTTTTTCATCATTAGATTGTGATATCTTCATATCTTCCAGCAGAGTGCAATTTATGTGACTCCCGCTGCCCTTGGAGTGTGCAGCAGCAACACATCTCACACATGGTTGCATTTTTTGCATTCATAGTGATCATGAGATTCCAGAATTCTTTTGCAAAGGTCTGAACAAATGTAAGCTTGGAACCGAAGATCTTCAAAGCGGCAATAAAATTGTTTCAATATATTTTATATTTAATTTTTTTAACAACAGTTTAAATGCGGAGAGATCGAATTAAAAAGGCCCTTTAGATTAGCGCATTTAAGTAAGGCTTAGTGAGCTAAAAACTAATTAAATCTTCTACTGATAAACTGGTCTTGATTAAGAGCCTTTAGGGAAATTAATAAAAACCAACGTGTAAAAAAGAAAAAAAGTTAATCAAAAATTAAAATAACATACGAACTAAATTTTTACAGCAATCTCGGTATTCAATTTCTCTTTCTAGAAACTTTTTAGCAATAAATTTATTTATAAAATTTCTTAATTTGGCGCCAGACTAAGATTTATGTATGCTAATTTGTTTCATAGCCCCGGTGCTCGAGCTCTGCACCAGAACTGGAGAGCTGGAGGGGTAGTTACCGTGACTGCCAGATGTGTCACACAAAAAACCGCAGCCGCAGTGCCAAGCTGAGCTGGAAGGGGACAAAGTAAAGTTGCGCTGAAGCTAAGAGCGACTCAGTGCGAATTTATGTGCGATTGTGTGTATATGTGTGTATGTTTGCATAGAGGTGTCAAAGCCACAGCCTTACAAATTATAACTTGTTATGTGCAGTGCCGATTTTAGCTGCTTCGTGAATCCTTTGCTCAATCGACTTTGGATGCCATTTTGTATGCATACTTTTTTTAAGAGTAATAATCATAAGCATATAAAAAATCTAAATATATATAATTAATTGACAGTCGGTATAATTTAGCGCTGGGTCTAGCTCTCTCGCATTATCTTGTGTATGTTCGATCTATGAGAAGTCAACGGGATCTTGAAATATATTCCATAGTTCTATGCGAACGGCAAGACTATTGAGAAGCTTTATACTTAAGGCAAGGAATACTCTCGGAGAGTTGCTAATTCTTTGCGAGAGAATGTGTAGCAGAAAGGAATATTTCGAAAATCAAGTTTCCTTTTTAATAGATAATGTGTGACTGCTGGGTATCGCCACTGCGAAAAATTACGAGGGTGGATCAATAAGTCTGTGACTTTTCGAACTTCCCTCGTAATTATATGAAATGCAACACTGCTGCCATCAAGTACCACCTGTTAATAGACTACTGTTAAATTTTGAGCAAGTTCCGCCATTTATTCTGCGTTTAACAGCTGTTTAAAACATAAAACCTCGTGGATTTTTTTAAAAATGGAAAAAAGTGAATTTCGAGTGCTCATTAAACATAATTTTTTGCGAAAAAAAACCCTCGTATTTACAAAATTATAAAAAATTAAAGAAAAATTATAGCAAAGTTTTCATTCAGTGTCGAACATGACCACTTCAAAAAAGATATTTGTTAATTGTAGGTATCAACGGATTCTTGATGGCCCAAAAGAAAAGACGGCACTGGCTAAATGTGCTTATTTGCGTGCATGTGTCTGTGCGGCTTGTCGCGGCAATAAACTGCCTCGGCTTGCCAATTTTGCGGCTTGAACGTTGCTTAGGAATTGCCTTTTTGACACCTTGACATGTTAATTGTGCAGCCACATGAGAGCTTTACATCTCGATGCGTCAATTGCAGTTTCGGCTTGGTTTGCGGCAAGGGAACGGGTGGTTCTTTGGCTAGGCGAAATTGCAAACGTAATGAGTGCAGTGGAAACGATTTCGGATCAATTACGAAAAATTGCTGCATAGCTCGTGAGCTGAGCCGATCGAATTCAAGAGGAAGCAGAGAACGGAGCAGGAGCAGAGTGTAGAATAGAAATTGATATGATAATAGAACTCTCAACAAGGGGATGAAGAAGGAGCCACAGAAAGAATGAAAAGTGAAGAAGTAGAAACAATAGGGAGGGGGAGGGGGTAAGAGAGAGCAATTCATGCGCTACAAATTTGCAAACTTTTGCAGCACTCAACTTTGCTCGACTCAACTTTGACTTTAAGTTAAGTGAGCAGCGGCCTCCCGCTGTCAGCTGTTGCTCAATTTATTGGCCATGTGTACACACAACATTTCCCAAACACCAAACAATTTCGGAAATGAAAATGCTTCGCAGCTCACACAATGCCTATGCTACCGCCAGCGCCACCCCCTTATCTGCCTGCCTGACACACTGAATGGCAACGGCGCAGTGGCAACATTTACTGCTGAATGATTAAAATTTAATAAGGCAGTGGCAGCGGCAGCAGCTGGCTGCGGCTGCCGCGCTCATCTAAACACACACCCGCGGCTATCCATCAACTCGCCGAGTTGCCGAATTGCCGAATTGCCGAATTGCCGAGCCACCAACACACCAGCTCATCGATTGAAATTAACTTTGACGGCGTATTTTTCACGCTGTTTCCTGTCTGTTGTCTCGCTCGCATTCTGGCTGCCACTCCTATGCACCCCCTCCAGCTCCCGCACTTCCCTTGTTCGTGTGTTGTACCACATTGTTCCCTGTATGCTTCGTTAATTTTGTGGGCTATGTTTGTTGCTTTTGGCGCGATTGTTACGTTAATTTATTACAGACAAAATATTGTATTTCGGTTTTTATCAGCATAAAGAACAAAATTTTATCATTTATCAATTAATCATTATTCAGTCCTCGGGGGCAATATGACTCAAAAGCTCGCTACCAGCTTACATCAATTGTTTTTATTTTTGGAATGCACATTACTCATGTGGACAGGTCTATATGACTCCATGTTGATATTATTTGAATTCAAAAGATGAGTGTTCCTAGTCAATTCAGAGTGAGTCAAAAACGGTCTTTGTTTTGGGAAGAATAGCTTCCAAAGTAAGCGAAATTGTCATACATCAGGATGCGAGGAGAGTTCTGTTAAATCGTTGGAGTAACATGTAGCTAGGAGTAAGGAAAGAGGAACTTCGCACTAAAGCGATCCCGTTCTCCTTGAAGTTTGACTGCAGCGTCTTTTGAAGAATTCGACGATTGCTAAAATTATCATGAATGATAAATCAAAAATGATTTGATTTATTGCAAACCAAGCGGATTACTCGAGGCAACGAATCTGATAGTAGTTTGGAAGCTTAACCATAATTTATTGTCCGATTGGCTTTTCTGAGATTTTTGAATAAAACTAAATCATGCTTAAAATTTTTCATTATTATTTCGATATTATGTTTCATAATTTTTCTATCTTCCATTATGTTCGAAAGAGAACATTAGCAAACATTAGCAAACAGTTAAACATTCTACAGTTGTTAATTATTCAGCTGAAAAATATTTTATTCTTTATTAATTTTGGAAAAGAGATCTGAAAACTTTATCAGAGGTTACTTGTCAAACAAATTGTTACATTTCTACATTCAAAATGGGCCTAGCAACGAAGAAACATAAACTTACTATTTATTTTATATATTTGGATTCGAATGCGGCTGAAAATCTACTTTGGTCATCTAAATTTTTAATAAAGCACGATTATAATAGCTTTTGTTGGAAGATACTCCCACTTGCTTGTCAGCAATTGATTCATCATTTTCCCACAGCTGACATTAAACGTGAATTAAACTTGGGGCACTTGATGACATGCCCTTGGGCATTTTAGCAGCGACTGCTGCTACGCCCTCCCCTTCACGAAGGATCTGCAACTGTTGCTGCGAGTGAGAAGCATTTAAAGCAGCATATTTATGTATTATGTGGCCCGCCCTCGAGCGTTGGCAGGATTCCTCCCTCGGCTCTCCGGCAATTCGCGCCTTCATGTGTGCGTGTGCACACAAGTAGGCACTCCTGCGGCTTACGGCGGCTGCAGTGTCGGGCACATCAGGGTCGACTACGCTTGAAAGATTTTGCACGCCGCCTACAGATGGGCCCTGCCTCGCTGTGAATGATAATTAATGATGCTAACGATGACAATGCGCCGCACGGAATGTGCTCAAATTGTTTGCGCTACAGATTTTTATTACAATGCAAAGGTATTTGTTTTTGTTTTCAAGTGTGTATGTGTGCGACTGCCTGCGAAATATGGAACAAGAAAAGTTGGAAGACTTTTTGAAATATTTCATTTGTAGCAAAGCCGTGGATACAATAATGCAACGTTTATTCTACAAAAGTCCTTGCGACTTACTGAATTACAAAACCAAAATTTATATGAATAATATTTTTGTAGACAATCCTTTTTCGAATGTATTGTATAAAACATACATCTTAAATACATATGTTATATGTTGTCATTTGCTGAGGAAGTGATTCATCCGCTTTGATGTACAAGCAGATTAACATAAAATGTATAGTTGTAAATAAGATAACGTTGCGTTCTCAATTTCTGTCAATACTGCATAATTGGTGCTGCTAGCTGTTGGTAAAATTTTAAAATTTCAAGATCTGTCGTAATATATTAATTGTTTTGAGATATGCCGATTTTGCAGCAGAAGAGAATTCAATGATATGTTATTGTACCTGAAAGCGAGCGATATATACGCAAATGAAGCTGAAAATACTGGCCTTAGTTAGAATTAATTACGCTGATCTTATTTTATGGTGTAGGTACGTTAAATTGTAAAAAAAAATTGTAAGCTTTAAGAAAATTTTTACGAACAAATAGCCCTATAGCCCACTGTGCCGTCACGCTTGAATGCACGCTGGATTAGTCACAATAAATGTGATACATTCTCTGCAGTTTCCCTTTGTTTCAAAATGTACCTATAATTAAAACGTATTATGCATTCCACACAAACAATGGCAATATGCGACCCAATTGTTTTATATGCGGCTTTGGTTATGACATTTGAGCGCGCTTTGTGCTGCTACTGTGGTGGAGTTATGCCGATGGATGGGTGCCACCTAACATATTTACATGGCCAACAGCAATGCACGCAAATAAAAGGAACAAGTGGCAAGTTGACACAACAATTTAATTAAGCACCATGCTAGAACAAGCAATTTTCATCCAACTGGCCAGCTAAAAGCCAGTCTAATTGCAAAGCAAAGCCACGTGGACTCGCCGCCGAAGCTGTCGCCGCAGCAGGAGCCGCTACATGGCATCCTCGTCATTCTGCTGGTTGCTAGCAGCTGTGCTGAGGGGCGGCATACTCTTTTTTCGAAAGTGCTGCCGCCACGCTGTTCAATGGCTTGACATTTATGGTAGCCAAGCATTCAGCTGTTGCCACTTTTTGTTGTTGCCACTCGCACTGTTGTTTTGTTTTTGTTTGCTTAACTTTTAAGTGGTCATGTGGTGCGGTGTAAATGAGGCTAGTCGGTTTTCTTATTTTTGCTACTCGTGCATTCTTTTTTTCGTTTTGCTTTTGGAAGCAAAACCAAGAAAAAATGTCCTGTGTAATCTGATATTAAATCGAACCGCACGTATCCTTATTACGCCACATAACGACTCACTCTGTAGTGTCTAGATTTAGCTCTAGCTTTCTGACAGTTCAATTTATGTATTGAGCCATTTTCGGACATTTTGAAGGGCGTGATAATGTCCGTAGCTGTTTCTGTGTGAGTGTGCTTAACCATTCTTAGCTGGCATCTTTGTTTGGCTCTAGTTTTTAATATTCTTATTATTTTATTTAAAAACGTGGTACCAATTTAATAACAGTTCCTACTTTTTCTTCAATATCAGTGCCAAAATAGCTTCTAATTTGGGAAATTATTAACAATATTCATAATAAACTGCAATTCGACTAGCAGAATTCTATGAAAAATATAGAAAAGAATTTCTCTTCGCAATTTTGGAACATCCAGTTTCAACACAGCACAGACTTGGTACTTCGTTTCATATCAAATTATATCAAATTAAAACGAAAAGCTTAGAGCAAGAAGCAAACAGGAAACAAGCTTGAAAGACTGGTTGGTAATGTCTTTAAAAGAAAGCGTTTCTATTCCAAGGGAAAAATTTAAGAGCAAACCTTAACTTTCAAATGATTTTCATTTATTATCAAATTAACATCAAGTCCAAAAAGCAAGTAACAAGATTTATGATTTCATTGATTTCAAATTGAAAAAATTTTGAAACTCAAAACAAATTTAATTGAAGCTCTTGATCTTTAATTCTTTGTCAGCTTCAATTCATCAAGTTCATGTTTCTATCTATTTTGAACTCTTGCCAGAAACCTTTGTTTGTTTTTTATAAATAAAAATACACAACAAAATAATCATATGCTATTTCCAGAATGAAATTGTGTAATTTAATCAGGATTTAACAAAATTTAGTTTCATCTAAACACACTGAAGGTGAGACAATAATTTCAGTTAACGTGCTACCGAAAATGCTGCCAGGCTGCCAAACTCTGCAAGTTTCTGCTACTAATGAAGTTGTTGAACATTTGCCGCGTGCCGTGCTCTGCGGCGAAATTCCGAAAGCCGCTCTGCGATTTGACTTTCTCGGCACAATTAATTGTCGCTTTGGGAATAATCCAAGAGTCGCCTCTACCCGCTAGTGCTGCAGGTTGACCTGATATATTTTGATTGCGACTTTGTGCGCTTCTAATTGTAAGGATATGAAATGATTCTTGCTGCTATTCAAAGAACTTACTTGATCCACAGAGCCATAATGATGACGTGAGAAAACGCCGCGTCGGGATATCAACTCAGTGGCGGAGGAGCTGAAGAGAGATGGGAAGAGAGAGAAAAATTGCATGATTAGCATATACTTTGATGAGCAAGCGAAATCAATATTTTTTCAATTTTACAAAGATCTCAAAGGATTTCGCCCTGCCAGCAGCAGCAGGACCCCATTTGAATATTTTTTTTAGTTAAGCAAGCAACTGAAGCTGGCTGCCTTGGCAGCTGCTACAATTTTCGTTGATGTCATGTCGTCGTAGAGGAGCAAAGTTAAATTATAGCATAAAGTCGCGCATTTATCATGTGCAAACTTGTATAAGACTTGCGTGCGCTGAAAGTGTCAGTCTAACACAATTTTTCATTCGTTCTGCTCCGCAGCCCCATAGAATGATGCCATTGAAGTTGTTCCAAGTTGCACGCGATATCGAACGCTCACGCAGAGCATGAGTTCGAAATGCATACAAAGTGGCAATATGGAAATGCTGCGAGGACTTCGATTTTCAACGCAACACAAAGATAGATATCACTTAAGATGCCCTGCTCCATGCCACAGTTGCCGTATTGAGTATCATGAATTTCTAAGCACAGAATATCAAAATATTTTTCGCTTTAAATTTTTATCTGAATATCCTTGCAAGCATAATAGAAACACTTGCTTCTTCGTAATCAACCGAAAAACCCCCAACCGTTTCGAACTTTTCCATGAATTAACCCTGCAATATTGTTCATAGATGCTTATCGTTGCCAGTGAAAGCGTCGAGCTAGCAACTCTCAACACCATTCCACCTCTGAAGATGCATGGCTTCTATTGTCTTCTTATCAGCAGCAAGCTTGCAAGAGTGCAAGAGCTCAAACAATTTTAATTAGAACCGAGTTGCAAGTTTGCAAGTTTACATTGCAGCTTTAAGTGGTGTATGAAGGGAAAAGTTTGGATTACATTTAAAGAAATCAACTTGAAGTTTAAGCAAAATTATTGAAAATGTTATATCAAAGCTACTTTTTAGGTATATTGAAGAAAGTACTCACAGACAATTGACTTAAGCCAGAAGATTAAATAAAATAAGAGCTTCGAAGAAAGAAACCTGTACGAACGTTATAGAATTGGTTACGCAGCTGAATTGGTGAAATATAAGAGAAATATTTTTAAACCACCAAAGAAATCAATATATAAATTTATGGAATCACATAGCTTAACATCAATAAGAATGTTTTCCTTCTTTGGAAAAGTGGCTTTAAGGCAATTAATAAGTGCCGTGCTTTATACAATCGGAATGATTTAATAAAATGCAAAGGGCGTAATGCAAATTTAGTAAAATTTTATTTTAAAAATTTTAAGTTACACTCCCCATTTACATATATGTATATGAATTTCCAGATATACGAAATTGCTACCACTGCGTATGAGTAACCTTAATCACAACAGATTGCGACGATCTTTGCTAAAGGCGCCAAATTGATATGATCATTCGGCTATCAAAAGCGGAAAAAGCTAAAAATCTGAATAGATGACTTCCATATCGTATAACGAAATATATTTTTTGTAACCCTTACCGTGACGTTATCCTAAATATTTGTCAGTAAAATTCAAATTTTTAGTTGAGATAGCTGATTTTTCAGCCAGAAATGGTTAACAAAACATTTGACCAAATGATTTGGGCACTTATTTAATGAGACAGCAACATTTTTGGGAAGATCTTTTTCGATGCCAGATACAAACCTCTTTTCCGCATTTTATACAATGCTTAGAAGCAGTGAGAAGAGGTAACCAATACTGAAAGTAAACCTTTTCTCCAATTGAGAAAAATAAAGTTCAAAACTCAAAATAATCCTTTTTTCAATTTGAAACTTTAAAAGTGCCATAATATAAAAATTCTTTTCAAATCGAATAACACTTTTATTCGGAACCAAAATAAGTCGAAATTATGTAAACGATATTAGAATCGATATCGTTACTTTACTTTCTGCAGAATTGTTATCAGATTCGATAGTGAAACTGTAGAATGCATCATATTCATTTAATTTAATCGAATTGATTCGCTTTTGCAAGCCTGTATGATATATTTACTCACATATACATACTTTTTTGAGCTTTTATTCCGAAGGCATGACATGATCCCATTGCCATTAGTACCTACTAAAGCAAATGCCAGAACATTAAATTTCATTATATTTTTAGTAAGTTTTTAGTCTGCTGCGTTATTTCATGCTGTGGGTTGCATGTCGCTCATACGCCACGTTTTGCCTATAAAGCTGTATAATATTTTCATGTCACACTCTTTTCAGTCTACTATCCATAATCATCTAGACTTATTGCATTTATTAATATCATCATTCTAACTTTGCTAGCGTAATATATGTATTAACTTCTCCAGCAAAAACTTATCTACGCGTCCTTTTAAAATCTTTGGATTGATACAACAATGCAAGATATAACTTTAAATCAGCGCTTTATCACATAAATCATTTCACTGTTCACATAATCATTGATAATCCTTTCCGTCGCATCTGCACAGAGGAGAAACGTAAAAAGGCAAACGGCCACAAAGTGCCATAGCAGGCGACACTCACAAATGGCAAACTCGGTATTATCCTTTTTCGGGCATGTGATACACACATGTGCACATATGAATGCTTATGAAATATGTTGGTCCTTCGGCCACAAATTAAAATCCTTTAGACTTGTTAGACTTGACAGAATTGTATTGAAAGCTCTCTCTGGGATTTGTAGCGACATAATGAAAGGTTCCATGGAAATTCTCATGTCGTTGGCTTTTGCAAATGCATAAAATGTGCTCTAGTTTGTGTGTGTATGTATGTGTATTCAAATAGCTAGAACTGTGTTATATTTAGAACAGCACTTTGATTGTATTTCGTCACATAAATTATTAACATCTGGAAAGTTGGACAAATGTTGTTCGCTTTTGATAATATCGCAGGAGCGGCTAGAAGTATGTAGGGGAGTATGTCAGAAAGCCATAATGTGTTTCACTTCATTCAAATTCAATGTCAGCTTATTCTTGACAGCAAGTTGCTGTGTTTTCTATCTTTCACTCAAATGACTGCTTTCTCGCTAGCTCTGCAATAGAAGACATTTAGCAGTGAATGATGATTTCAAAATCATTGCCACAAAGTGTATTAAGTATTGACCACAACTGCGGCAAACCAAAGACTAGTAAAAAATTATTTGATTATATTCATACTTAATTTTCTTAATGTACAGCGGAAATGGTCTTAGCTCAATTTTCCATTCGACCCTACTCTTGTGTATCTATTGTATATGTATGAAAGATAATACACACGAAATATATTTGTATATACAAATTGTAAATGTGCACAAATCATTTGAAGGGAAGCGAAAAAGGTAATCAATTACGAAGCGTTTCAAATATCCCAACTTAATTGTCTTTATTACTTGTCAAAAAACCATTAAAAAGGTTCATTCATGAAAATCAAATGCAAGACAAAGGCAAAAGGAAAGTGCGCATTTAATTTGAAAGAAAATTTAAATTGCTCTATTACGAATTTCTGTACAGCGACGATATTTCTATGCATAGTGAAGAAAGCGAGCTGTTTAAGTTAACATTGCTATTGAAACCAGTTTATAATAAACGGTACAGCGGCAGTAAATTTGGGTCTAATTGCAAACAGAAAAGTTTGGTTTCACATTTTGTAAGGGGCAAAAATTGCTCTAGTAAGAAAACGAAATAGAAAATTCGTATTTCTAGAAACACTTTTTTAAAATGTGCATAGTAGTTTGTTTAAAAAAGGCACCGACTTGCAAACTTAAACCACTTTCAGTTTAATAATAATAAAAAAATTCCAAAAAAATTGTTGAAAAATCATAAAAAATGGTTTAAATTTTTGAAGAAAAATTTCGGTTCAATTCGATGAGCCTAATTTGGCCTGATAGGTTAAAGTGACTGCTGTGAGTCTGCGTTCGATTCGGAAGAATGTCTTATAACTTAGTGAATATTTCATATTCATGACTTACATTCACATATAAGTTAGTATTAGAAGTCATATAATACCAGACTATGAAATATGTAAATATAAAATATTTACGTTCTCAACTACGTGCCTGCCTAGAAACCATTTATTGCAGAAAGTTTGCCACAATTTTATATTTCGTAGTTAATTTATCGCATGACAGCTTCCGCTCGGAAATAACTGCTTCTCGTTGTGGACTTCTCTGTGTTGGTGTGTTCTACATGCATTTATACATGCATGTGTTCCATTTAATATGCACGAGTTGTTGCTGAACTTTTGAGCAATTATGGCTTCATTAAATACAAATTGTGTTAAAAGTGTGTACGCAGAAGAGCAATTGTGGCTTTGCCCCGAATTTGTTAATTGCCACGTGCAGTTGCATTGCTAAGAGAGGCCATGTCGGTTGCAACGAAATGGAGTGGTGTATGTGCGCACATCAACGCAGGCTCAAGTTTATATGGCAAGTGGCACTGACATATTTGAAACTCAATAATATCATGTTTGCATTTCTGTGTACGTGTAAGTGGGCCTTATTATGCGTTGCATATATCGAAAGGATTATTGCTATTATGTGGACAAGTAGTTGGCAATTATGACAATCATTGAACAATTTCGCAATAAAACTGTGTATTTAAAATAGCAATTATACAAGTATTTGCACTTAATTGTGAAAATACTCAAAAGAATATCTGAATGAGGAAGCAAAGAATACTCTTGGGAAATTCCCAATTCCCAGCGGAAGATTTACAAAAAAATTTCGTTCACTAGCTTGTATGATAGTGTCAGGAAATTAATCTGGGATTCCATCAGATCGTGCATACGTCGACAGAGCTACTGTGGAAAATGTATTCGAATTAGCTTTGAAGAGTTAGCTCTGGAAAAAGTTATGAGTAGAGACACATAGCTGAATTTTTTGAATATCCAAGGAGTAAAGCTCAAACTCTTTATAAGTTTTTTTGGAATCAATGTCAATATACATAATTAGAGAAGCCCAAATAAACGAGGCTTCGACCAAACCTTTTTGCAATAACATGTATGTGCTCGTAAAGTTTAGCACATGCTAACGGGACCTACATATAATTCTATAGCCGCATCCAAATTAATAGGAGAAGTTCTGTGCTTATGGCAAAGAATGCCTACGAACAATTTTAATGCTAATTCTCTTTTTTCCCTTTTAGTTGGTATAAATCTGCTGGAGATCGAACAACAGAGACCAAGTACTTTTTCCGGAGCCATTTCTGATATCGCTGTCAGATCAAAGTTTACTTTACTTCTAACCTCTTTCGAAAACTATCAATTTACTGTTAAATTTTAAAGATATTTTCCCATTGTTTTGTACTAGGTGAACAAGGAATTTGTTCCGTTTTATGTAAGGAAACAGATATTGCAGGAATGTCAGCTCCGAAACTTTGACTTATTCAAGAGTAAATAGCCAAATGGAAAAAAGTTATGGTAGCAACTGGGACTGGATATTTGAGTGAGAGCTTTGAAGATAATAAGAACAAAGCTTGGTCATACTTTCGAACATTATCCTTTATTTCATCAAAATGTCCGCAGCCAAACGTAACGCACCGCATAAATGCTTAAGTAAATAGATATTTTGTTAAGAAAGTCAGTACGAAGAGCCACAGCTGTTGTATATCCAGTTTTTATGCAGTGCAGATTGGTTAGAGTTTCAAAGTTTCAATCGCACAGGCAGCGGTCGAGGTAGCAACAAGACCATATGGTTCGGGTTAAAGAACCTGGAATCGAGCCACCCCATTTTGGCGCTTTTATAGTGAAGTCACGAAGGTTTCACTGCATGCTCTACGCATATTTAATTTATCGTACTTTATAATTTATACCAAAATTTTTTTGCGCTTTGTTTGCACAGGAAGAGCAAACAATTAAATGTCAAAAGACGCAGGTCACCAGTACCAAAAATAGCAATGCTGAAATATCCACAACGATGTCGACAAATGCACATATTTTTGCTGCGCTCACGTACCCAAAATAACCGCAACTTTTCCGCAATTAATCGTTTTTTTTGAGTTATAAATTTTTAATCAAAAACAGTGTTTGTCCATGGTATATAAACATTATCTATCAGAATGCATTAACATTTTGGTTTAGCGTAGCCATTATTTTTTAAAATTTTTTCTTTTTTGCCACCAATGAACATTATCAGCAAGAGCACTTCCTTGCCTACGCTTAAGGCCTCTCAATGCTCGCACCAAAGTTTTGTTATGCTTCTGAAATGCGGCGAGGGTTCTTTTCCAAATGTTTGCGATTAATTCGGCTTGCGAATCACGTACGTGTGAACTAAATTGAAATAATATTTAAATGCGGCAAGGCTAAATACGGCACAACTCGAACTCGGCAAGTGTAAACACGGCGGCAGCACGTTGGCGAACATAAACAAAACTGGGACAACGTTGTTTACATTACGCTGCTGTTGCTCGTCGCTTTGACGTTGTCTCTTGAATGAGATGTTCAACAACGTTCATATCTCAGATTTCGGCAACAATATGATATGGTCATTAAGATGCCATTGAGATGTTATAATCCGTTGTTCATTTGGAAAGCGGGTCAAAGCGACATCAGCTTGTTGAATCTTGTATGTGGGAATGTACAAGTGGGCGTGCCATGAGTACCACAAGCTCCATGCCACAATTAAAAACAATGTTACAAATTAAACTTTTAGGTTTAATCGTTTGTAATCATTTTAAAGAGATCTTCTGAAAATGAACTTTATTTTTCCATCAAATGTGTTTATTCTGTGACAAACCAACAGAATTGGGAGAAAATTAATTTAATCAATAATTAGCGCAACAGCCCGTGTGAGCTAAGTTAGGCCTAGCTTTCTCGCATTATCTTGTGTGTGCTTGTTAAATTCTAGCATAAATTAACGGGATCTACATATAGCCGTGTCCGAATGTATTGAGAAACTTTTCATGACAAAGAATACTCTACCATGCACTTGTCCACTGATCCACCGTGGCGCTCCAGTTGGGATTAATCGGTTTTAATATATTCAAAGTACGCTAAAGAAAGCGACTTTCCAAAAAAAAAAAAATTCCAAAGATAGATAGCTGAAACTGATCTGAATATTTAAATGTGGATCGTAGATTAAATCTTCAACTAAGCCAAATTTTCAAATATTATTTAATCAAATTAACAACTTGAATGTGGTAAATATTATAGAAGAATTTCTTGGACTTACCTCCATAGCAAAGACAACAATAATAGCCCATTCTCGAATGAATCTTAGCTGATTAAAAATATTATTTCAATAAACTGAAGTTACCAAAATTTATATGATTAAATACTTTTATTATACTCGCATTTAGTTTTTAATCAAAGCAATTCCTAATTAAATGTAACATATCGCAGTTACTGCTATTGTCTATGCCTTTTAAACACAACAAGTATTGTTTATCGTGATTTGATATCACTAGTTCCAATCTAGCAGCTTCTCAGAAAACATCAAAATATCACATATATCTTCAGAGGATTAAGAACCTCATCAAAATTGAGAAATTATTATTAAAATATAAAATCGTAATAATTTCTTCAGTCTGTATGGAAAACTAGTATCCTAGACCTAGATAAGTCAACATACTATAAATATGATTTATTACACCAATCGTTATTCGAAATTCATTAAAATTTTCTGATATTGTAAACAAATGTTCAAAGAGGGGTCTAATTTCCTGCCTGCTATGGCATGCGCAAAGTGAGCCCACTCATGATTTCAAGTTTCGTTGTGATGGTGGCAACATTTTAGCATTTTCGTTGCAAAGTGCAACACCGAAGAATCTGCCCTGCCCCTGGCACTTACAGCACACTGGAGGCGCGGCGCTGCAGCACACGCAAAGCGCCGATGTCCTTGTGCAGCGGTGCTCGCGTCGGCGGCGGCGCACACAAGCTCTGGCTGCGGTCACGTACGTTCTCTTCGGCGCGATACGATCGAAAAATGGTTGCTAATTTCAAGTTGAAGCACAACATGGCGGCTGGCTGCGTGCTACTCCGGTTGGGTCTGATTCGTTGCGGCTTTTTAGCTACTTTCCGCTTACACTTTTTTAGTGCTATGTTTTATTTTTAGTTGCATACTTTTCTTACTTTCGTTGTTTTGCCGTGGTTTGTGGATTTTTAGTTTTGATTTTAGTTTTAGGTTTGATTTCGTTGCTTTTGTGGTTAGAAACTTTTTGTTCGTGGTTTCTTTTCGTTGTTCTGCTAGGAACAGTGGGTTGTTGATTTGTTGTTGCTTAAGTTATCGAAAATAATCGCTAAAAATTGTTTGTTCTTTCATGTATTTCTAAGGCATAAGCCTTAACTTAACTTTCCAAAGCTTATTGAAGCACTATCTATATTGATACAAAAAGCTAATTTCAATAAATATTTCAAGCTATGTTGTTCATATATATATAAAAATTATAGCGATTTCTAGGGTTGCATTAAGTTTGTTATTGATTACTCGAAGAATTAAACTATGCACTCCCAATCACCCAACAAATAAAAAACAACCGTCAGTTAAAAATTTACTTCTCCATTGAGATATGTTTTTGGGTACTATGTTAACCGGCGCCGTCTTCCTTCCTTTGTCCGGAATATTACATATTTATATTTTAAATTCAGATATAACAAATTATTGTTTAAAAAAACCAAAACTAAATTTTCTCAGAAAAAATCGATTTCTTTTAAAATAGTTTCATTCCATTTTATATTCCTCTTTGATGCTTTTTTTATTGCTCTCTTTTTTACTACTAACAATTCTCTAGCATATGGTATTCATTGTCGTTGGCATCATTTCGCAGTGCTAGTACCTGCTCAAAGGATGCATTCTCCCACGTCTCTAACAATTTACACGCTCGACAGCAAATCTCTGTGTCGATTTTTATCGACTGGTTTATCTGGCCAGTATGGCGTCTATGTCTGCGTCTATGTCTGCGACGCTTGTACTACTTGGCAAAATGCTGCGTTTGACTCGAAGCCAACTGGAGCAATGCTGCTTCCACTCCACTACTCCGTTCCCTCCTCGATTGCGTGCTGGGCCAAAAACACGCACCACACACACTTACACATATGAATACATCACAACTCCACCTTTTGTTGCCGTTTGCAATTGCTCGGTATGCACGCTCAGAATGTGCACCAAAATATTCAAGCGATTTAGAGTCCTTCCCACCACCCCTCCAACCATTCACCGGCCTGATGTATTGCATTTGCAGTTTGTTTGTGCAATGTTGTTGACCTATTTTGAGCATTTGTTGTTGCTGACACGCTTTCCGTTCATCTTTCACTCTGGCCAAAATATCAAATTTTCAGAAATTTCAGTTTTAATTCAAGTAACATAAACGAGAATGGGTTTGAAAGTGTAAAGCTTGTGTGCTAACGTTGGAACCACAAACGCATCCTCTACCAGGCTATGAGCACATGTCATTGCATTATTTGTGATTTTCTCAGGTATTCCAATATTCAAATGTGTTTAATTTGTGTTGCAACTCATAAATAAACAAAGCCATTCATACAGTGACCTAGGATCGCACTACAAATACTCCTGCGGCCTTGTTTGCCTTGCCACATTGATTCAATGCATATGTTATGTTGTTGTAATGCGTGTTGGGTCGATGGAAGTCTATGGCAAGCTTTTAGTCTGAACTATTTTAGAAATAATGTAACATTTTAAAAGGTGGTTAGTTGGAACCAAAGCGTGTTAAAAAACATTTGTAAAATGACACGTTCACAGGGAATTCAACTTAAATACAAAATTGCCATTGCATATAAATATAAACAAGAATTGCTTGAAAAATTGATCGTGCCAAATTGCCAAATTGCGATTTTGAATTCTGAAATAGCACCAAGCAACGGAAGAAGCAGAAACAGACAAATTAGCACAATTTCTTTCTCTTAATTTTAAATTTTTGCGATACGCTTCTAGAGTGAAAAAATTTTTATAATAGTGATAATTTCAACTGTGAAAAAATTATATATGGCTATACTTATAAGGCGCTCAAGCGAAGGAAACCTACGAAAAAACCACATAAAAAGTTGAACCTACATGAAAAATTGTTTATTGCAACCAAATAAAAAAAATGTATTTTGTATGAAACCATGCCAAAATTAAGCTTGGTAAATAGCTTCTTGTATAGCGTCATGAATAGAAAAAAGTTTCGGACAGTCCACATCGCGAGAGTACCTAACTACCGGAGATACTAGAGGAAGATTAACTCTCTCAAGCAAAGATTTTACTTCTATGCGTATTAATGAAAAATGTTTTCCTTTTCATTGAAGTTGTAGAACGGCACTTGTAGTAGTTATGGCACTTAATGCATCTTATATAGTAAATCGTTTTCATTCGCCTGTTGGAGTTTCTTAAAATATCAAATGCGAATGCATTTTTCACTATTTAATTTTTTTTTGAAAGATTATTTTAAATTTTTTACAGATCGGGTTATATGAATACGTTGATCTCATGCAGCTGCACTGCATCAATTCACTTTTAATTAATTATTTACAAATTAATTTTTCAGCAATTTTGTATTAATGCGAATTTTATTATTTTGTTAATTGATTTTTTCAGTTATTTCTTTCTTCTTGTTGAAAGCAGAATTTTATAGTATTTTGCTTATCGTACGTCATAATTATTTATTGAATTTTTTATTTCATTTGATGTTATTAGCTGAGCAGAGATTTTCATGTTTAATTAATTTTGTTCCGCTCATTTGGATTTACTTCGGACGGCCACTTATTATAATTCCATTAATGCATTAAAGCGCTTCCACCTGCGCGCCGGAAATGTCATAATCAGCTCGAAGTGCCGCACCCATCGGCAATGAACAGCAATGTGCAGCACTGGCTCGAACCACGCATGAGGAAGAATCTAGGGATTACAATTAAGCGAGTGCCTCGCAATGCATTAAGCGTGCACTTGCAGGCGAGCTGCCGTAAAATTCGTTAAGTGCCGCCTTTCCGTGCCGTGCTCCACGCTCGGCACACGGCACACGGCAAGTGACAACGCCAAGTGGCGCTAAAGTTTTAATTGCTTTCACAAATTCGAGTGAGTGCTCCTAAATGTAGGCCTCGTTGAGCAGCACTCGCGCTGGATTAATTCTGTGTTTCGGCTTGCCGTCAACGGGCTCACGATAAAAACGCTTTTCGTGCATAAATCACTTGATAAATTTCGAAAAACTGTGTTACGCTTATTCAAATTTTGTACACACACACACATACACCTTCTCTTCTTTGCACACATGCAAGCACTTTATGTGCACAGTCAATGGCCAAACTGTCAACACTTTTAGGCGCTCAAGCGAGAAGCCGTCGAGCCGCTTTTAACCACGCTCGCGTTCGTTCGTCTAACAACTGTTTCACACGCTGCCATCGCAGCACTACAAAGGCGCCTTGTGCAGCCGAATGTGGATGCCAATGTGACGTCACCGTTGGCACTGCTGTTGCTGTTGCCTGGCGAATGTGTGTCATCGGACGCGCCATCAGTTGTTTTGTTTACTACACCACGTGTGGTGGATCATATGCCAAATGCCGCACTGCGCATGCCCACGTTTGTGCTTCCCCCCGATGGCCGCAATTGCTGGTGGTAACAGGTGAGGTGCTGAGTTTGTTTTGGCGGGAAATGTTTTGTCGAAAGTTTCTGCGCAAAGTAAGCTCATCCAAAGCTATTTTGGCTGGCGTCCAAACTAGCTTTAATTACCAAAAACTTGGCAAGCTCGTTCCCAGCAGCTTTCGAGTTGTGTACGAAACGCCAAATTCTTCCACAGGGTATTCCACGCTCGTCAAGCTTTTTTTTGCTTGAAATCCTGTTAATTAAAATTATGCATATGAGACATTCTCTTAAGGAAGTAGAAAAATAGCGTAGCGCACAATTTGGGCAGCTTTGGTAAACTTTTTAAGTTCCTGATTCTTTCTAATGAAAAATTACGTTGAATCAACTGAAAACTGGTGATACGTCCGGTTAAAAATCGAAGAGAGGCGAAGCATAATTATAGCTAATGTTTTGAGATATTAAGATCTGTTTTACGATCTGGTACGCCTCTTTGGACAAGTTCACACATTCATGCATTTTTCTTATATTATTGGACTTTTTTTAAAGAGTAGTCTTATTAGGTAATTGAAAGATCTCTCTCAGCCAGCCAAGGTGCCAGAGTAAAGTGCGATCTTTTAAATTTTTTGTATTTGTGTGTAGTAACTTAAAAGAATAAATACACCTACTCAAGTACTGCATGCTTTAATATTGCAGAATATAAATATTTTGCTGCAAATTTGTCAGGATTGGAAACTATGTAATATAAATCTTCTAGAGCTACGAAAATTTAGTGGACGTAACCGACTATTCACTCATTAATTATGCAAACTTTAATCGCCTTTTTGAATCATATGAAATATCTTTCTTGACGCAAATGTTCACATACCTCAGCCATAATCTATCAAAAGCGTGGCTCGACCGCGGTTCATAGTAAATATAAAGCTTATAAAATAGTTTAAAATTTGAATAGTACTCAAAAATTATTTCCATTTGAGTGGGATCCGCATAGTTTCGATTTAATTAAAAATCGAATTATATATCATCCATTTGACTCCATTTGACAGTAAGCTTACCGCTATATTCTGCCCATCCAGTCACTTTTGGTAGATATTTCACTTGTTTACACTTAGTGAACAAAATTTTAATTGATATGAATTGTTGAAGTGTGATTAGTATCACTTTTGCCAGATATGGGCTGCAAGTGTGAATAATTCATATTCTCAAGTGCTTGAAGTTGTATGTGTCCAAAATCTGTGGTAAAATGGTAATCGTAAACTTTTTCACCATATTTTATTATGTAAAGAACACAAACTACCGGAATTATCTTCAACTTCTTCACAGCTGAGCCGCCGATAAAATTGTATAATGGCAGAATAGTCACAAAAAATCAACACACTACTGAAAAGTTTTAGTTATAACCATTATTGAACATTTGCCTTATGCATCCACCATATTTTAAGTTAAATACACACACCGTTCCTTTAGCACAGCGGTACGAATTCCATTAGCTATCCACATATGCATATCTGCCTCAGAGGGCGTCCTCCAATGCCTAGGTCACTCTCAAGGTTGATGTTTACGCAAAGTATACACTATTCTATTCTATTTGCACAGTTTTATTTGAACATTGTATTTAGATTTTACGGGGAAACTAAGCAACCGGAAAAATGCATGTTAATATTTCAATCTACAATAAATAAATGAAGAGAATATACCTTTGTAATAGTTTCCATTTGTCCACAGTGTGAACAAGAGAACATCGAGGCGATGAAGATTTTAGGCTTCGTACTTATCGCTACTTTGGCGGTATCCGTCATGGGACAAGGAAGAACTACCACTACAACAACTCCAGCCCCAATTACGACAACAACAACTAGGGCACCCATCACGACAACAACAACAGCGGCACCCATCACGACAACAACAACAGCGGCACCCATCACGACAACAACAACAGCGGCACCCATTACAACAACAACAACAGCGGCACCCATCACAACAACAACAACAGCGGCACCCATCACAACAACAGCGGCACCCATTACAACAACCACAACAGCGGCACCCATTACGACAACAACAACAGTGGCACCTATCACGACAACAACAACAGCGGCACCCATCACGACAACAACAACAGCGGCACCCATTACAACAACAACAACAGTGGCACCTATCACGACAACAACAACAGCGGCACCCATCACGACAACAACAACAGCGGCACCCATTACAACAACAACAACAGCGGCACCTATCACGACAACAACAACAGCGGCACCCATTACGACAACAACAACAGCGGCACCTATCACGACAACAACAACAGCGGCACCCATCACGACAACAACAACAGCTCCTGCCATTCCACCACCCGGTACAACTTCAACATATGTTGTTCATCCGGAGCAAAGATGTACGACAACGGGGTGTAGACAGACAACAACAACTGCAGCTCCTCCGGGGTGTAGACTGACAACAACTACTGAAGCTCCTCCGGGGTGTAGAACAACATCAACAATAATTTCTGAACCTTTCTCGTTTAACAATATAGCTGTGCCATCTAAAACATTGAAGCCAACACTATCACCGGATCAGCTTAGAAGAAGATTATGTCAACATCTTACTGACACCAAAACCAAACAGATTCGTGCGCTAAAGAAAGCATTAGTAGCTCAAAATAAAAGGCTTGTCCTTATGACCAAGTGGTTGCAGGCTTTATTAAGAAAGCTTCATTACATAACCCATTGGGAGCACAAAAAACATGGTTCAGACAGTGAGCATAGGGAATCTGGAAGCATGGAACGACACAGAGGAAGAGTCCGGAGAGTCCATAGTCGTAAGAGGACATAAGAGTCGTAAAATCTCAAAAAACCATATTATCTTTATTATTCTTAATGAATTTGTTATTAACATTAACTACAATTAAATCTGCCAAAACATAAACAATTTTTTGGTTTGCTGTTATTGCTGAAATGTATTGTCGGCAAGTAATTTTTTGGTAAGTTTTTTTTATTCAGAATCATTGCTAGATAGAGAGCAAGAACTGTATTTTTCTAAGAAAAAACAACAATAATAAAAATTAGTTGTTCACATGAACACAGCAGAGAAAATCTCCAGAGAATTTGTATTAGATATTGTTTGCTTGCGCGGCGCCACATCTCGCAAAGAATTGGCAACTGCCGGAAAGTATTCTTTTTCATGAAAATAAAGCTTCTCGCGGCTGTAAAATAAATTCGTTAGGCCCGTTTACATGTGCTGAATTAGAACAAGATTTAATTTGAATAATTACTAATTTAAATAAAAGGAATTTGATATTCATGTTAAGATATCAGTCCTCCTCATATGAAAAACTGGACGTGTTCGTCCATTACAAAAGTAGTAAAAGGAAAATCCTCATAGCATTCATGATACATCCACCAGAGCGTATTTGGTCACAGTACTGCCGATAAGGATACTTATAATTCTCGAATAAGCGTGGTTCGCTCACCATGGAAGCGGTAAATTTAATATACCGATAATTTCGTTTCTTTCTGTAGTTTTTCGACCCACTCGGTTACTCTAATGGTTAAGTCTGACTGATAATTTCTTACTAGATTTAAAAAAAAATTTTATTTAATATTAAATTTGACTTGTATCTCTTTTGCCGAATATGGAGCGCTAGTGTGAATATTTACACCACGGCTAAAGGCAAAGCCGACACACTCATTTGTATTTTTATGGTATCCTTGAGGTATCCCCGAAGTGCTAGCTGTCCTGCTTCTCTGACAGCGAGCCCTGTGCTTGCAATTTATTTATTTTTTTTTTTAATAAACCGACACTCAGGGGATGCCCCCTATACATGCAGAGCACTTGTTGGTTTAGAAAGGGTCATAGGTTAGTGGGTGGGAGGAAAGCTGTTTGCTGTAACCTCGAAAAAAGTGTTCCGACGATAAAGCAAACCAAATAACGTTTCCTAATTCTTTTGCATTTTCTTTTTCCACTTTTCCCCATTTCCTTGCTTTCTCACACTCCACGGATCCACGGCCTCCTGATTGCCACCTTGGCATGTTTTGGGCAAAACATTGAACATTTAGTTTTATCCAGTATTTAAATTTGTATGTGTCCTAAAATTGTGTCCAAGGTAATCGTAAATTTTTTTAACGAAATCCGAATTCGTTGAGAGCGCTTCACAAAATTGTATTATGTTGAAAACTAAAAATCGACCGACATAAACTTCAACTTCTTTACAGGTGAGCCGCCGATAAAATTGTATAATGGCAGAATAGTCGCTTCCTCACGAAAAGTTAACACATTAGTGAACAATTTTAATTATAAATATTATTGAACATTTGCCTTAGCTTCCACCACATTTTTAGTTAAATACACAAACGTACTTTTGGCACAGCGATATTAATTCCATGGGCTTTGTAGATACATATGTATATCCATCTCAGAGGGCGTAGTCCAATGCCTAGGTCACTCTCAAGGTTGATGTTTACGCAAAGTATACACTATTCTATTCTATTTGCACAGTTTTATTTGAGCATTGTATTTTTATTTTACGTGTAAACTAAGAAACCGGAAAAATTCATGTAAATATTTCAATCTTCAATAAATAATTGAAGGGATTATACCTTTGTAACAGTTTCCATTTGTCGACAGTGTGAACAAGAGAACATCGAGGCGATGAAGATTTTAGGCTTCGTACTTATCGCCACTTTGGCGGTATCCGCCATGGGACAAGGAAGAATTACCACTACAACAACAACTACAGCACCAATTACGAGAAGAACAACTCCAGCACGGATCACGACAACAACAACTAGGGCACCCATCACGACAACAACAACTAGAGCTCCAATCACGACAACAACAACAGCTGCTTCCACAACGACAACAACAGCTACTTCCACAACGACAACAACAACAGCTGCACCCATCACGACAACAACAACAACAGTGGCACCCACTACGACAACAACAACAGTGGCACCCACTACGACAACGGCACCTACCCCAACAACAACAGTGGCACCCACTACGACAACGGCACCTACCACAACAACAACAACAGTGGCACCCACCACGACAACGGTACCTACCACAACAACAACAACAGTGGCACCCACAACGACAACGGCACCTACCACAACAACAACAACAGTGGCACCCACTTCGACAACGGCACCTACCACAACAACAACAACAGTGGCACCCACTACGACAACGGCACCTACCCCAACAACAACAACAGTGGCACCCACTTCGACAACGGCACCTACCACAACAACAACATCAGTGGCACCCACTTCGACAACGGCACCTACCACAACAACAACAACAACAGTGGCACCCACTTCGACAACGGCACCTACCACAACAACAACAACAGTGGCACCCACTACGACAACGGCACCTACCCCAACAACAACAACAGTGGCACCCACTACGACAACGGCACCTACCACAACAACAACAACAGTGGCACCCACTACGACAACTGCACCTACCACAACAACAACAACAGTGGCACCCACTACGACAACGGCACCTACCACAACAACAACAACAGTGGCATCCACCACGACAACGGCACCTACCACAACAATAACAATGGCACCAACCACTACAACGGCACCTACCACAACAACAACAACAGTGGCACCCACTACGACAACGGCACCTACCCAAACAACAACAACAGTGGTACCCACAACGACAACGGCACCTACCACAACAACAACAACAGTGGCACCCACCACGACAACGGCACCTACCACAACAACAACAGTGGCACCTACTACGACAACGGCACCTACCACAACAACAACAACAGTGGCACCCACTACGACAACGGCACCTAACCCAACAACAACAACAGTGGCACCCACTACGACAACGGCACCTACCACAACAACAACAACAGTGGCACCCACTACGACAACGGCACCTACCACAACAACAACAACAGTCGCACCCACTACGACAACGGCACCTACCCCAACATCAACAACAGTGGCATCCACAACGACAACGGCACCTACCCCATCAACAACAACAGTGGCACCCACTACGACAACGGCACCTACCACACCAACAACAACAGTGGCACCCACTACGACAACTGCACCTACCACAACAACAACAACAGTGGCACCCACTACGACAACGGCACCTACCACAACAACAACAACAGTGGCACCCACCACGACAACGGCACCTACCACAACAACAACAGTGGCACCTACTACGACAACGGCACCTACCACAACAACAACAACAGTGGCACCCACTACGACAACGGCACCTAACCCAACAACAACAACAGTGGCACCCACTACGACAACGGCACCTACCACAACAACAACAACAGTGGCACCCACTACGACAACGGCACCTACCACAACAACAACAAAAGTCGCACCCACTACGACAACGGCACCTACCCCAACATCAACAACAGTGGCATCCACCACGACAACGGCACCTACCACAACAACAACAACAGTGGCACCTACTACGACAACGGCACCTACCACAACAACAACAACAGTGGCACCTACTACGACAACGGCACCTACCACAACAACAACAACAGTGGCACCTACTACGACAACGGCACCTACCCCAACAACAACAACAATGGCACCCACTACGACAACGGCACCTACCACAACAACAACAACAGTGGCACCTACTACGACAACGGCACCTACCACAACAACAACAACAGTGATACCCACTACGACAACGGCACCTACCACAACAACAACAACAGTCGCACCCACTACGACAACGGCACCTACCCCAACATCAACAACAGTGGCATCCACCACGACAACGGCACCTACCCCAACAACAACAACAGTGGCACCCACTACGACAACGGCACCTACCACAACAACAACAACAGTGGCACCCACTACGACAACTGCACCTACCACAACAACAACAACAGTGACACCCACTACGACAACGGCACCTACCCCAACAACAACAACAGTGGCACCCACTACGACAACGGCACCTACCACAACAACAACAACAGTGGCACCCACTACGACAACTGCACCTACCACAACAACAACAACAGTCGCACCCACTACGACAACGGCACCTACCCCAACAACAACAACAGTGGCACCCACTACGACAACGGCACCTACCACAACAACAACAACAGTGGCACCCACTACGACAACGGCACCCACCCCAACAACAACAACAGTGGCACCCACTACGACAACTGCACCTACCACAACAACAACAACAGTGGCATCCACTACGACAACGGCACCTACCACAACAACAACAACAGTCGCACCCAATACGACAACGGCACCTACCACAACCACAACAACAGTGGCACCCACTACGACAACGGCACCTACCACAACAACAACAACAGTCGCACCCAATACGACAACGGCACCTACCACAACAACAACAACAGTGGCACCCACTACGACAACGGCACCTACCCCAACAACAACAACAGTCGCACCCACTACGACAACGGCACCTACCACAACAACAACAACAGTCGCACCCACTACGACAACGGCACCTACCACAACCACAACAACAGTGGCACCCACTACGACAACGGCACCTACCACAACAACAACAACAGTGGCACCCACTACGACAACGGCACCTACCACAACAACAACAACAGTGGCACCCACTACGACAACGGCACCTACCACAACAACAACAACAGTCGCACCCACTACGACAACGGCACCTACCCCAACAACAACAACAGTCGCACCCAATACGACAACGGCACCTACCACAACCACAACAACAGTGGCACCCACTACGACAACGGCACCTACCACAACAACAACAACAGTCGCACCCAATACGACAACGGCACCTACCACAACAACAACAACAGTGGCACCCACTACGACAACGGCACCTACCACAACAACAACAACAGTCGCACCCAATACGACAACGGCACCTACCACAACAACAACAACAGTGGCACCCACTACGACAACGGCACCTACCCCAACAACAACAACAGTGGCATCCACCACGACAACGACACCTACCACAACAACAACAACAACAGTGGCACCCATCACAACAACGGCACCTACCACAGCAACAACAACAGTGGCATCCACCACGACAACGGTACCTACCACAACAACAACAACAACAGTGGCACCCATCACAACAACGGCATCTACAACAGCAACAGGACAGCAGAGAAGGACGACAATAGCAGCAACTACTGTAGCTCCTCCGGAAACAACAATGACAACAACTGCAGCTCCTCCGAGGCGTAGAACAACATCAACAACAACTACAACAACAGCAGCCACGACGATTCCTGTACGTAGAAGAACATCAACAACTGCAGCGCCCATTACAAGTACTGCAGCTGCACCAACCATAACATCGAGGCCAACACTTTCACCAGAACAACTGAGAAGAAGATTACGTACCTTACAAAGGCAATCGCTAACTCAACAACATCAAACAAGCTTCAAAAATAAACAGATTCGTACCTTAAAGAAATCATTAGCTGCTCAAAATAAAAGGCTTGTCCTTATGGCCAAATGGTTGAAGGCTTTGTTGAGAAAGCTTCATTATACGAGTAAAAGCCGTAGTGAGCACAAAGAACATGGTTCACACAGAGAGCGTAGAATAGTGGAACGACATAGAGAAAGAGTCCGGAGAGTTCATAGAGTCCATAGGCGTAAGAAGACGTAAGGGTCATACAATTGCAAAGAAATTTTTTTGCATTGACTGAAATGGTTACTACGGTTACCTACAGTTAAATTTGTGAAAAGCATAAATAATTTTTGGGGTGAAACTTCTTTACGGACGGAGAAAACCGAACTTTGGCATTACTGAAGATAAAACACATTTTGTGGGGAAAAGAAAGTACGGAATTGAGGAAGCGGGAAAGCGATAGAAGGGAATTTAGAGCTAATGTGAAATGAAGCTTTGGCGGCTAAGACCTTCTGCTTAACTAAAAACTAGCGGGAAAGCTTGTAGTATTAAGGGATGTTTACATGTAAATAATTCTGTACAAATATGTTTATATATATACATATGTTTTTATAGATTACTGGATTTTAAGAATATTTTCTATGTTTACTACTTTATATTAGGTGTTGAGGCACATGTATGCGTCATATCAGAATGCGTCATACGAATAAAAAAAGCTCTTCTACTCGTCGCTATAATTCAAAGTTCGAACACATATGCATGTTTCACATTTTTCATACCATAAACCGATTGTTCTACTTTAAAATCAAATATTTTGTAACTGATGAAAATTCTATTACTAAATTAATTAAATAAAATTGCAAGCACTTCTTAAAAACCTAAACAATATAACATGCATAAAGATTATAAATCAAGTAAAAATAAAAACAAATCACGAATTTAATTAAAAGTAATTTCTTTTCAGTCGTGTTGTTTTTTTCGTAATAGAAATCAACGAGATTAAGTGTGAAAAAACATTAATAAATGTTATTTTTTCACAAGGACGCAATCAGAAAGCTATTCCAGATTTTGCCGAGAAAAAAGAACGCTCTCGAACAGTTGCCAATTCTTTGCGCGATGTAGCGCCGCTCAAGCTAACAATTTCAAAACCAGATTCTTTGGAATTTTTTTTCGATAAAATCCGGAATAGCCAGTTTTAACTTTCTCTCTGGCAGAGAGTCTGAATAAAAAATGCTTACTAAAAGGTTGCTTGCCGATAAAACATAAACTTAAAAACAACATCAAATTAAAAAAAAGTGTTTATATATTTTCAAGTTTGACTGTAGTTGATCTTAGTAACCATTATAAAAGAAAGTTGATGTGATTTGATTGTATGACCCCTACGTCCTCCTACGCCTATGGACTCTCCGGACTCTTCCTCAGTGTCGTTCGTTGCTTCCATGGCCCATATGTCTTCTGCCTATTTTTGTTGTTTGTGCTCCCAATAGCTTATATAATGAAGCTTTCTCAGCAAAGCCTTCAACAACTTGGTCATAAGGCCAAGCCTTTTATTTTGAGCAGCTAATGATTTCTTTAAGGTACGAATCTGTTTGTTTTTAAGGCTTGTTTGATGTTGTTGAGTTAGCGATTGCCTCCGTAAGGCACGTAATCTTCTTCTCAGTTGTCCTGGTGAAAGTGTTGGCCTCGATGTTATGGTTGGTGCAGCTGCAGTACTTGTAATGGGCGCTGCAGTTGTTGATGTTCTTCTACGTACAGGAATCGTCGTGGCTGCTGTTGTTGTAGTTGTTGTTGATGTTCTTCTACGCCTCGGAAGAGCTGCAGTTTTTGTCGTTGTGGTTTCCGGAGGAGCTACAGTAGTTGCTGCTCTTGTGGTCCTTCTCTGCTCCGGAGGAGCCACAGATGTCGATGTCGTACCAGACGCTGCAGTTGTTGTTAACGTAGTGGGTGCCGCTGTTGCTGCTGGCGTGCCGTCTTCCTCTGTTGCGCTTCTCGTGATGGGTGCCGCTGTTGTTGTTGTCCTGCTGTGTGCCTCTGTTGTTCTTGTCGTGATGGGTGCTTCAGTTGTTGTTTTCCGGCGGTGTGCCTCTGTTGTTTCTGTTGTGATGGGTGCTTCAGTTGTTGTTGTCCTGCGGTGTGCCTCTGTTGTTTCTGTTGTTTCTGCCGTGATGGGTGCTTCAGTTGTTGTTGTCCTGCGGTGTGCCTCTGTTGTTTCTGTCGTGATGGGTGCTTCAGTTGTTGTTGTCCTGTGGTGTGCCTCTGTTGTTTCTGTTGTTTCTGTCGTGATGGGTGCTTCAGTTGTTGTTGTCCTGTGGTGTGCCTCTGTTGTTTCTGTTGTTTCTGTCGTGATGGGTGCTTCAGTTGTGGTGGTGGTTGTCCTTCTTTGTCCCGTAGCGTATACCACCAAAGTGGCAATAAGTAAGAATATTAAGATCTTCATTGCGTCGATGTTTTCTTTTTCACGCTGCGGACAACTGGAAACTATTACAAAGGCATATTCTCTTCATTTATTTATTGAAGATTGAAATATTTGTATGCATTTTTCCGGTTACTTAGTTTCACCGTAAAATCTAAATACAATGCCCAAATAAAACTGTGTAAATAGAATAGAATAATGTATACTTTGCGTAAACATCAAACTTGCGAGTGACCTAGACATTGAAGGACGCACTCTGCGGCAGATATATTTACATAGCCCATGGAATTCATATGACTGTGCCAACAGCACAGCTTGAGTATTTAAATAAATTGTGGTGTATACTGCGGAACATATTCAATAATATTTATAATTCAAATTGTTCAGTAATGTGTTAACTCTTCGTGAAGAAGCGACTATTCTGCCATTTAACAATTATATCAGCGGCTCAGCTGTAAAGAAATTGAAGCTTATTTCGGTAGAGTTTTGGGACCGGTTAAGGAAAACAAACAACTTTAAATACATGCCGAAATTAAATGTTCAGACTTGCAGTCCATACCAATCACATTTCAAAATTTTTTTTTCAATTCAGTTTTTATTTAATAAAAAACAAGTAAGGAAGCAAAAGTTTGGTTAGCGACAGAGTAATACACCAAGTAACCGAGTTGGCCGACAACCTAGTGAAATAATGAAATTATCGGTACATTCAATTTACCGTTCCTATGGTGGGCGGAACACTACAACTATTTTAAATAAAGAATTCTTAACGGCAGTGAAATATGGACGCTCTGGAGGATATATTCTAGTTGTTATGAGCATTTTCCATTAACTCTTTTCTTAGAGGGCAGACCACTGCTATTTTTAGCATGGCATGGAGGGCTTTAATCGAAATTTCATTCGCTCACCTTCTCTCCGGCAGAAATTCCGTGCATGCATTGCAATGCAGGAACACTTTCGACTGGGAGCTGAAGCGTCGCCGACGTTGCTGCAATAAGTCGCTGGCGAGGGGTGGTGGTGCAGTAGTCTCATTTGCCGCTCCATTGGTTATACCGCGCTTTTGCTTGGCTTGCATTTGGGTCGATTTCTCACGGAAACTATTCAGATACCGACGCCCAATTATGTTACGCGCTGCGACTGCATTCAGAACGGCACTTTTGGGTTTGAAATTCAGCGGAGAACTGGCCGCTGCTATCGTGGAGCTGCGGCAGAGCTTTATTTTGTGCGAATAATTGCAGCTGGCACCTTTTTCAAACGAATTGCCAGACTTTGGCAACGTTGTTAAGTGCTTCTGTTCCAATTTTGCAGGCAATGCCACACTTGGTTCGCACTTAGCTCGAGCACCCATTTTATCATTGGTCTCACTGCGTCCAGGAGCACGATGGCTCTGTGCATTTACACTGCTCTGTGGCAACACTTCACTACGTACAAATAACCACTTTGACATTTTTTCTGTTAGTGTCACCAAATTTCCAGCTGCCAAAAACGCTATGAAACACAAATTTTCTATCGAATTCACATGAATTGAATTTTCTACCAGATTTTTTTATGCTCCTCCACATTGGAAATGAATGGCGCTTAGAAGCAGAATAATGACTGTCGATGGTTGTCCGCATTCAACTGAACTAAATTACTCTGCTGGAGCTGTCGTTTATGAGACGCCACAGTCGCAGCAGCAGCAGCGGTAGCAGTATTAAAGGTGGAAAGCAAATGCAAAAATCACACTCAAAAGATACTTGCCACAGCTTGCTGCAAGTGTTTTGAATCGAGTAGCTAGAAATTTATGCGACAAAACATTCGGGTTTTATATGATTTATTTTCCGCACTTCTGTGCTTTATATCACTTCGAACTGAATAATTCTTATAAACTGAATAAACTTATATCTCTAATTTTATAATAATTATGAGTGTATTATATTCTAGCTCAGTGACTTTATCTTTGATCTGAAATTAGTATGAAGTACCTACGCAGATTACTTTAGACTGCATAGAAATATTTGGCAATCTAATCCAGACATAAATTTTTATAAGGAAAGTCGTAACTTTTTTTTCATTAAAAAGTTATATTTTAAGTACCATTGATCATATTAATATTGCTTGACAGTAAACTGAAGAAGCTTAAAGGATTATCGGAATATCGAAAATTATTTGTCGGAAAGGAAAAGGGACTGAAATCTTTTTATAGTTCCAAATAGGGGCTGGATTTAGGTGATGATATTAAACTTCGCCATTCTTAAGGTTCCATCAACCTTTAGAGAAAAATAAGTATTAAGTGAAATCTGCTATTGTAATTTTAATGGCAAAGTTATTATATAGATCAGCTTATATTTTCAGCTTGTATTAAGTCCTTGAAGTTCAGCGCTTTATATCATGTTTCTTATATTATTAAAAAAAAATTGGGTAATCCAAAGAGTATGCCACATAAAACATTTGTAAGTAACCACTTCTGAGTTTTCTAATCCTCATTCAATGAAATGAAATAAATGACTAAATTTCCTATTCCGACAAGTTAGGAGGCCAAACCAAATCTCTGTGAATTACTTTCGAGTGCAGAATTTCTCTGAGTTTAGCTTTTTCCATTTAAGAAGGATCCCCTTATCCGTCTTCGTTCGCTTCACTGCAGCTGCATGCTGAATATCACTGAAGCGTATGCCAACATAATAAACTTAATCAACGTCATTTAATTACAGTCTGCCAACGGAGGACTTTACCTGGCACACATACATACACCCACATATGTACATCCACTGGTTGGCTATTGTATATGTAGTATATGTGAGCATGTGGGTGGTACTCAGTTCAATGTGGAACCTCTTTTGAAAGCAGACTGCGGAATATTGCAACCTATTTACAGCTCATTGTGTGCGGCAGTTTGTGAATGCTGCTGCAAGCCGCATGCCATCTCCTTTTAGGTGCCTCTCCTTAGTGCGAGATAATAAGCACACTGGAATTTAAAATGCTGCTGAGTCTCACTGTAAGGATAGGCGCACACGTAGGCACGTTTGATGACAGCCATTTTGAGTTGTTCCTTTGACAGCGTATTAGTTCAAGGTATTTGCTTATAAGCGTTGCTAACGTGTTGTTGTGCAGTTATAATTTACGTGAACATGAAAGAAAACTATTCATAAAAATTCAGAAATATACGAATCAGTAATTATATACAATAAATTTGAGAAGAACTACAGAATGAATTGCAGAAACTATAAAAATATACCAGTTTGAAATATTAGATTCTGAAATTATTCTACGCCTACTACTATTTTTAAATTTAAACCGGGGTTTCATTCGTAACGGTATAGATCTTTATGCAGTTCTTAAAGTAAAATTTTATTTGGTTCCGATTATAATTGCAATTTTTAAATAGAAATTTATGATCGGATTTTTGTTAAATCTATATCGAATATCTATATTATTCGTTGTTGCTCTGTATCTTTCCTAAATAATGTAATCCTTAGAATTCATAAATTTTTATTCACGATTCTAGACTTACACTGGCCTTCGAATAAATGCCTATTATTTAAGAAAATTGTAACTTCCTGCCAAAAATTGTATCGAATGTGACGTTGAAGGAAATAATCTCTCTAATTTTATTTGACTTTGATTTCTACTCCAAATGATTTACATAAATGGAACTTATGCTGTTGTATTCAGTTCAAATATATTGACAGCTCTGTTTAAAAGTCGGTGGTCTGAAATCACGGCATTCGCTTTCAGGAAAAATTTGTTTGCAAAAAGCATTTGAAACGCACAGGGCGATTTGCTGCAAATCAAACTGATTTATCAACTATGCTAAAAGATAAAAATCAGCCCAAGTTGACTTAAAGTTAATCTCCTTTAGAACTGTGCTGGCGTTATTAATTATATTTTCGTTTTCAATGTTTCCAACCGTGACAAGTTCTTTTTCAATGGCTTTTCAAAATCGTTTCCGGTTCCATTGACGTTTCTTTTTTGCCAAATCAAATAAGATTTTCTTCCGATTCTGGTTCTTGGAAGTCCTTAAATTCAGCAGTCAAATATATGCTTAAGCCAACAGCTTCTATAATATTCGAAGTGCAATATCATAAATGCTTAAATTCTAAGCACACCTCCTTCCTCAATTTCTCTCTTGTTCCTAGCTTTTACAACAAAAATGGCTACCAGCTAATTTTGTTCATCATACGCCACCGGCGCCACAGACTTCAAAATTCTGCCAAATAATTAGCGCTGGAATTAAGCTGTCAGCGATATACGTAAATGAAATCTTTGCTAAAGCTACCGTCACTTTTAAGAAGACTGCGCATTTGCTTGCATTTAATTTGTTACTTCGGGGGGCGAGGCAGTCTGACTTATGAGTTTGCGTTAAACAAGCAAAGCTTTTTGAACCGTTGCCATTACTGCAGTGTGTTTGAAGTTTTGTACCTTTCGGCAAATTTCTGCCAAAATTTAATTAAATAAATAATGCACGTTTCCGGCGGTACTTCACCTCACTGTGCCAAGAGTTTAAAATTTGCAGCAGATATTGCGCCCTAACTCGCTTCTTAAATTTTATTTTTACACCATTATGGCCAGCCCTTCAATTGACGCTGGCAGACGCTTTTGTGGTTAACTTGTTGCCAAAGCAGACAGCTGACTATTTACCACAATCCGCTGTATTATTGCGGCAAACAAACAATTCACAATGTGCTCAACCATTATGGCAGAATGCCTTCGTCTGCTCCAACAAATTTTGTGCATATTTTGGGCTTCGCATCGAATGCTCCTCTACATAGGGAAATTTCTATTGTGCGAGCATTGAATTGAGGCTCATTAAGCCGCAGGAAACCTACACAGGAAACTTAGCAGGTCGTTCGGAAGGCGTGCTCGAAGTTGAATTGCGCGCTTAAATGTTATGAGCAAAGAGCAGGCATAAAGCAGCTATTTCGCTGCATCAGCTACTTTATTAAATAAAATATACATATATGTATAATGCAGAGCTGGAGAACTGCGCAACATTAATTTTTGTATGTATATCAAGCATTCACACATATTGATATATGTACAACACGCTATGCATATTTGTGTGTGTATGTGTGTGTGCTATTGCCTATAGAGCTCAATAAAAATTTCAATACCAAAACGAAATGACAGTTTTCCACATCAATCAAGCCCATTTATAAAAACGTGCGTACACACACACACACACACACGCACACTAGGCACGCATACACCCTCAGCCGTATGTAGGTAATCAATATTTTCGCAGCTGCTCGCATTTTTTGCATTTTAGCAATTGTATATGTATGAAAATATTTGTTATAGGGAATAAAGCAAAAAATATGGAACAGAAAAAATTACAATAATAAACTTCCGTCATGCTTTGTTGTCCGGAACTGGTACATTTTCGAGTGCATTTGTCATCAATGTATCGAGATTTTTATATTTCACAGCGCAGTATATTATTTTAGTACGTTACAGAGCAAACTATTTTGCATAGGCTATTCCAACGTTTAAAGTATGCTATAGTGGAACCATATGCAGAATAATATGAATAAAACGCTTAAATACAGTCGCTACTAACCAGCAACTCAAAATAAGTTGAATATCATACGGTTGCTATTTTCAGTTCAAGCAAATTTGAAGAATGGATTCAATTTCCCTTAATTTTAAATATCAGTTCTGATTTCATTCGATCTTACAGAATTTTTTATAAATTCGGTTTCATATCTTCCCTTTTATTTAAAAACTAGTTTTTGAAAATCGCCCGTGGCGCCCACTGACTCAATAACGCTTTTAAATCAAATGAATTAAGTCAAGATATGAGTTGGAAAAAAAAACATAAAGGTATGTGATGGAAATCGAAATCGTACGACAAGGCGAGTGAAATCGATTTGCCTTGTGATGTGTTTCATTTTCAAAATCGAGCAAGTCATTCGGTGCGATTTCAAATCGAAATGAAAGCGTAAAAACCGAATTTCATCACATAAAAGCCTTCGAAATTTGAAATGAAATCATTCAATTGCCATCACACCTAAAATAAATTCGTACGATTTGAAATTTCGTTTTCGTTTTGAATTCGTACGATTTCTATCACATGCTTGATAAATTTAAAAAGTCGAAGACCCTGCCCACAGCAGGGATCGAACTCGTGCCCTTTCGGTTTCTTCGCCAGCGGCTTACTCGCTGCGTTATAACCACTCTTGCTTCCCCATGTTCTAAATTCTTATAGAAGCCGGACGCGTTAGTGAGTCAGTGACACGGACTTTTATTATATAGATTTCTACTTGAAATCTATGGGTATGTGCTTGGATTTCAAAAACCCCAAACAAACTTTTAATTAATTGTGAAAATGCTTATAAATCGTCATTGAAAAAGAAAATAAATATTTGTTTATATTTAAAATCGATCGCATATAAAATGTGATAGAAACCAAAACTTCTATTAAATTTCATTTCAACTAACGATTAGACAAATTTATTAAATAATAAGTCATAATAGTTGTTGCTTCCTTATTTTAAATAAAAGTTCGGCTTTTGTTTGAGTTCCAAGCTAATATTAAAAGATTATAAGATAAAAATACGAACAACATTGCAAATTATTTAAAGACTCTGCTTAGATCCCAGCGCCTTTTTCGAATATACACTATTGCTTATTCTCTTCTTAATATCACTTCTCCTGGCTAGCGGCTTCCCATTTAAAAATGTTCAAGTAAATTAAAATTTCATATCAGTCGGTAATAGATTCAGAGTAAAAATTGATTACTTAGTATTGACACTAAAAGATGTCCAAGTATGTACTCTGCCACTAAAATGCGTAGAGTTCTCAATGCCGTCAGAGTTCTCAAGGTCTGACAGCAACCTTGCGTCACTTCCTGCTAAAGTATCCTGCCATAGTTCTCAAAATGGAACAATGTGGGCAGTGGCGCGCGCATGAAAGTCCACTGACCAGAACTTGGTTTTCACCATTGTATGTGTGTGTGTGTGTATTCTGTGTATTCTGTAGATGTGCTGCTATTTACATCTCATTTGCAAGGGAGAACTTTTTGCTCTTTTTGCAGACTTTGCTCGCTGGACCAAACTTTTATTTGTTAGCGCCATGATTTATTAGAGCGAACGTTGAAAGCGTATACAAATTGTATGGGAATGTGTATGTGAATATGACTGTGCGTATATTTATGCACGTATGTATGTATGTATGTGCGTAAGTACAAATTCGTTTATTGGCTTGTGCACACAGGCATAATTCTTTCTGATGCCGCCCTGCTTGTACATAGTAGAAACAATAATGGCCTAACAATGGCCGTAAAAGTGAAAGGACTCTTGGAAATCATTAAGGAAGCAGCATACTTTTGCACTCACCTGTTTGGCACAATTTTCACGCTTTCTTCAACCAGATCCCATGATGTGATTTTTATAGGCCAGGCAATCTGACCGAAACTCTCCTTGACCAGCGCCTCCCAGGCTGAGTATGATGTCGGCGTGGTCGTTGCATTACTGCCGATAGAGTTGATGGAAGTGTCAACGGTCTGCAAACGTTCCGAGCGTTGCAGGCGTCCCTTCTTGCGTTGCAGCGGCGTTGTGAAGGTCTGCACGAGTGGCTGCAGTGGCGGCGTGTGCGGGCTTATTGCAGCAGGCACTGAGGCGGAGCCTTGTGGCGTCAGCGTCTTTGTTGCTGTTGCTCCTGCTGTCGTGGCCATTTGTGTGTCTAGTGATTTTTCTTCGCTCTCCATTTTAGCATTCATATTAAGCAGGGTGAGCTTGGAGGGCGGCAAGTACTACTTGCCTGATTATGATCTTAATGAAAGCCTTTTCACTTCAGCAATTTTCCAATTACTTTTATGCAGAGCAGCTGCACTTCCAAGTGGCAACTGTCATTTATATTATTACTATTTATTATTTGCACAATTTTCCACTTTTAGCATAAAGCTGTTTTCATCGGGGTTTGGCACTTTTGCCAATTGCGTTGCTATATTCTGTAAAATAAATAAAGAGTAATCAAAATCAATGCTGCCGGAAATTTAATTACTTAAAGGTAAACTTTTTAAGTCAAATTTAACGTTTTTGCTTTTTGGTGAATCATGAAGCATGAGTAGAACGCACTTGAAACGTGCTCGTCCCTCAACCCCAACACTGCCTTTTGCAAGCGTGGAATATCGCGAGAAGTCATTATCTCAAAAAAGTTGCTCAAAAGGAAAGCTTCTGCCTTCGACGAAACTTCCTTGAAACTTTTTGGCTTATGTTTGCATTTTTGTTCTTGAATCTTTTCCGTTCCTTAAATTAATTTGCGATTAATCTTTCGCGTCTTCTGCGGTTAAGCAAAGTGATTTGGTGTATGATTTCAACACTTGTATCCACATATACATACGAAGTTATTTGAAGTACAATTTTTGGTTATGATTTCGACTGCTTGTCCTTTGATACATTTTCAATAAATAGTTTTTCAAATTTGATACATGCGTCAAGGATGCGCTCTCCTTTTACTTCTCAGCAGCTATATGCTGCATAACTTACATGTAAGGTATTATGCAGACAAGGTTGCATACAAGGATTAATCACAAATTAGCATTTACTCATTTTCCGAATTCCGTTTTTATGAAAATTACATACTTATACAACTCTTCGGTTTTCCTTTCCATTATCGAAACTTAAAACATTTCCCTCCATTTGCTTTTTTGTTTGCAATTACTTTGATACATTTATTGCATAAAAGCAGATGTGCGCAATTCAAGACATTAAAATTTTGAAAAATTAATCACGAACATGCAAACATCCCCGAGCGAGCGAA
This sequence comes from Neria commutata, assembly GCA_963457695.1. NCBI lineage: Eukaryota > Metazoa > Arthropoda > Insecta > Diptera > Micropezidae > Neria > Neria commutata. The sequence goes on along the minus strand of OY735249.1, from coordinate 25,447,621 downwards.
GCGGCGAAGACAATACAAACACCGCACTTGCCGAGTGATGCCGGGAGATGTGCTCGGCTGAATTGTATTTACACGCTCCGCTCACGCGAGCATATCAATTTAGCTTAAATAAGGCGTGAAAAATTAATGAATTTGTTAGATGTCGTTAGCGCAATAGCAACAGCAATAAAATTAATTTCCGTTCTTCGTTAGATTGCCCGTGAAATGTGCTATAATCGCTTTAGCGATACTCTCGATACGAATAATTGAGAATTTATCACACACGCGCTCCTAATCCGATGAATAAACAATGACGCACTTTAGTTTAACCCCATTTGCCAAATTAGTTTGTCAGATGGCAGCTTGTATGACTTCGCAGCAATGAGAGCAGCTTGCAGGACGAATAATAGTTGTGCCAAAATCTATTAAAGGACTGAAACAAGGCAATATGAGAGAGATAGAATTCGATTCGAATTCGAGCATTGGAAATGTAAAGAGAAACTCGCTAGAATTAAATTCACAGCTGGGTATATAAATGCACCTGCTGAACTGAAGAAGCAGCTGAGGCTGTTGCTTGGAGTGGACTGCGACGATCGGTCTGAATTAGACGCGCCGCTATTAAAAAAGTTGGTTTTTGAAGTAACCACTTTTTTTTATCAAAAAAGGGGGAGGGGACTTCGACGATCGGTCTGAATTAGACGCGCCGCTAATACAAAAGATGGTTTTTGAAGTAACCACTTTTTTTTATCAAAAAATTTCTTAATGCCATATGAAATTGTTGGTATCAGTCTTAACAGATTTGACTACTATATTGTTTATTTGTGATATAGCCGTTTGCTCATGAAAGCTTTCTTACATTCATTTATAGTGGAAAAGTTCAAAAACTGAGAAAAAATTCTTTACTTTTTATAAGCTTTATATTAACTTCACATCCGGTATGTATGTCGTCAAATCTAGTAATCAATTTTTCACCCACTTCCCGACTACTTAGAGATCCGAAACTTTGCATACATGCCTAAACACGAGCCCAATACATGAATCAATAAATTTTATGGGCGTAGGATAAGGGGCGTGGCACTTTTTTATAAACTCCAGATTTGCGTATAACTTTAGAACTACACATCACACATCAATGAAACTCGGTAGGAACTTACTACATATCCATATCCTTCTACTGAAAAAATAAGGCGGGCACTGGATAAGGGGGCGTGGCACCCCCATACAAACAAAATTTTTGATCTCGATTAGCTTTGGAACTAAAGGTCGTGCAGCATTGAAATTTCGTATGCAGTCGCCTCTTGGATGTGTCGTCCCACCGGTAAAATTTTATGGGCGTAGGATAAGGGGCGTGGCACTTTTTTATAAACTCCAGATTTGCGTATAACTTTAGAACTACACATCACACATCAATGAAACTCGGTAGGAACTTACTACATATCCATATCCTTCTACTGAAAAAATAAGGCGGGCACTGGATAAGGGGGCGTGGCACCCCCCATACAAACAAAATTTTTGATCTCGATTAGCTTTGGAACTAAAGGTCGTGCAGCATTGAAATTTCGTATGCAGTCGCCTCTTGGATGTGTCGTCCCACCGGTAAAATTTTATGGGCGTAGGATAAGGGGCGTGGCACTTTTTTATAAACTCCAGATTTGCGTATAACTTTAGAACTACACATCACACATCAATGAAACTCGGTAGGAACTTACTACATATCCATATCCTTCTACTGAAAAAATAAGGCGGGCACTGGATAAGGGGGCGTGGCACCCCCCATACAAACAAAATTTTTGATCTCGATTAGCTTTGGAACTAAAGGTCGTGCAGCATTGAAATTTCGTATGCAGTCGCCTCTTGGATGTGTCGTCCCACTGGTAAAATTTTATGGGCGTAGGATAAGGGGGCGTGGCACCCCCATACAAACAAAATTTTTGATCTCGATTAGCTTTGGAACTAAAGGTCGTGCAGCATTGAAATTTCGTATGCAGTCGCTTCTTGGATGTGTCGTCCCACTGGTAAAATTTTATAGGCGTAGGATAAGGGGGCGTGGCACCCCCTATACAAACAAAATTTTTGATCTCGATTAGCTTTGGAACTAAAGGTCGTGCAGCATTGAAATTTCGTATGCAGTCGCCTCTTGGATGTGTCGTCCCACCGGTAAAATTTTATGGGCGTAGGATAAGGGGGCGTGGCACCCCCCATACAAACAAAATTTTTGATCTCGATTAGCTTTGGAACTAAAGGTCGTGCAGCATTGAAATTTCGTATGCAGTCGCCTCTTGGATGTGTCGTCCCACCGGTAAAATTTAATGGGCGTAGGATAAGGGGCGTGGCACTTTTTTATAAACTCCAGATTTGCGTATAACTTTAGAACTACACATCACACATCAATGAAACTCGGTAGGAACTTACTACATATCCATATCCTTCTACTGAAAAAATAAGGCGGGCACTGGATAAGGGGGCGTGGCACCCCCCATACAAACAAAATTTTTGATCTCGATTAGCTTTGGAACTAAAGGTCGTGCAGCATTGAAATTTCGTATGCAGTCGCTTCTTGGATGTGTCGTCCCACTGGTAAAATTTTATAGGCGTAGGATAAGGGGGCGTGGCACCCCCTATACAAACAAAATTTTTGATCTCGATTAGCTTTGGAACTAAAGGTCGTGCAGCATTGAAATTTCGTATGCAGTCGCCTCTTGGATGTGTCGTCCCACTGGTAAAATTTTATGGGCGTAGGATAAGGGGGCGTGGCACCCCCTATACAAACAAAATTTTTGATCTCGATTAGCTTTGGAACTAAAGGTCGTGCAGCATTGAAATTTCGTATGCAGTCGCTTCTTGGATGTGTCGTCCCACTGGTAAAATTTTATAGGCGTAGGATAAGGGGGCGTGGCACCCCCTATACAAACAAAATTTTTGATCTCGATTAGCTTTGGAACTAAAGGTCGTGCAGCATTGAAATTTCGTATGCAGTCGCCTCTTCGATGTGTCGTCCCACCGGTAAAATTTTATGGGCGTAGGATAAGGGGCGTGGCACTTTTTTATAAACTCCAGATTTGCGTATAACTTTAGAACTACACATCACACATCAATGAAACTCGGTAGGAACTTACTACATATCCATATCCTTCTACTGAAAAAATAAGGCGGGCACTGGATAAGGGGGCGTGGCACCCCCCATACAAACAAAATTTTTGATCTCGATTAGCTTTGGAACTAAAGGTCGTGCAGCATTGAAATTTCGTATGCAGTCGCCTCTTGGATGTGTCGTCCCACTGGTAAAATTTTATGGGCGTAGGATAAGGGGGCGTGGCACCCCCATACAAACAAAATTTTTGATCTCGATTAGCTTTGGAACTAAAGGTCGTGCAGCATTGAAATTTCGTATGCAGTCGCTTCTTGGATGTGTCGTCCCACTGGTAAAATTTTATAGGCGTAGGATAAGGGGGCGTGGCACCCCCTATACAAACAAAATTTTTGATCTCGATTAGCTTTGGAACTAAAGGTCGTGCAGCATTGAAATTTCGTATGCAGTCGCCTCTTGGATGTGTCGTCCCACTGGTAAAATTTTATGGGCGTAGGATAAGGGGGCGTGGCACCCCCCATACAAACAAAATTTTTGATCTCGATTAGCTTTGGAACTAAAGGTCGTGCAGCATTGAAATTTCGTATGCAGTCGCCTCTTGGATGTGTCGTCCCACTGGTAAAATTTTATGGGCGTAGGATAAGGGGGCGTGGCACCCCCTATACAAACAAAATTTTTGATCTCGATTAGCTTTGGAACTAAAGGTCGTGCAGCATTGAAATTTCTTATGCAGTCGCCTCTTGGATGTGTCGTCCCACTGGTAAAATTTTATGGGCGTAGGACAAGGGGCGTGGCACTTTTCAAGCAACTACACACTTGGGCTTCAGTTTATAATTATAGGTACACCACACATGAATGAAAAACGATAGGAACTTACTTGCCGCGCCCTGCTGACAAAATAGCAACAACTCACCGCGTCACAAATATGCCACGAATATTAGGGTCGATCACTGCCGTATTATTTGTTAAATTGAGGATATGACATATGACGATAGGAAACACTGTGAATACCCTAAATATTGTGTACTGCTCTGCAAGTTTAAAATTCTTTTTGCGAAAAATTTCAGAGCTCTAAAATTGAATTTATGGAAGACTAAAAAGTAGAAAATAAAATTATATAAAAAAAAACTTTTTAAAAATAAGCTTTAATGTACTAAAAAGTAGAAAATAAGTTGTTTCCAAGTCACCTGTATCTTACTATTAATAAAAGCTTGTGCGCTCAATATCCATATTCAAAATATCTTTCATTACTAGAATCTATTTGCAAAAAATTATTTAAATAAAATATTGTGGTAACTGTTTGACAAATATTGAACACATGAGCGCCCCAAGCTTTTATTAATAGTAAGATACAGGTGACTTGGAAACAACTTATTTTCTACTTTTTAGTACATTAAAGCTTATTTTTAAAAAGTTTTTTTTTATATAATTTTATTTCGAATTAATTACTCATATTAACCTTATATTTTTTTAAATTATACAACACAATCAAAACAACGCAATCGAAGCAATGCGATAAGTCGGAACTACTGTTAATGGTAATTGATACTGCCTTGATAGAGCTGTTTTTAATAATAATAATAATTAAAAAAGTTGATATGTGATAATGTATGATATTTCATATGATTTGACGATTTGTAAATTTAAAAATATTTTTAATATTGAAATTCCTGTTAAAAGATGCTTTCATCACCTTTTCGCTTTTGTTTTGCAATGAAAAATGTAATTAGTGCTGCTCTTTAACCCAGCCAGCGGCAGGCCAATGGCTTAATGCCGAGTCCCGAACCACCTGAAGCATGGTCACGGTGACAGTCGCACGCTTACACACGCACGATAAGCTGCATTGAGTTAGTAGGAGAATCTCCTTGAAACGGCCAGCGCAACATCCTTGTTCATGCTGCAGTGTCGTTGTGCATCCCAAATTGAAAGCACGCCATAGTCCATGCTGGAGCGAGGTGCTGCGGCGGCTGCCACATGAACCTAATGACCGTAAAATCCAGTTCGAAAAAGCTTCCGTTGGCAAACTGTTGATTTGCAACGCACGAGTCTGCTTCGAAAGAGAGCGAGAGCGTGATGAAGAGAGCCACATAGAGAGCCCGAAAGAGTGGCAGGACATGCACGCACGTTGTTTGTGTATGTGCGTTAGCCACAGCCTCGCACGTGAACTTGACATAGCGAATGTTTCAACTTTATTTGGTTTTATTTTGGTTTGGCTTTAACTCTTCATTCGCCAGGTGGGACGAAAATAAAGCATTTTTCTGAAACTTTTTAGAAACTATTGGCAAATGCAATTCTTAGAAAACTCATACAATTTTATACCAAAAAGAACTTTTCTGAATTAGTATTTCGTTATTTTTTCTCTTGTCTTGATACTTAGCTCTGAAACTATGCATCTGATTTCTTTTAATAAAACATAATTTATACAATTTACTGTTTCAATCTAAACAAGTGTTATTTTTTATAGCAATATTTAAAAATAATGCACACAAATAACAGAAAGTGGGTATTTCGCAGCAAAATATCAAAAGTTTTCTAGAAAAAAGGCAAAATTATTTTCTATCTCTGTCTCTTTTCGCTATCTCTTTTTCCGAATACGACCGAAAACTTTTGTAAAAGTCATATAAGGCCAACATAGAATTGTCGAAAAAAGAAGCATGATGGAGGAAGGGTTAAGCAGCCTGCATAACAACATTTTTAATGTGTACTAGTAGCCGAACCAACTAAAAACTGGTTGAGCACGCATGAAGTTGTTCAAGGACATGGCAAAGTAAAAAAGTAACTAACCATAGCATACACATGCGTCAGATATATAGTTGCGTTTCATTCAAGAACCGTTATCTTGAATATCCTAGTAGTGTGATACTTATACACAAATCCGATTCGAAAAATCTTAGTATATTTGATTTTTAAAATTTTTAGTCCTTATTTAATATAGCTATAGATACAACTTTTTATGTTGTTGTCACAGTCTTTTCCTTTGTGATGTTTTGTACATTTTTAATTAATTAATTAATAATGCTCTCTAAATGAACCGAATTTTGTATCCTGTCCTTATGAAAGATGTGCAAAGCGCTTTCATTCAATACGCTTAAATTCCAAATTGATTAAAGTGCACAGTTAACAGTTCATAAAGTGCAGAGTTTTGCTATTGTTTGTTTAATTCGATGTGAATGAATCGTTGAGTAAATTACGAAGCACTGCTATGAGTGTACTTAAGTACGCTTCACTTTCCTGCAGACTAATTTCGCAGTAGAACTAAGAGCAACTCAACTGCGATAAATTGAGAAAGGTAATGAAATAAAAAAGCAGGGAATTAAGTGCACAAAAGAAGAAAAGTGCTGGGTATGTGTTGGCTTACACCCACAAGAAGTTAGCCATAATGGTGTATGTATATGTGGTATTCAGCTTCGAAATGTCAAGTGTGAGCCGCTTTTATGACGTGCCTTTAACCCCAAATGAAGGCTTCCTCGAAATCGATACTCACGTCCGGTCTGGCATTTCCCATAGATACGTAGCATCTTTGTGTCAGGCATTTTAGACACATACAAACGAATCGTCTGCCTTGAGTGTGCCAGCAGTGACAAAAATTATGGCTATTTGCTATGGCAAAGAGACGGAGCAAGCTAAACGTGCGTTCGGTTATATGAATTTATGTTGCCCGGATGGCAATGGCGACGGCAGCGCTGGCAGCTGGCAACAGGCAGCAGCCTCAGCGACGACACAAAATGCAGTGCCATCGGGCAGAAGAAGCAAACTTTTCAGCAGCCTCCGCAGAGAATATGAATAATGTATGCCGACGCACAGACGCACAAACACACGCACTCAGCCGTTCACTCGTAGGATACACGCAGGTACAAGGACTACGCACAACTCACATTTAGAATGCCACTTGACTTCCACCTCATTGTAAGGGTACAACAAATTTGTTGTTGGTTTAGGCAGGAGTTTGCTTTTGTCCCCCAGAAATGCGAAAACTGCCAAGTATGCCATTTTTTTCACTTACTTGGGTACCACTTGAAGCTGAATAAGATGCCGAATTGCTGAAGCACGCCATAAGCGGTGCCGCCTTCAGTTGCTTTGAGGGCCCCTAGTTTTATTCAATTGGCGCGCAACTTCACCCATAACATTTTTTTAAAGAGAAAACATCTCTTTTAATGGAAACATTTAAAAAATTAAAAACGCTGTTCTGAGAACTTCAAATCTTAAGTTATTAACTTAAAAATAATACTACTTGATATATGTATATTTCATAAACGAAAGGGTTGACTGCCTAGCCAAAAGGGGAGAACTATGACCGTTTATTGGTCCCGAACCCTTCTACTGGACTAACAGCTTAGGACAAAGGCAAGTAAAAAGATTCCTGACCCCAACAAAAGCCTTCTAACGATAACAATAACAATATTTGATAAATGCAAATCAATTAATAACAACTTTGCCAAAATGACCAAAATGTAAAAACCGAGCAAAAATATTGTGTATCCTTATTTAATACTTCAATAATGGCAGTTTTCTACAGATTAAGTCAGTTCCTATTATCAGAGCTCCCAGGGCAACCCCTCATTCAAACAAAAAGAAGAATTGTTATTAAATTACTTATTTTTCTGTTGCCATGAATGTCAACTCTCCGAGAGTTTTTTTGTTTAGATAAAGCCGCTCAATGATCCCGTTGGGATCCTTCTATATGTTGCTAAAGTTGACCTCCCATTAGTCTCTCATTAATTTCTAAGTAGAAAGCAATGTTACGAACCCAAATTGCTGTTAAGTTTTGATTTGCATTTAAAAGCAGAAGTTCCCTTCAAGATTTCAAATATTACCTTTTACCTATCTTTTTTTAATTAAAATCTACAGTAGAAAAGGGTATCCATTGTAAATGTAGAAACCCATTCTAGCATTCCACGATTGCTCCTCCAAATTGAACATATTTTATTCACAACTTATTGTCCATCCGATGAGTAGTTGAATAGATATTTCGATGTGACCATGTATAAAAGTATTCCTTGCTTATTTGGTAGAAGGGTCTCGCTTCTACTAAGAGGGCGCTGGCAAGGTCACATGCCACTTCGCTTATAGGCTAAGACGACACCGTTTAGAAGCACATACATGGATGCATGAGTGGGAGTGTAGTATAAATACATGAACATATGCGCTTGTGTGCGTGCTGCCATTAAAATATGCTTCGCTGCTAATAGCACACTTTAGCACACTTGGCTTTTGTTGTTGTTGTTAGAAAATTATCATTGAAATTGGACTGGAGCATTGAAGTGCTACGGCACGCTCAGACAGAGACTGAGCGACTAACATAAAGCGGGCAACAACAAGGACAGAGGCGACGCAGACTTCGGCGGCGATGGAGTCTGGACACTCCTGAGCTGTTATCCGGCACGGGCCAATTCCATTGACAATTGGTAGACTGTTCGCATACAAGTGAAATGAACTCAAGCATACAGTTACACATACACATGCGCACTCATGTATGTACATACACAAGTAAATTTACTTACGTCAAACAGCATAAATTCCACTGTGAATGATTGGAATGAGCAGAACGTGCCGAAATGCGCAAACAGGAACCCGCAAAAAGTATTCGTTCGATTCTCTTTACTTTGCTGTGGGAAATTCTAAAATTCTTCAGAAGATTTGCACTCTTCTGCAGAATTGTTTGCTTTACTTCACTACACTTGTTTGTATTTTCGTACGTATGGTTTGCATTTTTATATATATGTATGAAGCCTTGAGGGATTTTTTTTATCAACATCATTTTGATTACATGTTCATATTATGTACACATTGTATGCATTAAGGGTGTATGTGTGGCATTGGGTTGGCATTGTTGGTGTGCCAACAATGTTTATGTTTTATTTTTCAAACGTTTGAGTTCTTGCTTTTTTTAGTGGCTTTACTTGCCCCAAGCCAATCATTAATGTGCTTTCCGTGTATGTTTGCATATTTACTCCATAAGGATACACATATACAAATGCGATGTGGCATTCGAAGTGGTGAGGGAGACCCGGCTCTATAGTATTAACGCACTTACATCTCTCACGCACTAACGTATGATCTTTTCGAAACCAACAAGTGCTTTTCCTGTCTAAGGAGCATTGCCTGAGTATTGGTTTATCAAAAAAAGTTTTAATTTATTGTATTAAAAGAACATTCAACTTCATTAGAATAACGAAATGAAGACAAACATTTTCTGACTGCGACTCTGTTAAACGATATAAAAATATTCTATGTCGACATCTTAGGAGCAACACTTCGATCAAAAATGACTGACATTTAAGCTTCCCAGCATTTTATATAAAGAAAATGAGACGATGTCGAAAAGCGACTTTAATTAGTGTGCATTCATGTGAGATTGGAAGTTTTGGAACTTGCAAGTTTTGGAATTATATTCTTTGGGCATGCACCTATCTAAATATACTCTTAATGGTCTTGCCATTTTTTTTCTAATATTTAGCATAAGTTTCTTCAAATATTTTCATTGTTATTTACTCCTACATGCGGAACAGGCAATCTTTTCTCATTTATTTCTCAGTTGGGCCATGAAACTTAGTAGCAATCAAAATGATGTAGGTGATAAAAGTTGTTGGAAGTTCCATTTTATGGTGTCAGCTGAATAGTTGGAAGTTAAAGCTGTGCAAGGCACCTTTACGCACAGCCAGGCCTCATGTGTGTGTGTAAATGGCATACAATTTTCTTCTTCTTACATTCGCATAAAAACCTGCACGTTCTTTTGTCAACAATTGACGCACAAATGCTTCGAAATCCTTCATTTGGCTTTCGAACATATAGCTGGAATATGTATTTTATTTTAGCAGCACATTTTTCTTGCCACTACACATGTGGCTGATAAATTGCAAAGATATGTAAGTGGTAACAAGGCGGATTTAGTTGCCATAGACCGGCAGTAAAATCTTGCAGGAAATAGCCAAATATTTTTTTTCTGCTCTGGCTTGATTGCATCCTTGGATAAAAACCAATCGCAGAAAATTAACTTCTGAAAAATATGGCATACAAGCGCACGAGCATGTCGAACTGAATTCATAGCTTGGGCTATCGAAATCCAGCTTAAAAATGCTAGGCAATCATTTAGAGAGTTAATCGCTTTTAAACCCTTTATTGAAAGGTTTAGTTGCCAAGGCAATCAGCAATTGGATAGCTTTTACCTCTCTTTATACCCTACACCTATGGTAATAGGGTATAATAACTTTGTGCCAAAATTGTAACGCATTAAAGCAGCCTTCCTAGGTATAGACATAAGTATATAGAAATGATCAGAAACACTTTCTCTTTTCATTTCCGGTTGTCCGTCTGTCCGTCTGTCCGTCCGTCTGTCTGTCTGTCTGTCTGCGTGTACGCAAAAAAAAGAAAGAAGAAGTTGCCCGATTTGGACCAAATTTGGTACACAGTGACAGTGAACTTCGGGTTAGGTAAAGTGTTAAAATTATTCAAATCGGTCGAAGGATACGCCCCCAATGGACCTATAAGTCCCTCTACCTCGGGTTTTTTGCGATCAAATTGCTGTAATTTGTCTAATTAATCATTGAAAAGAATAATACTTGGTATTCAAGTTAAGGAGGCGGTCATATATGTCATACGAAAAAATGGGCGTGGTCCGCCCGCTATATAGGCGTCAAAATTTTTCCGGTAAAATGGCTCCGAATTGACTAGTTACGAATATAAATGAATGAAATTCGGTTCCCAAGTTGATATATAGGTCTTAGATGCCATAGAAGAAAATGGGCGTGGTCCGCCCACTATATAGGCGATAAACGAAAAATCCTTTTAACTTCCATAATATATACACCAGAGCGTCCAGATTTGGTTACTTCGTTCCTGTTTGGAATATTTTTTAATTCTCCAGAAATGGGCGTGGTCCGCCCACTATGTAGGTTGTAAATCAAATGCACCCACAATTTCAGTAAATTATCACCCCCCTTGGGAACATGGTGTAGGGTATTACTCTGTCGGTGAAACCCGACTGATACTTCCTTACTTGTTTTTCACAAAAACCAACACTCAGGGGTTGCCTTTTTTACATGCAATACACTTGTGGGTTTCTAACTGATGATAGGTAAGTGGGTGGGGGGAACATTTGAAATCTTCTAAGCTAACATTTGGAGGTTAGCAAATATCATGTATTCCTGTTTGAAGCAACATACAATGTAGACATCCAAATATGAGGGCTGAGCCTCTGCTTGCGTAGCGACTTAAATAAATATGCTTTTATACAAGCTCCAGGAAAATGTCACTTTTCGTTGTTGTTGCTAAATTTTTATTTTATTTTCTCATGCAGCTTTACGCGCTTTGATGCTTTGTCATAGTCGAAAAATATTGATCGCAGTCTTATCATTTCCAAGCGGGATGGAAATTGTACAGGCACATGGAAACGAGGTTACTACGTGAAATCTTTTGACAAATGTTTTCCCACATCCCGGCAATCTGTCACGTCTTTATCGGCTTTGTTTGGTGTGTGTGTGTGTGTGTGTGTGTGTTAGAGTGTCACATATGCATCTCACATAACTTCCAAATAAAAATTCACTTACAGGCGTTTGTGTGCACAGGCGCTCGCGAAACTTTTAGCGCTGCAAAGTGGCGCAATCGATTTGCGGTGCTTTTTATACTTTTTTGCGATTTTGTATGCTATGCTTACATTAAAACCGTTTTGCTATGTGTGTGTTTGTGCATGTAGATTTGATGGTATATGTCAAATATGTGAGCACTTCATATGACATGACAAATTCGTCGCTTTACACTCATTCACATTTAATGTATTTCCACTCCAACGAAATAAATTAATTTGCATTTCAAAATAAAGCCTCTAGCTCAATTCTTGCTGAATAATGATTAATGGCCATGATTTTCTTTAAGCTATTTCAATTTATTGTTAAGCAAATTTAGCTCCAATTTCTAATTTTATTCAAGGTGAAAGTACCGATGAGGTTTCGATCTTGTTATGGCATTGACAAATTTAAAGAAAATGTACACTGTTGCGATGAATCATGCATTATTTGAGAAGATAGCTCGGGGGCTTAGTATACTGTGTCTGATGTCTAATGCTCCAATATTGTTGCACTGGAAAATTGTGGCACGCAATATTTGAAACAGAAGCCTAAGAGACAGAATACTTGCCACTCAGTTATGCCAGTCACAAACACTTTTATAACGTAGCTCTATCGATATCGATAACATTATAGGAAGATTTCTCTGTTATTTGCAAGAGTCGTCCTTCTAAAATAACGTAAATATAAATAGGTATCATTCTCGATAGAAATAGCGTCTGTCACATTTTTCCTGAGGTAAAACATAAATTTAAAACGAAATATAATAAATAATATAGATATTTTTCTATAACATCGGGAATATTAACTTATGCACGTTTACAAAAAGACATTTTGCTACACTTGCTATCTAGTCTTTTTTAAAAACGCAAATAAAAACTGTATAAAGTAGTTAGATTGATGTTGACTCAAAACTTTCCATGCCTATATCCTAGTCAACCGATCAAGTGAACATATTTTTGCACCATCTTCCCAAGTATTCCGTATTTCAGAGTTTCCGCATGCTTTCAATAACTATTGTGTAAATGATGCTCTATATGAATCTGTGTGTTTCAATATCTGTGGAAAGGACGATACTAGGTACAGTACATTCCGCAATCAGTTAAATTCCAATGGGCTACCCTTAAGAAGACCGCATTAGTTTAAGTTCCATTACGCAACAAATATGCACTAAACATCTAAGATTGCGCAATTTGACACGAGTGTCTGTAGGAGTATCTGTTTGCGTGAGCATACATCAACAAAGTACAGCATAGTTAACTTAGCTTGTAGAACAAGCGTGCACACGTGCTCTTTATGTACAATATATACATATGTATGTGTGACTGCGTATTATTTGCATGTGTGAGTTTGTCGTTTGCCGTGGCCAAACAATCCCATTTGAATATTGAATGTAGCCACGCAACGTGCTCGGTTGCTCATACGTACTGTGGGCCGTTCCGTGTCCTGCCACTGAGTCTGATAGCGCGGGCAGCTGCCCAAGTGAACGGCAATCAAGTGTTTCTGTGACAAGTCAGCAGATACATACTAAAATCACAATGTCTGCGTGTGTTGGCTTAAAACTGTCAAGTCAGCAATTTCCGTTATTGTTGGTCTTGCTGCTGCATAATTTTGAAATAAATCATACACTACACAAAAGTAGCCAAATATTTTGAGGGCAAGCTATTCGCCAGTGGAATAATAAAGAATGGTTAAGTAAAGAAAGCTAGGACAGAAGCGTTTGAACAACATTGTTACTTACAAAAATGTGCCTAACTGAAAATTTTTAGAATTTTATATTCACTATTTTTTTATTGTCAGCTACTTTAAAAATGCGCCTTTTTCCTTTGAGCAAGTTTACTTATCTGCTCTATAGAAATAACTGTTTCTAGCTTATTTTTCAAGGTTTATTACCGCCGTTGGAAAATGCTAGAAAAAAGTCATGAATGGTGATATAGAAGTCCCAAGGGCTTTTAAATGTATATTTATTTTTACACGTCTTATCAATTTGTTTCCCTTTGGCTTTGCATTATTTTGTCGGCTGTTGAAGAAATAAAAAGACAATCTCTGAAATGAGGAAACGACAAAAATTGAGAGTGGCGCATAAAGTAAACTAGCGACTCTTTATATGCGAGCAAACATATAAAAATATGTCTATACGAGTGTGTGTGCGTGTGTTCAATGCATTTCGGTCTATGTACTTTTATAGCGTATTATGTATGTATATGTTTACATTTTACGATTCAAAATTTCAAACTTTGCTTTTTGAACTCACATAAAGACGGGCACAGTAAGCAAAAGTATATTTTGCTTTCTATATATGCAGTGTCTTGCTTCTGTATGGTTTAGCAGTGGTCGGGCGATTTTTTTAGTTAAAAAAAGCCCTACAAAGAAATCGCTTAATACCGAGCTAACTAAAGGAAAATCATTGCTACTAGATTTGTCGCTGTTCTAAAATACGATTTTGTTCGAAAATGGCCTTCAACTCAGCGGTGTGCTGTTTGAAACGGAAGTGCTAGTTTAAGCTCCACCGAAAATTTTTAAGAAAGCTTAGATAGATAGAAAGCTTTTTAAAAAATTAAAATTTCAAATGTTTTGTCATTTTACGATATTATCAATACGCATAATTCCTTTATAATGTTAATTGGAAACGGGTAAACTTTTAAGAAAACAGTGCTGAAGAAACAGTTACATAGTTTCATGCTTTTGTTTTTTTAGTATATTCAGGTTTCTACTTTTGAGTATGCTTTCCGAATACATTGAAATTCAGTGTTGAAGTTAACATGTGACTAAATACGTTAGAGCTTTTTATGCAAAGGTAATTTTCAATGAAAATAAATTTTGGGATGGCTGTCATTTCGAATATTTTTTTATCAAAAGAAAATATAAGTGCGTATGTATGAAAGTACCCTAAAAACAATTTCAAGCAGACACTCTAAGAATGGCTAAGCACACATTTGGGGCAGCCCGAAGCGCGCGTGGCCACGAATCCTTTATATGGCAAACATTATATGACTTGTTATATACATGTGTATAAGTATGTGTACATATGCGTGTACATGTGTGGCCATAAAATATTTACTCTGTCGTTTTTATCTTTAATAAAAATATTTGTGTGTGTGTGAATGCAGTATTTTTATTACTTCTCCTGCTTTTGCGCCTGCCTTATGGGATTGATTTCACGGCATAGCTCCGTTGTTTTTTCGGTTTCGCTTTAAAAAATTTCTCTATCGTCAGTGGGGTTCAAATAAATCCTAATCAACAGCGCGAGATCGCAGCAAATGTGCAAATTTCTCACGCAATTATTCGTCGCCGCATATCGCTAATCGGACTCAAGAGATTAGTGGAATTCTCTTTCAACTTTAATTGAGTGAATTCCGCACCAACAAAAGAATGTGCTAAATTCAGCGTACTGCCAGCTGGCATAGCAAAACTTTAGCTCGGAATTCCTTCGCACAGAGGTCAGACAAAAATGCAAGGCTCAGAGGTGGGAGAACTTTGCGCTGCACTTGGAATATTTCCAAAGCGACGAAGAGCCGCAATTTTACACTGCTCTCAGTTACAAGCGGGAAGGGACGCAAATTCACAGATTACATGTATGTGTGCTTGTTTATTTGTGTGGCAATTGTGTGGTGTCAGCTTAAGAGATTGATATAGATAATTAAACAGTAAAGCTCAACTTTTAATTAGTTGCTATATTAAAGTTTTTCCTTGAAGCATTTTAACTCAAGTTGTTAATGATATAAGTTAGCATTACCTATACCTATAAGATACATTAACTTTGTGGGAAATTGTAACGCCCTAAGGAAGACATATAGGGTCTATACAAAAGTAAATGATCAGAATCACCTTCTATGTTCATAGATACTTTTCGGAGACTACCTTATATAAACAATCGAAAGTGCTATATTTTGAGCATTCAATTCCTCTGTTATGTTTTCTGCCAGGCATATTAAAGCGCCTGCATGCTTTCACATCTTCCAGCACAAAAGAATAGCGGAAACATGTGTTAAGATTAAGCGCTAAAATTGCTGGGCTGCGCATAAATGCTGCAACGTATGAGGCGCCGCGCAGAGTGGGACTTCCTTTTCCTTTAAGGTAAAATAAGCAAGATATACTTCGCGTGTCCAGATAAAAGCTAGTGTAAATGTTTTCTTTCATAAATTCCCACGCTTTCGCGAGCACCCATCAGGAAAAATCTAGAGCTCTTTTAGCCGAAAGTAATAGATTATGTCTTGCCATAGATAGATTATGTCAAGACAAAAGCCATTGCTGAATACAAGTGAGAAATCATCTCACTCATCTCAACTTTTCTAAGAGATGAAGAAATTTCGCACAGAAGGCTTAATTCAGAAACAAACAGAAATCACTCTTCCGCCGGAGCCAATCCCAAGCCCCTCACCTTTACATTCCTTTTCCAAAGACTTTGCATCTCCATCTCACATACATATTTATAAAATGCAAATCGTTTTTCTTTGCAGTAGGAGTCCTTATTTAGGACCAAATAAAGTGGCCACGATATCACTACTTTCCAATGCTCATGTGAAAGTTGGTGCATAACTTCTGATTGGAAAAAATGTCAGTGTCGTTTTTCTGCTGGGCATATGTATGTATATGCTTTCTCCATAAAGATTCAGCTTGTAGGCATTTGAGCACTGACGTCTACATAACATCTCAATATTTACTATATGTGTATGCTTGTGTGCATTCACAAGTCTGAGCATACTTGACTTTTCTTTAGTTAAGTGGCGTTATTGTAGTATCATATTTTTCATGTTAATATACGCGAAAGTAAAATAAACATAATAATCATACCGAAAGCATTATAGTGCGCTTGAGTTCAGTGAAGCGCAGAATAAATATATGAATTGTGTGTGTTTATTTTGTATATGTATATGTGTATTTATGTGTGTTAATGCAAACGCGCATTTCTGCATATCTTTTCAAATTTAGAAGAGTACGGCTCTTTTCACGAAAAAGCATTTGCATAAGAAAGCGGTAGTTATTTTTAAGAATTTTTTCGAACATATGGAAAATTCAGAACTTTGTGATATTTTTTTTTATAATGGGAGAGCACTTTAATCCTATTACAGTAGCACATTGAGACCAACAACATTTCAATGCATTAGTCAGTAGAATAGTCATGTAAAGAAGGAAATTAAGAGTGATGAGACGTGAAGACTATAACATTCGTGAAAAAATGTCAGAATCATGTTAAAAATTTGATGATATTGGTACCTAAATGTGGGAAAGCTCTAACTAAAATAAAATTTTTAATCGGGAATTGGGATTCCGGCATTGAAAGCCCTAATGTATCTGTTAGTGAATATTTTACTAAGTGAAGCAAAAAACCATCACTTCAATTAATTTTTTATCTACTTACGGTTAATGGCGGAATATCTTCACACACCATCGCAGTTGCATTTCCGAATTGATGAAGGCTACTTAGCAGCTGACAACTCTGTCGAATGCGCTTACTGGCTACTCGAACGCATTGACTGGCTTAAATAAGTCTTTGGTTGTCACTTGCAGCTTGGCGGTAAGTGAAAAGTTTTCTCGAGTTGCTGCGCAATATTTGCTACTTCATGCAGCAGCACTTCGAACACACACGTGCAAGTCGTATGTGTGACGTACACATGCATACGTACATATCTACAGGATGGACAAATGAGAACATGCCGGCGCACCGCATTCCGGATAAGGCTAGAGCGGAAAATTGATGTGCCGCGTGCAACTTGTGGCAGACAGATGTCAAAAGGGGGGAAAGATGAAACCACCTGGGTCCCTTTTAAAGCGATGGAATGCTGCTGTATGTGCATTTTACGTTGCCGTTGCGTTGGCGTGGCTGTCATCACTGTCGTTATATCGGTGCTCAAGGCAAAAGCAGCAACAGGCATCAGAGTGGCCAGAGCAAACCCTCAAAATTGCGATACGATGTAAGTTAACCGCTTCCCTCCTGCTTGCTACTTAAAGAGCGCCGTATGCCAGCCAGCATCATGGCCAACTCCCCTTGAAATTTCTACGGATTTCAACATGTACGCTTATGTGGCTGTGAGGGAGTGAGAGTGTGAATGAAGGTGGTGGTCGTAAATTTTATAGCTCTGTAAGTGCTTTAGAAGTGCTTCGGCGCTTTGTATGTCATACGAGTCAAATTACTCTTAGGCAAGTTTCAAAGGAGCAGAAAAGTATTTAATCGCTTTTTTATTTCCTTTGTGTTTTGCAAAGTTTATATTTTTAGCAGTATCCGCTTTGAGAGCGGGTTTTTTGGAAAATGTTCCAAAAAAGGTATTTCTTATTGTTGCTTACCAAAGTGAATCAGGAATACTTATATACATTCCATCTCTAGCAGCAAAATAAAAAGAAGCCTTATTCGAAGTTATGTGTATGAAATGCTAGAATCAAAACGGAAGACGCATAAAAAATATTTAAATTTCACAAAAATTACCGGAATTGTTATTTGATATAACCGTAAGTATGCTCGAACTCCATATTTAAATGAGAATGAATTTGAGAAACGGAATAAATAAAGAATCGTTATTTTCTTTATTTTAAGCTTAATTGAAATCTATTTACGCTTTAATCCACATTCATTCTTAATACTTTTGACTACTATTTAAAAGAAAAGTTGTTAATACTTTTCTAAAATTAAATAAGAATATAGCTGCTCCAGTAAAAGATTGTCGTATTTGAATTGTTAACGACTTGCTCTTGTGAATATCGCTTGTGCTTGATTTCCGGTTGTTCATCGTTCAGTTTGTTCATCGTGCAGTAATTGTTTTAATTTATAAGAATTATGCCTTTTCCACTTGTCCTTAAACCTACTATAATTGTGATATGTGAGAAAATTCTACTAAATAAAACATTTTATTCTTTCTAACATTCAATCCGCCGAAAAAACATAAACTTGTATAACATTTATTTATTTTGGAAAGAATAGTTTTTATTCGGACTGACTTGCCAAAGAGAAATGACAATACTTAGTTGTCTATTTCTGTTCTGAAACAAAGCAATTTTAAGTGTACAACAACATTAATGTACCATTAATGCTTCTATTTCGAGTAATTAGTCGTTTAGAAATTATTAGAATTCACATTAAAAGTCACTGATGAGGTTTTCTGGCAAAAACCGAAATAGCTATATGACCTGCCCATGTGAGCAATAATTCTAATTCTTTGTTGTTGTACACTTAAAATTGCTTTGTTTCAGAACAGAAATAGACAACTAAGTATTGTCATTTCTCTTTGGCAAGTCAGTCCGAATAAAAACTATTCTTTCTAACATTCCAGCTGCCGAATAAACATAAACTCGTATAATTTATTTATTTTTACAAAACTTACTACAATTCCATATATGTAATTTTCATTCGATTCAATTCATTATTATCCCTCAAAATGCGCGAAAATTTCGGTGCACTTTTTTTCCAAAAAATACTTCAGCTGCGTTTTCCCAAACGAACGAACAATGAGGAAAACTGCATTGATAAATTTTGGCTATTAACTAACGATAAACGCTCATATTAGTACGAATGACAAGAAGATGCTTCTTTGAGGAGTATCTAAGGACCATCGAAAGGTCCAATTGAAATTGTTTTTGTCTAAGAGGGAATATTCCACATTGAATGGAAATTTCTCTGGATTATAAAACTCGTTATTCGCTAAAATTTATAGTCAAGCATAAAAATAAAACTTGAGTATTTTATGGAGGTGCACCAACGGAGCATATTTTATTATGGCACGTGCCGAAGTGCGAAATGCGAAGAAATTCGATTGAAATGGATGAGCATTTTTAAAGCACCTAAACCCGATTTGGCAAACAGCTGAGTGAAAAGCTGTGAAAATGACAAGAAAAGCACTCAAAACTATTAGATAAAAAACAATCAATTTGAAATATGTAGATAACGGGAGAACGTACGCTTAACGGAGCACACATAAATACACACACACATATACAAATGCATTGTGCATACACAGAGAAGTAAGCACCATAGAAAGAAAGTGATGATGTAGTTTCATAAATGCATTTCGCTGCAATCACAGAATGTTATACAGCCATATCACACTCACAAGCACACACACATAAATAACGAGTGCAGAAGCATACAAGTGCATATGCGTTCACACATACAGGCACAGATTCACACATGCGCTGCGCACAGTCGCTGTTAGCGCAGCGATTATCAGTTCAGAGGGGGGAGCGAGCGCTATGCCTTTCTTTGCGTTAGTGTCATGGGGTGGGTGGGTAAAGGGGTCCGCGACCAAACAGCTTGAGGCGTTAACACATTCCCCCGCGCGCGTTATCAATCAAGAGCATGTCTCTGCCGTGTTGATATTCATCCCACAGGCTTGCTGCAATGGGTGCTCGCACTAAGTCGACTGTGTGCGCGACAGCAACAACAAGGCCACGTACCCTCATAAAATTGCAATTATACACGCTCGCATTAAACCATTTCGCTGACAATAACATGTACACTGATACATACATACAGACTCACTGACTTGCCTTACAGATGGAAACTCTTTTCTAAACTTTAAAATATGGCATGCAATTTTAATAGTATGAAATAGAAAAATTTAAACGATGATAATATTTGCTTAATATTAGTAAATGTTACCAATTCATTTCTATGTGTGCTTCATGCTAAGATTTTCTGACATTTTATCTTTCAAGTAGACTTCTCGGTGGTATATTGTCACCTTATCAGAGCAGAGACTGAAACGTGCGAAAGATATTTATTCGATCTTTCGAGCAAGAAGGCTTCAGTGTTTATTTTAACTTTTATAAAAGCGAGCTTCCACGCTTTATCTGCGAACACATATGCTGGCTATGAAATTTAACTAAGACTTGGCGAATAAACCATCTCTCAAATTAGGATTTCTTCCTTGTTAGTTTATATATATGATTTTTTTATGCATTATATTGTACAATACAAAATTAAGAAATTTCAATTGTAGCAAAGTATATGAAAAACTTTTGCCAAAATTTTTGAAATTTTGAAATGCTTGAGCAAGAAAGTCTTTTGAAAATCCAGTGCTAATTATTAACTTGCATTTTCTTTAATTTTTATATAAAAAATCTAAGTAATTTTACTATTTCATAATAAAAGAAAAATATCAAAATTGAATAGATGCTTAAACCAGTTGGAAAATTTTAATTCATGGAATTTACAATACATGTCGATCATTAATGGACTTCCGATTCGTAGCACAAAAATCTGCCCGAAAACACACCAAAAACCCTACACAAATACTTTCCGGGTAGGCCCTTGCCATGTGCTACATATTTGTTACCATCTTAGGACACACACGAAATTTAAGTTTCATCGCGAATTTGGAAATCTTGTGCGTTCCAAATATATGAGTAGGTGCAAGCTGCTTAAATTGGAATTGCAAAAAAGGCTAAATTGTCTAAGAGAAATCAAGAAATCAAAGTTGTAGCTTGTTTCAAGCATTGTTGCCAGTCGCAAGAAAATGTTGGCCTTAGAATATTAAAAACAGTACAGATATTGGTTCAATTTGAGAAAAATTCAAAAACTTATGTAAACAAATTGTAAATTTTACCACCACATTTAAGGGAAAGAACCAGAAAATCTGTGGCCTGGCAATTATGTTTCAGTTCCGTAAAGGCAACGGCGAAAAGGCAAGCTTTAAGTGAAAATTAAATTCGAAACTCAAAATTAAGTTTTTGGGCATTGCTGCGGCTTTGATTCGACGACCTACAGGTGATTATTTTCCTCAATGTTACCCATTGAAACCGTTACGACATTAAAATGGCCAACACGAATTTTATTAATTGAAATAAATGCGAAATTACTATTGCGGCCACGAGCGTAGGCAGTTGCTGCGCTGACATGTGGCAGGCTGATGCCGTGGGCGTGTTCACGTGCAACTCTTGTTGTACGAGTACAGGCGATGCCTTCAAGGATTAAAAATTTCAGACAGTTAACGCTTTATTCGATTTGGGGCTGGTTTTTGTGGCGCCAAAATGTAATTTCTGAAATCACGCAAAAACTACTACTAGCAGGCGCACGCACACACACACACTGCTATTCATATATATATGTAGACACAAACACAAGCACATTGCAATATATGCAAATGCGTATGCAAATGTGAGTGTGATGTTTCCCTCTTTCTTGTTGTGTTAACTTTTGGCAATTTTTGCATTTGTTGCCCACACAAAAATACGAGAGCAACATTTTTTTATGTGAGCGTGTATACCTTCCATTATAGTTTCAGCTTTTTGCTCATAATGGCTCATGAAAATTCTGGCAATGCCATTCAAATTAAAAAGCATGCCGGCATTATGGAAATACTTATTTAGTATATACTTTGTAAAATGCTTTAAAAATTATTATGAAAATATGCAAAGTAGAAGCTTAAATGGATATAGCTCGTGTAATTGGAGGCAGATTTGGTAGAAAATGAGATTGGTTTTTATTGTTTTAAATAGTTATTTGCTTACGTATGCATATATACTGGAGCGTGTTTGAAGAATAGGCAGGCCTACTAATTGTGCCTCTTACCTATGGACCAAGGAAAATGGACCAAGGAAAATGTTACCAGGCTCAATTACCAAGATGGGTTGCTAGAGTTGTCTTAAAATTATGTAAATAAGAAAAATTTATAATTTTCGAAGGTTCTTCTTATACCGAACAGTCTTGATCTTGTTGCAGTGAGCAGGATCAGATTTTTAAAAAGTTTTCAGGGACGTCTTTTACAGGAGGTGAATGTGAATGACATAAATTACAAGATGATAGGTGCAGGCGAGAAACGGATGGGTTCTGAATGTGTAATAGATAAATATATTTATTTCTTTTTTGTAGTACAAAGAAAATTTTAATTAAAATCAAGGGCAGCATTTTCCTAACAATTGATCTGTGATTTATAGATTAATAAGAAAACTTTTTTCAATAGCTCAATTCCTTATTAGAGGGTATCGCAAATTCTGCGTTTTTGGAACACATAGAAATAGCGAAATCCAACATATGTATTCAAATAAAGAGCTTTAAAAAAAGCACAAGCCACACAACAACTCACAAACCAGAGATTCAGAATGGGAAATTTTCCACCTCTTGTACCGATAAACTTGAGATTGTTCATGCAAGACCGAACTTAATAACCGATTCCTTAAAAGAAATGGAACCCACGAGCTCAGATATGACAGGCGAATACGCACTCGACAGCATTGCAAAGACTTTTTGTAGAGTGTCTTGAATTGTTCAAGTGTAGCCTTGGTGAAAAGTAAGTAGAATACCATACATTTCCACTGACTAGAGGATAAGCATATAGGCCGATTGCCACTGAAGTAAATTTATATAAATTATTGATAAAACAAAAAGTCTGGCAGGTAATTTCTATAAAAAGATCTATCGAAGTAAGTGCGGACTAATAAATGGATGCAGTGATACAAGAGATAACTCGGCAGTCAAACAGAAATATATTACCTGATATATAAGTCACACACGAGGCATCTTTATAAAGGATTTTGCAACAACTTCTTAGCTACAATGGGACTCTCTGGCCTCAGCAACTAAATCCCTACTCCAAATACAGTATCGTGTGTGCGTTGTTTGATTTTGCTTAATACTAACACATGAATTAGAGAGGTTGAGTTTAAAAAACTGATATAACAATGGCACTAAACTTACGAGTAAAAACAGCAGTTTTTTCGAAATAATCCACACAAACTTTAATTTAAACTTCAACTTAGATTTTTCAATTTAGCTTTCGCGCATATTTCAGGGCTGTCCCGAATTCAAATTACAAAAGCGCGTCGGCATATTTTAAGCGGATTATGGGAACGCGTTGGTAGAGTTGACCGTTGTTGCTCCATAAAATATTCAAATTAAACGCACAAATTGCACAAACACCGGTAGCTGCAGCGGTTTTAATGAGCACTTTGAATGCTTGGCTGCCACGCATAATTTAGCACAAAAATATTTACAAACTCAAAAAGCACTGTCGGCAATGAAAGGATATAACTGAATCCTGGCTCTCAGTATTTGAGAGTTCAGCTCTCCGCGATTTCGACCGTTACTTTCAGTTATTCAAAGCAAACTGTGCATTGTGACGATGGCCGTCTCGGCAAGAAGCTGCTATCGACAGCAAAAACAAGTCCTGCGAACTGCTGTCAATGTTGCTGCGGCCAGCTGGAAGCACGCAACAGCGTTTGGCGCTTCAGCTCGAATTCGAAAAAGCTGCAACGCCGAGGACTACGACAGCAACACGTGAGAGAGCGCGATGCGGCTGTTGCTCCCGCCGAGAGAGAACGAAAACGAAAACAAACCAAGCCCTTCACAAGGCTGCAGTGCCTTCGGCTTGTGCGTCGCATATGGCACTGAGACTGCCGCCTTGAAATGTGGCACAACAAGAACGAAAGCGAAATCGGAAAACAACTGTTGAAACTGTTGCCTTTGCTGGCTCCACTTCCTCAGCTACCCTGCTGCTGCTGAGCTCTGCCTGCTCTGTTGACTTTGAATTTTCGATGCTGCTCTCGCTGCAAGAGGCTCGAATTTTTTGTGTTGGCATTGTTGCTTCCGCCAAGCTGAAGGTTGCCCGCTTTCATTGCGCTTGTGTCATGAGGTGTATGTGTGCATTTGTATCCCCCCGCGCATTTGAGACGCATAAAAACACAAAAATAAATGGAACTACAGAAACAAAAATATAATTTGTTGGCTCGTTCCCTTTTGCGAATGGCTTTATTCGCCGATTTCATAGAAATTTCATTTTAATGGGTTCGTTTGCATTTACTTGAGATTCTGCATACGAAATGGCCTAAAGCTATTGCAGTTGTTTTTGCTATGGCTAGGAGGTAAAATTTTTGTATTGGAACGACGTCCTTTTTAACAATTAAAAAAAGTTTTTCAAAACTGTTTTAACAAGCAAAATTTCTATCACAATTTGCAAATATTGCACTCGCTGGCGTATGCTTAACTTTTAATTGGAGTTTCCCTGTAATTTTTTAGTTCTGGTAACTTTGAAATGAAAATGTATCGAATTATGCTAGATGAAATGCAATACAGAATAAGTCAATAAATTTGACAACACTATAAAAAAATCTTAGACTAACATTTAAAGTAAATTTTTTCCGTTCTCCTTGCGGTTCTCAATGTTACGCTTCTGGCGACATCCACATACAACTTTGCTCACTCCAGCCTAAGATGAAAGGCAAACAAGTGCTCTACATGTATAGGGGGCATCCCCTGAGTGTCGGTTTATTTAAAAAAAAAATAAAATTATGAAATTTTGCCTTTGTGCCAACACTGGTACACATACTCCCACCTTGCTGCCACAATTAATTACACGACACTCATACGCCCCATACAACAGCCAGGAAGGGCGCAATTTTAAAGCATTTAATTTCCTTTACGAGTGTTGGTTAAGTAATTGTAATGCGCAGCATTCTTTAATGATATATGAACCTGCCAACCCTCCAACGCTTCAGTTTCTACACATGTATGTGCCAAGCTACATGCCACGTGCCAGCGACAAAGACAAAGCTCAGGCAACGAGCATTCTCTACAAAAACAAGGTGCTCTAAATTATTTGTCTTCTTCTGTATGTTCATATTTGTATGAGCGTTTGTGTGACGAATTGAGCGTATTATATACAAAAAAAAATACTACTCGAGCGCTCTGCTCTCATTCAAAATGTAACATGCACAAAATATACACTTGGCAAGTGCGCTCGCTCGCGGAATACAGAGATTTGGTTGCCTGCTTTTGTGCTCCGCATGCCCCTTCGGATATAGTATGTACCCTATTAGCATTCGCATAAACCTGCACTACTCAAAATGATTTAAAATGTTTTTACATAATACATCAAAAATTGGATTGATTTGAAGAATTTGCTTTCGAGGAATTGTCCATGCCCTTTGATGCCTTTGGCAGCGATGTAAAACTGTGCTTCAATTAATGCACCACTGAGCAGGGCATATGCATGTGTGTGTGTGTGTGAGGGAGGTCGAATACTACTACTAATACTTTTGAAATTGCTACAGCAAGTATTGTAATATTTGCCAATTTGCCTCTTTACCATTTTGTCTGTCTGTCTGTCTGTTTGTGTGCCCTTTCGCTACCCTCGAGTACACAGTTTAGGGTCTTGTAAATATTTGATAACTTGCTAAGGCATACGCAAAGCTATGCCATTAAAGCAAATTATACACAAGTGAGCTTCTGCTTCGTTTCACTTAAACTTTCAATATTTTCAATGTGAAAAATGTAAGGCAAATCTGCTCGTTTCATCTGCTACGTGGAGGCGATTGTAGTTACTTCAACTTCAAGATGAGAGTTCGCTGCTCTTAAAAGAAATGCCCCGAACACCTAAGGGTCGGCCTATGAAGCCGACTGCGGCCCAAACAAATATGTCGGAATTCTTTCTGTGTAGCTGCCGGAAACACATGCCATTATATTTATGATCCCTTGTGGCTTTATGCCTTATGTTCGCGAAAAAGAAAAGAGTTAAAGACGACTTGTTGTTAGTAAAATTAAACTTTATTTCACATAATTTTTAATACAAATACAATTTACACTTCACTATCGATCAATAATTATTAATTAAGTTTGATGTATCGTTACAAGGAGTAATTGTTATTTATGCCTGTATGTACTTCTGTATGTATATACCACATGGCTTTGTGCTTTAAAGGCCACACATACATCTACATATATATTTATATTTATATATCAAACTAAGGACAAGGTTTCCACATACACAATACATCATTATTTGTTCAATATTTATTAAATTTTGATCGAAATCGATTCAGTTTATTTTTGTGCGATTTCATTAAAATACCAAATGACATGCTTGACTTTTTAATTCTGCCATTGATATTTTTTTTTGATACATTTTGTGTTGCAGTTGCAATTGTGCATTTTATTTGTGTATCAACAGCTTTTCTCCGTTAGTACTAGCAATTAAAATCAACGCTTCAAAGCATATTTATTTAAAAAAGGAAGAGTAAATCAAGCAAATAAAGCTGCAGCAAAGCCCCGCCACCCTAAGTAACTAATTTCATTCTATGAGCGCATAATAGAAATTTACAAAAACTCTGGAAAATTTAAAATTTTCCTGTATCAAGCTTTTCCAGCTTTTCACTTGCATAAGTTTGAGAGGAAAATTTTACAAAAAAAATAATGCACTAATGCAATGAGAAGTGAAATAAATGAAAAAGCTTGAGTTGGTAGGCCTCTTAAAGTGCGAATGCAAGGGGTAGGCCAATGAGGCACATTCCAAATCGGTTTGAATTCGAAGGATTCGACCTGCAGCGCCGGCTGTGAATTTTATTAGTGCCTAGAACTAACAACAAGAAAGAATGTTTTGTGTTATTACGTTTTTTTATCACTTATCTTCTAGTGCGATTCTTATTTTCCTTATGTACCAGCGGCAACGCACTTCTAGTATGAATTATTACTATTGCCCCTTCACCCGCGCTAACTTTGCGTTCTTTGTCAAATCCAGTGACCACTAACTGACAGGCACCTGTCGCTGAGCTGTCACCAGCCGCAAACGGCCGCCTTAATTATGCAACATGGGCGAGCGAGTAGAGTGCTGTCAGCGACTTTTGGGCTTGGACATAAATTAATAATGTCCATTAGGTCCAAATTTTCTGCTTTCAGCGCTCAAATAAAGTTCATTTTTCTGTGGGGCGGCTGCACCCGACCCGCAGTCGTAAAGCTATTAAAGCATTCCTTCGTGTGTCACCTGGCCTGCCTGCCTCTTAAATGCCACCATGTTTGGCTTTAGTTTTGACTGAGATGAGACATGCCACACACAGACAAGCCGCACACAGACAGGCTGCAGGCAAGCAGACATGGCCAACTTTTGGCGGTATATAAAATATGATTTACGGCCAAAATGTTTTGTGGCTTTTGCGGGTTTTCATGCAATTTACAAGTTTGCTACGTGTTGCTGCGTTTCTCCTGCTGCTACTCTGTAGTCATTTGATGATGCCTGCCAATACACAAGCTGACACTTTTAGTGGAGGCACAGGAAGCCTAAAGGGGGGCCAGGCGCCGCCATAGAAAGATTTTGATGGACGAACTTAACGGAATTTTGTAGCATTTTCGTGAATATCCAATTTGAAGCCAAGTGCATCCAGCAATATTTTGCTGGTCTCGCCCATGGCCCATTGCAATAGCGAGAACATTGCTCTTAGCAGATTCCCAGCTGCTACAAATTTATTTACTTGTTGAAGTTCCCTTTGGGGTGGTGCTTTGATACAGTCGCTGTTGAGTGCAAAGTTTCGCCAATATCACAACATACGAGATAAGCTAGCATATAGCAGCACGATTGATAAGAAAAAAATTATAAAATTGTGTAGCGGGCAACTTTGAAATCGAATCGTACCCACAACTAAATTCCAACAGCCTAAAAGTACTAAGAATTTTAGACGAGCGCCTCCTTGCAGGCTCGAAACTTAAATAGAAGCTCTTGCATTCGCACACTACATAAGGGCCTACTTTTACCATAATTACATTTTTATAATCCTTCCAAAAGTGTGGACGGATCGGTATCAAAATCTTTTACAATTTAATTGCATAATTAAAATAGTATTCGGAATGCTTACAGAATCTTGATAAAGGACATAAGAGTATGAGTATGGGTTTCGTTATCAGCGAATACACGCTGTATTATTATTCAATTGGCACTTGTGTTAGTTCTCCGCTTCCCGCCTTCCAATGCACTAGCAAGAGCTTGGCATGACTACTGACTGAGAGCCTTTGCGTCGGTGTGAGTTAGCTGCTGTTGCGCCGCAGGGCTTACCACTCGCGTGGCCGTGTCTCGTTCTCCGTGCGGAAGGTGCTGCGGCGTGTCTCCACGTACTCGCTCTGCGTCTGCGCGACGATGCGGCCGGCGCGCGGCGGTGGCGGCGGTGCTGGCACACGCGGCTGGAAGGTGCTCTGTGAAGGCAGAAGAAACGATTCAGTAAAATGCATCGCTTGAAGCGAATGCTTTAGGACATACCAAGCGTTGTGAGCGTCGCGACCGAGGTGTGCCCTCGGGGGAGCTCAAATCGTCGGGAGCAGCCCAGTGCTCGGTGAATTCGCTGGCCGAGCGCGCCAATGACGGATGGCTCATGGAGCGATGGAAAGAGCGGCGATCGTCCTCGTCGTAGTACTGCATCGGGTAGAATGAGCTGGCGTCCGAGACGTTGTCCAAGTGATCGGGGCGTCCGAAGTCGACGGTGACCTCCGACATGGAGCGGAAGTCGTTGTGGTCCGTCTGGTATGAGGTGCGCGAGGAGCGGCGCGAGTGCTGTGGCTGGAAGCTGCCGATAGCCAGCGGCAGAGTGGGATCGTTGCGTATGGTGCGCACGCTGGAGCCGCCATCACTGTCATACTCGTAGAGGGTAGGCAAGGAGCTGCGTCGCGAGCGCGTGTCCCACGGCTGCGTCTTCTTCGCGCGTCTGGGCATGCGCATGTCCACGTCGCTCTCGTCGTCGGATGGCGGTGCCAGTATGCGTATGATGACATCCCAGGTCTGCGGCTCGAATATGCGCTCGTAGCGCGTGTCCGAACGTATGCGCTCGAAGTCCTCGCGCACCACCGCCTCTGTGAGCATCGTGCGCAGCGAGGACTCGGTGGTGATGATCTCCTTCCACTTGGCCTTGTCGTCGTAGCTGATGTAGCGTGTCAGTGGATGAATGCTTGAGTGCACCGAGCTGACATCGTCCGCCTCCGACATTTCTGGTCCCTCAAGTATGCGTATGAGCACGTCCCAGTTCGGCACGTCCTTGTCCTCCGGCGGCAGCTCGATGGGCTTCATGTTGCCCACCAGTTCGGGGCTGGTCAGCTTCAGCTTGTTGTCGTATATCTGCTGTAGCGGTGCCGTGCGCATAGTGGGCGGCAAGCTGAGCTCGGAGCGTTCCATCTTCGGCGTGAGCGTCATGCCCGATGCGCTCGATATGTCCGAGAAGTTCTCCCACTGTTGCTGTTCACGTTCGGTGGGGTAGTTTCGAATCTTGACGTCCCAGGTTGGATCGGGTATGGGCGGTGGCAGCGGCTTGGCCTTTGGCTTGTATTCCGTGACGCGTCGCTTGTGGCTCTCAATGTCCTCGATAGTCTTCTTCTCGGTGATGGTGCGCAAGTAGACATCGTCGACCGTGTGTGCTGTGAGCTGCGGCTTCTTGATCACTATCGGTGGTTCCGGTGGCAGGTAGTCCGCTTCGTAGAAGTGTGTGCTGTCGACCATCTCGCCAACCGAGTGTACGTCCGGTGCCTCGGAGGTGAGATCAGTGATTTCGCTTGGGGCGCGATTGTCGGTATAGTCGGACCACGTTTCGGGGCGGCCGTCAACGACTTCATGGTGAGTGCGTGTATATACTGAGAAAACGGGCTGCGGTGGTGGCGGCGCTGCCATGATTGTTTGCTTAGGCGCCGGATGCTGCTCGGGAACGTAGGTGAATTGCCTGTGCACGATCTCCTCGTGCGCCGGTAGCGAGTCCATGGTAAGTATGCTTTCGCGATCCTCGTGCGTCTCCATGATTGTGGAGAGATTGTTGCGGTCTGCGCCCCGCAGAGTGGAAACACTTTCGGTGTCGGAGGTGACTGGTGAGGGCGGTGGCGGCGGCGACTTCTTCACACGCACCTGCACATCGAATTTCGGCGAAGAGGACTCTTTCACGGCAATTGGCAAACGTGGCACCGAGCTGGCCACCGCGTTGGCGGCCTGCACTTCCTGCGTGTGGCCGTAGTGATCGCTGTAAATGCTCGATGTTTCCTGGACGAAGGCGCGGTTCTCGAAACTACCGGCCGAGCTGAATGGCAGTGATCTGAGGGAGATGAAAGTGAGTTTTCAGTACATGCAAATGTGTTCCCATGACGAACTCACCTTGTGTCGATCTCCTCGATTTCGGAGTGGGATTCGCTGGGGTAGTCCGAAGGTATGAGTGCCTCGCTGCCCGAGGAGCTGTGCACAGCGGCCAGAGCTGCATGTGCGCGTGGTATCTTGACGCCCTCGAAGGCGCTTATGTTGCCCATGCTGCTGCCGCTAAGCTTCGTGATCTCCGAGCCACTTCCCATGGACATCGGCAGACGGCGAACGATGGGTATGGGTCGACTGCGCAGGCAGTAGTAGGAAACGGCCAAGCCGAGCAACAGCAGGGTCAGGAACATAATGGCGCAGATGATCATCAGAATTTGAATGCCCTTCAGCGGTGGCTGCAGAACGGAACTCGTGGCGATGGGATTCAAGCTGTGCAACAAAGTATAGAGTGGGTTTGGCGGAAACTGTATGCTGTTGTTGGAAACTTACATGGGAGCTGGCAGTGCTGGTGGCAGTGATGGTATGGGCGGTGGATAGCGGCACACAATGGTAATAATCTCATCGCCGTCCATTTCCAGATTGGCATGGAAACGCACGATGATGTTGTTGGTGAAAACGCGTGTGGGATTCTGCAGTTGGAGCAGTTGGTGAGAAATATTTGATATATGGAACTCGGCTGGAACTTACCTGTATGGTGCCACAGCCCTTCAGCGGCAATTCAAGTCTATAGGTCAGAGCACCCTTGCCATTGACGCGGCAAGCACTGCTGCGATCGTAGTCAGCCTGAACGATGCCATGGAAGGGTTCGTTGAATTTGAGATCAACCTAGGGCGAAAGAGAATTCTTAGTTGCTCTTTCGAAATGTGCGCTGAGCTTGATGGCCTGCACTTACTTGCATTGAACCGGCAGCGCAGTTCAAGGCTGCTTTGGTGCGATTCAGAAAAATCAATGGGCTTATGTCGTCCAACTTGGTGACCTGGAAGGGGAGGGAAGTAAACATAAGTAAAGCTTCGAATTGAGACGCTGCTCTTAGAAAATCCGAACAAGTTTGCCACTCTTCTGCCAGATATATAAATCGACAGTGC
Organism: Neria commutata; assembly: GCA_963457695.1. Lineage (NCBI taxonomy): Eukaryota > Metazoa > Arthropoda > Insecta > Diptera > Micropezidae > Neria > Neria commutata. The sequence continues at coordinate 25,416,162 of OY735249.1, read as the reverse complement.
GGTAGCTTCCGAGGAAAACCAAAAAAAAGCTAACAAATCCAATTTCCCGGGCGCATTCCGGCTGCTGTCAGTAAGTAAGTGGAGCAGCCTGCGCCAACGTCAGGCGCATAATTAAAAAAATTCGTGTTGTTATAAAAGGAACGGCATTTTTGTTTGGCAGCCACAATGGCGCAAGTGTTGCCACTAAGTGAAGTGGGCAAACAGGTATGCAAGTGATGCCCTCCCTCCGTATCACACTTCGCATTGTTGGCATGTTGGCATAATGAAGGAAAGATGCTACGGCGGAATTCACAGACAAAGCAAAACGGAAAACTGGCGAAACAATACATTTTATCAGCGCTGTTGCGGTGTGCCTCCGCTGAATGACGCGCTAGAGTGGAAATTAGCTGTAAATGCACATTGGCATAGTTTATAAGAGACCATTTTCCAAGTGTGGAATATATGTACATAGCTAACAGATTCATTGTTGCACGGCGTTGGAATACGTCGTCTGTTGGATGAGAGGGGTTTAGAGAGAAAAAATAAAACTGAAAAAATTGCAATACGGGAAGCTGGCGTCATTTTCTATAAGACTAATGAATTTCCGGTATTGATGCATTAATTGCAAATAAAAATAACGAATTTCCGGCACTGAATATGCAAAATTTTTAGGTTAGGTGCTTTAAAGTTTCACATTTTAGTAAAAGATTGTTGGCTAAATTTCGATGCCCCTTTTGGCATAAATTTTTGTAGTGAGAACATGAGAACCAATGATTTAAGCGTCTCAAGCTTTCAGTAGAAAAAAAATATATTCACTTAACAATTTTATTATAAAAAGATTTTAACAACAAAGTCGAATTTTTCTTTGCGGGCTATAACATTTTTGTGATATATATCATATTGAACTATATGAATTTTGCATGCCGAATATATTGATATCGTCTTTCCTCTGCTATCGAAAGATAATTAACCAAAGTGGATCTGGCGGTCAACGAGGACAAGACGAAGTATATGACTTGTAGAAGCAGGGAGACCCGGTTCCGTGATCTTCCATTTGGCAAATGGAAACTATACTTTCGAAACTGTCAAGGGGTTTGCATATCTTGGCACCGCCATTACCACCACAAATGGTGCCAACTTTTTACATTGTCTTTCTGTGAGCGCTTTTTATGGATTACATATTTCAGCATCACAAAAGGTGTGTCCACTGCCTCTGATCACAGAGCTAGAACAAATACCAGACCTAAGCTCGCTAACTTTTTGTGTTACGTTCTTTGTTCCTAATCCGACAGCTCAATCTGGTATTCCTGAGCTAAAACGCATTATTAATTTATGTTGTGCAAACATTACCATTATCACTAATCCAACTCCAAAAATGGAAAACCACTTCTACGTCTGTTGGTGCATTCACTGGTTGCAGCAGAATAACAGCCAGTTGCATACATACTTGCATACCAAGCACGTTCCACTGTCATATTTTCACAAAGTGCAGTTTTTAGCTCAGCAGAAGCCACTCGACGAGCTTAGATTGCAAGCAGAAGTGATTACTCTTTCAATTTGGACACAGTTGAAAGTGGCAACATTAGCTCATGCGCTCACGCTTCAGCTTCATTCCATTCTCATTTAATATTTTTGAGGGGACAGTTCAGCGAGGGAGTAGTACGCGTAGTTATGTGGAAAGAGGGCTTGGTCGCTGTGAGGTCCGGCATGGCTTCAACACATGTGCGTTTGTTTGTGTTGTGTTTGTGTGTGTTTGTTAAATGCGCATTTGGAGTAATACGCTGTGACAAGTCGCCAGTCGAGTGGAAGGGCACGCACACTGTATCCCAACCGGCCATTGGGTCTGTCTGTCTGTCTGCTTGTCTATTTTTTAATATGTTTGTGTATGTAAGCAGCTTAAAAATCGTATGGAACAAAGTGGACCTTCTTCAGGAACCCCGTTTTTTAAATTATGAACTGATTTGAAGCGATCATAAATTTGCAATTTAGCAACATTACTCTCTCCCGCTCTCGGTTCTCAGTCTATGGATTGGAGTGGCTGCTGTGTTTCTTAGCATACATTCATTACATAAAGCGGATTAAAGTCGAGCTCAAGCTAAAAATTTATTTGCAATTTTACGTTTTGCCATAATAAATTTCCAAAAGAATGCGCAGAGTTGCCAAGCAACACTTTTTAAGTAATGTCAACTATTTTCTGCGTTGGCCTTTTGTAATAAAGAAGGCTGTGTTGCAATCAGAAGACACGGATTCTTCCAAATTTTTAATCTCCATGCAATTCCAAAATATCAAATTGAATTGAATTTATTTTTTAATAGATTTGCACAACTTTTTGGAATGTTTTTACTACTCACCTTTCCATCCAAAGTGGCCTCCTCGGGCAGACCGTTCGTCGTGTAATTCCCGCTGTCGCCATGTTGCACGTAATTTGACTGCGCCAGTGTTGTGCCGATTTGTGTGAGGCACAGCAGCAACATCGGCAGTAGCGTGTATCCACTCATATTGGCCAGCACTGTGGAACTGCTCGAGCCGAACGCTGATTTATTGTTTCTCGATTTGTGTCTGCTCTGGCGGTAGAACTTTAACATCTGCAAAATTGGAAGTCAGAGAGAGAGACAATTTAAATGATAATCCAAACGAGATAAAGGCAATGAAAATATTGTAGCAATTTAGAAAATAGTGTTGGCAATTTTATTCAAGGGAATGAGTGGAACGCACAGCCAAAGCTATAGCAAGGCGTCATAAAATAGCCCTTTCGCGCTAAGGCCAAGCGCAGACAGATGCAGTTCCATTCGTGAACACCCAACACTGTCTATTCCCAACTCTTTACATGAATTTATTGGGCATGCGCAAATTATCAGGCAAGCCCGTCCGGCGCATCCTTCAGCATACACCGTATACACCTTAGTAGAAGTAACGAAGTGCTGAGCTGCAATTAAGTCCAGCCTCCTAGATGTGCTTTTAATTTGGCCGCCTGCTATTTAATTACTATCATTAAACACGCCCGGCCGTCAGCAGCATCATCGCCAGCGTCATGGCAGTCGTTGTCAATGACGTCGCTGCGGCTCTGGTTGCGATGTCATCGTCGACTTCCATTTGGTATTTGTGAGGAGCAAAGGACTCGCTGGCAGTAACCTGGCAGCTTTTATGGCCGTCTGTCGCCAATTCGCATGCGCTGCACCTAATTAGCGACGTACGAGACGAGACGTGCATTCCTTTTATTTGTCCAATCACCCATAAAAGTTGCATTAAATTCTATGCGCCCAGCGTGCATATCCACTGACAGCTTTTTAGCCGCGGGCAGCGTGTGCAAACGGTCCGTAGGTGCAGCTACTCGGCCTCTTGAACCAGCACACCGAATGCTTTTACGAGCAACGAGCTGCTCAAGCAAGGCTCTTTATTGGCACTGGCTAAGTGGCTCTGTTTACCCCGCTCAGAAGGCTCGATGGGCATGCAGATGCCGCATCACTGATGTGACGCTTTCAAATCGATTATAGCCGCAGGTTATGCTTTTAACAATAAATGTTGTCGTTTGGAATAAAAATCGACGCGTAATGGCGCGCGCAATAGCCCATTTCACTTAGGATCCTGAGTGCCTGTTTTCTAACTAGCCAATATCTGCGAGTTAAGGCATGATGACATAAATTTATGTACAGAACCTTTTTGGACAATTAAATCTTAAAGCAAAGAGCTTCTAAGTAATTTAAGTTTCAGACTTGGCACAGACTTGTTTTAACCGTTAATAATGTCTGGCAATAAGTATGGCAAAGATATGCACCGAGTTAAAGGATACCACAGAATATTTGCATGCCTGAAACTTTCTCGAAGTGAGTGCTTTAAAATAATGTAACACTGGTGAGGTTTTCTGGCAAAAACCGAAAGAGCTATATGACCTGCCCATGTGAGCAATAATTCTAATTCTTTGTTGTTGTACACTTAAAATTGCTTTGTTTCAGAACAGAAATAGACAACTAGCTATTGTCATTTCTCTTTGGCAAGTCAGTCCGAATAAAAACTATTCTTTCTAACATTCAAGCTGCCGAATAAACATAAACTCGTATAATATAATGTAACACTTTTAAGATTTGTTCTCCCTGCATCATAACACTACCCTAATGCACTCATCGCATGTCCTATATCGGAATGTGTTAAAATCGGACTTAAATAAAATAAATAATTGGCGCAACGGCCCTGTAAACGAAGCTAAAGGCTAGCTTTCTCGTCTGAACGGATTGAGAAGCTTTACTTTCATGGATAAGAATACTCTCGGAGAGTTGAAAGAAACAATTATTTTTATTCGATAGTTATTATTAGATTATTAGATACAATGTGTCGTCTGGGATTTGAAGCAGCGACTGCCGAACATTTATCCACTGAGTCACGGCGGCGCCAAAATCGGATGTGCATATTTTACCTCTGAACAATTTCATTTAGTAAGTAATTCTTGTTCTTCTGCATAAGCATCAGAATTAAAATTGTACGTGTACACGGAAACTCAAAATTCATAAATACAATTTAAACAGTTTTTTTTAAATAATTTATCAGTTCTCTAAAGTTACTCTTTGTCTATTCGACGAACAATGCATCTATTTCCCAAAAAGATTCTTTCTAAAATATATGGCATGTTCAAGCTAAAATAGAGTATGCTAAACAAGCTAGGGCGATTTTGAATATTCGATTTGAAAATGACCTCGAATTTTTCAAAATCATTTCATTCGCTCCTTTTTCCTGTAGATAAATACATACATACATATCAACACACCGCGAGCAAGTAGTGCACATACATATCTCTGGTTTCCACCGTAGTGACATAAACGTGACTTTGTAAAATAAATAGTAAGTCAAGTTCAATAGAATTTTAGTGCTGGAATATTTTTTTGTCGAAGTTGACTCTTCTTCGAAATTTCCAATTTGTTGGTTTTAGAATATGAGAAATATAAAATCATTGATATCATAATACGAATGCATATTTATTAAATAAATATATACTTTCAAGTTAAAGATGATTTTCTCGCTTTGACGAAAATAGCATTGAATGGACTCTTAGGACTCAGGACTCTTAGAAGTCATGACGTATTCTCCATAGGTCGTTCCAAAACTAACTATGTTCTCAAGTTCTCTAGACTTTTCATTTCCTTAAACTAAACTTAAGGAAATTCTTCATTCAATTGCTTTTTAATGTAATCTTTCCTTTTTCTTTTGTTAATAAATATTCATAGTTTCATTTAGTCTGTAAGAACATATTGTTTCTAGACTACTAATAGTAAATAAATAAATAAATGTACATACATATATTAGGAGTATGTATGTATGTAAACTGTTCCCCTCTCTTCGCTTATCTAATTCCGCGCATTCCAGCAATGCTGCTGCACTTATAGACATCACAAAGCTAAAATAGACGTGGAGATTCACTGCAAATAACACAACATAAAAGTTCGCAAATAATTATTACATTTCAGCTCCGTCGTGGAACATGACACGCCATAGCCACGCAAACAATTTGAGTGCTCAAGCACCACTCCAGCAGCCTCCTTATCAGCGGCGGCAGGATGGGGAAGGATGTGCACAAGCGCTGCATAGCTGCAATTGCGCGCATGCGAGAAGGGACCCAGAGGGGTGGGGTGCCATGGCAGCAAAGAGTTAACTCCATTAAACAGAAAAGTTTAACAAGCCGCGCTAACAGCCAAAGCAAACAAAGGCCAAACAGTCGGCAGCGCTGTAAAAATCAAAGAAGGAGCAGCATGAGGCTCTTTTGTGTCTGAGCAAATACCAAAGGCTTTGTATGCACCGACGCGGACTGGCGCAGTGCAGCAAGAAAGCACCTAGCTGCGGCAAACAAATCATGCGCGATAAGGCCGCCTGTGGAAGGCGTCCACGCTTACACATTAACGTCCTGCTGCACTTGCATACGGGGAATGACCTGCGCTCCGACTCGGCTGCACTGTGCCTACACACGCACACGCGTTTTAATCGCTGATCCGGCGGGAGTTTCCTGCCCATTTGCCTACGCTGCACTCTGGGCACAGGCACTGCGCGCTTGCTTGAGATTAATAAGCGCAATAAAGATATAAAATGGCCATGGATCGCTTGGCTGAAGGAATACAAAAGCTAAAATAAAATAATAAAAATTGATGTACCTATTCCTCAAAGTATTTATACCTTATAGTAAATGCATTTGAATGATTGGTATTCCAAGTATTGCATTTTTAATAGAATCTCTGGCATTAAAGAAAATATTATTGTTTCTTGCCTGAAACGCTTCATCGATGGCTCCGTTCAAGAGTAGGCTATGTCTACAAATTCAAGCTTGCAGTAGAGTCTATTTTTTATTATCTTTCAATTCGCTGTCTGACAGAATTATTTGCAAAGATATTTAAATCTTTTCAATCCGATTCGGACTCGGCTTTAGAAAATATGTGTACTTAAATGTCCTTAACTTTTGCTCAATAGAAAACATTCCCACGGAAGATACTGCGGGAAAGCTCGGCGTAAGCGCCGAATATAGGGGCGCCACTGCTAGAGTTTTAGAGTTTAAACGCCAGTCTTGAAAGGAGTCGTTGAATTCTTATATTCATTAATTTTCCAATATTCGAAATTCGCCTCACAGCTGCATGATATTTTCCTAATAACTTTCATCGAACTCTTTCTCATTGGCATACATTTTGTTGTTGTAGGTGCCTTTGTTATGATATAATAAATAATGTCTAAAAGAATCCAAGTGGATCTGTAATAAAAGCCATAATTTGAATTCAGACCTAAGTGACTTACGGGACCTGAACCGACATCTGCAATCGAGATTCGAAATTAAAACAGCATCGTAAAATAAGAATATGCAATTAAAATTAAATAGAAAAGAAATTAGTTTCAGTTTCAAATTCAATTTAACACTAATTGAATCTGAATACAATTGATTTCTGCTAATAAAATTCAGATTTGGTCAGAAGTTAATTTTACAACTGAAATGTTTTATTATCTTTCCACGGGGCGAATGATGAAATGAGCACGTCTTAAAGCAATAAGTATTTTTCACCGTTAAAATGTATGATTCGATTTAAGTTGGTCAAAATAAAGCGCAATATGATATTTTAGCCTGCAGCAGCAACATGGAAATTGCATAAATGAAAATTAATTTCTTCCGGGTGGGGTAAGTTCGCAGCTGCTTCCTCTTAACCGCATATAATGTACCCATCAGCAAAACTTTTGATGCCTTTTTATTGCTACATTGCTGCAATTTTGCGTGTATGTGTGTGTATGTGTGTGTTTGTGTTTACGAGCAACAATTGTACAAGCGCGCTGCGAATGAAGTCATTATGCAAATGCAACACTGCTAATTAGTTTCCTGTGTTGCATGCGAATCGCCCCCTGCCTTATGACCTCCCGGCTAATTAAATGCTCAAGTTGCCAGCGAATGGTATTCAAATCAATTAAAGTCAATGCTCATATTTAAGAGGCAGACACTAGCTGGGAGCTAGATCCTTTTGGCGAGGAACAGACCCATTATATTGCCAATTATATGCGGCTCAAAGTAAACATTTTTTTTACAATATTTTCATATACATAATTTGTTGAAATTTTTTCTTAATTCGGTAATTCTCCGAGAGTATTATTTGCCATGAAAAGCTGCTCAATCCATTCAGATCGGTTATTTGTAGGTCCCGTTAACTTGTGCAAAATATAACAAGCATACACAAGTTAACGTGAGAAAGCTAGGCCTAAGCCTGTAGCGCCTATCAGTTATTACTATACGGGTAAGAGCTTTGAATCCCAATCGGCAGCTTCGATAGATGTTTAAATCTCGTATAGGTTTTTCTAAATATCGCGAACAAATTGATCCTTATGACAAATATCGTGAGCTTTGTTTTAGCTGTGGATTTGAGATTTCACGATATTTTAGGCTTTGATTAACATACACGCTTATTTATGTCATAACATCATTGCCCATGGAATGCTTGTAGGTGATTTTCGTAGAAAGTTTACATTTTGCCAAGCAAGTACATAAACTTCATCTTTGAAATCTTTTGAAAATGGTGTTTTATTTATTTAAATTTCAGACACATAATTCAAGTAATTGAACACGAATTACAAGCATTTTCGCTTTACAATTAATTTATATTTTATTTAATTTAGAGCTCTATTACTACTATTACTCTATTTTTAACATGTGAATACGGCTGGTCAGAAACTAACAACTCCCTGCATTCAGGAGGCTGAAGGCGGCAGCGACCGACTTTCAGTAGTGATTGTGTATGAAAGTATTGAAGCCTGAGTGCAGCTGTTCCGGCATGACTCACTGACTCACAAACGGAGCAGTTCCAGTTGTGCAGCTGTACCTTGAAAGTCGCCCCCAACAAAAAAATGCTAGCAGCAGTTAAAATGAATTGAAAGGGTGCTCAGTGGCGTTCATTGCGCAACATGACAGCAGCCAAGCTCTGCTCGCAAACGTTCACCAATGTTGCCACTTTCCGTAGTACTCTGTTTGTTTTATTTTAATGTGGCTTTTTTGGTGTGTGCCACTTTTGCGCGTCAATGTCGGCGCAAAGCTTCCAAAGGCTGTAGCCAGTGAGCGGCATTCACCCAAATTAAGACGGACTGCGAATGCGCCACATTCATTGCTGCTGGTCTCAAGAGTCGTGCACCGCCAGCTGCACAGACCACTCGATTTTCCTTTTGGTTGACTGCATGCGGTTCGACATGCAATATTTCCTTCGCAGGCGCCAATGGACGACGTGAGGAACTGACACAGATTTTTGCATTCTAGCTGCGCACATTTAGACAGCATCGACGTGGTATTGATTTAGAGGCTGACTGGCTTCCTGCAAGGCGCCGCTGGACCGCTGGCGTTGATTGGCAGTATTCCTCCCAGGAATGCTTTTAGAAAGACGGAATGGGCACACATTTTAAGCTGTACACCCCGCCAGCAAAATTCTAAACAATTCTGCATATTTGCACTTAATTGAATGTCACTCAGCGGCCGTGCCATTGCTGAAGAAGAAGAGAAGAGCTTGCCCAATGAGTTGTCGTCCCAAGAATATTTTCGTCTTCTAAACTAATTTCAAATATTGTGCCATTAAATTGTTTATGCGCATTTCAGAATAAGAAAATACAATGGATTTGACTTTAGAGCGATGCAAATTCAATGAACCTTTTTCAGAGTAGGCGAATTTTTACAAAAAATAGCAATGCAGGCTCCCAGCATTTAAAAGTTGTTCCGACAAAATTTTTTAATTAGCCATTATATTAACGTATACATTGAGTTGCAATGAAAAAGGGTATTTGAAAAGATTTCATTGAAATACTCGAAAATTTTCGAAAAAAGAGATATTGTACAAGATAAAAAATTTAATTTAAGGACGAGTTTTCTAAAATTATAATTTTTCAAAATCATGATAATAAGTTTTGTGGTATATTGTATTTATTATTCATTTTTCTTCCTAGTGTAAAAAGACTTTTTATGGTATGGAAAAAATTTCAAAATTTATTTCTTTTACTTTTAGTTCTTCAAATGCATGTGCAAATTCCAAAAATTTAAGTTTTCAAAGTTTTCGAAGTTTCCAAATGTTTTCTAGAATGGAATAGTTCAGGCTCTGACAATCCACTTTCAAGTGCGCGATAAGGATCAGCAGTTGGGCTTTGATTACCGAGTTCTTCTAGTTATGGATTCCACTACAATTCGGAAGCTCTTGATTTGTCAACTGCTGATTTCTTTAAGTATTTACATCGACATTTTGCACTTTTCCTCATTCTCACTTTTATGCAAGTAAAGTTTGTAAAGTGCTTTTAAAGCAACAGCAGCTGCCACATTTTGTTGCACAAGTAAGCAAAAGCCAAGGCCAAAATCAACAAACAACAATAACAACTCATTTTCTCACTTCCCAGCTTGCTGCAACGGAAGTGGTGTCAGTGGAAAATCTCAAACGAAAATAAATAAATGATGGGAAGGGGCGCCATTGTTGTTGTTGGTTGAAGTTTGAATTCTCGGTTTGACATTGCCGTGGGTGGGAACAGCTTCCCGCCGAAATGATTGCGCTGATGTGTTGGGCAAATTATATCACTCTGGCAAAGGCGCACACCAACGAAAACACTCACAGACGCACACGCAATACACTCACACACACAGTCAGCTTAATAGAGAGCAGGAAAGCAGAGACGCGCAGAGGTGAAGTAAAGCGGAAAGTTTCAGCGAAATTTCAGGTTCATTACATTGTTTTTTCAAGAAGACAAACGAGTTGGACGGAAGCGTGCTAAGGTAATTGAAACTTGGCAACAACCGAAAGGAAACTCTCCGCGCCCGCAACGAATTCAAATGTGCAGCCAAAGTTGCCAATTTTACTTTTTAGCGAGGCAATGATGCGAGCTGCCAGCGTCGAAAGTCTTTGCTTTTGAGCTGTTGCAAAGAACAGGAAATCTCGTACGGTTGCGCATGAATCAAAGCGCAACTGGATTAGATCGGGTGGCTGCAGCTGCGCGGCCACACGGGCGCATATCGAGTTGCAAGCTGCAGCTGCCAGGGGCAGCTCCACGCTGCTGCCGCTCAGCTGGGCGAAACGCCAAGCCAACTTACACACGTGAGTGACTAAAATGTGGCAGGCGGCAGCAGAGGGCTGCATGCAGGCAGAGGGGGCTGGCAGGCGTTAGAAACAAGTTTGGCACGTTTTGGCTTTGTTTGCTTATATTGCTCTGCAACTGCAACAACAACAGCAACGAGAAAACAGCTACAACAACAAGAAGGCAAATGCTTTCGGCGTTAGAGCGCCAGCAGCCTTCAGCACAGTTGACTGCAATTTGAACGTATGTCCTATGTGTGTGTGTGTGTGATATGAAGCAGTAGCCGCCGACCAAGTCTCGCGGCTGGCCATGCGCGCAATAAAACATGTCACGCTGCAGTGCAGCTGGACGTGCGGCCTATCCCTGCCGTCGCCATCGCCGCCGAGCAAACGCGCAAACCGAAATCGCTTGCTTCTGGGCAAATCACGCAGCAGTGTATAGCGGTTCGGTTTGCATACCACGCAGTAGCCTTATGTCCGGGGGGCAAGCAGTGGGGAAGGCGACTGCTGCCAATAGAAAGAATCGCTTTGTTGTGCTATCATAGCCAGCGGCGAATCGCTGTTGCTTCAATTGTGGCAGACATTGTTGCACCACAAATTACAGGGGCAAAATCCTCAGACTTATTTCTTATAAACCAGAGTTGAAGGATTCCAAAAATATATCCGATTTCTTTACACAACGTCTATTAAATATGTAAAAAATCCGGAATCTAAACATGGGATATGGAACTTTGATGTTGCAATCGCATAAGAAATTAAAGGAAAACTGAGAAAATTTTAGAAGTATATAAAATTAGCGTGCCAATAGAAGAAATCGCTCTAATCGACTTGTAATGAACAGATCTCGAAATAAGGTATCAAGCCTCTTTGGAAATTTGTGAAACGCATCCGAATTCTGACAGATCATAACTTTGAGCACTCCCAAACGGAATTCTAACTGGCATCGCCAAGAATCCAACAGGGTCTATGCGTGGCCTTTTTAGGCAGCCAGCTCAACCCAGCACTTGGATGCACTTGCAAATAATGTAATACGCCAGCAAAAAAAATAGCACCAAAAGCTGACAAATTAGTTATAAAGAACTGAAGTCTTGTAGCTTTATACAGTTCTTAAAAGATTTTAATAATACAATTGGTCGAATTATTTTTCCACTACTTGGCATAAACTTTTTTAAAAGGAAGCAGTTCATTGGATCTACCATTGATGTATAACACTAAACTACTAAGTACAGAAAACGTAGATCGCAGAGGAAGTTTGGTAAGTTTTGAATTAGCATCGATCACCTTGCTTGGTAAATATTATGTATATGGCTCAGTCGGTGTGCGCTCTGTCTGTCTTAGATGTATGCAATCTCAGATTCGTCAGACCCCAAAAACTGTCAAAAACGAGTTTCTTTCAAATCGTCTCTTTGTGCTGATCCAACCCTTTGGACGAATCGGCAACTCTCCGAGAATATTATTTGCATTAATAGAGCAAAACAAACTTGTTCGATCTCGACTATAAAAAAAATTTTAGGCTCCGCGCCAATTTTATAAGCTTTATATTAACTTCAAATCAGGTATGTATGTCGTCAAATCTAGTAATCAATTTTTCACCCACTTCCCGACTACTTAGAGATCTGAAACTTTGCATACATGCCTAATCTAGAGCCCAATACATGAATCAATAAATTTTATGGGCGTAGGATAAGGGGCGTGGCACTTTTTTATAAACACCAGATTTGTGTATAACTTTAGAACTACACATCACACATCAATGAAACTCGGTAGGAACTTACTACATATCAATATCCTTCTACTGAGAAAATAAGGGGGCACTGGATAAGGGGGCGTGGCACCCCCATACAAACAAAATTTTTGATCTCGATTAGCTTTGGAACTAAAGGTCGTGCAGCATTGAAATTTCGTATGCAGTCGCCTCTTGGATGTGTCGTCCCACTGGTAAAATTTTATGGGCGTAGGATAAGGGGCGTGGCACTTTTTTATCAACTCCAGATTTGTGTATAACTTTAGAACTACACATCACACATCAATGAAACTCGGTAGGAACTTACTACATATCCATATCCTTCTACTGAGAAAATAAGGCGTGCACTGGATAAGGGGGCGTGGCACCGCCCATACAAACAAAATTTTTGATCTCGATTAGCTTTGGAACTAAAGGTCGTGCAGCATTGAAATTTCGTATGCAGTCGCCTCTTGGATGTGTCGTCCCACTGGTAAAATTTTATGGGCGTAGGACAAGGGGCGTGGCACTTTTCAAGCAACTACACACTTGGGCTTCAGTTTATAATTATAGGTACACTACACATGAATGAAAAACGATAGGAACTTACTTGCCGCGCCCTGCTGGCAAAATAGCAACAACTCACCGCGTCACAAATATGCCACGAATATTAGGGTCGATCACTGCCGTATTATTTGTTAAATTGAGGATATGACATATGACGATAGGAAACACTGTGAATACCCTAAATATTGTGTACTGCTCTGCAAGTTTAAAATTCTTTTTGCGAAAAATTTCAGAGCTCTAAAATTTAATTTATGGAAGACTAAAAAGTAGAAAATAAAATTATATAAAAAAAAACTTTTTAAAAATAAGCTTTAATGTACTAAAAAGTAGAAAATAAGTTGTTTCCAAGTCACCTGTATCTTACTATTAATAAAAGCTTGTGCGCTCAATATCCATATTCAAAATATCTTTCATTACTAGAATCTATTTGCAAAAAATTATTTAAATAAAATATTGTGGTAACTGTTTGACAAATATTGAACACATGAGCGCCCCAAGCTTTTATTAATAGTAAGATACAGGTGACTTGGAAACAACTTATTTTCTACTTTTTAGTACATTAAAGCTTATTTTTAAAAAGTTTTTTTTTATATAATTTTTATTTGTATACTTTTATATAATGTTCTAAAATTTGAGTAAGCTGCTTCATCACTGACATTGAAATTTATTAAAAGATTATCAGCTGAGATTTCACTTAAGCTCGCTAGTTTCATGTTACACACCCTGTATTTTCTGCTAGCTCGTGGATTGCTTGTGTGTGGGCATATTTCTGCGATTCGCGGGCACCTCGCTCTAACTTGGCCAAAAGCATTAAAGCGAAGAAAAAAAATTCTAAACTTGCATTCTTCAGCATTAGCAGCTCGTTTAGTCTTTTGTCGGCTGCAGAGCTTCGAGGCACAATTGCGCAGCTCGGAGCTCGTTGTGACAGCTTCAGCAGGAGAGCGCAGCTGCGCAGTTTTATTAGTTTGCACTTTGGGCATTTGCATTGGCTTCGTTGTCAGAGAGCTCTAAAGTGGGGTAGAACGGATTGGAGTGCTATTGTCGTGCAGCTGCTGACCACAACTGCGATTGCAGGAGGGGAAACACGTGGCAGAGGGAGTTGGGAGCTAAGTGTTCCAAGAAAATCGTACATTTTAAGCGCTTCACTCATTGATGGACAAGCATTTCGAATTTCAGGGAAGCCTCGAGTGTTCTAGGGATCTTTTATGTATCATTGCGTGCCTGTCTGTTACTTCTTTCTGAATACATCTTCTTTTAACTAACTTTTTGCTGCTGTGAGAAAGCTTTTGCCTTGTTTCCGCTGCTGCTTTTGTTGCTAATAGAATTTTTTTGGTTTTGCCTAAAAATTTGAAAGGGTTCCTTTCCCTATTTGAATTTTACTCTTTTGCATAAATTTAGAATTTTATTATAAACACAAAAGGGAGGGAGAGCGCCTTTTTGCGTGAGCTTCACCAAACTGGGTTAAAGTAAACGCTTCATTGCCTGCTAACAAAGCCATGTCGAATGGCACCGCAAAATGTATCGTTTATGTAATCTGTTTGTAATTTCATGGTAATTAAAAATCGCAAAAGCATGCCACTGTAAATGGCCTTTTGCTTCACAGTCGCTTGTGTGTGGGAATTGCGCCGCTTGATGGGTTCGAGCGTTTTGTAACACCTCTTCATGTTCCTCAAAAAGCAGAAACCAAATACCAGAAGCATAATTGCAACTTTCACGCCTCGTGCTTGACTGGCTAGGTGGCTCATATTTCCATCGCTTCTAACACCCCGGCCCACTCCTCATGTTGTGTGCGGTCAGCGAGCAGAAACTTGTAATTTCATGCAAATCAAAGGAAATTTTACCGAACTTCCTGCTGAAATCTCCAAATTGTTTTTTATGCAGCTGCTCAACTGTGGCCATTACAAAGGTTTGTTCTTTTCTGTGATGATGACTTTAATTCTGCGGAGTGATTAAAGTTCGATTCGAAGAACATCAGGTTGCAGGGAAAAAGCGTGGGTTTGAATCCCAATTCTGATGGATGAAAACCGATTTTTATTAAAGTATGTCTTATCACGTTCGCTGTCAAAATCCAAGGGACCGGATGTAGCCATTCACAATTGGCATGTCTCCATGATACACCGCGTTGCCAAGCACCAAAAGGGTGAGGCATTGTCATATCGAAAGTATTATTGAAATTTAGAGAGATTACACAGTGAATATATATGCATATATTTCAAAAACTACCTTCCTTCCGTTCAATTGTATGAAAAAACCGAAATATATTTTTCCTTTTTGCTGTTCGCAATTTTAATATTAGTATATTCGTTGATGGCTCTTGAAGCTGATAGTTTGACACTCTTCATAATTTGCCGGCAGAGATTGTCTGACTAAATCATTTATCTTCTGCCAAAGCGTTAGTTACTCTCTCATCGGGACTCTTATTCAGAGTTTCGAATACGGTAATGCTTTAAATACGTCTCTATTAGGTAGATACGTCTATATGGAAGATTCTGAAGCACAAGATTCTTATAATTTAATATTTCTTCAAACAACTTCTTTAAAGCATAACTTGATTTGTTAAAATGTTCCCTTTCGAGAAAAAAACATAAAGAGCACATAAACTGAATACGACTTTTATTCTCCGTTCAGAGCCCTAATCCAAATATACTTGATTTAGGTTACTACAAGAACAAATTTAAATATTGCATAGCTTCATTTCCACTTTCTGGAGAACAAGAGAAGCTATGCTTACAAGTAACTGCATCTGTGGCTATAAACGAAAATGTTTTTATTCCAATGGAAAATTTAGAACTAGAATGACGACGAAAACCTTATTCTTTTAAATATTTCATCTTAATCTTAGCCACTGTGCAGTTTGCTCGTACCATTCAAAAGCTGTACTCAATCATTCGCACGCGTGGAAAAGCCATTCGAGCGAGAAGCGAAGCTCGGCACGCGCTTGACTTTTACAAGTGTCGGAACAGCAGAAACAGCAAAGGGCACGCTGAGCAACATGGAGTACCTACTCATGTCATTACAATGTTTCTGCCGATCGTCACATACGGCGTTCAGCAGGTAGCCGGCCAGAAAGCGTGGCTTGTGGTCAAGATTCTGCACTGCCTCTCCATTGCCGGCAAACTTCTGTCAGAATCGCAGAATTTGTTGGACTGTCAGGCCATGCTGTGGCGTTGCTCTGCTCGTTTTATGTCATTTTCATTTGCTCAGTTTTCTTCGCGGCTAAATAATTCATTTGGACCAACGGCGAACGCCCGAACTCTGAACGTGGCAGAAGCAGCGCGGTCGTTGCTGTTCCTTGCAACGTGGCAGTTGCCGCCTGCGGCTGCAACTTCATCTTCCTCCGTGCTGCCACAGTCGATTATTTACGAGACCTGCAAGGCAACGGTGCATCATTACGATGCACATAAAAAGGGATTCGGCGGAAAGGGCGGCGTCGTAGCCGTGAAAACTTGCAGCGTCGATTAGGGCGTAGAAATGCCTGAAATTCTTCCACGTCGTTTTTGTTGTTGCTGCGGCTGCGCATTTCAAAGATTTTTCCGAAGAACGTAATGGGGGACTCGTTAATAAAAATATTTAAGCTACTTTTTTCGCCTCTTTTCTGCGCACCAAAATCTCGCGCTTAATTGTGCTGCCATTCTTAGCCGCTTTTAAAGAATGCGCAAATTGCTCAATTTTTTGCCGATTTCCGAACAACTCAAGTAGCAAAAAACATTTCACGGCAATTTAGAGCACAGAAATAGCACAGTGGTCCATGCTGAGTTGAAGCCAACTGGCAGCGCCCTTAATGAGTAGCTGCAGCAGGGAATGAGCGAATGCATGTTGCACTTGCCAAGCACAACGGCCCTTCCATCTTCCCGCCTTCCGGAGCCAACAGCTCCGTAAGTGGGCAGAGAACACACTCCGCTGCGGCCGAGCGGCGTACACATATTCTCATATACGAAAGGCGGCATAGACTTCAGTGTTGCTGCTCCAGTCTCAAGTGTTAAACTGAAATCGAGCTCTGCTCTTCCGCTCATAGATAGGCGGACGGACGGACGGCCGGACGAACGTAGAACTAGATCGTCATACTCTCGCATATATCGTACGCAAGTGAAACCAGTTTTTTTCGCTAATTTCGTACTTGAACTTTTGACTGGCGCGAAAAGTCAGCGCTTTAGAAATTTAAATCATGTTTTTCGTTTCCAGATGACACACTTTCGGTTTAAGTGCCATTACATTTTTAGGTTAAGGTTTCTGCGTACGCTTCAACGGCAATAATGACAAATTGTACTGACAGTTGTTATATGCCGCCTTCCCCTCGACAAACATATACGAAATTATAGACCGAAGCCTCGTTTCCAGTGCGCCGAGTGCGCCAGTCGCTGGAAAGGTACAACACCGCACTCCAACAAATTTTATTGCACTAACTCAATCAAATTGAAAGTGCCTCGGTTGTTGTTGCAATGGCATATTCATGTCAAGCGTCCGCCTTTGGATTGGCATTAAAATCATTGAATTACAATCAAACTCGTGAGGGTATCTTGTATCTGCAGCGTTGCATGCTCAACAGCGAATTTGCACTTTCTTTGCTGTCAGATTCAATTTGTATCTCTTCCTGTTAATTCCAGCAGTCTGGCGCTTCTATTCGTATCGAGGGATTTTTTTTTGTGGCACCGATTTCGACTGCTTCTGCCTCGCCGTCTTTTTTTGTTGCTTTTGTTTTTGTTAGTTGTTTATTTATGTTTTGATGTTGTGCTCTTTCCTGTCAACATTCACCTGCGTGTTTAGCAGCGGTTCTTTTCGCCTTCTACCAAGTCGCATGAAGTGGTAACGTTACTTCTTGGCTAATGGCAATGCGCCGATTTGCGTGTTTAACGCTCACTGCCAGCGCGCCATGCTGCGTTGGTGCCCAAGTACGTCAGCCCACAAGCACTTTACGGCCAGCCACTGCCACCAGCAATCCTCTGCAGCTGCTCTGCTTCTTCTACTTCGCTGCGACCGCTCTTCGACGATTGCCACCACTAATACGATTTGCCGTTTATTATTAACACTCTTGTCGCTTTTTATTTTTCGATCGCCTTTGGTGCTTCCTCCTTTCCACGCTTGTCGTCTGTGTGCGCTTTCCGGCTTGACTTGATTACATCATAAGATCAACGATTTTAGTTGTAATTTCTTTAATTACATTCGGCATTTTGTCGTAAGTTGTGGAACGGCGAAAAGTGATAAAGGCAAATACGATGGCGATTGGTTTGGGGGAATGGCTTTGCAGTGTCGTGATCTTCGTCTTGCCTGGGTCTGCAGGAAGGTAATGGTACTCCACTTGACTTACAGCATCGCATTGGCAGTGATGGCAGTTGAGCGCCTTAGCTTGTTCCTAAGGCTTTTCTACAATTTCGTGTAGAAAATATGGAATATGAAAAGAAAATGTAGAATTTGGTGAGAACTACCTAAAAAGAAATGTTTTATTTCGCATTAGAGCTCGTGCACTTAGAATATTTTGTAGTCCTTATACTCAATTAATTTGGCACAACACTGATTGCAATAATTGTCAATGTTAAGCATTTTTTGCATTTTCTAAATAGTTCAAAAGAGTCAAGAATTTTCAACGTGTATGCAAAAAATCGGCACAACACTGTCAGTTGTGCTAAGTGGAACGTCGCCGGGCAAAGTGGTCAACATAAATCGTATTCGCTAGATACTTTATAAATGGCTGCAAGTGGCAACGGATAACGGGCAATCAGCGCATGGCGATTGGCACTAAGCTTTAGATGCGGTCTATACTTCGGCGGCTACGTAACTATAATGACCTTTATTATTTAAAGCAAATTTACGGTTAATTTTGCTGCTTGCAAGATGGAACAAACAACAACGTCTCAAACATCAAATATTATCTGTTGTTAAAATTTGAGGGCCATGCTGGCGGGAACGAGACCTGAAATCGTTACACGTTCAAGTGTATGGAATAATTCCAGAATGCACGATTTCACATTTGTTAAGTTGGTAAAAATAGCTACGTTTTCCAGATACTTTATTTCAATTTAATTATTTATTTTGCACAATATTATATGGGAAGAACATATGGAAAAAGATGCTTAGTGGAGCTCCTTGTTTTCTATATATGTAGACTACACAATTTTTGGAACCATTCTAATCATCGAATGAAACTATGAGTATTTTATTAACTTTATACAAGTCCGATGTTTTCTACATAATTTTATATTATTGTTTTGATTGTAACTGATTCCAAAAATGTACCCCTCTTTTTGTTGCTTTTTTTACGTCAAATTAAGATGTGTAGGTACATTCCAAATAGGTTAAAAGCGCCACGCTCCTGAATTCCAGTTGGCATGCAATAAATGATGAAGTGGCATAATTTGTTAGTCTCATTCAGCAAATCGAATCAATCTCGATTGCCGACAATCGATTGGAAACATCCACTTCAAACTAATGACTATTTTAAATGGTTCCAGCTCGGCTCGGCAGAGATACAGCAGCAGTTCCAGAAGAAGATAGCAACACAACTCTTCTTGCAGTTTGGCAATTCGGTGCATTGACAATTGCCGCTTCAAAAGAGGCGTGGCAAAGCGCCTTCAGGCAAGCGCGCGCACCGTGAACGAAGCGTAGCGAATGTTCTGAGCCATTAACAGCAACAAGCGTACAGCTCGTAAGAATTGCCGCACCATGCCACTCACACTCTTCGATGGCTGGGAAGTCGCCAGGCATGAAAAATAAGCCGCAACGTTGTACGAAAGAGAACAACGAGTCCGTGGCCAAAAGCGCCATATGCTGACGGCAACAGCAGCATAACAAATTCGAAATTTCTGTGTTGTCGACCGTGTTGCTGTGGTTGCCACTACACAACACGGCCGACGCTGAAGCGCCTCATTGCAGCCGCGGCAATGAGAAGATGAAGAGTTGGTATGGCGGCTTGTGCTGAAACTAGGGCTTGTTCTTCAGCTCTCGCCCAGTGCACATTTTTACTTCTGTTAATTAGAATCATTAGTTCGGTTCAAAAAGTCGTGATATCGAGGCCAAGCTGCGCCACATCTCGCCAGCGCAGCCAACAGCACATACATACGAGTAAGTAGAGTAAGTGGAAATGGGCGCACCGCGGCTACGGGTCACAGCAGGCAGTGGTGGGCAAGACCAACTGCTCCGACCGAAGATTTATGTGGTTGCTGGCTGCTAACTTATCGCCGAACTGTCTTTTATGTGGCGGCCGCGTGCACATTTTTCATTAATTGCAAAAAAACGCGCTGGAATGATAACATGGGTTAATGATTTTGTAGGAAAAAGCCGCGTGCGGCTGCAGCGCCGATCTGCTGTGGAGTCGAGTTAATTATGGTGCTGAAGATGCTGCAAAACTCTGCCACTGGCAGTGGTATGGGCCACATTGCGGCGTGTGCAATTAAAACAGGGCAGAAGAAGCGCGCAGATAAATACACTGGCGTTGCCAGCCACAAGTGCGCTTGCGCTAGATATAGGGCCGCTAATCCCGTGATCTAAAGCCATTTTAAGTCCTCGAGGATCGGGAAAACTATTTCAACATTTTTCATGCAAAAAGAATATTTTTCGTTGATTTCGTCGATAGATTTAAGTTTAGCTAGAATAATTGATCTAATCTGTTGGCAACAAAATCTGGAGGATCCTGAGAAAAAAATTAAAAATTCTTCTTCATCGTTATTCACGAATCATAAAACAACTTTGGAAACCTTCATCGATCAAAAACTTTGAATTTTCAAATATTTTTTTTTGCGCTATAAATTTTAAAAGAAAAATAAAATTGTTCATCTTGATTGGATATATGCCAATTTTTTATGTCGAGTAAGTTTAAAATAGCCCATAACCGAATTGGCTAAAATTTAATTCTTTTTCTAGAGTTGAAGTAAGTTGCTTAGATTATCTAACTTTGTACATATAGAATATACGAAGCAACACAAAATAATTATAAAATAAAGATTAACAGAGAGTAAAAATCGAAAATTCAAATTCATACGTGGCCATCGAAATTTCTAAAAATCTACAAGTTTTCCGACTATTGAAATATGGCATCGTAAATAAAGTCTCGTTTTTGTTAAAAATTGAATTTGATTTTGCAATTAGAAAGATATTTGAAAACACACCAAGGTAATTTTTATGATTCCAAATTCAAATATCACCGGATTGCAATCGGCTTTCGGGACTGATATCCCTAGCTGGCAAAGAGTGCGGCATGCTATTGCTGACTACGTTTCCCAGCGCTGATTTTAAAGCAGCCACTTTCGTGAGATAAACTGAAATGCCCGCAGAGCTTCTAAGCTACGCTGCGGCTTCTAAACCAATTTAGCTGCTAAACTCTTTGTTTCATAGAAAAGTAGAATTCCAGCGGAAAATTGAGTAGAGCGGAAAAGGAGTTTTTCTCTCAGAGCATTACCACAAACGTTCCAGCTTTGAGCCATTGGCAATATGCATGCCAAGCCGCGTTTACATAATTACAATAAAGGCGCGCAAATGTAGGTCAAGAGGTCTCGGTCTTGGCAGCATTGCATGCAAAAATGCAAATTCCAATCCCAGGTTCATGTTGCACGATGACTACCTGCTACCAACGAAGGTTCATGCATATCTCCAGTCATGACATCACAGGCATGCACAGAAGCACAGGCACCACAACAGGGAAGATGCGAGAACCACCATGATTAATGATAAATAATTGTCAGCTACTGACTGGGACTCGTTTATTTGCGTGTCAGGCTGAAGAAGTCGACGACACTTCACTCCAATTCCCAGTCAGCCATCAAGACGATCTCAAGGGTTGGCCAGTTGAGAGCTTTAATTGACTTGTAAAATACTAGCCGAGAATTTATTCGAATATTTTTCTGGTTCTCTACACAAGATGGTAAAAATTAGTTGACACAACTGCGCAGCTACAAAATTTCAACTCGTGAATTTAGAACAAACATTTCCGGTTCTGCTGAATCTAGAAATCTCAGCTGCTGAACGTTTCGTTGCTTTTGTTTAACGCAAATTGGGGCCGACTGTCTCAATCGTTATTTATTCGCGCTTTGTACTTTTCGGTCGTTGTACTTAATTCGTTGAGGCTTTTTTAAATTTATTTATTTATTGCAGCATCTTTATTTCAAGAAATTTAACAAACATGTTAACAAAATGCAGAAACAACAGCAAAGAAAGTGACCTTTTACAGTCATGGAAATATGTTCATAAACTGTGGAAAGCGCGGTTCCATACAAATTTTTAGTACGGGAGAAAAATTTGCATTAATATATATTTTAATAAATATTTACTATATTTTAATTATTTTCAATAGAGCATTAGCATGAAAAAGAAGTCTTTTAGACCCACTAAATGAATGAATTTTAAAGTTCTCGTTTATTTACTAGCATTGATTTCAAATTTGTATCTTATTCGAGAGGATTTTCTTATATGGGACGGTTTTCGCAAGTAAACTTCCATTGAATATTTTGTGCAAGCCAGAGGAAAAAATAAAAAGTTTAAAAAAAATTTCTAAATAGATTAAAAATTATGTCAATATTTCTATCAGATATCAATTCATATTGCATGGCATTCTAGAATTTTTGCTCTACACACATTAGCAACTTTTTGATTGACTTGGCTATTAACATAGCTTCAAAACATTGTTAAAAGATTTTTGGAGTCAGTTGAGATTGGCTCTGCCATCTGCTACGAGCGTTCATCTCGTACGTTCTGAGAGACCAACTTATTTGCAACATACTTTTATTTCACTGCCTTCGCTACTGCGGCCAGCTGCGACTCAGTGCGCGCTACAAGCCGATTTTAATTGAGCCCAAACCACGCCAGCGAGTGGGGAAGGGAAGGGAAGGGCGCAGCAATTCGGCAGCACAATTGCCATTCATTGCGCGTGTATGGCCACAATTGGTAGCATTTTATTATCTTTGCTGCTGATTTTATGTTTGTATGATTTGATTATTTTGATTTGATTTCTCGTATTTTTGGCAATTTCTTTTAGCAAATTTCTTCGTTCAGTATTTGGCCATTTGCTGTGTGTGCTTGTGAGTGAGAAATTCCTCGAAATCCGCTTAGAGTGAAAGAGTTCATTGTACACTGAACTATGGAAAACCGTTGCTACGTAGTGCTGTTATTTACCTGCCACCGATTACGGCAGCTTCTTCTTGCATTGTTAAATTTTACGCAGAAAAATCACAAGCTTGTTGCTTTGTTGCTGGAGCGTCGGCGTTCGTGTGTGTGTGTGTGTGTGTATCTTCCGCACAAAAAGTAATTCTGCAAGAGTTAACACCATTTTGCTTTCTGCTCTGCTTGCGTTGCAGCCTTGCGTGTCCGCGGGCATCTGCGCTTCTGCTCCGAGCGCGTTCGTAATTATGCAATTTTGATTGATTTGCAACAGCTGCTGCCCGCCCCCCCGTTCGCACCTCGAACGCAATCAAGTTAGCAACTTTTAATTACCATTGTTGGCTTTATTCGCTTTGCTTGTTGGCTCATACTTCACATCGTTTCAGGGCTTGCAGCGAAGCAAAAAGTCCGCCATCATGCAACGCTGAAAGGTGGGCGTATTAGCCATATTATAAGCCATGCCCGAAAATTGACATCTTACACAAGAAACGCATTAGTATTTGTATAGACGCGTTAACTTGTAGTGCCAAAGTTGGCTTCAGCGCAGGCGGCAGACGTAAGCGGCAGCATTTGCAATTAATTAATTCCTTATGGCTCGCACTTTCTTGTATCGCCAGCACCTTTTACGTATGACGCGCCATTTATTAAGTAATCACTGAACCAGATTCGTTCGATTCGTTGCGAATTCTGCCGACTCATGTGCCGCATTGGCGGGAAAGCCGTCATTGATTCAGCGAGCCGGTTTGCCACACGCATACAGAGAAGTTTATTCCCGTTCGGATTGATGGAAGAACGCAACTCGTCGTAAAGTATTGACGTGAACTGTTGTTGCATTTGAGTATTCGTGATTTTACGTGATAGTTTTTCTTTGAGTTTCCAAAATTTTGTAATATCACTTAACTTGTCTTTGTTCCTTTTTAGCGTTACGTTCTCCTAAAGGGAAAATAACTGTTATAAGGTCACTTTTGTTTCCATAGGCCGGAGGTGTGTGCATAAACATACCTTTTCGTCGAAGTAGAAACCGAAATTTTGCATGATAACATCTTCATAACGTAAACATATTTTCCCTATAAAAAGTAAAGAAATATTTTTCTTCAATTTTCTTAGCGATTTTTGCTCGCTCGCTCAGTCCTCTCGTGCTTCTCCTGCTGCTTTAAGTCTTATGGCAACAGTGAAAGCGGTTTTCGCAATAATGAACTTATGCGGCTCGCCCGCTTGCGTTGAAATGCGGCTAGTTGCGCGAGGCGCACATGCTCAGATAGAAATGCACGTGTGTGTGTGTACGTGTGACTGTGATGGATGTTATGTCAGCTGCAAGTTTTTCTATTGCTATAAGTCACTAATAAAAGTGAAATGTACCTACTGCTATTTGAAAGTACAATCGTTTCACTCAGCACTCACTTCGAAGCGAGTGAAGCTTGCTTTTCTTTGCAAAAAAAAACATAATCTCACATTTTTCCCAACCGATATTTCGCGCCAGTCACTCGACGTTTGCATGTATTTGTGTTAATTAGCTTTAGCAAGAATTTCGAAATGACACAACTGGTGTCGCTTTTGCCAGCGGACAGCTCAAAACATGCCTTCAAACTCGCCTTCAGAGAATGGCTTAGCGCTTACCTGCGTTGGCCAGCTTCGACTTCGGCAGGTACCCCTAATGGAACTGTCTTGTTTGTCGAGCTTTAAAGCATGTTTACCTTCTGTTGCTTTTGTCTGTTGTGTTATGTGTGCATGCGTGTGTGTAGCATTCTAAGCCAGATTTCCGTATTTGAGTTGAATTTAAATATTTGTGTATATCTTATTCGAAGCGACCGAATAAGCGAATGAGTATGTGACTAATGCCACTCTGAGTTCTTGTTCTTACCTGCAAAGCAGAAGAGACAAATACGAATTAGTAAGATAAGAACAAAAATTAATATTGAATATCGTATGCATATTCTTATTCATATGTACATATACTCCTATGAGTCAGCATTCAAATATTGGAGACTTTCGTTAGTCTGGCATAAAATCAGCTGCCATAAAGAGTTTTATATACAGCAAAACACAATCCGAGCGCAATTTATTCTAAAGCAGTGTCGCAGCTAGAGAAAATATCTAAACCTTGAGAACTTTTGGTTCACTATGAAATTTGTTAACAATTCTGAATGCAGAAAGCCGCGGAGAAACAGAGACCCATTGTGTTTTTGTGAATTTATATAAATAACATTTTGTATCAGCAAAGCAATTTAAAACATTATAAAAATTTTTCTAAAATTCAAATGATTTGTGTAATAATGGTCTAGTTAAAAGCTTCCTCAGTCTATAATTATATGTTTTTTTCCCTAAAACTCCCGCAAGCTTGTTTCGGTATTTGAAAGAATTTATGTACCAATAAAATTTTTTTAAATAAATCAAATCCCTCGTACAGAAATTTTACTCTTTCCTACGCTACTGCCTTAAAAGCTGAATAGCAAATTCTTAGCTGTTCGAGAGATTGAAGAAGATCGACTAAGTGCACATTCCATATAATCACCCAATAAAAGTCGCATTCCTTACTAATGCAGCTATGCGGAATTTTCTATAAAGCTTTCAGCATTTTGCGTTCTTAAAAATAGCAATATCAATATTTTTAAAAGAAGAGAGTAGTAAAAATAAGTATTGAGTTTATATGGAAACGCAAGCAAAATTGCTGTGAATGTCCACAGTTGATAGCATCCCTTTATGCTCTTCACCCCTCTGTCCATCCATAAAATTGGAAACTGCACTGAAATTGAATAAGAGCATGCAATATGAAACTCTCGTAAATGCGCCTGCACTCATGATAATGCAAGAGAAGACTACAAGGACTCCTTAAGATAATGGTGGCGGCTTATGGTGGCGCGATAGTCTCTTTGATTGACAACCGACAAATTTAAATTCGAAATGCCACTTTTAGCTCGCTAAAACAAAACCTAGAGAGCGGCGATTTAAACGTATTTAACCTTTGTCTTTACGTTTCAATCAAGGCCGGTTGCAAGCTCTACATGGAGGCTCTGAATGCGGCTAATTGAGTGCGCCATGCGAGGTGATTTTTCCAAAAGAAACATTTCAAAGCAAACAAGACTTCTGGTGTATGTTTGTGTATGTAGGGATCGGCGAATACTGGTTTCGCGGTGACAGCGAATATCGAGAATATTAAAGTATACGAAACATGTTTCAAGGTCAGTGCATTAATCTGCTTGGCGCTGCAACCAAAACCAGAAAGAAACGGTTTTTGCAAAAGTCGCGACAGTGCGCAAAATGAAACCGAAACTTAATTGCAAGAAATAAATGACAAAAAGATATGAAGGAAGATTTGTTGAAGCATCTCAAAGTACCAAAGAATTAAAACTTTTAAAGGAATTTTAAAAAAGAGCAGGCAGAAAAGAAAGCTTTCTTATAGCTGTAGCTTTTTTGAGTAGCAAAAATGCTTTGAAAGTTCTTACTAATTCATCTTTCACAACGAGAGATGACAATTAAATTTTTATTAATTCATTGCGATATACAAAATCGCCGACTAATGCAGCCTCTCTTGGAGTGCTCGAAAAAAAGTGCTGCGCAAGATCTTCCGTACGATCTGCATTAGAGACAACTACCGCATCCACGGATGAACCATGAACTGTGCCAGCTCTACGACGATAGTGACAAGAGCAGCAGCAGCATCGCCATCCAGCAGCTTTACTGGCTTGCTCATGTCTTGCGTATTTTCGAAAGAGCTTCAGCGAAGAAGGTATTTAAAGAGAAGACCGTATAGACCAACTAGAGAAAGCACTGGCACCGCTTGGCACTTCCAACTATTTAGAAGGCGCGCATGTACCAGGAGCGCCTGTAGAATCCCTATGTCAGGTCGTAAACAGGTAACGGGCTGGTACTGACCAATTAAAAAGTAGATTTACAACATGCAAAAATAAAGCATGTAAAAAGATTTTCAAAAGAATTATGTGGGCTTCTTCTGGCTGTGCATCTAAAACATTCTCATACATGCAAGTTATTCCAAAATGTTGACCCTCATAACCACAAAAATTTTGTTGACAGTCAGCTTCGCAGCTCGGTCCCCTCATTATTCAACTGTAGCTGCCTCAGATCACCACATCGTACTACCAAACTCAACTACCTTTACAAACGAATTTCGGTGCACACAATGATTTCATTTGTGTTGACGGCATATTTATATTTTCTGGCATTCGCCATTTTGAAATTCGGTTTGAGGAACGCGACAGCAATTTGGATGCATATGGCATACACTGGCCAAAGCAAACAACAACAAATCATGCGGAATGTGCCCCCGGACGCCCCTGCTCCCATACGTAGGCACACAGCAGCTCACAGGAAATTGATTTGCTTCGCTTCAACTGCGACACTGCCACGAGAAGATTAGCGCGTGTGGCAACCGCAGCGTGGAAGTAAGCAGCTTGTGGCATGATGCATGCGCACAATTTGCCAGTGGGCACCTGGACTGAACATATTTGCGCAGCACTGCAAATTCACTTAATGCCTGTCATTTCATTTGATTGCGCATTTGCATAGCCACTTTTATTCTAACTAAGCGCGCTGCGCTGCAACTGTGGGTCGCTTGTTTCGTAAGCGATTTTTATGGGCACATTGATTACTTTTTATTATGACTGCTATTTCGCCAGTTTAAACAGTTAATAACTGGTTTCTCCTCATGGCGTATTTGCGTCATTTCGCCGCCTTTTGGGCTATCGTCTTGGAGCGATTTATGGCTCTCTCTTTGTCTGTCTCATTTGTATGTATAATATTGTGCGGCTCGGCGCTGTCGCATTTATGCAAATACAAATAATTGCTGAAATTTTGAAAATAATTTTAACGTTTTCCCTCTTCGGGAGAGGCATGTCGATGGAGCTCCTCTGCTTAACTCTCGTCAGTTGGCAACGAAAACCGCAAATGCATTGCAAACCACAAAAACTCATTTCATACGCGGCAACAATTTTCATCTAACTAAATTCTCTCACATATCTGCTGATTTCCTGCCACAGCCAACGTGTTGATGCCAGCGTTGCCACATCAAATCAAAAATGTTCGGTCAGCAATAGTTTTTCCCATCTTATCCCCAACAGTTGCAAATGTCGCTCGGATTAAAAAAACATTTATGCTAATTTTCCATCGAGCTTTTCCCTAAAATCAATTTTCTTATGCAAAGTTCCTTCTCGTCTAAGTGAAATTTTATTTTGCATTTTTATGCCACCTAAAATTACATCGCACATGCATTAAAATTTTTTTTTTAGTTAAATCGAGAGGAACACAATTTTCCATTTCCTATGACTATTTCATTTGAAAGCTTCAAGTAATTCAGACAAAGAGGCAACAGTCAATAAAATATCCTGCTAAGAGATATTTGGCTATCAAGATAAATTGATTCTATTCTTATCATTGCGATATTTGTGATATTTTAGAAATAGCTTTTGACTAAAAATTTAGCTATGTCGATCTACACTGCTTGACGTTATTTCTCACTAGCAAAAATACTGATTTTTTACAATGGAACGATATATTCTTCCATTGGTTTCATGAGATTTTTAAATCATTTTCAACAACTTTTTCATCTTTTCCCCCTATGCATCAAAACACTCTTCAATTATTCTATTCCCGAAAACTATTTATTTGCGAAAAATTAGTAACTATTAAAAGTGGCAACGCTGAGCAGTGCCCACGTCATCAACAAGAGCAATGATGATTGCCTGCTGCAGAAGCATATGAAATTCCTTAAGTACACTAAGTACCATTGTTGTTGTTGTTTCATCTTAGACAATTTCCAAAGTAATAAATTGTATGCAAAATTTTGACTAATTTTAAACGAACGCTGAAACCCATCAAATCAAACTGAAATGAGATTTGGATGTGGGTACGATAAGACGGAGAGAGTAGAGTAGAGCGAGACAAAATCTAAGAAAAGCAGCAAGCGAAAATAACGCAATGCAGTCGGGAAAGGGGAAAATGGTTGGTGGAAACTTGCAAGTGAATTTGAACGCTGCTCTTATTGTTGTCCGTGATGCTGTTGCAACAGTGCCAAAAGCAGGAAGCTGACAGCACGGCTTCCAAGTCGTGGTTGCATGCGCACAATCTGGCTTGAATGCTGCCGCTGCTGCCACGAAATTATGCTTGTGGCACAGTAAGCCGGTGAATTAGCGAGCAAGTGAGTGAGTGTGCGAGTTTAAGGTGCACCCGAAGTACACTCCACGTGCGGTGCTTTTCTTTTGCACACAACTGCAATTTTTCGGCTTCTAGCATTTCTGCTCTAGGCCTTTTGTCAGTGAAATCATTTAAAAAACGCAAAATCGGTGTTTTTGTAAATTCGCAAGTTTACAAAGCAGCGTTGCCACGCTAATGCGAAAATAATTGCCACTGAATTAAAAGGCAAGTAAGGGAAATAGACTATAGACAGAAAGACAACAGCGAGCGTGGATGCTCCGAGACAAAGAAACCGACAACTTCCGCACATCAAACAAAGCGTTTTACAATTTACATATGAAAGCTGTTGCGCACATATTTACTTAATAAAGCTGTAAAGTGGTGGCTGAAAAAGTTGAGGCCTGCAGGCATATACACATCAATTAATTAAATTTCTCAAATTCATGCACTCTCCGCGATACGTCATTTCATTGCATTCACGATCAAGAATTCACACTCTTCCACAGCAATTAAATGCAATTTTTTTTGCTGTTAAAAGCACATCAGAATTTATTGCCACTTTTTTTATTTTAAACTTCGAGGCAACTGCTCATCAATGAAGCAACTGCACTGGCGCGTGTCTTGCTTACGAAATTACAAACGTGCTTTTCTAACTTGCTCGGCAGAATTTTACCTGGAAGCCTTATCCTATATGTTAAAAATATGTCGTTAATCGAATCGACTTATAAAAATAGAAGAAAAATTTTCGGATTTTCATAGTTTACATAGCTTATACAATTTCCACGTATACTAAACTCTATTTGAAAATTTTTTTTTTACAAGCTGTGAAATACTCTTACAGAAAGTGAACTTAATCAATTTGACTAACATATCTGTTTCAGGTTTATGTGTATTATTTTGTAGCTCGCACATTTCCTACGAAAAGTTACAAAAGCAGAAGCGTGCAGGAGACGCTTCTTCAGTGTACTGAAAATACTTAAAAAGAATATTGTCTATGAAACAGTTATATAAATTGCTCTTTGAATTTCTAATTCCACACAACTTGATTTAATCTTCCTTGCCTATGAAGCCTTCTTAGCCACTCTGAAGAAATTTAAAAACCGTTAATGAGCACTTTTTAACTCTTGGTCAAGTTCTATGTGGCATGCCTCAAGCAATTTAAGAAAAATTTCTTAGCGGAACTCTTTCAGTAAAGTTTGCGGTTAACAAACGAAATAAATTTTTTGTACGATCGAAAGAAATTCACGCTTACGATAAGAAGCTAGAGCGCGATCAGAGCTGTTTGCGCCCTCCGCTGAAAGCTGGTGCGCCCAATAGCTTAAAGTAAAAACAAAATTATATTTCTAAAAAGAAGGCTCGTGTCATAATCACTTTAAAGATAAAATTAGTGTGATTTTTAATTGAAAAATTATATTTCCAAAAAAGTGCATCTGCTGTTCTATTACTTTTCTTCAAACCGTTGTTTGAGTTCTATTAATTTCTGAGCAATTTTGAGATTTTAATCGTTTCAGAAATTTCGGGCTTGTTGGCAGCTAATTTGAGCAATTTTGAGAACATAAAGACTATCTGACACCTTTCTAAGCTCTCAAATTTTTCTACAATTTCAAAAAAACACATAATTAAAAACACTTTCGAAACCTTGACTTCGAATCAATTGAGAAGGGGCCTTTGTGGACAGTTACTATGCACCAAAACGCTTTAGAAAGAGACAACAATGGATTGTAAAGTATTATGTGAATATAAAGGCAATTTTTTCATAGAATCACCTCGATAAAACTACAAACAAATGGTTCGTTCTGTCAAATTTAGTCACGTTACTGTAGACAAGAAAAAACATACTCGTATTGTATGGAATTGTCGAATCGATTGTATCTAGTTGGCTGCTGATACAGCTGCGCAGCTGCCACTGTCCACAGCACAAGCGCCAATTATTTCTAGTCTCTTTTGTATCGCATACGATCTCGTAGACTTTTGCTGTGTGCGTAAATTGAGAAGCAATTATTTCGAAATTAACAAACACTTCCAAGCGCGCTCCTAACTTCTGCCACTATAAAGCCGGCGCTCTGAATCACAGCGGCTTAGTCGGAATTCCAAGTGAATCTGCGGAACGGCTGAGGTTTCCACAACTACCACAATTACACAAACATAATTACACCAACAAAGCGGCACGACACTGCGCAGTGAGATCATGAGGTGGGTTGAGCGTTTAACGACCTTTGACTGGCACAATGGCGTACGAGAGCGAACGGCCGGGCAGCAGTTGGGCCATAGAAAGCATGTGGAGCTTGAGAACTTTGAACTGCGCAGTTGCCGATTCTAAGCATGAGATTTATGCGCTGAAATAAATAATAGAAAATTAATATGGCGACATCAAGCGTACACTCCTATTCGTAGCTCGGCCAGTCCCTCACAGCGGGCATGCCACATAATTCAGCATTTTGATGTAACAATAAATCTGTTTGATGCCTGCTTTACATGCGAATACCTCCGCTTAATGATCAATCATTAAGTTGCTCCGATCTTGGCAGTGCACTTGTGGCAGATGCGGCTGACGTCGTTCGATGCGCTTGCTGATTGTGCCACCCCAATTAGTCAAGTCGCAGCAGAGACTAGACAAGCGGCCAATGGTTTTGTTCCATCGTTTCTGCGACGGGGCGTGCCTGACAGGCGTTGCATGTGCGTCCACTTTGCACTGCACTGTGCTTTTCTCTGGTGGCACTTAGACCACTGCAAGGATGCGAGGCAGAGAGCAACAGCATCATCAGCAGCGCCATCCGCCGCGTAATTGTGCCCTGCTCGTCCTCGTCCGCATGCGCATCGTCAACTCGAACGTCATTGTGGATGTCAGCCTGAACGTCAGCGCCACAACAGACAACAGAATCCCAGCGTTGCACGCGAGGCTGCTGTGTTGCATGCGAAATGATGTTGCACCTCGCCTAATTGAATGCGACTTCTTGCAATTGGAAGACGGCTGCCACAGGAGTGCGCTGAAAAGTGTGGCATAATTGCCGGTTCTCTACTCTATACACACACACACACACACACAAATCACTCTCGCTGTCATTTTTACTATTTCTTTACATAATAGTAATAATTTCGTTCGTCCGTCCGTCCGTCCATGCGTCTGACTGATGCAATCTCTGTCGGCCTGCCTGCTCCTCGGCAGGTGCAAGTGTGTGTGTGTGTGTGTGTATGCTAGCCTGCACTTTGTTGTGCCTCATTCATTTATATTAGTTTGTGTTTTGTGCGGTCACGTCTTGGCCAGCGCATAAATTATAGTGATCTTGAGTGCCAGACGCCTCCCTCTGCCGCCTCGACTCTAGGCTTAATTATGCAAATTTCATGACACTCTGCCTGAGTTATGCTGCACTTCTTTCAGTTTGTTTGTTTAGAAGATGACAGCGAAGATTTGAACAGGCCGTGCACTTGTTGCATCATTAAAGCGTGCAACCTGTTGGCTTGGCCTGCGAGCTAGTGTGGATTGGGGCACGCTGGAGGACGCACTTAAGGCGTTGCAGACGCGCCTGATAATGGCTGTCAGACATTTATCGCAAATGCATGCAATTATTATATATGCAAATACTTAAGCATGTTGCTTGCAATGAGGGCACTGCAGATGTGAGGCTACATGACGTCATGCAAGTGAATAAAATTATTAAAATTATCTGCATGAAATATAGACACGATATCTTCGCGGCTTCAAAGATAGCATGTGATTTCGATACTAATATTAAGTTCGAAAGCTTTGTTAGTCGATGCGCCGTTTGAACTTATATAAAAGATCTTATAAAAATGTATAGTAACTTTCGCTTAAGAAAGTCAACTTAAGTGCAACTAAACGCAGGAATAAATTGTATCTAGAGTCAGCATAAAGGGCGCATGTTGGTTCAAGAATTTATGCTCAATAAATCAATCAACTGTGAATAACTCGAGCATGGAAGAAGCAATTTCTCTCAATTTGTAGATGCATCTGCTTTTGTCAATACAGTAGCAGAAATGCATTGAATCAAAAATCTAAAATGATGCTGATGCTCGTTCAAAATTGTATGTTAATCTGACTTTTTTCTTCTGTGGATTCAAATGGATATAACTTTGAATTGTATGCGTAGAGCTTTGCCTGGCAGACAACAAAGGAAACGCCTTCCAATAAGGCAATGCTCCGCTGACGCCAGCGCAGAAAAGCGCACAGAAAGGAAAATCTCCATTATCTGCGTTGAATAATTGAGCAGGCGATAAAACGCGTGTGAGGCATGTTTCCTACTAGCGTAAAGGAAAAAAAATGCATATGACGCAGGCAAAACATGCGTATCCTTCGAATTCATTGCAGAAATATGCACAAATAAAATGCATATGAAAAGACAAAAGATATGTACTGACCGACTGACAGAGTGAGACGCAGAGAGTGCGACAGAGACAGACTGACAAACTGACAGATTACAGTCGACTCTGCTTTATCAAAACCCAAAAATTTATCATGCTACATTTTATTGCAGTTATAATACAAATAACTCCGCTGAATTGAAACTGACTTTACGGAAACGAGATTTACTAAAACGCGCTCATCTTAAAAACCCGGCTTACTGAAAACATTTGCAAACTAATTGGCTGGGGGGCATTTCTTAAAAACCTGACTATTGATAAAAATGCGACTATTCGGCTTTCTATGCAGTTTTATAAACATTGATAATCGAAAGCACTTTTAATTAATGCGTTGTAAATTTTCAAGCTTTAAATGTCCATGCCACTTTTTTAAGAAATTAAAGCATTAACTTCTAATTATGTCAGAACATAATGCATTATTCTTCCTTCCAATTGTATTATAATTTTCCAAGTCTTCAATACGAGAAACAAAAATTGATTTCGTTTTCTGAGCTTCACTTAAGGAACAACTTTTGCAGTTATTCGAAATAAATCCGCATAAATCCAAACGAAAGAATGCATCTTTTACCTTTGAGCGAAGTTGCCTGTACAAGCATATTTGCAAGCCGACAGCAGTTAAAAGTTAAAGTTGCTGTGAGTTAAATAATTGTTAAAGAAATCTAGTCGGTTCGCTCTAAGCGGGGTATATAAAACCACTTGGCATACACCCACGACACAATCGCCCGCCATATTCGGCACGGAGTCACCTTGTACCATTCAACCCAACTGGCAATCAGAAAAAATCAGCACAACGGCTTCGATGCCGAAGAAGAAGCACACTGAAACAAAATTCCAAATGCCAAGCGACGGATTTTTGCGGCGGCGAGCGGCTGCCTCAGCTTGTTGGTGCGGTATCGACGCTTGGGGTCTCAGCACTGAGCTCGGCTCAGCACACCCTGTATGCAAACCTGTCCACAATTATTACACGGATTTGACGAACAGGCGTAGCCGCTCAAACTGTTTGGCGAGCAGATACGACTGCGTGTGCGATTGCGATTGCGATTGCGAGTGCCCGCACAAGTCACCGCGTCTATAAAAGTGTAAGCTGTTGCGGCATTTCTGCGGTCTGCAGCAGAGCAACAGACCCACACACACACACAGCGAGATAGATGGAGCATGACTTCAGATACGGCTTTGGATCTAGGCTGCCTTTCAGTCGCGCCGCCTTTGCATTGTTGGCAAATTGGGTAAGTGCAGAGGAGAACTTTTGTGTGCGTAGGCTCGCCGGATCGCCGGCAGACAGCCACAACCGCAACCGCTCCGCTTCCCCTGTCCCACTCTAGTCACGCCGCTCCACGCACAAATACGAAAATGATTCCTTGCCAATAGCAACAAATATTGTACATATGAAATAGTATCTGTAGCTGTGCACGCGCGTGTCTATCTGTACATTCGAGTTTGTTAGAGCTGCCCCTACAGTTGAACAGCTCAGCTTCTCGCTGGCCGGTGTGCCGCGGGCCGAGAACATTGTTGTAATATTCTTATTCCGCTTTGCCAGTTTTTTATTTGCAAGCATAATTTATGTACACTGAGCTTATGCACATACATAGGCTTTATGTCGCCCGCCAGGTCATGAGCGTGCCTCGAGTGCTCCGTGCCAGTGTTTCAAGGATCGCTTGAGAGCTGCTCACGTTGGCAGCTTAGCATTTCCGCATTTTGATGTTTTTTCTACATTAATAGAAACAAAAGTGAAAAAAGTACAATACCAACAACAAATACATATACATATATGTATGTACTATGTATTGTATTGATTTGCAATTATTCATTGAAGAGTTAATTTGGAGTGGCCGTTGAACTTGAAATTTGTGGTTTTTATAATTATTTTGTGTTGGTGTAGCGTAGCTCATGCATGATTAATTAAAAAAATTCGTGGTCACTTCAAATGGTTGCTTTGAAATTCAAAAACCATATTGTAAAACGAGAAAAAGTAGGTGTAACAATCCTCATACGAAACAAAATATTTAACCTCACATAGTTTTTTGTGGCTCTTTAAGCTGTCGCCTTTCTAGTTTTCGATCAGCTTATTTTGACAAAATTTGAAAAAACCTCACATTAGTGGAGGAATGCCTGATAGCATGCGGAATATTAAATAAAAAGCCTTTTAAGCTTACGATACTTTGAAATATTCGTATATGTTGCTCCGTATGTGGGTTCCTGACTGTCATGCGAACCACGAGCAGGGAACCTTTACAGTGGTGGATACTATTTGCTTCACAGAAGTATTTATGAGACACTATTATTAGCTAATAAAAAAGCTGAGGCTCTTAAATATTCAAGCTCGCTCACCTGCAAGAAATCTTAAACTTACTTTGCAAAACGTCTTTTGAATGCGATTGCTAATATTTTTCATATTCGATCATAACAATTCGCTGTGATATTGGAGAGTACCTTAAAGTTTGATGCTTAGATCTTGATAACAAGCGCCTTAAGTAGTAAAACTACAACTCAGAAATCAAAAATCAAAAATCAATTTGCCCAAACCTTTAGCTTAAGATTTCAAAAAGTAGAACAGCAAAAGGTGAAAGTTCATTTGAATATCACCAAGTTCAAGTATTGAAATTCGCCAAACTGCACACATACCTATACAGAAATATATGTGTATGGGTGGTATGGTGCTTGCTTGGCTACGAAATTTAATTACGCTCAAAAGCATAAGCAGTGCCCACCAATCTTCAAGACATCTTCAAAAGCAAAGACAAACATGTCGCTGATACGGGTATACAAAAAATCGCACTCACCTCAACGTCGTCTGCATTTAAAATTCGCCAGCTAAAAAAAGTTCGAGTTTTTGCGTTTGTTACTTATTTTTTCTTTGCGTGTTTATATTATTTCTTTTTCTTTTTAAAAGCTTAAGTTTCCAAAATGAATTTTTTTGAACAAGTTCCGCTGAAAGAAACACAGAAAAAATTGGTTTTGTTGTTTTTATTTAGCAAAAGGGGTACAACAAGCGAAACTTGTTGTTATTGCTATTTCGGCTGTTGTCGTTACTGTTGTCGTTGCTGTTGTTGTTGCTGTGGTTGTTGCTGTTTCTGCTGTTAGCAATGGCGTTACTGTGGTCGTTGTGCTTGTTCGTTGCTGTTTTATTGCTGCTGGCAAGTGGCCAAAACGAACTGACTGCGAAATTTGTTTGGCAATGCGCGTAGTTTTTGTCACTGCAATGTTCCCTACTGTTGTTGTTGTATTTCGAATTTGGGTGTACACATGTACACTGCATAAAAATGTCTCACAATGAGTTATACAAATTCTATGGAAAGTAGTAAAATACGCAATTAGCTGGAGAGATGCCCTAAGCAAACACGATCATAAAGATATACGGCTAACAGCAATTTCTCGAAACTCCCTTACACCTCCGCTTAAGCTGCAATTATCTATATCTACGTGCCTTCTTATGGCCCAAATGCAGTTGTCCCGTTTTGGCTGCGATCATTAACATCTTCAACACACACTGACAGCGATCTTCATGCGCTCGGAGAACGTGTGGGCTTGAACGCTTAAGCGACTGTGCATTTCCCAATGACTTGACGGCAGTGTCGAAGTGACGTGACCTTCAGCTTGGTATTATGTAAAACAAACTTTTGAGTGTTTTCGGTTAATTGTGTTAATTGTGGGACGCGAACAGCAATAATATATCCAATACGGATTTGTGACATCCGCTTCGTAAAGAGAATTAAATTGGTAGTATGATATTGTTAAGACTATTTGCAATGTATTCAAACACTTTTCTTTAACAGTTTTGAAAATTGGAAACGGCATTGAAAGCAGATAGGAAATTGCGTGCATTCATCGGAGCATTATTACAAATGTTGTTACATGTTCCTTACAGTTACAAATTCTTATCACGATCGAATGATAATGAAAATCCAAATGCATTAGGTTTTAAAAAAACTTGGAATTATTACTGATATTTTTAAGAAACCTGGAAGCTGCATGAACTAAAGATCTCTGTTTCAGCCATGAGATTCGAAATTCGACTACATATGACGCGCACAGAGCAAAAACGCTTCGAGTGTCTATTTTCGCCTCATTGCGCACATGCGCTGTGCAGGTATAAAAGTCGTTTTTGCTCTGGGCGCGTCATATTTCCCACAGAGAAAAATACGGTAGTAAAAGTGAAATATGAAAACCAAAGAAAAATTATAGCCAAAATTAGTATCTCTTTCACATTAACATCCCACTCTTCTATTAAGTTGGTAGTTAGATTAATTATACCATATGTCAAATGGCTATAAAAGTTGCAAGTTGGCAAGATCGTTATACTCCTGAACGATGCTATGAAATGATGTCTATGATGCTTGAAACCTTTTGAATTAAAAAAATACCTATATTTATTTTATTGAAATCTATCTTGTCTCTGTAAAATTCAGAAATGGTATTCGATATGGAAATTGTTTAAAAAATTGCTCATTCTAAGCGCTTGAAAACTGAACAGTTTTTATACATTCCTGTTTTTTTATTTGTGTAAATAAACGAGATATTTTTAAATTCGAAATAATTCTTCGCATAAAACTGGCTATTAATATAAAAAAAATATCTGTGCCGCTCACTTCACACTGACAACTCGTCGAACTGCACCCCCCGCACCGCACCGCACCGGACAACACCACTTATGCATAACAGGCAATAAGCCAAAAGCCAGCAGCAAAGTCAAAGCTTTTCATTTCCAACTCATTTCGACAAAAGCACTGACTGTATGTGTATTAGCGTTGCTGTTGTTGTTGTTGTTAAAACACATGCCTAACACCAGGTATTAGATCAGCTTTGCTGAAGTGCACCTCTCATTTATTTTCATTCCTCTTCTTTTCTGTCTATTCTTTTTTGTTGGCTTTTTCGCTTGTTGTAATTTTCTATTGTTATGTTGTGCTCATTTAATGCTTGAATACGTTTTCCCAACGTAAATTATGTAAACATCAGTGGGACATTTGCTCCGCTTCGGGGGCAAATGGTCATTCTCATTTTGTGGCGGAAATTGGTTTGGATTTTGGCCACTGCGAAAGCCCAAATTCACGCGCACAAGCACACACGCTCACAAACTTTGTATCTGTTGTGGCTTTAAGAGCCACAATCGAATTTTGTTCCAGTTTCAAATATTCACTTTTTGCATGCGCCACGCAGAAAAGACTTAAAACGCGCTCCGCCTTACTTGACTCACAATCGAATCCACTCAGCTACACTCCATTCACCTAAGCACGGCGGCTGCGCGAATGCGAATCTTTTGTGTTTTACCTTTTCCGTACCGAAACCCGAACTGTTTGGTTACCTGCTCGCGACTGTTTTAGCCATACTCATTCGCAATTTGGCTTACCTGTTGCCGCCACTTGAAGCTCAGCTCAGCTCGCCGAGCCGAGTCAGTCGAGTCGAGCCGTGCGCCGCTGCCTTTTGGAGAGTCTGCCGCTGGTATTCACCACAGCGACCGGGCCGGGCTGACTGGCAATTAGCGGTTTGTGCTTTGGTAAGTTGGTGCATTAGAAAAAATCGGCTCTGATTGTGAGCTCACATTGTCTGCTAACGCTCTAACGCTCACTTTTGCCAGCATGGGTTAAGATGTTCATGGTGTGATTTTAATGAGTTACTACTACCTTTCAAGGTAAAGAGAGGTTGGCTGTTGGTCTCCAAAGCGTTTGAGCGTTTGGTAGCACGCAAGCAATTTTAAGCTTCGCTGATTTTTTGTTTTCTCGTGTTTGTGTGTGTGTGTTTGTTGCTGACTTAGAGCTGCGACGCTGTGTTCGCATTGTTCTTCGTTTTTTGCGGGGCTTGCTTTAGCAGATACCGTTATATTTAGAACTCTTTCTGGGCATGATGCCAGGTAGACAAAAGCGCAGCCAAAGCCGAACTCTCGTCAATTTTCTAAATAGCACAATTGATAGTTCAAATGTTTCAAACAATAAAAGTTAAATTTCCAGAGCATTCACTTAGTCAAAAAATTAGTTTCAAGTGTTGCATTTCCTGCCATTGTTTACATTTTCTAAATCTGTTAATTATATCTGTGTATACTGCTGATCTCAGTCAGTAGCTACCTGCGGCTGTTGTTTGGCACACTCCAAAGAAAATTGCATATTTATGAGATATTCGCGGTTGTTGATTTCATAATGAAACGCTCAGCCATTGGTGAACAGTTGGCGTGTCAGCTAAGGCAAAAAATACTTGCAAATCCAATGATGTCAGCGGCGACAATTTTTCTTCTCTTTGTACCCTACGTCATCTAGGTAGCTGGCGATATATAATACAAGCTTGCCTGCATCTCATTCACGTCCTGTCATTAAAATTCTTCAGTCCCAACTTTGTTGGTTAGTTGAGTGTGGAGTATAGTATTTTCAATGAAGCATCCCCTTAGTCAGTCAAGTCCTGGACATTTGCATAGATATCGCTATTTTTGTCAGACTAAGTCACTAAGATCCATCATAGCTCACAGTCCAAGCAACTTGCCATCTATTTAAATGTCGGCGAGCATATAAGTGTTTCCAATATAGCGTGTTTGCTGTTCGGATTGTAGCAACCGAATTCGCTTACTTCTTCTTCTATATTATAGATTTTATTTAATAGCTAATTAAGACAAAACACGTATGGCAAAGCAAGAGAAGCGCTCAAACATGTGTTTGAATTATAGGAAAGACGTGCTTCGTTGAGTTTGTACTGAAGCTGAAATGAATAGAGAGTCAGACTTATAAAATCTAATGCGTAATAAAGATGCAGGGGAGCTATGACCTAAAATTATTCCCGTTTCATATGCCCACACTCGAAGGATTATGCTACTTCAGACGGAACAGTGCTATAAGCTATAGTTATAAGCTGGAAACGAAAGATTCACAGTCCTTTAATATTCCAACATAGCAAAAGCACTCTCATAATAGTTAAAAAGTTGTAAATATTATAATTTTTCGCAAGATTCAGTTTTCCAAGTCTACCAACGTATAATTTGTTTGCACATGTAGGCAAAAGTATCCATTTGTCATGTGCCTGAGCTTAGAGCGACACCCATAGAATAAACGTGCCATTTGCTACCACCTTCTTCGCGACACCATTTCGCATAATTCCATTTCTCATTACACTGAATAAACTCTTGGCTTGTGGGCAGCAGCAGCGTAGATGGATTGTGCTCAACTTAAGAATTTGCAAAAGCGAGTATCCGTACTTCTTAAGTTTCTACGTCGTCGAGCAGAGACAAAGGCGAAAACCTGTTCTAATGCTTTGTGCTGGAGTGTCTGCTTACGCTCGGCTTGTTCTGTAGTTGCTGAGTGCCTCTGGTGTGGGTGTTAATCGCTTCTTAAGCCGTCATTTGATACTGGCCAAAATGCTTCAATAACTCGTGCCATGTTTGCCAGAACTCCAAGCTGACCAAGAGTTGTGCTCAGGTAAAGAAAAAGCTCGGGTTCTTAAAAATATATTGTATAGTAAAAACCAAACGAAAATAAAAAGGTATTTTTAAGTGCATAAATCGTCAACTCACAGCAAGCACACGCACACATTCATATGTAGATACATTCATACTACTTGTTGTACGAGTAGGTATGTGCTTTATTTTCTTATCTCAGATTCGCATCGGAAATGGCAAAGCCAAAAGAAGGTCGCCATTTAAATCATAAAAAAGTCGAAATTATGGTCTAGTAAGCTCGCTCCAGCCAATTAATACAAATTCTTTGAATTCCAGCCGTACTACTCCGGCAAGTATTGATGAGTCATTGCGCTGTCAGAAAGCCAGATGCTACAGCTCTTCCTCCAGTGGAGTGCTTAAGTGCAAAGTGCGTTGGAATGCTGCCGCGGTCATGTCTTAAATCCGCTGTAAGGCAAATGTGCATTAGAATCAATTCGAATTAATTACGCTTTCCGATTACTGCGCCTTTAGAAGTGCTGTGTTGGCTAATCAGTATTAAAATGAGTCTCAGCAAGAGTCAGAATGTGCATCTCTGGCACAGTGCACTTGCAGCTGGAGCCGGCAGTCGCACGAACGCGCCGCTGATGCAAGCAATCAATAATTTCAAACAATCATCGTCGGAATGAGCGCTCGCTCTGGGAACAGCGACAGGTAAGTGCTTTCGGTTAATTATTCCACAGGCAGTTTGGTGGCAGATGGCAGCGTTGTATCTATTGCAAGTACGCGTGTGTGTGGGGTGCCCTCCGAAGCAGAAGAAGCACAAAATAGCACCCGCTGCGCCCCTTTTCTTATTCGATCTTCTCCTGACTTAAACTTGAGCAGTTTCTGCTCTTTGTGTGCCCCTCGTAAGTTGAAGCGAAACGTTTTGTGGCACTTCAACCAGAGCTGCACACACACACACACACACATAATACATTCTTGTACATCTTTGGCTTGGCCCGCATTTCGCTACAATTTATCATAAATTAGCTTTGCTTGTCTGCCTTCCGCTCTCTGGCGTTCCTCCTTTGCGTTTTTCGGAGCCACTGCACCATTTATTTTATGCTTGGATTTTCGG
Organism: Neria commutata; assembly: GCA_963457695.1. Classification (NCBI taxonomy): domain Eukaryota; kingdom Metazoa; phylum Arthropoda; class Insecta; order Diptera; family Micropezidae; genus Neria; species Neria commutata. The sequence continues at coordinate 25,374,274 of OY735249.1, read as the reverse complement.
CATTTTCGTACTTTCGTGCTTACCCTGTTCTCATATAGCATTTAAGCAATTTCGGCGCTTCGCACAGTGGCCACCACTGACCAGCCGATCTTTGCGGCATTAATTTTTGGCCATTCAATCGAGGAACCAGGCGAATGTGGCCAACACGCACACGTCTCTGAAATTGATTTGCGCACATTTTTAGTGAGCAGGCAGACAATTAAATATTGATTGAACCGCAGGAGGTTGTACTGAATTAAAAACTGCTTAAACAGGGTCCTTTGTTACTTACGAAAATCAATATAAAATTTCAGCACAAGTTGCAGTTTTAAATTCTACAGAAGAAACCTTTCTTTGCTGGTCACTGCAGACTAAGGACAAACCTAACTGACATAGGGAAGGAAAACAGATCAGCTAACTGGGTAACTGGTATCAGCTGGGGCTAATAAAGCACGACTAAGCCTACATTCATATCTATTAGTCTGGTAGAAAATCAATTTGGATGAGGTTTTCTTATACGAACAGCTACAAATGGGGTACAATAGCTCAATTCATTCTAAAGAAGTGATGCAACTGTAAAGCCTTAATTTGTCGTTTAATAAATATGTATGCAGAAACTTACATACATATTCTATCGACCCCTCCTGTTCAGCTGTTCAGTTCAATCAGATGCATCCTAAGCATCGACTTTGCAAAGAGAGATCTTGCTCAGTTGCTTGGCCAATTCTGCTGCCGCATATTGGCACGAAGATTCGTTTCCATCATATACTCACCCTGTATTCCATCTCTTCGAAGCCAAACTTTTGCCTCTAGACAACGACAACGATGAAATCATACTCGCTCAGATTTATATGTATATTTTTTTAACAAATCGAAAAATTTTATTACTTCTTCATACAACGCTGTCAATTCGTTCTCATTAAATCTCATTATCGCATAATAATAATGATAATTATAATATGGTTTAATTATAATATAATGTAATAATTACTTTACTGTTACCTTATGCAGCTTTATTAGTTTCTTTTCATTTCTATGTTGGTTTTATGTCAATTGTTTTTGTTTTGTTTGGTTGTTGTTGTTGTTGTTATACTCATTTTATACGTAACTAATTGTAAATTATGTGTGCATGAATATTATGTACAAGAAAATCAAGTTACGTTTTGACTATGAAGAATTATTCTCTCTTCCTCTTCGCTCTGGTTCTCGTATATTTTACTACTTCTAATTAGTCGTAAGTATTAAATCTACTCAATTAGTTTATTGCAATAGTTTTTGTTATTTTCTGTACTGTATATAATATTGAGTAATAATAATATTGACTATAATTTCATAATATGTAATACAATCCTGAAAATTATGTCTGCTCGTTCTGTCTCATTTGGTTTTATATATTTTTGCAAATGTATATTTTATTACTTAATTCTTGCTAAAAAAAATCACTACATGAGAGTAGTTTTTCTGGTTTTTCATTCACTATTATGGATTTTGTATATCTCTTACTTGTAGCTTAGTTAAAACTATTATTATATAATAATAATTAATGTTATTGTATATAAATATTATTTCATGGAAATATTGATGTCAACTACGGCGCTCCATGCGTGTCCACCCGCTGGCGGTGCGCTGGCGCCTGGCGTGTTTATGCTATCAGTTAATTTATTAAAAATCGTTATAGTAAATCTTAGAATTTAGTTTTTGCTTCGGTTCTTGTCGCAGCTTGTTGTCGCTCATTGCAAATTTATATAACTGAGGACGTATTTCTCATATACTTATTAGCTTTCTTCAAATTAAAGCTTCGTTAACCATGCTCGCATTTCATATTAACAAAATTATAAACTCTGATTGCAAAAGCTCAATAATTCAATCGACACTTTTGCTATAACTTTTTGGAAAAAATATTGTATAACTTATTTATATTAAATACGATTCCTATTAAATTTCATTAATATCGAGTTGGGAAGTGTTTTAATGTTGCGAATCTGATTACTGCTAATTGAAAGGCATGCAAACTATTCAGTATGAATACTATTTCATCTAAATTTTGATTTTTGGCTACAGAATAAAATCACTTTTATAATAATTGTACGCTTATGCATTTCTTTACATTGCAAAGGACAAAAGTTGAATACGAAAGAAGTAGAGATGCGGGTAGCAATAGAAGAAAAACAGCGTTTTGGAATTTTTCGATAAGGAGAAGAGAACTTCGGATTAAAAACAAGTTTAGCAAGTTTTTAGACCATTTCGACTGCTTCCAGCTTATAACGGAAACTTTTTGTATTTTTCTGGGCATAAGGATAAGAAAATGGTTCAAATTTCGCTCGGAAAAATCTCGTTTCAATAGTTTTCTAAGTAGAAGGAGCAAAACACTAGTTCATAGAAACACACGTTTTCATGGCGATAGTGAAGCTATACAAAATCTCGAAGGAAAATTCGGAAGATGTTTACTTTTCTTAGCAAGTGGCACCTACTTTTGTCACTGCAGAAGATGCTTGAATATAAACACATTTTTGGGAAGGGCGTGTTAAACCATAGAAGAGGTTTTAAATAGAAATGCTTTCCAGAAATAACTACTTGAAAAGATGATTACAATATTGATAGCCCTTAACTGTACGAAGTTCAAATTGTGGGAAGATCGATCGATGCATAAAAATTTTTAAATATTGGATTTCACCAATGTGCGGGAGTGCTTATAGATGACCATTAAAAATGTGAGTAAAAATAATGTGAATATTAGAATTCTTGGTAGGAATGTGCCAGATTTCAGATTTGAAAGTTACTGGGTGAGAAGCAAAAGAGTTTGTTCGCACTTTGGGGGTTTTACTGTAGCAAAAATGAATTACCAAAATCAAATATCGATCCACCCTACTGCAAACTGGATTGATTGTATTGTACTCAGGCTAAAACAGAGTTTATAGCAATTAATGCCTGAAGACAATCCCAGTATAATTTGCGTTGCGAATGGGAGTGACTGAACTTCCAATAAACTTATGAAACATGAGAGCAGCATTTCGTTTTTACTCCAATCAATTCAGATATGAATGAATTGGTCCCAATTGAATTAATCTAGTGTGGTATAACGCATATCGAACTGAATTCGCTAACATTTTTGAAACTCATAAAAACTGATCTCTCTTTAATTGGATTTTATGTGGAGTTTTTAATTTGAATGTATTCAACTAATTACAAATAAATCCATATCGATTCATGACCTGTGTATATGTATTTGTATCTAACTTTGTTACAGTTGTTGCTCTGCTATTTATGAATACATTTGCTGCTGGGGTAAATTGTTTCATACAGTTTCCATCAATGTTTCCATATTTTGCTACATTTGCCTTTGACTTTTGCTGGTTGTTTGGTTGTTCGGTTGCTTTGTTGTTGATAATTTAAATTCACGTGTTTAAAATCGACTTATTTGTTGTTAATTTCTGTTTGGTATTATATTTGCTAAATGTTTACTTTTAGATTTATACTTTCGTTTTATTGTAGTAAAAGAACTAAATACAATTGTAGATGTTTTGTTTTGTTGTTGGTTGCTTGTTTGTTGTTTGTTGTTGTAGACTTGTTTGCTTAAAGTTAAATATTCTGTTAAAATCTTTGCATTTGCTTCAGTTCTCTTTCGTGGCTGTTACGGTTCTAGATACTTGATATACATATGTATGCATTTACGTGTGTTTGTTTTGTTTTGTTTTGTTTGTATATAATTTTGTGTTTGTTGTAAAATTTCATTACCTTTTTTTGCTTTGTTGTATTGAATACTTAAATTGCTTTGCTTGCGTGACTTTATTTTTGTATTTTTTGTTGTTGTTTTCATATTATTATGTTTTAATTTGTATACGGTTTTAAATCGAAATTCTTCTAGTTGAAGGCAATCGGCGAATTTATTTGAAATCATCTCTGCAATTCATTTACAGTTTAGTTTATTATTTCAAGCTATCTTCAAGTTCTAAATCTAAATTATTGACTTGTTCGCTTATTAATAAGTTGCCAGTAGAGGTTTGAGTATTTTCATTTAATGAAATTAAGTATTTAATTGTAGATTGCGATTAAATAGAACTACTTAGAAGTACCTACTTGCATATTGCGAAATATTTACACTAGCTTCGACTTAATTTCCTTAATATGTTTACAGCAGATCTCCTCAATTTATTGCATTTAATAATTTTAAGGCAGTTTCAATTTTGTTCTTTAAAGGTATTTCAAAGAAAATTGCTTTTAGGCTTCGAACAGAGAGTATAAAGGAAGAACAAGTAAAGAATGGAGAATGGGTGCGGTTCGGAGTAGGTGCGACGCGATTTACAATATAAGTGGTACACTCTGATGAAAAAAATCGCCAGTTGTTCAACGCTTTCTTCAACTTCATTATCTCTCATATACATACATGCATAGTCAGATGAACGTGTCGAAAAATTGCGGTAGTGCGAAGTCGGGTTACGCATAGTATACGCAACCGAAAATATTAAAATCAATGCTCCTACTAAGATTATGGAAGACAGCCTGAATTTAGCGATTAGATTTTACGTTTTCGCAAATCGCGCAGCAGTGAGTCTAAACGTAAAAAAACTTCGGATCGGTGACTCATCGGTGCCTTTCAGAATTTATACGAATTTATCCTGTAAAAGTGGATTTAAAATTATAGCATTTTTAAAAGATGTACATAATATTAATATACATAATATTAATTTTTGAATTTCTTATGAAAGCTTAATTCATCAACAAGAGTGCAAATCAGCTTTAGATCGTTGCGTTAACTAAGTTATTTTAACTACCACCACCCACCAATATTCTTGCTTTTCTTCAGGAAAATTCCTTGCCCGTCTGGTCTGTTACTACGTAATGCAGATGAAATGACGTAACGAAAAATGCGAAAAATCACAAAATTATAACGGAAAAATTTTTGCATAAAAAATGGGCAAAAAACGCGTGCAAAAAACTACGTAAGGCGGGGGATTACGTCTTCGCCGAAATGCGTCGCAAATTGCCGGGAAGCGTTTCGCTGCATTCCTTAACCCTTAATCTACTACGTAGAGCAGAAAAATCCTGAAATTTTCCGGATTGCGGCGAAAATTGCGATTTTTCCTTTTTCGTTACGAATTTTCTTGCTGCACTGTATTTGAATTTCATTTGTTGCGCACGAAAATATGCTATGGAAATGATAAAATTCGCGCGGTTTTTCTGTTTGAAGTGTACTTAAGCAATACAGTAGAGCGCAAAATAATAGCACAATTTGTTCATTGCTTTACAATAATTTATTTCAACTCTCTCATCGATTTTCTCTAATTATTGTCTTCTAATTTTGCATATAAGTAGTTGCCGCTAAGAATGCTGCAGGAATAAAACGAATTGCAGCAACTGAGGGAAAGTATCTAGTATGCAGAAGAAGCATAAAAGCTCTATTGTACTTCCCTACTTCTCTACACTAAAAACTCAAAGACGTTAAATTAATTGAGAATTAATTGCCCTTCAAACTTCAAACAAATGCATAACATAAATGGCTAAATTTTTCTTCTCCCGGTTGCAGTTGAATTTCAAATATTAGCTACTTAGTGGTAATTTGATGGCAATTTTATGTTCACAAATCTCCAACTGGCAGTTATGTTTTAGATTATTTGACAATTTTGATTTATTTGAAGAGTATCAAAAATTCTCCTTGCATTGCAATTATGACCACTTCTTTGTACAAAAGTTGTATTACTTCGTACGTATGCATGTATATGTTACGAATATATCATATTAGCTTTCCTAAGGAAAAAGAATAACATTTCACTTGACATAATAAAATTACTACTAAGCCTATTGATTTATTACTTTTAAGAATTGACATTCCGTAAGTGATTTAATTGTTAGTGAAACGAATAGAACAGAAACCCATATATATGTACAAATATGTCCAAAGGAGAAACATAGTTATAATACAGTATATATGCATATGTCAACAAAAATTTAATTAAAAATTAATATTCCTACTTTTGGGTTCTTCAGAATGCCCGAGGGAAGCATTTGTGATAGCGCTAAAAATTAAAGTTAGAAAAATTTAAGATGTATAAACAAGATATACAAAAACTAACAAAATTATGCGGCTCTTCAGAAGCGGCAGAATGTGGTAAAAATATAAATAATTCAAGAAAAGCTTCCAGCAAGTTGAACCTATTCAAGTTTCTGCGACTACGATGCCAATAAGATATGGGATTGACATTTGATATTTCTACTTAATTGCTACCACTTGCCTGACTTTAGTATTTAAAGCTAAGCCTGTGAATTTCTCAATTGCCCTGTCATTGAAGCGATTAAATAAGATCGTTCGTTCAAATAAAACACACATTTTAGCGAATTTATTGAATATCCTTGCAATATCTTATTCGTGTATGACATTGACTTTTATAAAATAATATACAACAGATCGGAATAAAAATATGTACTACAAAACTATGGAAAACAAAATTAAAAATAATAATAACACACAAGAAAAGCAACAAAATCATGTAAAGTGAAGTGGATAGTTCTGGATTGAAGTGTACTCGTATAAGTAGTTTCGTTGTCGCACTTATTGCTCATGTTTCACCTTTACTACATGCTTGGCTATATTTCTAGATTAGTCTAACTATCTTACAACTCTCACTCCGAAATGAGTCTTCGGAAAATCAAGAACGCAAATTCGCATGCTACAACAAATTCGAATTCGAGCCTTACATAATTTACAATAGCAGTTCCCAACTCTAGAAGCAACTTTGAAAATAAAGTTTGGCCTTCTCACCGCTGCATACCCTTTCGATTCTGCAGCTCCACGCTTGCCCTTATTACAGTATGTTGGTATCAATAAGGGCATACATTTGATCTCATTTCAAGTTTTATTTTAAAACTACAAGCTTTACAAGAATTAAGTACGAAACTGCGCTGCGCTGCGTTTGTAGATCGTTTGAAAACTAATGGCGATTTTCCACATTATATGCTTTTACTACTAGTTTAAATGCAATAATTCAAATTTTAGTTTTATATTACACATTTCAATATTTGTTGTTGGCGACTAGTAAAATAAATTATGCCTCAAACCATGCAAGTTAATTAATCAAAGTACTGAAAGTGGCTAAAATGGCTACTGAACAAATTCTTCCAGCTGCACTGGTCGGAAGAGTTCCCTCACTTACGGCCTAGTACGTCTTTAAATACTATAAAGTAACTAACTACCTAAGACTTATGACTGCAATGCGCGCATCTATGCATGTGTGTTCTATGTATAATTGTGAAAACTTTGTCCAGGAACAAAATCGATGGCAACGCCTCTACTCTTGTATTACAATTCTGCTTATGATTCCGATAGTATGTACAGATTTCTTAATTTTACCGCTTATACACTTTCTCCGACTTACATATAGATCTTACGCAATGATATTGTGTCACTAGTTTCTTCATTAATTTGCTTTATTTATAAATTTTACTTTAATGCATTTAATTTTACTTTATTTAGCACCGCACTTAAATTTTTTAGTTATGTACATATACTCCCTTTGCAATCCAAGTTCCCTCATTGCGAAAATCGAATATAAATTTGGAGTTTGAAGTCGATTGATTGAAATATTAAAAATGCGCCTTATTTATTCTATTACTGTTACCTAATTTTCCTAATATTGGCAGTGTATTTTTCCCCCAGATGAGTTTACAATTCTCCGTTCTATGTATGTATTGCATGTAATAAATATCGTCCTTTGTCACTATTTCTTTTCGTATGTGTGCTGTTGGTGTCCAAAAAGAGTGAGGATTAAGTGTTGGGTGCTAGCCAGGAAGCGAACTTTTATTCTCATTGCTTTACACGTTGTTTAACATCATCAATTATGCTGGAACGTAGAGCGATAGGTATGTTGCTCAGCTGATTAAGTGGAACTGCAAACCCTGTTGGCTGACATTGTATGGTGCGCTTTTAATCTAAATCAAAGTATAGACCCAGTTTCAGCAAGTCCTTACAATTCGCTAGGCTCTCCTATCTACCATATTTGAGTTCAGTGTAGGCTTCCTGAATAATCACTTTCCTCCTCAGTCTCTCATGCACTACTGCTGGATCGCAAGAATGTGTACGAGTTCAACGCATCTTATTTGGACGGATATTTGGAAAGCATTGTGAAATGCGAGTACTTGTGTCTGTTAATGGGTGGCATGAACGACTCCAAAATGCCCGATCGGATAATAGAAATTGTTGTAAAGGATTGCAAAGACGATTATGAAACTGCAAATCAGACTCTGTCTATGTACGTACCAATCTATGTATATAATAATCTGTATGTGTTTTGGTTCGTTTGTTTAACTGTACATGCTACTGCTGTTATAGTTTGTGTGAGTATTCGGTTTTCAGTTATTCAATTGCTGTTCCTTTCATACACAAGTTTTTTTTTATTACTTTACAGTTTTTGCTTAGTTGTATCCACTTTCTCGATTATACTGATATTTCTTTAATACTAAGTACTTTTGCTCTACTTGGCTTGTTTCATTCGAATCTATTCTGTTTTTCTGTTCTGATGTATTCGGATTTACATAATGGAGTTCTGCTCATCCTGCCTTATGCCTATCTGTTCCTTATTATTCATTGTGTACACTTCTTTTTCCAGTGCCAATGTACATATGTTACGAACTGGCTTAAGCTGTGACTGAATATTCGTTCCTTTAATTCGGTTACTCAATGATGCGCGCTACGTTATGTTTATTTTTGCAATATGCATGTATATGTAAATGTGTAAGTGACTATGATTCTTTGACTATCGATTTGTTTGAATGATATTGATAGTTTTTTTGTGGCTTTTGTCAGTTTTGTAAAAAATGTGCATACTTTTGGCGTGATGATCGATTTTTTTGGGGGTCTTTGGTTTTGCCTTTTTTGGGTGATATTGTTTTTATAAAAAGTTGACTTCCGGATGTGCCTACGTTAATTAACACGTTTAAATGTCATTTTTCCACTACAAAGATGCAATTTTTCGCGTTTGTCGTCCCAACCGTTCCCGATGATCTTTACGTTGACAAGCTAGGTGCATTGTAAGCTGATGTTCGATGAATACATATAGGTGTATAGATACATACATACATAAATTCACTTACATACGCTATGCTAATACATACGTTCAAATTGTACACTCTTAGTTGTCAAGTTTACTATTAATGTTTAAGTCTAAAATCGTTACTGTTATCGCTACAGTTGATGACTTCGATGGATGTGATGCGTTGTTTGTTATTACTGATTGAACGTCGATGACTGTTTCTAGTGATTTCGATGGCATGTTTGCTGGCGTTCACTAGAAAGCGTTACTTGTTGTTGTGGCAGCGATTGCGATTGCGTTTACGGTTGATATTGTTGTCGGAGTGATTGGTGTTCAAGTGGGACGACAAATTGCATTTTGTATTGTTTCTAATACTCCCAATATCATGCATCCTGTATTTCACCTTTTAATCCAGGCACCCTGTGGTGTTGGTTATGTCCTAAGCGATTCGCTAAATCCTGTACAACATCACGAAATATAACTGTGTCTATATTTTCACCTAATAAATACAATAAAAACCAATCGCCCATCTTCGAACGACGAACGATTATTTCAATAGCGTCGCGACGCACTAACCTGTAAATCAAATCAATGAAAATGTTTAAAAATTTAAGAAAAAGTAGATTATATTTAAATGATATGAACAACTAGTGAGACTTACCTAAATCGCATTCGAAATAAGTACACCCGCATGCGGGGTGAAAATATTATAACTATCCTGTATACTATCGTTAAAAATGTTAGTATCGTTAATAATATAAACCAGAACCAAAGGAAAATATATATCTTCTCATTGACGACATTCAATGGCAGAATGCAGATGGCGTCGTGTTTTTCCACCTGTAAATAAATATACATGACGAATTAAAGCTTGTAATCCCTGCTGTTCTACTACGAAATCTTTACTTACCTCCCCACTTGAACCATATTTAAAAAATGTACATTTGGTCATTCTGGGAAATATGTAAATCATTGGATCCATACGATCCTCTTGATCGGCTTCCATATACTCTATCACATCTAAGCCAAATGTCATAAATTCGCCATCGAAAAATCGATTCATAAGAAACATTTGACCTGTGGGTGGAAAAATCGAGTATTAAATTTGATGTAAAACGTAATATCCATAGTGTTAGTGTCATAGTGTTGGCTTAATTGGTATCTAGTTTGTGAGGATCATAATGCAATTTTATCGACGAAGCTCAAAAAGCAGACATCCAATCACTGCCACGAATTTCCACAATGGAATTTCCATTCTGTCCCACACACGTGTGCAATTCATTTTTGGATTAATTTAAGATCGGCGTCGCGGAGAAGCAAAGTTTATAAAATTGTATGTGAACATAAATATTGGCGCATCGATCGACCCGGACCACAGCATCTGCACTCCATTTTAAATACTTTCACACTATGCATAATCGAGCTGGCGATAGTCTTTGTATATTTTTATAATACACAATACCTGCTGGCAGTTCATTATTTTGATATTCTGTCAGTTTAAGCAGGAGCAGTTTTCTTTCACATCGTGCCACAGCAACGGCCATAAAGTAAATAAAATGGGGACTACAAATATCGGCGATCGGTGCCACCACTGCTCCAGACTGGCCTGTGTTTATTTTCATTCGCTGCCAAACACTGGTCAGCTTATAAAAGTTAGCCATCGTAATTTGTTTATTTTCATGAATTCGTATAAGAATAGCATCGATTTGCATGATCACTTGTGAAATGGGTAAGTAAATGCATTTCAAATTCTTTTATTGGGATTTGATTGACTTGGTCTAATGTGCGGTCGAACATAAGCTATTTAGACAGCCACTATCGTTCGTGGTTAATCACAAACCGAAATGACTTTGGCGGAGTGGAGGGGGTACTAATGGCATTGCGGCGCACTACTATAACTCACCTATCACATTTATAAGTGCCAACAATTCGCACACATAGTATCTGTAAGCCCACCAATTATGATATCTGTAATGCGGAAAGTAGATCGTGTTAAAGTTGCATTTTGGTATGCCTTCCACTCGAACTTACCTTAGATTTTCCCATAAATAATCTAAAAGTAATTTCTTTTTTTGTTTTTTCTCGGCTTCGGAACAAATTCCTATATCTAAGTCCATGATAAGCGCGTGAATTTTGCCACCTTCCCAAGATTTCCACAGCCATCTTGGTGTGTAAAATAATATTGCCTGAAACAAAAAATTAATTCACACTTTTAAATACGTTACATATACGAAAATAATGACATGAATTAGTATTGATTTTCTGAGGCTTCCATAAGCCACAAGCACCCTGTATGTGTTGAGACATGCCTATATTTTTCGTTGTTTCGATAATCTGCAGTAAGTCCAGAACATGTGTTGCGCATTAGCATGTCAAATTACAAAACTCTATTGTGTTCAATTCTGTCGTCAATGTCAAAAGTATTAATTACTTAAAGCTATTTCTGTTGCTTGTTGTAGATATCTGTCGGTCGGTCTGTCCATCTGTCTGCTCGCATAAACGACTTGTGGAGATTAGTTGTTTTTTTCAAACCTTCTGATTGGTGAAGTAGTTCCACAGATGTGTAGGTATTAAATTATATTTTGAGCATGTATTCACATGCAGACAGCATACTGTAAATATATAGTCTAGAACAGCGCTACTCAAACTTAGTAAAGCGAAGACTGTTATGTAAAACTTTTACTTTGACTTTCAAGAGCACTATTCCTTAACTCTTTTTGGAGTATCTGGAACCTTTAGAAAACGTGTATCTACCAAAGCCATTTATAATTCTAATGAATGAAGAATATATTGATCGATTTTATGATTTGACATAAATGTTTGAATACCCTTTATATTTGCAACAAAGATATAGATCACTTTCGGGTGTGCGTTTAAGGGCTGAAATTTAGCCACAATTCAGAATAGATAGAAAATTTGGGAGAAAGACTATCACTCAGAAGTAAGAAGCCAAATTATATTAGCCCAATTCACAATCTTGTGCAAATGGTCTACAATTTGGTAGTAGTAATGGTCTACAGTAGTTTTGACAGTAGTTTGCTACAAAACTGTCAATTGCAAAAATCCCAGACCATTTGCACAAGATTGTGAATTGGGCTATTGTACTTAATTTGTATTGTATGCAAATTATTATATATATTTTAATTAATTTCTGGCAAGAGATTATAACAAAACATCTCTGGCTATGTTCATATTAAAATATTGTTATACAAATAGTATTACAATTAAAATAAAAGAATTGAGAATAAGTGTTTTAAGCATTCTTAAAAAAGTTGTTTTCCCTTGATTATATTTTTAATGGCACAAATCATGTTTTTTTTTGTTTTAAATACAAATCGCTGCATTTTACTTAGATTGCCATTAAATGTCACAAGTTGTTGTTCCATCGCTATACAAAAATATTATTATTCTCTAACAATCGCAAATTTCTCGACGCAAAATAAAAAACATCTCATTTTGTATCTTGTTAGCAGGGTTGACATTATACAATACAAACAATACACTCATAAAAAGTTGCGCGCGAATACGGATGTCGGATGCTTGGGACCAGAGAAATGTCAAGTCAAAATCAACTAATGCCACAGACTATAAAATGCCGCCGTGGGAATTAATGCTCTTGAGACTGACAAATTAATAATAACCTGCATCGTAAATCAACACTGCGAATCAGTGGAATACACTGTAAATAGAGCTGCACCGTTTCACAAAGATTCAGCCACTCCGAGAACTTTGCTTTTTCGTATACGTAATCCTTTCGTAGGCGGACTCGCTTGATCGAGGGAATTAAGTAAAATTTCGCAGACCAGATGCGAGTGCTCAATGCTATTTTATGGCGCTTCTTATTGTCTTAGGCAACGTCATATGTTTTCGAATAATTCCGCGGTATTAATTAGACTAGCACACTTGTATGCAATAAAATTTTATTGTTTAATTTCTCGCAGGAGAATATGAAAATGTGAAGCAGTTATCTTATTTTTGAGTTTATTAAATTTGGCACTGCAGTGGGACTTTTATGCCGGCCATAATTTATGATTTTATGAAAGCAATCAAAAACCAAAATTCACGACGAAAGAGGTTACAGTTCAGTCAATTTATGATGGCAATCTGCCTGAGGTTGAACGGGCGTATTTCATTGGAATATGACGCAAAGACAGCTTTTAGATTTATTTGAGTGAATCGCTGTCCACTAACAAAGTGCGCTGCGAAAGTTTGACCCCCCTATAATGATTGCCTCCTATAGAAACTGGCAGGAGTCTCGAATTGCTTGCATATGCAACGCATTTTGCACGAAATGCACGGATGCAGTCAACATGTGCGCCATTCGCTGCACACGCACTCCAGATTGGCTGCTGATGGCTTCGGCCCGCTCGCTGGCATCGATGACGATTTGATGGAAGTGAAGCGTACAATGTTGCCTTTTCCTGCACCGGCTTTTGTTTTCATGCAAATGCGCGTTGCACGTTGCAATTCTGTATGCAACTCATTTTGCTGTTATTCTGAGCAACAGTTTGTGTTTTTTTCTTTTCTTCGCTTAAACTTGGCAACTTTTCAAAATATTCTCAAGTTAAATGCATTTCAATTCCTCGAATGCATGCTGCCCAGAGAAATACGGAAGCAGTTGCCCGCCACTTCACGTACATAGATACACATAAACATACCTACATACATATATGTATGTATATGAACAGCGGCGCGCTCTGGATATACTTTTGGGGAGATTTTGATTTAGTTATCAACATTTTCAATCAAAATCGGACTCTAAAAAGGGTATCAAGGGACGAAGGAAATTTTTTAGATGGAAATGCCAATTTCATCATATTTATGTGTTATCAAGGCATGAAAATATGGAATAAACGGAAAATGCTAGCGCCCAATAGCTCAAACTTAATGTTTAATACATCAGATTTTTTTACAGTATTTCCGTACAATACATATTTTAATTTTGGCAAATATTGTTCTTTTTATGGTTATCAAAATTATCACTATTCCTGTAGATTTTGAGTGGTTTTTCTTCATGTAAACCCTAGGATTTTCATCGATTCCGGTTTATGCATATAAGTGGCGAAACAGTCCCTGTAACAGAGTGTGCTCGATCTACGTAATTTAGCATAATTTAACGGGAACTACAAATTTATTCTATAGCCGTATCCAAACGGGTTTGAGAAACAAATATATTAAAGATTAAAATCTTTAATTTATAAAGCTAATTAAACATGATAAACTGAAGCAATCCCGAAACTCTTGTCCAGGTGTCCCCACTAAAAGTGCTTATACTGAAGCGATTTTGAAATTCGGGGATGCCGGATTAATTTTTAATAAAATTTCCTCTGCAAAAAATTCGTGATTTTATAAAATACTCCAAAACCTTGGGATTTTCAGCCCTAGTACCGACATATGCATGTGTAAATATATTCATGTATGATCGCTCGAGAGTCTTAGCTTGGATCAAAATACTAATGATAAGACACTCTCAACTGGCACCCCCGATTTTCTCTTAGACTGCACGCATCTCCCTTAAGGCATCGCATTTCTCTTATATCTCTTTTGAATCCTGCTCTGCGGCGAATTGGCTCGTGGCCAACATAAATATGTCATACTTCCAACGTCGTCTGTTACTGAATAAGCATCGGGCGATCCAGCGGGCAGATCCGCACTCGCAGCGCGCCGCCAGATACATATTCATTCAGCGTTTCTGTTGTCGACGACGACGCCGACTGTTTAACAAATTTGATGTATGATCGATTGATTTAATACAATGTACAATATTTTGCCAAAACGCCGCAAATATTTTGAGTGGTTTCCCTTCATGGAAAACTGCTCCGGAAAAAAAGTTTAAGTCATGCTTTTAAGTTGATATAAAGTGGTAGTTCTAAAGTGAATCTTTCACTTTTCAGAAAATATGATTTTGATTTTTGTTAAAAAAAGAACAAAAATTTTATTGTTTTTCCGATCAAGCTGAAATGATAATTTGCAAATGTAGTGCACAGGCCATTGTCTTTGTTATTGCATATGCTATTAGGCATCACAACTCACGCAAATGTGACACGTTTAGACGCCAGCACTTGTGTGAGTGCCTTAAGAAAAATTGAGACCACAAATAAAATGTCGCCTTCAAGCGAACATAAATAAATAAATTTAAAAAAAAATCATTCACGTCTGACATATTCCATCGCATTGTTTTTGGAAATTGAAAACTGCCAACTATGCGCCTTTCTAAAAACTGGCCAGCTGCCTGTCTAGCACTCTGCTCTGGTTCATAAAGGGGTGACTTGGCTGATGACTGAAGGGTAGGTACATCCTTCCTGAGAAGACGTCTTTGCTCGACTAGCTTCTTTTTGTAGTTTAAGCAAAAAAATGTGGAATCTCATTTGAAGCTTTTGGGGGTTACACGGACCCTGCAACACCCCTATTGGCAGCAGAGCCCACGCTATCCGCACTTAAGCTATTATCAAATGAGCGACAGGTGTAATTGCTCTCCAAAAATCAATTCTGTCATTTATCATTGAGAAAGTACGACCACGCCGCACTCACCCGTGTCCCAACATTCACTCACCCGCCCACTGGCACACAACCACACGCACACTACTTCGAGCTCATGTGTACAAAACAGGTCACTACGTCATCACTTAAATGGAGGAAAACACCGTGCTAAAATTATTCAGCGTGTGATCTGCACACATACACACGTACTCGCCCTCGCAAACAGTGACTCTTATCACT
The DNA here is from genome assembly GCA_963457695.1 of Neria commutata. NCBI lineage: Eukaryota > Metazoa > Arthropoda > Insecta > Diptera > Micropezidae > Neria > Neria commutata. The sequence continues at coordinate 25,358,552 of OY735249.1, read as the reverse complement.
TAGGGATTCCAAATCTGGGATTCACCATATAGGTACGCTTTCTTATCGCCGTGTACGCGTTTCTATCGCGCTTGCAAGCCATACAGCTCTTCAGATTACACAATGATTCGCCGCCAGCCACGCTGAAACTTTTTGGCTACGATAGAGATGATGTTGTGCAGCCAAGATTAGACAATTTGGTTAGTGTCACGAAGCGATTATAGACGTCGCCGCAGTCCACATATGTGTCTATAAATAAATTTATTATAGTATTTCCCTCTTTAATGACGCGTAGACGCTGCTTTTGAATTTAGTGGAGACGTTTTTAGTCCGCCGAGTTCAAAATGGAAGGCAATGGCAAATGCGAAGGCGAAGGCGAAACGGAGATGCGACACATGTGCGCGGATACGCGAGTACAAAAGTAACGAGCAAGTGCTAGGTTTAGCAACTTTAGTTGAAACCAATGTGGAGCATAAACTGTCGCGAAAGATAAGGCAATCACAAAAATTGCAAGCATATTTCCACATACGGATGCTTTCTCTCAGACCACAACTGGCCATGGTCTCAGCGTCTCAGCCATTGACTACCGAGTAACCATACTCGCACCACACAAACGCAAACACAAGTGCAGACGGTTTAGGACTTCATTAATTATAATGCATACGAGGAAGTTGTAATATTTCGTTCACGTTCACATTTTTACAATGTATAGATAAAGATTAAGATTTCAATTATGAGCTGATAAATGCACGAGGATTTATGTGTGGCGGTTGTTGTAAGTGTGGTTATGTGTGTTATAAGTTGTGCGCGTATAAGTACGTCATTAGTCTATGCCGATTTGCTTAATTTGCTTCAACTGTGAAGTGATGTATTTATTTTTATTGCAGAACATCATCATTGTCAAGCGAGTGGGAGAGGGGGGAAGCTTGCAGAGACGCTAACAGCAAGAGCAAAAATATTAGAAAACTATTGCAGATCCACAGTTTTAAGGAACCTCGCCTAATGTTTATGTTTATAAACATTCTTAACAAATTAACAACATTTTGATTTTGAACTCTCATTAAAGAGATGAATAACAATTTATAATCATAAATTAGCAGGCCAATTAATAAGTCAATCCTTCAATGGAGCATTAATCAAAACCTAATGCAAATCGAGAGGAACGCGCTAATTGCATGCTGATTTATGAGACGAGCTGAAAATTTGATGGAAAAATGTTTAAATGTATTGAGTGGGGATGTTGTGCCGGGGCAGGAAATGCACACATGTGGGATTCTAAGAGCGGACAGGATGGCACGGTTTAGCTACAAGCTCAAATTGACCAATTTACATGATAATATAACGCACACATATCCTTCATTCATAAACGTATGGATGGATGCGTTGTATAGTGTCTGGGGACAATTTTTAGGTACGACAATTTTTAGAACAATGCGATGAGCATAAGCACCTACAGCTTTTAAAATCAACAGCTGATATAATGCAATTTTCTCAATTCAACAGTTTAGCACTTTTTAAAGCATTAATAATTCGGGGCTGCATTTCTTTCTGGATCCACGAACTTTTCTTTGTTCTTTGAATTCATATGAATTAGTTTGTATGTAAAGCTTTCAACGTTTCATTATATAGGAGTAACTATACCCACCTGAAAGAAAAGGCAAAAACACACCCACTGATAGTATTTGTAGTGTTTCTTTTCATGTGCATCACCATCGGAATTGGCAATGCCGGGATATGGCACCGAGATGCCTTGCTTTTTAGTGAAATAGTTTTTCAGCGTATAGGTGGAGTGTATCCAACAGTACGTGTTGAGAACGTCCTCTGGAATATCTTTGGTGTGAACACAATCGATGGGGTTGCCCACATATTGGCGTGTGGTTATTATCAATGAGAAGGACATCAAGATCATCACAGTAATGGAGTAGTGCAGGCGGAATACTGGCGAATCGGTTTGAATATGACTGACCTTTACAAGGTTTTTCAATCCACGGAATATATCTAACATTGTTCGCGTTCGGAAACAACAGAAGCCGATGTAACGGATTGGTGGATTGATGTATTAAGTTTTCGTTTATTGTTTGTGACGTTGATGTTGATGTTGTTGTTGTTGGTGTTGGTGTTTTATGCAGTTGGTGTCGTTGTTGTTTTGCTGATTTTCGTATGTTCTTTTCGGATTGCTTAAGTAGTTTTTTAAGTGCGTGAGCGTGTGCGTCTTAAATGAATTTCCTTCATTTTCCGCATGGCCTCGCAACGAAACATTTCAATTTATCGTTCAATTTCGATATTGAACAAAAGGTCTTTCTCTTTCTGGGCAAGGCCATAGCTTGATTTTGTCTCAGAACCGGCTGGACCGTGCAGATACACTTGCACTTACGCTTACATATTGCAGATGCGTTTATGTATATAGCTTGTCTGGCCGATTTGCAGCTCGAAGCACTCACAGCTTGGCTGCTTTGTTTTGATGACGATGACGATGACGATGCCGATGCCGATGCCGATGATGGTGATGTTCGTTTGGTTTGAATTAAAATCATTTGCATTTTCAAGTGTAAAAGAGTGTAAATTTCAGCTTCTTAAATCCCTGTTCTTCACATTGCGTGGAGGATATTTTGCAAGAGCACAATTTTGAAGTCTTTTTAAAATAAGGCACATTCGAAACTAAAATAACACACAAGAATTGCATTGGTTTCACTTCTGGAGCAGATGCACACCACGGCACGTATTTAAATATATTTTTCGTATATGTAAAACATATGTGTTTATATCTGTGACTTCATATATTGCACTCTCATGCATATGCATGTATGGAGATACAGAAAAGTGAAGTTTAAAATTTGAAGTGGTTATTTCGCGTGTTCACTTCGAAAGTGGTGCATCGGCATGTAGCTAGCTAGTCACGCCTTTAGTCCTCGAGGTTTAGAAATTCTAAAAATTTTCCAATAGAAATCTAAGTATTTATAATTTATGTTGCTTGCGCTCTGAAATGCCCGTACAGCGCGTACCACGTGCTGCTCTGCCGTCCACGTTCAATATTTATACAAAAATTATAATATTATAAGCATCGATTTTTATTCAGTTTTTAAATTCCTTCCAATAAAACACTTCAAAATGATGAAAACATTCTCACGACGGGAGAGCACATTTTCCGCTGTTTACTTAAAGCTAATTGCTGGCAGAGGTAATTGAGTTCATTTCCAAAATCCACTTTCAAATATGCCCTCGCATTGTATTCACTTATGGGAAATTATGAAATTTTTTGCAGACTTTCCGGAACAGGCTATTATTGCTTAATTTTTTGTAGCTAGTGCGAGGTGGGCAGGGATTTGCAATGTTTACGTATAAACAAGAAAAGCAATGCCAAAGAGCAACTACTAAAGGCATAAAATCAGGGCTACGAACAGCACTACACCTTCCGATATTTCCGATATGCCGATTGTTTACAAACTTACGCAATAGCGCCGACTGTTGCTGTAGCAACGCGATTCTTCTGAAGTGTCGAACGTCGAACACTAATCGCCAAAGTTTCGTCAGACCTCCTGCTCTTGTGTAAACTGCACTTGACATTAGCTTGAAAGCTGCTACATTTTTGTTTACCTCCGGGCAGGCGAACGCAAACTTTGAAGGATATTCGTAATTTATGAGCCGCTAACTAGGTATATGCCAATACTATATGCCTAGTCAGTACGAAGAATATCAAACTGTTCTCAATTGAAGGCGGTTAGAAAGTACAATAAAAAAATTACTGCGAAACTGAATGTTTCACGTGGCTTCGAGGAACTGAGATCAAGAAAGATCGCTCGAGAAACACAATACAAATTAAGTCAGTAAAAGATACTCTTTGTTTGTTTAAAATAATATAAATCCATCTGCGAGAATTGAAACGAAATACATATTAGTCGAGCAAGTGCGTTTTATTGTGCTTTCCCAACTGAATGATAAAGCTTTTATCTGAAACATATACATATATAATCACATTAATTTTGAAGCACGAGCGACTAATGCTCCTAACATTGCGACAAAACGATTGTCGCATTTTCCAATTGCGGGAAAATAGGAACCAAATTGAATTCTCAAATAAAGAAGCAGCACCAACATATCAGGGTCTTCTTTTTATTAATTTCGTGTAGTTCAAAAGGTGAGCGATAGTTTTAGAAATTTTAATAATCGATGGAGAAGGTTTCTCAAGTCGTTCCCCCGATTCGCCTACAATTGGGTTTTTTAAAGCATAACAGCTACAGGTAGCAACAAGCAGATCCTCGAACCATCTCAGTTCTATTATATGCATTCTATATGAACGAATCGCGTCATACATATAAATGAAAAATTAGTATGGATAGTAGTAGCACTGCAGAGGAGGTATACATCTTCAAACCGCTGCCGCCTGTGGAGGCAGCTCTATGTCTGCAATACTAACAAGAATGCTTTCTAATTTAATTTACTCTTTTTATTGCTAATAAACTGCGAACTAATAAATCATTTCGAATGAAAATAAAATTGTTTAACACTTTTGGGTTATACACTCTTGTCACACGCATATGCATGTGAAAAGGCCGTTTCAAATATTAATGTGAATGCACGCACACATGCACACACAAACACAGGTACAGCGAAGACACATAAAAGAGTTTACATCTCTCGGCATGAAGGCACTTTTTATGTTTTTACGCATTTGCCACACTAGAAACAGTCAAAGTTTGTATCACTTCTTATTAACGAGAATGCGCGTTTGCAATGGACTGGAAAACCACGAAACGGCAGCGCCAGCAGCGGGAGCGGTAGCGGTAACGGCAATGGCGGCATCAGCATCCGCGCTGCTGTCAAAGGCAATTGTTTAAATGGAATTTCGTGAATAGCGTTGGGAAATGTTCAGCGCTCACTTTTGATCGTCTCGTGACTAATTGTGTTTTCCTGAGCAACGCGAAAATGAGTTGCGCCGGCGGGCAGATACACAGATACACAGATACACCGGAACGCAGGGACAGAGATACACTGGCAGACGCAGCAGCACGATGCGTGCATGACGTCCGAGCTCCATTCAAAATTTCGCAAAAGAGACTCGACCCTCGCGGGGGTGGGGGGTGGGGGAGGTTTACAGAAATCCAACCAAATACACTTGCACTTTTCACTTGACTTCGATTCGATTCGCGCAGGTAAACAATGGCGCGGGTGACTGTTTCCCACTGGACGGTGCCTGGCCAGCAAAGCATGTGTTACGTCCAGGCACACACACACCTGCACCTGCACCTGCACCTGCACCTGCACCTGCACCCGCACCCGAGGCATCTTGCAGTGCGGTGCGCTGTGTAAATAAACACACTGAACACATTTGCAGCAATCTTTTACGGCGACGAGTAAAACTGAAATTAAAGCCAAAACTGAAATGGCCGCACTGTCAGCGACACAGTTAAATGCGATTAACGGTTTGACGATTCGTACTTTCGCACAATATGCAACCGTGCGGTTGCAATCTTTCGAGAAATTCAAATAGTATTGCGAAAAGACCGCGTCAAAGCCGCACACATTTCAGCTGGGATACACTTTATTCTATATGCCACACAGATGCGTGTGCCCATGTGCATGTGTGTGCACTCAACACAGTAGAACACTGCTTTTTGGTAATTGTGCTCAATTTAGATTTTATGCATTTTTGTTGTTTTAGTATTTTGAACGGAGCAGACACGGAAAGACGGCCAAAATTATGGAAGAAAGCAGCTTCGCATTTACTCCCGCAATGCCGTAATGCCCGTACACGGCTCATAAACCACGGCGAGCAATGGAAATAGCGAGAGTACGTGGCCGGGAAACTGAGGCAGCAGCAGAGGCACAAACGATCACGCGTACGAGCCGCAAACTTCTGTACACGCACAGATTCACGATCGACGCACGCACGGACGCACATTCAACGCCACCCGCAACCACACCCGCACCATCTGCACCGAAACCGTCACTCCACCCGCACATGTGCGCTTATTTACAGACGGAGGCGGCACGCCACAAGCACAGACTCCAATTAGTTCGCTTGGAGTAAAGGGGGCAGCTCATTTACCCTGCCGCACTCTAGCTGGAATAAGGCACGTTCCTGCCGACGCCACCGCCACGTCACACCAGAAGCACTCCGTTACCGCCGTTACAGCCAGCGCAGCATTCGGACCCAGCGACTGTGGCGCGTTCACTGCGCCTCCAAAATAAACACTGGCCGGCCAGCATGGCGCGCCACAGCATCTTAGCGCACCATTTCGACTTGGTCACTGCTGGGGAAATCTCTTTGCCACCGTTCGCTCGCGGGAGCGCGTGGAAAACTATATGAAATTTTAGAACAAATCTCCGGCATCTGACATGGGAAATTAGCGCGAATTAGTGTCTCTCCCACTTGCTCTGCTTCGATCTCACTCACAGCGGCGCTCTTCGGGCACGCGAGAGCGGACTTGGCAATACTTTCGTTTCACTGTTCGACGCTCCGCTCGAGGCTGGTGCACACTTCCGGTTCGTTGTGCGTTTACCATGTAAATGGTCTGCTCGGCCGGCTAAATGTGCATTTTGGCCACATTTTTTCATCAGAAGTGTTGGCTCGATGGCATGCATTCGCCTTTCAGCGCCTCTGTATGTGTGCATGTTTCTCTGTTTTTGTTTGTGCATTTGCTGGTGTGTGTTTGGCCGTTATCGCTTGTAAGTGTTTGTGAACTATATGAAAACAATAAGTTGTTGATTGTGGTAGTTGAAACAATCTGCTGCAGCAACAATGGATTTTTATGAGTGTGACAGTGGTAAACATTCATTTCGAGATTGCTCCAAAGACGCCACTAAATGCATAATGAATTCACCACAGCCGATTCCAATGCATATAGTAGTGTTATCTATAGAGTAGCTATACCATGGTTACTATAAATCTTCTAGCCATGATTGACTGTTCCATCCAACATTATTTCACCAGCTTCAACCGAATTGTGGTTAAGGATCGACCCTGGCTATCAGACTAAATTGACATTTTGGGTTTTACCAAGTATCTCAGCCTGAAAGACACTTGCGTAGTTGGGTAAAGAAATCATTGTTTGAGGTTGAATTCATCAACGAAGAATCCAGTTCGCACACCGCCTGCCATTTGTAATAGTATAGGTAGTTGTGAATTTTATAGTAGGTACATATTTGAATTGTACTTGACATTCAAATCAGGATATTCACTTTAATAGTCATAAGATAATGTACATATGAGCCGTTTATTTTGAAAGGTGGGTAAGTCCATTTTTTACAAAAATGTAGATAATGACATTTTTAGATAAAACTTATTATGATCTTTCTATGGGTAAACAATTTACAGTAAAAACAAATTGAGATTTTTGTATTTGGGAGATAAAAGTTTTAGCTCTTCATAGTAGTGACACTGAGAGTGAAATGTAAACATTTAAATATCTCGCAATAACGGAAAGTGAACTTACCCCACTTTCTAAATAAACGGCTCATATATAGATTTATTTAAATGTCAATAGTTGGACCCTGGTGCAGGATTTCACTAGCTTTACTCTTAATGATCCTATAAGTTAAATTAGCACTGTGAAATTGGGCCTTGATCATACCAATATTAGAGTACAAATATATGTGCAATCATAAATTGGATTAGGAATTTTTTGATTTTATCAGTTAATTGAGAAAGTTGTCCCACAGTAATTTGCACACTTCATTATTGCTGCATAAATATTTTCAACGACATTTATTCCATCAGCATCCCTGTCAGGCTGCCCCATAGCGAGCTACATGGAGCGCACATTTTGCATTTTGTATTGGTGTGTGTGGCTTTCGCATGCTATTACAATGGAACCATCACTATGGCCACATTGGACTTACAGTGGCTGTTGCTCAAGCTCGTGCATGCATATCCTTTTACATTTGCTTCTTACGAAAATTTATACTGAATATCAATGGATTGCACGGAACTACTAACACAGCATCAGGCTTCACAACTACAATCACACAACTACAATCGAGCAACAGACAATAAGAAAGTGTGGCGGCTCATGCATTCATTCAGTCATTCATTCTCTCATTGATGCAACATTGGTGCCAGATGACGGCGGAACTTCTCCGCAGCTGCCACAGACGCTGCGAATGTGTAAGCTCCTGCCACGCGGAGCTGTCCCATTCCGATTTGCCATGATTGCCGCGTCGTCGGCGACATGTCACGCAAGCCAATGCGCCACATGTGTCTGTCGACGCGTCGGCGGACTGTCGGCCACTGATTGTGTGCCTTTCTGCTTTTGTGAAGGATGAGCGACAGGATGCGGACACAATTGTGGAGTAAATCAAAATTCATATGCATCTGGAGTTAAGGATTCGATCTACATAAACATCTGTGTGAGTATTGAAAGAAGCTAATAAAAGAAAAATTTATGAACAAGTCTATAATAAAATGACAGGCTCCGAAAAAACATAATTTCGTTTTGTTGTTTAATAGACTGTCTCCTTCCCTCCTCACCACTTTTTTAGTTTTGATCAAATGTTAATGAATACACTAATTAGTAATACTACATAATTATTATACGCCGCCGTGGATAGATGGATAAGTGCTCAGTCCCTGATGCGTGAAATCGCTGGATCGAATCCTATTCGACATATAACATTTGAGAGAAAAGAGGCTTCGCCTCTTTGCGCGCGGTGCCATCTCTCGCGACGAAGTTGCCAACTCTGCAAGAGCATACTTTATCGTAAAAAAATAGGTTCTCCCAAAAAAATTTAAGAAAAAGTATTCCGTTCGATCACGGGTATAGAATCCTCGTAAATATGTAGGTCCCGTCAACTTATGTTTTAGATAGAACGAGCACACGCAAGGTAACGCGAGAAGCTAGCTCAAAGCCTCGTTCTACAGGCCCTTGCGCCAATTATATCATATCAATTATGTATATCAGTTGTAGTAAACGGAATCTATTACTATTCCAATAGATGTCTAGTAATTTGTATCTCGCGTTGTATGAGCATCGCATATAGATGGTGTTAGAAAGATACTGTTTTATGATTGCTTTCTTTACTCAGTATTATTTGAAGGTACGTCAAATATGGACGGACACCAGCAAAGAGAAAATGCCGCCATATGTTACAGTTTATCTCCGATAAAGGCGAAAACGTAAGCCAAGCGGCTGAAAATTCGAATAGTGTTTATGGTTCTGATGTCCTCATACTCTAACAGGCAATCAGGCGCAATTTTGGGTTGTCGATTCCGTCCCGGTAATTTTAATGTCAAAGATGCGCAACCCTCTGGAAGGCCTATTGTAAAAAATATCGAAAAAGTCATGGAAATCGTCGAGTCCGACCGTTATGTAAGCACTGTTTCGATTGCCCAGGAGAACATGAATCGAATCAATCTAACATTATTAATTAAGTAATCTCAAATTCTTTTGCTTTAAATTGTTCTTTACCTAAATAAATTTTTAAAAATTTTCTTAACAATATTTGTTATTAGTTTTAGTATATTATTAAATTTTATTTCGCTTGTCAGTATAGATTTAATTCTTTGACTAAATAAATAAATATATATATGTTTCCTATCAGTTGTCTGTTTTTTTTCCGAGCATTGAGTCACGATAAGAAGTGCGCATTAGCTGTATTGTTCCTTCCTTCTATAGATAAAGCAATGGGAAACATGCAGCAGTAATAATTGCAGAAGATATCACACACATATTTTCGCTGCAGAAAGATTTTCCGATTTTCCCCAAGAATACATATAGGGAGATCATTTTAAACGAAGAATGGCACCGAGCAGCAGCAGCCGCCTGTTCCCGCCGTCCCGCCGTCCCGCCGTAATCACGTGACGCTTTGCTGTAAACAACGCAGCACAGAAGCAGCAGTACGCGCCAAAGCGCCAGTCAATATCCCGGAAGGGACAATGTTAATATGTGTGAGTGTGTGTGTGTAAGCAGCGTTGCAACTCCACTTGGTCAATGAACGCGCGCTGCGGCACATTATCGGCAGCATCAACACTGGCGGCTACAAAAACAGCAGCCAAAACAATAAACGACAAAGGCAAAGGGAACGGGAATGGGGAAGTCGGCGTTGGTGACGCACTGGCCAAGATAGATGCGTGCCTGGCCTTGTCTTGGGTCAGGCTTTGTTGCAGTAGCACTTTTTTCCAGCTTGACAATGAACTTTGTTGCAAAATTCTATTGTGAAAATACCAGCGAATTGAGCAAAACAAAAGGGGCGGAAGGTATTTGACATTGGCAATGGCCAGCGGTACCAGGTGCCGCAATTTCGGGATACCCTGCTTTGGAGTAATGTGGCAGCTAATGTGTGCCCCCTTTGGTATATGCATAATTTCTCAATGCACACTACACACACTCAAGCAATATTACACACATACACCCGAAGCAAAAGAAGTTTTAAAATTGCCATATATTCAAGATTTAAATGAAAAATCCACTTAGTTAACGATCTCACCATGTTACAGACCAGAGAAAAGAAAAACTCTTTAATTTTTATATAAATACTATGATTTTATTCAGGAGTAGGCTTACTCTGCCAGGAGCTAAAAATTTACAATTTAAAATTTTTTGTTGTTATAAACTTAGACTCTTCCAAGAAATAATAACAACTGAAGTAGCAGCCCATTGTGACTGAATAGAACTGTTAGTCGAATAAGGCCGATTTATAGTTTCTCCTAAGTGTTAGAGTCCATATGTTCTTGAAATAAATGATATAGACGGGACGTTTCAACCAGAATTATGGAGAAAAATTAATCTTGTATTAGGAAAGAAGCAGAAATAAAATCTTCAAACTTAACATTCCTTTTTCCTGAACAGATCAGTCGATATACATGTGACAAAGTAAATTGATGCACTTGCAATTTATTCACAAAATTTTAAGGGAAAAGTGTTGATAGCCAAATGAACCACACTACGACGACTTTTTTGAAGAAGAGGAGATTAACCAAGTGTCGTTCAAGCATCTTCTAAAACTAATCACAGACATCGTGCTCGGAGAAATCCCCTGGTGGAATTCGTTAACATCATACAAAGTGGTTCCTTGGTACAGGAAAAATAGAACCCAAATTATAGTGGCCTGATTTGATATGGAAAAACTGCGGAACTGATCTGTAACATTATTTAAAGATTCACCCTTTCACAAAAAGGTCAGAACATTGTCGCATTCAAGAGCTTATTAGAAAAATATTTGGAATCTATCGCACAAATCTTGAATTTTTTTTTGACTGAAATCGGCAGTCTTCATGCAGTCCTTTACCCTGTCATAGCATGCAAATTTCAAATTCGATCTGGCTTGGAAGCCTTGCTGCCGCTTTCACTTTGCCCATCCGGCACGAAGCCAAAACAATTTGTCTGTTTTGTTAGAGTTTTCCATTTCCATTCCTAATTGCAGTTGGGGTCAGACAGCGTTCTCTCCAGCAGAGCCCGTGCATTCTCCCCTACCCCACCTCGTCCACTGTGCGCTCTATTTATGCTAAATGCCTTAAAATGCCTGCTCCAAAATACAAATGCATCGGTTCCGCACCACCACGCGTCTCCACTGCCGCGCCTAAGCCCCTGGGCTGCAGTTGCAACAATGCATATGAGCAACCGTTCGGTGCCATGTCTGATGGATACGCCGATACGTCGCAGCCAGATTCGACTTCGAAGCATTTTTAATAATTTTATTGCCTTCGCGGCGTGGTCGATTTGTATGACTCTTGTGAGCTGTCGGCGGGGGAGGACGAGGCACGAGTCTTTGACTCGGCAATATGAGTTTTATAATTTATGGAGGATCTGCTGTTTAGTTCGTGGTTTCGCTTTGTGGAGGGGGAAATGCAGGCTCATATTTTGGCTACTTTATGGTGAGCTGAAAGTGGGCTCTGCTGAAAATGCTGGAACATAAAACGATTTGCTCGTTCCGCTTCATTGTTACAAGTTATAAGGTATTATCAGCGGGCGGGTGTCCCGCTAATTCGGCAGGTTGAGAGAGCCGACTATAATTGTTCGAGAGTTTTTGGGGATCAGAAAAGGTGGCATGTGTGCATGGTTAAAGTTGAAAAGAGAAGTACACAAGTGGCGTCTAAATGTAGCAACATTATATACAGGGTGAACCATTTCTATATCTGGAGACATCAAAGTATCTCGACAGCTACTGAAAACTGCAGGGAAAATAGCTTTTGGTTATTTTTGCTCGAGATTTCAGGGAATTTCGTGCGTATTTCGTTGCCATTTCCAACATTTTGTATTGTTGATCATTTTTATATAATTTCCGGCGTTTTCGTCCACTTTGCAATACTGCAATAATATTTTAAGATTTAAGAGAATATCATCTGTTTTTATGATTTTAATTTAAACTATCAAATCAGCAATTTTCAAAGTCAATTTAAGTTTAAATTTTTTCTATTTTTATGTCCTTTTAACTCTTGACGGACGGTTGTGATGATTCTTTGAGGATCGGATAATATTGTACGTTTATATAGACCTAGAACAAGGTGATCCCTTTAGATGGTCTCATCTATAATCAATGGCTTAAGATGCAAATCTAGTAAAACTGCGTTTTATGTGTAGAATATTAAAGTCAATATGTCGATCAGAATATGACCTTTTACTTCTCCTTCTTATTTTTCTGCTGCTTGCGTTTCTATAGACATGGCAGCCCTGAAAATAAAGCAGTCCTTACATACATATGTACATATTGGGGCAGTAGCAATGCAGATAGTGGGTGTGCACGCATTGTCTTTATTGTTGTTGTTCTGGTTGTCCTTATGGCGCACTTGTACTTGACTTCCTTGCTTCAAGTGCAAACAATGCTTCAGCGTATCCTGTCTAGTCTGACGGTGCGAGCTCCCTGAAGAATGCAGCAAGAGGGCAAGACAATGCCAGCGAACGCACACACTCGCTCACGCATGTGGCTACACTCATGCATATGCATAAGCGCGTGTGTGTGTGTGTTTGTGTGTGTGTGAGTGTGTGAAAGCAATTCGTGCTGCTGCTGCGACACTGATGCAGTGATAATTTGCCAACAACTGTAATCACTTTCGGCGCATTAATACACACACACACACACACACACACACACACACATATACTGACACATACGCAGCTACGTATGCAGGACGAAATGAGCGGCACTTTGGACACTTGCCCATATCCGGCTGTGTCGCAGGGCGCATCCGTCGCCGTCGCAGCATCACTCGAAACAATGGGAAAGCGCATTGGCTCATGTGGACAATGGGCAATGTGTGACGGGAAGAAGGGGTGAAGGGGCTCGCGCTGCACTTTGCATTTCCGGCATAGACGTTTGTCTGCTGCTGTTTCTGTTGTCGCCCAGGCCGGACAGCTTCAGTTCAACGCGCGCAGTCCCGCGAAAGTACAGTGTCCACGCCACGGTAGGCTCCCTTCTTTGCTCTTCTTCTTCGCCATCTTCATCTTCAGCTCCTCTGCAGCGTAGACTTTTCCAACTTTCGTATTTATTTAACATATCTGTGGTGTTTTTTGTTTTGCTCGGCCTGAACCGAATCCAAATCGTTGGACACCGATGGTGCAGGGGTGTGGTGGGGTTAGGGTGCCAATGCTGTTTGCCTTGCATTTAGTACAAACTGGAAATGTATAATGCAATGGGCATCTGAGCAACTGAGCATCTGTGGCAGTTGGCTGGCAGTTGCCGAGGCGGGGGCAGGCGTCGAGTAATGCATCTTGTGTCTTATTTAACACCTTCCTCTCCAGAATTCGGCATTCGAGTGCGGCTGTCGCTCCAGTTTTCACGTTCCGCTGGCTTGTTTGTTTCTTTGTTTGTTGTGCTTTGTGCTTTGTTTACCGTAACGGAAAAGTAAACTGTAATTAGACTCTCCATCCTAAATTTAAAATCTCTCCCCGCACCATCTTGTAACCGCATTTCTTATTTTTAGAATTATTAATATAAACATTTTTTTGGGGGTAATTGATTTGTCATTTTTCGGCAGTAGTACTTTAACGTAAGTATGTTTATTTTGTATGTACTTATATCTGTGGCAGTGTGAAAGTCATAATGTTAATCCAATTTCTTGTTCAAAGTGCGCGCGTTAATTTGACTGAAATCCATGTCAATTTTTTTGGTGATTGAAGCACGTTTTGTTGTAACCTGAATGGCTTTACCTAAGGCAATATACTACTCTATGATCTAACTGACTGCAGAACTAGGACTACAGATTAACCTTCTTTGCAATTTTATAATAAATATAAATTGAATTAAAATAAATTAGGTTGCATGCTTCGGTTTAAATTGCACTACAATAATTTCCTTTAAGCCTTTTGGTACGGAGTTTTATTTTGTAAACAGAGACTCTCTTGCCAGAAATTCATGGAGAGAATTTTCAGATCGAGCTGGAAAATGATGTTCTGTTCTGCATACTCAGAAATCCTGAAATCGTCCTTTTTTAGGCATAAATTTATTTATATAAAATAGAAAAAATTATGAAGGTAACGCAGTGCAGAAATAAAGCGGAGACACACATCAATTCAATTGCCGACAGTTTGTAAAATTTGCAATCGAAATCGAAACATGAGGTACATTTCGAAAATTTTACTTTTGGTTGATGACATTACTATCGCCTCAAGCTCGATAATGCGGTTCACTAAAATGATAACCACACAAACGGTTTGGGTATGCACTGTGTGCTAAATAAAGTACTAATCGAAAATGGAAATTAGTGGCGGCCTCATCTAGGACAGGAACCACATGCATCTTGCGTTATTGAGAGGTAGGCGGCGCTGATGAAAAAAATAAAAAAAATTCGAAAATCTTCCTTCCATTAGTACTTTCTTCTTTCCATTAGTACTTTATTTAGCACACAGCACAGCCACCAACCCCTTGCATTCAAGGAAAAACGTAAGCGGAAAACGGAAAAAACCGCAATTTTTGCCGCAAATCCTTGAAATTTCTGCATTTTTCTGCTCTACGCGACGGTCGAAGGGTTAAGGAATGCAGCGAAATGCATTCCGGGCAATTTGCATGCCATTTCAGGCATTTTGGACGCAAAAACTACTTTTCACGCATGCGATAAATTTATCCCATGCGATTCCGCCCGTTACGTTTTCGTGGCGAAATCCGCAAATTCCGAAATCGCATGCGATTTTTGCCAATTTTGTATGCAAAAATTTTTCCGTTATAATTTTGTGATTTTTCGCGTTTTTTGTTACGTCATTTCTTTCATCTGCATTACGTAGTAACAGACCAGACGGGCAAGGAAAATAGCAATTTTCAATTTTCAGCAGAATAAAATTAGAATTTTAGAATAATTGATTAAAATCATACAAATTAACTACTACTACTACTACATACTATACAAATAATATAAATAATATACAATAAAGAATTCAGTTATTTAAAATGTAAATTGGGTATGTTATCTTTTTATGCCAGAGAGACTTTGAAACAAAATGATCAGCAAATATTAATTATATATACTATAATTCGAATTCGAATTTGCAAATGGTGGAATTTGCGAATTTGCTATTGATTGATACGGTTTCAATGAAAAGTTTTAGATTTGAACCAGTTAATTGCGACAACTTTCACCTCTTTCACTACCCACTTGTTGTTTGTGGACGAATAATTTTGCGACAACTTTTAATATAGAATATAGAATGGGGCAATATTAAAAAATTATGTACAACAAATCACTTGAATACGAAATGAATGAATGAAGAAGCTGGACTTGTAACAGAGTAGGGCCAGTATTAAGCAAGATCTAGACATTTCTCTTCATTATAAGCAATTTATTATTAGAAACAGAGAAAGGGATGGCATCTGTTGCATTTGTTTGTTGTTGCACATTTTGTTAAAAAAGCTCTTAATTGCTAACGAGCTAACTTTTAGAAATATATTTTCAGTCGTTTTATCAATATACATATATAATGTGCTCTAAAAATGGTCAGTTTCTCAGAGATAATCCAATTACAAAGAAATCAGAAATTCCGGCTTCTAAAATCTTGAATACAAATAAACAGATAAGTTCCCTTCAACTCTTCAACTGGAACGTAAAAATGTAACTTTCGGCAGGTTTTGTTGAACATTTATTTTTAAAATTGTTTGTGCTCAATAGAATAGAAACTAAAACATTCTGTCGATCGGGTTATCCAGCCTTTATAATACTCTTTGGAGCAGTCGTCGATCTAAGTATTTGTATTTCACTTACTCGTACATATATTCCCTATTTCAATTTCGAGAGGAGGTTAAATTCAGCAGATAAATACTGCCGGATAAATTCGTAAGTAGTGTGAAAAAGAAGCTAAACTTACCTGAAAAAAGAGCGTAAACGCCACCCATTGATAATATTTTGTGTGTCTTATTGTGAGAGGTCCACGTCCCTGTGAATTATGAACCCCAGGAAAAGGCACCTCGGAACCTTGCTTCTTCATGAAAGCATCCACCACCGTATATGTTGAATGTATCCAACAATATGTGTTGAGGACATCTTCGGGAATGTCTCTGCGAAGATATGAGAAGCAAATGAACAAGCGTTCGGCACGTGCTGCGTTGCGGTTCCCCCCAGCCGTGACCGACGGCCGAAGACGGTCGACGACTACCGATGACCGACGGCTGCGGCAGGGGGACTCGACTCGACTCTGGAAGCGTATGGCCCACCTTGTATGTACACAGTCTATTGGATTTCCTACGTACTGCCGCGTCGTAACAGCAATCGAGAATGTTATCAATAAAATAACGGTTGCGTTTGTGTGTAGGCGAAAAACAGGTGAATCGATTTTGACATGAGACACCTTTTTTGTTCACAATCCGTGCGTGGGATCGGGCAACAGGTGCACGTGCGCATGCGCAAATTCGTCGATAAATACAGTTGCGACGCGATGACGACAACGATGTGAGGTGCAAAGTGACGTCATCAACAGCAGACACAATCGGAATGGAATCGATATCGGTATCGGTCGAAACACAAATCAAAAGGCGCAAAACATATACGGAGAAAAAAGTCGATGTTATTAAAAGAAATTGCAGCGTTTTCAAATTCGCATAAAAAATTGACATGAAATTAGGCAATCAAGTAATTAAGAAAGGTCAACGAAATGCCAAAATTAATGAGTTGTTTTTGGTATTCTTTTTTTGCTTTGTTATCGATTTTTTTGTTGCCGTTTGGCGTTTTTGCTCTTGTTCTCAAAATACATACTCAATTTAAGTTAAAGGCAAATTTCAATTTTTACTGCGTACATATTGAATATTACATAAAATACATATGTAGTACATACGATATTACGATATGGTATATATGTATGTAAGTAAGTAAGTAAGTAAGTATACATGTATGTAAGTGTGTGAGTAGATCGTTAAAACTAGGCGAGAGTGTGGGTAATTGTGCGGTAATTAAACAAATAAGTCACATTGCCATTGGTATTGTTGCTTTTCTTGTTGTTGTTGTTGTTATTATTATTATTTTTGTTGCTGCTGTGGTCCACAAGCGAAATTCGGTTTAATTGAAAATTGTTGCATTTGCCCATTTCAGAACAATTTATTTGTTTAATTACGTTTTTGTTGCATTTCAAACGATAATTATTTCGAATTGGAAATTATGCAGATTTAATTTTCTATAATTTCAGTACAATTTCATGTGTGTATGTGTACGAGTATGTTAATAGTAATGCAGATACTTATGAATATTAGTGGCTACGCATATAAATGAGTTGATAGTCGAAGCGAGCACGCGAGGCGTATGGCACGTGGTCCGGACGTGGCTACTCCGTTGCCAGGTGAACACTTGCAGTTTGCATTGAGAAATATTTCTCTGGTTTCGAACTCAAATTGGGGCGACACATTCACTTCTATTAGCATCGCGTGCTCCCTCCGCTCAAGTATAGTAAGTCGTACAATTTGGATATGCATTTAGCTTATGTGTGTGTGTGTGTGTGTGTGTATGCTGGTATGCACACACTCTCCACCAGTTGTGCAAGTCCTAAATCAATACATTCCAAAGCAAGTTAATAACATTTTGTGCTTTTCTTAATAATTACAAAATTTTTCTCTACTACCAAAACACACACGCACACATATTGACCCATATGCAAACAATGCCAACATCTAAACCTTCAAATTGCGTATTTCTATAAATTTAAATTATTCGTTGTTCTGTCTTTTTTCATAGGAATGCAAATTTTTTTCGATTAAAAACATTTCGAGCGTGTCATTTTAATTTTTTTGGCACACTTTGTTTCTCATTTATTTATGCAAAACATTATCGGCATTTCGGAATCAAATAATGGCTGATTAATGTGATCGGATTGCGGCTTTAATTGTTTCGTTTTTTGTGACACCGTCATTAGTGGCCGGATTAGTGGCAAATTTGCATTATTTAATTAGGAAGAACGAAATTTGCCAAAATCTCGAACAATTTAGGCTTTCAAATTTTTTGGATAAAATTTTAAATATAGAAATTTCACTTCGAATTTGGTTGCTGTGCGCATCAAAGGAAAATTAAAATGCACTCAAGGTGATTTCCAATTTTCAATTTCC
Organism: Neria commutata; assembly: GCA_963457695.1. NCBI lineage: Eukaryota > Metazoa > Arthropoda > Insecta > Diptera > Micropezidae > Neria > Neria commutata. The sequence continues at coordinate 25,340,126 of OY735249.1, read as the reverse complement.
GATTTCTGATTTCAGAATCAATGCAAGGATGTCCTTGAATGTTAGCGAATGACACTGAATTTGAGTTTTTGGTAACGATGACTACTGAATCGATATTTTATAGAATCGAATTTACGGAAATTTTACAAGAATTGTCTTAAAAACGGAAAATTATATTTGATATGAAATTTCGATAATAGTAAATTTTCTTTTTGTTCCTAATTGGGAAAATTCGGTTTGTGAATTGTGAGTTGTGAGCAAATTTACTGTGACTATCGAGTGAAGTGATCAAAGGTGGGTGAATTATAGTGACGTAGCTTGAGAGCGTGACTAGAATTTGAGGTGATTTCGTGTTTGGCACAATGTGAGGTTTCATTATAATTAATTGGCGCTTACAATTAGTCAATATGCTTGTGAGCTGTTAGTGAATGGTGGGCGCTGTGAGCACTGTGAGTGATAGAGTGAGAAGAGGAAGTACTTAAATGAAAAGAGTGACAAAATGTAAGAGAAAAAGTTGACGATTCGCCAGAGTTGCTGCTGTGTGGCATTACCGTGAGTGGTGATTTCGTGATTGCTAGCTTCAACAGCGATATTTTGTGACATTGGAAGAAGTGAGATGTGAAATTGTGGAATCTGAATTTCGATTTACTTTTGTGATGGCCCAATTCTGTTTTGCATTTCAACGTTTTTAGTTACGGGGAACTTATAACAAATGCTCTTTTTCAAATTTCATTTCGTCGATATTAATAGTTCAGGTTTGATATACATTTGTGATTTGTGAATAGATTATTGCTTTTGCCCATATTCCGAATAACTTTTTGATTCGCATTGGAATAAGTTCCTCTTATGTTGTTTTAGATAACTAACGCTTAACACTAACATACATAAATTTTTTTTCAAATTTAAATACAATAGATGCATATAATTTGTGTTCCAATTGCACATAAAAGAATTACATTGTAGCGAATAGCATCATCGACATTTAAAACTAAAGCACATTTACTTAGTAGCCACGCTTTGTTTCAGTTGATTTGTAATAATATAGGTATATGATCTTGTTCGCCGAGTTCTCTCAAATGTCATGCTATATTGCTATAGGTGCCGTGGTGTCTATCTGTCTATTATAGTCGAGAGTGGCCATTTATGTAGAGATGCCATAATGACATAAGCTCGGCCATAATTGCCGAAACCAACTATAGCATTCTCGATATTATCTGAATGTAAAAATGATATTATTTTATTTTAATTGCTGAGTAATGGCGGCAAATTCGAATAATCGCTGGAATACTCTAAAACAGGAGTGGCCAACCCGCGGCCCGCCTTGAACATTTTTCCGGCCAATCTTCCGGCCATTTCCGAATATTTTCCATATATGTGGCCTACGAGATCATTTGGGTTGGCTGCCCCTGCTCTAAAAGTAGGCCCTCAATTCATCATTTTGTGCTAGTAAAGAAGTAGAGGCAAACAGATAGCTGGACAAAATTACGGAAGCCGGTATTATATGCTACATTTAGTATTTTTAGGCAATGTGATCAAAAACAGGTTTCTTTGAAAGGGATCTCTGATTCCGTTAAAGTTGCCATTCCAATAGACAGACAGACTTTTTGGCATCGTTTTAAAAGCAAATTAAAGTCCAAAACGTGGCTAATATATAAAAATATATACCATCAAAAACACACAAATACTGTTGGAAATAAGGATAGCATGTAAGCCAATTGAGAAAGCATTTCTTCGATTTGGATTTAGTGGTTCTAATTTCGAACTTCAAAGTGTGGAGTTTTGCTTAACTGTAAAACATAAGCAAGTAACGGGTACGCAAAATTCTACGGATAAGTATTTTAGTAGTAAGTGGAAGTGAGTGAGTTTTATTGTAATTGCTGATTAACATTTTCGTATTATTAGTGAGCTCAGTCTTAGTTATATTTGCGTATCGTGATGATTGGTAAATAAAGAATGAAACTAAAGTGTGAAAAATAACGAACTCGTAGTATGACAAAATTTTGCAGAAGTGTACATATAAGGCTCAAGCACCGAAACGCCGTAGCCGTTTCCGATAGCGCTTTAACTACTTGAATCCATGGAAGCAGTTAATTTACATACATACTTGTGTAGGTATGGGTAGAGGTGTGTGTAGGTGTGGGTGTAGGTGTGGGTGTAGGTGTGGGTGTTGGGGTGTCAGCATTGAAAGAGCTTAGAATTTCACTGTGTATTGCAGAGTGAGGGGGGAGTGAGCGATATTTCATATTTCAGATTTCTTCTACTTTCATTTAATGTGACGTAATTAATAATTTTCTGTTTCTCAGTGTGTAGGGTCTAATTATAAGATGGAATTATTTTTCTTTTAAGTGTGTCATGTTATTTCGCTGTGGATTTAGTTACAGCTTGAGCCGTTATGAGTTATTATCGTTCGAACACTCCAGAAGTGGTGTCAATCGGACCATAGGGAGCGGTGATATTGTAAGCGCGAGAATGGCTTTTAGTCGCGTGATATGCCGTGAGCTGGGTTCGAGTTTGGTAAGCGCGTGATACATTGCACAAGCGTTTGTGATATTTTCTCGAGATGGCAGTATCGCTGTGATGTTGAAGAAATATAGTGTTGCTTTCATTGTGAAATGTAGTATATAGTTGGTTGCAGTGATTTAAATGTGGTTTTGTTTATCTTCAAAAAGTATGGCATTTGTGCTAATCTTTATCTGTGTGATATGTAAGTTTGCTTTGGTATTTTACTGATGAACATTTTCTAAATTCATCAGAAGAGTTTTATGGATATGGTGTTTAAGTATTTTTCATTTCGCATTAATTGAGTGCTCGATATTTAACTGTTGGTGATAGTTAGTTCGTTTTGTATTATTTTCTTGAATTCCGATTTTGAGTAATATGCAAAATTATGCCGATGAAAGGATGCATTGTGCGGTTTGCCGGTGTGTATATGATTTTCATAATTCTTTTAAGTGAAATTAAAAGTGAGCGATTCGTTTTCAGCCATTGCAAATGTGATTGCCATTGGTGAGCTTGTGTTGAAGTGGTTGTGATGGTGATTAGATTGAGCAGCCTTTTAATTTCTCATTGCGTTAATTTAATGTGTTTGCTTCGAGTTTCTTGGTCGATTTTGATATGTGCTAATGCTGGCATACTGATTGCTAATCGGCTTAAAAGTGAAATAAATTTTGCTGATTTTTTGAGGAAAATGCGTTTTAGTGAAGAGAGGTGAATTGGTGAGACGATTAGAAAAGGTGATTACCATGGTGGAATAGGTGAAGTACGTGAAATTAGGTGAGTTGGATGGTAAAGGCAAAACGAACTTAAATTAAAACAAGTAAACAAGTTGAAAAAGAGTGGGTGGGGCTCAGCAACGATTTATGGGTCATTTATTACCATACAAAGGTGCGATATTAACGGGAAGTCAAGGATCTTGTTCAGTTAACTTCGTAGTTTTATAAAACCAAGTTGATCTTAGGTGGCAGTTCGCTTGATCAAGAGTGGACGCTCTTTAATTCAAATGTTTGTTTATTAAAAAATTTTATGCAATTATAGAAATGGAAAATAGTAAAAAATTACTTGCTTTCTTTAAATTTGCTCTCATAAATTAAATCGATTTGATTAGATCTAAACTACAACTTCTTTGATGCTATTTCATAACCCCAAAATAAAATGAAATAAAATAAACAACTAAAATGCAAACGCGCAATGTCTTCTTAGTTTTTTACAAAAGCAAGCAGTCTGATTAAACTGGAAGCGGAAAATACCGGAAGGGTTATGCGTGTTTTAACCGTTTCTCAGCGTAGGCGCGCGTATTCAGCTCAAAGTTGTGTGCGTTCGCCACACGCTGTCGACGCGTCTTCGATCAGAGGAGGAGCGTAAGGCCTACCAGCGTTCCTTATATGCTCTATGTGCCTGTTATGCTTGGGCTGGAGGGAATGGCTGGCTCCCAGTGCAGAGTTAGTTCCATTTGCTGAACAATTTGTCAGTGATTCATGTTATGTGGCAATAAGAATGAATGTTGAGAACGTAAACAAACTACATTGTACTTTTCGGCAATAAAAATGAAATGAAGTACAATAATATGGGCAGCAACAACAGCAGAACTGTTGTTGGCGACTTGTAGCAACTTCCTTTATTTTCATTGGGGTGCGCTGAGCTCTTGGCTGGAAAACTTGCCTATTGTCGTTGTCGAAGAGTGCACGCTTCATTAGTCCAACGAGAAGTCAATACTGAATATACACACATACATTATGGATGTACTCGTACGTGGGTTGGGTTGAGCAAGTGCAGTAGGCATTGTTGTGAAGGCAGTTTGTTAATGCGTAACTATGTTGGAAAGTCTTCTGCCGGAAGTGAAATCAGACAAATAACATTAAGTAAATACAAACACATACATATGTACGTACACACATACATACATGTATTCCCAATAATTGCAAATACTTTCGACTATTCTATTTTTGCCCCCCTTTATGCAGTGTGGCGGTAAATCATGTCATGTGCCACGAACATTCTATAATCTCTCAAAAGTAGGTTAATACTATGCTTGCCGCAATGGCATACAAACGCATTTTGAAGCCTTTCTCTCCGGCTTTGTTGCTCGTTTCCAGGCATAGAAATCCTGAATGAGAGAAGTACTATTAGCATATGAGTTTGTGGAGTCAAGGCTACACGCAGTTCAGAAGAAACTTTACACTTTAAGGCGGTGGAGCAATGAAATCAGAACCGAAAGGGTACTTCTAAATAGTTAAACAGGATTGAAATAAAGCCAGAATAGTTTTTAAACACGATTGAAATAAAGCCAGACTAGTTTTTAAACAGGATTGAAATAAAGCTAGACTAGTTTTTAAACAGGATTGAAATAAAGCCAGACTAGTTTTTAGAGAGCTTCCAGTGCCTGTAAATAATTTCATATGTATTTAAAATTATTGTTTTATTTTTCGTGAATTCATGTTTTATAAACTGCTCGTATTTACCGTTTGATAATCTGGCAATTAATCAAAAAGCAAAATATTATTCCGCCCTCATTATATTTTACCCTTTTTTACAAGAAGTTAATTTTATTAGTACAAAATAAAATAGACGAAAAAGTATATGTATGTATATTTTAGAGAGTACAAAGCGAAGCATTAGGTTAGAGCAGAGTTTATCATCTAGTTCGAAAGCTAGTTTAACAGATACTACAGGAGAGATAGAACGGGTACATAGACAGAGCTAGAGAATAGAAGCAAAAGCAGCAGTTGAAATTGAAGCGGGCATAGTATAGATAAGATATAAGTGAGTGGGTGAGTAGTAATAATACATGGAGCAGCAATAAAGTAAGGGTTAAGAGCGCAATACGGTATACAACGGAAAAGCCAAAGAGGAATTGAAAGTTCTTGATATCAGGGGTCAACGGAAAAGCGAGTTAACATCAAGTAATGCTACCGCGGTTACAGTGTAGTGGCAAACGGGCTTAAGTACTTCAACGGTTATCTCGGTTACAGGCAACAGTGGACAGCTTACAGTGAGCTGTTTACAGCTCGATACAACGAACAAGTTACAATAGCACATAACGACGCATTTTCAACAAATTCGATTAACTTTCAATTGTAATTTTTACATTTTAACGAAAACTGAAAGGGATGCATTAAAAAGCATTTTGCATATTTTATTATGTATATGTAGATATTGTATTTTGTTGCAATTTATTTTGCAATATTAATATCGTGTGCTATATTATTGTTGTTAATATTGGTACGTGTTAATATGTGTATTTGAATTCATTAAAAAAAAAAATCGCAACTTCCGGGTACGTTTGAGTGCTTACCTCGATTGGTATTTTCGTTTGTGGTGGCGCTTTGTTTGTGTTTTCCTACATTTTGTTCGAACATTTTCTCTTTCTCCCCTACCTGCATATTAGCACGGAGGGGCCAGAAACAATATTTTTATTGGTTTCCCAACTCTAAAATATTTTCAGCACCAACTCAACTGTTCTAGTGAGACTACAGAAACTTAATCTTATACTGACAAATTAAATTAGTTTGTGTTGGCAAGTTAACAAGAAGCTGCGAGTCGCATTAGTATCCACTGGAACTGGTAGTACTAGACTAACAGTTCAGAGCAAATAGAATGTGTGCGAATAGCCAGCAGAATAAGTTGTGGTAATTTTTTAACTAATCTTCATCATTAGCAAGCATCACTTAATATTTTTAGGAAAATGCAGTATTATAAAATTGGCCACATTTAAATAGACAGAAGGCAAAGGTGCTGACGAGCTGAGTCCATATGTCGTTTTGAGTAGTATTGGAACAACAGCTTGCATTTGGTATTAACTCGAAACCTAAATAAAGCATATCATCTGTGGCCATAGGTGCAGTTAACACTATCCAGGACTTAAAGAAATAAGTGTGTTAAGTGTGATATAGACGTGCTCATGTGGTGTGCGAGTCTTGTGATAAATAATTCCATTGTCATCTTTCAGTGTGTGTTATTAAAGTGCATTCACTTGCTATATATTTATATATATAAATTGCTGGATGTACTATATTCAGTATGTATAGAGGGTTGGCTATTATATCGGTGTATAGGTATGGTATAGTTTGTATTAAAAACGTTCATTAATTACGCACACACATCGAGTACAGAGAACGTAAAATGTTCTAAACTGAACAAAAGAGTAAACAAAAACAGTAAAAAGTAGCATAATTGTTAAATAGCATAAAAGTATAGAGTATTTATTAGTATTAGTGGTGCAAGTTGCTGTTTATAAGTATATATTATTGTAGTATTTATATATTAAAATGTTACAAAACTTATTGTCTTTTGCTTGTTTGTATGGAAATATTAAAATTTTGTTGCACTTGCTTCAAATTATCGAAATTTCCACAACAACAAAAATAAAAGAAAACGGAATCTAGTAAAGGGCTTAATTATTTAGTTACTTTGAAAAACCATCAAACGAAAAATTCATTCAAGAAAAGCAATTCGATTAGTACGTTAAAACCCTTCACACAAATTGCTCGATTGCCAACATATATGCTGTCCGTTTTGTGATTGTTGTTAACTAATTTGACGGAGGGGTGGACGATTTCAATTTAAAATTCGATTTCGACTTCAATTTATCGATTTATCGATTGCGTTAATGCTATGTATTCTTATCAAAATTCAATACAAAAATTTCACACAACATTTACTGGGGGAAATACACGGTTATTGTATGTATATGCGAGTGTACGAGTATGTAGCTTATGCAATTGCTTATAGAATATTTGGGTATCTGCGATAAATATTTGACATTCATAATTGGCCCAAAGCGCCTTTGCAAGCAGCTTTGAATTTGTTGCATCGGTTATATTTTCGTTTCGTATGCGTATTAATATAATACGATTATATGTATATTAATTGCACATTTATCAACAACATCAACAACGACAACTACTTCGTATTAAGTACTTTGTATATCTTTTGGATAAATTGACAATGATTTCAATTGATGACAAACAGTTATGATATATACACCAAGTTACCAGATTACAGTATTATACGTACCTGTTGTGAAAACTTACAATATTTAACGATTGCTTTATGAATTGAATGCATCAACTTAAAAGAGTTGAAATGATTTAATGATGATCGAAACATCGCAACGTAAGCTATGAGATACGGATGAACAGTGAAAATATCGATGCAATTAAATTCGTTCTGATTGCATGTGTACTTTTTTAGAGTACGAACTGTTACAAACATTAAACACTTGACAAGAAAGTGGTTAAGTACATCACTTTCTTCTTAGATGACTTCTGTATGTAGATACTTAGATCAGAGTAGGTACCTATTTCCAAAAAAATTTATTAAAATTTTCAAAAATGTGCACGTTTCGTTTATGTTTCTAAAGCAAGAAAATTAAGTTAGAGTAGTTTCCTTTAAGTATCTGGTGTTATCGATGACTCTGAACCGCTTGCAAATCAAAATTAACTTTTCTGTACTGGAGTCATGCACATACCTTGAATATTACGAGTATGATTATTATATGGCACGAATATAAGTATGATATATGTTTTAATATGTTGGTTTAAATGGCATATGGCATATGGCACGTGATATGTAAATATATGTATATAATATGTATATGGTTTAAGCTACTTCAAACGAAACGAAATGAAAAGTAGGAAACTTCGATATGAAATGAAGTGAAATGATAAGACAAATCCATATAATACTGCAATTACGTGCAATTAACTATTTTCGATTGTTTGTTAACAGTATACGAGTATATATATGCATATGTATTGTATATTGGCAGACTAGTTCACAACATAAATACGAGTGTCCGCATAAGCAGCACTTTACATTACGTACGAGTGTGCAACTGCGCGATGTGTACACAAACTATAAGATACGTTCTCAACTAATACGTGACCGAACAGCGGACTTCGACAAACATTCACGGCGCACTTGAGGAGGACATTCAGATTGAGGGTGTTCGTTCGCTCGTTTTAGATACAGACATACATATACGCGGCAATGGAGCTATTTTTCTTCGCAAATGTTTCGATTTTGTTAGAAAGAAATTGGAAATTGCTTGTTCCTTGTTAAAAATGCAAATAGTCATCGTTATTGATAGATGTGAGAAATAAACAAAAACTGAAGGAGAGTTATTGAACAAAGGAGCGCTGCTGCTGCAGGTCCTTTGTGCAACACAAAATTAGATTTTCGTTGGAGACAAAGAGATGCGTTCGGCGGTCGCATTACGCAAATTATAACACTTACTATACCTTTACAATATATTCTTGTAAAATTTATATTTTCTGTGTTAAAAATAGAAGTAGAAGTAACAGTACGCTTCTCTGCGTAAGTGATTGCTTTGTCATATTGTGCAAAAGTGTTGTATTTTCATGAATTTCTTGGCATAATTTCAAACGATCAACAATTAGGATTGAAATATACGGCAATATACATAAGTATAATATTGTATATTCACGTCGACAGCATATGTTTCAGCATCCGAGCAATGAGATTATATTTCATATTGATTTTTTGTTTCACGAAAGTTAAGTGAAAACGTCTTTGGTTAGGTGAAAATATTTTGATTATTAAAACGGTTAAATTAAGTCTTTTTTTTCTCTGGCGCAGCGAACGAAATTTCGTTTAGTATCAATTCGATTAGTTTCCTTGTTCTCTTTGAATAAAATATCGATTTATTGTACAAACTTTTCATTATTTGCATCCCCACAGATTGTGCTGTTCGAAAAGGTAAAGGATTATAATTAAATTATTTCGAAAACAAAAACAAAATTTTTAATTGAAAGACAATGCATCTCAGAAGGTATTCGAGCTTGCTTCATATGAAAGCGCTGTATAGTTAGTTCGATGTGAGTTTTATTTACCAATTTAGTTAATGGGCATCATGCCATATGAAGTAATTGAAAAATGAAACGTTCGTAACGGCAAAAGCCGATAAGCCTATTTTAACGACAGAATTTCTGGAATTAGCCTTTGTCATTGTAATTAATGTATGATATATATATTTGGCATTACTTTACATACTCAATTGCTCCGCTATCAGTCCAGGGACGTGATAATTGGGTTCTACATCAGACCTTTATCATGTCAAATATGTCGGCGTTACTTCTTTTGGGCGGTTTTTCCTTAGTTTCCTGGATCGCGACATATGCGAATGACATATTGCGTTTTTACAGCGGGATTCAATCTTTTTGGCCAAAACGTGCTCTTCCACAATTTTAATGCATTTCTATAATGAAACCCTTCCACAATTTTATAAAGTGCAAGCTCGAATACCTCATGAAACCAAGTCAGAATATCGGGAACAGGATTGTTAAGTGATTTGCAAAACGTTGCAAATACTTTTCGAGTTTCTCTGATTTCAAATTATATTACATAAACGAGACTAAAAGTGAGGATTCTTAATATAAGAGACGCTTAGAAGAGATTGAGAGAAAAAATTAAGTGTAAAGTAAAATTATGTGAAGGAACTTTGAAACTGTTAATTACCATTTTCTTTCACTTTGCGCCCGAGAACGTTTTGTGGCTTTTCTTGCGACGCAACCAGAGGCAGGCGCAGAGGAGAGACCACTTCGGAACACACTTGTACACAATGCAAGGCACAGCGAGTTAAGATGAGATGAGACGAGACGAGACGCGGCGACTATCAAATCGAATCGACAGAGCGAGTGATACAGGGGAGGCGGAAGTGTGCGTGCTAGCGCAAACTTTGGGCGTAGGAAATATTCGCGGCACCGGAGGGAGCCGTGCAACACCGTCAGTGGGAGGATGTGCTTTGGGTGCAGTATCTCACTCAAAGTTAATTTGAATTTGTTCGACTTGCTTTCTCTTATTAAAAAGTTTTTGATGCTTCAAGTTCTTTAGCAAAGTTTGCGCATTTGCTTTGCCGTTGTTTCACTTTTGATTTCCGTTCCGGATTTATTTTCCTTTACTACTCTCGTAAGTTATCACAATTCTTTTGAAGTTTTCATTTGTTTGTAATTAAATAAATTTGGTTTCATTTTGTTTTGATTTTTCTCATTTGATGCTTGAACTTGTACCTCATTGAACAACATTTTGATTTTGATTATGATTATCTTTTGATTTTGTTATAAAATCTTTCGATTCGGATTTATGTGATTTGACTTGATTTCTTCTCAAGTTTGCCGCAGTACTTGCACTTCGATTTTGAACATCAGTTGCCGCTGAGTGTTTGATTGTTTTTCCTATAATTGTTGTGGTTGCGATATTGGTTGTAGTTGTTGTTGGAATAGTAGCAATGAATGTATTTGGAGTAGCAGTAGAAGTTTTATAGTCACAATCAGCCTTGACAGAAAACACATATTATATATTTACATAAAAATAGTAAGTTACAAAAATAATCAGAAATAGTTAATATTATAACCATTGTGTGGATTTTACATTGGGTAGGTCTATGACTGAAGTGTCCAGTTTCACAGCTAGTTCATTTCATCAAAAATTCAAATGCGAAAATTGAATTTCAAATTTCAACCGCCTTAGCATACGTGATCGCTCGTGTATGCGTTTATATATGCATGTATTTGCCATTTATTAAGGAGAGGCAGAACTTCGGCTTGTTTTGCTTGCGAAAAGGCATTCAACATTCATTTTTTAATTTACGCTTTCTGCTGTAATTGTCTTTCCCTTGCCTTCGGATTGCACAAATGACTTGGTCCCCTATGCTCCTGCCAGCTTAATTGAATTTGCCTTCAATGTTTCAATTCTAGCTCGGATATGAATTTGAGCAGGAATAAACATTGCTCAAATCTACGCTTGATATCCTGAGTTTATCTCTGACACATTAAGTAGAATACGCTTGAAGATTACAAAAATAAGAAAAAGTCAAATTATGCCACAAAAATCTGTTCAGAAGAATCAGTGAAGAATTTGAAAATAAACTTAAAAAAATACTACAACAATTAACGATTAAAGCAAGAGTATCACGTATTTGGCATTCTAATTAAAATGAAAGAAGTAGATTTTGTCACAACACTTTCAAAGGAGCGATAATTAAAACAGTACACTCAACACACACAAACATAAACATAAACACAGACAACACTGAACGAAAAAGGAAAAAACTAGCTGTAAGAGAAAACAAATCACAGTGAAGTGGGGCGGTTGGAGCTAGGAACTAAGGAGGAAAGGAGGAAAGTTGAGGAAAAAGTGAAATTAATAGCCAAAAACAACGCTGCTTTGTTTATTCCTAAATTAACACTTTCATTATTTATTCACCGCTTGCCACTTAAGACGCTTCTTATTTGCTCATATACACGATTTCATTTACTTGCTATTACCCCTTGGCGAGGATGCGGGCGTCGAGAGCGATGAAGTTGACGGCGACAACGAAAGCAGGCAATACACACACAGACAAGTACCAGAGGCGAACATCGAAAATTATGCAACGAGAGAGCTGGCGCCTGCCGGAGCAGCGGCTGACACAGGACGAAAAGGCTGCGAGCGGGGAAAGGGAAAAGGGGAGGCGGGAGAAGAATACGATTATTGTTAATTGCCAGGAGTCTGTTTTCAGCATCGCGGCATGGCTTCAGCAAAATCTGAGCAAAACACAAAAAAACGTCAACATGTTGGACAGGAAAAAAAATAGAACCAAATAAGCGAAAGGATTTATAGTCGAGGAAGAGCATCGGAGGAGCACTCGTCGCTGTGACACCATGGCCGAGCCGAGCTGAGCTGAGCCTGGCCGGGGTGTAGAGCGAAACTTAAGACGTGAGAAATAACAGAGAATATGGCAGCAGCAACGAAAACCAAGACGTCGACAAAATAGGCCAAGAAGAGGAGCATGGGCCGCTCGTGAAAACGACCAAAAAAGAACCAACTCGCAAACTTAAAAACGGAAATGAAATGAAACGGAAACATGTTTCTAAATAAGAATGAGAAAAGAAAGAAGTGCGAAACGAGGAGAATTCGTTAAACGAAAATTAAGAAGAAATGTAGCATCATTTTTTAATGAGAGTACGAGGGCATGAGAGACGCTTTTCTTGCTGGTGCGGATTCTGGTTTTTGTTTTTCTTGTTCGGTTTTGGCTGTTATAATTGTTGTTATTGTGGTCGTTTGCGCTGTTGATTCATATTTTAAATTATTGTTGCTATTACATTTGTTGTTGTTGTTGTTGGTATTATTATTGTGGTGGTGGTTGTTGTTGTTGTTTTTATGAATACATTTACGCTTTTCTTGGGCGCGTAATTCCGCATGATTAATGTTTGCTTATTAATTTTCATTAAGTCAAGTGGTAATGACCAAGAGAGAAAAAATGAAATGAAAAGGGCAGAGTGGAAAAGAGTTGAAAAGTACGATTTTCACACATTAAAAAATCGCATTTTTTTAAACTGACTGTGAATATTGTTGAAGGAATTCGTTCGTTCAGTTGCTCGATTTGCTTTAAATTCGTTTTCTTAAATTTAAGGCCTTCTCGAGCGTGGCTTTTTTAATTTTCCATGCTATTTTAACTTGACAGCATTCTTATATAAGGCCTAAAGTGAGCAAACTGAACATGAATATGTTTTTTGAATTTAATGCTTTGAACAATTTTCAGACACAATCGATTCAAGCAAAGTAACGCTTGTACTATACCAATCTCAGTATATGAACAATAATTTTGGCAACTCTTATTGTAGAGAACGACGGGGATAAGAGGTACTTTTCGTTAGTTCGGGGTGGGGTTTAGTAGACGTCTTTCAGCCAATTAGTAAATGCTGCGCTGCATTCTGCTGGGTGCCTTTGGCCATGCTTTCTTGCTGCTGCGGCAGGTTAACAAGGATTCAGCTTAAATTTAAACCAATTCAACAGAATTTAGTTGAATTCGTGTTCGAACAAACACTTTGTGCAACTTGATAGTTGCATGTTACTCGTTGGTTGTGTTGTATCAAACAGAATTGGTTTTGTTGGTTATTGTTATTTGGACAATTTTTAAACATTGATTGGTTTATATACATATATGTGTATATACATATATTTGTTTATGATTCGAGAGCAAATCATAGGCAATTCAAATGAAAAAGAAAAAGAAGATTTTTATGGATTAGTACGGTTGTTAAATGGTAATAGCGACACTCACCGATGATCTACTCACTTGCATAAACGCATAAACACCACGTAAAAACTCCATGTTAGGTTGCTGCTCTGTGGAACCCTTGGTAGTGCGTTGCGCCCGACTGATGTACTGCTTGACAGTGTCCGCAACTAAATGTGGCTTGAGTTTACGTGATAATACTCTGCAAAGAAATGACACGAAATCAGCTAATGCCAAATATATATAGGTGAAATTCTATATAAGACTCGAATATATAAAAGTTTGGATAGATAATTATTATAATGCTCTGTAAAGGATAAAATTGGATGTGATTGATCTTGCTTGCAAAACTATCTAGAACTTACCTTTCCCTACTGGCGATTCCAGAGGGCCTAGAAAGTGGCTGTATAAAGCAAATATGGGCAATAGCTTGAGATACTTAACTTGTTGTCCATCGCTCTACCCGGCCCGCCTGCAATTACACGCTCCACTTGCCACAGGCGGCATCCGGTGCTGCCCACTTGCCCCTAATGCACTTCATTTGCCACTTCTCGCACAAAGGCAACTGCATTTGAATAATGAGAAAATTGCGGCTGCACTCCCGCGAATATGCGGCATTCTAGTGGCGAGTCGGCGCAGTGTGAACACATGCAAAATGCATCTAAGCATAAGCACAAAATTGCCACTTGCAAGCGTAAGCGTGCAGCTTTTGTTAGTTTTAGCTTACTTTTTAAATTCCGCTGCTTTGTTTGTTTGCTTTCGTTGAGGCTGCGGCTGTGTGAGTGCCTGTGGAGAGCCGCAAATTGTTGTTGTTGTTATTCCTGTTGCAAAGTGTAGTACGTCATTTAAGCAACAAACAAAACAAAACGGTGCAAGCACGTAACTCATACGCCTACGACACCCCCAGCCGGGCAGCCGGGCTGTCTGGGAGCCGGCGACTAAAGGCGAGCACTGCCGTTGTGTGCGTGACAGCGGCACAAGCGCCGGCTTGCATTGCTTATTTAAATGTTTTCATTTAATTAACAAAAACAAGCAGCAACAGAAACAATGGCCAACGAGCGCGAGCGTGCGGCTGCAAAAAAGCCAGCGGAAAATGCGAAAAGCGTTAAAGCTGTGTGTGTGTTTGTGCGTGTGCGTGTTTGCAGAGAGCATATGTAATTCGTAATTCCCCTTCGGCATTTGCATGTCTGTGTGCACGTTCTTTGTTTATCCGAGTGTTGTTTATTTAATTTGTAGCGTTTAATTATGAATATTGTCCACTTTGATGCTGAATGGGCGCATAAATTTAAATCGTCTTTTGATTCCTCATGACAAAGAGAAGCACACTGCCAAGAACATACAAATTATGTGTATACAAGATATAACTGAATTAATTTATTAAAATATTTATGAGCACATATTAAAAAAAAACTAACGAATTTGCGTCTAAGACAGAGTTCGTGAAGCATTGAATTATAGCCCATCTTAAGAACACAAATCAAGAATGTACGCAAAAAATTATACAAAAATGTTAATTGTTATTTCATGGAACTTTAAGCCATAAGAAATATTCTTTCAGCTTCAGCTCAGACTTTTTGTTGCTTTAAGAAATATTTGAAGCATATTATTGTACGCCGAGCGCTTAAATGCTGTTGGCATTTAATGATGCCGGAAATGCTTAAAAATTAATTCTAACAGATAACCCAGCGTACTTTCCGTCGTGCAACCCTCAGTACTCGGTTGATACCGCTTATGATTATGCAGAGCATCTTAACGTGCATGCATGCATATATTGCGTTCAAAGCATGTGAGGCTGTGCGAAGACATACACATTCACCACCACATCCTGGAAACACCGAAGGACCCTCATGCGTGTGCAAAGAGCTACACGCAATTGGCGACCCAAAATCCCTGGGATCTGCACGAAAACGTTCGCACACACACTTCACTTCAGCTGAGTGTGCATAATTTGGAGCTGAGAAGTTAAGCTCTTAAGCCTTCGCCAACAAGCCAACATATTCGCCATTCCTTGTCAACGTTAAGAGCGATTTCGTAGCTAACTCGTTGCAGTTTACAATTTTCATGTAATTTATGGCATATACCAAAGCATTTTTTGGAATAAATTATACATATAAATGAAAGTTAAACACTATTTTAAAGAAGTGTAATAAAAGTTAAAGTTCTGTGCTTAAGTAAATTTCGCTCTAAGCCGAAATGTATAAATGCTTAAGTACCAAGGGCACAAAATATTGGCATTCATTTTTCTTGAAGGCCAACAATGTCAGAGAAGTCAAAATCTCTTTTGTCTCTAACAATAATATAAAGAAGAACCCTGCAACGTTTTACCTTTTTCTGGTGAAAAGAGAGTAATGTGCTGTCCTTAAACTCCCAAGCACATTTATCTAAATTTGCACTTTCACGTCGCGATGCCGGAAAAAAAGAAGACAGTCGCAAAAGGGCATACAAAAAAGTTGGGCCCATCTCAAAATGCAAAATGTATAAACACATGCAAACCCTTTTTTTATTATTTTTGCAGCAAGCAATGAACGCCGCATGAAATATCGACCAGAGAATATATACAAAATACGAACGAAATTTTAAGACGAAAGTTAGAAGTGAAGTGCAGGCACAAATCAAACGCAAAGGAGAGAGGTAACCGCAGGTTCCAAGGCACAACCATGTACTAGTAAAGATTCTCAGAACATGTAAGGATAAGAGTGTATATATTACTTAAATCTATTTCTTTCTTGCAAAAAACGCTAAATTTTGTGACGAATTTGTAAAGTTATATGCTTACAATTGTGAATGTTTACCCGTAGCATGCGTTTTGGGCGTGGTAAGGTAATGACAGCTGAGAAGCCAGGCAATAGTGAGATAATGAATGAAAGCTACTTCAAGTGCGTCCTTAAAACCAAATATATTAACACTTGAATTAAAGGCTTCTTGGGCACCAGAAGCAACTTCATCTACTATTTAACATTTTTATAGAATTTATGAAAACTGATTTGTGATCGGGTAAGTAAGGAAATTGTATTTTTTTATGTAAACTACAAATAACTGCGGCATCTATAAAAATTTAACCTTTTCGATCAAGGATTATTTGCAACTGTTCATGAACTGCAGTATTTTGTTTGCATACAAAAAGAATGGCTCTAGTTCAAGACACTTTCCGGTTGATTTATTTATTTTGTAGCAAATATTGCAAATGAGGCTGTATTTCTCGCTAGTCTGCGAATCGAAAGTTGGCAGCGATTCAAGGTGAAAGACCGTAGAATGAGCGCAGTGCAGTGCAGAAAAACAAAAACGCGATGTGGCGATTTCGCCAAGAAGGGAGCATCCGACAGATAAACAGAAAATTTAAAACAACGCAGACAATGAAAAATCTTAGTAAGTGGAACACATGCCGTTCGCCAGCAGCGGATTTTGTTTTCCAAAGCGAGTATGGCTGTGAGGGTGGGTGTAATTTGATTGATGTTTGTGCTAAATTGCATTGAGTGAAAGGTTAGGAAACAGTGTATAAAATCTAGAAGAATGCTCTAGAAAGAAATATAAAAGTGAGAAACCGAAATCAATTTTCTTGCTGCGACTTAAATAATAAGAATTAAGGAAAAAGCGCTTTTGCAAAGTTAGATATAAGTATACGCCTAGGGATCAGTGGAACCTTATTGCTTGCAAATTTAATGTCAATACAAAAACATGGGACAGAGTGAAATTTTTGCTATACTCGTATCAAGATATAACTTAAATGTATAGCCGTAAAAAACATAAATTTTGTTTGCATGCTTCACTTTCGGTTCAAATTCCTTTTCCGCTCTGTGGCGTTCACTGGCCGTTGTTTAAGTCAAAGATTCGAATTTTCAGATAGACTGCGTTTTAGATGGCTGGAATTTTGAATTGATTTTTCGACGTTTGTGCCCTTACGAATAAGCGAATGTATTTGTCCATTGTGCATGTTGGAAATTGGAATTTGAATCTTGAACAATAGAAGAAGACAATTTGATTACTTGTACCGAGAAAAGAACCGACTCCACTGCCAATATACATATTTTTGACATCTTTAGCATGTTGCCACATTATTTAATGTCTCCTTTCAGTCTCACCAACTTGGGGAGGTCTGCGTCAAACGTAATATATGCATGTGTAACGCTTGCGCCCATTTTTCTAGCTGATTCGCCTCAAGAATTTGCGCAATTTTCGTCAACGAAATTTAATATTAAAATATAATTTTTCCAGACCGGCGAAGGCGCCCGTTTCGCATGTCTCCGCGTCTGTAGATCTGTAGATGGCGGAGAGCTCGGGTATGCCGCTGGCAGTGCGAGCAGATAGCGATAAGTTCAACAGAGCAGTATAAGTTTAAATTAAATTTAACCCGCCAGCAGGAAGTCGACGCAGACATGCAAACGCACCGACACATAACACCACATTTAACGGTTAGCCGTACATTGTCACCCACCAAACACACACAAGTAGCCTCACGCGCCACGCTCAAAGCTGTTAAAGCACATAAACTTTCTGTCAGGTAGACATATCCAGCCACACAGACGCGCAGACATTCGCATGCAAGCTGCTTGTGACAGGATGTCAGAGAGAGTAGGTATCTGTATCTGTGTCTGTACCTCTGGCTGTGTGTGAGCCGCTCTTAGCACGACACTGCTACCAGCACATATAGAGTTGTGTCTGTGTCAGTGTCAGTGGGAAAAATAAATGTTATTGCTCTATAATTTATGGCGGAGCGTACACGAGTCAAATGTGTGTGTGAAATATGGGAAGCATGTGTGTTGCTAAAGGCCATAACTTTGACGCTGTTCATTTAAATGACATGAATTGCAGCTCGTTATTTATTAATTTGCATATCAATGCGAGGTGAGTGCCTCTTTCTTTGCCATATCAATTGATTTCTATTGTTAGTTCTACCTGACAAATCTATTGAAAATGTACTGAATTTCACCAAATGAGAATATGCCTGCGTGTACTCAAAATTAGTTGGCCTTTTGTGGTTTTTGTTAAAATTTTTGGTTTCAAATAAATGACATCAGGCTAAGCAATGAGTTGTGGATCCTAGCAAGAAGGCTGATTTTACCGTTGTCTCTCCAAGTAATTAACATTTTTATCAATAAAGAAAAGCTTAGTTCAAAGTGTCCTTTGTAAACAAATTTTCTATATGAATCACTTGAATGGTTTAGATAAATTATATTTTCTTAAAATCAAACATTAATATTTTCGAATTTTTTTTTCCTATTTACCTTTCCTAAACAAATCTGCACAGATAGTGGCAAATATTTGACAATAATTTCCACTAAACTTATTTGCATTCAAAACCGAGCACACATTCTTCACTTTATATCACTCACGCACTCTATTCCGACGCTTCAACTGCCAACGCTTATGCCACAAAACTGCAACTGAACTGCCGCATTAACGACAATCAAGCCTTTTTCGTTCATGCCACTCATAAATATATCAACTTTAGTCTTTGTGACCGCGCGCACGCAAGTAGGCGCACACGCACACATGCATGCATTTACATACAACATACACACAACATGACGATGGGAATGTGCATGCCATCGTTGCAACAAGTTTTTATGATTTGGGCTTCGTTTGTTTTTGGGACGTTGCCATGAATTTAGTGCATTTTCGTTGTTAGAGTTCGTTTTTGCTTCATTTTGATGTGCGCAAATTTATATTTATATTATTTTTCCCCTACGAAAACATTCCGAAATAGTTGTAAAATATTCATGATATGATTTATGAACATTTTCGTACACAAAATTGGCGGTGCACAACCTGTTGTTATATATGCTGCGAGCTTTGGCGATTTTCGGTAGGTGACCCTGACTATATAAGCTATTAATATATGCAGAAATAGTTTTTCACATCAAACTAAAGACTTAAGAAACATACTAGATCTTTATAGGCTGCTGAAAAGGAATTGCTAAGCCTTCAGCCGATTTAAACTCTTTGGTGAGAAACTAAATATCAATTCCTTAAATGCAATTCCAAGCAGAGTATTTTGTTACATGTTTTCTATTAACAAGAAGACCCGGTGCCGTTACTACCATTTGGTAACTGGAAACTGCGAGTATCCCTTGAATGCTGTTCAGAAGTTTACATATCATATCGCTGACTTCGCAGACTGATGCAACCTGTCGTTGATTGTTTTAGAGAAACGTGCTCCCCAAGATCTTCGGCCCGATCCGTGCTGGAGATGCCTTAATTATCCGCATGATCCCCGAATAGCACGAACTTTTCGCCGCCATTGACATAGTCAGTCGAATCACCACTCAGATGCTTCACTGGTTGAGCCATTTAGATAAACTTTCTACTTTTTCTATTGTCATGATACCTACTAAATTTAAAATATATAAGCTCTTATTTTGAAGTAAAATTGTTGTACCAAATACATGCATAACTCATCAAATTAATACATTTTTCAATTTCTATGTTTATTAAAAAACATTTGTATTTGTATGAAAAATGCAACAAATGCAAATCTCTGCACCACGCAAACGCACAACCCAGCCGCTACGCTCAAAATTGAGCACCAAATTTGTGGTAAAATTGTTGTATTCTTTTCAATGTTGTATTTGTATGTATAAGCATGTATGTATGTGT
Source organism: Neria commutata (assembly GCA_963457695.1). Lineage (NCBI taxonomy): Eukaryota > Metazoa > Arthropoda > Insecta > Diptera > Micropezidae > Neria > Neria commutata. The sequence goes on along the minus strand of OY735249.1, from coordinate 25,320,037 downwards.
ATATTTTCGTTGCGCCGTTTGAAGCACGCGCCCTACACATATACACAGAGACATGAGAGATATATTGAGATGTATCAACATTAGATATAAATTGTCATTTGAGAGTACGTCATGCGTGTGTGTGTGAGTACGAGTACGGGTTGATTTTTCGCTGTTTTGTACGATTACGATGCACGTAAATATTTGAGTTAAGTGTTAGCTACTTGGCTCTGGTAGGTAGATAGGTAGGTTAAGTGGTCGTCTCGGGGACATCACTTAGGCCAAAAAGCCCATTGTGTTACCGCGGCTATATCAAATATTTCATATACTATATTTATTTGCATAAATTTCGGAAATGTAATTCATTTGTTTACAAAAAAATAGAGCTTTTCAGAAAACGAAATTAAGTTATGGATTCTTGGTTACCAATTAACTCAAAATCAATACAATTCATTCTAAAACTTTTTGTATCAAAACCATGGTTAAATGATGTACTCGTTAATCGAATTTCAGCAACTGAATTATACTTGTCATCGCATCTGCAGTGCTTCCAGCTAGAAAGCAAAACGTAAAAACAATTATCATAAAATATTTAATGTTTTTTGCGCATGCTATAATTCTCACAAGACTTTCAAAATCATTAACATCGCTTGCGAATATCTGTCCCATTCTGCATCTGCTGAATTACTCAGAAGTCGACAAGGAGTCAAAGCACTGCAAAATGCTGTCATTGCCAACTATTGTTGCTAATCCCACACTCGACAGTCAACAATGTGAAGCCAGCAAACCAGCCAACCAACAATAAACAGTGCCAGCAATGGAAATATAACAAGCCAACTGACCAAGACCTAAATCCGGGAACCATCAGCCACACCACTACCATCACCGACGTCTCTATTACAAACAATTACTGCAACTGTTATTATTAAACTTTACCTTCCGCCGCCCACTTGTAGCACTCACTCCTACTCGGCTGCACTATTCCATTATGCCAATATTTTCGTTATTAATTCTGACGACATTCACTACCTGCCTCTTGCCCAGTTTTACCGACAACCCTTGCAATCTGGGATGCATGACAACTTTAAGCTATAATTACCAAACGACCGCAGCAGTGGCAGCGACTCACTCGGCCATGCATACCTTGTCCCACATTTGCAGCGGAAAGCTGCAGTCATCGTCCTTTGGCTTCAACGTCCCATCCATAGTCCTATCGCCAGCTTGCTATAGTCACGAACAACTTGTTTCAACAGTGGCGCGCGCCTCCTGTCGTCATTCGCTGTCCTTGCTATTGTTCAGTGCAAATCGTTTCTCGTATTCATCGTTCCTTAATCCATCGAGCGCACTTCCCCTCTGCCGTACTCAGCTTATGCGCACCGGTTTGTTGTTTAGTTTTTTGTTATTATTTTTTGCATTTGTCAACTTTGTTGACTTTTGTCGAGTATTTCCGTTCGCGATTTGCTTGTTTAACTAACTTGGTCAAGTTGCTGCAGTGTCGTAAAATATTTAATAATATTCCACGCAGGTTAAGAGAACGTATGCAAATGAATGACCCAGTTTTGGCAAAATTCAAATGGAGCTGAAGTATGTTTTATGCCATAGAATTTAATTGTCGTGAATGGGCAGAAAATTGAAACGGTTTTCGCCTTTCATGAAAACATTATATTTTAATAAAGGGTTTAGGATTCGCGCACTTCCTATCGTGTCCCAACTTAATAATAGTAAAAAAAAATGTAATTGGTTATGCACATTTTTAGGGTTTCCACAGAATTTCGGGTAAAAAACAAACGACGTTTCGGTTGTTCGAGAATTCGGTTCCTCAATTCTACTGAAGATTTGATAAAACTATGTGAAAAGTAATAGGATCGCAAATAAAGGCATCAATTTTGAAATTCCGAAAGAAATCGCTTTTCTTATCTTTTTTGCAATCAAATACAAACCTCAAAAAGCGGCGCAGTAGGTTTATTATAGCAAGGATCAAAATTGTAGTTAACAATTACAATGAGCCAATGGGACCATGTCTGCATTTCCATATTTAAAACGAAATACAGACATAGATTCAGTTGTACCAGCAGCGCATTACTTAAAAATCTGCAGAGGACCTTTAGTAAAAGGGCAAAAAGTCGAGCAGAGGAATTGTCGCAATGGCACAATGGTACTCGTAGCAGGCGCGGACTTGAGTTCTAAATGTGTCAGGATGTTATTTCCGGCAAACTGTGTTAGCACTGGGTGCCAAGTTTGGTAGGCGATTGCCAGTGGGAGTGGCGCAGGTGGGCGTGTCGTGTCGTGGGTGGCTGCGACAGTGCGCCTAGTTCATATTTGCTTGCCTCCTTGTCATTTTTTTTATTTTTGACGAGCCGCTTAAGATATTAGCATGCATACATATGCACATGCACATACTAATGCAAGTGAAAGTGAGTGTGTGTGGGCAAGGGAAGTAGACGCTTGGCTCCACATTTTGCACCAGGCTGAAATGATTATGAGCAATTGTATTTTAAATGCAAAATAATAGCTCTGACGTGAAATATCACCGCGCGACTTCCCACACACACACATTTATATGTATATATTAAAATGCACATGGACTAGTGTGGTTGCCACTGACGGTTCCGTCTGGCGGTGTCAGAGCTTGCGTATTTGGAACTTGTGGAGCTTTGTGCAAATGAAATTAAAGGCATGATTTGAAAAATGCGGGCACACCCACTGAGAAATGTTAGTAAAGTATTTGAGTTATACACTCGCGTATTTTGTATTGCCATCATAAAATATTGCATTCAGAACATTCAAACTTAGAAGGGGATGTGGATTATTACTAGTTATTTTCAAAGCAACAATAAAAATGTTTGTTCGAAAAACCTTCTGCGGTTGTTTTTAACTGGCTGTCGGGTATTTTGAGTAAGAAATAAAATTCGGGTTTTCAGTGTTAAAAATGGCTTTCCTTTTACAAGGTCCTTTTCCCCTCAAAATGTGCTTAAAGAGGTACTTTTCCTCTACTTATTCCCTTCTTGTAAACTAACCCGTATCCAATGTTTGGCTGCCTGGGCCAGTGTTTCTGTATATAGTTAAAACAAATCGGATTTTAGCCTCTGAATTCAAATCCATGTTTAAAAATATAAAAATGAAAGTTTGTTTAACTTTCAAAATCTTCTTCTCAGCATTGCACCATTAGCTTCCATGTGCATGCTCCTTTTTTAATGATTGTTATTATTTTTGTTGTTGTTGTTTACTTGCTGTCATAGTGCCGTATGCGCAATACCAACTTGGATTAAGCGAAATGTCAAGCCGGCAACTTTCATTTTCGACACCAGCGCCAATAATTAATGTAGGTCCCTTTTGTAGTTGCCCTTTCGAAATGTCTAGTTGTGAGCCTCTCATGCCTCGCGCAAGTGCTCCATGCATATGCAAGTGTGTTGCCCTGATACTGCTGGAGCTTCAGAGTTGCCATTGTTAGCATGCAATTGCTCTGCTTTAGCGTATTAGTCCCTCACACAGGCACACTCCTTCAATGCTGTCATGCTGTGGGGCTTTTCGTGAGTTCCCTTTTTCACGCTGTCCTCATTTTGCCTGCTGCCACATTCAAGCACTAAAATTACATAATCAAGTGCATTTGAAAATTGTCTTTTTGCTTGAGTGGCTTCCTTGTAGCTCCCGAAGCCGCTGCCGTTCTATTATGTGTTGTTATTGTTTTAAATAGCAGTTGCTGTGCTTTTCCTTAAACAATAGCATTTCCCAACGAGTCTTACTAATACTTCACACGCATGCACGCACTTGCGCACATTTTATATATAACAAGTGTGTGTGTGTGTGTGTGTGCGTAAAATACTACTACTAGCTACACTTCATCTACGAGCGCAACGATTTCTATTGTCTTTTGCGGGATTGGAGCAGCGAAAGCCTTAAATTGGGACATCGCACTCGTACTCAATTCCATTCGAGTGCTTTATCTGGAATGCATTCCACGTGTGTGTGGGTGTGTGTATGTGTATGTGTGCATGTTGCTGGCTGAGCAGTTCGTACATATGAGTGTGCGTGTGTTCAAGTTGCAGGCGACATATGAAAATGATTGCCATTATGCTCTACGATGATAGGACAAAGCAGCGACTTCTCATCCCCCTGTCAGACTGCTAAAGACGTTGGAAACGTTCAGTCGTACTGGCAGGGAGCTTCTCTCAACCGAATGATGCGGAGTGCAGAGGGAACAAGTGTATGCGGAAGAGCTGAAGCGTCCTAGTGATTAAAGTGTTCCCGGGTATCCCGTTGTGCTGATTTCGAATGTGACTCCGCTTGACTTCTGTTAGTTGCTCATTTCTCGGTGGGGGGTGTGAATGCGGCGGTGAGCGTGAGAATGATAATTTGTTGGCATGTCAATGTGTGATGACTTTTAACGTTGACAAATGACGGCATGTGTTTCCCTTTCAGTGAGCTAAAGACAGCGTTTAGTGATTTGAAATTCGTTTAAGCCGTAAGCAAGCGCTCGCATTGGAGAATATACGTACTGCTATAAATGTGGGGTGATCGCTTGCTCCGTTTTGATACGAGAAAGTGAATAAACTGAAACTGAAATGCACAAGGAGCAAGCAGAGTTTTTGCCAAATTAAGAGCTGAAGTATTTGAAATGCAACTGGCATACTATTTATCATTATTCCCACAAGTGGCAGGCTAACAGTTAAGTTAAAACATATGCTATAACAACATACTGAAACATTGTGAAATGATATTTTCAAAATAATGTCTTTGTATGTATGGAACAATTGCAAATGTTGCTAAGCGTCTTTTCCATAGGCAGATATATCTAAATATTTATTAATTTTTACCTATTTATAGCCACAAATATCGTACATTTCGGATTATTTTTCAGATTTCTGGAAAAATAATAAGTTCTACACCCTCGAGGTTGCAAAATTACGTTAAATTCGATAATCGCTTCAAAAAACTTAAAATTCCTTCAAAGTAATTTAGAAAAAAAATTTAAAGATTTGCGTTAAAATTTGCATGAGCTTTTAAATAATTGCGCCGCAAAATGTTTACAGCCATTTCAGCAAAACAATGCAGCAGATTATGGACATTGCATCAGCAGTTTGATATAGGAATACGCATTTTTTAAGGAGCATTTAGTGGAAAGATTATATTTCGATGGGTTAAAAAATTTTAACAAATTTAATAATGGTTGCCATATAGTGCTCAACTATATTTAAGCTGATATTGTAGAGAAACTAGTTACAATTGCCGGGTCGTGGTGAGTTGAGTGCTTTGAATACAAGTTAAATGGAGTCTCGCATGAGTAAGCTCCGTTCACGAAAAACTTCTTTACGAAAAAGTAGTCGTCAGGGTGAATTCGCTGCGCACACACATTCAAGACAGGGGACGATAAATAATATTTCGCACAAAAGTACAAACAAATGTAATGTGCACTTTATCATCATAATGTCAAGCCACAGCGCTGGAGGGGAGCAGGCGAAGTGAGCGAGATAGGAGCGGGAGGGCTGAGTGGCTTGCAAAGCAGGAACGAAACAAAAGGGAGTGAAATCCCCCAAAAAATGAAAGACTTAAAAGAATTGTGGAAATGTTGTACTATTTGTCATTTGGAGCACATTCGCATAGGCACGCTGCGGGATTGGGGACGAGGGCTGCAAAAGAAAACTAAAATAAATAAAAAGAACAGAAGTAAACAACAACAAAAAACACAGCACGACAGATCTATAAGAGCAAAAAGTGTGGAGCGACGAGAAAGGCAGACAGACAGACAGACGAACGGAGGGACGGACTAACGCTTGGACAGATGAACTCACGCACTGATTGCTGAGCTCAATGCATACAGGCGAACTGGGAATGACACAAAATATGAGTGTTCCAACCAAAAGTGTTGATAATAGCGCCTAGCTCCACTACTACACCTACACTCGAAGCGAGGTGCAAGTTACTTCAGCAGGGAAATGACACAGATTTAAAACACAGGCCACAACACTATTAACATTCTCCCTTTCAGCTTTCCATTGTACAGCTCAACTTTATTTTGCATTGGTCTTTTTGCTTCCCTTTTGCTTTCACTTTATGACGGCGCGGTGTTATTTAAAGTTGCAAACAAGCCGTCTGTGTAGGCGGTGTAGGGGTGTAGGGGTTGGCGTGGGTGTGGGTGTGCGCGTGGCGAGTCTTTATTGCTGTGCTGCCGCGCCATTTAAGGCAAAGAAAGCGCTATCGCCAAGCAAAACTCCTACGAAGAGGGGCGTCGTCATTGGAGGTGCATCCACACAATGAAATGGGTCGCTTGTGCCGCGCAATGGGGTGCCTGCCCTCGAGCTAGAAATGTGACCGGTTTTCGAGCGGCTTTGAGGTACAATCCATGAGCACAATGTGCCGGCAGCGACGGCAACAGACCGAGCCGATGGCGGCGGCAACAGCAAATCACCTTACGCTCAACATTGTCAAAGCAGCGTCAGCGTCACCATCAGCAACAACAAAAGCAAGAGAGCAGCAGAAATGAAGAACCAAAGCGTGAAAGTTATGATATCATAATTCGCAGCATAAGCCTCAAAACAGCAACAGGACTCTCCGAGGAGCGCCATCAAAATTGGGACTCTTTTTAATGAGGGAGACTTTGCCAGTTTGATACTTTAATATTTCAGCTATGGTTTTCTCTTGGCTATTACCAAACAAAAGTTGAGTTGATTTAACTAACAGAGTCACTTTAATAAGGTAGCTATCGGGTATATTCACTTAAACGATTGCCCGAGAATATTTCAAAAGGCTTGCTCAATATTAAAAGACTAGTGCAAATTTGAATTTAAACTGCAGCCGTTGAACTCTATTATAATAAATTTCAATTTTCTCCGCGCTTTGCTTAAATTTGTATCGACATATATTTACATACGCATTTATGAAAAAAATACAAAAATTCCCTTGTTGCCATGGCAATTTTGCAGAGGTGAAACTATAAAGAATATGTGTGAGATATTTTTCAGAAAATTTTAAAATAACATATTTATTTATTTGTAAATTCAGTCTATGGCTAGAACCTTACAGATTAGATTAACACAACATAAGTATTCTTAAAGAAGCAAAGAAAGAACATTTATTATAATATAAGTTTAACAATTTGCTTAAAGCAAAACTCGAGATGGAAAGATCTAAACCACAAACGGTTGAGATTTTGTTGCATTCAGACAGAGACCGAACCAAAGGTGCGTTCGAGGCATAATTAAACCGTATATACCGTGATATATCAAAGGCCACCAACCCTAACGGCTTAATTAGAGAAAGGATATTTAAGTTGGAAATTTAAGTTGCTCTCCAGAAAAAATTTAAAAAAGACAGGCTATTATGACTTGTCACCACAAATCTATCTTGAAGTGCTTTGCACACTTCGAAACCTATTTGGGGATTCATTAAGTTTTCATAAGCTACTGTTCCTTCTGCGTTCCTTTTTGCTTTGAATTGTTTTGATTTCATTTAAAGTTAATTTCCTTTTTAGTTAGAACTTCAAATAATAGAACTTTATAGTTGTATTTCAGCTTACTCCAAAACTATAACTTTTGCTGAACTCCACTTCCATTCACACACACACGCACACAAATCATAACAAAGGAATTTACGACTTGTGTGCGCTACATTTTCGCCATGCGCCAAAATTGAATTTATTAATCACGTTTTTCATTTATGCGCCCAAATTCGCGTGCGGAAATAAAACAAGCGGACGTAACGGCGCACAGCCATACAGTTATGCAGTTAAATTGTATAAAAGGATATAAATCCTCAGAGTGTGCTGCTCATGTTTATGCTGGCTCGTTCGTCATCAGCGGCAGTGCTACTGCCGCGCTTCCTTCTTTCAGTCGCTCCAACGCTCGACGTGCTCGGCGTGCCGCCCTCCAGAATGACTTTTCCTATGCAACTGTGCGCGCAGCCGGTCATTACATGGCGCTGCCGTTGCTGGAGTTGCTGCATAGCGCAATTGCGGCGCAGCCAGTGCAGACAGCACATGCAGTCCAACATTCCAAACATGCAAAATTGCCATCGTATTGCGCATATTGCACTGGAGAACTGCAGTGAGGACTGAAGCATTGTCCCCTTCCCGATTCGGTTCTGCTCTTCTTTTCCTTTTCGCAATGGAGCGCATTTAGCTCCGGCTGAGATTTCCTCCGCCATTCTTGGCTTGCAGTTTTCTTGGCTGCCACTTAAATTTCGTGCAATGTGCTGCTGCGCTTAAATTGCAGCAATAAAAAGTGGCGTACACACACACATGCACATACAGTCGCTTGCCATATGCCATCGGATCTCGCGCCCGACCGCGGATACTTTCTGACTTCAGCACACATTAAAAAATGCCATTTTCTAGAGAGGCCACTTGCAGTGTATACAAAGCGCTAGATTTATGATGCATGTGCATGTGTGTGTGCGCGCTGTGGAAAGTTCTGCAGCGAAAGTGAAGCCAAAAGCCAGTGGCACCAGCACGCAGAGGCAAGCGGCCAAGTTGGCCGGGGCTGAGCGAGCCGTGAACGTATCTCCGAGAGTCTGTCCCATTTGGCGCTTGTGCGTCGCTCTTAATGCGATGATGGTCATAATGATGGCACATATTAAATCATCGCTAGCTGCCGCTTCACTCTCATTTATTATTATTTTATGACATTGCATTTTTTTATGCATTCACTTTGGAATTTCGGTAATTTTTCAGCTGTTCCATTTATTTGGTTTATTATTATTTAATTTCTTTTTAGGAAAATTTTCTTTTACTCAGCTAGCAGTGCTGTCTATATCTTTACCCACTCTTTTATGTTATTAATTCAATAAAATTATTATTCTTGACAGTATAAATAACAAAGTGAGTTTATTCGCGCAAAAAAGTTCGTGCGTTTTCTCTCTCTCTCATTTTCTCTTTGTTTAGCAGGCTATCTGAAGTTTGTGTAAACAATAATGCGAGTTTTTCATGAAAATACGAAACGGGCTTATTTCTTGAAGATAGTCAAAACTATGTCCATTGTAAAATATGTCAGATCAAGGACATACAAGAAGCATTTTCAGCAAATTTCTTAAAAATTTAAATATCAGCACAGAATATTCATACAATATTATTTACACCTTATTCCCACCAGTAGCACCAGTAGCATAGGTGGACCTTGACATATATTGGTCATATGGCGCTCGTCATGGATCTGTTGGCATACGACACTGATAGTTTCATCGACCACAGCAGTAGAGGAATGGCCAGCGCAAGGGTGCTCCTGAAGCTACCCCAGTCAATGTGCATATTGTGCAAACCCATTTTAAGTGCTCGCTGAAGATGGTACTTTATGGCCAAAGTGAATTGAATCTGTTCAATATTTTGGTTTTTTCTCTCGAGTACTTAAATGTGGAAAACTGTCGCTGGAAAATACTTTTGATTGAATTTTATTTTCGAGGCTGCCAGTATAGCAATATTTGTATTAAAAGCAATATTAAATACAATTTTTCACTAAAATAAATTTTCTTAAATTAGTCAAATTATCTTTGCAATGGGCGAATGCCTGTCTGCGTGCTGGTAAAATTTCTTATTCCGACACAGAACAAATTTTAAAAAAGTGTCGTATCCTAGATACGGTCTTCGCCACATGCGTAATATGAAGCAAGACACCGAACGGCGTACAATAGCGATTTCCATGGAATACTTTTAGGTGTGAATTATCAGAAAGTAGTACTATCAGCGTAGCTTGGAAATGTGTAGACGGACAAAAGACGAGAGCTCAAAAAGATAGTGCTATAAAAGACCGCTGTCAGTACTGGTAGCAATCAGATTTCAGAAGACAAGTGAACTTGGAGCATAGAAACTGAAGCGGAAGCAAAAGAAACTGCTGGCTGATACTCGTAAACAGTACAAATAATTGTAATGAAGAGATTAAAAGTGTAAATATTTAAATTGAAATTGATACGAGCATTGAGACTATCGTGCATTTTCTTGAAAAATTCACAATCCATTGATTCGAACCGGAGAATAAGAGTACTAAAAACTTATTTACTTATTAAAGTTATTTTCTAAAAATATAGTCTCAACCACGACGTGAGCACGATTCATTTGAAATTTTTGTCGGATCGAAGCATATGTGACTACAGCTTTTAGCGCTACTAAAGCTGTTTTATATAAATTCTGTCGAAACTATTCCATGACTTCCAAGGCACATGCTCTCTCAAGCGCTCCTCTGAAATGGTTCAGGCAGGTGAATGATTAAATTTAAAAATCATGTTTGCTGAATGCGTAACGCAAATATTGATTGGCGCTGGCGAACTGTATTTATTTTGCTATTATGCAAAAATACGCTTCATTGCAAAAATTATTATTGATGTCGATTATAAATGCGTGTGCGTGTGCATCAGAGGCTTTCGAGGATTCCTTTAGAATTGCAATTAAGCGCAGCCAGCGGATATTTCCATCAGTTAAAGTTGCAATTTCAATTGATTATTCCGCATATCATTGCACATTCAATCAATCAGACCTACATATATAATATTTAATGAAATTTTGGTCAAAATTATTATACAGCACGCTTTGCTGCACATTGCAAATAAGCCAATGTTTAATATTGCAATCGCCGGTAATCCTCATGCATAAAAGTCCTTGAATAGAGTTTATACAATTTGCTTTGTGCATTTTTAAATTAAAAGTAATCAACTGAACATTATCTAAAAAAGCATAGTTTCTAAAAGAAAAAAGTTGTGCTAGGCCCTAGTCAAAAATGAAAATTGTTTTGCAATTAATACAGCATGGCTAAACAATAAAATTCCAATTAAATTTTGGGCCACAAACTCGTAAAGCAAACAACATCGAAGCGATTTCAAAGCCTTTGCTGCAATTCGATTGGATTACTACAATATATGTACATATTTCTGACTACGTATAGCCAATGTCAGGTGCGAAGTGCGAGGCGCGAGTTCTGATGGTAAGTGAGTGAGAGCGTATATGAAAATATGTGTCAGTGTATGGGTGCTGGAGTGGAGCGTTAGAAGTGTTGCCGCTTGCTTGGGCCCCATTAATTTCTACCGCTGCATATAGTATAGGTACCTACTTCTATAAAAAATATCAATTCAGCTGCCTGGCCTTGCACACTTCACACCCCTCCGCACCCCTCCGCACAAATAGCAATAAGCCGTAACTTTGCATTCTGACAGCAGCGTATTACGAAGGCAGGTCGGCTTGCGGTCCTGTCTGTGCAAATGCAATCAAGTCAATAGCACGCACAGGCGCGCACACATACACGTCAACATATATAACATACACAATTGCACAAAATCCGAGCAAACAACCCAATGAACATTGAAGTGAATTGCTTGATCAACATCGCTTTAAATTTGATGTCCAAGGCAACCTCACGCTCTTTTGATTTATAAAAATTGCTTTGGGCCTAGTATTCTTTTCGCCAATTTAAATAATTATTATAATTTTAAGGTTAGTATTCTTGATTTCTGAATATTGAACATGCTCGTAATTTAGCGTCATTTTCATTTAATATTGATAATTCATAAAATTTGGATATTTTGCTTGCTGGGATGCAGATATGAATGCGGTTGTTTTCATTCTTAAGCGTTCGCTGATGCGCGTGAATTTGGGCCAATACTGATGCTCCAAATATGCGATATGAAATTCATTTTCTAAGCTTCTTATGCCTGACAAGCGGCAAATTTAGAGCGCAGTGAGAAAACAGTTTTGTTGTTTTTGAGCTTGAGCTTGCGTTTGCAGCTTGCAGTTCCAAGAGTAAGCTTGTCGAAGGCTTTTCAACAAGGCAAGAGAATTGCTTTATTTGTGTGCGTGTGTGTGTGTTTGTGTGGGTGTTGGCAGCCAACATCTACGCACTGCAAACAGGATTACAGACCCTGTAGGAAAAACAGGCCAATGATGCACACGCACAAGCGAAAGTGGCAAACTGAGAAGGCAAGAATAAAATTGCCCAAAGCCATTTGCAAACTGCAACCTTAAATTCGCACAGCAGACACACACACACACACACACACACACACACGAAGAACGTAAATTGCTGCTGTTTTGTAGCATCCTCGTGTAGCAGCGATTATATATGTATGTATGTGTGCAGCATATTTGCATAACAAATTGAAAACGCGTCTGCGCACTTTTGTGGCGCTTTGCCTGGCGCGGTTCGCCGTGCACGCTGGCATATGATTAATTCGACGTAAGCGCCTGGAGAGTGGCGATTTGAAATGTGGCAGCTTAGAGCAATTGCTCTGGTGCTTGCTGCAAAGCTGCTGGCTGTGAAAAGCCAAAGGAGAATTTAATTAAATACAGCTTTGAAAATTTCGCAATATTCGCTTCATTTTAATTTTAATAAACCGCAAAACTAAAAATCTGCAATAGATTTAGTGCAATGTACATTGATGAAATTATAAAAGGTTCTTTGAATTATTTCAATACCTTCCCGACTAATATCATAGCAATTATTTTGCCGAATTTTTTATGGCATTGTTGGATTTCAATTAGAATTGTTTATATTTAGAATCGGCTGCGAAAAATGCCAAGAAATCCCAAACTTTGTAGTATATTCAGTTTGCTCGGAACCAACAAGCAAATTTCAATACAATATTGTTTCAGTTCCTAGAAAGTTTTCATTCTGTTAGCAAGGAAGCTTTGCTGCAAGTATTGCAAGCATTTTAAGCAGTTGACTTAAAAAATTACAATTACGAATTAATTAGCTTCAGTACATAATATGTACAATTTTAGAAAAAGGACTTGACCCTATTCCGGTGCATAATTATGATAGAAACACTCCATGCAGCAGCCATAAAATTTTCTTCTTGCTAGAAAGATTATAATATCTCAACTTTTTCTAGATTATAGAAAGTCCTTTCGCGTGCAATGTCGGAGTTATTTAATTTTTTAGAAGCTTTCCAGGTTATTGGTTGCGATCATTTCGTTTGAACTTAAATTTTACGTAGATTGAAACTTCTGAATGCAAATAGCTCTTTAATATACTAGTTCTATGTAAAATATATTTTTATACTGTTGGGACTATTAAATTTGATTGTTTTTGCAAAGTGCTGAAAATTCGATGTGCAAAAAATGGTGATGCGGCGGCTGTGCGTGCGCCGACATGCACCGAGCACTGCAGCGGAATTTAAACTGTGTCAACTCGCCGCAGAGCGGCCACAGCGAGTGCCTCAATTTGTTGGCTCTGCAGCAGTGCAGTAGAAAATTCCATTATCGGTGCTGCAGCATGTTGCACTTTATTTGCCTTGGGGAGTGTTTTACCATAATCTTTGACAGCGTTGGCAGCACTTCTGTGCCGAACGGTGCGTGCTACCGCGCCATTTGCATAGCAAATGCTTTTCGTGAGAGGTCAAGTGGTGTAGCGTTTTCCAGTTCAAATACTGGCGAGGATTCGCTTGGCGAAAATGCAGGAAAAAATAAAGGAGAAGAGAAACTCTTTTTGTCTTCTGTCATAATTTCGTTTTCATTGTTTAACAAAAGAAAACGATCCCAAAAGCACACATATGACGGAGAGGAGGAGTGAGATGTGGGAAAGGAAAAAATGCAGGATATGACTTCATGCAATTTTGAAGCACAAACTCAACCCAATTACTTTGCGCCTTACATACTTTGTGGCATGTTGCCGCTTCTGCTGCTGCTGCGGCTTGCTACAACAACGTAATTTTGCTGCTTGCAGTCTCAAGTGGCTTGCATTTCATTTTTCGTTGCTGGCACATTGACAGCAACTGTTGTTGCGCTCCTCTTCTTCTTCTTGCTGCTGCCGTTGTTCTTTTTACACTTATTGGATTCCTGGGCGCAAGTTTGTGGCCAATGGCAAGCCGCAAAGGCACAAATTACAAACGAGTGTAATATGGTGTTACCTAAGAACTTGGGTAAGTGAGCAAAAGTGCTCAAAAAGTATCTAATTCTAAATTGGATTTGACTCATTCTTGTTGAAGCAGTGTATCTTTTACAACACTTATGCCAGCACTTCAAAAATTGTTTGCATTGTTTTGGTCGTCGTAAATCTCTCCCTTTTTTTGGCCTATTTTGTATGTGTACAATTTTTTTCAACAATACTTCTCTTTTAGAAGCTTTACTGACGTGGTTGGTACTTGGCGTCACTAAAAATATTCAAAAGCATATGTTAATATTTAAATTAAATTTGAAAATGCCGTACATTATTTTGGTTGCAAGTAACAATAAACCATTTAACTAGTATGTATGTATATCTTGTCAGCAAAGTTCTGCAACCACATACAAATATGCACAAAAATTATTTGGTTAGTGACAAGGTCCTATAGAAATTTATTCGCTGCCATGTGTTTCCCGGGAAGTCACCACGTGATTTTTTAATATACATACTCGCCGTATATTTTAACTCGTGAAGACTGTAGTCAGTAATTTTAAGTGGAAAACCATCCAAAACCAGCATAATTATGTCGAAAAATAGGGTCGGTATGCAATGTGTGTATCTGAGGTAAAGCTGAGTAAGAAGTGTTGGTATGCAATTTTGGCAGCTTTAATTCGGCGCTTGTTAAAATAACTCCACCCTTCGTGGTGTATTTGCAATATTATTTATTCCAAAAGAGAGAATTTTGAAATAAATGAAAGCAATATAAAGCATTTCTTCGTTGATGCAACGGAAAACATAAGTACACCATAAACATATATATTATACTATTTCACACATGCATATATACACATACACGCATACGCCACTTGAAAAAGGCACACCTTGTGCAACTATACTGATTCGCTTTTTCTGCCAGGAGCAACAAGTTCTGTCGCAGGTTCAACATTCAATTAGGCAAATTTCATACTGTTTTTTTGCAAAAGAAATTCACACACACATACACACATACATCATATTATTTGATTAATTACGTAAATAAGCTTTTTTCTCATTTACATTCACACATTTTTTTGCTAGCATACAAACAACTGCCGAACCGAAAGAGGAGTGTACATGGTATAGGCATATTATGCGGATGCAGGATACCGAGAGTCTTATTTCCGGTAATCCGCGCATATAGACGCATACATACACGCCACATGCGCTGTCTGTCGTATGCACAGCAATTACTTAAGAAGTAAATAAGTGCAAAGGATTCACTGCAAATAACGCAGAGTAACTCGGCGCAATGTGCCAGCGAATCTCAGCAAGGAATCACACAATTAACAACTTATTTATGGCGTCAGGGCACGCATTCCGGAATGTCCATCAAACCGAAATAATTTATCAACTAAGGCCCATATAAAATAATGCCCGCAAATAACAAGAAGGCGCATAAGTAAGCAACCAATAACATCGGCAGAAGGTATCGCAGTCAGGAAGTGGGAGGGCAATCTTAATTGATGGCAACATTTTAATTAAAACGCAGGACGGCGACAACAGCACACTTTGGCGTGAGCGCCATTATCAGGCTTGCTCGCACGGCAGCGCAGCTTCGAAGTTGAAGAGGGCCCTGGCAGCTGAAAAACAACAACAAACACTAGCAGAGGTAGAAGCTGAAGGAGAAGCTGAAGTAGAAGCGGTAGTTGCAAAAGCGGAAGAAAAATCAAGGAGAGCTAAGAAAGAAAGTGGCGTTAAATTGTGGAAGCAAAAAGTGTGCAAGCGGTGCCCGTGCACAGCAAGCGCTCTGTCCTTCTGTCTGTCTGTGTGACGGAGTCTCGGTTTGTTCTTATGTTTGTAAGTGCTGTAAGTGTGTGTGTTTGCTTAAGTGAGTGTGCGAGCATGCGAATGTGTAAGTGCGGAAAGTGACACTCGGAAATCCGATTTGACAAATGAGTTGCATATGCAAACTCATTTATTATTTGCAAAAAAAAAGGATGTAGAGAGCGCAGGCGAGTAAAGAGCATACAAGTCAGAATGAAAGAAAGCGGCGAAAGTAAAGAAAAGTTGCCTTACCAAAAGGAAAGCTGAGCGCGTTTAACTTATGAAAATCAAAATGCACAGAAGGCACTGAACTTTTGTTGCTGTGTGTCTGTGTGTGTATATAAGTGGTTTAAGTGCGCTTGTTTGTATGTGTAGTAATGATCATTTTATTTAACTGCACATACTTCAAAACCGTAAGCCGAAGAGAGAATGGAAAATGTATGCATGTTTTTGCCTGATAACGTGAAAATTCAACACGGCGTATGAGTGCTGCTCTGGAATATGATGAATGACTGCCAGTTGCTTTGCCAAATAGCATTAATATTTAAACCACGGCAGAACAACAGAGCCACAATGGATTGCATTATCTTTTCTTTGTTGACTTTAAAGCGTTCAATGATATATTGCTGCTCTCTCAGGCGGATTGATAGCCACACCAAAAACAAATATGCCTCTAGATACAATCCACTCATTGTAACAGTTATGCAGCTTTCTGTATTTTTCCGTACTCTCACTCTCTTCATCCTTTCGAGTGCCACCATCTTCATTCTACAAAACTTTGGACACTCATTATATCGACTTGAACATATATAAAGCATTACCATATGTAAACAATCAACCTACAAAGACACACAATAAAGGATCAAAAGTAAAATTTGTACATGACATAGATTTCGAACAATGTATCTGTGTGTCCGGCGCATTGTGTGGGCTGTGCTTTTTTGACAGTGTTGCCAAAACTTCGGGCAGCAGAAACAAACAAATAATTTTGTTGAACTTGGTTGAATTTTGAAAGTAAACAAATTAACTCTAAGAAGTTGTGGGTGTTTGTGTGTGGCCACCCACACTAATACTTATATATGCACACACAAATTTGAATATACATATGTATGCTGTAGGCGAGAGTGAGAAAGAAAGTGATATAAGAGTTACTATGTTAGTTTAAAATGTATTGAGTTCGAAAAGTGGGCGAAAATGACTGGCATTAATGCAGTAGATTTAAATCTGTGTGATTTCTTTTGGAGTCTCTCCAAGTGGTCCTCCGTTTATTGGTGTCTGATGCTTTCGGTTGTTGGTTGTCATTAGCGCCAAGCGTAAATCGGCTTATAGTCTTGGAAAAAGGCTATTTAATTTTCATGGCATTTCCAAAGCAGCGAACGTTGCGCATGCATTTAATTTCATGGTATAGAAAATGTTTATCCGGCTTTTAATGCCTTGCCAGCTAGAATAAATTCCCGCTGTGCAGCAATCCACTATGAAAGAATATATGTATATGTATGTAGTATATGTATGTAGTATATGCATGTGCTGAGCAGTAGCGTTCCATAATTTTTGCATTTCAAACGATAAAGAACGTTTAGGACTTACTCCGAAGACCGCATCTAATTAGTTATCTTAAAGCAAATTTATATATACAAAAAACTCAAAAAAGAAAGAAAGAGTATTAAAAAAATAAATTGGCGTAAATATTCCTATTTTCCATATTCTCCCGAAATTCTTATATATTATATATAAATTCTTCGCTATTTAGATAGTAACTATTTCGGGCAGCTTTGTATGATTTATTGCGGCTTGCTATTTTACATGTTACACTCAAAATAATTGAATGTTTATATTAGAGGTCTGCATGAATGCATTTGAAAGAGCGACCAAGACATTCATTCGGGTTTGAATCTTTCGCTCGCATGTGCACTTATTTCCAAACATGTGTTGAATAAGCACATATGCCTTAAGAGTGAATGAGATAGCAAAACAATTGAGTAAATTGTAAGCGCAAGCACATTACTCACAAGCAGTGTACCCACTATTCAAATGTTTTGGTAAACAGAGTGCAATGCAGTGGGTGCACCGAGTATTTAAGGGGCTATACGCAATTAAGAGGCTGAGCTTATTTTTAAAGAATTTCTGATGGAAAGACGTTTTAGTGTATTAATTATAATTTCTATGCATATTGTGGTCATTTTAAAAATTATTTGCCGAAGAAAAGACTTTCGGACGATGCATTACTAACCGGCGCGCAGCAGCGGCTTCGCCAAAATTCTCCAGCTTACCATTCACTGCACCCACTTTACCCACTTCACTCACTATACTATGCCGATACTTTGTTACATTCGTTTTGTTTGTTTCGATTGTATCAAATAGAGCAAGATAACAAATGCTGCTCTTACTCTCTTTGAAAATAATGGCACGAGTGGGTATATGTTTTGGTATTGAGAGGTTTTGTGAGTGTTTCACCCATTCAAATGTTTCACTCGTGCGCCGAGTGCAATGAAATGGGTATCCGTAGTGCACAGGCAAACCAAATGCATTCATGCAGACCTCTAGTTTATATCAATTCTATTGTTCAAAAAACTGATATTCTAGAAAACCGTCCTATGCATAACACATATACATACATACATATATGTCAGTATATGCCAGTGCCAAAATCTCAAATTACGTCCAATGGCTTATCACACAAATAAAAGACTTCTGTAAGCATGAACGAAAACATAATTTGTGCCCTGAAAACTACAAAACTGAAAGAATTAAAATTATTAGATGAAGCCGAAAACCATTTTATATAAGTATCTATAAGTAGGGCGACTGCTTTGCACCAAGCGCACCATTACTGAGTCAAAGTCAATGAACGAAATTGAACGAGGCTGTTGCTTAAGCTTATTACAGTTATATCATACAAGTTGCGTATATTCGAACCAAGCCAAAATTTAAACTCGCGCATTAAGGCCAAGGACTTTCAATTTAGTAAATTTTTTTATTAGAAACAAAATGTTTCTACATAAATAATAGCACAAAAAGTGCCAACCAAATTATGCCCAGGCGCCTTCAGCCCATTAAAGACAGCACTGGTCCTAAGTGTATGCATGTGTGAGTGAGAGAACGATTCTGTTTGTATACAAATGCCGAAAAGTTCATTGCACTTGTGTGCAGAAACAAAAATCTGTATTGCATTTACTACGCCCAGCTTTAACTACACTCCGATACACAGACGCACACTCACAAAGAAATGTCCATTACGTATAATGTGCGCGCTTTGTATGTGCATACACTGGCAGACATACATGTACACATATAATATTGTATGTGTGTATGTGGGCATTTTATGTTTTGTATTCGGTATTTTGTATTTTGTATTCTGCATTTAATGCAGGCGTGGATGTTGTTGCTGCCATTTCACTTGTTTCGTTTCATTGCAGCCTTTTCTGCTTGATATTCATTTCTGTTGCCTCGCGCTTTCAGTTTATTTCGCCGAGTCCTGTTTCTTTTGCCCTTTATATTTCGCGCTGCCTCAGCCAAAGTTGCCAAAGTGAATTGCACGGCGAGCACATTCAATGCAATGCAATAAATTTGAACAGTCAGCGCTGTACAAGAACGACGGCAATATTTTACGCCGGCCCACGCATGCCAGCAGCATTGCCACTCCACTCCCGCCGCTGCGGAGCACCTCCTTAGAACTAAGCGCGAGATGGCTGCTGCCACACCTGCGCGAGCCGGCGGACGATATCCGTAAGGCTGCCATTTTGCCGCTCTTCGCACTTAACGCCCCTCACCTGCTCAGCAATGTATTGCATATGCATATGACACACACATATCTCTGCATGTGTGCATGTGCGCCCACAATAGCTGACTGGGTGGCTGACTGGGTGGGTGCAGAACGCGTCATTCGCCACTGTTAGCCGCAATTGATTGCTTGCTTGCAACTTTCAAGCCTGTACACTCGACTTCTTTGCTTTTAGTTTCCAATGAAATGTTCATGTTTGCATGTGTGCTTTTTTACAGGCCAACAAACTCATACATATGCAATACACCACACCAACGAGAATGCAGCGCTTTTGGGAATTGTTTAACAGTTTTTATGCCGCATTTTATGTTCTGTTCCGACTCACTTTCAGTATTTGGGCTTGACAGATTGTGACCAGGCCCATGTCAAGAAATAATATATATATGGAAATGGTAATTTAGTGGTTACATTGGAAATTATTATTTGCTTGGTATTCCACAGTTTTATGATTTCAACCCTACATACGTTTGAGCTATTTAGAAAGAGCAACATTGGAAATATTTCATATAAATTTAGCATATTTTTGTATTACCGATATTTTTAGCGTCAATTTTCAAGACATCCCGACTTTAAAAATATTGTAAACAAAAGTACAACATATTACAAGTTTAGTATTTGCATAGCAGAAACTATATTTTACCATTTCCATGCAATAAATTTATAAAAACTTCGATTTTGTGGTTATGACCTTAGAATTGTCCAAAGGGAAACAAGAGAAGAAGCTCGAAAGTAAGCTGAAAATCTTATTCGAAGTTCTCGAGATTTATTTGATTTATCAACATTAATTTGGCATTGTTTAGAAAATTAAATAAATAACCTTATGTATTAGCTTATGACTATTGTAAAAAAAATGCCCAAGTTATTTCTCTGTAGGAATATGAGCTGATACCCAATGAACAAAAAAACCTGGAAGCAGGAGCTTGATAAACCCCAGTGTCACAGCGCGATATTATGCATTACATTACTGCATGTGATATGAAAGAAAATGTATTAAAAGAAAAATCACAAATCACACTTAATTTCTGTGTTGTTTTCCAATTTGAATCCATTAAATACCAAGCCTTGCTATTAAGCTCTTTGCGTTTGTTTTCTATTTGGCTATGGCTTATTGGATGCTGTTTCAGCGCAATCAAACACCTGCGCGCATTTGTGTTTCAGCGTTGAAGTGTGTATGTATGTGTGTGTGTTGGTAGGCAAGCATTTTCCATTTTATTCATTTTGAATGCTCGAGCTTTTCTAGAAGCGTTTCATTGATATATGTCAGATACATGTGCTCACGAGCATTCAAATGCCCTCGCTTGCAGAAGAATGTGACGGCGGCATAGAAGCAAACACGTTGAGCTATTTGCATGTGAGACACTCTTCGGTGTCCTTCGTCGATGGCGCAGTTCAATTATTAAGTCACTTGACATTTGACCTTGTCTCGGTGTGACATGCTGTCGATTGACAGGCAATCCCCATTGATAACCTATGCAATTCTAAGGTTGAGTGGAACCTTTGTTTAAATTGCAAAAACGAAGCAAAACTGGGGAATCTCTAATATTTCAATGCTATTTAAATATTCACAAACTTTAATATCTTCACATTTGACAAAGAACTTTGTAATTGTGCGCCAACTTGCTGCTGGCACTTTTAAATGAGACCGGAAAGTTTTGTTTATAAACAACGCAAAGACACTATAAAATGTATTTGTAAATGATTACGTACAGTAAGTTATTCAAGGAATAATATCCCTGAGGAAATTTGAATATTTTATATGTATGTAAGTTAAGATTTAATTAATATTTTTGTAGACATGGAAGTGCGCCTGCAGCTAAAAATGCATGCCACAATCATGGAAATTTCTGGATTTTTTTTTTTTTTTTTTTTTTTTTATTAGACTTACATTGCGACTAGTTAAAATAATATTAAACTAACGAGCAATTTGTATATGATTTTGCATTAACTATAAATACAAATAAGGGAAGAATGCTCTACAACATATTTACAAGAATATTTGTGAGTTTTTATCTACTTAATTAGATCTAAAGGTTTTTGGCGTTTTAGCCTTCTTCTCCATACTGTTGCGTCTGCGAGGGTGGAGGCTTCGCTGTTTACGTGTGTGACCAATCTTTCCTTATGGGACTTGGCAATCTTATTTATTGCGGCAGCAACTGACTCGATATCGAGATCTCGTTCAAGATCGGAGCTACGAACGTACCAGGGAGCATTAGCAGCAGATTTTAGAACTTTGTTTTGGAATCTCTGAATTTGCTGGATATTGTTCGAACTGGAGCAGCCCCATAGCTGCGCACCGTAGGTCCATACCGGTTTTAGAACTTGCTTGTATAGTAGTATTTTGTTGTGTATTGATAGGGATGATTGCTTACCCATAAGCCAATGCATATTTCTGTATTTCAATTCGAGCTCTTCTCTCTTTTTTTTTACGTGTGCGCTCCATCTGAGCTTAGTGTCTAGCGTCATACCTAAGTACTTTGCAGTATTTGAGTATGGAATTTGTACACCATTTATGTATATAGGGTGGTATTTAATTTTGTTGTAAGTGAAGTCAATGTGCACAGATTTCGTTTCGTTTAGTTTTATATGCCACTTTGTTGTCCAGTCATATATTTCGTTTATCGCAACTTGCAACTTAGAGGTTGCTTCAAGCTCCGTTTTACCAACCGACAAAATAGCTGTGTCATCGGCGAATGTTGCAGTGACGCAATTTTTATTGCACGGCAGGTCGCATGTGAAAAGCAGGTATAAAAGAGGGCCTAGCACGCTCCCCTGAGGTACCCCAGCTTTTATCTCTTGGAGACATGAATACGCATCATCTTGCTTGACACGAAAGTAGCGATCTGTTAAGTACGAACTCAGGATATTGTAGTACGGCTTTGGCAGCAGCGCATTTATTTTTTTCAGTAGCCCAGCATGGCATACTTTATCAAACGCTTTTGAAACGTCTAGAAACACCGCCGAGCAAGTGCTTTTTTCCTCAAATGTGTTTTCAATAGCGCGGGTTATCCTGTGTACTTGGTCAATAGTAGAATGTTTAGTGCGGAACCCAAATTGGTGCGCGGGTATTATTCCTTCGTGTTCGACAACTTTATTAATCCTTTTAATTACTAATTTTTCCGCAAGTTTTGACAGTATAGGAAGAAGCGAGATCGGTCGATATGATGTTACATCGTAAGCCGATTTTCCTGGTTTGTTGAACATTATGACTGCATTGATATAAAAGCACATGAGCTGTACTTTAATACATACTCGAGAATTTTAAAAGCAAAAATGTTTGCGAGAAGTGTTCCATTTGATACAAAAATAAAAGATATCAAAATTAAATCATGAGCTGGCACTGCAAACCAGACATTCGTTTCGTAATACATAATCCATTCTATTTATCTTGAAACGTGGTTTTGTCTGAACAATTTTGAAAATAAATATAATATTTATTGGTAATGTTTAATTTACTTGCTATAAATTTTTACCAATTTATAGATGACTTCTCTTAAATTTAAAAGTACAAACTGCAGCTCACTCCAAATTCAAAGAGACGAACCTAACTGACGAGTGTTTACATAAGGGCATCAGAGCGGCATCACTTCTTTCTGATATTGCAAATTCCCAGCGGCAGCAACAATCCCAAAATTACGCCTTGATGCAAGAGTCTAATCAACCACTATCATCGCCCTCGCGAAAAGCGCCATCTCGAATTGATAAAGCGCCATTGTGCGGCTGTTGTTGTTGCCGATTTGTCCTTTCAATCTGAACTCAATCGCATTTTAAATACGAATCCAGCAACAAAAGCGCTGCAAGCAGCACGTAAGAAGAAGCCTCACACCTTTATTGTAGAAGGGGATGAGAGCGTCTAAAAAATCGAAGAGGGAACTCAATGAAAAGCGCACAACATGATAAAAATACCGTGGGCCTGATTACAATGATTTGCCTAAATTGCCGCCAATGAACCAAATAAACAACAGCAGGCAGGCAGGCAGACTGGAAGGAAGGCAGACAGGTAGAAGGGCAGCGATGAGAAAAGAAGTGGCTGAACGGAAGGCAGACACACGCACAGAAGAGCGCAGCGAATTTTCCGCAAGTACGGCGCCGTCGAATCACGAGCTGATCCCGCGGCAGCAGCGACCGCGATGAGGCTTAAGTATATCCTTGAACTGTTAAGGCTACAGCAGGCGGCTGGGTGTTGACACCAAAAGGAGGAGCAGGAGCAGACAAGAAGATGTCGTTTCTGCTTGCAGGAAGTGAACAAAGGCTACCCCACACCCACACATTTGCAAGCTACAAAAGAACGAATCGAAAAGAGTAATCAGACGCAGGCGGCTGCTGCCAACGAACGACACTCGCTGAAATCGAGAGCGCCTAATTCAATTTCAGAAACAGGAACCCGGCATAGAAGCATACGAGTAGGAGGCCAACCAGACTGGCAGCCAGCAGCGTGAGGCGCGCGAAAGGCGGGGTGTCACGTTAGCGGAAGTGTTTACAAAAATTATGCTTGTCATGCCTTCAAACGCAACGCTTCAAAGCGTTACATTTTTCACATTATATCGTTCGCTGCGGCGTTCAGCAACGCTCGAGTTAACGTTAACGCTAACGCTAAAGCTACACGTTCGCGCCAACATTAACGGTTCATGTTTATTGTTGTTGTGATTTGTGGGCGAAACTCGCGCGAGCGTTACGCATGACTTAAGTGGAAAACATGAAAACGCCACAGAGAAAGAAAGAGAGCAGAGAAATTTTTTAAAGGAACAAAAATTTTAAACGAAACGAAAAGAGGCGAAAGAGGCAAGGGCAAAGTGGAAACAAAATTTAAAAGTCAAGTGAAGTAGTAGTTCAAAAACGCTAAATTACTTTTGAAGTGTGCCAGACCGTGCATGGGTGTTTGTGTGTGTAAGTGCGAGAAGCGGAAGTTCGGATCCAACCACCCCAATTCGCCTTCGTTAGGCGTAACGTGCCTTCCGCACTTGCGGCATTACATTTCACGTCCGCTTCCCGCACTCACACAGCGTGTCGGATGGCAGAACTGCCTCGGCGGCTCGACAGGGGAGACATACGCTACGCTGATTAAGTCGTAACACGCAGCCAGGAGCCTTCCATGTGTTTCACCATGTTTGTGACATTTTCTGGTCGCTTAAACTTTTTTCACTTTAAAGTTGCGTAATCTCTTTACACTTTTTGGTAGAACATCCGAATGGGAGTGTGTTAAGTGAGTGAGGTTGAGAGGTTGGATGCGACCGCCTTAATTCAATTCATTTATGTACTCTTCTCACGGGCCGCCAGCATTTTCACAAATACGCTCGATTTTTATATGTGCTGTGGAGCTCGTACGGCAATAAGTGGAAGGGTGCTCCAGAAGCACAGCTTAATATTGGCGATTAATGAGGTTAGATCAAGAGACTTACCTGAATAAGCAATGTTGTGGGGAGCTGATGAGAACGGCTTATTAAAGGTTACAATATTTATAATTATAAGCAGAATAAAGAAATATTGGCGTTCATATTCATATAAATTTACGAAAATAATTATGCAAGATTTACTTATACAATATTTTTTAAAAACTCAAAAACATAATGATAAAGAAGCAAGGATAAACATCAAATACACAGAGCCACAAATATTAAAATTATTGATATGGAGAGAAATTATATGCGGTAAAAAAATTGCAGAGGAACGATAACCTAATGCTATTTCTAAAAGTATTTAGGAATCGAAGTATGTATTACTATAATTATTTACCAGTAAGTATCGAACTTTTTGTTCGAAATTATTTTATGCATTACAGCTACGTCAGCAAATTTTTGATAAAGTACATATTAAAAATAAGCCCTTGATATCAGTTCCTATATAAATTTTAAAATCCGGGAAATCTTCGAAAGCAAAAAGTAATCTTTACTTATTTACTTTACTTTAAATGACGTAGTGATAATGAGTAAGTATTACTTTACTTACTTACTTACACTTACTTTAAAAACAACAGAAAAATTTTAAATAATTTTTTGCTCAGGAATTTTTACGGCAACGTATTTCTATGTGTGGGCAGGTACCAATACTCGCACGGTACCAAAAGCGCGACAGGGTAAATGAGTTAGGGCCGCTTAACTGTCACGTCACAAAACGTATTACGCCATTTTTCTGACAGCTGCACGCCATTTTTGCATAATTTCAGCATTGAGCGGTCCCATTCCGGGCGCTCTTTGCCTGGGTTGGGCTGTAATTGTCTTATTTTAGAGTTGCACGCTCGGCATGACATTTGAAACGTCACTCATGGGCTTATGGAACATATTTACAATGCATTGATATGCGTGGGCGAGTGCGCTGGATAGTGAGTGTGCTTGTTTGGCCGATATGAGAGGCAGGCCTACTTTTTTGGGTTTACTTATTTGAATATTTCTGGTATAAGTATTTGCTATTAAGTCCTGCGCTACTTGTTATAAGCTTTCTATTTACATACCGCTTCGGTTGTATGTTTCGATTGAGTTCGTTACGTCGTATGGAGGCGTTGGTGCCCAGACGACCCTTAAGGCCCCCCTGAGGCTGTGCGCCGGCGGTGATTGCTGCAATGCCACTGCGCAGAGAAGTGCCCAGCTCACGGTGATGTGTGCCTATGTACTGCGATTGCGACTGTATGGCGTAGTCCAGGCCGGGCAGCTCGAGCGAGGCGATCGGATGAATGCGCGTCAGCGAAAGGGTGCTCTCTAGAACGGTGCTAAGCAATGGTGCGCTGCGCAGGGATCTCAGACTGCCGCGCCGTGTGAAGGGTTCCTGTTTATACATTTAGCCTTCTGGTTTGCGGGAGTGTGCGGTATGAAGGAATGACACGGATATGCAAAGGCCAATTTGGCTGATCGATTTCAGTCAGCAAATATTTTTATTTAACGCAAATTTACAATGACTCTGCAGTTTGAACTTGGCAAACAGCGAGTCTCTTGACAGCCCACTTTCCTGGCTCACGTGTCACGTAAGCTTGCGTGTGCCTTAAACATGCGCTTATGCTTATTGAAGGAAAGCTTGCAGAAATTAATTGGCGCTCGCACCCTTTCCTCCGCATTCGTTGTTGTAATCTTAAATCTAAGGTATTTGTAACGCTTTGTTCGCTGTTGTATTACAAGCAATTATGATTTGTATCAAAGAATTATTTCACTGTTGAAATCGGAAGTCACGCTACCGGCGAAACACTTGCGTGGTTTCTTTTCTTAAGCTTTGTTTCCGCTTGATTTACATCAAAAGTTAAAAATCTTACTAAAATTGTTGTTGCACAATTTCTCATCTGCAGTCTGAAGACAAATTTCAAGTTTAATGTAAATTCGAAGAGTGTCAATGTTTGAATGTGTGTGTGTTTTTAGATGCTCGTTTGTGCGCTACATTATGCTGATTTAATTGTGCCTATCGAATTTGGCGGGTGTATTGTGTGCCACAGCTATTACACATACCTATTTATCATGAATGTGCTTGCCTACACGTAATTCTTTTATAATTATTGACACTACGTCATAAGAGATGCCAACTAATCCCAAGCACAAGTCTTCACAACATCAAAAAGGACATTTTGAATGAGCTAATAATGGAACTTTAGGAAGTAAGGTGAATGTATAAACATGAGCAATGATGTATATAGCTATTTTTAAATTTTCGGTAATATTCGATGCTATTTTCTGCGTCAGCAACTTAAAAGGAAATATAACTTATGTCAAACGTGCAACTAAAAGCGAATTTCTGATAAGGGAAACTTATTTCTCGGCAGCTAGCTGCAAGGAGATTTCGATTGCCCGCACAGCTGCAACTACAAACTAATCACTACTTACTAATACTAATACTAAGAATAAGTAATGTAAGAGAAATGTTTAAAATGCGTACATGTGATATAATCAACGCTCTAGTAGCTCTCCTACTCGGCGGCTCGACTCCTTTCTGGTCTCCTTTCTGCTTCGCTGCGCTCAGCTTCTACTGCGTTTGCTTCCAGCAAGCACCGATATCGGTCCTTCAAATGGATTTGTGCGTTTCGATGTAGTAGTTTGCGTTGCTGTAGTTGCGTTCGTATTCGTGCTTGTTGTAGCCGTATCACTACAGATGCGCCTCAGTGTATCCTGAGTATCATGGCTGACGCATTGGATTGTATAAGTGTGACCTGTACTGTACGATTGTATGTGTGATTGCTATTGCGGCTATTACGCAAGTACGTATTGAATGATTACGTGCTTTCGTTGTGGTTGCTGCGTTGAGCGTTCTGCGTCCGTCTACTTATACATACATTCGCGATGTCATTTACATATGTTTGTATGTATGCGCTCTGTTATGGTCTCATGTACAAATGCGTTTTTTCGTAAGACTAAGATGCGTATTTCGTATAAAAAGTGTTGCGGGGAAGATCGACGTAGGTTGCTCTGCGGCTTTCGATATTGTTTCTTCGTTTTTGACGATTTTCGCGATCTGGTGATTTTGATCGTTTTCGACTTGTGTGTGTGTGTGTGTGCTCTTTTCACAACTAATGACAGTGATGATGCCGGCGCACTGAGATTAACTACTTTGGTATGACTTTGTGATAACAATCGCTTTTGTGTGAGTTAATGCTTTTTGGATTCTGGGGGTTGGTTGCAGTGTGCTAGTTTGACGCAGCTACTTAGCGAGTCAAATGGGCAGCCACATTATGCTCCCAAGCTTGAAAATTATCCACAGAAACGTGTATGGCCACCGAGTCCAATCCATGTTGGCATGCGACTGCGATGGTGAATAACTGAGGCGCCGTTCAACTAATTGCTCAGTTCAGCTTGTCATGATTGGGAAAAAATCTGCAAAAAAATTGAGAAAAAAACGTATATAATATTTATAAAAGCTGTAAATTAGTTGTTGTTATTTGAATTTATTTGAGAATCAACTTGAAGGCGAAAAACCACTAAGGTTCATCATTCAAGAAGGCTTCATATCTAACTATTTAAATTAGGACTGCAAATCGAGGGAAAAGTGGAAGTGGATCAATTAAATGGTACTCGGATTTCAAAGTTCGTTCAAAATCTGGGTCACCAATCATCTTCTGTCAAGGTCTTGGATGAAAAAAATGGGTATAATTGAGTCAATATGAAATTTGATTTGAAAGAAAAACAGAATCGGAATTTTAAAAGGTATCCTAAAATACGAAATTTACAACTGTATTTATAACGAACTTATATATTTTCTAATATATCCTCTGATATGTGGTGTTTAGTATGTATACAAGTCTATACATATTTTTTGTACCGGTAAGAAAGAAATTGTTCACTTCTTGGTTTGGGTAATTCATATCGACGTAGCCAAGTTAAGAATAATATAGACGAAACATTTGATACTCAAAAACCCTGCTGTATTTTGTATTTCTTCAAAACGCGACGCTTTGTGCGCTCACCAACAAAATAAAATCTGGATTGCCGGAGGAATTGCATATTGAATAACAGCGGCCCCACAACATTTCATGGTTTTAATCAAACAAAGATTGGCAAATGGAAAATCGTTCTGTTCGTTCTTCGATTCGGAGGAGAAATTATGAAATTTTACAGCTCATGCTTCACTGATCCCTAGAGCCCTTTGAATGATATTTGCATACGTGAGCATATACCAAATGAAATTTATTGCGCGGAGTATAGTCCTAGTTGCCAGCTATGTAATTAAGTACGTGATTTTTATAATTGAAAGTAAGCCCAGCACGATTGGTTTCAAAAATGAAAATACAATCAACTGCAAGCAAACATTGCTCATATCAATGAGTCAACAAGAGAGAGTGGGGAAAATGTAAATAAATGGAAACATCTGCTTGGACAAATATTCATATAGTCATACATATATACATATGAACATTTGCAAGCAATTATGAAAGACCCAGCAGGCCTCGACGTGGAGAAAAATCTTAATTGCTTTGCATAAATTCAAAGTGGTATACATTTAATTTTAACAAAAGCGTATAAAAGTAATAATATTTATTTGTGTTGTTAGATAGGCACGAATAATTTCTCGTTCTCAACCACTCTAAATCGCATTTTTAAGGATTCGCTGCAAGTGCACTTTTTCACTCCAAATATTTGCCATACCATTTTTACAATAACATAAACAAATTACAGAAATATTCAGATTGCTTTTAGTTGACACAAACAATATTCTTCCAAACTCATCCAAAATTAATTTATTCCAGCCAGACGCACGCACAGGCAGACGAAGGCATTGACAATCCTTTCTGTCTCACGGAAAGCACAACAATAGCAACAACAAACTGCTAAATCAAACAAGCACGGGCGCAAGTTGTATAAACTTTATTTAAAGCTGGCGAACTTGAAGCAGCAGAAAAGACAACAACAATAAGGAACAGATTAAATGCAAACAACGGAAGAAGAATGTCCACCCTCGCGAAGGAAAAAGCAGGAACAAGCTTGGGACACTGAGGATTCTTCTAATACGAATGCGAGTAGCCCACAAGCACGCATTTGCGCTGTAAGCGGATACGCTTCGATACGCATTCACAAACACAAACACACACACACAAACAAAAAGGGACACACGGCGCACGTACAGATATACGCAACGGAAGGACACTGTGTTTCGAGCGCTTTGAATTTCCGTGCGGCTGCACAAAAACTGAAAAAGAAATGAAAAAAGGCGGAAATTGTTTAAAGCAAAGTTTTGTCGTTTCTGTTATTATTCTGTATGTGTATGTGTGTGTGTGTGTTGTTGTGCATATGGTTTGCGTGTGGTTGTGTCGAGGAAGGGACTGAGCATGATTGATTGATTGGCTTATTTACCAGCCAAGACGGCAATAAGAGAAATAATCACTTAATATCATATTTCATCCTTTTTTGTCATAGTCTGAGGGAGGGTATGAAGAGAGTGGGACAGGGATGGTTGGTACGTGCTGCGGACTAGGGGGCTCATGCTCTGTTATCGCTCTTAATGTGCATTATTACAAATATTTTAGGCTTGTAAGCGGTAAAAAATTCGGGTTTACATTTTGAAGGCAACACAGGCGAGAAGCTGCAGTTATATTGGCTCAGATCCTGCGCCACAGCGCCAGCGATCCTTTTGACCCTTTTTCCATTTATTTAACGCCAATCGCCGGCGGCTAAGCTGCGACGAATTTCGGGTTAAACCGTGTTTCTTGACTTTTGCCTTGCTTTGGTTTATATTATCAAATCCAGTTTGTGCGTGACTCTGACGTTGTTATTGTTTTTTCCTTGGCACAACGAAAACCAGAATGCAAGAAAAAATTCTTATCCTCTTTTGCTACTGTCTAGCATAGGTGGCTGTAGGGAGCAGCGATGCAGGTCAGTCGAGCAGCAGTGTTCATAATTTTGCGAGCACTCTTTTACAAAAAATCTTAGGAGAATGTAGATTGTATTTGGAGTAGGGATCTAGTCTCCCAGCCACTGCGACCTGAAAGGCCTATTGCGGCAGCGAAGAGAACGTGCATGGCATATATAAACGGCGTACGGTTTGCCGTGGCCGTCGCTTGCTGGCATAAATTCGGTTTGACATATTTTTGTGCTTACCAAAGCAAATACTTTCATTACTTTGCCGCTGGCTAGAAATATTATGCTAAAGCGCAACTTAAAGGCAGACATTGCTGGAGTGGCATTCACGCCCCCGGCACAGAGCAACAACCAAGCAATGCACACACAAGCCCACAAAGTATGCAATTGCCTTTCAAGGACTAAGTTGAGCTATTTCTGTTAGGGCAGGATATTTTCGAAACAGGCGTGATTTAAGATATGACACGTTTGCTTTGGTGAGCCCTTCAGTCAGCATATACGTATGCATGTGTGTGTAAATATACATACTTATAGCTGCGAGTTCATGACACAATTCCCATTGCCTGTGTGCACTGCAGGCTTTTTCAGATTGGCGAAAGTATATCACCATTTGGAATTGAATTTCTCACAGAAGTTCTCCACAAAGTCTGTGAGGGCTCCTGTATGAAGAAATTAAATGGTAATTACTGAGATACTATAACAATTTTAGCTGCTGCCGTGTGGTTTTACGGACCACTGCGACTTTCACAAATCTGAATAACTTAGAACATTGTTTTCAATAACGCACTTTTCCTTAAGCTAACATACACATGGATAGTTGTTCGGAAAATTCCGGCCCATCCAGACGAATTCAATCAAAGAATAGAAGCATTTTGTTAATCGTACCTTCTGCACCGCCGTTTCCTGTGGCATAATGACATTTTGTCGGGATTGTGCCTTGCCAACAAAAGGCTTCCAAGCACACTCGGATATGGATACAGAGACGTGCAAAGAAACGTTGTTTTTTTATTAGATATTATGAGGCTGGGATTTGAAACGCCGACTCAACTCAGTGCCCGAGCACTTATTAACTGAGCCATGGCGGCGTCGAGTGAGAATAATAATATATAAAATGTTGACGTTGCCTTGGTTTCTCTTATAGTGTTTTTGAATTGTTTCCCAAGTGTCAATAAAAATGCATAAGTTGCATAAGAAGCCACATTAACAAAAGCTATATGAGATGTCGAACAAGATAGTTTTAATTCTTAATTTCATAGAAACATTTATATTTTGTGCATGTTGCAAAAAGTCGGAAGCGATTTTAATGCTCGAGACCCTTCTTCGAGACTCTTAAACACAATAACTGTTAACTGCGATTAGTATAACAATTCACGACCGCGCGACTGTGGGCTCAAGCTTCCCAAATTGAAGCAATATTTACAAATTTAAATTAAACACATAAGCTCTGACAATCCTCCTTATTGCCATCCGGCAGCCGAGCTAACTTTTGCAAAATTTAAATATTTACATTTATTTATTCAATAATTTATTGCTACAATTACCATGCCTGCATTTTCATTTAGGTTTCATTGTTTACACGCTGTGCTCTTTTCAAGTGGCACATCAAATTTGACATTTCAATTTGGCACCGCACTCGACTGTATCCACATCTCTACATAATCAATGATTGCAACATTTTAATTAAATTTGAAATTTCGCCTAATTTGCGCATGATTTTTTTTGCGGCAGTGGCATTTTTCATTGTGGCATTTTGCAACAAAAGCTATGCCTTTTTTGTGGCGTTTGGTTAAATGTCAAGTTTAAATGAAAATGTATGCTTAATGTCTGCACTGGACACGTTATAAAAAGCCGAATTGCCAAGTGGGCGTTCATCCAAGCACACACACATGCATGCATATGTGTAGGCAAATGGGCACGGAGCATGCAAAACGCCCGTCAGCAGAAGTTTGTCTATGACAGCAGCGCATATAAACACGCCCACTCACACACACATACACACCCAATAATATGCATGTACACATTGTAGCCATGCTCATGAATACATTTGCAATTTGTTAACTCATTTCCAAATGATTTCTAAAACGTTGTTTACAAGCGCATTGAACGTTTGTTGTTAACGCCTTAATTGGCAAAATTATTGCCAGCCAACATTTCGGCATTTCAATAAGCATTCGCGTTAACAAAGGTACGAGTATAGTTGTGTGTGATATGTGAGTGCGTGTGTGTGCAGGTGTACGTCAGTCAGCAACAGCTTGTGTGAGTGACGTGATAACGAATTTTGTTGTTTCGAGGCATTAACACATCGCAATCGAGGTGGACAAAAGCAAGTGCGTTAGTATATGTGTAAGGATTTTATTGCACAGCTCCGATGCTATAAACTTTTTTCTTTTGAAATGATCACTGAATTTATTTGAAAGTACATAGTTTATCAAAAGAAGCTCAATCTTTGATGGCTGGCCCCAATTTCGTAGCTGTCTACGGATCTTCTTCAGCTTTCTAAGCAATAGTTATGTATCTCAACATATTGTAAAGCAAATTGCTGGAATATCAATCAAATTCAAAATTTTTCTTCAACAATATTTTTCTCATTGTTTAAGCATTTAAACCTTTTAGGTAATATGTGCATTTGTTTTGCATTATTTAATTTCACTTTATATTCCAATATAGAGACGTACATACATTTTAACAAATATTAGTATATCGTTCAAGTAGAAGAATGGATTTGATTCATAGAAGTGGGCACTTTATATGTAGAAAGCCTTAAACGAAGCATTCAAATATAGTTTGGTTGTTCAAAAAACAGTTAAGTTAGTTTAAACTATTCATTTAACTAGTTCTTCAATATTTAATTCGTTCATTATTATTCTTTTATTCTAGGAAGATAAGCTTATTCCAGACGATTCAAAAACTCGCACAATATTCAGTAATAAGGCATTTTAAGAGTATCGACGAAAATATCTGAACAAAAGCTACCAATGAAAGATTGGGCAAAAAATGTCCTCATCATGAATAACTTATATTCATAGCTGTTCCATAACACATCTCCCAATTTCGAAAATTATTACTAGTAGTAGTAAATAAAATAAATAAAACAATTGCTTTGTTAGAAAAGTGTTCCGACAATATTGCTTTACTCTCGCTTATATTCTGCAGCTCAAAATTTATCAAAATATTTCTTTCATCAGCTGTCAGTGCCACAGGAACGACTACTTTCCGGCTGAGCGCAGCTCTGTCATGCATTCCGACATTCAATAAGCTTTTAATTTATTTTCAATAGTCAAACACATGCAAACACACACACACACACACACACACACATCGGCAGCTCGCCTTCCAATTTGCGTAAATGTTGGCACAAAGAGTTTAATTAAATTTTCGACTGCGGCAATTCAATTTTGCGTGCTGGCTTTCAATATTATTCAATTTGATGCTTTTTGGGAAAGTCTGCAAAATATATTACTTAAATGCATAGGATTGAGAGGTTATGTTAAGCACTGGTCTTTAAAAATATTTGCGTAAAATTTCAAAACATTTCTGCCAGTGCTTATTATATTCGTAGAAAGCAGCTTATTTGCTTACCTTCCCCTGCTCCCTTTTGCACTTAACACTTTCACTTGTGCTTTCACTACACTCGGGAGTGGCGTTGCTAACACATTGACACAACTAAATACTACAACACTCCTTTCAACACATACTCACACAGCACATTCACACCCCCGCCGGCACAAACAATCACACAAAGCCCTTTTTATGGCCGAAATGAGTATCAGGATAACCACACATAAAATGTGGATTTAGCGAAAGCTCGTCTCATTGTCAGACATATTTGTTGAGATTTTCGCCTACTGCCGCTGCCTCTGCCGCTCCACATCCGCTGCCTCGTCGCCGCCTCGCTTTCTTTTATTTCGCACAGATACTATTGTCACCCGCAGCAACGTTGATGCAATGGCCCCCACACCCAAAAGGCTGCTCACACTAGCTGCGCTAACACAAGCACACACTCATACAACAAAAAACTCTAACAATAAACGAGCTGCCAAATGTTGTTTGGCATTTGGTGTGAAGCAAATCCTTTGTTTTATTTCCGCTCGACGCATTATCCTTTCTTTGCTTTCAGCACAGCTTCTTCATATCCGTTTCAGTCGGTTTTTGTATATTTTGCTTGGCATTTATGCTTTCCGACTTTCACACTGCTCGGCCCGACCTTCTTCAGCTGCGACGCACTCGCCAGGACTCTCCGCAGTGGCCGCGGTCGGCATTTAATTGTGTTGTGGTCAATCGTTGAAAATCATACCAAATTGCTTGATTCTGATTTGATTTGCCTAGATTACTATCTGAGCACACAGACACAGACACAAGCACACCCACAGGCAGTCTGTCTGCCAGCCTGCCTGTCGTTCGCATGCTAAGTGGATTAGGGCGGAAACACTTTGCTCAACGCGCCATGAATCCTTTGCGCCCAAGGACGCCAGCGGTACACGAAGCGAACGCACAGCGGTAAGTGGCCACTGTCGGGACACTGCTCAAAAGCAAGCGAATGGCTGAAAGGACTAGTCTGATCTTCTTTTAGGCATCGCTGTAAATGATGGTCTAAAACTAATTTGAATTTTATTGCATGGCATTATGTTGAGTATTTAGCAGCGGCTTCCGAATTCCGAACTCCAAGAATGCAGCGCTGGAAAGTGATAATCGCTTCTGCCTCGACGCGGCAGAAAACGATGCCACTGAAAATGTAGTTTTAATAGGCGGAATATTGTGCAGACAACCCTGAATCGAATGCAAAAAGGGATAAGCATTTGGCCAATTGAAAACGCTTCGAGACGTGTTATCGATTTTGTGCCCAACACAAAAGAAAAGGCAGAAAATAAAACAGCTGCCTTTGGAAAAGGGTGCACGTTAGCTTGGGAAATCCTTTAAAACCACATAAAAAGTGGATATCCCGCCGCCGAAGCCCGTAAAAAACTGTAGGAAATTCCATGAAATCGTAAATATTTGAGCACTTTCGACATGCCTCAACGCTTGCCTTCGAGCCGTTCAGCCTTCAGCCTGGCTGCCTGCCCGCCATAACAATCAACAGCAATAAAGTTTTCCCAAAGCCAGTGAAAAGGCATCATAACCATAAAAAAGTGTATCAAAAGCCATTTTGTCATTACAAATCCTGCGACTCATGTCGAGAGCTAAAGCCTACGCACAGATTGTGTGCGGCTTTTTTAATGTGCTCATAAAAGATTTGAGCTTCCCTCTTATTTTGAAGTTGGTAAAGTTGCTGGTAAGCCAACGCCTCAAGTTGCTGTAAAATGCTATACTAAGTGTTTCCTAATTCAATCTTAAGTATTTGCGTTTGAATGCGTTTGCCCATGAAGATTTATAAGGGGTTTTTGGATGTAATAATTTTAAAAGTGTTTTGAGTACATACAAACTCATTAATACAAAAAGCAAAATAAGGAATATTTAATTAAAAAAGGTGAATGAGAGTATCAGCAAATTTTACTTTAACAATTAAAATTGAAATTTCAGCAATCAAACTTGGTGTGGAAAATAGCAATATTTTGGACAAAAATAAAAGCCTTTTTGCAACATTATCTTTGACAATAAAAATTTTGAGGTGCTTTCAGTAAAAGTAGTTTCATATTATATTCATATTAAATATTTTTCTACGATATCTCTTTATATGATATTTATTTCGAATTTATTTGAGCAGTGATTTATATGAGCAGTTAAAAATTCTCTCCTTTTTTCCCTAAACTCTTAAGGAAGATTAACGATGAATAAGGATACAACTGAGCTTTAGAATAACATGTTCAAATCAGCCTCTCCGATCTAGCATGAAGTTCTCAAATAGTTTTGTTAGTCCACTCATGACACTCTGCAGACTGCTTCAGAAGATCAAGACTTTTTTTAAATCGTCATTTCTCTGCATATGCAGCAAACTCTCGATATGAAATCCGATAGACGATTGCATCAATATGCATCATTGAAGATATATTATTCACTACATCGAGCATGCTTGCAACAACAACTCTTTGTAAATATTTTGTGCCTTAGCAAATTTGATGCTTTTATAAACTAGATTTTATATGTATTGTTGCTGTGAAAGCTGCAAATACTTGTTATGATTATCCATAACGAGTACTACGCCATAAGTTTATTTTTCCCCAGACTATAAAATATTAACAACATTTAATATGCCATTATATTTCGCTCAAAATTTATGAACGAGCATGTTTTCAATTTGTAGTGCTCCTCCGTCTGTGCTGGGGCTCGCATATTCGACTAAAGCGAAATACACGAAAGAGTAATAAACGTTTTATCTGAACAGGGGAAATAATTGGCGAACATGGCCAAATTGATGACAAAACATACAAATTAAATTTAAACTGCTGGAGTTGCTGCTGTTGTATGGCGAGCGGGAAAGCAGAGTTTGGACAGAAATTTCCTTTGGTGCGCCCTCAAAGGATAAATCCACAATTATAAAGTGCAATATCCTTGGACCGAGGGCACGTCGCATAGCTTACCTCTCGTCCTTGAAGTACAAGCCATGCAAACATAACAACCAACACACACACACAGATACAAAGCCACACACAAGCAAAGACATCAGAGAAAAACCAAACAACGACAACTACTGCCACGGCACGGATAGCGGCAAAGCAACGACCACGGTGATAAAAGTAACAAGACCAGCAGCAACAACAACAACAACAACACAAGCAATAATCAAAAGTATCCTTTGCCAACCTTTTAAGTAGCAAAACTGAACGAAAGCGAATTACTTGAAGGCAGTACCTACTTAGGAAGCTGCCGTCACCGGCGCCGCTGCTGCTGCTGCGGCCACTCACAGCGGCACAGCAGAGATATTAGAGAAACAATTTATTTACCTTCGCACTCCAAGCTCTTAGTCCCAGCTCGCCTGCCTCATTGTCCGCCCGCCATCCCCGGCTGATTGCTGAGCTAAGCATTTTATAAGAAAGCCAAACAAAACAGCAAAGAAAGGCAACTGCTGCCTGCGTATAAGTGTGCATATATGTGTGTGTGTGTGTGTGTGTGTGTGTGTGTGTGTCTGTGTGTGGACACTGCAGTATGCTTTTGTGCTGATGCGGTCAACGTGGCAACAAATGGCAGCCAAATTGATAATGCGAGTCGGCACGGAATGAGCCGCCGGGGCAGGAAATGCTTGCGCACACTTAAAAGGGTCGATCTTTAGATATAGCGGAAGCAGATTTCAAACATATTGGCTCAGATCTAACATGCACACGCTTATGCATATGCTTTTACTAGGATTGTCAATGCCGAAATCTTTGGCTAAGTAACAAGTTATGTTAATCTTATTGGTATTTCTTTCCAACAGAAGCAAATGTTATTTTGAAATTTTCTTTAAAATATGCGTTATCATTTATAAAAGAATGTAAAATATGATATTTGTTGACATAGAATCTGCTGTAGGGTAAAATTATTTTTAACGAGCAAACTGTTCGAATTAAGCCTAAGTGCTCGTATTTGGCAGCTTCAACTTGGAAAGACGGTGAATGTAACGCACTAACTAATTAAATAAAATTTTGCCCTCAGCCTGGTAACTTTCGTAAGCTCAAGTTCTCTCTCAGCTTAGTGAGCTAGGTGTAGTTAAGTCTCAATTGAGTTCTTCTAATATTCACTTAATATCCTTTTCATATTCAAAAAGGTCATTAAATTAAATTGTATGAGGTGAGCTGAATGTTTAGTTGAAAAGGGAAGCGATGTGAGCATCAGCACTGCTCGACCCCTAAACTTAGCTGGCAATAACGGAATAACGGGCCATTAGTTGTATATTAGATCGAGCTACAAGGTGAGTTTAATAAAATCCTTCTAATGGTTACTTCTTCAGTGAGAGCATACGTACTTAACTCGCAAATATTTTCCGCGTAATTTATATCATTTCCAAGACTCAGTGCCAGTTTATTTAACTGAAATTAGAATAAAAATGTAAAACTAATGTGGGAATGGGAAACGAGAACAGGACAACCCGGAAAGAAGTTGCAAGCGTGCGACGTGTAAATCTAACATACCTAAAAGAAGTAACAAATAATACTCTAATGTGTAATAATCTATATCTATAAGCGTCAACTTATGTGCAAACCTAATAATACTAAAATGTACAACAATACATAAATGTATAACAAATAATACTTAAATCTATATCAACATTTCCAACAATTTATAATTCAATAAATATCTAATTAAAACTACTATTTGTATTTCTACACTAATAAAAATCTACTCCTCGTTCAAATGTACAACATAGAATGAAATTAATTTTGAAAATGAAATGAAATCCATAACGTAGGCTATTAACTAAATAGACACTGTGGAATCCACCATTAGAGCTGTTAGGTATTCCCGATTTGTAAATTTAAAATTCCAGCCTTAACAGCCCTAGCATACATATATTCGCCATCATAAATAATACACCAGCCTGTGGATGATATATGAGCAAGCGCCAGCAGCACTGGCATAAAGTAGAGCTCCACCCCACCTGCCTCACAGTCGCATTCGTGCACGGGGGCTTACCTCTTATTCATGCATTTGGCACTTAACCCTTGTGGACGTGTCCTCCCAGCGTTTGGCAGCCTTTTGTGTGGCAATTTGGTTTGCTTGTTCGCTTCGTAATAAACTATTGTTTGCTGAAACCGGAAGTGCTTGCTTACTTGCCAGCTTGTCGGCTCGGTTATCTCTTTTTTTCGCACGTGTGCATGTGTGTGCATGCCTGTGGTTGAGTGTGTGCGCGCGCTTCATTAAATTATACTTTATTATGCTTCTGGGGGAGAACAACAACATGTGCTTTTAGGCCTTTATGTGTGCGTATGTTATCAGCGTTACAAAAGCGTGGAAAGATACACACGAGTTCATGATTTTGTCAAGTGATAA
The DNA here is from genome assembly GCA_963457695.1 of Neria commutata. NCBI lineage: Eukaryota > Metazoa > Arthropoda > Insecta > Diptera > Micropezidae > Neria > Neria commutata. Next base: position 25,280,522 of record OY735249.1, on the reverse strand, counting down.
AGTTTAAAGCATACTGCGAAAAAACAGTAGGAGTAGTGGTAATAAATTATAAACTAAATTTTCCAACGGCGTATGCAAGTTTGAATTTACGCAACCCAAACAGAAAAATTCCGACCCATCGTAGCCAAATGTATGATTGAATGTCAGGCACCCGTCGTAATCTGCGGAAAAAAATGTTTTGATTATATTAGCCCTTTCAAAAACTTAGCTCGCTTTAAGCTACGCGTAAATTAGAGCCAACATTAGTTAATTCTAAATTCTTATAATTTTTTAGTTTGAACCAACGTCGGAAAGATATATTTTTTTCTAAATTCTGAATTTTTTGTATTCCAATTCACATAATTTACTTTCTTTGAATACCTGCTCCATTTTCTGCCAATAGATGAAATATATCGCCATGTTCTTTATGATATTCGCGTCAACAGCAATTTACGCAGTCCGCCCTGAAATTCAGGTATTCATGCGAAAATTCCTTGTGATTTTCCTGCTGGGTGCATTTATAAGAGGCCATCGGAACTTTTGTGCCCCTGCGCTTTAATGCGTCTGTGAGCTGATCACTTTCCATGTTGCTATGTTGGGATATGCAGAAAATACGGCTTCACATGTAGATATGATTGGATTAGATTGTTTTTGGAGTAGAGACCCATTCTCTTAGAGACCGCCAGACCGATACCGAGCTGGTAGCTCTCCACCCATTTACAGATCCGCATTGAAGTTGATACGAAGAGGTACGAAGAAATTTCTTTTTGATGTCTGTCCGCAACCTTCTGCGGTTGTAGGTTTGTATTCCTAAGGTAGCGAAGTCTGGTCCTTACTAGACCATCACACTGAAATAGGATGTGTTCCGCTTTTTCTTGATCAGAGTTATAATTAATTTGCCTGTAGATATGAGTCGGTGCTTGCCACACACACATGCAGATGGTAATGACAGATAGAAGATATTTAAGCGGGAAGTTTTTAAAGCAACGTAAAACTACAAAGGGTTAGTAGCTATAAAATGTGATATAGGCTTCACACTTCATTTGCAAACATAACATACGACAAAACGATTAAGTAAATTCTGAAACTTTTTGGTTTTCTATAAACATTATTATCATTTAGAATTCTCTCTTTCTTACTTTTTCCTTCCACTTTTGTTCTTTTATCTTGTAGTAAACTAAGAGATGCTCACAGCTGCCAGTGCATGCAAATAACTTCAAATGCAAAACTCGATATCCTCAAAAAAGCACAACATTCATGTTTGCGCATTTTACTTTCTCCTTTGCTTTTCTAGTGTAACTTTGCTACTGATTTGTGCTGTGCTGCCTGCATCAGTGTTGGCATTATTGTATTTGTAAGATAGCGGCTCACTAATAACAACATTTGAAAAATGCAAAAACCCATTTTTATTAAAATTACAAATTCTCGTTATTTCTTTAAAGTTTTCTGTAGTCACTTAAAAATATCCACATGCACATATGTATGTACATACGTGCACTGATAATGAAAGATCGTCATATGACATACCGTGAGATTGAGGCATTCCCTTGCTATTAGTGTCACTAGCGTACATTGCAGAGATTGCATGAAAACTTAGCTATGAAAAAGCCTTGATCTCATTGGATCCCACATAATTTGTTTCAAAAGACGTGTATAAAATCGTAACGAATCATAATTATATGCATATGTTTTTTTATTTATTTATTTATATTTTATATTTATATTTTTTTAAAACAAGCCATTTTAAATCAAAACATTCATCAACATTCCTTATTAAACTGTTATCCGCGTATTGAGAAATAGCAAAAGCTCCATTCAAAAGTGTTTGTGTTTTTAAAAATCAATATTTTAAATGTTTGTATGGTCCAGCATTGTTATTGAGAACAGGTATAATAAAACACCAAAACAACTGTGAAAATAAGATTCTTCATCCTTTAAATTCTTGCCGATTTGCCAACACTGGCATGCATACTCGCCTGCCGCCTCTGCTTTACAGAAACGTTTTCGACATGCATTTGCCACTTGCCATAAGTTTCCACCTGTTTTCCTTTAATGTCTTTGTGCACACATGTCGGCAGTGTGCGTGCGTTTGTGTTGGTGTGCGCAAATATTTGCTTATGCCTTGTATGTTTGGGCTGATGCTGTGTCGGTGTGTTTGCCTGCTTGAGCAGTGCATGTGTGCGTGCTGTTTGCCTAAGTAATATGCATTTGCGCCACGGCATCAATATTTCAGGCTAATTTGTACTAACGGCGCTAGTGTTTGCGACAGATTTTTAGCAGCAGAGCAGCAGACGGCACAAGTATCTACATGCCTTCGGAGACATGAGCCAGCAGCTGGTTGAGTGTTCGTGAAGAGCATCTCCACTCTTATCACTGCATCGAATAGTTTCTTGCAATTGTCGTGCTGCTTCAAACAAGCTTCAAGGTCTGCTAGGTGCCATTACTTTATGATTAAGTAACAAAAAAATTTTCTATAATTAAATCAATCTAGTACATATAACATACAAAGTAAAAATGGCGACCTGCCAAGAAAGCTAATAAAGCCTATGATAATTAAAATTCCTTTCATGTTTGCCTTTGTTAAAGCAGCTAATTCAGCTCAGATACCAAATGTCCGCCTGCTAATAATCTGCAAGTGCATCAAAAGACTTGAGCAGCGCCATGGACCTTTACATTTTATGACAAAGTAGCTTGCTGACTTACTCAAAGTAATCCTCAGCGTGTCCTTTCATTAGGCACGATCAAGGTGAAATGCGCTTGAGTTACAAGCTGGCAAAGAGCGCACCTCAGTGCTTGAGTCCTTATTAGAAAAGCACTGATGAAAAATGATGCATAATCAAGAGCGTCATAACAACTCAAGGACGTGGCAATGTCAAAGCAGCCTCGGCATGACTAGCACGAGTGCGCACTTCTCCAATGTTTGACATTAATGAGCAGCGAGCAAGCGACGTGCCTTCGAAATCGAACACCAAGCGCAGTGATGTTGGTAATACACGTCAGCTGAAAGGGAACGCAATTTGTGGCCATTAGCATTTTTCAATTAGCGCGCATTGCCTTCCTCTGCACTCCCTGCACTTCACTCGTGAGTGCGCAACTGCACAAATGCGCAATTATGAATTATTACCGGTTGAACAAGCTGGCTCAGAAACGTCAACGACGAGCGTTATTGAATTCCAATTTCCACAAACATTTCTGTTTTGATTAAAAACAGCGCTGACATTTTCACGAATGTAGTATAAATGCTTTTCCAGGTTGAGCACACACAGCTTTTCCTTCCACGTAGTCGCGGTTACTCATACGCCAGAGCGCGCAGATACAAGGCAGTGGTAAACTTACGAAAGCAATAAAATCAAACAAATACGAATTGTCATCTGAGTAAATCAGCTAGTTGAAGTTGACGATAGCTGATGTTTTTGAGTGATAAATTGAATCAGAGTGTTAGTTTTCGTATGATTTTCTCACTGAACGATGTGAGAAAAAATTAGTAAATTTTTCTGGCTGAAAGAAATAGCCCTCACTCAGCAGTTTTCTGCTATATGCTTGCAATATTAGAAATTATTATGCATATTCTTAGTTAAGTTCGATTTTTCGAGCTTTGTGTGCTCCTCTAAATATTTTTAAAAATAGCATACTACTAAAACTATTGCAAAACGAAGTACTCAGATGCGCATACAATTATTCTACTCTTCAACCACGCCTACGGACTTTTGTGGAATATGCACAATGTTAGTATAATGCAAAATATTTCTGGGCAAACCCTGCCTTACCCCTTCACATTTCGCGTTGTCTGTCATTTTGAGTTGCCAAATCGATCTTCGAATTTAGTTGCTTCTTATGCTTGTTAATATCACTTAAACATACAACTGTATAAATAGTTTAAATGTATTTGTGTATACAGTGCATTAAGCTTGATGGAGGCTTCATATGCATTTATCATTCAGTATATTATCGCTCTAGTAAGCAACACACACACACGTACTACTAAGCAGTTTTTATGACTCACACAGTCGTCCATCCACATCCATGAATTCATGAGAACTGCGATTCCCAATAAGAATTTCAAATTTTGTCGTGATGACTAACGCCGGTTTTCCGCCTCTATTTGCTGACTTATTTTCTTCTAACTGAATACAGCTCATACAAAGCCACATACAAAGTACAGTCGAAGCAAGTTTATTGATGCTACGAAAACATTTCGAAGACAATTGATTTTTTATGAGCGCATCCAAGAGCAGCAACAGCAGCAGCAGGGACAACAAATCGCCATAAAAAATGAAAGAAGAAGGCACCAAAACGACACTCAACTTATTCTTCACAGCAACAATAGAAAAAATTCCAACAAATGAAAATAAAGTCAAATATTTGTGCACGCTCTCCCGCTTCTGTCGTTGTTGTTGTGCGAATATTGCATTTGCAATTTTATTGTTCCGTTGCTACTTATACAAGTATACGAGTGCATGTGTTTGTAGGCAGGCTCTTTCTCTTTATGCCACCCTGCCATAGCTCCTCTACTCTCCTCTTGTCTGGTGTATTTTTATTTATTTTATCTGCATTGCTTGAAGTGCTCCGGCAAAATCCCCAAACATGTTGGTCAATGAGCTGTGATTGCTCCGGCAATGCATGCGAAAGTATTGCTGCTGCTGCTGCTCTGAAAGCAACAAAGCAATAGGCCCTTATTGCGGCTTTGGCTGTTGGCTTGCCCACTCCGCTCTCGTGAAATATGTCCAAATCTTGGAAAGGCGAGTGCAGAGCAATTTCACTAATAGGATTTGCAGTGGGTTTTTGTTTGCTTAGGCAACAGCACAACCGAAAGTGGTCAATTTGGATCAAATTGATGCGGTGTCCTGTTCGCAGAATGGATTCAAATCGTATTTGTATAAGTAGTGTAATAATCGTACATGTGCAGCTTGCATTTAGAAATGAAAATCGAGATAGTATATGACAATGAATGCAGTCGTTCTGTTATTTTTTCATTATTTAAGTGTGTTCATGGCATGCATAGGATTCTGAGAAAAGCAGCACAATGGATTCGATATTTTATCCGTGCGATGTTTTAAGAATAAAAGCCAATGCTATTTTCGATGCATGAAAAGATCATGTTCAAAGTTGGCATTCATAATAATATTCGGAATTGTTTTGCACACGAGGATATTTATTGTACCCAGGAAATAAATGTGTAGAAAAGTGTGTTTCTTTGAGTGTCCAAAAATATGCTTAGTATTTTGCACAATTTATAGGGACCTACAAATAACCGTATCCGAACGAGTTAAGAAGCGTTTCATGGCTAAATACTTTTCTTATTTTCAAATGGTTTTATTACCACTAACCGTTTGAAAGTACTCCTTCGTGATTCTCTACGATCGAGTAACGTCATAATGTTAATTGTCGAGGCGAACAAAGATTAATAGCAGGAGCATACAATTAGGGGCAATTTTGTTCCTTTCCAATTTATTGTAGCCTCTTCAAGTTATGCCAAAGTCGTAGATTAAAGTGGGTTAATTGAAATTTAAGCAGCACATTCGAGCGGTTTGCTCGTCTGAGTCATTAATGTGAATGGAATCACGAACATCAATTCTGCTGCCATCCTCTCGAGCGCACACTCACACACGCACACGCACACGCACACACTGCATTCGCTTGATTTTTATCATTTATATGCGCAGCGGGCGAACGGAAGCGAGTGGCTTTTCCACTTTTTACAGCCCATGCTCATGAACTGCCGCCATTACCGCCACTTCCTGGCTCTTTTGAAGCACTCCTGCCTGCATGAGGCTTTCGGCTGTTGTACGCTAATGCGCGTGTGTGGCATGCGCCGCAGCGTCATTACGGCGGACATAATAGATTTTGCGCGCTCATAAACATGCATAAAACATGCACGGTGCGCCCATAATCGCTCCGTTATTTCATTAAATATTTCATTTGATTTGATTTTGAGACTCGCTTGGCATATTGATGAGCCGAATTTAGGCACACTGGTCCTTTATGAGATTCGTTCGTTGTTGCGCCATTGTTCGCAGTTGCGAGCAGGAAACGACAATGAAATTGCTCTCATTTGCCAGCTGTAAAAGCTCAAAGCAGCTCCTCGGCCATATTCCAAGAGTTCATTTTAAATTCATGCTTAAAAATATTTCTCATCTAACGACTTGTTAAGGCAGGATCACAACTCCTGATGGACGAAACGCGTCAATATTTGACATACTTCTAGGTAGATCGTATTAACACAGCAGTGTGAACATGTATTTTGAGCTATCTTACTCTTTTTGATTGCCCAGATATTGTTTCACTATATTGCTATAATCCAAGATTTCGGCAACAAAAGTAACATGAGAAAATTCGAATAGTTATTACAACAAATATGATTTTTTGGCTTCCAAAATATTTCACCCGAAATGCTTGGCTCACGAGCTCAAAATGCAAATTTCTGAATTATCCTTTGACTCAAAATCGAAATTTTAATCGACTGAAATTGAAAAATTGCAATCTGTGTTTCACAGCTGATGTTTCAAGTCGATATTATTTAATTTTGGTGCATATACTTAACTCTAACTGAACTCTAGCTGAAACTCATGCAGAAAATATAGTAGAGGCGAGCTAAAACATGTAAGGGTTTAATAATTTTGTAGGGCACGATAATATAATTTTTTGGCAATGACTTTTAAATATTGAAAGATTTTTTTGTTTGTTATAATTTAAAAGAGATAAATGAAAAGGTACTTTGAACTTTCTTTTAACCTTAAAGTTTGAAATGATTTGCTACTCATATTCTTGGTAATTTTTGTAGATAAAAAGTTCTCAAAACCCACAAATAACATTTCAGACAATAAAAGCAATAGAAAACCTTTGAATCAATTGTGATCTTTGAATTAAATTTTGGGAACTAATATAACACGAAAATTCTTCGAAAATCTGGCTAAGACTCTTCGCCAGAGCACAAAATGCTGTTTTAACTTCTCTAAAGAACGGTCAACTTTAAATCATTTCCAAGCTTATTTGTAAAGTATTTGCCCTCAAAAATGTTGACTGCTTTATTTCGAATCTATCAACTCTTATCTAAAGAAATCGTTGGTCCACAAATTTGCTGCTAGCCTTATTAAGCTCTCTGCTGTTAAGGCGTATTCTCAATTGGTCACTGCCCTGCATTTTACACCTTCGCCTTTACTGGCAGCTTAGGGATTATGTGGCAACCTCAGCCAAAGCATGCGAAAATTGACATTCATTGCATTCGCTAAAGTTGAAACTTATTTGGCAGCAAAGAATTTGTGCAATATTTTTCAAAATACTTTTCAAATCTGTCGCCTTTGCTTGCAGCGAATAGTTTGCGTGCTCATCCTTTGGCGCACACGCACAGTGGAATGCATTAATATGGCTTGCATGTGTGCGTTTCCCGTCACGGAGTGAGAAGAAGCAGAGCAGCAGAAAGCCTAACTTCAGCTGAGAATTTTAAGATTTATTTTTTGCTCCGTACTTCGACCGAAAATTTGTTTGCACGCCTTATGAGTGCTTCTGTGTGCGTGTGTGCGTGTGTGTGTGAGTGTATGCGGCACTAAAAGTGTGCGTCAGGCAATGCGCTTTATCGCACACACTTACACACACACACATCGGCATATAAAGCAGTTATTTATGTATGTGCTTCTATGAAGAAGTGTGTGTATGTGTGTAGTTCTTAAAAGTTTTGTGCAAACTATTTTCGCAGGGTTGCATGCAGGCAGTCACAAAATGATATTTTACAAGAATTTACTGCAGCAAGCAAATGCGCCAAACAGACGCTCTTGTTAGTGTGGCTGAAAGTATGCCTGCGTGTGGTTGTGTGTGTGTGTGCGTAAAGCAGCCGCATTAGCCACCTGCTTCCAGTCGAACATGCAGAGGCATCAGCCTAAATTCTCTTTGTGCCGCCTCTTCACTTCTCATCTTGGCCCTACATCTTCACTGTTTCCTGTTACCTCCTTCCCTTCTCTTGACCATTCCTCACTATTGAATCTCTTGCCTTATGTTCTTCTTCGAACTCTGTTCCTTGTCCCTGGTCCCTTCCCCTCTTTCCTTTATTCACCTTTTTGTTTTGCACACCCTACCGCTTTCATCTGCCCCTCTCCGCTGTACCCCCATCACTGGACCCTTGCTCTTCCACCGGCCTTTACCAACCTCGTTTTCCATCGTCTTCACTGTCGCCTTAGCCTCAGCCTGCCACCATAAAACATTGAATCCTTTCGAAGCAAGTTTTCAAAGTAGAGCAACGTACAAAAATTCCCCAAAAATTATCTGCACATAGTTTAAAACTTTTGGCAATTTTTCTTGTGGATTTTCTGCAGCTGCCTTCCACTTCCTTCACTTGCACAATTCCGCTGCTGCACCACAACTCCGCCTGCTCCCCTCTGTACACTTGTCCTGTTTTTTGGCTCTTGTTGAGTTGCTGCAGTTATTTTGGAACTTCGCATACGTGCGCCTCCTTTTCGAACATGCTCTGCTCCGTTGGCTTGAACTAGCCTGTATTTCTGCTGGAACTCTGCTACGCGATCCATTATCCTTTGGTTGCTAAGTTTTAAAGAGCGCCTGAAAAATTACTTCTGCCTGAGTTTCGCAGTCTTACTTCATTGGCGGGGCATTCATGCTAGATTGGCAATAAATGTCGGGCCTTTGCTAGACTTCGCTCCGCAGTGTGCCGTGCCTTGCAACCCAATCCGAACCGCCCGTCACCCTTCGTCCTAGTCGTCAGTGAGTGCGCTTGCTTGTAACAAGCTGGCATATTGCAGCAACGCGGTTGTTTGCTAAACGAGGTTGCCGCTAACAAGGAACGACATTTTATGGCAATTAAAATGCCTATTCCCCCCCCCCCCCCCCCCCCCCCTCCCCCCAATTCACCTTGCACCATCCACTGTTGCTATTGCAACAGCAGCAATAACAGTAATTAAAAATTATGCCATCGCGTTTGATTTGAATTGGCTATTTGGGTTCCATGGCTTTCACTGGTTGCTCTGGCATTCGCCTATATTTTTTAATCTAGCGGCATTCGTCGCAATGGACTCATTTGCATGACATTCTCATTGTCATCATTGGTGCAGTGCGAAAAATGCCGCATGTGCCATAAATCGCTAAACAGGCCTTGAAATTTTGTCATGCACGAGTTTTGGTGGCACTGGGCCAAAAAGTTATGTTGACTGTTCGCTGTTGCCCTCTTTTCGCAAGACACAGTTGAATGTGGGAATGCGGAGTAAGTGGCAAAAAATAATACATGCATTTCTACAATTAAGGCTCATACATATATAGAAAATATGACTACATGGAATCCTTGCAATTATTAAAAAAAACATGATAAATTTAATACACTTACAAACAGGGGCGTTTTATGGTTCATGTCGGCGTTGTTTGGCTGACATTTCTATTCGGATAAGTTTTGAATATTATATTCGCAAAGAGCGGGCAATAACAATTTATTATGGAGCATCTAACGTTGCACCAAAGTGAATGCAAACATTTTTATTAATTTAATAATTTTTCAATTGTTAATACGCGGCGATAATTACTTGACTTTCTTGCTGAACCGAGTTAGTGTTGAATGAATAATTTTGAAAATCTGCATACACTGGAGCATAAAGCAAAGACTGGACGATTATTAAGCGAACGTGCACCACAAAAGGTCGATGCAATAATGCAGGGTCATGTTGAATGTCGTATTAGCACTCATCAGCTCCGTGCACAAGAATTGAAAAATTTTAAACTTTTCATGAAAGAGCTAGCTTTTGCGCCAGGGCCTGGACCACTTGACCGTATCATTTTAAATAATGTTATGTTATTCCAAAAAAACTTCCAGCTGATACATTAAACCCATCATTAAACCCATAAGCCCACACTGTGTTAAGAAATACGTTTAAGAAAATGACAGAAAAAATTTACTGAAATATGTATCTTTGCAATCACTAAATTGTAGTATATTCGATGAACATATTCCAGATAACTTTTAGTTAGTGGATTGTATAATTTGAAAAAAATTAGAATTCAAGCATTATATCGATGTTATAATTTCAGTAAGACGGATTGACAAGAAAATAACGCTGATCAGCGCTTTTCCTCAGTACTATACTCACGATACACTGAGAAATCATTTAACATTTCAAAAATACTTTTAAATAGCTGAATTAAGTTTCTTTCTTTCAAACTTCCCTGAATATTTTGTGGGGTAAAACACATGTGAAATATTTTATTTCCCTTCATCAGAATTATTTTCCGAATAATTATTAAAGCAGATGTGATTAAAAATCGCTCCGTTTCATTTTAAAAAGCATAAGATATGATCATATGTGCCTGCGTTAGAGAACAATACTTTTTATATTATCATTCGGCAATAGTTCGGTTTAGACTGGATACCTTCCCACTACCGAGATGTCTGATAACCAAAGTAATATGATGATATTTTTCGCTTGGGTTAAAAAGTTAAAAACATGATGATGGAAAAAAAATTACGAGTAGATAGAGAAGAAATTTAGTTACACGTTGAATTGGTGCTTCTGGCATAGTCGGCGAAGACCGAAGTCGCTACGTTGATTCACAGTGCTTTCGCAGAACGCTTTCACAATCTGCATGTCCTTCCGTTGGTGGAGCAGTAACAAAACCAACATCGAACGAGATTGAACAGACCGGCAGGAGCATTTAAACCGATCATCTGTCCATATGCACTTAATTGGAACATATCTATTTCTTTTCTCTTCCGACTCCCTTCTGGAGCTACCTACCAGTTTGTTGTGGTCTTGAGCGTTGTTGCATGACATTGCACCCTCGGGGTAATTCGCAACAAAATGACGCATCAACCGCAAAAGCTCCTGTACAAATCCAACAGAAACAACGTGAGCGAGGACGATAGTGATGACAGTGGTAACCATGACATCAAATGAAGCAACGCGTGTACATTTGCATGTGTGTGTTGGCATGTGTTGCAATACGCTATCAGAGCCCAAACACGCACAAACACACATTCACTACACGAGTATGGGACGTGCTATTACTTTCTGTCAGTGTATGTCTATGTCAGCGTAAGTGTGGCTCCTTTCAGCATTTACGCACTCACATATGCACACACAGTTTCCGCCAATCGACAATGAAAACTAACGACATGGAAAAGTAAACGCACTGTGAGCAATATTAGTTTGTGATTTAATTTTATGCTTGTTTTTGGGATTTTCTTCCCGTTTCCCATACTCCCCCATTTGCTCGTTGCCTCTCTCTATACAACTGCAATTCGATTTATCGTTGACGCTGGCAATTTAAAGATTCTTATTCTTCTGCTTTCTTTCACAATAGCCTTTTCTTTCTCGACTTTCTGCTCCTGGCTTGCTGCTCCGCGCTTTTTTTGTTTTGTTCTATTTCCTTTTATTTCATTGATTGAACTAATGTTGGCTAATAACAAGAGTGATATGTTGGGCTGCCTTTCATTTGCCATCGCTTACACACACATATGCACATGCTGTCATTGTTTACGTCAATGCGTTGATGAAGCCGAAGAAGCGGTAGCTGAGAGTGCTGGCCGTCCGAAAATTTTATAGAGATTTGGCGTTTTCACCACATATTTTTAATCAAGTTTCTATGTAATCTTGAACTTTCGAACTAGCTGTGAATTTTATAATTGCTCGGTTTTCGCGGAAAAAGTTAAGAGTTAAAAGCAAAACACTTAAAAATTTTGGGTTTGGCTTCGAATATTACCAAGAACCTTAGAACGGGATATGCTAAATTAAAAACGAACAAATCTACAAAGAAATATTTAAACGTCTATTTAGAATTTGTAGAAATTGTTAATAATAGGAAAACTATAATATATCTATATATGTATATAAATAATAGAAACCTAAAAATAATGAAGCTTAGGCTGAGTTTTCTCATAGGGGCCTCCCTCCTTTATTCTCCTTTAAGTACCAGGTAAAGGTACTAAAGCTTTAGCCGTGACCAGAACCGAACGGAAGCATTAAACCGTACCATAGCGAATGATACTTCTCCATGAAATTCCAATTTATAGTGGAAGAGATTGCACAAATTGCAAAATATAATATTTTGCATCTCTTTCAATCCTTTGATATGTGCTCTTCTTAAATAAAAGTTTGATTAAAAGAAGTTCATTGCTGGGGCAAGCGAGTTGCAAGACACTGCACTGCGTTGTTGTTGGGGCTTTAGTTTTAATTTTTCGCAGCTTGCGAAGCGCATGAGCATCAGCTTGAGGATAAAGGATGTGCGGATATACACTCACACATGTCTGAGTATGTGTGTGTGTGAATTGAATATTACTACAAATAGTTTTCTTATTTTTTATTTAAAAAAATAATAATCTTGAAATTATTGCTAGCTTGTGGTGGGAATATTTTAAATTGATCGAGATTGAGGCCAAGGGCATCGACATTCACATAAGCAAAATAACAATAACAGCAACAATTTCAGCAAGGAGAATGGCCGAGTAGTTGTTGCACACCAGCAGTGTCCATGCAGCAACATACTAAGTATATGCCACAACAACAATGGCCGCCGGCGTAAGGCGCAATGGCATAAAGTGACGCAAAATTATTGAATGTGGCCGCAATTGTCCACTGCTCTTGCTGCGCCACTACTGCCCTTGTTACTGATACTGTGGTTGTTGTTGTTTTTGTAATTGCTGCTATTGTTGCATGTTGCTGCCGAGCATTTTTATTGCCGTCACAAGTGTCCTCTTGCCACATTCCTATTTAGCCTTTCGCTTTCGAACGTCCTTCGGCTCGGCTGGCATTTGCTGTGCTTCCATAGATAGCCCGATAGCCACGTGCCCCTCCCTGCACACCAGCATTGCAGGCAGTCTTTTCTGCGCTGCAATTTACTGCAGAACAAATGCAGGGCAGTGTCGTTGCTTATCTGTGTGTTGGCTTACAGAAGGGGGCAGGGGCGGCACGGTTCGCTGAAGGTTTCGCTACGTGTTAAGCAGGGTCAGCTGCGGCGTCATGCTATTGAGTTGACTTGCTGCTACATGCTTCTTGCTGGCGACTGATGTTGCTGCCCCGTGAGGCTCGTACTTCGCTTCTTTAATTGTTACATCATGCCAAGCCAGCGTGGTCGTAGCTACAGCCGTATATATGTACCTATGCAGATCTGGCCAATGCTGTTTGTTTCCATGTGTTCATTGGCAACAACATCAACGACAGGGCAAAGCAACATTGACTACAACAAAACATTGGTCACATTTGCTGCAGTATTTGTGCTCGCTGCAGTGACCCATAAACAGCGAAATGCACTTGGTATGCCTGCCGCCTCCTGGCATGGCCCAGATGCAGCCTGAAGTTGGCCGCAATTTAAGCTCTCATTGCTCTTGTTTTTGCTGTTGTGCTTGCACTACTTCAAGGGAAGTTCGTTGGCGAGGCGACTGTACAAATTGTGTATGTATGTATGTGTGTATGCGTAAATGTATGCGAAGTCGCCAAATCTCTTGGGCTATTGTAGAAATCGATGAAAGCAATCGAAGTTAATTTCTCTGTTATGTAAAAAATCAATAGCGCATATTTTGTTGCATAAATTCTGAACAAATTATTCGACTGTGATTAAGTGGAATATTCTATATAAGCGCATATTCACTGATTTGCATTGTGATATTTTGCATGAAATATTGCTTTACCGTCATTTCAACGAATCCGCCTATCAAAAAGCTTACTACTGCCCTGTTCATTGATTTCCGAAAAAAATTCATTTTATTGACAGAAAATATTCTTCATTATTTTGAATTACATGTTCTATAAAGAAGTGCATTTATCCTTGTTAGCGAACTAGATTCCTAACCTTCTGCGACTGACGTGACTTAGTCTTCACAATTCAACTGACGTGGTGGTACACCAGACACCAATTCGATTGTTTATATTTTTCATGTTTTGTTTTGTACACCTACAGTAATGATTGCTATTTTTAACTTAAGGGTGGAAGTTGTTATTATTAATAAAAAAAATTATTATTCAAAAAGACATTTCATGTTAATCAGGATTAATTGACATGGCACAAATTGGCCCTCCAAAACTTATATCTATACAAAAAGGAAAAAAATGTATTATATATTTTAATTTTTTAAACAAAACTTTCACTTTTGTTAAAGTTTACACTTTAATTAATCAGTACACAACAAATGAGATCCATTCAATGGTTTAATAAAAAGTTATGACTTATCTTGTCCGTCATTACAAAGTGGCTTAGAGTACTGCTTGGAGCAATCGCAGCAACAATATCTGGTTACTCTTTTTATTTTTGGGGGATAAATGGAGCAAAGTTTCCTTCCACTTGGTGAAATAGTTTGAACTCTTGGTGGGGGAGGGGATAGATTTGGTGTCTGTCAGACTACCACCTCAGTCAAAGAAGGATAAACAAGAAATATAACGTAGCAAAACGATTTCAAAAACGTGTTGTTTAGGAGACACTACGAGAATATAACAAATATACTGACGTGGTTGTCTCTCAGACCCATACCTTAATGCTGACGTGGTTGACTCGTAGACACTTTTGTACTCACAACGACGCATGTGGTCGCCTCGAAAGCTTTCGGCACACTAATACACGCTTGGGTACGTAATTGGAAGGTACAAAGAACGTGAGAGTCGACTTTTGAAAAATAACGGTACAAACGCGTTTTTCTCTTTCTTGTTGTCTGTCAGACTACCACGTTAGTCGCAGAAGGCTAAGATGCAATATTCATAATTGACAGCATGTGTAACAGATTGAGAAACTCTATTTTCATATTAAAGGATACTTTCAGAAAGTTGAGAGTCGCCAAAAAATGCGATAGTTCGTTTGAAAATCAGCAGAATTATTTCCCACTTTAATTACTTAATTATTCGAATTCATTACACATACATACATATAGACATTTTTATAAATATGTTCACAAAAAGAGCAGCGATTTTAACACTGAAAACATTTTTAGAAAACTCATAAATATAAGGCAATATTTTGTTCCTAAATACATCCTGTTTATGATCTTATTCGATAGAAAAAAAGTTAATTTTGTAACGAAGAGGTTATATTTTATTTAGCCATTTGATGAAGTTGAAATACTTTTCAGCGAAAGAACAGAGTAGCTATGATATATTATTTTGAATGTTCAAGAGCTTCCATAGATTTGCTCTAGATTGCGCATTGTGAGTTGGAACTGCTGTGAATTGAAATGGAAATGAGTGGTACCCTTTCCGGCATACGATCTAACTTTTAAATTCTTTATATGCTTGTTTTCGATATCTCTTGTAAGTACCTACAACGCAGATTCGGAGTTCAGAAAATAATGCAGTTTGCTACTAATTTTAATTAGTAATTTTAATTAGTTAATTTCTGACAGGTTCCAACAAGTTAGCCAAATACATCTTCCCTTAGAATATATACGGAATAAGGATTCCGTCATTCATACAAATTTTCATATAAATAGCTTATTGAGCTCGCAGCCAGTATTCCGAGAAAATTTCAAAAAATTTTAAACTTTTACAGAAAACATTGCTTCTTCTTTTATAGAAGATTTACGCCTTGGATGATTGAATGTTGTTTTGTGCTTTTTGAAGTTTTAAGCAAATCATGCATGCATAAAGTTCAATTCCAAAAGTCCTGCCGAACTCCACGAAAGTGTAAAAGTGGAGCGATTGTTACGCGCACGCGCCATGTAAACTTTTATTGCTCCGATCTTAACTCTCCACAGATGCCACTCACACTGCTGAACTGCCACATTAATGCTGCCATAAATATGCCGCAAAATTGGACTGCGGCTAAAGCTTGTGCAATACAGGCGAAAGTTTGCCAAACAAACGCGAAAGGACGCAGTGCCATTGCCGCATTAGCTCCAATGCCGCGAAATGGCCCAGGAGTGGAATAAATCAGGAATTGCTGTCGGAATGAAATGCGTCACTTTCGGTGGATACGCGCAGCGTTCACCAACACACATTCATCGTGTGCATATGTGTCACTGTATGTGTGCGATTGTGTTATATGTATGTACGTATACGGGAAAGGATTGCTATAATAATTCGAACTCGGACACGTACACACTTGCGACAGAAATATTCGCTGCTAATATTCTGCGGGCGCTATCCTACGAGTTGTTCTTAGAGTTTAACTTTTTGAACTATAAAGACTGTGTGTGTATGTGTGAGTCTTATCGATTTTATGGAGATGCCAACTTCTGCTCTATTAACCGACAAAATAGCGCAGCAGCCACTTTCATTCAATCAATTAAGCAACAATAATTAATTCAATTCGTTTCAATTCATAACTGACAATGGCGGCTGTGAGCGGCGGAAGCGAAGCTGAATGAATGAGACTGCCAGCCCGCCTGCCCCGCCATCGTTGAGCCATTGGGCCATTGAGCCACTGAGCCAACGCGACAATGTAATTTGTAATTTAAGCCGGAAGGCAGGCAAACAGGCGGGCCAGCCAACACGCAGACAAGTTGGCAAGCAAATCGGGCTGCCAGACCGGGCAGACATGATTTTCTATTATTTTGTTTGCTGCTTGCGTGCGTCTGTATCTATGTGTGTATGTATGTATGTGTGTGATGTGTATTTGCCGTAGTGTAGGCGCATGCATGTGTTTGTGTGCTCAGCACGAGCGCACACAATCATGCCCACAATCGTGATGCTTTAATTTGTAGCAACGCGTTAATACTCACCCTCGAGCAAGTGGGCTCTAAACGTTTCAATAATGGTCCATTTACACGCTACATTAAGGTTTTCGAAAATTCGATTAAACGTATTGTAGGAACGTTCCATTAACTAAGCGCGGTATGTTAGGGCCATGTGATCGTCCGATGGAAATAAAAACATCAGAAATGGTTATAAGTTAAAAGAAAACTGTTTCTAAACTGAGCATTTTTTGGAATAAAGTCAAACCTTGAGCATAGTTTAAGCAAAAATGTTTTCTGAAGTACAAAAATAAATTAAACATATGAAGAAAATTTCAATTTGACCATTATACAACACCATTATCAATGTAAGGCAGTTAATATATACTCAGCAAATATTTGACTCAGATCTCACCCGCAAGTGAGTACCTATCTTATAACTGATGAGCACAAATTTATGAAAATATTTCACGGATTCAATTGAAAGTGCAATCAAAGTTATGAGCTTTTATTATAGCAAAAAGTTCTCTTACAATCTTTTTTAATAATTTCAAACCGGTGTCATATCGGAGAGAAAACAGAACATTCGAATATAATTCCAAGAGAAATGATTTCTTTTTTTAAATTCGAAGCTAGAATCCCATGCCATACACCCTAAACATACTCTTCTTCTGAACACCTTAGATTTTAATGGTTCACCAGCCATTCTTCTACAATATTTCGATCATCTTTGATAGAAGCTCCATAAAAGTGAATCAACTAAAAGATTCCATTGGACGCTACAAAATTTGTATTCATAGTTATTTTTTAGTGTATCAAATGAGTTCCCTGCAATTTTAAATGAAAATTTGGAAAAATTTTAATGGTGCCGCGAAGTAAGAAAAAACCAAAATGATTTGAATCGTTGGTGTTATCATCTTACATTGAGCAGAGACATTCACAAGACAAATATCCAACTCGCTGCCGGCTTAAAAAATAAGCTGAAGCACTTGCGGAGCATTCTTTATGGCCACCACAATGCAGTAAATTTCGCAACAGCATGAACAAGAATTTAATTCAATGCAAACAATTTTAAATTAGAAGCATGTTTGTGTATGTCATTGCACACAAGCACCCACACATACACGCGCACTCACGCATTCGCAGAGAGACTGACACAGAACCCGAGCAGAATGCTTGTAATTTGCATACAAAGACAATCAAGCATAAATCAGCCGCACACACTCAAACGAACACGTCGGCGCGCTCGCAGCTGGTAAGTATCTAGTATCTAGAGTATCCAGTATCGAACGCCGCTCAAATTGCATTTGCAGCTCTGAACAATAGTGCAGTACCCAGCTGCCAGTGCTGCCCCTCCAACGAACTTGCCAACTTGAAGCGGAAGCGGAGCCGGGGAAGAGGGCAAAACCTTTGCACCACGCTGCCTATGTCAGGGCACACACACACACACACACACACAAGCATAGTATCTACTGTGTGTATGCCATACAGTGACGATGATGACCTCATTTGCGTGTGTGTGGGAGTGCGAGAGTGTGTGTTTGTGCCGGTTCGATTCGAGTCGAGTGTTGCCACTTGTTTAGTAGCATATCGCGGCGTATTAGGTTCTATTGGGAACACTGATTTAATACCATGCCGTGGGCTGCCACTCACCAGCCCCTCCAGGCACTGCCCCCGCCCTGTCATGAACGCCCTCTGCTCCAGGCAGCGCTGAGCGGCTGCTTGTTTGCATGCTCCGCTGATTGCCGGTAGTTGCGGTGTTGGTGGTGGTTTACTGCTGTATGTAGTTTGTTGTTATATTCTTCTTGTTGTTGTTGTTGTTGTTGTTGCTGTTGTTGTTATGGCAGTTGTTGTTAAATGCGCTTCGTAAGTATATAACTGGGTTTGTGGGTCGATTGGGTGCACAAAATTGTATTCGCGAAACAATTGCAAAAAGTGATTGCAACAAAACAACAACAACAACAAAAACAAGGTAGTGGAGGAGGAGCAGGGTAGTGTCTGCGCACAAGAAAAACCGAGTTCAATCGCAGTCCAAAGCAAAGCGAGTTGAGTCGAAAGCCATGAAGTGTGCAGAAAACATGGAAAAGAGAGCGAAGGGACGAGGCGCAAAGAAATTGAAATTAAATTTGCAACACAAAAAGGCTTCGAGAAGTGTTCTCCTTCGTTTTCTTTGCTTGCCGTTTTTCTTCTTCGCTTATTTTTGTTGCATTGCGGTTTAATTACAAATGCGGTAGCATGAAAAAGCTTAAACGAGAATATGCATAACCGAAGGGGAGGAGGGGCAGCAGAGTGTGAGTCTAGTGGAGTGCAGCGAATTCGCACTTAAATTGGGTTCGCTTGAGTGGCAAATAGCGCAAAATGCTGAGGAAAATGGCAGAGATTTGCTTTTCCTTCTTTCCCCGAGCAAAGAAATTTATATATCGTTCTTTTTTCCTTGCAATTTTTTGCTCAAGTTAAGCGTTTTTGTGCTCTTTAAGCGTGAAAACGTAAATAAAAAAAAACAGGGATGTAATGTCCTGAGCTGAGCATTAAAACCTTTCAAAATATATGAAAAATATTTTTATTATTTTTGGAAAAATGATTGAAAACTTTTTTTCAGTACAAAATTCGTAAGCCGCTGTAAAGAATGGTTTATAGAAAATCTGGTGGCACTTTGTCGATATTTCAGATTTTTAAATAGCCAAAGTTTATACATTTTTTAAGCTTATCTAAAGGAAGTCGCTGGTAATGGCAAGCCACGTTCAAAAAGCTTCGAAAGATTTATGACTTGATTTGGCGGAACGAGCTATAAGTGCTCTGGATCGAAACTTTAAAGTATGACTGCAAAATCTAAAGCCGAGCCTATGTTGTATTAATAAAAGTGATCCCGCCGAGAAGCTACTTCATTTAACAAACTATGCATTCAATGAACCGATTAATAGGTGTATAAATCTATGTAACTCTTATAAACCATTTTTAGATTTCGATGTAAACGAGCACCGCTTTAGGCTAAGCCTTTTTAGTATATTTAATTAAGTAATCGAATTTACACTGTTATAGTCTGTAAGATTTGTTATCCGTACACTGAATTAAATAAATAAAATAAATTTGGTGCTTCAAAAATGGAATTGTACGGTAGAGAAGATGCGCCGCGGTGGCTCAGTTTCAAAGTGTTTGGTCTCAGCTGGGGGAAGAAATGAATAAGCGCTTTTTCGGTAGGCTGACGTGCTGGAAAAACTGCCACTGCGGGCACTCTTTGGCGGTCAATTGCTTTTTCTCTTTGCTGCTCAACCAAGCGTGCCACATGAAGTGTTTTCAATGCTTCAGTTTCTGTAAATACAACTATAATAACAACATATAATATTAATATAGGAGGATATGGCGCCAGTTTAAATGTTTAAATTTTTACCAAAATTAATGAAATGCACAAATGCAACCGTTGACAATATGAATGCTTCGCTACAAAGCTTTGAAGCTCTGGCATACGCTACAATAGGAATATCTACTAGCGATCTTAATATCATGGAATATCTATTTTGGAACCAATATATTGCAATTTCTATTTTTGTCAGAATTACAAAAAGTAAATGATTTCATAAAAAATATAATTTCGCAATTATTGAAACTACAATTTCAACGTAAAATAAAACAAGAATGCGAAATAGAATATGCGCTTATTCCTATAGAGAATAAGAATATCAAATTATATATCACCAATGTAGTTGCCCCTTTATTGAAATTAATAGATTTTTAAATTTTAGAATTTCGCCACTACTATACTATCTGAACCCATCCGTCCGGACATGAGGGTGTTATAGCGGGTTGAAGTCTCGCACTAACATAAAGCTTTCGATTGCTTTCCACCTCGTTAAAAAAAACTACTCCACTTTCCCCTCACTAACCTGCCTATAATCCCTTCCACACCGACAAGTACTTTGCATGTGAAGGGAGCATCTCCCGAGTTGGGTTTATTTGGAAAAAAAAAATAGATAGATTTTTTTCCTGAAAGACTCAAAAAGGAGACGATGCTTATAATCCCAGTATTTTAGCATACAAAAGTGTCCCGGCATACCTTTTTCGGGATCTGCGCTCACGGTATCGGCATCCTTAGCGTCTACATGCAAAAAACAATACGCGAAAGTGTGTGCTGCCAGCTACTTTAAATATCTTGCGAGATAACATGGCGCAGAGTAAATATCAGCGGGCAACTTCTGAATAATGCAAGCGAGATGCATAGGTCGCTTCCTTAAATGCTGTAAACAAGCACGAACTCAGCAGCGCAGATGCAGCAGGCACTCACACAGAGGCGAGTTGTAGCGCTGGAAAATTGTTTACATGTCAAAAGTGCGGAGGGGAGTATACAGGAGAGGGAGCGCGAGTGTCGCGCCCTCTGCCAGCAACATTAGAAGTAATAAAACGAATGACTGCGGGGCGTCGGAGGCAACAACAACAACAAAGTAGTGAGTGGGGCAGCGTAGCAGAGAATGAAAATGAAAATGCGGCATGCAAATCACGCTGTTGTGGGGACCGAGGCGGGCATCGGAGCTGCGAGCAGGGATGGGAGCAGTGCTGGGCAAAGGGAAGCCGGAAGCTGCAGAGCAGCGACGGACATAAAGGCCAACAGCAAAAACTGCCGCTCGCTCAAATTGGAAACAACATTTGCTGCATTCGCTTGCAATTTCCGCTGCGCAGCTGCCTTGCGGTTTTGCCGCACGCCACCATTCCCCTTTCCTGCCCTGCTCGCTACTGCGGCGCGTCCTGCGAGAGCCGCTTCTTGTTGGTGTCTTTGTCGCTTGTTTGTGCTGTGCGTTCGTTGTCCTTTGGCGAGTGCTCTACTCCACTGGCTCCTTTCCTCCATTCCGCCCAACCCGTCCGCTGCCCGCGGCTCCTGTTTTCACTGCATTTGCTGGAGTGCGAGTTAAGTGTGCTGAGTCTGTGTTTGCATGTCTTTGGGTTAGTATAAATTCGCACACTCTCACACATGGACACATGGACACCAATACGCATACACACAGCCTTCTGCAATGAATAAAAAGCGAGTGGCGTCAAGCCGGGTCGAGTCGCGTCGTCGAGTGCTGCGGGATTTGTGGCAAGCAGAACCTTTGGGATGGCATGGCAAAGCAATCCCAAGCGCTGCAGCACTGCAGCATAAAGCACAGAGCCATCGGCTAAATTGCGAAAGCATGGCCAAGAACTTATGAAAGTTATGTGCATCCACACACATGCACCGCCCTCTGTATGTGTGTTTGTGTGTGGTTTGTTGGAGAGTGTGAATATCTGTTGCTGGTTAATGCGGAGCTGCAGCTGCGCGCGTGCCAGTGACAAATGGTAACAGCCTGCTCCGGGCTATGCCGCACACTTCCTCCAGCTTAAAGTATCTTTTTTGCAGCAACTTCAAAAATATAAACTTTTATATTTCGATAAAAAAATTTAAATTCTCTAGTGTATTAGTGGCATGAGTTCCGTTGAGGAGTACCTGATTTTAATGTAATATAAATATGACTAAAAATCGGCCTAGTTTAAATGGAAAAAGGAGCAATCGAATGCTAAAGATTATGCCTTTTAATGCTCTTCTGTGAGACGAAGTAGCCTAAGATCATTTGAGGTCCTTGTGCGCTCTCGCTGGGTGGATTCTTAATCTTCGCCGAGAATTCTCTTTTCACATGCCAAATATTCTATTGCTTTCCAATTGCAACTATCTATTCCCTTCACTGCAATGGCAGAAAGATTTCTTTTTTCAGACGTTTCTTCCTACTATTAATATATGTATATGACATTTTTTACCATATCTGCAGATATCATAGGCGAGTTAGTATAAAGCTTAGATTTCAAAAGATGCCAAAAATTATATTCAACACAAATTTCTCGGTATAGTTAGAGTGACATAAAATTGAGGTTGTTACATTTATAACTATATTCATATGATATACAAGCAATCCAAGTTCCAAAAAGGATACAGCCGTCGGATTGGCGCTTTGCGCTGAAAATCTATTAACCAATTTGGATAGTTCCCACATGGGCACGCAAATTTTTATGGAGCTATTTAGAACATTTTAGCAGTGATGATATTCATCACAAAAGTGGAATAAATGGTAATTTTCTCAATCTTTGCCTAAAAAGATATAAACACAATTTTTTTTTTTTCGATACCTCTTTAAAGGGAAAGCTACAAAATGCTGGTTAATATACGCTTATTTTCCTACTTTAATCACTTTTATAGCGGCAGGCTGAGCAAGTTGCTTTAAGAAACTGTTCAGATTAAGACTCAAGCGATTTCCTTTCGGTTTGACGATTCAAGTCTGTCGCTTAAAGCAGCCAAGCTATCGTGCATTGCCATGCAGTTGCACAATCATAAAGAAAGCGCGCTTGTCTACAGTTTTATAGAGCATTCCCCTCCGCTACCATCCCGCCAAATTGCACACTTGACTTTTGCATTCGAGCTTAAACTGAAAGTGGCTCTTTTTATATGCGCTCTTTTAATTAAATTTTAAACGCGCTCTTAGCAAAGTTATCGCTTTCGTGTGCGCGTCCATTGCGAGCTCTCGCGCGGATTCCACTGCACAAAAGTAAAAACGTTCTTAAAAAATATTTCCGGAAGACATAAATTAACATCATTAATGTACGCTACGAGTGCAGCGTCAGTAGAAGCGGCAGGCACGCCGGCGTATACTCACACAAATGCACACATGCACGCACACTTGTGCAGCCGCAGACATTTGAACAGACAAAAGCAAAGGTAAATGAACCTGGACGCGACGAAGTGTTATGCTACAGCAGCAACAACAGCAGCAACAACAAATGCAGAGTTGGCGTCGCAGCAGAAGAAGAACAAGACGTTGATGAGCATTTTTGAAGCAATATTCGCACACACTCACACACACAAGTGCAATGCTGCGTCTAAGACACACCTTTAGCAGCTGAACTAGGCTCTCAACAACGACTCAGCCCATCCGCAGCCTGCCGCCTGGTTGCACTACAGCCCCACAGCCTGCAGCTGCCGCAGCTGAGCTGCAAGTACCTCCACTTGCGATTGTAGCAAAAACACTTTCGAGCAGCTTTCGCCTGCGGCAGCGAGCGCGCCAAAGCGAGAGGGCGTTGCACGCAACGGGTTAGGATGGCGTCTCGGCAGGCACACATCATAAGTAAAGCCGTTTAGTCTCCCAGACGCACACACCGAGAGGCGGCCTTTGTGCTGTGATGCAGCAAATGTCGCTGGCTGTTATTGCAGCTTAAGCTGATGTGTGTCAGCAGTGTTAGCAGCAGCCGGCGCAGAAGATCTGGGCGCAGTCATGGGGCAGAGAAAGCATTTACCTGCATTTAGCAATGATAACGAATGGCATGGGACAACGTGCCAGTGAGACTCCGACAGCTGCAATTATAACTGCTGCAAAGCTGCACTGCTCGCGTTGGATGGGGCTGAGCATGGGAAAGGACGAGCGGGAGGCAAGCGCAGAGGGGCTAGGTTATGGTGAGCGGCAGGCACACGAATGGAGAAGATGTGTTTAATCCTAATCTTATGCCATTTAATTTTTATCTACCTCTCTTTATTAGTCTGTTCATAGACCAAACATAAACATAATATATGGAACCTCGTTCGATTTGGCCCGACAGAATAAAACCTTTCACAAGTAGCCGAGTGGGGCGATTAACGAGAGAAAGAAATTATATGTTGGATATATTAAACCTACCGCCAATAAAATTGGCGGACAACAACCATTTTACGAAAGAAAGTATTTAACATATTTCATCACCAATGATGTCAACAAATACGTTGGATATATTCTGACTAAGTTTTTTGTAACATACTAGGCATTTTTAGGCAAAAATTGTACAGCCTTTATACAAAGGTTGGCTGCCCAGGTCCATTTCTCTGGATAATATGGAGACTAACACCTTGACTTAAATATCAAATACAATTCTTTTTGTATTTATAAGCAGGCAAATGAGGGCCATTTAACCGCTTAAATACCGAGGAACGTTGCTTAAAAATGGATTGAGCGAATGTCCTTCAACCGATTCGCGTAATCTCGGAACTTAAGATAAGTCAAGGATCGCTGTCACTGTATCAAGTACTTTGGATTAATAAATTACATATTAATATGCTTAGAGACATAATGGTAAGAATAATACAGCAATCGATTCGCCTCCATAGCTGCATAAGGTGATACGCATATCAGAACTATACAAATCTTTGAGAGACTCGAACTAATGAGCCTCAATTCATCCACTATTCACTATGATATTCTCAATGAGCTCTCCAGATTCTCCGCAAATGTTTGCAATCTAATAAAAAAGGCAACTTCACCAATCGATCGCTCCCATTCAAAAAACCTACAAGCCTGAACAATTTTTAATCAAAACTATTTATAAGGAAAAAAATAACTAATCTAATCTGGTCTAATAATCTACGCAATCTAACTTTTGTTATTTAGTTTTATAGTCTCCTTAAATGCATGCAGCTATGCATGTTTTAAATTATTTTTCCATATAAATTAAATGAGATGAATAAATTTAAATTTGTATGAATATTTTTGGATTTTGGTTGGAAAATTTGCAAGAATATTTTTTAATCAATATCGAGCCAATCTGTAAGTCAAATTCCGGAAAAGTTTAGGTAATGGGTCAAAAATAAGAACTGTTGCTAGATCCTGTTAATCCAAATATTGGAGACATATATTTCTGGTTATATCACATATAAAGGAAAGACATTTGAGGCTTTGAGTACGTTTTCTATTTTATAAATTATTTAATTTTCTCAATTGTGATGAGCGCAGTTATTTTTTTATTGTAGACTTCGTGCAGAGAGAAGAATATAAAAATGTGTTGAAATGGTTCTTTGGCTCCCTTCTTCTTAATATTGGGATAAGGGAATGAGCATGTGTGTATGTGTGTATTTGAATATGTGATGCTGCAACATAAGCAGCTTTCTACATGCTACTTGCAACATAGGACTATGTTAGCATCGCAATTCATTACTTCCGCTGCCTGCGCTGCAGAACCTCCAACCAAAACTCGAACAGAGCGACGATCTAAGTTGCGCTTCAACATTAGTTGTAAGCGAGTTCATTAGATGAGGTGCGGCATGTTGCAAAGTGGTGGAGCTGAGCTGATGACAGCAGCTGCAGTAACAGCCCGCAGCGCCGAAAAGGCGTGGCCGACGGAACTAATGGCCTGAGAAAATCCTTCGAACTGTATAGACTACAAGTCAAGAGCTGCGCAGACAAAGAAATAGATTAAAAGAAAACAGAGCAGGAGCAGCTCGGCAAAACGCATCCGAACACGAGAGCAGTTAAATTGAAGCATGTCCGATATCCTCCGTGCACAAAAGGATAAACGGCAAAAAATGCAAAACAGCACGGCAAATGGAGTGCCTGCAATTGTGCCGAGTGTGTATTGTGTGCAAAACCGTTAGCGGAGGCGGAACGCAATTGGATGGAAACTACAGAGGAAAGCTTTTAAAAGTTAGAACTGGCATTACAACTAAATTCCGGCTTCGTATTCCCGGCCACTTGCATATGGAGGGCAGCTCAGACCTTTTCCATATTTTCTATTCAATTTTTAAACCAGCGCTCTACAATTTGCTCGAAATTGTCTATGGTATCGCTCGAACTCCAGCCAGCCTGAGACCTTTTGCTGCTCCCCGTCGCCACGCTAGAATTTTGTCTACGCCCGTGGCATTTGCTGTCTGTTTGCTTAGCAGACATTGTCCGAAATGCCATACCGAAGTGCCAGTGTAGGAAATATGAGCAAATAAAAGCCAGCCAGCAACAATGAACACGGCGCTAGCTCACAAAACAACAACAAAGGCTCCTTGCAGGCAGATAAAGGCAACGATTGCAAGTTCTGGAGCAAATCACTTGGAAGTAAATTGCATGAAAACGCCATGAATAACTGAGAACTTATTCCGCTTTTATGGCTAAATATGTATGAACGTGGGCAGAAGCTGGAGGCAGTGCACACAAACCAACACTGATATATATGTATGTTCAGTATATGTATATGTGTATATGTATGTGTGCATCTGTGAAAGCAAGAAGTTGCACACTGCCTTCCCATTCGCTGGGCACATTTTGTGCATGAGCTCTGGCTGCCTGAAATGTGAAATTGCATTTAAAATTTCAACGCAGCAGCACCTGGCAGTTCATTTTGCATTCGGTTGCAAAGTTGAAAATTGATTTAAAAATTGGTTGTTACTAATTTTTGGTTTTCGGGCAAAACCATTTAAAGCTTGAAGATTCTAGTAGCAAGTATTTTGCATTAGTTTTCATTTATATTTGCCCAGTGCTCGCTCTAAGCAAAATTCTAAACTTATTTCATAACTGACAATTTTCGAAATGTAATTTTATTTAAATTTATACGAGCAAGCCACTTGCTATTCCGTAAAGAAGTATGTATGTATTTGTATTCCTTAAGGCAAATAATCACAAGCACTCTATTATTCTTGTTCGCGAGTATTGGCTTCATAGCATTCCTCAATTCCATGACAATTTAAAGTCAATTCAGACCGACCAACGCAAAAAAGTGAGCCACATTTTTTTAACAATATTTACAAATTACCAATATTACAAATTTTTATTCGAATATAAGAATGCCAATTTTTAAGCAGTCCAAAGATTCGCTTATTATTTGCACAGCAATTTAAAGCGAATTTTTCTATGTGTATACCAAATACAACATTTAAGCATGTATGTAAATCGATGTTTATTTAAAAAGGGCATAAAGAATACAAAATTCTGCATGTAATTTATGTTATTCAACAAAAGTGCACAATGAATTCCGGTTGAGTGCACTTCCGTTTTGTAAAAACGGCATACAACAAAGCGCGCGCACACAAACACACACAAACACTGGTGAAAGCAATTTTTTGCTGCTGTTTCTGTGTGTGTGTGTGTGTGTGTGTGTGTGTGTGTGTGTCTGTCTGCTGCCTATGTATACAATTTTTATGTACAATTGCGAAATGGGCAGCAGCAGGAAAATCTGTGTAAAAACTATTGCAAAAGGACATGACCCTTCCTACCAGTTCATTACAAAAAAGATAGATAATTTAGACAGATTGTTGCCCAGCTCGGCGGCAATAGAACGGCAAAAGCAGAGGCGATTCCGTAACTTATCGAAGTGATTAGCATCAGCAATCGCACGCGGCTGCATTAATATCACGCCCCCAGACGATTCCCCGCTACGTGTGTTAATTATGTTATGGCATGCCTCGCATGAGAGTGCACCAATGGAAATTCCATGACATTTTAAATTCACAATGAATGCTTTCAATTTCCTTTTTTATTTTGACGCAAATTTGTATTGCGTTTTTCCATTGTTCTCTTGCGTGAGAATGCAAATAAGTTGTACGAATAAATTGTATATTTAAATTTCACTCGTTTTTTTCATGGCAGCTAAAAGCCAAATTTTAATTACATTTCTGCATAATAATTAACAAGAGAACTAAAGCACGACGCCAGTCCTGCCAGCATTTCTTCATTAGCTTCTGTTCGTGGATGTAGCTCTAAGCTTTTCTTGCATATACAAGCATATCCTGTTTTATGCAGCAGGACCTGTCAGACATTCACAAATTTCATACCAAATTTAAGTTCGTTCAAATTGTTTTTGTATGACGCCTATCGTACACATCAAGCACATCTACTTTTTATTATAAGTCGATTAACAGTGAACATCATTGAGATCTGTAAATGACTGTACAAATCCCTTATTCTTGTCATTCTCTTTCACTCTGATAACAGCGGTAGGTCCATTCTCTTTCCTCTCTAAAGGGAAAAAGGGAGCTCACTTTTGTTTCAGTAGGTGTGTATATAAGCCGACCTTTTCAGCGACGTAGAAATATGAAATTATGCTTGATAATGAAGCCCTACTTCAGGACGTATTTCCAATGTGATGAAATAAATTTAGAAATACTTTATGTTTATTTTTTAATGGAGGTTGGTTGGTCTTAAAAATATTTTTAAACTGTATCGTGTATGGTTTAGTTTGAATAGACTGCTCCGCAAATTCCCAAATTATGTTTTTCGACATTTTTAATAAATGTGTTATAAAAATGCGAGTATAGCTCAAAATGTGAAAAAATTGACCCGTCCCGCCAAGTTCCCTTTATTTAATTAGGTTTATCAAGGTAAAATTTCGATAGAAATAGGGCTACTAGGAATTCGGTCGTTAGGATTTACTGAAGACGGACTTGATTTCTAGCGTAAGCTTTCGGGCGCCTCTTGGCATCAAATTTAAATGATGTTATATATAATATTTCGGACTGTTTAGAAGTTGTTATATTTGATGAGAACATTAAAGAAGTTGTATAAAAATTATCATTTATAGAGGTGCGTATATTTTAGCGATTATTTCAGTCGAATTTATTATGAAAGCAAATATCTAATTTCTAAATAGACTAAAGTCGTTTCTACTTTAAAGCAATGTTTTTGAATTTTATAAAAATCAAGCTATTTTGGAAAACTTTGTTAAATATATTTGTCAGTTTATGAAGATCCCCTCACAGCTTTTCATTCCGATGTTTTTATATTAAACTTTCCCCTAATTACGCTTGCGACTTCACTTACTGGAGTATGCCAAGTTAATAGGCGAAGAGTATATAAAACTGTTATAATTTTACAGAAAACTTCACGCATAAATAAAACATTCTCTATTCAAATCCTACAGAAACACAATCACACAGAGCTTATATGTAAAGCAAGTGGCAGGTAATTAAACAGGATGAAAGTAAACAGCGGCTCAAACACCAGGCACATACTCACTCGACACACAGCTTAAAGCAGCTTACTTTATGATGAGGCTCACCTGCAAAGAAAAGAAAATGATTTTAATTTCTTCAATTACTTTTGGCTGAGTTTAAAAGTACAACGCACAACACAAAAAGTTTGCAAGTCTTCCACAGACTGCGGCAGACCGCTTAATCGTAAGTGTTTCCTTGCACTTAATTCCAAATTGCCCAAACCCGAAACCCTTCCTCCTTGCTGCTGCAACATTGGCGCGACGCAGAATGCGCAGAACACTCAATTGCAACTTATTACACAGGCAAAGGGACCAAAGGGGCACAAGAGGGCAGTTCGGCGCAGACGGCATGGGCGTGCCGACGAACTTTGAGTGGACACTGGCAGCCGCAGACGAGAAACCACATCACTCCATTTCGTACTTTCGCCGCCCCGTTGCCAAAAACGTTAAGCAGTGCAGAGCGGAAAGTTTTCTTTTTTCCTTTTTGATGTCGAAAAATTGGTCAAAAGCACTTGAAAGCTGTAAGAAGGCTTAGAAACTTGAGAGTTTCGTTTAGCTGCTCGCTGGCCATTTGAGCTAACTTCGCATAATTAAGAGCAGGAGCAGTGAAGGCAAAGGCGTGCAGTGGAGGTGACTATAATATGCACAGAATGTGTGCATGTGTGTCTAGCTTACACACACACACGCACAAAACGATGCTGCATGGAGTGTAACACAGGAAGCTGATTCGGTTTTGACCAACCTTTTATTTACAATTTAAAATACAGCGCCAACAACTTTTCATGCTTGAAGTTGAAGAGAAATATTTAGTGCCCGACCGATGCCGGATTTTTGGCCGAAGCCGATGCCGAAGCCGATGCCGAAGCCGATTAATCGGTCTGGCACTAGAAATATTGCTGAAATATCAAAAAAAAAATTTAACATTTTGTTGAACTTCAAATACAAGTCGTTTATAATCCCCTAAAGACGGCTTGTTAAACCAAAAAATAATAAAACTTAGAATTTAAAAAAATTTCAAGGTTTGATCAGGCCTCGTAAAATAAATTTACTGTGCCAGCTTTGAAATTTAGAAAAACTGGTAGTTTCTTTCCCATAAGTACGTTGATACTATTATTGATAATTTGTGATTTTAAAATTTTTATGAAAACAGATCTAAAGAACTGAAAAGTTTCTTCTATTTCCTTTTGAACTAAAATTTCTCTATTATAGAAGAAGTATTTTCAGTCGTTTTAGTTTTTTAAGTTGGATTTCTAGCAAACTTAACATATTGAAATAATAAAAAAAGAGAATACATAAAGATGGCAATAAATTGAGTTTCTATCCAACTGTAATGTAAAGCGCAAAGATCTGCAAATAGTTCCATCGAAGTATGGAAATATAGTGACGAGGTTTTAGATGACTAGTGTAATTCAAGTTGCGGTAGAAATATGCATATTTTTTGCCACATAAATGAAAAATATAAATGCACATGGACATTTTTGCTGTGGCTAAAATTATGTAATTACCTTAAAAAGCTTGTCTCTATACAAAAATTTGTTCTTCAAAAACGTTCAGTTAAATTTTCTATGAACTGCAGCACATATTGCAGAGTAATGAAATGTTGAACTCACAAAAAATTCAAAATACACCACAAATCTGCCTACTTTTTAATGAACGGCAAAAATATAGTCTGCTTCTTCCCTGCAACGACACAACATCAGATGGAGCTGACCTTTTGCAGCCCTAATGCGTACAAGTCCGCAACATTTGTTCTTTGCAACTTTTCCTTGTCCGTGTCATGCATTCCCATTCTTTCTCGCTCTCTATCATTTGAGGCCTGTAAGTCATGGTTCACTGCTGCTGATGCATGTTCATGAATTTCAGCAACACGACCACACCACACCGCATAGTGTATGTATGTACTACATATGTGTGTGTGTGTGATTGAGTGTATGTGCGCAAACCTATGCCATACAAGATTTTATGTGTCGGAAAGCAGAGCAGTGGACAGATTTTATGCGCACTTTAATCAACTTTGGTGAAAAAATAAGAAATTTAAAATAAAATTTAAACGATCTAAAATGCAGAAATCTACTAGTACGAATCTAAAATAGTATAATAGTATAACGCATTATTCGATAAACTGATAATTTAAAAGTCCAAAATGTCTGGCAAGGCATTTTCCTCAACATTTTCGAGTTAATTGCAGATTTTGATAGTTTTATAAGCAAGATCATTTGCAAATGCTGGATTATTGGAACTGTTTAAAGTTTTACTATTTCTATAAGTCTGTATGAATTGTTTATTAATTCTAGGCTTTATAAATAAATATATATAAATATGCTAAGACTCTCCCTTCCCTCCTTCTACCATCTTCCGCACCACATGGCGTATGAGTAACATTCCTTTCTTTTAATGTAAAGCATTTGAAATTTCTAGCGCTTCCGCCTCATTTAATTCCATTCAAAAATGAAATGCTCTCTTAGTTTTTAACAATTCATTTTACATAAAACATTTCGTTTGTGTGAGTGCATACCAGCTGCAACAATTAACTTCATTTCGCTGCAGACTGCTTTAGAGTTTCCGCATTGCCATCATCAACAAAATTCACCACAAAGTGTCACAGTGTATTAATTATAATGCAAAACAGCGTTAGTTGCAGCAGCAACAACAGCAACACTAAGAAAAGTATCGACAACAGCTGCAACAACGCACACATTGCAACAATGTCTCGAGCTGCCACAACAATATGAATATTCATACAAAGTACTCCAAGTTGTCAACAGCTGCAACTGCAACAAGAGTGGAGAGGGTTTCTGCGGCCAGGAGCTGCTGCAGCAACAACACAGCTGCACATAATCACGAAGTGGTGTAACTTTTTTGAAATCATTTTGCATTTTTTGGTATGTGAGCTGGCAGCATGTTAAATCAGTTGCACAACTAACTCGGTTGGCCGACTGCCTGCTGGCAACTTGCTCCTGCGGTAATGCCGTTGCTCGCGTAAATTTCTATGGCAAATGGCATATAGAAATGAGAAAAACTTGGCAGACACATGACCAGACCACAAAGCAGCAGCAGACACACAAAAACAAAAGCATTAAGGCAGCGCCAAATGCAGTTGTAAATACGCCGAGCGCTTGCGAGCAAGAGCCGTAGTCAAAAGTATTCCTACACATGGAGAAAAGTCTCCTTAAAACAAGTGAAGAATGAGGTAGTTTACGTCAACTTGAATTGACTTAGAGTTGTGCTTGAATCATAGGTCAGCTGTAAGCAATCATGAAGCCGCAATTCGATTGAGTCAAGTGGGCGCTCTTTAATCCTTAAAACGTGCCAAATTTTGCTGTATTTAAGTGAAAGCTCAACTTAATTGGGCTTACGTTTTAATGCATCGAGTAAGCGATTGCTTAAATTATCTTAGTCTAACATAATCTTGCATAAACAAATTAAAGAAATTCTTTTCTCACTTTAAGTTATTTGAGTAATAAGTGATTTTTCACTGCCTTAAATTTATTGAATTTATGCTTCTTCGTTAAGAATTCTAAAAAGCCAAGTGCTTAGTTTTAAGGAAAGATTTCTCGATTTCGAGTTTGAATAGTGGCAAGCTGGAAGGGAGCAGCACTTGAACTCGTTTGGTCTGTGATGTGGCTTTAAGCCTTATAAATAGAAGGAGGCTAATTATTCCTAAATCAAGGTACAGCAATATGATCCTCAAGTGCTATTCATGATTCCGCTCGAACAGATAAATTCATTTCCCCAAGTTGAGAGTGAGCTGTAACAATGAAGAAACCAGAATTGTAGGACTTAAAGAGAAGACACCAACGAATGCACAGCTTTGCCTTTGTTTTTGGTTCTCACAAAGAGCACTTCTGTTCTAGTTTTATCAGTAAAGACAGAGATTAGGTTCACCATAAAAAGTGGTTGGGAAGAAAGCGAATTCATACACAATTGTATGCTAGCCTGAAAATTCCATGACTGTACGCTTACCTGGATGTCTCTCTATTTATTTTGATCGCGTCAAATATTCAAATCGTACTGTAGTACACTTTACGGCTCTCTTCATCGCCGGCGTACTTAATATCACTCACTAAATCAAAAAATTTTATTTAAGATATTTTTAAAATATAAGTTAAGGCACGTTACATGCAACCATTTGTCAGGGCATTTTTTCGCTCCAAAGACAGGTTGCATGTAAGCAATTCATGAAGAGTTTTCTCTCTTCCATTTCCCTTGTCCAGCACTCTACGTGCCACATCTAGATTTTGTAAACTCGCGGTATCGGGTTGCCCGCCGCAAAATTGAAATTCCCCAACCGCCAATTCGGCGAAGCGAGCTGCTCTACGTGCCAAACCGTGGGAAGGTAAAATCTGTTGACTTAGCAAATTTTGGCCAAGCGAACGAGCTTGTGGGCTTCTTGTCCAAAAATCAGTGAGTTAAAAAACGGACTCAAACCTGCATAGCAGGCTCTCGTTATATTTTCGGAATATAATTAAATGAAAATTACAAATTTTGACTTCAAACGGTCTTGGCTGTTAATGTGCCAAAAATAATTGAAATCTATGAATAAATGAAATTTATGAATAAACGATTAAATAAGTGAAATTTACAAATCTTGACTTCAAACTGTCTCGACTATTAATTATTAAAAAGAAAAATAATAATTTATATTTTTAAAATTGTTTCTCTGCGTGTGTTTTTGTTTTGTTCTAGTTGGCAGAATTACTGCAATGCTGCTGCCCCGAAGCTGTCGCCGTAGAGAATACTTTCGGCTGCCGCGACAAGAAGCTGGGCGAGTGGATGGGTCGGTTATGCCACCGACTGCACTGATGACTCCGTTGGTGGCGGCGTGGTAGTGTTCCCTGCGGGCAACCGCAGAAAACTGGGAATGTGGCAAACTAAGCTGAGAATATCTGCAGTGCTATGTGTGGGTGTTTGCGTGTGCTGTTACAGTTAATGTGTGGGCGGCACATGGCGCCCAAAACAAATGCCGTTGCTCCTAATCTTGGTGGCTCGTCTTGCAGGGCTTTAAGAACGCTGCACCGAAAATAAAATCTGCAAAAATGCAGGAAGCGCAAAGGACGAAGGCAATGGAGGGAACAGCAGCACTTAAAGCACTTCGTATGCTGCTCGAAGTCGCTGGCTTCCTTTAGCCTCCTGTGTGCTCGTATGAAAATGTGTGTGAGTGTGAGTATTTTTAATCAAAAGCGCACAGTGTGCTTCACTCAGTGAGCAGCAGCAGCGCATGTCAGCAACAAAAACACAATGCCGCAGCAACAACAATGCAGCATGGCAGCCGCACGTAATCTTGTTGCACACACGATTTCCGGTTTCTTCGCGCTGGCATACACACGCACACACACACAAATACGACTGGGCATGAATGAGTGCCAACACAACAAGCGAAAACAGCGAATGACGTTGGTAGGTACTCCTCTTTCAGCGGCAACCCTTTCCAACAGCTAGTTTTTCGCCGTTGCACACAATTGCAACATGTGCAATTGTCAGTGGCAAAGCCAAAGTTGCCACAAACTCCTTATTTGGCTTTGTTAGCGATGTAAAAGCCGCAAGCCATCAGGAAGCAACAAAAAAACAGGAACGTTCCCAGAAAAGAAAACAGATGTGACTTTAGTCAAATGAGTCACAGAGGCACACCTACATGAGTCGCACTGCCCCGAGTGGCACTGAAGTTTGAAGATTAGTTACTATTTCGGTCTTGAAAGCAAACACCGCTCGCTTTTTTTTGCAAATCACTTCAGAAGCAGAAGCAGCGATGAAAAAAGGTCTCTGTATAATAAAATTAAAGTTGCGGGCACTCTCCGAGTGCTGCTCAGTGGTATCATGCCTGCTAAAGTGAGCACTGCACGTCATCAGTCCGTCGCTTTACACTTTACGATTTCGCCACACTGAAACTACGTACGGGAATTGTTTCTCCGTAGCAGTTCGTCCGCCCACTATTCGGGGTGTCAATGCTCCGACGCGCACTTCAACGACTGCCATGCAAATGCAAAGGACGATGCTGAAGCCAAAAAAATTCATATCTTCATGAAATTGCTAATTACACGCGCCAGGAAAGCTTGGAACATGATTTTCCAGTTCGAAAAGGAAAACTTATTTATAAAATTTCAAGTGGCAAATTTTTTAATTGTGAGAGACGGACAGACGAACAAGCGGAAATCAACACAGAAAGTGATTCTGATAATTTCTTTATACTTATGTTTATACCTAGGACGGCTCCTTTAATGCGTTACAATTTTCGCACAAAGTTTTAATACCCTATTACCATAGGTGTAGGGTATAAAAGTAGATGGATAGAAACACCCTAGATTTCAAACATGATGTAAAACGGCCACACCGGAGCTAAATTTTGCCGTAATATATTTGGTCAGAAATTATTTCATTCGAAAAAAACCAAAACTTACATCTCACAAATACTAGAATCAACATTTTTTACTCTAAATTGTTTACCCATAAAAAAATCACAACATGTTTTATCTATAACTACCATTACCAAACTTGCCCCACTTTCAAAATTAACGGCTCATATGATGCAATAATTTTTTAAATAACTGATTTGAGCTAATGAATGCGGATTTAATGTTATTGGCAACATCGGAGTATGAAGAAATTAAAATACGGCAGTTCATTATCGCTCTGAAAAGCTAGATTCAATCTCACTCCATATATTGATACTTTGACGCAGTTTCGATGCAAGACCCGGGCCCATTTGGCCTTTAAGCTAAAAATTTCGCTGGAGATGCACACACGTAGGCACTTCTCAGAACAACAACAAAAGTGCGCAATTGTGGTGCTTAATTTGCTCAATGGCGTCTTTGTGTGAGTGCCTTGAAGTGCATAATGACGCAGCCGCCAGTAATTCTAAGCACGAAAAGGACAACAACAACGAGCCGTCGAGGCAGCAAGTGAGTCAGCAACATGACTAACTTGCGCGCTTGAGAGTGATTTAATAAGACGCCTCATGAATGGAAGGGACAAATGGAAGAACCGACAAATGCCGAAGGGGGAGACTGACTGAGCGAAACAGAGAGACGCGTCGGATAATATGGACGGACGGAAGGGTGGCGGATGGACTGTCTATAGTTTATGACCGTGACTAATGACTGAATGGATCGGATGGTTCAGACGAGAACGTACGAACAGCCTAGCGCGCATGATGAGCACATAAATTCAAAGAAGCTTAACAAGGTGACTTGTTAGCAAAGGATCCGCAAAGTCACTCACACACACATGCCACGCAAAATACAGTCACACGAACGCTTGCAAAATTAAAATAACGTTTGACGTGCCTGCATTTGAAAAAGCGATTTTCTGCACTTTAAATTGCTAGAACGTGATTCCTTCAGCAGGAGATTGTATGTACGAGCCTCATGACGCGCATACACACACAAACCTTTGTGTATGTGATAAACGTGCATGAAAGACAACAACAACAAAAGATTCGAAGCAAGGAACAAGCGAGGGCAAGCTGGTTGCCAGAAACAAAACATGTTTTACCCCGGCACACACACAACTACAAACATGCAGCTGGCTGCGAATGGCAACGTCATCATCGTCATCAGTGCCAGCAACGCCGCTCACTGCTGCTGAAATGGCTCTTCGTCTGCGGCGGCAACATAACAAAGCCCGAACGCGACGGCAACTTGCAACGTGCGCCCACGTGCACCTACACTCTGACGAACTTATGGCCTTCGGTAATGTCAAACACCTTTCGTCGGCTGCCGGCAGGCGCGACTCTGGGGCCGGCGCGCAGCCGAAGTAGCAAGCCGCCATGAAAGTCGTTGGTAGCAGAGACGCCTCCCTGCGCTAGGCAACGAAAAAATTGCACAGAACTTAAGGTAAAGCTTTAAAATGCGGCAGCAGGACCCTCTCACCCCCTCACCGCTACCCCAAAAATCCACACACACATACTATGCAATAAGGCGGCAGGTAACCCGGCACAAGGATATTTTCGAGCACTCACGCTGCCGAGGCAGGGCCATGCACGTTGTCGCCGTCGTCAACATGTCTGCTGCGTACGCAGGTGTGTGTGTGACTCGGAAATATTCGTCTACGGATGTGTATGTGCACACCTTGACTGCCTAAATGTATGCTTAGGTTTTTTGCGCGAATTTCGTACACTTGCTTTTGTACTTACATATGCATACATGCATGTATGTGTGCATTCGCTTGTGCTTTGCTTGTAGTTGTGCAAAGTACAAGTTTCACTGTCGCCATGTTGCGTTGTTGCAGCTACGTACGTTGCTTACGCTGTTCTACTATTCATAACGTTTACGTTACACATGGTTGCCTGCTTTTTTTTGGGCAGACGCATGCGGAGCAGAGAATATATTCCATGGGGGGAACGGGCTGCCGCTACGAGCATTGTACACTCACACACTAATAACCACTTGTACACACGTATAATAAATATGCATATACATAACTGCTAAGGCATGCACCGATTTGATTGAAGTTGGTATGTGTGTTGGTATGAAGTGCAAGTGGACAACAGCTACAATTTGCCTGTGATAATTCGTGTAGCAATTCCACTGACAGCCAAATGCAAGCCAGCAACAAGTTTTGAATTATCGCAATTAAAATGATTACTAACGGAATTGTGTGAGTTTGTGTGGGAAAGGAAAATCGGTATGGGTCTATGTTTCTTTTGGAGCTAAATCTTGAGGTGCTTCATTTCCACTAACTAATATAATGACCCATTTCGAATGAATGAACGCGACAGCTTAAATTTATGTCTCCGCCAAAAGATTTCCCAGATATATTTTGTTAATTCCAGCTGTTCAAAGAACCCCTAATGAAGTACATCTTAGTCACTGAATTCTGTTTAGGTATTCCAGTATCTGAAGTAGTTCCAATATTTGAGCTGAACAAACATGTAGGTGCTACTAGACAGTATCGCTGTAATGTCATGGCAGCTTGATTGGCTGTTTGTGCAGAATTCGCTCCTATCTCAGGTAGCCTTATACCACATACATGATCATGCATACATATGCATGTCGCGTTCATGTTTTCAGCTTCCTCTTCTTCCTCTTTTTGGTGCTTCCAACCTTGCTGCCTAATTTCCCGCTTGCCCCTGCCTACCTTGTCTACCTTGTCGCCATTATCTTCACCCTCGAACTTTCGCAGCTCTATGGATATTGTGGAAACGAGTCGAGTGCCACAGCTGGCGACTTTGTCATTATTCATGCGCAGCCAAAGTGCTGAAAATTTTAGTTGGCGCGCCGCAGTTACTCGTCATTTAGTTGAAAATTAAGATGGCATGCGGCAGGCTTACGTTTGCTTGTGGCCGAATGCACAGCTGGACATGGTGAGATGTGGTGAACTTTGGTTTAGACGGAAGAGTGCGCGTGGAAATGTGTGAATGGAAAAGTTTTATAATATGTATTTGGGGGCAGAATTACTTAAAATGTAAACAAAATGAAACATTGCGAAGCATAATCTTAGACCGGCAAGCATATTATAGACTAGTGAAGAATTTGCCACCAAAATCTCATTTTTACCTTAATTGTATAAAGATGGCATTGACATATTTTTCAATATATTTTTTTGTTAAACAAAAATTTATAACAAGAAAAGAAGGATTTTTTGGAAAAACTTTTTATTGGAAATAAACTTAATTTTAAATTTTTTAAGAAGCGATTACTTTAAGAAATTTGATTACTCTGGTGTGACAAAAACAAGTAATGAACACGAGACATGTTTTATTCGTTGTAAAAATATTCGTTGAAAATTTGTCTACATAGTTTAAAAAGCAAGTTAGTATAACTTGTTGAATAGTCCAACAAAATCGGATATGTCGAAGACTATTTTGTTGAAATTGGCAGCTTTGGATAAATCTGTCTCTCATGTGAACAGAGATGGAACAACAACTAGTGCATTATTTCGACTTGAATTTTTCTAATTGCCCATTGAAAACAAGCATCTCAATCGATTTCTGAACTTCAACGAAAGAGTTCTGAAAGACACAGCAATGTTCTAATGTTCTAACTTCAGTAGTATTTGTGAAAAGCTTAACCCTTTAACTACTCAATTTTAGAATTGATAAATAAAATTCCACTAGGACATGAAAACTAAGAAAAAAATATCTGCCGTCTCAAAATTTCGATTGGGCACGTTTTTTGCCTGTTCAGTAACAAAAGTGCAACCCGTCCCTTAACGGTTCTGGGTCGTCAGTACTAAAAAATATGTGACACTTAATGAAAGAACGAAATGCTGCTTCAACTGTAATTGTTTGTTGTCAGTTGCATGCAGGAGCTGCTGTCACATAAAAATCCTTCATTAGCTAAGCTAATTCGAAAGCACTTAAATGTGGAAAGGAACGCGGCTGCAGTAGCAGAAGTATTGTATGTACAGGAGACGACGGAGCTGCTGGGTGGGCTTGGAACATGGAATGCATTGCTTTCTTATTTTTGTGTCTAATTCTCCATTCAAAAGCCACTTAAGTGCAAATTAAAAAGAAATTATTCACTTTTACGCAATTCTGTGGCTTGTCTGCTTTCATTACTCTTCTCTTTTCAGGAGTTTCGAGTTGGCTATTTTTCCGTTCTTCGTCTTGTGCTGCTGCTGCTGCTGAGTCCATTGTCGTGCCAAGTCGTTGTTGTGTGGGTTTTGTTGTCGATGCGTTGTTTTAGTAGCTGCACTCTTTGTGAGCTTTTGTCGGAGCAAGTGCTTTCTTTCAACAGCTACAACAAGCACAGCACAACAACATGCAGCCATTAGCTAGCCACCTGCTTCTCTGCATTAGCCTCAGCCTCTCGAAACTGCCACAGCTGCTGCAGCCGATTGGTCGGACGAGTAGTTGCAGCACTTTGCGCCCTAGCCATAGTTCATTGCTT
This sequence comes from Neria commutata, assembly GCA_963457695.1. Taxonomy (NCBI): domain Eukaryota; kingdom Metazoa; phylum Arthropoda; class Insecta; order Diptera; family Micropezidae; genus Neria; species Neria commutata. The sequence goes on along the minus strand of OY735249.1, from coordinate 25,240,427 downwards.
TCTTGTTGAAACATTTTTTACCCGTAGCTGTGCTTCGCTAATTGTTTCAAAACCTCAGCAGGATATTTTTATCCTTTCTGGCTTCTTATTTGTTCTTGTGCATGTTGCAAATGTTTTATGGCATACACGCATTGAAACTATTTAGGTAAGGGTTTGAAAGAAGAAAACCAAAACAAAAATTGCATATTTTAAGACGAAAGCAAGTTGCTGCAGAGCAGCTTTTCAACAAAAGATTGCTGATGTGAGCAAACTAAAGCAGTCATTGTAGTTGGGCTGCTTTCAAAATAAATTCCATTTTTTCTGAATTTTTCTTCATGCCAATTTCTTCCGGTTAAATCATTCGAATTTTTAAGTTTATCTAAAATATCCAATAGAGGATCCAGATAATCTCATAAATATTCTGAATATTTGATACAAAATTTTTGTGGTCGCGACGACAATCTCTGCGCCAAAGCTCCAGATTGAAAATAGGTCAATTCGCATAATGTTTAAATATTACAATTTCGAATTCGCTTTTTTTCTTTTGATCATAGCATTGCCCCATCATAAATAATTGCAATTCCCACATTTAAGTCAAAAAGTTATCTCCTTTAACTTTATCCATGACTGTTTCATAGCATAAGCCAGATTGTCCCAGTATATTATTAGATCTTCTTGTTGCCAGTGTCAAATGACATATTTTCAATTTGCTAATTTGTTCACTCGTAAATAACATAATCCCAAAAACTTTTCTTTGTATGTTTTGAATAAACACTATTATTTTTTAATAGATCTTGAATAACAATAAAAGATGCTATTGTTTTATTCTCATTGCAAATTCAGTAAGAACAAGCATTATTTAATTTTAAAATTGATTAATTTTGCCCATCGAGTTAAGCTTTGACTCCAAAAACAACATTGAAAGGCATTGTATACTATACAATATCACACACACACACACATTCAAGCGATACGACTGCAAAGGTCATTAAGGCCACCAAGGCCTCACTCATAACTCTAGAAAAGCCTTTCTCTGCGCGTTGCATGTCGGCCCATTTTATCAAATATAAGTCCACAAGTATGCAATCAAGCATTTATGGCCAATAGCTAGCCATGAATGTAACGTATGTACATAAATTGCGCGGAATATTCGCAAGCTGGTCGTTAAAATTCATTTTGCGGGAATGGCTTAAGTCCGCCACAAATTATGAGCAAACAATTAACCATAACAAAGCAAGAATAATTCCAACATTATACTCATGCGCATCATAATGCCCAACTAGGTACCAGTATCTCTTAAATGACAGGCGCATAAATCTAATATATTGCAACATAAAAGTCATCTGGTCACAAAAGTCACACATACTCGTATATCAGAGCGCCGAAATAACCAACGACAAGACCACAACGGCGGCAGCGATCATACACACACACACATATACTGAGCCAGAAATGCATAAAGGCTAAGGATATGCCAAATTTTTATAAAACAATAAAAACATATGTATAATGTTGCGCCATATGAGACCATAAGAATAATACATAGTATGAATGCTGTGCATGTGTGTGCGCGCTTTATCGTGCCGGAAGTATATTGATAGTCGCCTAAAAATATGCGCTATATTTTTAAGCAATACGACACGCTTATTTATTAGCGTTCAAATGCTGGGTCGCTCCTTTTAATGGCTTCATATATTTTATGATATCTCCTCGTTCTATTCGCTTCATCTTTGCACGACCCATGAACCATTTCTCGCTTTCTCAACACTTGGCAGAGCGTTCACCTTTTCAGCAGATATCCATCGTTGCCAACATAATATAAGATGCTTGATATTTTGCTTCGGGAAAATGAGAAATTGAATATCAATTGAATCATAATGTAATGTAATATAATGAAGATTGTTGAAGATTTTCATGTGTTGCATTTGACTTAATTTTCAATCTGATACTACAGAAATTAATTAGGTAAAATTTTCCGAACTTGTTTGTATTTTTGATGTATTGTTAGTTTAATAATTGACCTTGTTTTCGTAAATAAGAAGCTTTTACAGAAAATCTACTGCGATGCGTCAATGTTAAAGTCCGACAGATTGAAATGCCAAAAACTTTGGTGGAAAATATCAATGCTCCAGTTCAGTATGCGCTGTTCATTGGGTTGCATGGTTGCCTGTACCAGTATGAGTTGTGAGCTCAAATTGCGCGCCTTAAATCACTGGTCATGTGAGCATCTCTATGTGTGTAAGTGTGCAGGCCCATACACCCGCACTTCCATAACACTTACAAATGTGTGTGAGTTTTCCGCTTCCGCTTACAACTGCTTGCCCGACTCAGCTGTCAATGAATTGTTGACATTTTTCTCTCTACGCTTCCGCCTTAATTTGTTTTGTTTCTGCTTGCTTTTCGCTGTCCTGCCATTGCCTTCCATCATTCCCCATTCTCAGATTCACTCGATTGCGGAGCGCTCGTGCGAATTCTTCCTTCTGTGTTTACTGCTTAAATTCTTCAATTTGCTCTTAACGTGCTCGTTTTATGTTCTTCATGTCCAAGTGTCCTTGAGAGCGAGCCTGTGGCTGGAGTGTGTTTTTTTTGTTTTGCTTCGATACGCAGGAAGGTGGGAATCTTCAAGGATACTGCGAGATGGCTGAAGTGTGTGAGGTCGTGTGTTTGGGCCGTGGCTTCGTGTGTGTGTGTGTGTTGAAAATTAATATCTGTGTCATTTACGGGTTAATAAGGCTAAATTGAGTACATGTGCCGCACTTAATTATGTTCCGATTTATTGCCTTAATTTCTTCTTAAGGTTACATTTGGGTATTAATTGTACCTTTAACACTTAAAATTATTTCATTTTACTTTGTATAATGGTATAAGGCTGATTATGAAAATGCTGTGGCTTAGTGAAAAAGTGCTCGGTGGTTGATACGTGAAGTCGCTGGTTCGATGCCAGCCTACTCATGACGTATAATATGAAACGCATATAAATAGCGCTTCGTTGTCGACGCTCTAATAAAAACACTTGCACGTGAGTATGTTTTGCCGTCTATATTGATAAAATATGTACCAATTTATTAGGAATGAAGATACAAAGGAGGCAGGTGAATTTCTTTGAAGTGCTGTCATCGGATATCCAAAGTCGAGAGAGTGATTTAAATTAAGTTAGCTGCGGTCTTACAGCTGTTTACAAATGCTACTGACACTGTGAGGGCCCTTATATCCTAAGAACACGGCGCCATCTCTCTTGTAGTAGGAAACTCATCGAAAGTATTATCTATCATGAAAAAAAAGCTTCTCAATTCCATTAGGAAACGGCTGTATGTAGAATAAATATGTAGGTCCCGTTAACTAGTGTTAAAATTGTACAAGCACAAACAAATTTTTACGAGAAAGCTAGACTTTGGCCTCGTTCGCAGGCTGTTGCAACAAATATTTATTAATTTATACAATTCTGCTTAATGAAAATAAAAATATTCATGAAATTATAACGTAGAAAATTTCACTGGAAGTAAATTGCCGAAGTTTGGGTCTATTGCAAAGTACCTACGTGCAAGCGAAGCAGATTCACTGCCTGGCTGATTCAACTAAACTTTATTGTATATATCTATGTGATTTGTAATAGTCTCTCTAGCAGGGTTGCTGAAATAAATGTAGCTCCCTATGCAAATTGTTGCCATTTATTAGTACGAATATTTTTAGATATTTAAGTGCACCAAATTGCTCCCAAGGACGTTCCTATGCTAGTGATTGCCAATATTTCGGTATTTTCGCCCATTTTAGGCCACAGCTCAAATTTTTTTAGTTAGCAGCTCTCGCGTCCAGCAGTTTTGACAGCTTTTAAAATAGTTTTTAAATATTTGGTCATGCATGCCAAGCGATCCCGGTTGTCACATGCCGCTGGCAGATGTTGCTGTTATTGATTGGCGGTAATGGTGTTCGTTGCTGTTGAGCTACCCACGCTTTCCCCGCCATTCAGCAAGCCCGTGTCGCCAGCAAAGCGAATAAATGCAAAATCGAAGCGCGGAAAATTCGACCCATTGACCAACTTTTTTTGCAATGGTTTTTTTGTTTTCTGTTTTTGTTTTTGTTTTGCCATGAAACACCTTTTCAAGCCCGCAACAGCAATCAATAACAACAAACTGCGTTGCAGTTGTTGTTGCAGCTGTGAAGCATATCAAATTGCGGCCAACTGCTACGGCAGTTTTTCCATGTGCGACTCTGGCCGCACCCCCCTCCACCCTCTCAACGGCATTCCTCAACTGTGTTGTGCGATTTTTTTGGCGCAGGTTCAGCTCGTCATGCTGCCGCGCCGCACCCCTTTACCATCCCACACATGCATACATACATACATGTAACTTATTCGATTGCATAAGCGCACTCTTTCGTGTTTTGCCTCGCGGCGTGGCATGCAACCGCATCCCCTTCCTCCCCAGCCGCACTGCAGTCACTGTTTTTGCTGTCGGTCACTGCACTGTCGCGCAGGCGGAAACTTAATGTATTCCACATTGTGGTTGCCACTGTGGATGTTGTTGTTGTTGTTGCTGCTGTCAGCACTCCCATTCGAATCAGTGTGCTCTGCGATTGATGGATTCCTTGCAGAACGCTTTTAAGAATGCGTCGAGCTGCACTCAGAGACGAGCGCAACCGAACTGAACTGCTGTTCAGCTCTTGGCTCTGTGCGTCGTTGTATTGTGCCACGCTAACATTAATGTGCCACTTCTTTTACCCGCCCTCAATGTCTCCGCTTCTTCTCTGCTATGGCCGCTTTTTTCGCTGCATTACTCTCTTTAGCAGCTGAAATTGTGTGCAAAAGTTCATTAATCTAGTAACAAGTTCACACTCAGACAGTTCGCATTTCGCACAATCAATCAATGCGTCGCTTCCAAATATGTTTGTGTTGTTTTTGTTGTTGTTTGTTTGCGGCCAGTCGGCATGTGGTATGCAGACTGCTCATGTACTATATTCCATTCATCTCACGTCCATTACTTTACTAAAGGCTTGATGTATCTGGCTTAAAACTGCCAAAGGTGAAAAACGAATAACGCACTTGAAGTTCCTTTCCTTACTTAGGAGGAATTATTCCGCCGATTTTTGTTGGCTCCGACAGACAATGTGTAATAGCATGGAGCTCCTCCTAGAAGGTTCCTTGGGAAATCGACAAAAGAACTTATCGCAATTTCGGACAAGCAAAAAAAATTCGATTACGGAAGATGACGAAGAGTGCAACTTTTGCCGCAAGTGCTTTTGATAAATGAAACTTCAAAAGCTCTTTACTTAGCTTCCCAACACAAGCTCCTGCTTCAAATCTTCTACATGACTTGTAGATTTCTTAAATCGAATAAAGATATTTAGCTCTTTGAAATACATTTTTCCTATGAACCGGTAGGAATTTTTTTGGGAACGAATTGGATAGAATGGAAGCCAATAAATAATGATGTGATTCATATTTGGCTCACTAGCACTACTTTATACATTGCCAGCGATGGTGTCCTTGGAAAAAAAAATTTCTATTATTTAAAAACAATGCAATTCTTTTAGTCAATTGCCGATTCAGGCCAATAGTTATTTCATGGAACTTAATTAGGATAAGCCAATAAAATAGACTAAAGTAGTTGCTATTTAAGAAAACAATTTGTTGAAGGGTTCTCAAAAATAATTATAAAAAACCGAATAGAATTGTTGGTACAGCCCAGAAAACGTAGAATTGTAAAGGTTCCGTTGGACTTGAATTAAAACTTTATGTTTGTATTAAACACGATCCTTGATAAAATTTTTTTTCTAAAACCGCTCCAACGTTGTTCCGTCAATCGAAATTTTATAAATTCAAATTTTTTACCTTTAACGTGTTTTTCGCAAAGTATAGCACCAGCTCATCTAACTATTTCTTAAAGTTCTCTGTGTTTTCTCTGCTTTGAAACAGTTTCTCCAATTTCCATTTAACTCCATTAACTGGCATACCCGAAAATAAAACAACGCGTTATTCGATAAGGATTATGGATGTAAAGAAGAAGAAGAACACATATTTAAGAAACTGAAAAAAAAATTACGGGATAAATATTTTCAAACATTTTGCCGATTGTTGACTTAGCTTTAAGCACAGAAAATTATATTTTCCGGCGGAAAATCGACTTTCAGCTTGCTGACGTTAAGCTTTAAGCATGCCACATTACACTCTTGAATACCGTCTGAAACCGCACTCACAACAGGAACTACCAAATTTTCCCAGCTTCCATTTAGAATGCGAGGATGCCAGACCAGACCAAACCAGACCGGACCAATGACAAGCACAGAAACAGCAATGCAATTTATCATGTGATTTAGCATATCTTCCCCAATATTCTCTGCCTTTATCATTTTCCTTCGGTCTTCCTCAGCTTCGCCCCGTTCGCTTCCACATTGCCCCTAATGCTGTCTGTGCGGTCTGTTTGTCTGTCTGCTTGAGCGTCAGCCTGTCGTCCGTCCAGGCGCATTATCAGCGCCGAGCAAACTATTCAACTGCTATTAAAATAATTTTTCATTTCTGCTCTCGTTGCTTTTCATTTCCGACGAGAAAACAAATATCTGCAAACATTAGTTTTCCACTCTACTGCCAAGAGGCGTGTTATCTATACTTGCGGCAGCGCGTACCGCAGACACACACACAGAGCCACATTGCGATGGTTGCTGCACGACTCGCAGTAAATTGCCACAAATTGCTGGCGTTTTAAATTGCAGCTAGACACTCGAAAATGCAGAAGCGAGAAGGCAATTGCACTCTGGCACTTCAACGCGTGTGAGCTGAGAAAAAAATTAACTTCAACATTTTCTTAAACTTTCTTTAAAAAGTAAAAAGTGTCAAAAAGCTAGGAGGCCAGAAATTACGAAAATGTGTACTACCCTGGCGGGCGTCCAATTCATGTAAATTGTGTATTTGGCAGCCACAACAAAAATTACAGGCACGGCCCCCGGCCCCTTCTTGTTGTTGCTGCTTGCAATAATCCCACAAAAAAGAAATGACAGACTTAAAAAAAAGGGGAAGGGGAAGCGCAATGCTGCAAAATTGTTGAAGCTTTGCTGACTCGCAAGATAGCGCCGGAATTTGACGCAAAAATATGGCACTTAGCGGGTTAAATACTTTTCCAGTGGGGTGTGGCAGGCAACAATGGAAACACAGCATGACCACGGGCAGGGAGGCGTTGTTTGCTTAAGGTGCGAAATATTGCAAACACACCTAATCTGCTGGCGTATTATCAGGCTGATGACGCCTAGCTGAGGGGAATTGTTGTTGTTGTTGATGAGCCGCTGTCAATAGGCTTTGTGTTGCGGCTTAGCAGCCGCACATCAAATATTTCATTGGCCAAATGCACAGTTTACTATATGCGCAATTAGAAAGGATTTTAAATTAATCACATTGAGGATATGTGTGGCCAAATAACGACTCAAATGAGATTATAGTTTATTGAACTCTGATCGATAACACGCTACAAGAAGGCTACCTAAAAATTATACCTACAGGTAGGTTGGCATAGAAGCAGATGCTTCTACTTACAATGGGAGCGCCAACAGCAAGGAAGCTCGTCCAAAATGAACGTATACAGAAATCATTTTTGGCCACGGTTATTTTGGGTTCACTCAGAAGACAAGATAGAAATACGCAGATGCAAATGCGGAAGTAGTAAATTGGGGCTAAGAGTTTTAGTGTAGAAAATTAAACGATAATACAATATTATGTAGTAAATTATAAGAGTGTTAAACACTGGAGTCTAAGATTTAGAAAGAGTAAAATTTGCATGCATTGCTTGAGGAGAAAATTTTATAATGCTGTTCAGATTTATAGATATAAATTTTTGGAAATAAGTCAAAGCAGCTCAATCTCGAAGGAAATCAAGTCTGATATCGTTTTCATTTCCGGTATATCCTATGCATATGGAAGAGTCGGAAGGATAGAGGACTACAAGAAGCGGACAGACCTTTTAAATATGCACACAATGCGGGCGGACTACGGTATACAATCATGTTGCAAGCAAAATAAACTTTTAAAGAATTAGATATAAGTTACTTAATTTCATTTCATGTCATGTTATTAAGATTGTAAATTTAACCCTTTGCGACAAAACACGACACTTCTATATAGCCTATACCAGACAAATATTTAAGACAAATCAATAGTACTTGCTAGAATGAAGTGCAAGAAGTGTTAAGAGTGTTTGACTCCTCAACCAAAGGCAAAACAGTAGTGGATACGGCAAGGATAGAAAACAATTTTTCACTGGAGTTGTTCGCATGAAATACCGTTCGAAAGCCCGCATATAAAATCGCTTTATCCCTACACTCTTTCTTTTCGCTTGGGTCGACTCTGCTGCCACATTCCCCTTTCGTCGTATGCGAGCGACCAAAAAATTAATCTCACGTTTCAGCCATTTACACCTCGCGCTCCAGAGGAACATTTTACAACTACAACAACACTTAATGGCATAATAAAAATATTCACATTCATAAGGCGCATAAATAACAGGCAAGGACCAAGAAGAAGAAGAAACTGAAACAAAGCAAAAAATGAAAACATCAGCGATGCAATAACTTGTGCTCCATTGAAATGAAATCTAAAATTCATTACGAAATTTGTGCGGCACGCACGAAAAGACAACGCAAGGAGCTGCCAAACAACGCAACGCAATGATGTGTGTGTAATGGAACGCAGTGCACGGCAAATGGCATTTATGTCCCAACGGAACCAATTCCAGCACAGACCGAGCAAAATATTGCCTAAGCAGCGCAGCTACATAAAGCGGCGCTGGCAAGGAGCAGCAGCAACTGAGAGCGGGGACTGGGGAGTGGAACAGACGGAAACTAAGCAAACAACTTTGCTTACGTTTGTCTGCGGGGAATAAGATGAATTACATTCAATTCTCAGCCAACGTGGCTCGGGACAAAGATACACGTACGCACACGGATACGAATGCGGATATCTACAGACAGAAAGGGATGCGTAAGCTCAAGCACTGCGCCCGAAAAAATAAGCACAATAATAAGAAGCACAAGCATGGAGATAAAAAGCAGAAGAATAAACTTAACCGCCCCCCTCATGCTCAATGCGAGCAACTAAAAAGCGCAGATGAGCCGGCGGCCGAGGCGACGCAGGCATTTGCTAAGTAGCAAACTAAATCCCGGCTTAGTCTGTTGGCAGGCTCACTAGCCTGGCTGGAACGTGCGATGCAGGGTGCGGCTGGGCTAGGAGTGGCGAAAGGCGCTGGCCACTAAGACAGCGGCGTTGTTGCCTGTCATAAAAGAAAGATGCAACCGCACGGAAATCATGTTTACGCATCATTCCTTACTTTAGTATGTTTATATTGTTGTTGTTACTATTTTATTCTTGTTGCTAGCATTGCTGTTGTTGCTGTTGTGTGCAAATGTATGATAAGAATTTTTCGCTGGGGAATAATACTAGTTTGTGGAGAGGTAGGCGTCCGCACACGTACAGCGCATCCCATGCCGGTGAGAAAGTGTTTGTGCATGCCATACTGGCGCACATAATCTGATAACCGGAAGTGGAAGTTGTGGCTAGTTGTGCAAGCAAAATGAGAAATGTTTCGGAAATATTTAGATACAACCGATAAACTACGTATAGAAATTTAATATGAAAAAAAGAGAAGATAAAAGCAAAAAGTATAAATAAGCAAATTTTTGGGAAAGGTCTGCAACTTGCGGGAGCATGTGACCACATTGCAGTTATTATTTCCGAGCTATTGAACTGTGATTAAACTATCTAAAGCATACAACCACATACGCAACAAATATACGGCGTTTACCGCTTAAATGGACAACTTCAATTCCTTGAATTGTAGCAATAAATAATGATAGATCTTAGTCGTCAATGAGAGTTCCTTTCAAATCAATATTTTATGGGCAATCCAATAATTTCTTTCATTGGAAAAGACAACGGAATATTACTGTATGGGAATTAACTGATTTAGGTAATAACAACAAAATATAATAAATACAATAACATTTACTCACATGGCCATGGGTACGAAGCCCGAACGCTTTTTCTCGCTAATTTTTATTATATATTATTATATTATTCTGTCGCGCTACCACGACTGATATTAAATTGAAGCGCAAGTCACAAAAGTTTTGCAATTAGGAAGGGACAGTAGTACAAAGAACAATAACTTCCGAAAATCACATGCTTGGGGATCTATCCGTACGGACGTGAGATGGTTTTAGCGGGTTCGGGCCCCGCGCTACACGAGGCTTTCGAGCGCTTTCCACCTACTAAAAAAAACACATGATCTTGGGAATCGCACTAAATTTAGTTGTATGATTGTGATTTCTATAAACTATATTAGATATATCTTAGTATTACTTCGGATTCTAACACAGCACTTTGTCAAGGACTTTTCCCGTACCATATACAACCTTTCTAAGAGAATCATTCTTATTGGAACCACACCGCAGCAAAATATTTAATAAGCTTATACAAATTTGCCATTGAGCCAATGAAAGTTGCTATTTGTTTCTATGTGGTTATCAAGGGTCCTTAAATGTACTCATGTTTAAAATGCAGATGATGCAAATAATTAAAATAATTATTTTATAGCTCATTTTATTTCACAAAATTTCACAGTTTTTCAAATTCACTGAACTTCAAAGAATGTAGCAACAGTAAAACATTAGCTGCGAAGCATGAAAATCTCAAATAATGGCGCTTCGATTTTTCTTTAAGATATGTTATCTTATAAAATATATATATCTATATATATATAGAAAATATTTTCCCTTGCTATAAAGAAAAGCATTCAATATTTCTTCATTGGATTATAAATAATTTTTGGTTTAACGCATCGCATGTTTCTTACTCTCCTACTTATAAGCGGTTATGTACATGAATATTTTGCCTCGGAAATATATGTTAATAAATTCAAATTTTGATTTATACTTCCTTTAAACTATATGTATTTCACAGATCTCAGATTTTTGTACAACCAAAAATCCATAAAGGCAAATACAAAGCGAACAAACCCGAAGATGACCCCCAAATACGCGGCAGGCCCGGTGCACATTCCAATCAAATTTATTGCTTAAAATCGCCTAAAAATATGCTGCATTTACATATACATATTTACTAGCAGTTTGTACAGTCAAATCGATTCCCATTTTGCTGTATTTCCCTAATTTACAACTTGACTGTCAGAATCTTTGCTAAGCGTACAAGCAATCAGTTGAAACGCAGCCATCCAGTGTCCTTCCCCATTCCTGCAGCCTATACGGGCATACATATGTTAACAAACATGTCCGACATGGCAACTCCACACACACGCACACACACACACACACTCCTACTCTCGCAACGCAGGCACTTCAAACATCTTAGGGCGCTGAATAAACACAATTTATCTTTCTGCAATTGCCATTTTCCATTTGGGCAATGCCTCTAAACTTCGCACTGCAGCCGGTCTTCGGATCGTATTGGAAATCTGGAACCCGGAAGCCGTTGCGAAAGTGCCCGAAATCAAACAAATAATTTATCTGGCGAAATGTCAACAGAAGGGATAAGCTCCATATGAAAGGAAAAACAATAAGGGAAAATTTGTTGCAAAACAGAAAAGGGGCAGCAGGAACATATTGTAGACGCTCACACATACGAATACACACACAAGGAAGCACTGCCACAATTATCGACGCAAAAATACTTCGCCGGCTACTTTAGTTTGTTTGTGTGTGCGTGTGTGTGTGTGCGGCCTGTTTGCTTTAACAGCTTATTTAAGTAATCGAAATAAATAACAAGACGCTGCGACGATTGTTTTTCCTCTCGTCTGCTTTTCTTCTTTCGCTGCTGTTTGCGCAGCAGACATGAAAAAAGAAAACAAACAAGAAACGATTGAGAAATATATTTGAAAAATGTTAAAAATGAAAAAGAGTTATTTACTTCGTTGTCTTGAGTTTTTATTCACGTTATCGTTGGGAAGTTTGGCCAATGTAGGCGATATTATTTTGGGTAAAAAAAATTAAAAATTTATATTATTTGATGGAAAGTCCTTGAAATACGTACGTGCGTGTGCATGCGTGTGGGTGGGTGTGTGATTTAGGTTAAAGCTGGCGTAATAGACATGACTTCTCATCCGCTTGCCATCCTTACTGGAGTTTTCGGTTGCTTACTATTTTATTATTTGCTGTTAGACTAAGCTTTCAAGAACAGTAAATAAACCTTAAATCTTGCGGTGTTCAGTTGCAATGTTTTCGTAAAAGAGCTTTTTTTTAATTCATTCTCTTCGGTATGAAAACGGCCCATTGAAATACATACCACAATTGACCGATTTCCTCGGAACCTTTGCTCAGAAATATTTCACACTGATTGCTCATCTTTGTAGATCATCGCTAATTTTTGAGCTAGGATAAAGTTTAGGAAATTAAATTTAAAAATTTTTTCACTCGATCTTCATTGGTCATTCAGAAAAGCAGAGTCCTTTTTTTAGTTAACATAACGTATGTAAATTTTAGATCATAACATTTTCAACTTTGTTCGAAAAGGTGGGAGTAAATGATTGAAATTGATAATATATATTTTCCTACATACACCTAGCAGGCCTTCTTTGAGGAGCTTGCTTCAAAGTGACAGCCATGGCGTATGAGTAACATTTCACCGCTAGTCGCCTAATCCCGATTTTTTGCCAATTGTTGCAACTATTCCACGTGAAGTTACTTGCTGAATAATTTTCGTTCCGTGCTTCTCGAGTTCTAAACTATTTTACATAGAAAGTGTCAGTGGAGAAATGTTTAAAGCAGGCGTAGCCCACATTCTGATAATTTTTATTTTTGAGATATTGCTTTTAACCAATAGAAGAACAACTTATAATGCATTGCTCCCGCTAGCTTAGGCTATGGCAAACAAGTTATGTCCAGCTCCAAGCAACGTGTGGGATCTTCCACGATTCTGCTGCATTTAATCTTGGCTGCTGCAGCTTTTGCCTTAATTCTGCTCGTACAGAAAAGACTTTCCGTTGTGCACTTTTCTTATACTCACAAATACAACTGTATCCGCGTGCATGTGTGTAAGGATGCAAGCGCGTGTAAGGCTTAGAAGGAACACAAACATTTCTGGCTGCATTTTCTTTACGGATCTCGCCGGCGATGTGGGCCTGACTTGCATGAGTTCGCAGCAAAAGCAGTTCCGCCTGGCTGCTGTGTCTACTTTGCTGCACACACGCACACATACATAAACGCCATCAGCCGGGCTCACACTGCCATGGCACAGAGCTCGTAAGCACTCCCGCAATATCGAGGAGAGGGTAACAATTTGCTGAGCCATGCTTTCATGTGCTCGTCCTGGATGGCCTTTCGGATCAAAGCGGAAGGGAGGGTGCAGCAATACGACAAGGAAGTGTGCCCCTATTTGTATGCCTCGTCGTCTGCTTATTTCTTGTTTCGCATATTTCTTTTTCCTTTCCACATTCTCGTCTTCAGCTTCGTTCCGTGCATGTGCTTCTTTTGGCATTTCCAACGGCTTCTTTGGCAAAATGTGCAATTCTAATGGGAATTCACAATTTCTTTCGAAGAACTCTCGTGCAGGAGGCAGGCGGCAGGAAGCGGGCGGGCAGCAGTGAATTGCATTTGCTTTCAGACTGTGCTTATTTCTTTAAGGAATATTGCCGTCTCTGCTGCTGCCTCAAGCATTGTGCTGCACTCGAACCCGCTCGAGCTGAGGAAATGTGCTGCTGGCACAATAGCATTGTAGCACTTGCAACAAAGTGCAAAAAGGACGACGCGGCAGTGGCAGCCGCCCCAGCAAAATGCTGCAAATTCCCATTCATGTTTAGATTTATATTTTATTACCACGGCTTGATAGCAGCACTTGCCAAACTATTTCAAGATTGCAGCGAATGCAGAGGGGCTCGCCCGTCTTCTCCATTCCCAGTTGCAACAGCGGCAGGAAAATTTTATTTAATTTATTTAAAATATACATTTAGTGCAGTTGTCAATATTGCATTGTCATTCCAGCCATTCAAGTTTAAATATGCTGAATTGTTGTTGCGACTGAATTAGTGATGAAATTGAAATGCAACAATTTTGCAGGTATTTGCGTATTTTGTAAATTTGATTAAAGTTTCGAAGTAGTGTACAATGCAGGGTAGAGAATAAATGGCAATTTGAAAAGGATATTTTAACACAAGATGGGATAAAGTTGTGCAAGCTATGCATAGAATTATAAGAATGACAAGTTGTCAAGATGTGAATAAAACTTGGACTAAAGATGGATATCAGCTTTTAGGGAGATGGATTAAAAAGGAAAAAGAATTTTAAAAGCTTGCAAAAGAAGTAAGGAATATGAATTAAAGGAAAAAATGAGAGCAGCTATAAAAACCGATTGATAAGCAATACATGAAAGATAGGCAAAATTTAAATTGGTAATAAAGAAAATTTAGATGTGACATTGAAAGAATTCAAGAAATATGATCAGAAGATTAATATGCATGCTTAAGTTGGAACAGAGATGGAAAAAAGGTAAAAATGTTAAAGAATAAAGGAACAGATAACGCACTGATAAGGAACGCATAGTTAGGTTAGGTTACGATAGGTTCGGTCAATGCATAGTTTGTAGAGGAATGTATAGCACAGGTAATCAAAAAAGAAAAGCTTAAGAAAATTCGCACCAATTCGAGGTTTGATGAGTGTGAATGAATGAGTAAAGAGCTTCTCAATCTATAAACTGCCAGACATGCGATTCACGATCTCATTCCACGCTGCCACAATGATCTCTACCTCCCTCATACCCCTGCTCTGTCATTCGCTGCAGCATCTTTAGCACACTCTTCTGAGCTTGATGCGAGTCTGAGGCTGCCATTAAATGCTTACATGCCACATAACAACTCGCACGTTCCGTACTCCGAACAACTCAAAACACACAGACCCTTCAATGAACTTCTTATGTGTATTATATATATGTATTATCTTTTCATTTTGCAAGTGCTCCATAATCTCTGCTAACAATTTCATCTTGAACGCCAGCACTTATCAAATTTATCCCATGCACGCGATGGAATTTTCTTTTCCAAAGTACTTCAACTTCGGCAACGGCTTTTGTTCGACGCGCTCAAAGAAAAACTGAAAGGAAACTTTTGTGTGTGCGTGACTTGTGTGTGTGTGTGCGTACGATATGAACGACTGTGTGTGTGTGTGTGTGTTTGCAAGTCGGATTCAA
Organism: Neria commutata; assembly: GCA_963457695.1. Taxonomy (NCBI): domain Eukaryota; kingdom Metazoa; phylum Arthropoda; class Insecta; order Diptera; family Micropezidae; genus Neria; species Neria commutata. The sequence continues at coordinate 25,225,279 of OY735249.1, read as the reverse complement.
CGTTATCTGAATTGTTTTATCTGACTTTTGTGTTTTTCTTGCTGAGCGTGTGTGTGAGTGTGAGTGTACGTGAGGCTGAGGGTTTGAGTGTTTTTGCACGCACACGTCTACAGATTTCGTTAGTAGTATTTTGTTCGTATTCATGCCAAGTGCTACGAGCGTAGCAACATAAGCAACAACTGCCTTTTTGAGGGTGCATAAGTGTGCGTGTGGGATGCATAAAAGTGTTTGCGAGTGTATGTGTGTGTCAATATTTTTTGGCGCGCCATGTGCTGCGGCATAATCTTGCTGCAACTATCGCCATTCGCCCAACGACTGGCAACTGCCAGTGTCTCCCCTGTAGCTTCGACTGGCCCTTTTTCGCTCCACCGGCAGCTGCTACCGCAACCTCTTCTTCTTCCTGTTCTGCTGCTTCTTCATGCGGCACAATGCATTTGCGGCACAATCATGAAATTGGCAACAAAAGACATGCGAGTTAACATTTGGCAAGGCCACTGTGGAGAAACGTGTGCCTTACCCTAACTCCCTCCCTCCCTCCCTCCACCCCTTCTCCTATCTTACAGCGCCATGCATTTGCTGCAATCGCAGCCAGAATACTTTTTTGCCCGGGTTCACTTCTTTGCTGTCGTTCTTGTTGTTGCAGCTGTAATTCCCACAAACTATTAATAATAAGCTCAGCTTTGTGGCATGCTTTTTACTGCTCCGCCATGATGCATGCTGCTGCTGCACCCATGTACGCTGCACTTAGCACAAGTTTCTTGCTTCTGCGACGTCTGCTCCACAGAATGAAAAAAACGGCGGGAAAGAAGAGCGATGTACAGAAAATCATTTGGCAAATGTTGCCGCTGCACAGCAGCAGCACTTCCGCGCGTGCAGCTGTCATTGTTGCAGGCACATTGTGTTGTGTTGCTGCGGCCATCCCAGCAGCAGCGGCAAACAAATTGCAGCATCTCATTTGGGCAAATGAAATTTCACCCGCCGCCGCCCCTCCTGTTGCGGCAAAACAATTCGTACGAGTGTCAGCATCACACGCACAGACACACAAGAAGAAGAAGAGTGCTGCAAATCCAAACAAATTAGTTATTCCCAAACGGGCTAAGCCAATCCGATGTTCGCTTTACACATATTCTTTGTTAATAAAATGAATAATAGAATCACTTCAAGCGAGTATGTTTGTGGCTGATGGGTGCAGCATGGAGTCGATTGTATTTAGACTAGGCATCCAGCCTCCTAGTCAGCGCTGCCTGAAAGGTCTATTGTGACAAGCATAGAAGCGCCAAACAAATCTGAAGCAAATTAACGCTTTATTTTTCCGATAGGACCAAAATATACGGAAGGGAGTAGTTTTTAGCGTGCTTAAGTCTCGCGTTGACCATGGCTATCGATAATCTTACTCATCTTTAAAAAAACGTTATTTTTATGCATTCGCTTGCACCTATTATTTTTTTATAAAGCCAAATGCAATCGATGATTTAAGAAACTTTACAATAGCTGTGGGGGAGGGTCTAGTAAAGTGTTAGCACCCTTCAGTTTAGAGAATGAGCCAAAAATTCAACAAATAATTGGTTCAAAAGCCAGTAGAATGCGGCTTAGGCCTAGTCTTTTCGAATTAACTTGTGTGTGATCGTTACATTTTAGTTCAAGTTAACAGGACCTGCAGATTAATTTTATAGCCATATCCGAAGGTGAATGAGAAGAACACTCTGGGAAAGTAACCAGTACTTCCCGAGAGATGGCACCACGCAGACAAAATTTTCAAAACATATTTCCTTTTTTTCAGATGGCAAGAGCCTGCTGTGCTTCGAATAAGAGACCGAGCACTTTTCCACTGAACCACCGCGCACTTCATTACTTCTTATAGCGTTACTAATTAACAGTATCGAAACCACTTACTTAGAAGTATTTATGTGCCAAAATTAACCAATAAAGAGGCAACAAATTTTATGAACTTCATAGCTTATAAAGTCAAACTATAAATTCAAAGAATTGTCCAAGGACAATGTTTAAAGTGTAAGGATGATTCTACGTTAAGTATATCTTCTGTAACTCTTCAACCCTATTCAATATTCTTCAGCAAGCATAACTTCTAGATAAAAGATTTTGTGGCTTTTGTTCACTATATTTTGGATATAAACTAAAAAGGGACAAAGGTAAAAAAGTGATTATTTTTAATAGAAATACGACTTTTTGGAATAAATTGGAAGGAAGATATTTACTTTTAAGGTTTAAATTTTCATAAACCCGTTCAGTGCTTAGTGTCTACTAATATAGGAGATTTCACAGGAGCCGCATTATAAAAACAATATCAAAAATGAAATTATTCACTATTTTCTCTAATTAACTGCTCAGAATGTCTTGCCAAACTAATCGACTATTTAATATAGATTTTTTACACAACATTACACATTACAAACAGTTTTTGGGAATTTCTTACATAAATTGAACCCCATATCAAAGTCGATTAAGAAGCAGCTCGTTTTGCCATAGTTTATGCCACGAAGATTTTCCCTAAAGATAGCAACTAAAAAACTAGGCTTTCATTATTCAATTCGCTTACAATATCGCACGCCTTTAATAATTCCCTTGACAATAAATTAAGAAAGTATGTATGCATAACTTAAACGTAAGCCAGCTGGAAGCCGACAAGCGTGCCAGCGGAGTGCACACGCCAATAATGCCGCCTGATAATGGCGGATGTGCCTGCCCACTCTTGGACCGAATTGCCTCTTCGCTCCGCATGTTTCCCTCTTACTTTTACAATTTATTTCGCTGGCAAGCATTAAATGCAAAGGTGTTATTTTATTATTTATACGAAGTGAGAAATCCATGTTGTGCAACGGCAACAAAGGCTGCATAGCGTGCATGTCCTCCCGGGGCCTGGATGGAGCGGCTGTCTTTGAGCGCTGGCACCACGCTGCGTCGTGATAGCCAAATGATGCAGAAATTTCCGGCAAAGAGCTTTGATATAGTGCATGAACTACTTTTTATAAACTTTTTTCGTGCTTTTGATTTCGCTGTTGTTTCTCTGGTTTTTCTGCAGCAAAGTGCACTGGAAAAAATAACAACAACAACGATGTGCACTAAAAAGGAAAGCAAAATGCACGGCGAGCCGACAAAAATAAACGCAAACATTTTAGATGCCAGCTGCAAATAATAACTCATACGCTCACACAATTGCAAGTGTGTGCATGTGTACACAGACACATATCCGCAGCTCAACATCACATATGAATTTACACCGGAAATGTGAAATAAAGTTTGATTAAAATATCCCGGAGATACTTGCGAATTCCGGGTGCAGCGATGACGATGGCGAGTTGCAGATACGACTGCAGCTACAATTTCGAAATGTATCCCAGCAACAACTGTGGTAGTTTGCTGTAAGCAATTGGAACTTAAGTACTTCTACATTTTGTTAACACCTTTTATTAAGTTTAAGGTCGTAAAATAAATTGCGTTAAGTCGTGCCTTTCACACACATTCTTTTAGAAGCTGCATAGAAGCTAGCATTTTTTTGGTTAGAAAATATATAGAGGCACTTTTCATATCGTGCGAATAACTTTTCATCGAACACGAAAAGTAAGGAAGTCAGGGTGCTAATCTGAAGCAGCCTCTTTCTGGTCTAATTTATAATTACAGAAGAATACTGTAACGCGATAAGAAGACAAACGTTTAATATTAAATTATACTATCCCATATATCCGATTCCGTAGTATTTTCTTACATTAAAAGAGCCAAAAAATAAGGTTATTTCAATTGAATCAATCAATCAATTGCGCTTCCGCAGATTTATTTGTTTACAAAATCTTTAAGGCTCTGAACGCGAACTGAAGATAAAATGATTATTTTTTATTTGTTTGCCATTGTGGAGAAGAGTGATATGTAGTTTTTATTTTGAATTAAGAAGCAAGAAAAGAAGCCCTATAATTACGGATTAAGCTTTTTCCGTAGTGTTGTTACTCACTAACCCAAACTAACTTAACCCACATTCTTTTTATCTTTTGTGAGATGCCAAAAAATTAGCTTGATTAACCGAAATTCCACTGCAACATCTGACCTCATTACCAATTTGGTGTTTTGAGCTGTCACAGCTTGACCTACTCTGTATTTCAGCCCAAAGTGCTCGAGCCAACTCAGATCATGGTAGAAAGCTCAAGATTGTAATGAAAGAGTTGGCCGCATTTGGGCATTACCTTGAATTGAAGCAACTTTGGTGTGGCCATTTAATGAAGTACGCACTTGCATCTTTCGACGGCCAGATGCTTTCAATCTACCTAAAATGACAGCCGACAGTCAAGTAAATCTTCTTACGCTCGACAAACTTTGCAATTAAACATTTTAATTTTATGCTCCCTGCTGTAATCCGCTGCCTCACTTCTTGAGCTGCTGCTGCCATGCTGATAGTTGTAAGTTGGGCTTATTATTTTTCCATTTTCATGCTATTAAGAAAGTGAAATTAGTTTTTTCGGCAGCGCTGCGCTTTCAGTTAGGGAACCCGGTCTGCTCGGTCCATCACCGTCTTCCTTTACAAACGTCTTCTTCTTCTTTCTCCTCCTCAGCTTTTTGCATGTTTTTCCGTTGTTGATCAAATTGTAAAGTACAGTATTATATTTCTGTACTGCTGCCATCAGCTGCACCAACAAATACACCCGCATTTTCGCTGCTATTCTCAATCTCACTTGCTTTTACACTTCAGTTGCCCGATCCACTTGAATATGTCGGTCACTTGCGGTTCGCCACAATCTGCACCATTTCAGAGCTCCCGCCACACCCACTTGCATGCCTTAGAGAGCAGCCTATACACCGCTATCGCAATGACATTCATTCCAGCGCCCTCTCCGCGGTTCCATTTGGAAATGCGCAAAATGCGAAATGCAAAAAATCGTTTGCGGAAAAGACGACGTAAAATGAATGCGGGAAAAAATTGCAGGTAATGAAAACAGCGACAAACAACGTCGCTTTTTTATTGCATCCGCGACAGTTGCCAGCGCCCACCCTTCCTTGCCGGTGTCACTCCGTGCTCAGCAATTTGCAACCTGATGAAAAATAATTAGCGCAATTAATGACCACGTAATTAGCGCTTGCATCTAAGCGCAAAGGACGCGGAATGAGTTCCACGTTCATCGCAGCTGCAGTCACACAAACCCACACAATCCCTGCCCAGCCACGCAGGCACAGACGGAACGGGACAAATACGGTTGACAGCAATGCAGGGCGTGCCATTAATTTTTATTTGCATGCGCTGCAGCGCTCAGCAATCTGAGGATCCGGACGCGGCTTGCAGTCGGACCTCGGACTTTCAGTAGCAGTCGTATTTTGAATGCACGCTGTCACGTGGCTGACGAATGTCGGCATTGCAGACGAAATCAGCGATGGTATTCCGTGTTTTGTCTGTTGTCAACAGCCAACAAAGCAACAACAACAACAGCTGAATAATTGCCTTCTCTAATAATGACTGAGATATGGCATGTTGAGGAGCATCCGGAGCACTGCTCCCACTTGTAAAAGGAGTTTCCAATCGCGCTCATGACCTGCAGTTAAGTCTCATTTGCTGCACTCAGGAAGCACATTAAATACAGCTACCCAAAATAGATCGCGCTTTAGCAAAGGGATAACAGTTCACAGGATAACTAAGCAAATCGCTAGGACCGTTCATACGAAATGTGCTGTTAAGAGCGCAGATAAATGTGCTGTTCAATAGTTTGATTTTTAAAAGATAATTCTTTATAGGGAAACTTAAATCAGAGAATCCGTAATGGAAATATTTAAAAGAGCACGTATCAAATGAGCGAAAACTGAAAAATAAAAGATTCTTGTACCGATTTGTATAGCTTATTTTGTGCTGTAATATAAAAACTAAGCGCAGCATTAAAAAGAACATTGCTCTTAACAAAGAATTAAAAAGATATAACATTATTCTTTCGAAAGTACCACTTAACTTGTAAATCGATATTTTTAAATGCGTGAATCAACGAAAAACAATATTTCCGACCAAAGCCAAGATTTTGGGGGTGAAAAGGCGATAAACTCGCGAAATCAAGAATAAAGACCTAATGAAACCTTCAATAAAAAGCTTAGCATTGGTGGGAACTTAACGGCGGGTGCATTTGTGCGGGAAGGTACTTAACTTTTGTAGCTTTTACATTGAGCGAATGAAGTTTTATTTTCTACTCGGTCCATTGAATCTTCTACGCTGAAATAAAAAAAGCACGAATGTGCTTTCATTGGCCAATTTCTAGTTGCAATAAAGATATTTTCGAACAGAATTTTATTTTCAGTTATTTTTTTGTAGTATAACAAAATTTTTGCTCAATTATAAGCTTTTTTTGCATGCAAAATGTATCAAATCTACCAACGGAACAAGTCACATTTATTGCTCTTTTACTCGAAAGACTTTTCCGACTCGTCTATCGCATTTGAGTTGCTATTTGTCGGATTGTCAAATCAGTCAATCAATCGACAATTCGTAGTATATAGTTCGATCAAGCCCTACTGCATTGATGTGCATTACTGAATGTGATCATGAAATTTTGTGCCATACCGAAAAAAAGCTATGAATTTGTAAGTTGCTCTTTGCTTTACTCTTTGCCATGTCTAAATGCATGACTATTCGCGTAAAAGCGTGGAATTCAGCAACGAGCTTTATTATCTTGCGCCATCTTCCAACGCTTAATCCATGTCGTAAATCGGAATGCTTTTAGTTGAGTGCAATATTTAACGCTTCATTCGAGCTCTTTCATTAAGCATCCGCTCTCAGTTCGTTGGCAGAACACACCGGCGCATGCCTCATAGCTTTATGCTGCGGCGCGGCCGTTTACCCAAACTAATGTCGAGGCATTTATCAAAGAGTCGTATCCCTTTGTCGTTCGGGCTCGTCTTCAGCGCAAAACTATTATTTGGCAGTTTAGGGGCACAACGATTTGTCAAAGTTTGAGCGGGATTTAAATTAATTCCACACGAAATTAATTCCATTTAACTGAGGCGCGTCCGGCCCTCTCCCAGCGCCAAGTGCTTGCCACGTACGCATCTTAGGAGCAACTTATAACAACTTAAAAATTCATTGTCTCCACATGGCGCACTCGGAGCTGTCAACGAAGTGGTAGCAGCGCACATGCCGTCGTCCTTGCTGAAATGTGTGCGAGCATATGCCAACCGGGGCGCTCGGACACATGCGCGTCGCTGCATGCATGTGTGTGGCATGATGAAAAACGGAAAACTGTCATCATGTGACGGGAATCAATCTAAAGTCATTTTATAACCCGAAAAGTCATAAATCTAACTTTAATGTTCCAAACGTGACTGCGGCAAGCGAACGGATGCCGCGCCGCATTCACACTGCCGCAGAGACAACAGCCGCAGTTGGCTAACAGTTTTGCTGCAGTACACGAGCTGCACACACGCACACACACAATCATACAAACATAAGTCCCATTTCATATGGATTACAGCAGGACCAGAGCCAAGCAAATGAATATATTTACGTTTGGGATTCCTAAAGGCGGCGGGTACTAGGGAAATGCAGTTTCGTTAGATTTGGTTTTCCGGGTTTTCAGGATTTGAAATTCAATGCCGGGCACACCGATTTACTTAACACTAGATTTACTTTCTTCCAGCAGTTTCTACGTGTAAAATTTTAAATATAAAAACCAGGCTTCGTAAAAGTTATGAACAATAAGCTTAATAAGAAAACAACTTAGGAATTATAGAATGCATTTGATCGCCATTTAAACATCAAAAATCCACAATATTATTTTATTATATTTTAAAAGAAATAAAGAGCATGCAACAATTTGAACGATTTATAAGGAATCAGCAGTTGATGGCTAGTTGCTGGAAAAGTCTTGTATTTTAATATATTAGTAAATGTAACTGTAAAGATGAGTAGTAGAAGTAGTATATTGAAAGATACAATTTTTTTGAAGTCCAAATAATAACCAAAATTTCATAAAAAATTCTGGCTATTCCCAACATATTCGAAACCACTTTTTTTGGAATGCTGTGATTCAGGAGATTGACAACCCTGATGCACACATTACATAACACTCTGCAATTGGGAACTGGGAATGTTGTTTGGAAGTGCAACAATGCTACAAAATGGCAACGAGCGCCAGCCCCTTCCCCCTTTCCCGAACGTGTGTCGGCATGTGTCAGTCGGGTAGTCAAACTTTATTGGTGAGTGAAGGCACACTGAAGTGCAGTCAAATTGATCGTGCCTGCCACACTGCTGCCAGCATCAGCTGCTTGTAGCTTCACGCACCGCCTCTTCCTGCTGTCAGCTGTGGCACCTACTCATCCGTCTGCAGGCAGTTTCCGAAACTGCTTACTCCGCCGCTGCTGCTGCTGCAGTTTAGCCCTAGTGCACACGTCTCACTCGCCAACTTCAAACTGCATCAAAATGTGACAACATTAATTGAAGAAAATCGGAAATGGAAAGGAAGTCGCAATAGAAGCCTTTCCCCAGTTGCAACAAACGAGCGAGCGAGCCGCCGGAAATGAAAGTTGAAATTGAAACGGATGTAGGAATTTATTGGTAAGCCTCTTTGATAAATGGCAAAGCTATGGCAATTTGTCGGCCTGTGCCTGTGTGTGTGTGTTTGTGTGTATGTGGGGCAACTTACGTGAACCTGCAGCACGGAGATGCAAATGTTTATAATTTACGATCTGCAGCTTACCTAGAAAGAAATTAAAAAAGAAATTGTTACTTTGATACAACCGAAATGGAAAATTGTCAAGCTGAAAACGAGTCGAAATGGCAGAATTTTTCGAACGAATGAAAAGCAATAAACAAACTCAAAATTACGTAAATGCATTTGTAAGCCGGTAAGGCTGCTTTTGACTCAAAAGGAAATACGTTTGTGTTCTTCCAGCGTGTATTTTTCCAGCTATAATATTTACCACAATTTTTCAATATCTGTATGACTTTTTGTACTTTTTCTCTAATTAGTTGCCTTGAGCTCTTTTCGACCCAAAGAGATTTATATTGGGAATTGAAAATGCACAGAAACTAGTAAAAGAGACTGAATAAATTGTTCGTTGCATTTAAAATGCCAAAATCCTCTATATTAAGAATTGTTTGATATATTATATTTTGTTTATGATTACATAATATACATAGTTTTCTTTATTAAATCGTTTATAAGTCATTAAGATTTTTGAAAGAAATTTTGATTGCTCTAAAGTCCAGCTTACTTATGTTTTTACATATGAATGCAAATTATTGATCACTTGTGTGTGGCTGGGATTTGTATGCATTTTCAAAAGAGAAGAAGAAGATTTTTGGTTTTTTTGCAATTCCAACTTTTGATATTCACCCCTTGAGCTTTTGAAGGTTTTAAGGCGGCGTTTAATCGATTTATTGACAAAGTCTTTTTGCAGTTCAATAGAATTCCACTTTTTGAAATAATATATGCACATGCACTAAAATATATGCCGCCAGTATTAAATCTAAAATAGCTCCAAAAATAAAGCCTCCCTATGCTCTTATGACGTCAATTTCTTCTGCTAAAATTATTTATGTATAGTTTTCTGTGACTTTTTTATGTTTACAATAAAATCAAACTAATGAATGCTTAACGACAAACTTAATTTTTATTTAGATACTCAAATGCCAAGCACACACACACACACTCTCATCGAAGTGAATAAAATCGGGCAAATTTATTGATTGCAAAGTATTTGTAAGTGAAAATTATGCGGAAATTTATTGCTAACCGACAGGGAACAACAGAAAGCCGCCAGAAAACTGTGACAGCAAGCGCGACGTGGAAGAGAAATGTAGAAAAAAATTTGCCACCCGGCTGCCATGCCAAGCACGCCAAAGTTCCAAGTTGAAGCGGCGGAAATGGAAAGCGCTGTCAACGCTTTGAACGTCTAAATGCCGTGCATAAATGTTAACGAACGAATGCGACGACGACGGGCTGCGGGGACGGAGCGCAAAGGATTGGCGTGCGGTTGCCATGAGTTGCAAGCACGTTGACGTAGCGGGGTATGCGGAAATCATAGGGGGTTGGCAATGCTTTGAGCACGACACGACGGCACGCTTCACGTCTGCCAGGACTTCAGCAGTCGGCATGAGCAGTATTCAAATGCCATGCAGCGGACTACCCGCCTACGTTGCCGCCTGCCGGCTACTTGCGGCGCTTGGCAGCTCGCCTGCTCAGCAGGCCTGACAGATATGGGCCAGACAATGGCGCAAAATGTTAATTGCCATATCAAAGCTGAGTTCGCTCTCGTCTGTTCTGTTTATTATTCGAATTAGTTATATCTGTTTGCGATGCTTTAACGACACTCGTGCTGGCATTAATAAGTGCCTGCCTCACGCCCTCTGACATATTTGACGGGTCACATGCCGCGCGGCTTTCCCTCAAAGCCAGGCCAAAAGGAAAAAAAGCAGAAAGGCAAGCCAAACTTTTCGCGCTCGTTCCTTTTATGAGCGAAAGGGATCGCGCGGTGTTTGCCGCTTCAACGCTCGACGCTTTGCTGTTTGTTTGCTCTGCGTTTGTTGCTTTGTGTAACGCAAAAGTTGCATATGCAGTGAACGCCTGCAAATGCTATAAAAGTTGCGCTCAAAGTGAAAACTTTAGCTTTGCTTGAAAAGCGCTCACGCTCAACTTTAAGGGCAGTGACTTTGGCCAGCGTGTTCTTGGGTTTTCATGCATGTAAAGAATATTGAATGTTTTACATATTGAAAAAGCTAAACTACGGAAATCGTGCAGTATAAATCGACGGATGGAGAAGACCATTTCAGTGTAGAGATTTTACGAAAAATTGGCATTTTCAAAATTCAATTGAATATGTAGAGGTATGCGTTTATTCTACAGAAGAGTAGCAGCACCTGAAATACCTACAAATAACCGTATTCGGTTTGAAAAGCTTTTCATGACAAAGAATATTCTCGGAGAGTTGCCAATTTCTCGCGAGTAGAAGCAAATTAAATATATACAGACTTTTCAAATAATCCGATATTTTATTCGAATAGAGCCACTTCATAAAATTCATTAATAAAATAAATTTCAAGTTTTACTTAGAGCACATTTATGCTTAAAGTGAGCTACTGAATGCTTAAAGATATCGGATAACAGGACTTATTAAGTACTATAACAAAATCAATTAATTTTTCTGATAACTTAAATTTCAGGTAAGAGAATAACCAATATCAAATATAGTATATATATATTAAGCTGTTTAATATTACAGTTTTTAAAGAAAATTCGTTATTCGATGCAAGTTAAAGAAATTGTTCATTTAACCTGAACGCAATTTGTCGTATCTAAAAGTGCGGAGCGGCAGGGCACGGCTGCGCGCTGTGTAGCTTTTAACAGATTAGACAAATTTTGGGTTCGCATGCAGTTCAACGATGAAGCGAAAATCAGCATGGAACGGCAAATCTCGACGGCTTTAAGCAATTGACCTTTCCTCCCTGCTTCGCCGCTTAGCTGGAATCATAATATCATTTTATGGCCTGCCATAAAGAAAACAATAAGTAAAAGTAAATGAAATATTTATTGCACGGCAAGTTACTTTCGCTCATCCTGCCACCTTGCGCTCCCGCTACCCGCCCTCGCGCACACCCCAAAGCTGCATGTGGCTTTGCCCATCTCTTGCTGCTTTGATGACTTTTGATGAATTCGCCGGCAGTCACTCGTCCATGCAGTGACTCAGTCACTCACTCATTCCCATCAGTCCCATCAGTCCCTCAGTGCGTTTATCGCGTTTGTCTATCCGCGAATGCCACGGAACTCGCATTGCAATAATGACAAAGTTTTCATATTAAAAATGTTTTCTTTTGCCATGGCGAGAACTTTTATGGTTCTTCTTGTTATTGTTGTTGTTGTTGTTGTCGTTGAATTTCATTTGATTTGATTTATTGCTCCAAAGCACAGAATGAACGCTTCGCTTTTATAACTTGCAACAATTTTTTACTTATTATTGTCAGTTGTTGTGTAAATAAAAGGTTGCCATAGCAGGGCAAGTTTTGTTGTTGCTTGTTATTGTTATACTGACTGACTGAAATTTGTTTTCACTTTGCATGCGCTTAATTTTTGCGTTGATGTTGTGCGAAAGTTATAAAATTACAACAACAACAACAACAACAAAGAGCGGCAAACATTTGCTAATGGCATTTACCTCGACAGAATTGCTCATTTCCCAAAATGGTGTGCATTAAGCAGAGGCACTTTTGCTAATTGGAAGTCATGCGCATGCACGCACACACAAGCACTTGAGCGGGTGCATACACACATACACATATCATATATCCCAGCAAGAAACTGCACATTGACCCTAGATCCCAGCCCTTTTGGCCTCAACTTTGAGGATGAAATAAAATTTCGCAGGTATAAAAAAAGAAGGAATTCCGGTTTAAAGAAATTTAATGCGTGACTCATTTATTGAATGTTCTCAAATAACTATAACTTTTCTGAGTTCGTTTAAATCAGCACTGTGATTCTCCACGAAGAACCAAATGGATATGGCATACTATTTATCGGGAATCCGGAAATTACCTAATGTATTGTATACAATGTTTCCTTAGCCTTGACAATTGAATCAATTTGGTCAATTAAAACCCGCTACCGGACTACGACCTGATGTAGGGCTTCTCTCCAGGTGCCTCTGCTACGCGCGCATTCACCAGTTGGAAATGCCAAGTGTTGCCAGTGCGGTCACTGCTTGGTGTTTTCATCAGAGGTACGACCTCCTTCTCAAATACCTTCTTGGCGGAAAATCCTTCGTCCATACGCACGACATGGCCTAGGCATGCTGGCATATGAGTTCGACAGCTATCGGCGCATTAAATATTGCTAATGTATGTCGAGAAGGTCGGCGGAGCTAAGATACAATGGGCAAGTAGGCATGTCTGGCACTTAGTTAAATATAATGCGAGCATTTAAACTTTCGAAAAGATCATATTGTTTCTTTTCTATCCCTTAGTGGGTCTAGCATTAGATATTAGGCTCTACTTTTGTTTCTAATCTGAAAAAGTATTTACTGGAATAGTTAGTACAATCCCAACAAGAGTTTCGCCAAGAGATTTGTATATGGTCTAAGCCCATTTTGATATCCACGCCTCCGCTCCATGTGTACTTTTTCTTCAGGAAATGTTAAGATAAGCTCATGGTATTTTTGCATTAGCTCTTCAGAAATTAATCAGGCATACTGCTGAGATAAAAACTAAACAAAAATTGCACAACAACAAATGTAGTTAAAATGATAGAAGCACAAGGCTATACACAATATCTTATGAATTCAAACGCATGTTGAATACTCTCCAGACTTGAATAGGAAATGTCTTCCTTGTCGTATTTGTTGGAAAAAGGAAGATCCTTGTTGGTGAACAATTGTCTGTTAATTTCTGCTTTGGTTTGCCAAAAGCCTTGTATTTTTCCTGCAGGGATGGCATTCACGTTGCTTTGAACTGGCGTGTATGCGTTCACACATTGTAACCAACTGCACTACTGCTTCTCGAAACTGCCGCCAAGGAGTGCCAGTCTGAAGTCAGTGTCCCACAAGTAGCAGCAGTGGCAACCGCACTGGTTGCAGCAGCTGCAGTGGCATTATGAAGTTGCTCACTTGATCGTACAATGTACTTTTGATTTTTCCAGCCACTTAACACGTACGCAGCATTGTGTGCACCACTCGCCCCACTCACCCCACTCTCAGCGCCACTCGCCACTATCATCGCAGTGCGCCCAGGGTACCGCACTCAAAGCAGCAACACTCGCGGCATGTTGCAACGTTGCATTAGTTTGCTGCATTCACACTTTGCAAGCTTCTCCCGCACTCACCCAACCGCTTACATTTCCTATGCATGTGCATAGTTGTTTGTGCATGTGTGCCTGACAAAACCTAAGCAAGTCTTAGCAGCTTTTTTGGCGCATTGTGGCAGAATTTATTTTAAATATTCCCCATACTTCGCTCAAATTTATCAGCAAGATTCCAGCCAAAAATAAATACAAAAATAACACTAAAAGCGTTTGAAGGTGCTAATTGCCATATTGAAACGCTTTCAAATCCCCCAAAACTGAAGGACCTAAATTTTTGCGATCCATCAAAATGTGCGAATGATTTGCGAGTGATTTGTGCAACGGTTTATTTGTTGTTGTTGCTAAAACGACATGAAAATGCGGTATAAAAATACTAAACTAAACGCGCATTTGCATGTCTGCATACGTGAGAGTATGTGTGTGTATGTGTGTGTGTGCAAACATAAAAATTTTAATATATACAAAATGCCAAATGAAAATTGACAGACAGTTTCACAACTCGTCTCGATTCGACAAAAGGCAACGAAAACAACGAAAACATAACGACGCCATAACAACAACAAACTGTCGAATTACGATTTTGGCGAAATGAAGTTACAACGTGGCGGCATGACAAGTTGTTAAATAAACATTTTAAATCGGCCACAAATTTGTGCACATAAATTTTGTTCTGTATTTTGATTTGATTGGCACATTTGAAGACGCCTAAAAACGAATCCAGAACGTATTTGTTGCTTTATTGGTTTAGCCAAGGCTATGCGTTGCAAAATACATTCATAACATTGCGATCTCTATATAGTTGACCCACATAGAATATAACCTTCAAAAATATAGAATATGTCTGTCATTGAGCATTTCCCTTTGTATGTCGAAATATATTTAGATCGACTGAAAACTGGTGGATATCGACAACGAATTACGATATTCAAAGAGGTGTTATTTATAAATACATTTCAATACAAATGACAGTTCTCTTTTTGTCTGAACATATTGCTATACATAAATAATTTGCGCAACGCGAATGAGGTTTAGGCCTAGCTTATGCTTAGCACAAGTTAAAGGGACCTACACATTTATTCTATGTATATCGATGTTCGAATGGGATGAAGCTCAGTGCAAAGTAAACACTCGCTGAGTGGCCAACTGGCTCGCGGGAGAGGTGTCACGTGCAACGAAACAAATTTGTACCAGCAACTCTACGCATCAGGGACCGTGGACTTATATGCTGAGTCAAGGCGGCTCCGTGAGCATATTTTTCGCCGACGAAATTCGAACAAAAGCTAATGCGAAAATAAACAAAAAATAGAAGAAAAGAAAAAGTTTTCCCCAACTGCTTCAGTATGAGTTCCATGCACTAGAAGCCCATATAAAGGAACAAACCGAATATGCTCCAAGTGGGTTTTTTCGGAAATTTGTTTCCACAAATTCGTTAATGTCGACATAGTGAGCAATCACTTTAATCCTACAAAGAACTAGTATTGCTTTTAATTTCATATTTAAGCGACCTTTGAAATTCAAGTCTTTTTATTTAATTTAAAGTTTTTGAATCATTTAGTTTGCTGGAAGGCATTTAAAGCAGTCACTTATTCGTGCCTGCATAAATTTGCAAAGTGTGCAAATATGCATTTTGGAAGCCCATACAGACTGCATTCGATGGAGCATAAATTTGCCCAAAGCAAACTAATTTAATCACGAATGGCATTTTTGACAGTAGAGATATTTTAATGGCACTATCGAGCTGCTCATGCAAACATGCTCAAGCAGACACATCGCCATAATACACTCCACAAAACAGGACATAGACGCAGTTTTGTTTGCTTTATTATTTGTGCTTATTGATGGACAACTTTCACGATGAAATCAAATTATATTAGCAATAAGTATATATGGATATATTTAATATTATGAGTGCACACACAAAATAGGTTTGGATTCAGTAAAGCAGTGAATGAAAAGTCCTTTAAAAATTTAACTAATTTAGCATCAAGTTTGTCAATTTGTTTTAAGAACATAACCTTAACTTCTTCCCATTTTATCATTATCGCGAAAAACTGCAGCTAATGTTTATATATCAACTTGGCTGGCAATTAGTTTGATATTTCTCGATATTTTGATGACGGAAATCGATTTTCCAAGGCATTTTTTTAAGTTTGAGACTATCAACATACACAATCCCCTTGATATGTACATAAGTCGGAAACGCTAAACCTTTATTGAAAAGACATTAAAAAACTGTTGCATGGATGCAGGATTATATCGCGAGATATAGCTTTGTAAAATTTTGAACACAATCTATTGTGTATATATTACTCTTTAATTTTGATTAGTTTGAAAAATTATTTTATCTTTGATATAAATAGATAGGCTGCAATTGTGATGGAAAATGTAATGAATTTCTGGTTAAAGATACTTTTTCTCAAAGTGCAGCTGCATCTATCCTTCCCCCTGGCTATGGCAAATTGACACATTTGCTTGAGCCAAGGCATATGCTGCCAGTATAGTTCATTGCGAAATTGGAAATATGTGCGCTGCCATGCAAATCAAATCGATAAGGTTGCTGCCTCTGATACAAAAACGCCTGCTTTCAATTGAATCGACACAATTTTAAATGGACATATTCAACAGTTAACATATTAGTTGGATTATATGCATGCATCAGACAATGAAAAGGCATTAATTTTGCATTAGTATTTAATAATAGAGCGCTGCATTGATTTTCTCTGATTTGCCAAAAAACATTGCATACTCATACACAGACACACATTGAATGCTTGCTTAAGTGTTCAATACAAATACACTCACTACTCAATGTTCAGCATTTACGCCTCAATGTATGCTAGTATATTTGTCTAAGCATGTCTTTTTATGCGGAAAATTTTATTTGCGCATTGCGAATGGCTATGTGTGTGTGTCTAGTGCTTGTCGATGCCTGTGTGAAATATCTGCATCTGAAAGTTATTACTATATATAAGTTAATACCATGCAATATGTGGGCAACACAAAAGGAAGACTATTACGATAGGCAGAGCGTCGAGCTCCAACTAAATTTTGGTCCATGTCGCCAGCTATTCATAGATCATAGTCAAGTGCATGTGCGCCTGTATTTGTGTGTTGTCTTTGCCATAAAATAAAGCACAATATGTAATGTCATAATTGTTGGTAATGCAGCAGTAATTAATTTTGCAGACACTTCGGCAGAGCAATTTGTGGCTTCATTTGGAAAAGTCGATTTGTTTACATATTACAAAGCCTTACTCTTGTGAGATCACTAAACTCAAAAATAAATACATCTTATCAACTGATTTTTTTCGCGTATCAAAAGTAGCAACTGAAATAACCAGTAAACCCGACTGCAAAGCTATAAAAGAGCTGTAAAATTACGCAAAGCTACAAAATTACATGTCAATAAATTGATAGTCAAATACATACCGAAAAGTCATTTACAATTTCTACATTCCTGCTCAGCTGCGAAATTATTTGGCAACATATTGACACTGACCACAAAAATTCACGAATTATATTTCAAAAAAGGTTCCGTATTTATATTGAAAGGCTTCTCTCAAGTAAGTAAGTAGATAATTTTCTCATAAACGGCGGCTTGGGATACGTAAGTTCGATGTCATGTTGCAACTGACACCAACAAGTAAAATATATAGTTACAAACTTATTTATGAATCCAGACACAAAATAGACTTAGTAGCTCAGTGCCTTCAATGAAAATATTTTATATAATAGCCCAACTCACAATCTTGTGCAAATGGTCTTGTATTTTTGCAATTGCAAAATTTCGTAGTACAAATATTTTTACTCCACATTAACAAAATATACAGAGATGCAAAAGATACATAAAAAGAAAAAGGCCTAATAAAAAGTGGACTGAGAACGGTAAAGCAAAAAGCCAAAATTTCCAGCAGTTTCGTGTTTTGCAAAAAGTGATGCCAGCTAAACGTAAAAGCACTGTTCACAATTGATGGCAAAAATTTACTATTGCACAAATTCGCAATCTCAAATGCACCAGATCTTGAATTGGGCTAATATGAATATATATACGAGTATTTTATATAAATAAAGAACAAGGCTCGATCAAATTATGTTTTGAGTTTGACAGGCATTCATACAGCTTAGTTGCCTGAGTTCGGACACCCGCCAACTTCAACCCACTCATTAACGCAATAATGGCAATCATGCTACCAACTCTGTGAGGACGTTCAATTCGAACAACACGTAACAACTTACACAGACGTAGAGCGCACGATATCATGTACCAAAAAGCTGCAGTCCATGGTTGCCAACCGCCTTTATATTAGCCGTAATCCACTAAACGTAACAGCATTAAACGCCCGGCAAACTTGGCCAAGTTGCATCGTTAAATTCGCAGAAATTGCGCATTTTCGTGCATAAGCATTTTGTAATTAACAACAAAACAACAGAAGAGAGGGGCTCCATCGCGGCTCAAGCGGTGAGCACACGCGGCGCAAAATCGTATCATCACACACCCGAACATACGCCAAAGCAAAGCCGCGTCAGCGTTGCGGCCAAGTCAACAAAGCGCCACATGCCGCTGACATATGCCGCAAGCTCGCAGCACGGAAGCGCCGTGCCGCAAGCGAAAAGGGCCAGCTACAAAAAATTAGAAGTTAAATTTTGAGCGCAGACAAAAGCAACTTGAACAAACAGATTAACCGCAGTGAGTGCACACGTACACACACACACACACACACACACAAACATTCACATGCAGAAGAGCAGCGGGGTAGTGGAGGTCATTGCCTGGTATATTTGGTGACACAACAACAAAGAAGAAGCTGCCAACTGGCAACTACGAGTAAGTCGGTGTAAAAAATTTAAACAAAGCCACAGGCTGAAGGCGCAGATGCGGATGTGAGGTAAAATGCTAAGTATTTCATGGATGCGGGCCGAACAAACAGAGACACGGTCTTCTTTTTGTTTGTTGTTTGGCCGATTTGTTTGTTTTGGTGTTGGTGTTGGGGTTAGTGTTGCAGCAGCGCAAGCATTTTGAGTTACCATAAAAGATACACAAAGATACCGACCACTTCCCGCACTTGCCAACATTACAACAACGTTTTGTCAGAGTTGGGCTACTTTAGATCAAGTCTAAATATGCATGCAGAAATTTTCAAAAACGTAGATAGTTAGCCATGTAGACAATGTAGGTTATGTAGAAAAATATGCGAAAAATACATAAAATTCTAGATTTCTATTTTTCATTGCATTCGATAAAATTTACCATTTTTCCAACAAAATTACCAACATTTTCTCTATATTCTGCACATCATCAGCATATTCATATATGTACATCTGCTTATTGCATATCGTTCAAGAGCCATTTTTCCACTTGTGCAAGTACATGTATCCTTTATATCGATAGCACTCTTCAGAATAGTTTCAAATTACAGAAGTTACAAGCTCTTACAATTTCCTTTAAATAGAATTCTCGCTTGGATGACAGAATCTGCCTAAAATTTTAATAGAACGCTAATTTGACATATCGAAAATATCTTTGTTTATAGAGCAAAGTGCTCTGTCCGATATTAGAGATACATGATACATGGCAACTCCGTTTCAATATTGTTAGTGTCTAGCTGACAGCTGTACACCGAGGAAAAGTACCGGTGAGTAGCGCAATTTTTTTAAAATAAAATTGTGTAACTAATTCTAATACGGCTTTCTTTGTTTTTAATATACCACCTATCTGGCCCGTCTATAGCAGCGTTTTGGTGGCCAACGCCCAACAATCCTTGAAAAAATAACAACAAATTAACCGAAATATTCTGCTGAATCATGCATTTGGTATGTAGATAACTCGTCACAACTTTGCTCGCAGCTGTAGCATGAGTGTTTGTTCGCTTCAGTTAGTAGCACTGCATAATTGTGGGCTGTTTATTTGCAAGGGTCGCTGCTCGTTCCGCTGCTAGAATGCGAAAAATCGCGCTTTATGAGAGAAAAACCAAGCGCAGTATCTGCGCCAAAACATCACATCATTTTATCGGCATTAACGCCATCTTCAACGTCCTCGTCCACGGCAGCTCTAACGTCCCAACATCATCAACGCCGTTGTTAGCGTTAGCGTGATCTCATATCCGCTCTGCAAACAGCAGCAGCATAATCTCCACCTCAAACTCAGGCCCATCCCTACACTCACACTGCGGCGGCATTGGCACTGGCGACTGGCGCTACGGAAACGGAAGTGGCTTAGCTGCGATTTAAATTTCAGATCCACTTTTTCCGTGCGCATTTTAAGTTCTGTGAGTTTGGCTTTTACTCCTTTCGTAAATACCCATACAAACATACTAGCACATACTTGCTTAAGCATATATGCAAATTAATTTATACATAAGTGTGTGTGTGTGTGTGTGTGTGTGTATGTACCTAAATAATTAAAAATTAAATCAACGAAGGGTAAAAATATTGTTTTAACGCTTCTGTTGTGGAATTCGTGGTGCTTTGCTTGTTTGGTTTTGACGCTGTCTGTTGGCGTTCTGAAGCAGTTCCCTTAAGTCGCCAGCAACCGCAGCATATTTTGTGAACTGACAAAGAGAAAGAATGATTTTGCTGTGTGCATGTATATACGCTTCACATGTGTGTGTTAGGTTGAATGTGGCTTCTTCTTGTTTCGGCACTTTCGTAGCATAAATTTGAAGCAATTAAAAATATTCAAAGAACACAAAAATTCCTGAGTAGGTACTTTATTAACGGTTTTACCCCTTCAAAACAGTTTTCAAAAACACAAAACTTTAGAAAACGATTTAAAATCAATATACTTGCAATGTTTATGAAACCATTCACATTTTACTTGAATTGAAAATTGTTTTATCTATGTAGGTATATGTATGTATATATGTGCATTTGGCTTACGATTAAGTCATATGTAATTTTAATTTCCCATTTAGACGGACTTCAAAAATTCCGATTCCATGCCACAAATACACATCGATTGCTCCATTAATGAGTTGAATAGCTCGGCTTGGGCCGATTTATTGAAGTATTGTTGCTATAAAACTATTAAAATCTATATTATATTTAAATCTGGAGGGATGTTATTTGTGTGTTGAACTTAATAAGCTATTTGTGCTAAACCCCGCGAACGAGGCTTGGGAATAGCTTCACCGCATTAACTTGTGTGTGGCCGTACTCTTTAGCACAGGAAAAAGGAACCTATACTTTACAGCCGTATTCGAACGGGATTGAGAAATTTTATTTTCATGGCAAAGAATAATATCAGAGACCTCGCAACAAGCTCGCGAGAGACGGCACATCGTTCAAAACGTCAATTTTCGAGCAGGAAATAATTTTATTCATTTAAATGCATTATATTGAACTGCTTATCAACTGAAATAAAAATAAAATATTTGCTCTTTATGCTGATGTTTTATCCGAATTTTTAAATTCCATTGCATTAACTTGAATTAAAATTGACAAAAAAAATTACAATACTACTTTAATTCCTGTTTAAAAGAGTAATAAGCCCGTCTTTGATATCCTGTCATAGCCTTGTCTGCGGCTCTATTTAGTTTTGTTTGTTTCCAGGTCAAGACATCCCCTTTGAAAAACGCAGCGTTCGAGCAAAACAAGAAAACTAATAAACCCGAATTGAAGCATGAAAAATATGATGCAAATTAATTATTTACAACTTGCCGACATAAACCTGGCCCCACTCAAATATCAAATTGCGCACTCATGCAATCTCGTTGAAATGCCCATGTCCGTCTGTGTGGCAGCTCAACGGGCAACCGCATGGGGGGCATTGTAGTAGACAGGTGGTAGGTGTGAGGGAAAAAAGTGTAGGGGTAAGGTGAAATTCGCAAAATTGCAAAAATATGCAAAGGCAGCAAAAGCGGGCGGCAGACAACAGAGAAGAGCTTGCCACAGATCACAGACAATGCTGCGGGCAAGGCGAAATTGTGAATGTACTAGGGTCGTCAATGCCGAAATCCTTCACTTATTTCATGATTTTCTTTATTTTTTATATATATCGGCTTTATACGATCCCAATACCATCCCAAAACTTCGAATTCAATTTAATTTAATTCAATCAAGAGTAATGCGCTTAAAAAATTAAGAACTTTTTTCCTTCCTTTTGAGCACTCTCCCAATTTGTAAATTGGTAAAATTTTCCTTTCAAACGTTTTCCGTTCGTTACCTGCAACCTTGATGAATCGCCAAATTTCACTAAATTTTTAAAATGATGTGAAAAGATGTGATTACCAACATCTTACAATATTTTCCACAACTATAGATACTGGTACCGAAAATGGCTCCTGACCCAGGGATTTCGGGGATAGCAATCCTGGGCTTGGCAGACCAAAGCGGCATACTATGACCCGGCTCGGAATAGTGCAGAAGCGTACGTGTATTAGTACCTGAAGGAGCAGCAGGAATGCGGGGGAGCGTGGAAGGTGACAAGAAAAGCAAGAAAACGTGCGCGCAAAAGAAGCAAATAAACTTTTATGTGTGTAATCAAATTTGTGGCAGGCTGCTAACGTTGCGCTACAATAAATTTAAATACGACTGCATGTACTCCGGGGGGCAGGTGAAAAACCGGCAGAAGATGGTCATGTCAGGCAGGCAGATAGCGTACTTATGCGGTTCATGGAATATTTTTGAAAATTAGTTCAATAAAAAATTATGCAAAATTATGCCAATCGCTGCTGTGCAATTAAGCGCCGACATTGCCGTAAGTGCCCAAAGGAAGACTCCTTTATGTGTAATTCAGCTGTCTGTGGGAGTAACAAAGCACAGAGATTTTATATGCCTTCCCGATTTCGTCCTGAAGTGGGAAGGTATGCACAAATTTACACAGACACGAAGAGCAACTAAATCAAGCCTAATTTTGTGAAGGGACTTCGAGAAGATTAATAGATCTGAATTGTTAGAAGAGCTGAATTCGTGGATTTTTCCACCAAAAGCAGAAGTGATGAGTTCAGGTCTAAGTTAACTCACAAGCGTGAGCAGAACTCAGCCGTGAGCTGCACTGCTGGGCAGGTCTCGCTTAAAGCTTTCAGCTCTACATTCATCATTGGTTATCCAAAGCTGTTACTGCTGGAACACTGCGGAACCATCAAACACTCACACTTAATTACGTTAAGTATCGCAAGTTAAATATAACTTTCCACGTGCTATTTGAGGGGTGCAGGGCGTAGCGAGTGCGGACCTGCATTTGGCATAGCAGAATGTAGAAGGCAACATTTCGAATCACCCCTGTCAAAGCCACCTGCTGCCGAATACTCAAGTGTTTCTCCAACTACGCCCAGCAAGCGGGAGTGGAAAAGTTGCGCTGTCTGCAGTGTCGGCGTTATTTTCCAACTCTTGGGACATGTGACAGGCAGAAGGAAGCAGCTCCAAGCCTGCGGCAAGCAGAGGAAGGGATGTGTTCAAGCACTCAGAGGCCAAGCCAAGGCAAGGCACAGCAAAGCAACAAAGTTGCAACATCGTGTGGCAGCTGGCGCTGCTGACTGCCGGTGGAGCGACGTCGTCAAAAGGGAATTCCGTTAGTGTACAAATTAAATTGTACGGAAATGGCATAAATTTTGGCTAATTAGTGGGTAAATTAATTTTGCGGCCTCGTCTGTCTGGCTTCTTTGTGTGCACAGTCACATATGCGAGTGCGCTTGTAGGTGTGCGAGTGCGCGAACCTTGAAACTGCGGCAGGAAACTGCTTTAAAAACACAAATCTCGCGCGTGCAAATAGAACGTACACAATCATGGAAGCGTATGTGTTTATTTATGTGTGCGTTTGTTTACACATGTTTACATGCTAACAAATTACTTTGTTAATTTCAATTAATCTTCCAACTTTCGCATAATTAATTAATTTAATTAATACAATTTAAGGGGGGCCATGGAATTTCCACACTCACCACGTTGTTATCAACACTTGCACAATTAAGGCCTTCATTTCCATACACGCACACACATTCAGACACTCGCAGGCAGATTTTAAGCGTGTGTGAGATATACTTACATAACTTTTACTCTTTTATAACGCCCGGTTTCCACGCAAGGAATTTATTTCAATGCAATTTTTCGCAGAAGGAGACCGCTTTTTTACCTTCGTGAAATGGACCTCATGAGAATTACATCGCACTTTTTTTTATTAGATGCACTTCTCTGAAAGAAAATAGGCCTGGTTAGATCTAGATTCAAGTACAGATTTGTATTTCCTGGAATACATTTCATAAATGTTCTGCATCAAAAAACATTTCCTTTGCCATTTCTCGATTAATATTGATAGTTACTGCAATTGCCAAAGTGAAACGCTTCCAACAGAGTACAAAAAAAGGAATGATCCAATCAAACCTTAAGCATACACATATGTATTAAAAAATTATCACCCCTTTACCTGAGGCTTGAGCTAAGACAAATGCCTAAAAACACTGCCTCAACATGGTTTCCATAGTTTAATTTTAAATAAAAGACAACTAGTGTAATAAATTCCCGCTTTATTGAACTCATAGAAATGCGCGAAATTCAATTTTTCTATCGTGTTTATTAAATATTTGGTAATTATTATGCATTTATTATTTATTTCAAGGCTAATTAAGCGAGGAAATCAAGTAAGCGCCATACCCTTCTGTCGTAATCTAAAAGCTGAGATGTGACAACGACTGAAATACGACGAAGCAAAAATTCGAACAATGTATATGGAATTGCCTGGAACCAATATCAGTGCTGAAGGTAGAGACAAATCAATCAAAACAATGCGTCTCTTTCAAATAATGGAAATTTTAAAACAACAAAATCGCGCTTTTCTGCTTCTACCTGTAATTGCTACAATTGATCCGGAGGCCTTGTGTTTTGGGATTTCATCAATTATTTACTGCTGCCACTTTTCGGATGCTTCTCCTTGCCTTTCAAGCAAAATTGCTGGCATCAATCATTGCGCGTTAATTGCTGCTGCAGTATTTAGTATTTTCGCAACGGTGCGATTGGCGCCCCTAACTCCCGCAGCCCCCCGCTCGTATCCACCATCCAGCCAGCGCCACAACGCAACCACGCCACATATCGTGGCGCGTAGTCCCTGCAGCAGCGCCACCAGCGGAGGGGGCACAGCAATTGCAACGCGCAAACCGCAGTGAAAACATTTTAACGGTAAAATATTGCGACATAAAATCGAGCAGACACTTGAGCGCTTCACTCGCAATCAAGGCTTTGGCCCGCTGGAGTGGGCCCATGTGTGCCTGCGTGCATGAATAAGCGAACAATCGAGCGGGAAATTTAAGTGGGAGCTGCTCCCAGCGGAAGATGCGCAAAGTTGGAGTTTCAGGGCACGACGGGGTAGGGGGTGTAAAAGCCGATGACACTTTTTAATCACTTCAGGACGAGCATATTTAAATGCGCCGCGCAATTCCAAATTCTAAACTCAAAATGTTGCAATTTATATGACTTTATTGCCTTTAAATTCAATAAAAATCCGCCATGGTTTCTAAATTTAAAATCGAAATATTTATAATTATTCACAGCCCCTAATAATGCAGCATACCTCTAAAGTAATTTGGCCAGGCCATGACTGCCCCTCTATTGTTCAATCTCAACCTGCCTTAAATTAAAAACAAAATCCTTTGAGAATTCCTTTCAAATGTTCTCTTCAATAAGATCTCTGCGCTCAATCCTACAACATCCCGCGGGTAGCCTTTACCAACCTTTCTCGCTGCTGCGACGATCGCCTTTTTCTTGTTCTTTTGCTGATTGATAAAAAGTTTTCTTTAAGAATATTTGCTATAACTTCCAACAAATGAAAATCGAAACAATAATGCACGAGCAAAGTTAAAAGGTCCCTTTCTACGCTGCTTTGCCCAGCGAACTTCGCCGCAGCAGCAGCAAGATTAACAAACGAAACCCTGAAGGAAGAACTTCTCCTTCCGGCCACTGTAAGCAAGTTGTTAATTAACAAGTTGGCACGCTACACTCGGTGGCTCGCAACTGAACTGAACTTTTTCAGATTTCGAAATGTCGAAATTCATGTTATATTCCAGCCTTATTTTGCTCCACTGTAGCGCTGCAAAGCTTCACCGGCCGATGGCATGGGAGCAAATTGCGTCGAAGAGTATATGCATAAATTGATTTTCCATAATGACATCATTTATGTACGAAAGTTTCGCCAAAGTGGGAAAAATCATAGTTTTCAAAAAACTTCGCACTCGCCGAAAGGCGAAAAGACAAACAGAAAACTCAACATAAAGTTTAGATTTGGCAAATCGATGGCATAAAATTATTACAAGTCAATTGAATTGTTTACTGAACTTTGCAGCGAAAGGCAGAGCTGGAAAGGGCACGACAAATGTCTTCAACGAAAACGCATTAAGGAAAGGAAACTGCCATAAAATGGAAGGCTGCAAAGCCGAAGCGAGCAAAACGTGGAGTAGAATTGGCGTTGGAAATTGGAAAATAAAAGTATGCAAGACAATAACAGAAAAGAAATAGATTGAAAAAAGTTGCTGGAATTTGTTTAACGTAGTTGCGGCAAAGTTGAATATGTGATCCAATTGAATGCCACAACTAGGTGCATATTTCGTTCTGTAAGATATAAAACTTGGAAGGTGTTTGTTCAAGAGCAGAGACGAGACGAGGATTTCGTGCTTAACTTATTTATTTCTTTAAAACCAATCGTTAACGATGCTAGAATTTGCTATTTTGGAAAATGCGAAATTTCAAGGCCTCCGTTCCAGGATAAATGTGTTATTATTGGTGTTATTTAGTGACAATTTACAATAACAATACTCGTTATTATTTATGAAAATAAATATTGCTCCTAAATTGCGGCTGTTACGACAGAAGACGCTGATCTACCAACAAGCCGCAACCTTCGAATATTTCCACATAGTTCAGACGGGACTTACCTCAGTTTTATATAAACTTTACACAGATTATGTGACCCTTTAGTATATACCCTTCTGTTTCCGTATGATAAGCCGGGATGCGACGAAAGTATCTTACAGAAAAAGGTGTTAGAACTGAGAATAGGTTTAAGTTAACACGCTGTTTTATTCGAGATGAGCTTAGCCTGCTTCTTTGATCTAAAAAACGCTGCCAATAATATTTAGTAGATTTTTTCTTATTGAAATTCATTCTTAGCTACATATGTTACAGGACACACCCGATAGTCGGGGATTATTACTAGCTATATTTATTAGATTTTTGCATGACTAAATCAAACACGAAAAACGCTGAAATTCTGTCGATTTATAATCTTCAACACTTTTATTGATTGCAATTATTTTGACTAGTGATCGAAGCAGGTTCATGGTTTTCGAAGTCGTGTGAAGCAAGAGGTACTAGTATGCCGGAATTTCGGATTGGTTCGGTTTTGAATTTGTCTCATATAAGTTTCAAATAAAAGCTACAAGTTCTTACGCAACTACAACCATGTTGCATAAATTCATGACCAAAGGCACTCTCCGAGGAAAACGCATTTTTCTTAATGTCCTCAATGGCAACTGTATTGATCACCCAGACTAACACACACACATGCACATACGTGTGTATATAAAGAAATGCACTATCTCAATGCGCATGCATCAAAGTTATTTGTGCAATAATTTTCACGTTGACGTGTGCGCCATTCATGCCGCCACACACCTTGCCCCATCTTCCAGCTCTTGGCCGGCTCCGCGCGCTGCGGTGGATACAAAAATGGCGAAGGCAACAGTGTTTGCGTTGCGCCGTACCACGTGACGCTTTGACCATTTTTGTATATTGTTTCATTTGTTGTTGTTGCTTTTTATTGTATACTTATAGTTGTTTATGTTGCATGTTTATGTTTATGCCCGCCCAAACAACAGTGCCTCCCTGCGTCGACTTTGTGCCCATACATATTTCGCTTCATGGCAATCAGATGAATGGCGGCGGTAGGGCTAAGAAGCAGGCGCTCTATCCTTGTATCCGTTTGTTCGTTGCTCGATATGCCGTTCGATCGATATGCGCGATAGTGTGAGTGTGTCCTTTTGGTCCGTTCCGGTTTTTAGTGCTTTCGATTATTTTCTCAGCGTCTGTTATAGTATTTCTTTTATATTTTTATGAATGGCGAAGGAAAGCACACACACACAAGCACAAACGAAATAATAGCAGAAATACTGTCGAAGAAATATAAAAATTGACAGTCGCCTTCCTTCATATCTCAACACATTCGCACACACATACACACACACAGACACCGCCTTTTGTGTTGTACGATCCAGCGGCCGCACGTATCTCCCAATCATAACGATAAACATTAGTGTGAGTGTTGCTCGGCGCGTGTTTGTGTGTGTAGGACTTCTTTGTGTTGAGCTTGAATGGTGAAGGACCAACGCCTAAAGGCATACAGCAGTGCCAACAGCGCCGTTCTTGACTTGGCTTGGCTTCCTTAAAGTAGTTACGGTCCGGCGAATTTTGTCGGGCGCGTTCTGCTCTCTTCGAGTCTCGATCTTTTATTAAAGTCAAACAAAGCGAACAGCCGAACAAAGTTTTAAGCTCAAAGAAAAACACGAGATTTTCCAAATTTCGTTGAAAGTTGCCATTTTCGTCGATATGTGTTAGTGATATGTACCACGTGCTTGTGTGTATTTGCGTTTGCATCCTTTTATGGGCTGAGCGAAATTTATGCAGCATTTTAGTGCGCCAGAAGGTAAGCACTTCTATTTTTGGTGCTGGTGTTGGTAGCGGCAGCGACTGGCCTCCACAGCTTGCCGTCCAGCCGTCTCACAGCTTCGCTCTGACGACATGTTGGCGTCGCTCCTCCGCGCTGTAGTGAGACACATTTTAGTGCTTACTCGTTCGTTGCCGCTGGGCGCTTGGTCTTGTGCCATTTCCCTACATTTCTGCAGAGACGGGGAAGAAATCAATTTATGGTTGCTTCATAATAAACGATGTCGCTTTTATTTGGCTTGCTGGCTGACGCTCGGGCTCTGCTCTAAAGACATGCCGCATGTCCTTGTAATAATTCCGCACACACACACACATTTATGTTTTGTATATGCCTCGTAATGTTGTGATAATAATGGGCGCGCTGTGGCAGGGGAAGCAGAGACCGCAGAGCAGTGTGGCCCGTTTGTGGTGTATCCGACTTTGTGCCCCGCTGCTGCCTTTTAAAGTCCGTGCTGCTGCAAGCACGGAAACAGGATTTCTGCTTTAGTGTGTCGGCATTTTTTTATTAGCTAATTTATTTCTTAATATATGAAAAATTTCTTCGTCTTGGGTTTTATGTTTTTGGCGCGCGTTTCCCTATTGCTGCCGGCACAGCGGCAGCCAAACAACCCACCCAGCCAAGTATGAGTGGAACAAGGAGGCGCAGGAATTTAAATGAATAACGGCATGTATGCAGCAAGTTCATAAGTTTCGTGAGCTGTAGCTGCGCAGCATTATTGGCCCAAGTGAATTAATTAAATTCCAACCCGAAGAGCAAAGAATATGCCATGAAATGTACGCAATTAACAATTTGAAAAAATGTTGACAATAAACCAGCGCAGCAAACCATTTAATTGGCGCACATGTGGCAAAAGCGGAAGTTGCAAAAACTGGGCAACAATTTTCATGTACGCCTCACAGCACAACAAAAACTGCCGCGTTGTCATGGCAGCAGTTGCACAGTGGGTCACATTTTATGGCGGTGCCATATGCAAAATGCAATGCTATAAAAAAATTATTAAACAGATGCAGATACAGAAACAAAGCCATACATTTCGATGTCGATGTCGAGTAACTGAAAATCATTTTTAAACTTTTTCTACGGCAACAAACAATGGAGTGTTGCATTTGCAAAAATAAGAGCACTTTTAAAAAATTTAAATGGCTTCAGCTTTTTGGTATTTAAGCAGAAATTTTTAGTATAGCCATATTTAAGAACTCTCTTATTTTGACGCTGGAATTTGGCTGGGATTCAATTGTGTGAATGATTAAATTTATATGTAATAAGTTTCACAAATCTGTGCTCACAAGTCATAGCCGTCTAAGTCTCTTTTCTAAATTTTTCGGGAAAGCATTTTAGAGTTTCAAATTCTCATTGCGGTATAGTAGGTAAAAGCTATTAGGATTTTATGGATAATTGCCGTCCTAAAGAAGATACGAACATGAAAACTTGATTGCATATAGTACATAGATTAAGGCATTAATAGTTAAATTTTGTCCTAACTCGACTAAGACGGTTATGGTTTGGAACCGCAGATATAATTGTCGCAACAGCTGCGTAATCGAAGCTTAGGCTTAGCTTTCTCGTTTTCAACTTAAGTTTAATGCTTACTTAAAATAGTACAATAAAGATTGAAAGCTCTCCATTACTTTTTAGAAAGGTTTCTTTTCCCCAGCATACATTTTAATATAGTAGTAGTATTTTATTTTCCATATACATAATTACATTACAATTAATATTGATTTACATATAGCAATTAAGCCGTCAGCCATATTGAAATATGTGACTTAAACAAAAATTACGAAACTAAGAATTATTAAAATTAATACGCTACGAGCAACAATCAGTGCACATCTTATTATATTTTATTAGCACATTAAAAGAAAATTGTCTCATTTTGAATATCGCCAAAATGCGCTGGACTTACTTGATTTCAATTGAGCTTACCTCAAAGCTTACATAGTTCCATCTCTTGTTCTGTACTAAATACACACCAAATGAATCTAAATGGTGTATCAAAATCTTGGAAACTTCTTTGAAAGCATACACACAAATTGTGAAGCTGCTCCGAAAACAAGAAATTAATTAATTTCCTTCTTTTCATTGTTGTATTGTGAGCTGTGCGTTTTACAAATTTTCACTTGATGGATTTGATCCTGGCGTGAGGCTATCGATTGCCAAAAACAGCCACTCACAGCTTCTCCGTTCGTTGGCAGCACTTCCGCATACCTCGGCTTCTCCGCCCTTGTGCCAGGTGTAATGAAGTGAAAACGTTAAAAATGAGCGCACATTTCAACAAAACAGACATCTTAATGAGAAAGCATTTTCAGTTTGTTTTCCTTCCTTGTAGTTCGTAAAATGTAATTTCCCATCCAATTAAAACTTCAATTTTAATTTGCTTCTCGCCGAAAATTTTTTCAAAATGTACAGCACAATATGTATTTATTTTGTTCAATCGCAAAGTAAAAATTTTTATTTTAAGAATTGCAAGCTCTCACTCGAAAACTTTCCGTTTTTGATCAGCTGCGATGTTCTCTTTTATATGATATTATTGCAACGAATGTGTTTCTAAGAAAAAGTTCTTAAAAATGTATAAGTTTTTTCCATCAAACTCATCTAATGTGTGGAAAAGCCGTAGTCGGCCTTCAACAACTGATAAACTTCTCTCTCTCTCTCTTTCTCTCTCTATCTTTCTCTCTTGCGAAGCATTCGCAACTATTTGGGAGTATTTTTTGCCATGAGCAAAGCATTTTCCCAGTGAATCGATTGAGTCTAAATGAGATCTAAATATTTCCTGAAATATGCTCAATAATGAAACATGAACAAAAATCTCGGTTTCTCTTCTATGTGCACTCCAGTAGGACAAACTATCACCTCCAAAGCGATACTTCGAACAAATAATTCGACGAACTTTGTCCTGAAAAATCTTATTGTAATGTGAACGGAAGTGAGACGCATGATAAAGTAATTATTTTGACGTTCTTGATGAAATATGGAAATGTTTTTGTGTAGGGGGGGAATATTGTTGTGCAAGCTGAAGATCTCAATCATTCGTCAAAATACACACGTCAAAAAACACTCAAACCAAAAAGACCATTTATGTTGAAAAAAACAAGTTCTGATTCGTCTGCACTTGTGGGGATTTTGATTAATTTCTATGAGATCTCGTCACATCAGTGCATACCGTTTCCAGTAATCAAATTCTCTCTAATTTATTTAAATTTTCCGAACTGTTGAATATGTGCAATAATTTTAGGAATTTGTTTATTGTGGTGTGTTTCAAGCAAAAAACCGACCCTCGTTTTTTTTGCCATACCCTACTCTAGGCAGAGTATCATGCTTGTAATGATTTTTAAAGAATTCGCTTTTTTTTAAATATTTCGTTTCTAGACTATGTATGTTTGAGGTTATGTTTTACAGGCCACTGCAGTTTTCGATACCACCTAATGAAGATGGGATTATCCGACACGGATACGTGCCGACAATGCGAGATAGGGACTGAAACGTCCGAGCACATTTTGTGCCACTGTCCCGCAATTAGTAGGCTAAGAAGCATTCATCTAGGAGGCTACTCAGTGCCCCCACGGAAAATATGGAACACTAAACCCAGTAAAATGAGCCCTTCATTAAGAGCCTAACACAACTGGCTTAAATACAGGCCAGCGAAAAAGATCCTATCACCGATCGTGGTGCGAAACAAAGGCCTTCTAAGAAGTTGAAAAGTTTTTTTCACATTTTAAAGAAAAGTAGTGGTTCAATGGAAAAGTGCTTGGCCGCTGATGAGGGAGCCCTGGCTTCAAATCTCTACCGGAACACATAGCAGTTAGAATAAAAAGAATTTTTTCCAAATTGTTTCTTCTCGCGGTGAACTGAGAATATTCTTTACCATGAAAAACTTCTCAAGTTCTTCGAATACGATTATTTGTAGGCCCCGTTTAATTTGAGCTAAGAATAACACGTTAATTCGAAAAATTAATATTATTAATAATTAATAATTAATATTAATTTATTATTCGTATTTTTTATGGAAGGACTATTATTCAAATAGATTATTCAAAATAATATTAATTTATTATTAATAAGTTCCTCTTCATTCTGCTAGCGAATTAATTTATTGAATTTATACTAAGAAACAGGCTCTATTTGAATAATAGTCCTTCCATAAAAAATACGAATTAGAAGAGTTAATATTGTTATCTTGAATTGCAGGTAGACAATATTTAATACTTCTGCTATAGCTTTTGTAGCGTAGTGACATTAGTCGACATGACCGACCCACTTGGGGACATGCCATTCTTAATCCCAATGTTACTGAACTCATTTTACGTATGATGCTTTGCTACTTTTAATTATTTATTGTGCGGGACTCGCCCGTCGTCTTCACATTTCCCACACATAGTCCTCGTTTTATTTTCGGCAAGCACTTGGATTTGCGCGAGTACAATTTTGTTGCTTTGTTGCGGCGCAGTGGCCAACACCTGTGCATCCGTGTTTATTGTTGGATGCGTGGTCGATATTGCCGCCGCTGCTGCGGTAGCGGCATTGCGCAACTCTTTAAAGTCGGACTGTTTATTTAGCAATCGGTTGCAAACGCGTCGTAATTGCGCGCGTAAATTTCTGCTGAGCGCAAATAAATTTTGTGCCTCCAGCGTTTTGTTGTAATCAAACAATTTTAATTAGAAAATTGTGCCAAAAATAGCAGCTGAACTTTCCACAGCAACAACACAAGTTGAAGAGCAAACCGTTCATTCAAATTGCCATCACTCAACGCGACATTTACAACCCATCAAAGCAACTCATGTGCAACGTGAGAAGCTGCAGCCTTCAAAACACAACAACAACAACCGGCAAAAATATAAACTTTTATTATAAATATTTTCCTAACAGACTAAACTGTCAACAACAACCAAATGCATGCAACATTGAAAACTCGCATCGTTTATATTTGAAAATCGGAAATGCCAGACGCAAATCTCTATCCAAATACAAGAGCAACATTGTTCCGCCAGCGCCACTGCCACCAGCCACCACAATCGATTGTTTGGAGGAACTTTGCTTGTTGTACACGAACTTTTATTGCCACAGAGCGCCGAGTGAGGGGGGCCAGCTGATGGTGAGCGATGCTGTCGTGTAGACAGATTCTTGACGTGAGAGAGTTTTAGTTTAAGGCAAGTGTTGCAGCAGCAAAACAAAAGTGAGCATGTATAAGTGTGTGCGGATGTGCGTGTGTGTGCAGATTTTTCATATTAGATTGGCATAGTTGCATATTTTGCAACATGTTGCAGAGGTAGTGTCCACAATGCGGTACGCAGAAGTCAAAAATGGAAAGTGGAAACAGAAAAGAAGCAAGAAATCGAAACCCAATTCTCGAGAAATTGTGCAACCATTGACGGGGTACCTTTATTGCTATGTATTTGCAAACTGTGATTGTGCATAAGAAATTCAACTAGATTGGAACCATAAACAGAATATTTAAAGGCAGTGCAACAGAAATCAAAGCTAAGATTCTAAAAATAAGATCCTTAAAGTTTGCAATGATTCAAATGAAGCCACTGAAAATCCTTGAATTAAGTACAGACAATCTGGATCCCTAAATATACATATAAATAACTGGTGCAATATCCCATACCAGCTTAAGCCTAGCTTTCTCGCATTAACTTGTGTGTGCTTGTTATATTCTAGCACAGTTGTGGCCAACCCAAATGATCTCGCAGGCCACATACATGCAAAATGTTCGGAAATAGCCGGAAGATTGGCTTGGAAGCTTTCAAGGCGGGCGCGGTTTGGCCACTCCTGTTCTAGCACAAATTAACGGGACTTAAAAAAAGCCATGTCCGAACGGATTGACAAACTTTTCATGGCAAAGAATGATCTTGGAGAATTGCCAATTCATCGCGAGGAATAGCGCCGCGCTCGCAAATAATTTTAAAAAAATTCTCTTATTAGATAATATGAGACTGGTCTTGAACCCAGGCCTCTCGCATCAGCGACCACCAAGCACTTGTCTACTCAGCCACCGCGGCGAATTAGATGCCTACTCCAAATAAAAGATACATTTAAATTTATAATGATGGACACAATTTTGTACAGATGAATATAATATACTAGATAGATAGGAACCAATGCCATACCTTAATTTTGAAATCGCAATGAAATGTACAGATATTTCGATCTCATTTCTATGTTGGTGTGATTGTTCCTAAACATGATTTATTTTCGAATATATTTTATCTTTTCATGTAACCAATTAAGGGGCATAACAAAAAACCCCCACCTACCAACCTCCACCAACCACAGCAGAGTTGCGATTCTTCAAGTGTAGCGCGCCGCAGCTAATTTCTCATAGATTATCTGCTCCCCACATACACACACACACACTCACACACTTGCACACGGCAGGGACACACATGAAAAGCTTCTGACAAACTGTGACAGCATAAACGCTCAAATTTCTCGGAGCGTATTGCAGCGCTATTTCTGGATCGCAAGTGTTTGTTTGAAATCTCCTTCATTTGGCGTGATTTGATTTTTATTGTTGTTGCGTCTTAGGCAGCTGCCTGGGCACCAGGGAGCAGTCATAAAGACGCAACTCTTTCCTGCTGCTCTTGCCGATTCGGCTTTGTGGCTGCCACTTATACTTTTTGTTGGAAGCTTGTTGCTATCGAATGGATTTGTGGGGTTCTGCTTCGTGAAAATGACATGTTTGAATTTTTACTTATGGCAGCATAATTTTGCCTTCAAATTGGATTTATATTTTCCATTTCCCGCGACCCTCGCGCACACTTTGGCATCTTGCTAATATGCATGCGTGTGTGTATGTATGTTGACTTTGTCGGCGTGGCATGGCACGGCGTGTAACAGCAACATGTGTTCGAAGTTTTCATTTCCAAATTGAGTTAGGGATGCTTTCGCGTAAACAATATTTAAAATCAAAATATTTATTGTTTCTTCTCACTGCTGTGAAATTGAATTTGCCAGTGGATTAGCTTATTTAGTGGCCGCATGTGGGCAAAGCAACACTGGCAGGCGATCTATGTGGACATGTGAAGCATAGAAAGCTGTGATTTCGAATATCGTAAGTCAGTGTATCGGCTGCGGGCGCGTAAATAAAGATTTACTACAATGAAAACATAAGTTATTTGATGAATTTCGAAATTTATTGCTCCAGCTAATGGCAAGCGTGAAATTTAACATTTCAGCTTTAATTACCGACAAACTGCTGAGCCTATCGAGATTGTGTGAAAAATTAAGAGCAGCAAAAGCATATTTCACGCGCCGGGAATATGCGTGAAAAATTTACCTCATTTATTAATTTTATGTTTTTGATTATCAAATTAATTTTGCCATTTGCGCACGAAGCTGCTAAAGCACTTGTATATTTATGTATATGCTGGGTCTGGGGTTTTAGAAGTACCTACTCGATTCTATGGAGGAATATTCAATGCAAGAATTCTTAATGCGGTTTTCTTGTAAAACACAATTCATTTCACTTTTTCTAACCCTGGAAGTAACCTAAAAGTCTTATTTACAATTGAAGAAAGATCCCCCCGTGGGAAAGTTTCCGTGCCGAGTGCCAGCATGACAACGGTCAGTATGAGTAAGGACGATAATGATACATGGAAAAATAATAAAATATTTAATATGCTTTTAATTAATTGTTCACATCGGTTCAGCAATAAGTTTTTTTTAAGTGTGGAAATACAATTAGGACTACTGTCGCCATTGATGCAAGTATATCCCTTCATTTGTTTCATGTAGACGTAAAAATCATCAATGTGAAAAACTTATAAGAGCAAGCTTATCTTAATTTGTTAACATTGTTTTCCTGTAATTTCTAAAAATCAAATTCAACATCTAAGCAACAAATTTAGATTTTTCTTTTCTTTTCAAGTTAGCTTAACCCCTGAATTGTTTTTCAATTGTATTCACATTTTGCTACACTTCAAACTGTATAAAGTTCTATAAACTATTATTGGATTGATGTTATACTATAGAGCTCGCTTGTTTTTTCTAAATATCAACTCTGTGGCACGTGCATCCTACAACCGCAAGGTTATCAGCAGCAACAATTGACCTCCTGCCACATGCCGCTTCCTGTTCAAAACTGAAAGAACTCATTATTTATTTTCATTTGCGCTAAGGCAAAGCAAACAGCAGAATTCAGAGTTAAAAATTATTAAAAGTAATAAATTACGTCGAGCGGCTCATAACTCTAAAGCATATACTAACATACACCAACACACACACACATACGCACACAAACATATGCAGATATCGGCAACGAAGAAATGAAAAGGAAACTCTTGTATTTACTTTATTTGCAATTTGTAGAATAATAAAAGCGCGAATTTCACTTTAGACTTTGTTGCTCTTTAAATGCAAATAATTCAAGCAATAAAACCGGCCGATTTATTGAGTTGAAAACATTAGCAGCAGCAAGCCAAGTACATAAAACATGAAAGCAACACAGCACGCCGAGAATCATGCAATCGGGCAATAAGTTGGACGTGGGACCGCCGAAAGTAGGTACTCGCATTGTGTGAAGACTTGCGGTTGAGCATAAACAAATTGCGCGCAGGTTTCCAGGGAAATCGATGAAATCCCTGCCTTTCAGGGCGGATGGTAGCCTTGCCAGATCAAAGTAATTCGTACACACATATAATATGTGAAATGTGTGACGAATCTGTTCAAGAGCAATATCAGGTGATTTAGACCGATTACCCTTTAACCCATTGTTGATTCCGACATTCGCATTTAAATAAAATTAAGTGTAAATTCGTTGGGTTAGGTTAGACTAAAGTGGGTACCTTACGGCCAAATTACGCTCATTAAGATACCACAAAAGAACAAAAAAGAGTTAAGCTCATCTTTTTCTCGTTAAGAGTAAGCCTATTCTTGATCGAAGTCGTCGATTTAAATATGTTCGGCTTTTCTTGGAATATAAAATCGCTGTCTTTTTTCGCAAGAATAATGTGTAAAAAAGCTTATTTTGCAAGGCATGTTGAAAATGATGCATGTCAATAATAATGAATAATTAATTAATAATAATAATAGATTGATTGGCGCAACAGCCCTTGTGGGCTTAGGCCTAGCTTTCTCGCATTAACTTGTGTGTGCTTGTCATATTTTCACAAATTAACTGGACCTACTTTACCGAATCCGAACGGGTTTGAGAAGCTTTTCATGGTAAAGAATATTCTCGGAGAATTGCCAATTCACCGCGAGAAGTGGCGCCGCGCAAAGAACAAATTTTAAACCAAATTTTCTTTGTATAAGATGTTACCGGACCGGGAGTTGAACCCAGGTCCTCCGCATCAGCGACCAAGCACTTAGTTCACTGAGCCACCACGGAGCCAATAATAATGAAGCCCACTCTAAAAAATGCCGTTAAAAATTAATATTCTTTCGACATTTTCTTGTGCTTCAGATTTAATATAATCGCTGGCTGGAGCATGAATAAAGCAAAGGGAATTTTAGTATTCCCGCCACTCTGGCAACGCTAGCTCTTAGGCACATCAAACGCTAAAGCTACGCAACTACCTGAGTGCCAAAAACAGAATAGCCAAAAGCAGCAAAGGCGGCCGCAGATAGTTGCAAGGTCCACCACAAAACGCTGACGATTCGATGCTTTATGCGATCTATTTCGATGCGCAGCGATGATTCGATTTGGAATTCAATTGAAGTGAATTGTAGGCGTAAAGTCTCTTTATTTATTTTTGTATGCCTCCAAGCCGAAAATAGAAACGTTCCTTCAGAGCGCTCCGCTCGCCGCTCCGCACGCTCACACGCATCGATCGACCCTTGCTCTGCTGCTTCACGCTCCATTGTAGTATTTTATTTGATTTTAATTTTTTCTCTAATTTTATTTATCGCTTCTCTCTTTGATTCACAGCGATTTGAAAGACAACAAAAGTTGAGCTGGAAAAATACTTTGCGAGGCAGCATCGCACTGCATTGCTGACGTATGCTTGTTTGTGTGTGTGTGTGTGTGAGTTCGCGCGTGGCACACTCGTAAAAATTATGAATTACCCCGACTGCGCAAGGAGCTACTCGTACCAAAGCACTTTGAGTAGCAACTGACAAAAAGGATGCGCTTTTTCAAATGAAGGTGTGTGTGTGTGTGTTTTTCTAAACTTTATGACTCAATGTGTACGTGTGTGTGTGTGTATATTTTGTAAATACATGCAAGTTGTGGCTCACCTGTGTTTTCCACTATTAACTCTTTGTTAATAATTTATTCGACTGTACTTTTAAAACTTTGGCTGCATGTGCGAACTGTTAAATTCAGATGCTGCTGCAAATGCGGCGTGCAGCCGATGCTTAATTATGCATGAAGCACACAGAACGCGGCACTTAACTTATTCGTTTCATTTTTTTTTTGTCTGAATTGTTGCTGTTCTTTTCAATTTTAATTATTTTATTTATGCAAAAACTTGTTCTTTTTGGATTTGATTTTCTTCCTGCCAAAATTATATTCACTTGCAGTTGAAGCTTTTGGTAGTGTTACTGTTATTGTTGTTGTTGTTGTTGCTTGTGCTACAATTGCTGTACTGACACTTCACTTCATTCACTGACTGACGGACAATATGTTGTTGTTGCTGCTGCTTTCATTGGCAACGTATGCTGCCAGACTGCTCGTGCTTTGAGCTTTCCACTTGTATAATTATTTCCAAGAAATGGCGACTATTTTGTTGTTATTTGCTTGTTGTTGTTGGTTTACGCTTAGTGTTAACTTAAATGCAATTTCTGTTTTAACTATTAATTTATGATATGTTTAAATTAATTGCATTTATTGCGCTGCCTCTATAAATATTTGGACTCTATTTCAGTCTATTGAACATGGGGGATTGTTTGTGGTTATGACTTGTTGTTGCTGTTCTTATTGTTTTCGGGGGTATGTAGTATAACTGTTTAACGTTTTGCTTTAGCTTGTATTGCTTTCATCCCAATTACATATCCGGCATTTTACTTTGAATGTGCGTACTATTTTATTATTGTTTTTTTCAATTTATTCCATTGAACTTATGGAATTATTGAAATAAGTTACTGAAATTAGTGAAAGCACTTTATATTTCTTTCTCTTTCAATTCCAAGTCAATCGATCGTCTGCAAGAAAGAAGAAAGCATTGAAATTAGCAATTTTAATACATTAAAGATATGTATTTAATAATTTACAAAGAAATATAACAATTTTTGAGTTTTTGGTAAAAATTGTCTTTTTTAGAGTTCTTTGATTTTCGATCTTGAGTAGCAGAGACATGTTATTTGGCAAGATCCCTAGAGAAATTCTAAAAACTCCAACTCAGCAAAAGTTGTCATCAGCTCAAGATACTGACATTGGAGGAAGTGAATAGCTATTCGATATTCCAGCCCGTAAATTTGCAGATCTGTCACAAAAGTCTACATACATATATCAATAATCATATAAAGTGACAAAATATATTCAGTATAAAGTCATAATATAACTAATTAGATCATTGAGTTCACAATTATAACAAAGATCAGATAATAAAGAAGCATTACATCTTTCACAGGTTTAAACTTGAAAGGAACTACTCCCCCTTTGTCCGTTTTTCTAGATCAATTCGCTTACTAACTCTT
The DNA here is from genome assembly GCA_963457695.1 of Neria commutata. NCBI lineage: Eukaryota > Metazoa > Arthropoda > Insecta > Diptera > Micropezidae > Neria > Neria commutata. The sequence continues at coordinate 25,185,292 of OY735249.1, read as the reverse complement.
TTTTATATCGACAAACTTTTTACCTTTATAATTAGTTCATATATCGAAAAATTATTGTTGTTAGCCGATTCTGATTTTCCCCTTTTTGGCATGACAAGAGCCGTATTCTGGCTAAAGTCACAAAAGCTGCAATTCAAAATTTGTTCAGTTGTTGAATATATCAATCCCCGAATGAACATTTTTTCTATTTAATTTTTTGTAGCAAAATCTGATATACATATATGGCATGTAACTGCAGATATAGTAACGTTATTTATGAGTAATATGCAGTGAATAATTTCAGCTAAACTTAATTTTTTTCTGTCTGACAATCTGTTGTTTAAACCCAAGAAAATTAGGATGAACAAAAAGAAATGTGCTCTCGTTAACATTCTGAGATTAAGTACGATAGTAGTTTCCTGGATGCCAGAACTTAAGACTTTGTAATGAGCTTGTACATTTGTTGGTCGTCTTTCACAAATTCACAATTTACTCATTTTATATGAAATTTCGCTGTGTAAACGCTTGTTAATTAGTTTTTGCCTGAATCTCGTTACGCGTGTAGAGTTAGAGCGCTGCACTCAGAGCCTGGCTCAGAATACCGTTGGCACGTATTGTTACAATCTAACGACCTTTTTATGTTGCGCTCGCAAACCGGCGATGCACAATAGCTACGTTATTCCGACATCGTTTCCAACGTCGATTCCCTGGGCGTAAAATGAAGAATATAGCGAACGTGGCCATTACAAATGCCACAAAGCGTGGCATGCGGCATATGGCGCGTTCCGTGTTAAAAAGAAGTGCAATAAAAACTTCTGCAAATTTTGTATTCATGACAACGTATTTTGTAGCGAAGTTGGGGAAGGGGGATTACACGACTGCGGATACCCTGCATCGACGTGGCATGGCAAATGCTGTCAAATGCAGAAACAATTGAAATTTTCGTAGCGCTTAACAGCAGCTTCGAATTTCCTTGCAATAAGTAAAGCTTTAAAGTGCAAATATTTGCTAAGAAAATAAGCCACCATATGAATGCGCGTGTATGTGTGTGCTCATGCATTACAACTTCACACAAATCATGCCCTACAAGACGGTAATGATGCAACTTTGTAGCATATACAGCATTCCATGTCGATGCAAGGGTATATAACCCACTTTCATGCTCTAACACATACTTATAATTTAGCATGCTTATGTATGCATACACATGTATACACATATAAGAATTTTATACAAAAGGATACCGAAGTGAAGAGTGTGTGAAAGCGTAATTTGCAAAAGCCACAAGAAATAGCGCAATACACACACACACACACACACACACACACAAATACACACAGACACGAAAAAAGGAAAACTACAAATAAGCAAATTAAATTCGCTCTTCCTTGCAACACTTTTTTGCTTGCGCTGTGCCACGAAATAATTTTGCAAACTTGATTTTCCTTTCGTTTTGCCACACACAAAAAGGCAACTCACACACACACATAGCAGTATGCAATATGTTGGTGTGCGCTATTTGGGGCCTGCTCTCATTGCTGTTCGCTTGCCTTGCAAATTTCCGTGTCCTTTAACACACTCACACACACACACACACATACCAACGGCTGCTGCCACATACTATTATGCCACTTTCACATATTTTCCGCCATTTCAGCGCATTGAAGCTACTAAATCGCATTACAGCGGCAACACTGGCAACTGCAACACTCTCAGCAGCGGCAACCAATAACAATGCAGCACAATGCAGCATATATAAATATTTTTATAAACGTTACATTATTGCATTTTCGTTCGTTGTTTTTATAACAATTTTGCATAAATTTACATGCGCACTCACACTCACATGCATGCACACTGCCACTCACACACTGACACAGTGCGCTAGTGTCAGCCAGTTTGGCGTCGCTGTCGGTGCGGGTAGTGGTGGGAATGGTGGTGCAGCTGGTGGCGGATGGTTATGGCCGATAGCGCGCGTTACTGCTGCCACTCGATAGCAGCGAAACAAAGCGACCGACAGACCAAACGACCCAGCGACCACTTAAACTAGGACGACAACAACAAAAACAACAACAGCGATAACAAAGGCAACAGCAATAACGAATGGCAGTGCTGCCAGCCAACACGGGAGCAGCACAAGAAGCAGTAACAGCAGAAAGAGTGCCCACTTGCCGGGCGGCTGGCTATCTTTATGTGAGTGACTGTGCTAGTGAATGTGTTTGTCTGTCTGTACCGGCGCTGTATGCCATGGAAGGAAGATAACGTCTCAATAAGCCCACTGCTGCAACTTTTTGCCTTCTTGTATCTTCCATGCATGCCGAGCCAATCTTCTTGTGTCCGTCGTCCGTCTTTGCTTTCATAATTTCCGCCGTTTTTATACCCTACACCTATGGTAATAGGGTATAATAACTTTGTGCCAAAATTGTAACGCATTAAAGGAGCCTTCCTAGGTATAGACATAAGTATATAGAAATGATCAGAAACATTTTCTCTTTTCATTTCCGGTTGTCCGTCTGTCCGTCTGTCCGTCTGTCCGTCTGTCCGTCTGCGTGTATGCAAAAAAAAGAAAGAAGGAGTTGTCCGATTTGGACCAAATTTGGTACACAGTTACAGTGAACCTCGGGTTAGGTAAAGTGTTAAAATTAGTCAAATCGGTTAAAGGACACGCCCACAATGGGCCTGTAAGTCCCACTACCTCGGGTTTTTTTCGGTAAAATGGCTATAATTTGTGTAATTACTCATGGAAAAGATTAATACTTGGTATTCAAGTTAAGAGGTAGGTCTTCTATATCTCAGGAAAAAATGGGCGTGATCCGCCCACTATATAGCCGGCAAAATTTTTTCGGTAAAATGGTTACCAATTGACTAGTTACGAATATAAATGAATGAAATTCGGTTCCCAAGTTGATATATAGGTCTTAGATGCCATACAAGAAAATGGGCGTGGTCCGCCCACTATATAGGCGATAAACAAAAAATCTTCTTAACTTCCATAATATATACACCAGAGAGTCCAGATTTGGTTATTTCGTTCCTGGTAGGAATATCTTTTAATTCTCCAGAAATGGGCGTGGTCCGCCCACCATGGGGGCAGTAAAATAAATATGCCGATAACATCTGTTGTACACTCGCCAGAGCATCAATATTTGGCATGTATAGTCCTATTAGGTATATCTTGTAGTCTGCCAAAAATGGGCGTGGTCCGCCCACTATGTAGGTTGTAAATCAAATGCACCCACAATTTCAGTGAATTATCACCCCACTTGGGAACATGGTGTAGGGTATTACTCTGTCGGTGAAACCCGACTGATACTTCCTTACTTGTTCCTCTTTCGTTTATTTTTTTTTATTTTTTCTGAACTAACTATAAACGACGTTTTTGTGTGCGATTATTAAGTATATAAAATAAAAATAAAAGCAACAACAATGAGCCAATTTCGCTCTATGCTTTCATTTTCGTCGCTTCCTTTTCTGCATGCTTTTGGGCTGTTGGGCCGCTGCTAGTTCTCATTATGATCATCAACACCATTAGATGGCTTTAGGGTGGTAGTCGAGGGTTCATTGTTGCCTAGTGTTGTTGTTGTTGTTGCTGCTACTGGCATTATTGGCGTTGTACTTGGCAGCACTACTTGCCACACATTTGTATTATGCAAAAGGCTATGCCTTTGCCTTTGCCTTTGTGATTGTTGTTGCTGTGTTGCTGCAGTGGCGCTTCGTTGTAGCAATTTGAAAATGGGTTAAAGTTACTTGATTTCTTGGGTTATTGCCGCCAATTTGCATGCATTCGAGCATGTTTAATTGCATTGCAGCTTTTTGTTTCGCTTCTGATGGCCCACTACATTATGAAAAGTTTGGCAATTAAAGCACTTAACCATATTGAATAGTTCGCAGAGCGCTTCTAATGCCACTTTTTATAGCTATAGCTTTTTTATGTGGGATATTCCCTTAAGTGTTCGTAATGCCACTGGTCTATTTCAACTGTAAAAGAAAATCTTTAAGATAGCTTAAAGCTGAATAACTACAAAAAGCTGGCTTCTGCTGTTAATAAAGGATAAAAGGCCACTCGTTTACACCCAATATAAAAACGTGTGTTCAAAAATGTTAGTGTACAAAACTTAATTGGAAATTGTTCAGACATTAAATGCCTTTAGAGTCTGTTACGATAAAATTTGCCTCTGTTTGCACAAAGTAATTTAAAGTAGTTTCATATTAATAAGAGCCGATTTCCAAAGGTCAGATCCAGGCAACGAATATTTATGCAAATGCTTATTTTTCCCTAAAGTTTAGAATGGCTTTGGACCAAGACAGAAATTTCTGAAAAAGTATATTCGCATATTTTCACATATTTGACGTATTGCATATTTGTCATAATTTTTGCATATGCTTCGAATATTTGCCATAATTACAGCATATTTTTACATATTTTATTGCAATGTTTATGCATAGTTGTGAAATAATTATCAACAAAAGTTAAATAAACCTGCTTTATTAAAGTACCATTAATTGAAGTTTTTTGTTGTTCTTGAAGCCGTTGGGTGCATGCATTAGATTTGCATATGCATTTATAACATTTAGAATCAACTACCTACGTACGATCGGTCAACTAGTGAAAAGTGTAGGGCGCTTTTGTTACTCTTACTGCTTATGACCAGTTTATATGACTATAATTTTCTATTTAATTCATCAGTTGTTCAGTGAATTATTCCGAAAAAATTACGATTTGGGTTTGCGGTTTTAAAAAATGCCTTAGAATAGGAAATGATAAAGTTTACAAATTTAAGATGACAATGTATTCTTTGAAGTCGGCAATAATAATATGAGTATGACTAAATTTTAATTTGATTTTTCAAATTTCAACTGTTATGAAAATATTTTTCGAAAGAGATTAAGTAAGGAAAAAATATCGAGGCAGCTGCAACATATAAAAATATTGTCGTAAAAACAGCAGCGAAATGCATGTTGAACATAATGATCCATTTCCAAATGATATTAATGGCATATGCCAAGCAATCATGAGCAATCTTCCCTGGTACAGTTTGAGAAATGGAATTCAGATGAAGTTCTTAGAGAAATACATGCACTGAGGAAAAATTATTTAAAGAAATGCTACGATAACATAATCAATGCAATTGGCAAATCGGTATGAGGAGAGCGGTTAGGAATGTTTTATAAAGAGGTTGTTTCTCTCTTGTTTCTCACCTAGGAAATCAATGAAATTTAACATTTCTGAGTATTCAACAGTATTCAATAATTGGGGGAGGTCGAGTGGTGCAGCCGCATATCACCTCACAGATCAAGCCGCTGCATTACGATAAAATTTTACTTATTTAGATCAAAATCAAAGAGAGGAATCGATTATTGCTAATTACGCAAACATCAAGAAGAAATCAGATCATATATAATTCCCACAGAATTACAGAAAAATTTTCCTCTCAAGTCGCAAACTTGTCACAGTTTTCCAACCGTCTTCAGTCGTTTAGCTTTAACAAATAATGTATAAACATCTGGCTCGAAAACGTATCGAGTCAAAGCGAATCGACTGGCGCTGTCGTATAAACATAGTATGAGAGGGGTTAAGTAAGAATTTCTAGATTTAAGCATGTTACTATTATTTTAAAGCTCGCCATGCACTGAGCGACAGCTCAATATTTTGAATAGCTCGAGTTATATTTTTAGGTGTGAAAAGATCCCCAATGGAAATTGTTTTGTGCCTCTAGAAGCTATGCATCTATGAGGATCTGTAAATAATATAGAACTGCCACAATAGGTCTTTCCGCTCGCGGTGACAGTTCTAAAATTTAATACACGCTAACTCGAGAAAGCCTACCTTAGACCTGTGATTTCTTTTATCACGTTCTTCATATTTTAATAATCTAAACATATATTTCAATGAAGATATCTTCTTCTACGATACCAGTATATAAATTTTTTTAAGTAATTTAGTATGTTTAAAGAAGTCTTAACAGCACAATTTGGCGAATGATATAGAAAATAGAGTACATAATCCACTACAGATTTTTTATTTACTCTCAAATTGCCTTAACAAAACGAAAACAACAAATTGAATAGCTTTTTCGATAATACCTTTTTTGTTAAATTAGTTCCGACTTTACGTTGAGAAATTTACCAATGCTTTGATAAGCTACAATTAGATATCTAACTAGTAAGTTACTGTCAATTCTCATACAAAGTTTGAAAATTGATATAGTAAATTGGTGTAGAGATTCGAAAAATTGTATATGGGTAAGAAAGTAAATGATGTGCACCCCTTGCACGATCATTATTGGCGTCAATTTTGAAGGGTTGATAACACCAAACCGTTCTGGAATGATAAACTGATGCTGATGAAAAACCCAACTTGCTTCTAGAGATAATAGCAAGTTCAGATATTCTTGACTTTTATCGATATAATCGAGATTTTAAAAATTGACAGAAATATAAATACATATATGGGTTATGATATTAAAGCTGATCATTTAATATGTTTATTTCGATTATTCTGCAAGAAGTACTCTTTTTGATTCATCGGTGCTAATTTTTAGAAGTTTTCTATAGAAGCATTTTATGAAATCAAGTTAAAGCTATTTTTCGTTTTTATCTGAAGATTTCAAGCAAGTTATAAGGAGCCAATAGAAATTTACAAAAGCACACACCTTTTCTACTCAAATGTGAGATCCTTTGCTGCTTCTGGTGGTCTCCGCATTCAAAACACTGCCGTAAATCACTTCGCAATTCATTGTCAAGCACTGTCACTCAATCCGCTCGAGGCGGGCAAACTTTTAAAACTGATTTATATCGAAAACTTTCCGATTTGTTTGGATTTCTCACTGAATTTCGCTTGCTGACTTTAGTGCCCGATCTTATGCAACTATCTGACTGGCAGCGAAATTGATTCGGTAGTAACGTATTTATTGTACTTAGCCACGCTGCCCGACCAAGATGAATGGCTGGAAAATGTTGCTTGAGCTTCCGTTTCGTGGGTTTCCCGGTATGCACTGCACTTCCGTTTTGCGCTTCAATCTCGACTCAACTCAACACAACTCGCCTCGCCGCAATCCAACTCAGCACTCACTTCGACAGACCGGGACCGGAGCGCATCGAATCGCATCGCAGCACATCGCACCGATTCGAATCGCACGCTGCTGTCGATGCAGCGCAGCGCATGCAAGCGGCGCACGAACGAGCGGCAGTACGAACCTACGAGCGTACCGCACACACTCACACAAATGCGCGCACGCACACACAGTAACGCTGGATCAGTAGTCTCGGTCTAGTCTCACCGCCCTGTCTGTCGGGCTGTCCGACTGTCCAACTGGCTGACTGACTGGCTGACTGGCTGACTGCCTTGCACTGCCAACACTGAACACCGAACGCCGAAAACCGTAAACTGAGTACGGAACACGGAACACTGCGTCTGTCTGTCTGCCCGTCTTTATGACTACTGCCACGGCCGTTCTCCTCACACAAGCAAGCAAGCAGCAAACTCACAGCTGCAGCGCTCTTTAGCCGTAATGTGTGCGAGCACGCGGAAAAACAAATGAAAACTGTTCTACTGCGGCGGCCACGCCACGAGAAGCCGTCCACCAACGCTGGCTGGGCAGGAACGGCGAAATCGAATCGACGAGCACACATGCGGCAGGGAGCAGGAGCGAACGGCAACGACGACGCGACCACGGCACACGGAGGCGGCAGCAGTGGAACGCTGTGCACGAGTGTCCAAGTTGGAAACGAGCTCTCCGTGCTGCAGCGACAGAGCCGGAGAGCCTGCTGTGAGCAGAACCACACTTCCATTTCCCAGCCGCAGTGTGGCTGCTCTGGCGGCTGCCAACGGAAAAGCACGTGCAGCCGGAAAATCACAGCCCCTAAGAAAATGAGCGCATGAGAGCGGAAGGCGTAGGAGAGCGCAAATCAGAGCGCAGAGCACAAGAAAAGCATATTCACGCCATGCTGGGAAAATCAACAAATCGGCGCGAACGGATTTTTCACACACACACACACACACACATACGGAATGTGCCACTGTTCCAGAGTAGTGCGCTCTTATAGCAGTGCCTACGAGCGAGCTCTGTGTCGGTGCCGAACAGCAACAGCTCCGTGCTACTAAGCCAAGCTGTTAACAAGTATATATTCAGTTAGCAGGAATAATATTCCATTCCGATTTACTATATGTGAAGGGGACCAGTGTTGAGATAGTACTGCTTGCATAAATGATTTCTTTAATTATAAAAGGATTACTTTGGCCTTACCTCACCTCTCACCTACTCTTTTAATAGTTAGAACGAGTCTTGAATCTCGAAAGTTTGACTGTCTGACTACTTGTCTGCAAAAACAGACAAAAACCCCTCCAATGAAGCTGAAGAAATATCCAAAATATATTGCGAACTTGACTTTCAATCTAAATTTAACTCTGATGCTATCGGAAATTGGTGTTCTGCAAATCGCTGCCGATCCTTTTCAATGCGAGCTAACTAATATCGGGTGAAATATGGAATATAGCAATTTCTTATGACGATCGCTTACAATCTTGAATTTAAATTAATTTCATAACATTCCTATATACCTCATGAGTCATAACTAACCTTTTTAAAATGAGATTCTATGCATGCCTCCTTCGATCATCGATACTATATCTTATACTATTTTGCTGTTGAGTTGGCTTAAATTTTCATAAAAAGGAACAGTTTAAAAAAAAATCATCTAGCTGCAATGCTTCGCACAATTTTTATGGATCTCATATTATTCAGCAGGTTGTTTTTAATGAAGCGGATTCGGTTTGGTGTGGAGCTCCGTGAGGAAATTCGCTGGAAATCTTTTACCATGTTTTTTTCAACAGATATTACGTTGTTTGGATTACCGAGCGTATACTGCATCTAATTTTTACTAAACGATAATGCGAAGTATGCATACACTTCGGCTAATAAACTGCGAGTCTTTGAGGAAATCTTAAACACAGTAGCTCCTTCAAAAGCGACATTAGCAGTATAGTTCATAAATGATATCTCTGGGATATTCACATCTCAGAAGCAATAGTTTCAAATCGGCTCAGAAGGAGCTGCTCGGATTAGCGTTCAGTTCGATAGAGGCGCTTAAAATCTACAGAGCTACTCCGAAGTAGCGCCTAGCAGGTGTCAACAGTACTCGTGACTGCCTGCATAAATAAACCACAACCCTTCGTAGCGCACGTCCGCTGAGTCGCTCGCTGTTAACTCGCTGCAACCATAAATGCTGACACGCTTCCAGGCCGCATTCCAGACAGGCGCACGCTCTCCCGCACGCGACAAATCCAGCAGGCACTCAGTTCCATGCTCACCGCTTCGCTGCAGCTGCTGCCTGCCACAACGTGCGCGTGCAGAAGGCATTCACACCGTGTCCGTCCGTGCGGCATGTGCGTGTGTATGTGCTACGCTGCTGTTTGGCCATTACTTATGTGCACTTTCGTGGCTGTTGGCTTTGCAGAAACTACGCCATGAGTTGCATTGGCAAGCGAGCAGAGCAGAGCAGCAGCGACGCTGCTACTGATAGGCAATTGCAGTCTATGCGCCGCGTTGGGTGTGGAGCTTGCAGCGTACAGTGCACAGTAAGCCGGCTCCAAAGACTGGCGGCCAAACGTCACCGGTGCCACATTTTCCGGGCTGCAAAGTGGAAAACTGGAGTAGTTGCGGCTCACGCTCCCAGCTCGGTCGATGTCGCTGCCTCTGCCTCTGCTGCTCGAATGCAATTATGCCTTGCGAATTGCCGGGCGTACTTGCTGTAGAAGCTGCTGTTGTTGTTGTTGTTGTAGTTCCTGCTGCTGGTTCCATCGCTGGCCCGCTGTGATGCAATCGTGATGACGACAAAATAAGCGCGTCAATTATGTCTTCTGCATTGAGGTTAACTGTTCGGCTGCCTCCACTCATTCGCCTTTCGATTGTTGTGCAGCCAGCGCCGTGCGCCGTGCGCCGGGCGTGTTGTTGGGCGGGAGGGAGGAGTGGTGTGCGGCAGGGCAGAGGCCACTTTACTGCATGCAGTTTCCGTAGTTTCCACTTGGAATTCACACGAGTTCGAGTGCGTTTTTAGCGCGTTTCATTCCACTTTGTTTGCCTTTGTGTGTCAATGTGCTGCATGTGTGCGAGTGTGCGAGTGTGCGAGTGTGCGAGTGTGTGTGCTAATGCACCACTTCCTGTTTCATTTTTGCTCGTGTAGTGTGTGTGTGTGTGTGTGCGTTGCTGTGTATTTTATGCGCATTTGACACATATTTCCAGCTGCGGCGCGCCTGGAATTTCGGGAGCTTTGCAGTTGTTTGCCTGTTCTCTGCAAAGGCCGATTGGCATAATTTTGTTGCTTTCGTTTTTGCTGTTGATGTAGGTCTGGATTTTCAGGACAAATCGGCAAATTGAGTAGCTGCAGCTGCAGAAGAGCAAAGCTATGGGCAGTTTTCGAGAGGCATAACGGAAGAACAAAAATTGGCAGCAGCCTCCAATTGAATCGTTTGATAACAACATATGCACTTATTTTGATTTACTTTTGCGCTAATGCTAAAACATGGAGAGAAGGGATGGGTGACAACTTCATAAATGCTATGAAGCAATTTTGGAAAGTGTACAGACAACGAATGAAACTTTCGTGTTAGGCAAATCATTAAGTGGCTACTTCAGAAAATTGGCCCTTGACAGGCTTTTTTTATTATTATAATTATTAGGATTTCGGAGCACAATAAGTCTTTCTTGGTACATCATAGGAATTTACAGTGTTCATAAAAATGTATATTAGAATTAACATTAGCTTTAATAAATTGTGATAAATTAAGTACAATATTTAAGTATGTAACTATATTAATTATAATGACTTATGATATACTAGTAGAAAATTAACAATATAACTAAAGTAGAGGAAAGAGAATTGGGATAAAGTAGAAGATAGAAGAAAAGCGGAGAGTATGAGATTTTTCATTTCCTTTTGCTGCAATTCCCGAAATTTTTTTGGTTGCTAGTGGCAACCTTAAAAATATACTATAACCCAGATGCTCCAAGGCTATTACCGACTAAAAGCTGTTCCGACTGACTGCTTTAATTTTAAATCCCTCTTCGTTTCACCTTCTTCAGATGTTCCTGCTTTTCTCCAGGCTACCTCTCTGACCTCGATGTCTTATGTCAGTTTTGGAAGAGGCTTGAAATTCACTTGTGTAGCCAGTTCCTGAGATCTTTCCAACTATAAGTTACCACAACAGAACTATTTTTCGTTTAGGCATGATTGAGCTTCCTCTATGACTGCCACCCTAACGTAACCCCGAGAAGCAGACAGCACTTTTGAATGCAACTTCGCTCTAACTGGTCCAAATTAATGCTGCCTTAGCTGGTTAACAAGATCCCCATGACCAGACAGAGCCTTAGTTTGATACCCTTCCCAAATTCCAGAAAGAAATTGCTCATACTTCCGAGATCCTAGTCGCACATTCCACTCTAGGCATTGTCATTGAAAAATTGTAAATAATTTGCTCTAACTAATTTTATGTTAATTGCACAAATTTCCTTTGAAATATTTCGTCGCTTTTTCGAATCATTTGCCATAAACTTCGGTTGTTTGTTATTTTCCCTCTCTCGGCGCCCTTCGCTCTTGTTCCTGCCTAATTTGTCCGCATTTCGCTGTTCTCTCCGCACCACTGAGTATCTCTCTCTCTCTCTCTCTCGCTCTCTCTTGGCCTCCTTATGCTCAGCGCACCCAAACTCGTTGCACTTTGCAGACGCAGCTCAAAAGCTCTGTCTTTCCGAGCATAAAGCTTTGCTTATCCGCCACTGCCAAAAAAGCAACTTCCTCATGTAGTAGCAGCAGCAGCAGTGGCTCTGGCCACTGAAATTAATTTTGGCAACTCATGCGTCCAAAGAAGGCGCTGTTACGCGAGCAGCAGAAATTGCCGCTGACTTCAACAACAAAAGGAGCAGCAGCAGTTGCAGCGTTGTTGGCGTAGATACAGCGCAACATTCTATGGCATGCTGGAGTTGCCGGTAGCTGCCGAGCGAACACGCGAAAATGCCGGAAAAGCGCCTGCGCTCTGCTCCTGTTTATGACGACCATTGCCGCATCAATGCCGTTTCGGACAGCGCGGTGCTACTGCAGCTTCTGCTATTGCACTACCTACGTTCGGTGTTCCCCTCCCTGCTGCCCCACACACATACACACACATAGCCAAACAAGCTAATGAGCGCTAGTGGAGAAAATTGGAAAATTTGTTTTGCTTCTTTGATGACGTTTTTGAATTTGCGCTTAAAAGCCGCCCACATTGGATGAGAGGGCGGTGTTGGGGCGGTAAAATCGCGCACATGAACGAAATTGCATATGACGCTTCGTTGACGTGGACATGCCGGAATATTTAGCGAATTTTTTTTACTACAGGGTTGGAGGTTAATGGACGCCATGACAACACGACGGCCACTGGCGTATTTCCGGCCACACACAAGCAGCTTGCGGCAGTTATGTGCTTGCAGCGCTTGAGTGGCTGCGCTTGCAAATTATAAGCAAAAATTGCGCTAATGACGACGACGACGATACTCGACAAAAGTAGCTTAAATTGAAACTTCCGCATTTCACGCTTGTTGCTAGAATAAAATCTCCCTTTGTAATCCGCTCAATCCGTCTGAAGGTTGGAAAGCCACAAACGGCTTTTAAGCAAGTAACTTGCACATTTAGCGCTCGCCACTCACATGCATTACAAGATTAATCCAGTAATTTATGATTTCTTTTAAATGTATGAAAAGAATGGGAACACCACTAACCACATTTTTTAAGACCAGTCAGTTTAACTTTTTCGGTCCAATTAGGTACAGTAAAGCCCCGCTTTGCGACGTTAATTAGTTCCCAAAAAATTCATCGCAAGCGAAACGTCGCAATTCGAATTGCATGGAAGTGTGCTAAAATATTGAATATGCATACGTCCCAATGCTAAATCCAAAGGTTATTTGATCAAAAACAAAACAATTTCCAGTTTATAATAAATTTATTTATTAATACAGAAAATTAAAACTTAGTTTTACGATGCGATGTGAAATAACGAAAATTTATTCGCCCATTTTTTTCGGCACAATGTGAAATGTCGCAAAGCGAGGCTTTACTGTATATTCTAAATGTTGTTATCTATTGTTGATAAATATTTAGCTTTTGAAGTCGTAAAAAATAGTACTGCAATACATACGAATTTTAGAAAATAAATTTTAAAAAACTAAACTCTTCATATCTTTTGCATACCCAAATCTTAACGAAAAAATCGTTCTTGTTTTATTGAAATCGGATGTTACATAAAAATATGAGAGAGGAGATAATTGACTGGCGCCTGGAGGAAGCAATTTGAAAGTGCAAGGTGTTCAGCTCGGTCTGCGTCAGCGTGGCACATGCTTCATGCCGTCTGCTCTTGGGACACAACTGCAACAAAAAAATGTTTTTCCTCTTCGTGAGCATGAGTGCGTCTATCCTGAACTCCTTCATTCGCTGATAAGTTCGCACTAACACTGCGCCGTTTATTTTCTTGTTACTTGGCTTTCCTTTGATGTCTTGTATTTTTTAGTGCTCCATGCGCGGCAGTGTTTCCTGTAATCCTTCTTGGCACGAACTCACGCAAAGGACGACATCGACGAAGGAAATTGCACCTGGGTTGAACGAAGAAGCTGCCAGCGCAGCCGCAGCATAGCAGTGTCGCGAACGGACGCGGAAGTGGCAGATTAAACTTTTCGCACCCCAGTGACTCTCCTCTTAATTGGCAGGTGCCGCTGCAGATATGCACACTCACTCACTCACACATATGCGTTCAAGTGTTTATGTGTGCATGTGGGGCAACGTTTTTGCGTGGTTCAGTGCTCACAAACTAAGTATAAGTTAAGAATTTCATTTAAATATTGTGACAATCTCTCAAGAATTCTCACTATCCTGAAAAAGCAATTAAACTTTGCAGTTTTATAGTTCTAGGATTGACAGGTTCGGTAGGAGAATGAGAAAAAGTGAAGCTGGCATTACGAAAGTGTTGCCTATTTTGTCTTAATTTAAAATTTTGAAAAGACAAAGCAATTTAAAAGCGTTCTGTGTACCGGCATTAATCTATAAATAATTTTGTATTAACTTTTGGCTCTCATTCTTGGCTTTCATCCTTCATATGAGTCCATTTGATAAGGACAGCTTAAATTTTCTAGATGACAATTAAAGTCTAATACCATACAGATACGGTTATTGAACAAATTTGTAGGTCCCTTTAGCTTTTGCCAATATAAGATGAGCACACAAGAGTTAATGAGAAAACTGAAACTGTTACGCCAGATATACTTTTTATCCAACACATAGAAAGATTTAATATATCAGCGATTTGTCATGTAGGTAGTGTATCGAATAGTTTAATTTTAAGAACAAGTTAAAGAAAATTACGTATTTATTCTATAAGTAGCGTATGAACGGAATTGAGAAGCTTTATAAGGGCAACGAATACTCTAGAAGAATATCAAATTCCTTGTAGGGATAGCGCCACTGTAACTTCTCGCATCATTGGCCGAGCACACAGGGACACTGCGGCATCATAGTTTATAAAGCACGGCAGTATACATCGAAATGTTTCTAAATTGCTTGTCGCATAGGTTCAGCAATGCTCTGATTACCATTCTCTTCATTTATTTGCACTAAATTTCGATCTCTCGTATCCTTTTTACAGTTTATTGTCAATGAATTATATTACTTTGCCAATAATATTAGAAAATGAGTTCGATTTGAGAAATTCCCAATGGCTCCGGCAAACACACGGATATCTGCCAATCAAAAAAGGAAGTACCTACTGACTGTAAAATTTTCAACACGATGAAAATCAGTTTACTAATGCATGCATTGCGAGTAATTTCACCAAATCTGCACTCTGAGCGCTTTGCTTTGATTGCATTAAATGCATTTAAGAAACATTTAAATATTCGATTTTCATTTTGAAACACCTTTGAAGGCTTTGCAAAATTATTTAATACAAAGAATTTTCATGCATACACAAACACACACAAATGAACACAAGCGAGCACACAAACACGTGGCAAATGGCATAAAATGGAGTTTTGTGGCAAAGGCTTGCCTAGACCAAACACGCGCTCACACACAGACCTCTACACAGCAAAGGTGAATACTTATAAATTACGTATAAACCGCCTACCAAACGATGACACCTTCCTCTCTCCGCAACACACAGCTCTACCATAACACACTCAACCACACATAAACACACACTCGTTAACGCACACGCAAATGTACAGTGCCGTCTTTCATTAAAGGCCAGCATCAATCCGAGCCAAGGGCTCCCAAATTATAAATGGTCCAAGTACTTGTTTGAAAGAGGTTAACGAGCAAATATATTTACACCTTTTTGTTAAGTGCAATACTAACATATTTTAACAATGTAAATTGTCAAAAAATATCCTCAACGAGAAAAAAGAAACGTCCGAAGAAATTTGAATTCGAATTTATGAAAAGTAGAAGGTTTGGTTTGGCTGTAAAATAACCCAGAATGCATAATAATTAAGAATACATCTACATATGTCTCATATCCGAATTTTTTTAAAAATAGTGAATATTAACTTTTTGCATTGTTTTTAAAAAACTAAAAATAGATGTTTCAGATTGCATGTTTCCATTTCTAAAATTGCTCTGCGAAATATTATTATTCTGTTGAAGAAAGGGCACCATATATCTGAAGACGGCACTGCAGACAGCATCCCTACAATGCAACGTTTTTAAGTTTGTGTGCTTCTGCGTGTTCGCCTGTTTGGCTGTGTGTATGTGTGTGTGAATTCGTAACGTTTTTGCAAAAATAAATAGTTTTTTTTAATTTCATTTTTTCTTTCTGGCTGCATTTTAAATTAGGAAGTGGCAAAGCGAAACCAAGCAAGGCTACGTAAAGGCATAGTATGTTAGTGTGTGTGTGTGTGTGTGTGTGTGTGTGCCTGTCGATGGGTGTGTGTGCGTTTGTGTTGCACTTTATTGCGATGGGCGTGCGACAGATATAATTAATGGTTTGAACTTTTGCCTGGCATTTCCGGCGGCTGCTCTATGACTGTGCATATTTGCTTATGTGTTTGTGTGTAAGTGTAAATGTGTGTATGCAAATACCGTTGCAAATTTATATAGTATATATGACAGCGTGCACATTTCGGCAAGTGCTGCATCGCAGCATTTCTTGCTTGCTTGCAGCCTTCCTTCACCCGCCTTCTCTTCGCCACCAACTCGCCGAGTTGACTCAGAGTCGAGTCGACTTTTTATTGCAGCTTAGAGAGGAGCGCGCACAAGCGTATTTTAATATGCGCTTAAAATGTTGTTGACCTCAATTTCCGGTCCTGCTGCTGTGCTGCTGTTGCCGCTATACCAGCTCCGTTGCTGCTGTTCCTGCTGGTGCTGCCGCTTATATCGTCGGATAGCTGACATTAAATTGAAATTTAAAGGTGTTACCCGGAATTGGGCCGGTTTTGTGGCATTTTTGGTCAACGCGCAGCTCAACGCTCAAGCTGAAAACTGCTTTAGCAACGCCGCTCAACTCTGGAGATTTTTAGAGAGCGCTCCACTGCACGAACTGCAGTAGTGGCCAGCAGAGGGGGCAGCAGCAGCAAAAAGTAAAAGTGTTTAGGGCTGAGTACTCTTGCAAACTTTTATTAATTTTAATTAAAAGCGCTTGTGCGGCCGGATTAAATTGTTTATCGACACAGCAGCGCAGGTGTTGGTGGGCCGCACTACACTGCCACTCCGCTTGTAGCTGCGTGCTCCTTGCGCTCGGATAGCTGGACTGCCACTCTTCCCAACTGCACTCGGTCCGTTTTTGCAGCTGTCTGCTGCCTTCAGGGCTGTTGTGCTGCTGTTCGCTGGGTAAATTATGTCCTTATTTATTGCCAATAAGCTTGATTTTCTTTAATTTGCACAAATTAAGGATGGCTCAATGTCCTTACGACCAATATTGACTTGAAAAAGTTTTTTTGGAAAATGAAATTTCAAGCACATGCTAATGGGGCCTTCACCTTTTCTCCATAGCTATGTACGAGCGGAAGGCTTTATATAAAGTTTTTTTTTTGTGAAAAGTTTCTTTATAATATTTTGTTCGAAATGTTGAGATATGTATTGCTCACTTTGTCAATATTTCGATAAGCTTCAAGTTGCTATCTAAGCAGCAAATATCTATAATTTTATGTGAGATTTGATAGAAACGTAATCGTCAGATAACTAACTCATTTCAGTCTTCAAAATTCGACCCTAAGTAAACTAACTCTACACGGCAAATATTGTGTTCAATAGTTAAATAGTAAATGGCAAATTTTAAAGAACAAGTGGCCTCTTGAGAATGTTTAATGCTGCGACAAACAACTTTTTCATACCAAATTTGAAGATTCACTTTTTCAATTCACTTAAAATCATTAAATGTAAAAAAATATTTGCTGTTAGTTCTTATGGCTACCAGTTTCTTCGTGGCACGATGTCGACTTCTGTGAAAATGTTTACAATTTTACGCTTTGAAATTTCGAACCTTTAAGGAATGGAACCAAAAAATGTAGACGAAGCGTTGAAAGCACAAGCTTCTAGAGGAAACTGTTTTGAAGAGCCGAGAATGTAAAGGTTTTTCGTCAACAGCAGCCCTGGCTGTACTTGCCACTGCAGCACTTTATTACGAGCTGAGTGAGATCGTAAAGGAGTGCCATCGCAAGGTAGCAACGCCAAAGCGCGTCATAAACAATAAAAGCAAATCCCTTAACGTGCGTCAGAAATGGGTTAACACAATCCCCGGACAGAGTGGTCGATAGTTGGAGTTGCGGCGAAAGAAGGACGCCGGCAAGAAGGACGATAAAAAGCGCTCAATGCTGCCGGCCATGACAGCAGTTGCAATCAGCCAATGTAAACATGTGCAAGTGTCCATTCGGATAATATTTTCGCGCGACTTTTACGCTTTGGCAGAACTGTTTGCCTTGGCTGGCAGACCCGTGAAATGCAGAAGAAGAAAACGGAAAATAATGCGGCGCATTGCAGCTGCCATTTTTGCAGCAACTTCAATGTTTCGAGAATTGGCAAGGGTGAAAAGCAGCGAGAGATCGAAGGAATGTGGCAGTAAAGGGTGAAATTTCATAAACATGTGAGCAGAACTTTCTACTTCGTGCTACAATATGATGCAATACATTCCAGAAGTATTAACGGCGAATTCACTGCAGCTATTTTCACAAATATAATTCGAAATTTAAAGACAAGTTTATTGCTCGTCTGAAACGCAATAAAATTAAGCATGCCAGACAGAAATCGATTAATTAAAAATTTATATTTTTAATTTTAATGGCATATTTTACGCACTTCTGCCTAATTGCATGCTTGAGAAGTGTGATTTACGACTTTGAGCATGTTATCTGCAACATTTTATGGACTTCAAATTAGCATATCAAGCGGCACGCGCATCTGTGCGTGTGCGTGTGCGTGCGTGTGTGTGCGAGTGGGATAAATGCCATTTACATGTTAATTTTTATGAGGTGTCGGAAGCGCACATTTGAGGCCAAGTGCCAAACATTAAGCATATGCGTGTGTTTGCGTGCTCACAGCAATTACCACACACACACACAGACACGAAAGCGCAGAAATACAAACCCAGACGCACACATGCATATACACAACAAAGGCAACAGCCTTTAGCTTTTATAATAGAAAACATCTTTGACGCTTTGAGTGCTTTTTTATGTGCAATCTCAAAATACGATTCTCATAATTGTATCAATTGAAAATTTTTTTAAATTCAATTTTGGCAATTTTTCTTCCAAAGTGTTTATTATTGTTCGCTAATTGATTATGAGCATATGCATTTTCATATTTTTGGTTTTTCATAAATTCTTTATTGCTGTGTTTATTGGATATTGCTGTTTTTTTATTGAGACGAGCTGTTATTGTTCTTGTTAAATCAATCGCCAAGCATCATTAGTGTATATATTAAAAGTCGGTTTTACGATTCATAAAGAGAATAATTCGCTAAAAATTCAACAAATACTCAGTTTCTGTTTGGAGCTTTTTCATGTCTGAAAATTCATCATCGCCTCGATTTGGCTACTGTAAGATAAAATTCTAAATTGTTCGACAAAGCTTTAATAAACGTAACATCTGGCAAATCAAACGTTTTATTATAAATGTGAAAACATTAAACTCAAGCATTGTCAATTCTTAGAATGTGTTCTTTTCTGTTACGTAACGCAGCTATGAGTTGGCAATTTTCTTGATGGATTCTAAAGCAGATATAATTTTAAGAAACTTAAATCTCTCAAACTAGTAAAATTAAGATATTAAAGAAACAGCTTTTTCTAATTTGTGATTTTCTAGCATTTAAATTGTGTAACACTCGTAAAATTATAATTCAATACTTTATGTCTGATAGCTATTCTCATATTGTGTTGACTCCTTTTTCGGGCATGTATTCGTATTTCGATGTACTCAATTTCTCATTGACTTCTATCATTGGAGGCTGTCAACTGCTGAAGCAAACTTAGCAAGATGCACTTGCACAATTCCATTGAGAGTGAATGCTTTTCAGTGGCAGTGCACAATAAACATGCTCGCATTCAAATTCTATTACTGCCCTACACAAGAAAATTACGCATACGCCATGTGGGACCGTTTCAAATGCCATTGCCATCCCCTTTAGTAGCTGCATGATGGCGCGTGTATGTGCTTGTGTGTGTTCAGCAAATAAATCCTTGGAATTGCCATTAAATTATGGAATGAACATAGGCAACCTGGCTTTAGCGCTTAACGCATGCGGCCAATCTCTAACACACGCACAATATTGCTAAAGCACTTTATGAGTAGCGCAGGCCAAATTTTTGACCGTCTGCAAACAGCGGAGTTCAAAGCTGCACCGCAGCGGGGCGCATTAACTAAATTACAAATTTCACATGCGCGAAATAACACTAGCATAGTGCTAACAACAACAACAACGCATACCAGAGTGATAATAGCCACATGCAACAAATAGCGGCAGCAGCCAAATAAAACAATTTTCACACGCGAAATTAGAAATTAAAGCGCATTGCAAAATCGATGCTGAGATATTTCATGGCGAGTGCACGCCACAAAGCGTCAACATGCAACAGAGGCAGCCGCCACCCGCCAGCCACACACGCCAAGCCGCAAAGTGTCAAATGCGCATTGCTCTCATTCCCACAAGCGCTGCCCACGAATCTTTCTGCGTGTGTGTGTTTAAGTGCGCGTGTGTGCGGCCGGAAGCGCAACATATGCATGCCAGTGGCCAGTGGCCAGCGGCTAGCTGGCAATAACACAACTCACTGGCATGGAGTGCGCTTCACTGAATAAGATCATAAGCGTTATGCGGTGCGGACACCCCGCCGCCGTGCGCCCGCTAATGGAAAGTTGATATCATGCAAATATGCAGTGGCATGCAGCTGAGCCACGCCCCCAACCAACAGCGACAACTAAACTCTGCAATTACAACGACATGCATATGCGAGCAAACTAGCGGCCATTACGAGTGTGTCCTTGCAATGTTGCTCCGGCCGCCTGCCGCCTCCCCTCGTTTTGCGCACATCAGCGAATTAAATCGCATGCATTCAAATCGCCTTTAATTGAACTTAGCCAAATTGCTTACGTATGCTCTTTGTGCGGTTTACAATTTCGAAACGCAAATTGGTGTCCGTATGAATGTGTGCACATGTGTTGGTATGTGTATTTGTGTGTATAATAGTAGCTATATTAGCGTGAAAGCTGCTTACGAAATGCACCCCCAAATATTCTGTATTAATTTCGCTCTACTCTTTGTCTAAGTCCGCTGTACGGTCCCCGACCAAATCGAAGGTTGACCGAGAGCGGTGACGGAATGCTGACGGTGCATTGTTTTCGTTGGTGACGTAGAGTAGACTTAAGTATTGAATATTATGATTAATTTAGATTAAATTTAGTAGTTTTATAATGCTCATAAGAGCCAAACGACTGTATTGGGAACAGTGGCGGACTAAGGCTAAAGCGGGCCCTAGGCAACCTTGTAATTTCGGGCCTTTTTTCAGTCATTACACATACATACATACTTTGCGTTTGGTAGTTTGGTTTTAAAGAAAAAATTTTTTTTAAATAATATGTATACATGTGCAAAAACTAAATAAACATAATTTATTCAAACAAACAAACATTAATATAATTCATTAAAACAAACAAACATTAATATAATTCATTAAAACAAACAAACATAAACAGAATTCATTAAAACAAACAAACATAAACATAATTCTTTAAAACAAACAAACATAAACATAATTTAAAAAAAAAACAATAATACTTAAACAAATGTACTCAGATTGATTAGTTATATTGATTAGTTATTATTTTGATAAAAATCCATAACATTTCGGGTATGTTAACTCAACTACTCATAGATGTATCGTAATGAATCAGTTGACAAGTTTACGTAAACGAATGAACATAATGGACTACCAATCGAGCCGATGTGAAATAAAATGCAAAACGAAATAAAACAACGTAACTGTGCTGTAAATTTAACAGAACTTGCATTTGAGCGAATATGTAAATTGTACTAAATAAGTGATTGGTGTACCATTGTTATTTTCATGTCGTTCCAAATTTGGTACAATTATACCAACATTTGTATCCCTGTCACAGTTGTATAAACTAAAAGCACACACATTGTTATGCTCTTTCATTTAGTCGTCAATAAGAGAGCGAGAGACAGCACCTTTTTTTCAAATTCACTAAAAAAAAATTAAAATGTTAATGACGCAAATTGCAGTTCTCTCTCTTCCTCAACTACACAAATGCAAATCATTTTTGTGCACCTCTGCTCTTCATGCATAATCGGAGTCAAAAAACATAACGCTCGAAATATATTTCCATGCAAAATGTATGAAAAAAAATATATTTATAAATGTAATGTAATATCAGGGTTAAATAAAAATTAATTATAGAAATTACAAAATTTAAAACCTACTTTTCGGGCCCCAAAAATTACGGGCCCTAGGCACGTGCCTAGGATGCCTAGGCCTTAGTCCGCCCCTGATTGGGAATAAGGTGTTAAAATAATTTATATCTGAAAGATTTATATTTGGCGCTTTATCACAAGTCGATTCAACAGCACGGCTCTTCCCAGCGGCAGGTGCACGAGTTTTTAGGTTCTTCAACTCTAATATCGAAAAGTTTCTACTACAGCTATACAAATTATTAACTTCAGTTGATTAAATGTATTTTAAAAAGGTTGACTTTGAACTATTACAACATTAATTTTGAAAGTGGTAGCCGAAGCTCAACTATAAAAATTCTAGATAAACACTGTCTGCAAATTTTCTTCAACAAAAAGAATTAAAGTTCGTCCAAGCAGAAATTTTTCGATAAATTATATTGTTAACAAAATTTAATTTTTGTGTAATTTTTCAGTTAGCTTAAAGTCACCATTAGGATAATATGTCACCTTTAAAGCCAAAGTTCTTGCCCGCGGCTCAAGCGAATTTTATCTTATAAAATAAAAATGCGCGTTAAATATTTCTTTTGCAAAACAATCTATAGCATTTCTTTGAGGTTATTTTTTTTCTTCATGATGAAAGTAAGTGTGCAACTATCTGCATATGAGTTGGAGTTCATAAGCTAGCGTAAGCTTATAGGTTGCGACATCAGAAAAGGCTAAAGTAGCTTCCGCCTAAACTGAAAATTCCTCCTACATGCACACGATGTCAATATAAAACTTTCGAAATTACGAAACATAAAATCGCAAGCTGCTTCTGCTTCCACTAAACTATTTTTTTCAACTTTTAGACGCAGAATTTCGCATATTCGTAGAGCTTTCTAATAGCGCTGCTGGCCTTCCTTTCACTCCGCGGCGCTTGCTCGCTTTTAACGCTCGAATCATTCAACTTACAAAGTGTATGGAATTAACAGATGCCCGCATTATCCTTGCGATGTTGCGCCACTTTCAGCCAAACAACGGAGCTGCCTGCACCGCGACTGACACGCAAAGGCTACTGAACTCCAACTTCTACAGCAGCCGCACACAAATAAATAAATAAATAAGTTTCTTTTGGTTTGGTTGCGCAGAATGCACCTTTAGCTTGTTGCTGCTGCTTTTGTTGTCATTCTTGTTGGTGTTGTAGTGGTTGTTGTTGTATCCGTTTTGCGCTCAAATCTCAACGACCCAATTTCGAATTGGGTTCGTGTTTAATTCCTAAAGTAAATTTGCCAGCTTCTGTTCTGCTTTTGTTTTTGTTTCTGCTTGGGCGCTTTTTTTTGTATGAGTGTTGGTGCTAGTGTTTGTATTGCCGCTGTCTTTTGTGGTATATAATTACGGTGACCAACCGTACTATATTATATAGAACAGTACTCTATTTTAAGCCGATGTTCTATACGATATATTTTGTTATAAAAAACATGGAAATGTTCTCTATTTTAAAATGTGTTCTATATTTGTTCTATATTTGATAAAAAAAACTTTTAAAATGGAATATAGACCGATATATCATTGAATATCTTAAAGGCACCACCCTGTATACAGTTTACTGTGTAAACTGTTTTTTTTTTTTATTATAATTATAAGTAGAGCTCGACCGAACGCACGGTCTCGGTTTTGGTTACCGAACAGTTTGGCCAAAAGGTTCGGGTTCGGTCTCGGCTCCTAAAATGCCGAGTATTTAGCCGAACAGTTGAGAAAAAAATCGTATAGTTTTACACAAAATTTTAATTTTGTAATAAAAATTTTTATTGATTTTTCATAAATCAGATGTTTAATGTATTTATACCTCGAATGAACTAAAAATGTATGCATTTGTTTTCATTTAACACACATTTCATCTATTTCTAAAGGTTCGGTATCAGTCTCGGTCTCGGCCGAACATTAAAAAAGAAGCCGAAGTTCGGTGTCGGTCTCGGCCAAAATTTCGGGTTCGGTCGGGCTCTAATTATAAGTTATTTTGCAACATGATCTCATATGTTTGAATACAAAATAAATTTTTAAAACATTTGCCATTTTGAAATTTTTTGCAAAAAAAAATTTATGTTGGTGGTGTGTACTCTATTTTCATTAAAAAAATATGGTCACCGTACATATAATACACACAGCCACATTCAGATGTACAACGCTGCTCGCTGTTGGTTGTTTGGTGTTGTCATTTTTGGCAGCAGAACGTGCAAAGACTGCGCAAAACTACTTAGGCATGCCCCTGCCCCTTGCCTTGGTCCAGCTCCTACTCCACACCGACCCGCCAAGGTAACACTCTTAATTTGTTGCACGTCTATGAAAACAGTTGTCATTTTATATTGTTGTATTTTTTTCACTGAGGGTTCACTGCTCCGCAGTCTTTATTTAGGCAAACGGGCAGGCACTTCTGACAGCTTCAGCATCCACAGAGGAAAAGTAGTGCAAACGGCAACACTGCGCTTGAACAAAACCGAACAACCTGACGGCCTGTTCTGATGTGCGGTCAGATAAACATCAGATATGTATGTATGTGTGTTTGGTTGTGCGCCACACGCTTTTGTACCTTACCACTCTGCCATACTATGCCAAATATTCATTAGAATTATTTTAACCATTCTTGACACTTTTAGAACTTTCATACCATTTATATCGAAACAAAATGTTTCAGGTATTTTTAGCAAACAAATCTTCTTCGTAGGCTTGAATATTTATCGAAGAAAACTTACAAAGTTTACTTATACAAATTAACTTTTAAAACATAAACAAAATTTTAGCCACCTTTTCATGTCAAAATATTATATTAATTATGTATAAGAAATAGAGAGAAATAAGGAGAAGAGAAAAAATACTCACTTAACTATTCTATTTGGCACTTACGGCCTAAAGTTTCGTTGAATACGTTTGAAAAACAAAAAGATATAAGAAACGTAGAACTCAAAGTTTTGTCAAACAAACGCAGAAAATAGATTAAGGCCGACGAAAATTTATTATAAAATGTTATTCAGAATCGAACATTTCAAGTTACAATTATAACTTATTTATGAGCTCGGACTAGTTCATGAGACCGAAAGCATTTTATTTGATAGATTTAAAAATTATTCAGGGTTCTTTCTTAAATTGTTTCGCTATAGAAAAGAGTAATTAAAGTTATTAAAAAATGTTTTAATTGAAGAAAATCAGATGCTGCCAACGTATATGACAATATACGAAGCGGTTTATTATTGGGTTAAAAAAATTTACTATTCACAGAAGACAGCTAGAAAATTTTAAACAAAAACCATATGTTACCCAAGAAAATAACGAAATTAGCTTAATTCTAAACGATTATAACGCATTAGAAATTTTTCTGAATATGCTTGTATGATTTTGTTGCAATTATGATTCTTTTCAAAATATTTCTTTTGTTAATTAAATTCATGACATGTCGATAGCAGGTACTTGAAAGAACCAAATAATCGATTGATTGGTCCGAACTAGAATTTTGTATATGTATTTACAACATTTCAGTCGAACGTATGAGCTACACTCAATATAATCACTCATACGACCCGAGTTAGGTTGGTTGCCCTTGTTCAATGGTTGCAATATTTTCTTAAATTTGACTTAAGCTGAAACTTCTTTCAAAAAAATAGTAACTTCAGGAAAGTAACTCCTACGCTCCACCAAATGGATGTAGGTTGATCGAGGCGTGGTAGCAAAACGGCACTCAGTGTTAATTTATAGTCAGTGACTAGCCACATAAACCAACAACCGAGACTCAGCCAGTAAACTTCTCAGAAATTTTTTTAAAGTGTTTGAACAAGTACGGAGGTGTACGGTTTTTAATTTAGAAAAAAGCAGTCAAGTGCGAGTCGGGCTCGCTCACTGAGGGTTCCGTAGCAGAAATACCCTTTCTATCGTTCGAAATTAGTTTCCCCTTGCCCGTCTGGCCATAAAATTTTTTACATTTTGACCTACATCTTCGAAACCAATTCACCTGAAAATATGAAAAAAATATTTTTGGAATCCACGGACGTAGCCCTTTCTAACGATACCCCACAATATGTAAACAACAATAATTTTTCGCTAAGGAAATTTTTTCCTATGGTAATCTTAAATAAAATTTAAAAAAATAGAAAAACAAATAAATCGAAAAAATCTGCAGTTTTCCAGTAATCTATGACTAAAGACCTACTAACTCTGATTTTATCAAAATTTTAGCTTAAGAAATGTAGAAACCCAGGGGGGGGGTATGGTAATTTTTTCGACATTTTGTGCTATATCTTCGAAACCACTTCACCGAAAATTATAAAAAAAATATGTTTGGAATCCATGGACGTAGCCCTTTCTAATAATAACCCACTCGATATAAACAACAAAATTTTTTTTCTGAGGGGGTCATCTTAAATTAAAAAAAAATAAAACAATAAAAAAATCGAAAAAAGCTGCACCCTTATGGTAATGCGTGATAAAATACCTAGTTACTCCGATTTTATCAAAATTTTAAAAGGTCGTTTTATATACACACTCCCAAAACAAAAGTGACCTTATAAGTGTTCCCGTTTTTTCCCTTTTAGGGGAACGGATCCCTAAAAAACAAGGAAAAGCAACATTGTCTTCAAAATTACAAACATATTGATTGGAAAAGATATAGGTACCACGGAGGTGAGGTGTTGCCGGCGTAGCGCTTTGTTGAAGAGTGAGAACTGCCTCTCTGCAGAAGAGCAGGACAACCGTTCACTGTGATTGGAAGCTGCACAGTGGGCAGAACTGACTTAAACAAAAGGTTTGCTACATTTTGAGAGAAAACAATTCATGAACCATTTTATGCGCCTTAAACTAAAAGTATTTTCAATAATAAATATCTTTCAGAAAAGCTCACTTACTTAAACGGTCAAAACAATCCCTTATTAATGTACGACCTGGCGTATGTTCGATGCGAGCGCCTTGCGAAATGCCAAGCATTGCCAGTGCCTCCTCTACTTGGTCCTGCCATTTGAGGAAGAGCCTTCCAAGCCATATCCACTCCCATAAGTGTTACCAGCGGGGATGGGCTCAAAGCTCTTTTCTATAGAAAAACACTAAAAAAGCATCAGTCGAATTAATGCCACATGGACAAACAAAAAAAACTCTCCTAGCATACTCAAAACATAAGGGAACAACTAACTACAGCTTATAAAAATAGTATTATAAATTTTATGGAATTGATCAAGAAACGTTAATTTGGATATGAAATCTCGTAGCGTGAAGGTAAACTGCCAACTTTAAAGCTAATACGAACAACTGCCCGGAATTGCATCACGTGATCCTAATTTTTTTCAGTGTTGTCGTTAATAGATCAAAGTGAAAATAAATAATGAGCGCGCCACGCAGCGCAAAAGCCTGTTCCAGCGACAGACAATCTCAAAGAAGTTGCGCGCCGCAAGTAGTTCATAATTTTTCCTAACCGCTTGCTTCCTTCCGCGCTGGCGAAAATGTGCTGACAAATTTGTATGCATTTACTTCCAGTCCGTAGTCAAAGTATATTTCATATTTTCGACCAACATAATGACAGCAAAAACTTGAAGCAAGCAAAAAAAAAAATTGCATGAGCTTCGTTGAGTTGCGGCAAAATGCGTCGCTTTTTGTCAGACAGGACGTGCTTTCATGCCGAAGCAAAACTTCCAACATAGCAAAAAGTGGAAAATGCATTATGACATCGTTATTGAGCGTTTATAAACACAATTTTTACCACCCTCCCTCCTCCCTTTTGACATTTGAGACACGAAAATTTTGCAGCTACCACAGCACAATGAAAAAGTTCATTAAAAGGATAAAGATCCGGCAACGCTGTGCCGGATTGCCAATGCGGCTATAGGCGGGTGCTGTTGTTGTTGCCATCGTTGTTGTTGCTGTTGCTTCTGTGGCAACAAAATTGGTAATTGTAAATTATGTTGCACGCACACACTCGGCATATGGAAGCGCAGGAAGGAGCGGCAATTGCTTTTGATTGAAAAACATGGCGGGCGAGCAGCGGAGCGGAGCGGAGCGGAGCGGATCGCGATCTGCAATTGCTGATTCATAAATGCGATAAAGGGCGAAATATATTTATGCGCACAATTCCTGCTGGACACGTCGCGATAAATCACTCGTTCGATGTTGCATGTCCAGCGCGCACAGCATGCCGCATGCCACAAGCCGCATGCCACGCTGCGAATGTGTGTCATGCTGCTGCAGCCTGCAGCAATAGCAAACAGCAACAGCAAAGAATGCAACATCATATTTTATGCAAGTGTGTGTGTGTGTGTGTGTGTGTTAGTATGTGTCTGTCACTCGCTACTGCGTGAAGTTGATAAGAGGCCAATGGCTTTTAATTGGCCAGTGACAGCGGCATGCAATTACCAGCGCCCAGAGCAGCCGATCGAAACGTGCCTGAGGTATTTAACATGCCAGACGACTCACGACTCCCCACTTCACCCACCCTCATGCAAGTGTATTATTAAAGTATTGTAGCGCTGCTTGAATTTGCAACGCGACGCTCTTGAATTGCAGCCGCAGCCTCCTTCTCCTCACCCTCCTTAAAGCGAGCTTACGATACAACAACATTTTTAATTATTTCGACACAAAGTCGATGATTGATGATGATGTGGCAGCTTTGTTAACCAAAAATAAACTTTTTTGAAAGATGAAAGCAGAAATTTGTCAATGCTATCTATGGATAAAAATGCCACAAAAGGAGTTTATTGGAAGGCTCACAAAAATATACCTACTTGTAGGAAATGTTGTCATTTCATGTTATTGGTTATAATTGAGTCATTTTACGCCGTTGCAGTAGGGATTTACAAATACGTTAAAATGCGCTTGTTTGCAATTTCATATACGAAAGCTGCTGCCATGCCAAATGTGCACACACATACAAACACTTGACTAAACCCCAAAAAATATCGCATGAGAAAGCATTATAATTTCGAAAGATAAATTTCGAAATTTCTCATGATATATTTTGTTAAAAAGTTCAATACTTTTGTAATATCTGTATTATCCCCATAGCTCAAGGGCAGAGTTGTTTTTATAAGCATTTTATTAACTTCACTTCAGGTTTGTAGGTTTGTAGTCCAATCTAGTAATCAATTTTTCACCCACTTCCCGACTACTTAGAGATCTGAATCTTTGCAGACATGCGTAAACATGCTGACAATGCATGAATCAGTCATCAAAATATTAAAATTATTATTTCCAATGTTGTTTGAAATTATGCTAGAAATAGTGCTAATAATACCAAGAGCCTGATCTCTAATTGATGAAGTATTTAATAAATAAATAAATAAATAAATTGCCGCGGTGGCTTAGTGGACAAGTGCTTGGTCTCTTCTGTGGGAGGCCTGGATTAAAATATCGCATACTGTCAAAATTTTGTCTGTTGTGTTTCCACAAATATTTGGTGTTTTCAACAACAATATAGAGATAGAATATGTAGAAGAAAACTGCCCGTGAGTAAACGCGTAGGAAAAGAGCAAAGGGGAAGAAATCATAATTATCAAGGAAAACTTTTCGTCTGAAATTTGAGACTTACAGCTCTATTTCTGGGGCAATCACAGAACCCACCTTCAATCCATTAAAATTTATACCTTTTCATATTCGGAACAGAATTCAAAAACTCGACTTATGTATATCAAACGCAAAAACAAATTGTTATTGTCGCATTAGGAGGCCGTTGCAAAACATGAATTATTCCGAAAAAAGTGAAAATTTTTAAATGATCATCATGTTGGAGGATTTGTTGCTTGTCTTCTTGGCCAATATGCCCCTACATATGAGTGTGCCACCAGCACTATACGTCTATTTGTAGTCGCATACTAAGTTATAGGTCAATCGAAAAGACATGGAATTTTTATAAAAGTATGGTTTTGTTAAGAATTTTTCCAATAATAATGTTAGCTTATATAAACAAGTTATCTGAGTTGAAGCTTTATCGCTGAAAATTGCATCATTCCAATGCTTAAATACGTAAATTTGAATTTTACAGATCTGTTGGAGATATTTTATGAAATGTAAAACTGTTGTAGTTTTTAGAAATTTTGTACAGCAATGCAATAAATTCACGCTTTAAGCACTTTCGCACAGAAGAAGCTACCACCACTTGAATTCTATGGCCATAAAGCTCCACCAGGCCACAAGCATAAATGAGGAAGAAGAACAAGTGACAGCATGGCAGACATATCAAAATCGAAATATCAGTTTGTGCTACGATTTTCCACTAAAATACAATACACAAAAAATGGCGTTTACACATTGCAATGCAAAAAGGAAGCAGGCGACGGAGCTCATTGGACGCAGGACTGGAAAGGATCCATGCTGCGAGCGATGGCAATGAATGATAAAAGCAGACGATAGCGAAATGTTTGATAGGCCTCACGCATGATAAAAAGTAAATAGAGAACGGCGAAGTGGTATTATTTACTCTTTTCGTTGTTGTTGTTGTTGTTGTGGCAAGTTGCTTTATCAAAAAGAAGACCAAGAGCGCATCAGCCACGGCAGCAATATTAACAGCAGCAGCAACGAAAATACCCAAATATGCTGCCACTTGAGATGCACACGCCGATACAGGCGCATGGACACAGACACTTACGCCTACACACAAACACGCCGAACAAAGTAGTTTAATATGGCGTGGCTATGAATCGACCACAGTGCCACCACACTGCAATACCCCCAAAAATGGGACACAAAACACAGAGCACGAAGCACGGAGGAGCACCTTAGGCGGCAACCCATGGAAGTGTCACCGCCAGGCAGACACGGACAAGCCTCAGAATCGATTTAGCAGCAGCGACACAGGCACACACACACTACCATGAGCGTAGACAAGGAGCAGCAGGGGCAGATTTTCCTCTTATAATTTCCATATGCCAAGTTCCGATTCACTCCCGGATTTCCAAAGTGATTCCCACCGAAGATTTTGCTTTTTCTCTTGAAACATTGTAAAATCTTCAAAAATATGAATTAAAATTTAATCAGAAATTCAAAGCTCAAGTAGTCATTGCTTATGCCTTACTGTTGTGCAGCAATGAGGAAATATGAGTAATTCAACAAATTTATGGCTATATATAAATATATAAAATATAATTTGTTGCAGTTGCGTATAGATTAATCAAATTATTTTAGTAAGGGTAAATCTTGGCAAGTCCTTTGATGGAATCCCTCGTCACATTGTAAAGACTTCAAATATAAATAGCATGGCGCCGTGGCTGGACAAGTCTTCGTCCCTGATGGGTGGAGTCGCTGATTGTAGTTCCCAGCCGACTCATACTATCTAAAAAAAAATAAACTTTGTTTTTTTGCAAACGGTGCCATCTCTCGCGAGCTAGCTAGTAGCTATCCGAGAGTATATCTTGCTTTGCCATGATCAAAGAGCATCTCACAAAAAAAGCAGCCTAATAATGCTTCTCGTTCCAATACGGCTATAAAATAAATGTGCAGATCCTGTTAATATCAAAATGCTCTAAATAGAACAAGTTCATAAAGGATAATGCCTAAGCCTCGTTCACGGGCTGTAGCATCAATAATTTGTTTTTTACTTTTGTTTATAAAGATAAGGAATGATTTCGAAAAGATGAGACTGTTTGGGATCAAACCAGCGACCTTACGCATCAGTGAGCGGGCGACTCCGTAGCAGCATTATTAACCGGAAAAAGTATTCTGACGTTCTTATGAACTTAATTTTAGTGGCGTATCATGTGATAAAAGGTGATTAGGTAAATAGTAAAGGTTCTAAATTATGATGAAAGGATTGGTAATCTAAGTAAAATCGCAATGTTAATATTCGCAACAGATATTTAGGAGCAACTGATTCTGCAACAAGCTTGATTATTGGTTATTGCTCGAGATTAAGAGTCAGCGTTGTCAGTGATATACATACGAGTATGTACATCTTTTCGAAAGTAGTAATCAGTTACACTCCCCTATAAAGAAATCTACATACGCCCAGACACACAATGCAGGCAATCATTTATTTAATAAATGATATACACCAACGCACATGGATGTGCCGATGTGTGAGTGTAGTCGTGCGCCATCCAATGTCACAGGAAGTGTGTTGGCGCACACACCAAATCGAACTTTGTTCGGTCCCAGCTGCGGCTTTTAAAATTTCAATTCATTTTCAATGTATGCTCAGGCATACGCATTCAACGCACGCACACTCACACTCACACACACACTCTCGCATATAAGTTGTCATATTAAAATGCGAAAGGACAATGGAGTGGTGTTTGTGTGCATGGCTGGAGTCGTGCCGCAGCAGTCCAAATGGTCCAAGCAACCGCGCCATTCCCAGCAGCAACAACAACAACCACAACAACCACAACAACAGCAACATTAAGCACTTAAGTTTAAAGTTGCCATTGCCAACAGACAGACGCGCTTACCCATTCAACTGCCTCAAGTCTCGGCCTGCCAGCCTTATTGCGGTTGTCTCGATTGCCGAAGGTCCCTAGCCTTCACACACACACACATGCAGATGGCAGCCAATCTCTTCCGGGCACCAACACCAACGCATAAATTTTCTGATATTTATTGTCAAATGATAGTAATTGTTATGTGTGTGCCTCTGTGTATAGGATGAGGTTGTGTCTGTAACTTGGAGTCAGGAAATGTTGTTAGCCTAGACAACGAAATGAATTTATGGTTAGCAATAAATTTTGTTTCTATTTTTATTGATTTAATTAATTTTTCGGTAATATATTGTTATTTATACTGCCAGCAATTTACCCAAATGTTCGAAGGGTGCAATATAAATTTTCAAGGTTAAACTATTTGAACTGCTGTGATGTTGTTTTCTCAAAATTAATAGTGAAAAACGATTCATGCTAAAATAGTAAAGCAAAAGCGGAACGCCTTGAATGAAATGAGCCATAAAAGAGTCCCTCCTAAGTTTCTATTCATAAAAAATTCATGAAAAACAAAAAGAGTTACACGACTGGAAGTTTTGCTGAAGTTGCAAGGAAAACTTAGATTGAACTCATCTGCTTATGCAATTTTAATTTCGGGCCCTTTTTATGATTGAATTGCAAAAACTTTTTATTGTAATTTCATTGGTAATGTTCACATACATTTAATCAAACAAATAGGTTGATAATACTATAAAATTATTCAACTGCTCACATTGAAAGCTTTAGGTTTGATTTTGAATCAAATGTTTCCGGTTTTTTTTTTACATTTTCGTATGAGAAAAGAGTGTTGAAAAAACATTTCAAGCTTGTAATTGATTTTGGTAACTAAATACGTTTTTTGTAATGAAGATGAGCTGCCTTTATACCAAAGAAATTTGAAGTTTTTTCACAACAAATAATACTTTTTATTTTCAAAAAAATCCTGTAGCAATATGTAGTATTACCCTATAGTTGTACGTAGCATAAGTAATCATCTATCTCAATTCACCCTAGTTCTAAGCTATTCACAATGTAATCGAGTTGTCTCGCTCTCGCCGACAAAGAGAAATCTCGCTGTAAGTAAGAATAAAATGAAAAGAAGCAGTCAGTCGTGAAACAGCCTCGAAAGAACGAACACTGGTTTTACTCCTACAATCCTTTTTTGGAAATTGGGTTAAGCGTCCCCCGGGGGTGCAAAGAAAATTCCAGGGGCTACGCAAAATGTGCATGTGCAAAATATTTCTTCCTTTTTAAAATAACGAAATCTTTTTTCAGTTATAATACGGAACCATTTTCATATGACTGCTTTTGAAATGATAAATTTAATTTTGAACAGCATTCTATGAAAAACTTTTTTTTTATTAAATGAGGTAGTTTTTCGATAAGAAGCTTTTTGAAGTCTATTTAGGGATTGAAATATAGTTCCGACATTCGTAAGAAGAGAACCCGTTTCAAATGCAGGGACAGAAAATTTATTTTCTTACACTCACTTTTCCGAAAAAAACATTTGTTCACTTGCTACAAAGAAAAATTGATTTTCTTAAATCCCTGCACTGTAAAAAAAAAGGGGGAGAGTCATTTTAAGCAAACTGATGACTTTCGAAGCAGTAAACGCGAACCTCCAAAATCAGGGTCACTGCATATTCATTAAACAGCGCATACAGTCACATAAGCACTCACATTAGCAAGCACTATTAATTTCGCTCGATGTATCGCACACACACACACACAGAAAAGCGTATGCGCCCCTCAAAGCAGGCAATCAGAGCTAGAAGAGCCGCGCTGATGGATATTAAAATCGCGCACGCTCGCACAAGGCTGGCAGCTCCTGTCGCCGATGGCAACATTGCCAACAACTGCCAAGAATCAACAGCAAAAAATGAGCATGTTGCTGCTGCTCAGTCACACAAAGGAAGGCCTCGTTGCATGCCGCAGTGCTGCATCAGGGGAGCATGTTGCACGCGATAATCCTGTTAATGAACAAATTATAAAATACACGTAATAATGCAGCGCACACCCGCACACATGCTCGGCGTACGTGCAACATGCTGCTGCCACACGAAAGGACCATTTCAGCTCATTATAAATTTCCTTAATTTTCATGCAAAATGGCAACATCCGCTATGCAAAATAAGCCCACGCCGGCAAGCCGAGCGACCGTGCGAAGTATCTGCAAGTTTGCGGCAGGCATGTGCACGTGCCACACCCAGCCTTGCTGCAGCCGAAAGAGCGGCCAGACAATCAGCATGCCAACCGCATTTTAACAGGTCTTCATTGTTGTAAAATGCTTCAGATGCGCCGCTGCTGCCTCGCTCGCTGCTGGTCTGACGATACCGATAGCAATATTGCATGACGTCATTTTACTCAAATTAAGCTGGCATCCCATTGAGCCAGTGTTGTCATATAATGGTCTGCAGGTACCGAAGTACATTCCTTTTAGATCTGAGAAATTTGTGTTTGCAAATCTTAGAAGAAAAAGACCCTTATAATTTTGATTGCCGCTCTTCAGGTAAACATTTTAAAGAAAGCTTGGAGTTAAAAATATTTTTCAGTTCCATCCGCATAAAATAAAAACTACAAAAGAATACAAATTCAAATTTATACGATTTTCACAACCGTGTCAAAGCAACAATGTTCTTCTGAAACTCTCGGGATTACATGTCGGAAAGAGATGTGATTCCTTCAAGCAGCTTCTAGATATACTAAACGACATTAAGGTCGACAAAGAAAAATGGAGCTACTTTAAGAACATTGAACTAAGAGGCGAAGAGGAAACAGGATCGACAATTTTGTGGTCTATTTCGATATCTTCAAGCAGAAGATGGTTTCAGTCAAGCTGTAGTTCGAACTTTACCTTTTCCCTCAATTAAAAATTAACAATAAATTTAAGCTTGCAACCTTCAAAATAAAAAGCAGAATTACTATTTATAATAGACGTTTAAGTGGTCGGTCGACAATTCTTTGTCTCACAAAACTTCGTGGATAAAAATATGATATTCTACAGTATTTTACAGCTTAATAAAGCTAAAAACGTACCTTTTCAACATGCATTCACTGTTCATATTAATATTTTAGAATAAAGGTTTAAGTTATGTAAGTCCTTATGGTGGCATAATACGACCTATAGTCTTCTCTTAAATTATATTTTCTCTTATATTTCAATGCAAAAAATACACGACTTCACTTAAGAGTTGAAATCTGAGCGGAATACCACGATCTGACAACATTGCATTTACACAAAAAATTCTTTTTGGCGCTGCTTTGTCTGTCTGGTGGAAATTCCTTCTGGCTGATTTTGTGGCTCGACAGGCATGCGAAGGTTGTTGTCGATGGCCGACGCGAATTGACTGACTACGTTGATGGCTTGGCACGTTAATGAGGCAGATTGTTTCAATATGCGCTTTGTGGAACTCAATCAACCTGCTGATATTTTATTACATTTTGCAAAAATTTTCGAAAAGTCAAGAGGAAAAGGAGAAACTTTGTTCAAAATAATTGCAAATTGCCGAAAATTATTTGCTCTTAACTTTAAAAAATACTGTTTCACTTAATGCGCTGCGCATTGTAACTAAACAAAAGAGCAAATCAAGAACCATATTGAAAGTGAGGAAATTTGGAGACTGTTAAATTAAAACCAAAATAAATCTACATTGAGACGCAATTCCGATTCCATCAAAATTTTAGTTGCGAAACATTAATTCTGGTGCGAGAAACCTTGATCAAAACATCGATAACAATTTCAATGCAATCTACAAATTCGCTTGCAGAATTGTTATTAAAATTAAGTTTTATCGCAAAAAATTTGTCGCTTCCGATGCAGATTCGAGGTTCGATATATGTATATCGATTTCGATTTTAATTCTGCTTTCAATATTTAGGCAATACCACACAAAAACATAAATTTAGGCGCATTTTAAAGTCTCGTTTCCGATTTCGCCCTTGCAAATCGAATCAGATGCATTTCAGCTCTAGCTATGATTCTGATCCCGGTTACACATGGTAAGACAACCAACATTGCAGTCCTATACTAATTATTGCACAAACTGTCAGCCGCATCTATTCAGCACACTCCAGGCAGCAATCGAAAGTGGAACGAGCCACTGAGACGCACGGAACCTAAACAAAAAAGCAGGATTTTAAGCTGAGACATTTTGAAATGTAGGCCGCAAAAGTCACTACCCGCTCCTCACTTCCTGTTAATCTGTTTGTCCACAGAAGGCAACACCAATTTCGCTGCAACATTGTCGACAACAGCGGCTCGAACGCAAAAACGTTGCAGATAAGCCAAGCGACGCGAGTGCAGAAAATAGGCAATGACGACGAAATGCAAATAGCAGCAGGTGCGGACTCAAACAAAGGCAGCCACAAACAAAAACGGAAGCAAGCCAGCAACAGGAATAACAAGAAGCAAAAAGCAACAGCAGCATTGCTGCGGCTTGCAGCAACAATTGGCATAAATGCGGCAATGGCTGCTGGCAGGTGGAGATGATGGCTCCACACGCGGGCAGTCAACGTCAGCGACAACAATAACAATAGCACTACCAGCAACCACCAGCAACAACAACCGCATTACAAATAGTGCAAAGCAGACACAATCCGGCCGAGCAGTTTACAGCTTCCGCATGTGTCCGCATGCGGGGTGACATCCGCCTCGGCTAGGCGGGAGCTCGACCGCTCGCTGACTCAGCTCTTGTTTCGAGCGTTCCTTGCTTCGCACGCCGGCTTGAAGCTCGCGCAAAATGAAGCCACCAGCTTTCCATCTCGCAGCACCGTCAGCAGTCGACTGCTGCTGGAGCACTCCGACGTCAGCGCGGGTCACTCTGGCAGGCGCAGCTTAAGCGCACATATACATAATTCCGACGCAGTGCCGCTGTCCCGAGTCCGGGTCCCGGATTTCGCATGCATTTCCAAAAGTGTTGAGATTCTATTTGTTGTTGCTGCGAGTTGATTGCTTGATGTACGCAGGCTGTCGCAATGCCTGACTGCGTAAGTGATTATGTGCAACTGTGTTGGAGTGCATCAGTGTGTGTGAGTGACAAATGAATGTGTGCCGCATGCACAAGAGGGCATAATGGTCTATGTGGGAGAGTATGTGAGAGTATGTGAGCTGCTGCCAACAGCAAAATGTTGTGCCTGCATTGACGTGCCTGGAAATAGGCGAAATGCCTCCGCTGCGCCTGCCACCGCCACCGCCACTGCATTGGACACAAAGCAGCTTTTAATCACAATGCTAATCTTGCCACACATGCAAACAAACAAACAAGCCAAACTTCCTAAGCTGTAGTTGCCTACTTTTCAAAATGGCCCAACAGTTGCAGTTGTTTGGCAACTGCAGTCAATCTGGAAGTAGCATTCCTGGCATTTAGGACTGGCCTAAATCGTAACATTCTCTGTTAGCCTTAAGCATTGTGATGCCTTAAACGATTACAAGATGATATAAGCCCGTTAGTTGTCATGCAATGGTAGTAAGAAAGAGAAGACGCCATTGCTAGAATTTTTAATTTGTAATTTTTATATTTTTTTTATATGCTGAATATATCGTATATGAGCTTTTAGTATGGCATTCCTAAAGCAATTTAGAATGTTTACTTTTGTCAGCTATTTTTTAGAAGTGAAACAAGAATGTATTCAACATAACCCCCTCTAGAGAAGTGGCCCTCAACCTGACTGTCGCCGCGGATCGGTCAACGGGCTTTTCCTTGCCCGTCTGTCCTTTTACTTGGTTTCCCATTTGGGAAGTTAGTGGGTAACAACTAGGTAATTTTGGCTCCGTTGTGCCAACAAAATAATCTCTAAAGAATTTCGGAACGCTTATGAAATTGATAAATAATGAAACAGCAAAAATTGTAAATCTAGATAAAACTAAAATATGTCAGATATTGAAATAAAGGGACATATTCGGAAACATCACTGAATAATACAGAAGAGTAGAAAATCAAAGTTTTTCTTATAAACTTGAGAGTTGTTAACATGCAATTCACAAAAAAAAATACTAATGCGAGCACATACAGTGTGGGAATATGGCAGAGGACTAAATTATTTCAAGAGAAAACCAATATTATAAAGAATCGATCTATTAAACCAGTGGTGGCCAACCCTGCGGGCCACTTTGGAAATGCATCATAGCTCCGCGGGCCACATGCCATACATTTTTTGACATTTTGGCCTACATCTTCGAAACAAATTCACCTAAAATTATAAAAAAAACATTTTAGGAATCCACGGACGTAGCCCTTTCTAACGATACCCCACAATATGTAAACAACAAAAATTTTTCGCTAAGGAAATTTTTTACTATGGTAATCTTAAATAAAATTTAAAAAAAATAGAAAAACAAATAAATCGAAAAAAGCTGCAGTTTTCCAGTAATCTATGACTAAAGACCTACTAACTCTGATTTTATCAAAATTTTAGCTTAAGAAATGTAGAAAGCCAGGGGGGGTTTGGTCATTTTTTCGACATTTTGTGCTATATCTTCGAAACCACTTCACAGAAAATTATAAAAAAATATCTTTGGAATCCATGGACGCCCTTTCTAATGATACCCCACTCGATATAAACAACAAAAATTTTTTCTGAGGGGGGTTATCTTAAATTAAAAAAATATAAAAAAATAAAAAAGGGGCAGCCATTCAGTCATACGTGATCCAATACCTAGTAAGCCTGATTTTATCAAAAGTTTCGTTTGAGAAATGGCGTGGGAAGATGGGATCATGTGGGGACAGGTCTGTTTTTTTCACCTTTTTAACTATATCTTTCTAACCCGTTTACATAAAATTTAAAAAAAATACATTTTGTAATCTATGGATGTAGCCCTTTCTAACGATACTCCACTCGATATGATATAAAAATATTTTTCTTTTTTTGTCCAACCCCAAAAATATCTTTTGTAAAAGTGTGATGAATCTCGCGGGCCAGAAAAATTTTCTAGGCGAGCCGCGGGTAGCCAACCTACTAGATTATATTTGCTCTATTAAACTATATTTTAAGGTACGCTGTTGTATTGCTTTAAATTTGGCATCAAATCTTTAAATCTGTTTTCGTTAAGCAAGTCGATACTTACATCAAACCCGAGAAAGAATTCAAGTGGAAAGCAAAAATGTGACGCGGACATGGCAAGGGATTATATACTCGCACACCATGACAGCACGGACACACCAACATACTGACACATGGCGTTGATGTTGGCACTATTGCTGAGCAATTGCTGCTGCTGCCTGTCGTAAGCAATGTTGCAAGTGAACATAGCCTATAATCCGCCTTTGTTGGCATTTCTCGCAATCAAATGTCTGACATTCTGCAGCAGCAGCAGCAACAGCAGAACGGCTACAAAACGCATTGCCAACAACTTCGGACACTCGACAACAAAATCAAATGAACGTGGGCTACTCACAGCAGGCACGGTAGCAGCAGCAGCAACAGCAAAAGTAACAACAGCAATAGCCACGTCATCTGCAGCAGCAACAAACAACAGCAGCGCCAACCAGCAACAGCAGCAGTAAAAGCAGCCACTAAAGAAGAAGAAAAGAATTTGAAAATGCAGATTTCTGCTGCAGCAAGCGGAAGTGCTGAAATTGTTTGCACCACTATGCTGGCAACACAACAGCAACAACAACAACAGCTGCAGCAGCAACAAAAACAATGCCTTTATGCAACGAAAACATCTTTCGTGCGCCTTTCTCTCTTTGTTGTTTTTGTTGCTGTTCTTCTTATTCTACACTGCAGCTGTTGTTGTTGTTGTTGCTGCTGCTGCTGCTGCAGCATTTTGCGCCTGCAATATTCATGCCATGACGTCTAATGTTCACTCGGTTGACAGCAGCTGTTGTCGTTATTACCGCACACTGTCATTGCAGCATGCCGCATACATATGCAATATGCATAGCAGCCGCAGCAGCAGTGGCAACATTAAATATAGCTGCATTTGTCTGGTTTTTGTTGTTGTTGCTGCTGCTGCTTTTGTTGCTGCAATTTCAAATTGTTTGCATACTTTTCGGGTCACAACAAAATTAGTTGACCTTTTTGTGCGCTCTCATTCGTCCCAGCTGACAAAGCCAAATGCACACACTCTCACACATACACACACACTTACATACACTCATACACACAACTCACAGCAGCACGTTTTGCAAATGACAATAATTGCGGCGCGTTGCAATTCGCCTGCTTTAAACAGTCCTCGCAGTATTTTGTGGCTGACATCGGGCGGTAAGAGCCGCACCACTGACCACCGTGCGGAAATGCTCATTTTCCGGATGCTCACCTAACACGCCCTCTTTCAGCTTTGCTCTTAAATGCTTCTTAACTTTTATTTTCCCATTAATGCTCTGAAATAGCTGCAAATTTAAGCTAGCGATGCTTTCAAATTTCCTGCATGAGCCTTCCACGCTCCAAGTTCGATTGTGTCAGTTCAGCTTAGATCAGCTTCTACAAGATTCGATTCGATTAGATTAGATGGGGTTGGGTTAGCCGAACCATGATATATTTGTATGCTGTACTTGACTTAAATAGTTATTCTTACTAATTTGTATCCTAACTTAAAAATGTATATTGTGGCTTCAAAATAGTTGGCAAAATCACCCAAAAAGTTTTCTACTGCTGAAATACTTCTAAAGCAAAGAAATATTGCTTTTATCAATAAGCATTGAATTGAAAAGATGCTCTTTCATTGTAATTCTCCTGTAGAAAATCTTAAACTTTATATTTCTTATAAAAATTACAATAATTTTGGTCATGCGATAAAATATATTCCCCTTTTTAATAACCACTTCAGCATATCTTTTCTAAGGCAATTAAAATAGAAGTCTAAAAAAATAGATAATCCTTATGAATGTTAAAATAAAATTTGTATTTCTTGTAACACACCAAAAGTGATAGAGTGCTCCATAACTATTCGAGAAATGTTCCTCATGAAAATATATTCCATTCCTCTCCAACTATAAGGAGCATTGCATTTATTCTACGTATGAAGCAGAAGCTCCACCAAGTACATTATATCAAAGTTATAACACTGATGTTTTTGATTTAGCATTGATTTCATCATACCATAACAGTTAACTTTTATTTTATAAAGCACTAAATTCAACTATCCTTTTCTAAAAGGATAAAATTTCCTTAAACACAAAGAGCATCTCTGAAACGAGTTCTAGCTACTAAACTAAAGCAAACAACGTTCTTGATTTCAAAAAAATCTATTCCAAGTTTTTCATTTTTTAAATCATGCCAAAAACGAAATTTCATATTTTCATTTTGCATATCGCAAACACTTTCCCAAAAAACATGCAAAAAACAACATGGTCGCTTTTTAGAATGCATTCAAATCTTTCAAAAACTCCATTTTTATTTAAAATTATATTAATTATAAGTTAATAAATTATAAGTTAATAAATAAATAATAATAATAATAATTTAAAAAATAATTTTAATACATGAGTAAAATTTTTACGCCAAAACTCCCCATCCTGTTTGACAAGGTTATATCTCTGTATGAATGTGTGTAAAGCTAAATGCATGTGCATGTGTGCGTGAGTGTTGAATTCAAGCAATTCCTCGCGCTCCGAGTATCGCATATTTCCAGTTGCAACGACATTGTATTGTTGTTGTAGTTGTTGATTATGTTGCTGTTGTTCGCTGCTGCTCATTTGCGGAACGCAAGCATTCAAGCAACAGCACACAATGGCATGCACACATGTGGAAACAACAAAACATATGCGCAGCACCGCCACACACACACACACACACACACACACAATACACTGACATGTTGCTGATGATATGCGCTGCGGTTCGAAGTGCAGCTAACCTTCTGCAACTTCTGATTGTTGGTGCTGCTTTGTCTGGCAGTGAACTCACGCCGGCTTTTATCAGACGAATGAACATGACTTCACTTCCTTCTTCCTCCCCTCCAAAATTGGATTTATTAGCGCTTAAATTATCGCTCCTGCTACATCATTAAAGATGACAGCTTCAACTCCTGCCGCTGTCGCTGCGAAGCATTGCGGTTGACCGACGCTTCTAAATGTGACCATAATTCGTGGCAGAAATTTCGACGCACTGCAGCGCAGACAGTTATGTTTTACAAAGGACTAAAGCAGCTTTCTAACGCTATATGAAACGTAAAGCAATATTTTCTATAACAAAAGTTATAGAGCCTCGAAGTCTTTATTTTATGATTCTGAACTAAAATGTTATGTTTTCATCAGTTCCAAATATGTAAAACACTTTGTATTGATTGCAATCTTCAAAATAATATAAACTTGCGATATATGTGCTTTAGACGGAAAAATAAAGTTCATTTATTCGCCCATCCAAGAGAAATGTTTGTACTTCATGCACTTCTGAGTGTCTAACAAAAGCAGTAACAAAGCAAATCGGAAAATTTTTGTTGGCCTTTCTTTCTTGTTCAATTATCAACACATCAACGCATCGAGACATTGGTCGATACATTGGTCGAGACATGTTGATATTGGTCTACATACAGTAGGGAGCTGAGTACATGTTTCTACTTTGTGCACTTCTGAGTGTCTAACAAAAGCAGTAACAAAGCAAATCGGAAAATTTTGTTTGGCCTTTTTTTTCTTGTTCAATTATCAACAAATCAACGCATCGAGACATTGGTCATTAGTAAATTTTCAAAAATCAAAAAAAATAGTTGAACACATTTGAACAGCCTAATAAAAAAAAGAACCAAAATTCAGCCGAGATACATGAGGCACACGAAAGTTTCGATCCAACAAAGAAAAAAACGGGTTTTATTTACAGCAAAAGTACCACATTTTTTAAAACAATTTACTATAACAACAAAACGTATTTATTTTTTTCTATTTTTATTTTATAAAAATTTATATAATAATAAATTATTATACAAATTAAAACAAAACGTATATATTTGGAATTTTTGCTGAAATCAAAAAGTTTTGACCTTCAACTGTGAAATGCATTTGCACTTTTTAAATTATGTATGCGTTTCACGATTGTAAACGAATTTTACTTACACGTGCTCAACTCAAATTCCAAATGTAAATAACACTTGTGCACAACTTCTCTCTTTGATACCTCATTACTCAAAATTTACCGTTATGTTTCAACTAAAATTTATTTTCCTCTATCTAGTCATTTGTTTAAAAAATTGTGTTGATGTTTTTGAAATTTGAGAGAATGACTTTTGCCCACCTCGCTTGTTCTACTCGAAACACTGTGTGCCGCCCGCAGCACCCCTTTGAAAGCGTTAAATCGAATCAATAACAAAACCTAACGAACGACAGGAAAATTCGAATAAATTGAATCATGTC
Source organism: Neria commutata (assembly GCA_963457695.1). NCBI lineage: Eukaryota > Metazoa > Arthropoda > Insecta > Diptera > Micropezidae > Neria > Neria commutata. The sequence goes on along the minus strand of OY735249.1, from coordinate 25,141,718 downwards.
TTTTAGTGGGGCAGAGAGAGGGCCAGCAGTTGGGTCACCGCTACCGCAAATTGAAGACTGCGATTGCGCTAATGAAGGCATTTAAAAATTCAATATAAATTAAAGAGAAACAGCGCAAAAAGCATTTAACAAAAAGACAAAATGAAAAAAAGGAGGAGGCGTGCGGAGTGCGGGCATGCCTGTGGGTTCATGGGCAAAGTCAATCGGAGGAGCACTTCACGCTGGATCCCAATGCAATGACAACGCAACGGGAAACTTTTAATTTAATCAAAAAGCGGCAAGCCAAAGAGCAATGCAAAGAGCACAAAAAGGCAAAGTGACTGAGGAAAAATAAAATCACACAAAATAGCAGCAGATATTGCCATTACGTATACGTTACAGGATACCGCACCGGAAGGCAGGCAAGCAGGCAGGCAGGCGGGCAGGAAGGAACTAGGGAAGGAAGGAAGCAGAGATGTAACGGAGCGGGCAAATCATGCTGATGTGTGTGCGCTGGCGGGCAGAGAGCGGAGCAAGGTGCAATGCGAGCTGTGATTGTGCTCGCACATAATTACGGCGCATTAGGAACAAGGACGCGCAGGACACGACATAGCTAGCTGAAATGGCGGGCAACAGCGAGAAGGGTTGCAGCAAGTCAACGAACGCACACCGGGCGGGTGTCAATGAAAGGGAGCATAAGAAACGGTAAAGTGAAATTATTCGCTAACAAGGTGCAACTTGATGTGCGGCTTAACACGCCGCAGGATACTCAATCAGGCGCTCTTAATAACGACAACAATGGCCGCCGCAAGAGCAGTGCGCAACTTCAATTTACCACCACCAAGTGCAAAAACAACAGCTACAAGAAAGCAATTTGATGTTAGCCATAGTGTGCTGACCGCTGCTGGTGGAGCCGGCTTTGATGGTGGTCGAATGGAAGAGGAGCAAGTAGGCAGTAGCATTACGAGCACGGCACGTGATGATTTTTACGTCGAGCTGTGTGGATTTTGTAAATTAAACGAACCACATACAAACGCACTTACACATGCCAAGAGCAAAGGAGTGAAGCTTTAAGGATGCTTCCGTGTCGTGGCTGCTGCTGCTCTACTCCGCTCTGCGCGATGACTTCTAATTTACATAATTGAATTAAAAGCAACAGCGGCACCGTACGTGAGTGGTGGTAAAGGAGTTCGTGCGATTGATTGCCAATAGCTCACTTTGATTTTAAACGTGGCAACATATTGGCAAATAACTCAAGCCGAATCGTTAGTTAAGGATTGCACATTTGCGAGATAATAAAAGTTGTCATAATATGACTATTTTTAATGGAACGATATACACACTGAAATAGAAGCAAATACATGCTAGCATCCTGATTCATATGCAGCAGGTGGGTCTTACAGGTTTGTATCTATTAAAAATGTTGATTTCTGTGCCCAAACGGACAGTTAAATTAATATATGCTAGCTAAGAGCTTGATTCCTGGGACGTTGACAATTTTAATCAAATAAAAGTCGTAAGATATTTGTCAATTTCCTTTTTTTTTTGGTTTCACCTTATTTGTATGTGTATGTTATTCAGAATATAATTGTTTTCTTATTGAATTTAAATTTTTTAGATCGATATATTTTTGTGTAACAGATTCCGAGCATATCTTTCTAATTGCTTGTTAAAACATTTGAGATGTTTTAAGATTATGTTCTAATTCAATGTATGAAGTTATCTGGTAAAAGGACACCGCACACCTTATCTCTGATGACAAGAACGTTAAACGGACAGCCATTTAAATGTATCTATTGCATTCCTTGCGATGAATGTTCGTTTTGTTACATTATTTGTATTCCGAAGCACTGATTATTCATTCGAAGCGTGCCCAGTAGTTTTCAGAAGATTTTCAAATATTCATTCATTTTTGGCGAATATTTGCACATAAAATAATTATAGTTATTTATTCAGCAAAGCATCTAAAAATGTTCAAGTAAAGTTTTACATACTTGTTGATTCCAGATTTGCCATTTGCATGACAATTCTTATTCAAATTAACTAAGTGCTTTTAAGGAGAAGACTATCTGAGGCTTATCTTAATAATAGAAAATCTGTCCTTATTCGATTATATTGTCTATCAAAAGAAATTCTCAAACATTATTCGACTAAATTTGAAACGTTAAAGAAGTAAGAGAAATTAATTTTACATATTTCAATAATGATCATGGTGAAGCTATTGCTAACGTGAGTATCACACGTGAATTCGTCTGTCGATCTGAATTTATAATAATTTATATATCGCTGGCAAAATGTACAAAGGCTTTAACTAACATATCGACAATATTTGAGGAGAAGCAAAAAACAACATAACATTTCATAGCATGTACCTATACATAGAAAGGGTCTTTTTGTATTAGCTATAAGATCTTTATTTTTGGCTTTAAGACACTAATTTTTTGTGAGCAGGTGTATTTAAATATACGCTACCAGAAACTGTTAAAAAAACGTGTTTCGTAAAAAATGTTAGTTAGGGCCTTCGTACATTTTTACAACGATATGTAATTTCCAGCCTGACTCAAGGTTTTTAACTTAAATTTCCGGGCCCAAAATTCAAGCGCTGCTATCTCGACAGTATACGAATATTACTATGAACCTATGCGTGGATGGAAGAATTGGACAAAAGTAGCAACTACGCAACTCGTAGCTGAAAGTGTGTTATTTAGGTTAGTTGAGGCAGAGTAAAAATTAGGGGAATATGTTTCCTAGCGGCTACAAATAATGGCATTCAGAACTGCCTCATAAATGTTAGCCCTGCTGACCTCTCTCGCCAGTGCACCGTGGCGCAATATCAGCTTACAAGCCGCAACAGCGTGTGAGCAGGGCGCAGCCGGAAAACGTAACAAGCCGTAATACTTTGTCTTTTTATTTCCGGTGTTGCCAGTGCTCGTTAGGCTGGTGCCAAAATAAATAAAAATGCAGACGCAGTAGAGCGCCACGAGGCACAACACACATTCACACGCACACACATGCACATATGTGCGCTTCAATGACACTTTTTTGTGTGGCTTGCTTGTGGCCCGCTGCTCATAGCGACGCATAAATGCATTTGTTTGCTTCCATTTGGAAATTGCTACAAAATTCAGTCTCGGACACACGGCCACATGCAGCAACGGCAGAACAGTGGCAACAACACTGAGCGCCAGTGCAGCCGGAATAACAGTTTCGAATTGCCCCTTTCCCCACCCCTCTCCCCTTCCCACTGTAATTGTGCGCGTATGTGTGTGTGTGCCTTTGGTTAGCGGCGCGAATATGGCGCATTTATTTTATATCGAATTTCTGTTTGTATACGTTGGAACGTTTTTGTTGTTTTTATTTTGTAAATTGTTGTCGTTTTGATTGTGGCAAATTTCTTACTGCACAACTGTGCACAAACATGTACCTACAAATACACTCACACGCAGGCAGATTTGCATTTATATATTTGCATGTGATTCCAATAATTGTGGTTGTCCAATGCATTTCTACCACACACCAAATGTGAAGGACCACTAACACACCGCACAAACACGCACAAATATACATTCATATGCACATATACATGTTATACATTTACGAATTTTCACCATACATATACACACATTTGTAGACTAATACATTGAGCTCATGCTTCTCTAGCAGCGCAGAAAATATGATTACTATTCAGTTTTTGTCCGACAGCAAGTCAGTGTGTCCTTTTCAATGCGGGTATATATGCGTGTATATGTTATAGATTTGTCGAATAAAAAAATCCGGTGTCCGTAAATGAAAAAAATTCTCTTTAAAGTTTCGCGAGCATGCGTACGAATTCAATTGTTAGTAAAGAGAGGGATTATTTGGTATATATCCTCGCTACATTTTTTAATCTTATATGAAAATTTTCATAGGATTTTCGACAGATACGTATCTGAAATTGATTGCGCCTTGAACGTATAAAACAGATTACAATATTTCTTAATTTAATTTTTTACTAATTGTGACTTTAAATAATCGCCGGTTTATTTTCGTTGTAAGTCGGGAGAGCGTACCATTTTATTGCAGAAGATCTGTCTTCCAAATATCTTCTAAAAGGAAAAAGCTAAAGAAATTCAGAATAACTGAAATATGAACTGTTTTGGCGCAAAAGAAAAGGAACTCAAATTAAAGCGATATCTCTTAAAAGGAGTATGTCATTTTTTCCAAAGATATACATTTTGTAAAAAATATCACATTTTAGCATAATTTTAAGTTTTTTTGTCATTTCGCCTTGTTTAAATCTATATTCTCTGACACTTCTTCGTATAATCATTCACAAAAACCACTGGCAATATGCTTCAATAAATCTGGCTTATGTAATTAAATAAATATTTTCTTAGTTTTCCAAAAACCATTCAGCAAAATATTGTAATAAAAGCACACAATTTTGTTTACATTTCAAAGCATTTTGCATGGTCAGATAACCCGTATGTATTTTAGCAAAATAATATATGTACCAATCTTTAATGATATTCGAAAATTCGCTAAATAAAACCGATTGCGAGTATTTGTCACATCCCTGGTATGTGTGTGTGTATGTGAGGGATGAAGTATTTTTGTATTAGTATGCCTGAACTATACTCGGAAAGTCATTCAATAAAGTCGCCTGCTTTTCAACTTGTTGTTTTGACTCGCCATTCTCACCACTGTACCTCGCCTCACGCTCTTTCTTTCTTTTTTGTCCTTTTGGCCAAACATTTTTGGCAATTGCATTTTCAGTCGTTGTGGTTACACAAGCCATGACACCGTTGAATTTTAATGGACTCTAACAGTTTTTTTAAACTATCGCATATGGGTGCAATGCATAGCAGGGAAGGTTCTTATACTCAGGGCTGCTGAATTCTATTTCTAGCTAGATTGGCGCCATCTAAGTAGAATGAGCAAATATAAAAATTATAATAAATATCTCAATTCCTGTAATTTCGCTACATCTTGTCATGAACCAGCATGCTTGACAAAGCTTTCCCGTCATGTTCGAACTGCACAATCTAGACTTCTTTTTTTTAACAGCAGACAAAGATCACCCTTTGGCGCCTTAAAGCTGGAACCTTTAAAAATGCTAGTGTCAAATTTTTAATACAAAAAAAACTCTTTTCAAGTGTAAATGCTTAGTAATGATTGTAATTTGATAGCAGCTTTCAATGTAGACTCTCGTCGATTTAACTGAATGTATGCTCGCTCTACTCGAGCTAGCTTAAACAAAGCTAATTAATTAGAGGAAAATGATATGACTGCTGCCATCGAACTAGCAGCACTGCCGGCAACAGTGTCCGCGTCATTATCAGCGACAACGTTATAATCGCAGGCAAGCAGCCAGCCAAGGCACCGGAGCCCGAGCCAGAAACTGAGTGCGCCCTTCAGCCGCCTAGCAGGGTCCATGACTACATGCTGCAATATCGGAAAGCAATAGAAATGGCGAAAAGCTGCAAAATATGGCACAGCATTTTATTAGCAGCCGCGCCAGCCAAGTCAAGCCGCGCCGTGTCGCGTCCAACCGAGCACCGTGCCAAGTGAAGTTGTGCCATTGTCATGGACCAAACTGAGCAAAGAAGTGCCAACCAACAGTTTACGCCTCCCACGAAAGAGGAAGGCCGCATCAGTGGCAGCAGCTTGCGAAAGCTAATTTGGCCATTGGTGCACAGACGCAAAGGCAGCCGAAGAGTGCAGGAATCGGTGATGCAGAGGAGAGGGAGGCTATTGCTCCTACTTGCATGCACATACAAAACGACCATGTCTCAAAAGTGGGCGCCTTATTGTGGGCGTAATCGGTAGCTGCCAGTCGTGTGATAGCAGTTGTGCGTCTGTGTTAGTGCCCGCTTGTGTAAGTGTGTGTGTGTGTGTGTGTGAGTGTGTATTTTCGTTGCGGTTTATCTTTTATCTTTGGCAAATGTTTTTCGTAAAGTGTTCCAAAACCGTTTGCCTGCCTGCCCGCCCGCCGTACTGGCTCGTAAAGAAGGCACATTTACTTGGCCAAACACACATACAAACATACATAAATACATACATACCGACACTTATAGACAAGTTCATGCCGCGGAAATGCTCGGTTGCTTGCTGTTAAGCTGATATCAAATTAAACCTAATAAAGTGTAGCCTGTAATTTTCGGTATGCGCGTCTCGCTGCATTTTAACCAATACAGGGTGCTGCGAAAAGCTTATTATCCTATAAAATGGCAGAGCTTCAGGAAAAAAATGCAAAAATATTATTAAAAGCATGAATCAACGATGCCGTGACACCATAAACTGTCATGTACGAAGCTAGAAGGAGTTCAGAAAAAGGCTGATCTGAGTGTATGGCCAGCAGCGTTTTCCTGTACTGGTGGATGGGAAACTTCTAATGTCCATTGAAGGACAAAGTGATATAATAAAAACATTTCTAGTTCTCAGAATGAGATCGAAAGTTACAAGCTCCTTGAAATTCACTATTCGTTCCACGTTGTAAAGTCAAGAGGGAAATCAAATTTTTTCTGTAGGCCTAAAGGACGAGTTTTCACACAGATTTAGTAATACCAACGAAGTAGGTTCGAGTAACAAGTTAAGTACAGCACGGCAGGAAAGTACAAAAAAATTATAAGCAAAAATCAACTGATTATGTATGAATTAAATTGAAAATTAATAATATTCAAGTGTTCGAATAGTCATTGAGCATATAGCATATTTATATATAAACCAAGTAAATGGTACAGGACATTGAAAGTTTTAGTAAAATATTGGTCAATAATATGTCGGCATATCGTGCCACACCCCAGTAGAAAGTGTAACCAAACTAATTTTCCAGTTTTTCGAAATATGATGGCAGCTTTTTTTAGCACACATGGTCTTCTTTTTTACACAGCTTTTTTACACTGAATTTTCATGCACGGTCTCTTTTGAAGTCTAAACCAGTGTCCCAGAGATTCTTGCACCGAAATTCATTACACTGTGCGAAATTTAGAAGATGCTTAAGCAGACGTAGAAGCGGCAATGGAATTACCTTAAGTATTCGCGGAAGCAATTACATCTGGAGGTTATGTTGTTGATCAATTTTTACATTCATTATATTTTTTCTTCCGCATTGAGTAAAGAAATTGTTGAATTACAAGCAATAATCTCGTTTGGTTTGTAGTGGATTCCATTTGCTATAGCGAATACTTAAATACTCGTGGCCACTCAGGAGCACCCTGTGTAGGCGCCAAGTGCACATATTACAGCGTTCAAGTGTGCTGTCGTAATCGTTCGAGAGTAGTTGCCTCAAATGCTACTCCCCTTTTGTGCATAAGTCACTGTCCGGACAGCCATTTTGGCACAGGCCTACGTGAATGGAGTCCAAAATTTTGTGCACTGATAGGAGGGCAATAGCCTTAAGTAATATTTTTTTTCCGCAGCCTCCTGGCTAGTAGGTAAGCGAGCTCACTAGCTGCCGGAGCAGGCGGTGTAGTACGGCAGAGCGCAATGGCACCATAACTCCTGCGCTCCTTCACTCGTTCCATCGTTGGCGCATTGGTTCATTGGCGTAGCAATGAACTCGCTATATGTATGTATAATGAAATGTCGCACTTAAATTCACTTCACACACACACACACACACACACACATAGAGATGGTGCATTGGGGGCTGGACTCACTGGAGTAGGTGCCATCTGCCGAAATAGCGACAGTCTAACGACAAGAACGGATGCGAGACGGTGTGATTAACTCCGTGTGAACACAAACAACGGAAAGGGATTTACGTTTGATTTAATTTGGCTGTGTTGCTTCGTTTCTTCACTCTTCCGCCTGGTTCCATCTACCGCAGACCAATTATCCGAAGAAGTGCAGCAATTTTGTGGCCAAATGTAAGCCTAAACAACGAGCATCCTCTTAAAAAGTCAATTAAACAACAAAGCTAATGGCTTTATCGGAGCATTTGGAAATTATATCAATATTACATGCGGCAATGCCACGTCGAACGTAGGGTGGCACACGGCGACACGCAATATGGATTATGACAGCTGTGTAGTGGTGTAGCAATATCGAATTCCAATTCGTTGGCGTTGCCAAAAATTAGTGCAGCCACCATGAAGCCACTCCAAGCCAGCGCAGAGGATGCTGGCGGGCTGACTGTGATTTAGGAATGTGCAAGTCAATGACACACGTTGGCAGTCGGTATTAATGATGCGCACTCCGGCATATGTTCGTGTGTGTGTGTGTGTCGTGGTCTATAGATCTGCCCATTCATGTGTGTGCGGAGTCATTGATTCCAATATGCGATAAATTATGCGCTTTATTTTCACAATGAAGTGTAGAAGTTGAGCAAGTTTTAAAGACATGTTCTCAGAAAGTTTGGATATTTAAATAATTTTGCAAATATTTACTAGCAGATGATTTTAGGCGATCCTAATAAATAGTTGTATATTGTTAAAAAGCTGTAAAAGCATACAAATTAAGCTTATTATAATTAAATCACTACATGGAATCATTTAAGAAATTTGTTTTTAATATGATATAATAACTGATTGACTTTTAATTTCGAATTTCAAACATTAATGGAAGTTGTATTATTGAATTTGCATAAGATAAATAGCTGCAGTTTGTTAAAGTTAAAAAGCTTTATATACTCTTTTGAAATCCATTCAAATCTTTTATGCAGCAAAATTTTGAAGAAAACCTATTTTGAACTCACACAACAACTCTTCTAGTTTTTTCTAGCAGTTTTTCTAAAAACATTTTTTTAAGTGTTTGGACAAATTCATTTTAATTTTCCCATATTGAATGACTTTATTTAGCAATCATAAAGTATGTAGTGAAGATTTTGAATAAATGTCTAAAAAAATTTTATAATTTTAAGTACAAACCTTTCCTTATTATGTCTTTAATACTACATATATGTTTTAGCTAATGCTGTATGTCTGTCTAATTGGCGATCTACCATCAACGCAGGAAATATACCGGTCACTCTTCGAAATGAATGACTTCTTATAGGATGTAGTGAAGTATATACATATTTCTAAAGATGCATTTGAAATCTTAAATTTGAACCTGCGCTACAACAGAGCATTTTATAACTTGTTTCCTGACCTTATCTTGCTTTCTTCCTTTCGAAAACTACCCATATCAAAGCAAAGTTAAATGTTCGATCTATTTGAAAAATACAAATATTAAGTTAGGACAATTACGAGATTATTTTGATGTCTTATTTCGTAGAAACTGTGCGCCCATGGCAAAATTTAGACGGCATCGGAATTTAAAGGTTTGAAGGGAGTATATGTATTTACAACGATTTTTCGGTTTAGCTCTCGTTAAAAAATCGTGTTAATTTAATACCTAAAAGTTCCTATTTTTAGGGTTCCGTTCCCCGAAAAGGAAAAAAACGGGAACACTTATAAGGTCACTTTTGTTTTGGGAGTGTATATATAAAACGACCTTTTTTTAATCGTAGAAACCTGAAATTTGGCACGGTGTTAGGTCTTAATAACCTAAGCACATTTTCACTATAAAAAGTTAAGAAATATTTTTAGAAATATTTTTTTATAATTTTTAAAGGTTTCGGGTCGGACAAAAAAATAAAAATATTTTTAAAATTTTAATTTATCGTTAGAAAGGGCTACATCCATAGATTACAAAATTTATTTTATCTTTTTTTTATGTAAACGGGTTAGAAAGATATAGTTAAAAAGGTGAAAAAATCAGACCTGTCCCCACATGATCCCATCTGCACACACCATTTCTGAACCGAAAATTTTGATAAAATTAGGCTTACTAGGTATTTGATCACGCATGACTGAATGGCTGCGGCTTTTTTCGAATTTTTTAATTTTTAAATTTTTTATTTTTTTTTTAATTTAAGATGACCCCCTTAGAAAAAAAATTTTGTTGTTTATATCGAGTGGGTTATTATTAAAAAGGGCTACGTCCATGGATTCCAAACATATTTTTTCTATAATTTTCGGTGAAATGGTTTCGAAGATATAGCACAAAATGGCGAAAAAATGACCATACCCCCCCTGGCTTTCTACATTTCTTAAGCTAAAATTTTGATAAAATCAGAGTTAGTAATTGTAATAGTAAAATTTTTGTTGTTTACATTTTGTGGGATATCATTAGAAAGGGCTTGGTCCGTGGATTCCAAAAAGGTTTTTTTTATAATTTTAGGTGAATTGGTTCCGAAGATGTAGGTCAAAATGTCAAAAATTTTATGGCCAGACGGGCAAAGAGAAACTAAATTCGAACGCTAAAAAGGGTATTTCTGGTACGGAACCCTCAGTGAGCGAGCCCAACTCGCACTTGACTGCTTTTTTGTTATTTAAGATATGACAGAAACTCGAATTTTAATTAGATGATATCTCGATATTATGCAGACGTTAATAGGCATATTAAAGCAAAATTCCGCCATATACAAACAATTGATGTTGCTAACGGCTCGCTGTAGCCATGTCATGTTGCCAGTAAATTTATGCATTGCAAAATCGAATGGAAGCATGTGTGCTTTGGGCGCGTGTAAAACTGTCGAAAGTTGTGCGCCAACATCGATCATGGCAACGCGATGCCGCCAGCACAAGCCACGCGGCTAAGCGTGTTGCTAACGTCTGCGCCATTTGGCGCTTTAATGGTGCAACAATTTAAACTTCGTCGTCGCTTTTCTGTTGCCAAAGGCGGTCCGACAGCTGAAAAGTTGAGTATGATGTGCTTCATATATGTATGTATGTATGAATGGCGGTGGCAGCGATAGTGTAGGTCATGCTGCTGTTGCTACTATTTGGCCACCTCTACCTCTGCGAGTTATGCTAGCAATGGTGCCGGGACGCGCTTCCAACCGCCTCGATGCTCAGTGTAACTTGACTTTGGTACTTTCTTGACAGTTGATGACTTTGCAATTTAAACTTGAACGTGGCAACGCCAACGCGACAACAGACTGCCGGGACAATGTGTTGATTTGCAGGATATATTAATAATAAATGCATTATCCGTGAGGCGATTATGATGACTCCTACCGCCGCGAAGAATGCATTCTGCTGAAAATGTCGCTGCCACCAACGTTGCACTGAATTTGTAAGGACGAAAGATTTAGTGCCGAAGTTATGATCAAAGTTTGCTTATGCTGGGTTCTTAACTTTGGGGGTGGGTTAATTGAATGCAAGTACATACAGAAAAGAAGTAGACAGGGGTTTTTCAAGGTAGCATTGTACCGAACATTTTAGCAAAACATTTAATCGAAGTGTAGTAAATATTCGGAAGTTTAAACAAAATCAGGATGATGTTCAAAGGAAGCAGAAAGCTATACGTTTATTATATATGATATATGTATGTATTTTTAGCAAAAATCTTGAAAGTGTTATTATTGTCTGTAAAATATTCTCAATTGAAGTACCTAAAATATATAAATAAACTGTTGTAACAATTTAAATTGTATGACCTGCTTACAATATATTTGTTATTGTTATGCAGTCAACTTAGAGAAGCGCTTCTGATAATACACATACATACATAGTTGGGCAGAACAAAATGACCTACAACCTGACCTACGGCCTCTCCCTAGGCGCCCCTGCTACGCGCGCGCCTTCTCCAATCGGAAATTGCCAGCTTTGCCAGTGCCTGCTCCACTTGGCGCTTCTGATCCCTATGCTATAATAAGTGAAATTGGAAACCTAATTTAAAGGCCTTGATTTCAAACATGCATCTACTATTAATGTTGATAATCCAGAACTATAATTGACCAGACTTAAAAGATCCAATCAAGCTCGTGCCTGAACACTTTCTAGTTTCGCCTATGCGCTTAACTATTCGTATCTTCCGGCCGAACAGCACGGCAAACCCCAATCATCCCGCCATGTGACTGGCTCGCCCGCACCCCTTCCGGTGCATGCAAACAACAGAAAACAGTTATAAGCGCCATAATGGATGTACGCAAGTGAAATAAATTGCCTCGTTGATGGCTATCAATGCCGTTAATTGATTGTTTTGCTACGTCATCATTATCAGCAGAAGCGTTTTGTTTGTTGCGCGTGTATGTGTGCGTGTGTATTTGTGTATTGGGCTTTTAGCCTGCCTAATTTCCTACGATTTGGTTTTCTTTCCTCTCGTTGCTTTATCAGCGGCAAGCAATACACGCACACAAACACACACACAAACACACACAAGCACGCGCGCTCTAAATCTTGACGTTGCCGCAGCAGTCGTTTTGCTGTAACGGGCGCAAAGGCAAAAGACAACAGCAGGCAGCAGGCAGCAAGCAGCAAGCCGCACGCTCGTGCGACCGCACAACACAACAAAAGCGAGTAGAGCCACAAAAAGGAGCAGCGTCGCCGCAGGAGTGTGCAGGCGGGCAGTGTTGCAAGGAACAAAAGGCATGTTGATGCTTCAATTTGTGCTGTCTGCACGATTGCATGTGAGATGCGAGTGTGTGTGTGTGTGTGTGAGTGTGTGTGTGAGTGTGCTAATCTGCGCAGCGTGCTTGCATGCGCCTTTCAAAACTTTTCCGCTTTTACCACGCAACTTCATTTTTTTGCAGCCATCTCCGCAGCTTAGAACAAAGCGCACTTTTCGCATGCCACGCACGAGGGCTGCCGTCAGTTCGCGGCAGTGCGGCATGTTCCGACCATGCACTACAAAGGACAGCCACAAAGGAAGCGCCCAACTGCTGACTGCCGCTGCTATTCCCCCACTGCCTGCGAATGTATTGCGAAAGTGATTTCCTTTTTAAAGTCGAAACGAAGTGCTTCCTCCGAGCATTGACTTTTTATGCAATACCCAATGGGGCAGGGGCGTGGCATGGCGGTATGAAGGACGTTCAAATCATATTAATGCTATATTGCATTTATATACAACGCTTGTAAGCGCCGCTGCCAGAACTATTGTAAAGAATAAGTGGCAAATACTTCATCGCTTGTAGTAAATTTGCCTGCAATTTTCCTTTTCATTGAAATTTTTCACAATTTTGTAACTTATTTTTGATTTTATTTCATTCGCAATCTATAATCTTAAATCTATAAAGTATACGAAACCTTAAAACCGACCTAAATTTCAAAATATTTGCTAGCTTTGGAAAGTATCAACACACTATGTTATCATATGAGATACATACAGATAGGCATATATATCGCCCCGTAAATACAAAGAGTCACAACTCAAAAATAAAAAATTTTCAGGAGGCAAAATAAATTTAATCAGTTGTACTTCAGCGCACTAACATAAAAACAAACACAAGGGTTCTTTCCAGTTAAATAAGATAGTGAAGAGAAAGAAATTCTTGTAGTAGTTAGAGATGTGTGCTGTGAATTGATTTATGGAAAAAGTCGATTTTGAAAAAGGTTGAGTTGTTACTCCTTTGTATTCCTTATAACGTTATAAATATATCTATATATATAAGTTAACGGGACTTTTAAATTTATTCCAAAGCAGAGTTTTAACGAGCTTGTGAAGCTTTGTCAAAGCCTAGAATATTCTCGAAGAGTTGGTAATTTCTCTCGAAAGATGGCGCTGCATGAAGAAACAATTGAAAAGCATTTCTCTTTACATATACTGTTTTGAGTTTGCCACGGTTATCCCGGGATCCCTCTTATCAGAGACCAATCATACATCAGCTGAGATATTTCGCCACCTAACATCTTTCATAGCTTCGTATAAAACAAAGAAATATACATATATCTTAAATGCCATAATCTCTCCCACTGAAATGGTGATAGGCCTTAATTTCAAGCAAATTATGAGCCACTGTTACTTCACGTGTTTAATTTCTCAATTTAACTCACTTGCAAACGCACACACATACACAAACAAATACATATTTGCGTACATATAACAGACACACCACAAATAAATCAACCGTAATCAAATTATTTACACTCGATTGGTGTTTATTGATTATCTTTGCCACAAGCAATATTTTGATAGCATCAATTATAGCCAATAATAACAACAACAGCAACAGCAATAATGTCTACCACATGAGCATAACAGCAACAACAAAACATCGTAAAACAGCTACAACAAAACACCAGAAACAAATAAAACCATCAACGCCGGCTTGTTTCTTTCAATTTGTTCGACTTACGAAGAAACTACGCTCAGGGGCAGTTAGCAAGGAGGGGGCAGATCAGTGGCAGCTGAGGGTAATGCAGGCCTGAATGTCAAACACGAATATGTCACTATCATCAGTAGCATCATCAGCAACAGCAGTGGGAGTGAATCGTCGGCATCGTAGCATAAGGTGCTAATCCAATCCAATTTCTTCCGCTTCAGTGGACAGCACGCTCCGGTCTGTGGGTGGTATGAGTGCTATGTGCGGTTCTCCAGCTCCCGTTCCCCAACATGTATGTTGCTTTACAATTGATTTGTAATCTGCGCAAACAGGATTTACAAGCTTACCCGCACTGCTGCGAGCGCTGCTGCAATAAGGACACACAGTCTCATACAAACATACACACACATTTGTATATTTATATCCACAACATACATGCCATTGTGTAGCGTAGCATACGCGCTGGTGTTAAACGCTTTTGCTGCTACATTACGTTGCCGGACTGCGTTCAGTTACTACACCACTGGCTGATCTATGCTCTCCTGTCTCCTTCTCTGCCACAATATCTTCTTCTCTGCAGCAATCAGCAACGAATCAACGTAGCTGATTTGTTTGCTAACAAATTGATTAGTCTCGCTTAATTGATGTTGGACAAGCAAATAGACTACACACACTACAAAAAAAATTAGTAAAAGATACAATGTAAACATTGTATTTTTTATTTATATTCAAATATTTTAGACGCATACAACAAATTTATAACTCTTTCTTTACAAAAAATGTCTTAACGTTCTTAACATTTTTTTTTAGTGTGTCACCATCCCATCACATTCATCCTTATCACTTTTTGCTGCTGCCGCTGCTTTGACTTCCGCATTTTGCGCTCCGTTGTCGTTGCTGTTGCCAGTGATGGATTAGTCGCCGCCTTTGTTTTTATCGCCTGTCAAAAATAGCAGCACCGAACCGATGAGCAACATTTTGCACAACATTTCAATACGAAGATTAATCATTTGCGGAGAATATGAGTACATGAAATTCGAAGCAGTTCTTTTTTGGGGTGTTTAAGTTGACTTTGAAGCGTGAGAATCAGTTCGACTCAAGAATTTATGTTGCCATATCTCAATTACTTAACTTTGAAAATTTCAAATTAATTCAATCCGAGCCAGGCTCTTGAACTGAGTTTATATGCCTTTTTTAATGACCGTGTAACTACAGAGTGAAAACTAATCCTGCCTGCTCTTAATTAATTTCTGTTCATTTCCTTTCTTTTCCAACAAATACGAGGCTGAAATAATTTTATAAACTGATTATGCTGAAAAGCTTGTCTTTGTTTAGCTTCGGCCATATTTAAGGACGTTTGTTCTGCTTGGGCCCACTATAGTGACAGTTTAAAACTTGAAACTTTTTTGAAATCAATTAAGATTTTCCTCAAACAAATAAAAGTAAGCCCATAATTGGACCTAGAGCCATGTTTCAAGGAATGGGATTGAGAAGCTTCTATTAATGGCAAAGAATATGCCCGGAAAGTTGCCAACTACCTGGCGAGCGATGACGCCACGCTCATGGAAACAAGTTTTTTCTTCTTAGATAGCATGAGTTGGCTGGGGGTCGAACCCAGCGACCACGAATTCTCCACTGAGCCACGGCGGCGGATTTTTCATAATTGTTTACATTTACAATACAAACTTATTGCGATGGGATTCAATAAGACATGCTGGGACGGAAAGGGGATCATTTAATATGTTTCCTCTACATTGCTTGCGGTTGCAGTAAGCAGCGCTTAAGGCAGCCAGAACGATGAGCAATCCGATGCGTGTGACAATGGCTTCCCGCCAGTAATCAACCGCTTAATTAAAACTTTCCCACAGCTCACATGAGCACCCACACAGCCACACTTTCGGGCATGCACACACAGACAAACAGGAATGCAAATACAGTTAACAAGCTATCAGCCTGTAAATTGGCAGCATCGATAGGCGACTATCTTAATTGTTTCCTAATTGAGCAATCAAGCGTACGTGATAATTGCGTGTGCGATGACAACGATAGCAGTGTATGGAAATAGAATTGCATATGAAGAACAGACACCGAATGAAGCTAATATCGAAAGCAGAAGCAGTGTCGGCATCCTTTTAATTCTCGGAGGTTTATATAAAACGTTAGCATGAATTCAGAGTACAGCGAAGAGTTAACTGCGAACTTAAAATTGGAATCGATATATTATAAGACAAGGCAACCAAATGCATAATCAGATCTCTTACTTCAATCGAATTAAATTAAGTTACTTTTAATTCTAGCCTGGGTTCATTGAAAATAGGAATCGAAGCTAATCCAGCATTGCAATCATAATTCTAAAGAGTTCTGAATGTTCACGCAGCGGTACCAGGTTCACGAACTGTCTGGCCCAATTCAGTCTAACGAAAAACCAGTTTATTCAAATGTATTGGAATTTCTTCGAGAGTATTGTGCACACAAAACACATTTGTAGGTTATGTTGGCGTGTGCTAAAAATAGGACATGCCTTGGTTACACGAGCTGTTGAGCCAACTATTTATTTATTTATAAGATTATTGTATGATTCAGTTGAAGTTGAACAGTTCTTCTCGAAAACGTAAAACGATGCACGCTTAATAGTAACGGTAAAATGCAAAATTCTTCCAAAATTGAGATACACTCATTTTTATGTACCTTATAAAAATTGCAACTGCTGCCAGTGACAGATACAAAGTGGCATTTTTCAGTGCATATTTGAAGTAGTAAAATGCTTGAATTGTGGAATTTATAGTTGAATTTACGGTTAGGCACTAATACATATGCGCGTGCTTCGCTTTTGTGATGTGCTGACATGTGTGTGTGAATTTGAAGAGAAAATTCTAGTTGACATTCAAACTGTGCGAGGGTCTCAAGCAATTCTCCCTTCCTCTTTCCCTTTACGAGAATAGGACTATTTATTTTCGAGTATCTACGTCTTTTTTATTCGCATCAATTCGCATCAAATTTGTACCTGTATTTGTTCTGAACATTTTTTCTTTTAAAGTACACTTTCGACTTTTTTAAAGCCTTGTTGTGATTTCTGTGTGCACCTACACTGCGCCTCTGCCTACGCTACATACATATGCATATATGGGCATGTTGATGTCTGCGAAGTTGGAAAGCGCAACTGTCATTGTCATCGTTGCCCATGAAAAAATTATTCATCAAATTATGGCGTAGCAAAACGTTTCCGGATTAGAATAAATGTTGCAAGTAGATTTTGCTGGCTGCTGCCTGTGCGCATGCATGCAAGGCACGTACACAAAAACACACACACACACTCATGCTCGCTTGCAGGCAACGGCTGTATCTAACACACGCTTCAGTAGTTGTACTAACTGCTATCTTGTCTTCTATGCCCTACAGCTATAGTGATCGGGTATATTAGCTTTGCGCAAAATTGGTAGCGCCTTTACGAAGACATTTATACACTTCGAAAGGACCAGGATCACTTTTTGAACCGGTTGCGTGTCTGGCATAGTGCAGAATGACATGTGCAGAATCTTAAACGAAGATAAAAAACTAGCAAACCACATTCTTCCCCACTGTGATGGGCTAGTAAGGCCCAGACTTAAGTACCTAGGACATATGTATATACCTACATCCACAGGACTTTGCGGACAGATCCCCAAAGAAGGCTACGCATCCTTGAGGATTTGCAGATACCTGCAGAACTCTTACAATAGGCCTTTCAGTTGACAGCGGCAAAAGCGACTGAATCTCTACACCAAACACAATTTAGACTGTGTATCTGTTCAGGACTACAAGAAAGCGAGAATTTATAAACGGATTTCAACAAAATTGGCAGCTATTTTGAAAGCCCGCAAAGACTTCCTGCATTGAAGCTTATAACAAGTATGTACTTTTTAAATGCTTTCCGCCTCGGCAATTTATCGAAGCCAAATCATAAACTTTTTTTGATTGAAATTTTAAGTTTTCTGATGAGATCTACGCCCAAAAACGCACTGTTTGAAAATTTCAATAAATTTTACAAATCTTGCTCTCTTCGATCACGACTCAACTTTTTAGACTTGGAATAAATCTAAAACGAAACTCAATTATATATATTAATTGTTTATAGCATACAAATATTGCAGACAATCAGAAATGGAATTTAGAACAAACCGTAATTAAATTTACCTTAATTCCATGGATGTATTCAAATTTCAAACAATGGATTTTTATTGTGCCGAAATTTTTTATTTAGAATGAATTTTTGATTAAGCGAAGGGTCATATAAACTTAAGTTGCTTTCTTAAATTGAATGGTCCGAACATTCCCTTTTAAATTTTGATAATGATCAAATTTGTTATATGGGACTTCTTTATGAAGTAAAATTTACATATTTTAAAAATGGACATCACCGGCATTCCCCAAGATCCACTCACGTTACGTATATTCTAATTCTGTAGCCTATTGCTGGATCGGTGATAGCCGACTGATGTTTCTTCACTTGTTTCGCGGTTGTAGTTGTGTTTCGGCGTATTCCTATTTGGTTTTTTTTATAAGCTTTATATTTTTTTTGTTTTGTTGCCCTGCCGTCGTTGCCTTCTGCTATACAGTTGTCGGGCGGCACCACAATACACGCTGTAACAACTCCACCCGGTCAGTGGCAGCAGCCTTTGCTGCCACTTGCTTCCTCTCCCTTCACTCTTTCCATCTTCATGTGGCATGTTGTCTGCTGCAAGGCATTTGGAGCACTGCATCAAGCTAGGAATTTCATCGCAGTGGCATGTGCTGCAGCGCATTTTTGCGCAGCGTCGCTATAAGTTTTCAATTTCAACGGTCCATTTTTTCCAACTTTTTGCATAAATATTCTCTTTTCGCGGTCTGCAGAAAATGGCAGCGAAATCATGAATGCATGTAATTCTAAATACATGTACCCGCACTAACTGCCCGCTGGCCCTGCCTGCTCCACCGCTCGCTTGCTCCTGTGGCCTCATGTGCAGCCGTTGATGCGAATATCACACTTGCATTGAATCGCTACAACAATGGCAACAACAAAACAAGCAACTAACGCTTTTTTGAAATTTTTCTTCATTAAATTTATTCTGCTTAAATTTGTTAGCTTGTCTTCTTGTTTTTGTCGTCTGCAACAGCAACTGCTGGCGTAAGCCAGTTTTATATTGCTCCGGCAGTGGCGCAGCAACTTGAATTTCTTGGTTTATTGCTCTGCCTAAGAAATTATTTAAATGTGCACGTTCTGCGGTTTTGTCTTTGCAGCTTCTCGCGCCATTTAAACTTTTACGAAATTTACTGAGCTTTTGCAAAAATGCATCACTTTCGATGGTATCTTTATCTGTATGATACTTTGTAAAAAGTATGATTCAAAATGCAGCAGCTTGCTTGAAGCCAACTTAAAGCTATTTAAATGGGATTCGAGTTAAAGTTAGATGCTTTACTTATTCAAGTATGCTGTATCTGTATCTGTATCAAGTAGTCTGTTTCATCGTTTCAGTTCTCGGTGTATGTGGCTTCGACATATCTAAATATTCTTAATTTTCTTAGCTGGTCACTAACAACCCGTTACCGTGTTACGAGCTGGCGTTGGGTTCTCCTAATTTTCTTGTCTTTCAATTGAGGACATTTTTTAGTTACAAAATTCACCAAATTCACCAGTAACTTTAGCCTTGCGCCTACGACTTTTGCAATAATTTGCACTTCTTAACATAATTTTTGAAACAAGATGAACTAATTGACTTCAAGCAAGAAAGGCGTGTTTTATTAAGAGGTTTTGAAAATTTCGGCATGAATTTCATATTGTGAACCTTTTAAAGAAATATTCTGATCAAGTTGAGACTGCAATTAGAATTGAAGCCCGATACAAAGTCAAATTGCGGAAGGCTTCGAATTATTGAAGAGAAACGGAAATTGTTTTACCGTCTTATATTTGTCTTTCGTTTGTAAACTGAATTTAAATCGCACCGATTTAACTAAGATGCTCTGTAATTCGAAGCCAAATTTTCCTTTTCGGTTTCGGCTTCAGATTCTTTTCCATTTCGGAAACAGCAGCTGCAATAGCATCAAAACATTTTAAATTAAAGTGCAATTCCGTTTCCGTTTCCGAAAGGGGTTTTCAGAACAGAGACAGATATTTCAAAAACAGGAGATAATCGCACAATTTTAGTCTGAACTTAAATTTTTCAGCTTCAACCTCTTTCACTAACATTAAAATTCATTAAGCTTAACTTTCAGATGCTTAGAGAGCTGCACATTTTTATGAATACAAAAGATTTCAGAGCAATATGTTAAAAATGTCATCACAGTACGTACTTAATTAAAATGTAGAAATTTATTAAATAGAAACTCTTATTATTTTATTACTCATTTGTCTCAAATTTGTTACCAGAGTGCCCGAAGCAAATACCGAAATTGTCGAAAGAAAACTTTCGCAAGTCGGGACTATTTTATAGGCAAGCAGAAAACTCGGCTTCTAAGGAGTTTTTGAAAACTTGCGCATAACTTTAAAACCAATGATGTAGCTGAAATTAAGTTTATTTAACGCAAAACATAGCAAAACTTTTCGGTGCTTTATTAATTAACTTTCTTTTTGTGCATTGAAGAACATCAGCCTGCATGCGGCATGCAACGGCGTTGCAAGAACTTGTGGCATTGCCGCTGCTTAAATACAGCAGCCGCTCAGAAGTTGGCGGAAAGTTTTGCAAGCAAATACAGACTTTGATAAACACAGGGAAAGATTAAGGTCGAATATGATGGTGGTAAAAATAGCCGGTGAAAATCCGACATGCTGTCGAACACACGAGCTCTACAGCAAGTTTCTAAGATTTCCAACTCCAAATGGATAAAATCCCTCTCCTAAGAAAATCGCCTGCGAAAAATGGCGATGAAATAAAGGCAATAATGTTTAACTACCAAGAAAGCTGGCGAACAATTTCAAAAACGTGCGCTTGTAACAATTGAAAATTATATTTATACTCCTCGTACAGTCATGGATGTATTTTACCAATGGTCAGCCAAAACCCATAAAAGCAATCCAGCGTCCTCATCGCTAACGCACACATCCATGCGCAATCCTATTACCACGTTTTTACTTGTGCATGCTTTAAAATTATTTCACGCTTCTCTTTCACTCTCTTCGCCCTTCACAGCTCTCTTTACTCTCAGCTCCTCCGCAGTGGTCACCTGAATATCCTTTAACAGAAGCTCTCAAATACTGGCAAAAGTTTTCATACCAATTTTTTTTTCAATCTTTCACTCTTTACTGTTGTTGTTTTTGTGCCCCGATCTAGACGCAGTCAACAAGCAGCAAACTACGTAAAATAAGTCACCGAAACCGAATGCAAAAAAGCCTTTGCATCCTACAACACGAAAAAGCCGCAAAACCACTAAAAATCCATGTAGCTGGATGCTCGTGTCTATTTGCTTCGATGTGGTGCGATGTGGAGCACTTCATCGTTGTTCTACGCAAAAAAGTGGTTCTTCTTTTAAATGCAGCACCAATAAACAAATGGCCGAAAACAGAACATGAGTTCGTGTGATCAAGTGAAAATTGGACAGGTGCCAATTTTGTATATAACTCGCGCGTATGGCACACTTTAACATTTTTCATTCCAAAACTGCACGTTCATTGGGAGCACTTGTGCTTGCGGGTCAAAAGTGGTTAAATGGGTTGGCGCACAGAGGACGACCCTTCCCAACTGCAAGCTCTAACGAACCCCCACCCCTTCTCGCAATTGCAATATACCACCGCATCAGTGCTTTGAGTCCTTTTTCACATGCATGCCCGGCTAAATAGATCTCATATGCGATTTAAATATTTGCAAAAGGCTATCAAATAAAAGTTGGGAATTTTTCAAAAAATGGGTTGTAAATGTGGCAAATGTGACTATTATAAATTAGTTTCAATCTCGCAGCTCTACACTCGCATGCACAGTGGCGCACTCAAAAAGTTTTGAGCCGGGTTTTGCCTTTAGAGCAGTCGGAATTAGAAGTTATGGAGTTTTGAACATGTATTTTGAAAAAACTTACAAATAACTTACAATATTAGAAACGTTGTTGCTGAGGCGAAAATTACAAAATTTTATCAAAAATAATTAAAGATTTTGTGTTGTAACTTCCTTACCCCTTTGATGAATTCAAATATGTTAAAATTTTAATGCATTAAATGACACACCGAAGTGGGTAAACGTCTTGAAAGCACTTGAAAAAATGTATAACTAAATAACTCAAAAATTTCTGAAAAATTATAATTTTTTAAAGCTATAAATTCGCCTGAAAAGCACATTTTAAAGTAGTGCTGGAATTTTTGCGCCCGTTTCAAAAACATTGTTTAAATGTCAATTAAATAGAATAAACTAAATATTTTCAATTGTAAAATCAACTATTTGAACTGGATTCAGTGATAGTTGAGTAATTCAAGCTAACAGGACTGGAAAGTATCCTGTCTTTTCCAGGCTCTTCAGTACTACAGTTTCAGGACATAGTCGTGTTGAGAACTGACAGCAATTATAGTCCTTGCCACCATCAAATCTGTCGCTTAACAAAAACATCAGTAAGATTATAGTAAAAGAGAACTTTGTTATCTACGTGTGTAAGAGACAATTTAAAAGAAAAACAAATGCAATTTTAGGCTATTGAATATTGCCCCCAACCGAAGAAAATCTCGACTACATTTCTGTGCCTCTGCATAGTTATGGCGTGTGTGCTTTTGCTACAGAATAGTCAACGAGTGGAATCATCAGCACACATACATATAATCAAAAATTGAAACAGAAAGTGTGTCTGCTCCCAAAGGACGCCATTGCCACATTTGCTCCTAATTAGCTTTACGCACAAGGCTGGAATCATTAAATTAAACGAACCGGTAAACCAAATAGCAAAAGCCCACTGCGCCCTTTAGCGAACAAGCAGCCAAGCAGCCAAGCAGCCAAGCCTCCCCCGCTGCAGTGCAGTGCCGTGTGCGTGTTTTTCATGCTTTCAATTTCCCAATGGCTATCATCATTTCCACCAGCTTTTTGCCAAACACACGCACCCGCGCTGGTTGTCATCATTAGTAGCAATCATTGCGTGTGGTATGTTTCCAACTCGACCTGCAGCGGTGCACTTTTTCGCAAGCGCTGCTAATAATATTCACCAAAGGGGACCTACGTTAAGCCACAGCCCTTGCCGCTGTTGCTCCTCGCTGCTATTGTACTTGCCTGCTGTCCCATCGTGCAGCATATCGACCAGATGTGCCCAAGTCACATGCACTCGGTGCACATTTGTTTTTGTAAAGACACTTAGGAATGGGCTGTGCATTCTAACACACACACACACTATACCAAAATACATAGCAACAACACTTTCGTATGCTTTATTGGTACATATTTGAGAAAGTTATCTTCAAGGTAGATTCTGTTGTTGTCTTACGCATACTTTCGATCAAAAAAGTTTACAGCTGTTGATTGAGAAGCTCTCGAAAAAATTTTTGCTTCTTTTAAGTTTAAAATTTAAATTATTCTAACATCGCAAAATGTATAACATATTTTTAGAAGAGAAGTGGAAAAGTGATTATTTTTAATTTGGATAATTTATTGCAAGAATCATGGAAGATTTAAATGAAATTTAAGTTAATAAGTTCTTTACAGTTTTTTCAATGTACACTTTGAAATTTGTTTTCTTTTTATAAAATAATAAGGTTTGTATGTATTGGTGGTTTGCACTTCCATAAGAAACTGTTTGGCACCACTGATATAGATCCTCGATATGGCTACACATGTGGTGACATTTCTGCCAAAATTCTTAGGTAAAATATATAAGTAAATATTAGGTGTTCATGAATTCCCTGAAAACTTATTTTCTATTGCTTTTGAATAAATTATTAAATCTGTGGTCATATGCAATAACGACTTAAGTCGAAAACAACTGTTTCGAGAAAATGCAATTCGAAATTTGAAATGCACATAAGTGCATGTACATAAGTGCATGTGTTTTTATACCCTACACCTATGGTAATAGGGTATAATAACTTTGTGCGAAAATTGTAACGCATTAAAGGAGCCCTCCTAGGTATAGACATAAGTATATAGAAATGATCAGAAACACTTTCTCTTTTGATTTCCGGTTGTCCGTCTGTCCGTCTGTCCGTCTGTCTGTCTGTCTGTCTGTCCGTCTGCGTGTTCGGAAAAAATAGGAAGAAGGAGTTGTCCGATTTGAACCAAATTTGGTACACAGTCACAGTGAATCTCGGGTTAGGTAAAGTGTTAAAATTAGTTAAATCGGTCTAAGGACACGCCCACAATGGGCCTGTAAGTCCCACTACCTCGGGTTTTTTTCGATTAAATTGCTATAATTTGTCTAATTACACATGCAAAGGAATAATACTTGGTATTTAAGGCAAGGTGTGGACCCTCTGTAAAATACCAAAAAATGGGCGTGGTCCGCCCACTGTATAGGCGGCAACAATTTTCCGGTAAAATGGCTCTTAATCGACTATTTATGCATTTAAACGAATGAAATTTGGTTCGCAGGTTAAGATGTAGGTCCTACATTCCATATAAGAAAATGGGCGTGGTCCACCCACTATATAGGCGGTAAGCTTAAAATCCTCATAACTTCCATAGTATATATACCAGAACGAATTATAAAACGTTGTTTTCTGGTTGAACTCCAAACTAATTCTACTTTATTCATTCTTTACATAAATTAACCAAAGCTTCTTCCAGTATCCATTGATGCGATGCTGCTGCGGCAATTCCAGGTAAGCTCTCTTGTTGTTTGTTGTGCAGCTGTTTCGTTTGTGCAGGTGCACCTTTCGTCAGCAGTTTTTGGTGGGAACGTATTTTTGGTGGGAACGTAACGTCACTCGTTAACTCCCCCCTTTGTTAGATGAATCGTCCCGATTCAAGGATGAGTAATAGTTTATCCTCTCCGTCAAATAAGCGATGTCCAATGGCATATGCTGAATTGGTTGTTTAATTGGTTGCAATGGAGTTTGGTTAAGATTTACCTCCACTTTGTTTTTCCTATTCTTCTTTAATTTCCACATTATTATACTTATTACGACCAATGATATTATTACTATTAAACTGTAATTAATTGTATTAGCTTTGTTAGCTTCGTATTTTAATTCTATTATTTGTTTAATATTTTCAATTTGATCAAAATGGAGTTCTTCCATAGATAAGTTTTTCATTATAGTTACATTAATTAATTTGATCGGATTAGGCAAGAGCTGAATATCCATAGGTTTCCTATGTTTGTAAAAAGTTTCCATTATTTTAACATCGCAATTTTCAAATCGGATTAAATAATTTCCATCAATAGTAAAGTTATTTGAATTGCAATTATGATAAACAGTTTGGTTCTTAGCATTGGTTACATATATATGATTAGTATCTAATTCAATTACATTGGTTTTATTATTTCTTACATAGTTGCAATGCATTTTTCCTTTAAATATATTTTCAATGCAATTATCTTCATATTTTTGTAATTCCTTCTTAAATTTAGTCTTTTTATAAGTTATTTCATTAATCGACAGTATTTCGTTTTCTTTGATATAAATTTCCAATTGTTTTACATTAGGTATGGGTTGTACATGGATGGTTTGATAAATTTCTTTACCAAATTGAGGTATCTTTACTAATATTATGATATCTTCGTTTTTAGTGACAATTACAATGTTTATTTCTTTGAGTTTTTCGAAAGTGATATTAAAGTTAATTATATCTTCATCCGTGATAATATCTCTACTTAACAAATTGTTTTGGCTAGTCATTATTATTTCTTTAATTCTAATTATATTTGTTTCAATATACATTAAATTTTCCAATAATTTATTCTCCCATTTTTCTTTTGATACAGCTTTAAGTTCTGCATTGATACTGTTCATATTATGTACTAATTCTTTATAATGGGTGTTTAAATTCTTAGTTATGGCTTCTATTTCAATGCTAAATTTTCCGTTAATATTCTGCTGTTTATTGATTTGTTCAATTGCATTATGTGCGTTTTGCGTATTAATACTTAATTTTCCTTCAATTTCTTCACGATCTTCTTCGTCCATAGTTCCATAAACATATTTAAGTGCAGTTCCCAAGAAATTAAATAATCCTCTCCTTTGTCTTTGGTGGTGTGGGGTTAGTGTATCAATTTGAATTCTAATATGCTTTAGTTTAGCAATTAATAAAGGGTTTGGTTCCTTTCCTGTCAAGATTAATTTTTCTAAGTCATTTACTTGAGCTCTGTATGTTGTTGTATTTATTATGTATGTTATTCTATCATATCTTTCAATTAGTTTGACTTCGTTTAGTTTTAGTAGTGAATAGCCGTTACCATGATTCAAATCTATTATTTCTATTTGGGCTGCGATTAAGGGTATTACCAATAAGGCTATGATGATCTGCATCGTTGTGTTTTACCTATAAAATTTAAGATTTTATATTATCCTTGTGAATAATTCTATTTTTACATTGGATCATAACTTTATTTCCTAAATCTTTTTTAATTGTTTGTTTTTTATATCTAGCTTTTATTTTTCCTTGGAATTTATTTCCTTTTTCATAAATTGTTTGATTTTCATCGAATGTTCTTAATTTACGGTTTTTATTTCTGTTATTAAGCATCTGTTTTTGTACTAGTCTTAATTTTTCGGGTACTTCATTGTGTTTTATTTTATTATATAAAATTTCAAAAGGTTTCTTTTCCGTTACTGAATGAATTGTTTGATTATATGATTGTGCCGCACGTACTATTATTTCGATATCATTTATTAATTCCAATTCTTCCTTTAGGCATTTTGCGATTTCGATTATAGTTGAATGAGCTCTTTCTATTTGTCCGTTTGTAGTTGAGTGTCTAGGGTCGCAATAATTTATTTTAATTTTCATTCTATCAGCAAGTGACCTAAATTGAGCTGAGCTAAATCCTGGTTCATTGTCGCATGTAATTATTTTTACCTCCGGAAAACTTTGTAAAGCTTCCAATACTTTTCCTGCTAAATTAGTTTTATCTTCTATATGTTTAATAATTAGAAATTTGGAATATGCATCCATTAACGTTAAAAATTTTAGATTTAATGCAAAAAATATATCTATATGTATTTGCTCTCCCTCCTTTTCCGGAATTAGAGCCTCTCCAATGGGTATACGTATGGGATGTCTATCATATTTATTTCTATTACAAATTTCACAACTTCTTATAAATTGTTTAAATTGTTTCTTCATCGATGGCCAATAGTAATCTTTATAAATCTGTTTTAGATTCTCTTTGTAACCCCTATGTGCTCTTGCGTGTGTTTGTCTAGTTATTTTTTCTTGATCTTCATCATTAATTACATCAATAGCCACTATATCTGTATGAAAAATTTTCTTTGCGATTCTGTTTCGTAAAATTCGTTTAACTTCATATAACTCTTCTAATGTGCAATTTATTCCTGTTAATAGATTTTTATCTATTCTTTCTGAAACTACCTTTTTTAAAAAATCTAAATCTTTATATCTTATGTGGTGTCTGGAAATATTAAAGGTTTTAGTTCTAAAATGTTCGTTACCATTTGATTTACTCAGCACAATTTGTTGTGGGAATGAGTTTAGTGGTTTACTTAAGGTTTTTATGTGAAAAATATCCAAGCTTGGAGCTGAATGCATTGTTTCTGCTAGATTATCCTCCTCGCTTTCTTCGTTATTTTCAGCATTATTTTCTTCTAAAATATTGTTGTTTAACAATTGTCTTGATAATGCATCTGCTACACAGTTAGTATTTCCGGGTTTATAAATCATTTTTGGAGCATATTCTTCTATAAGTGCATGCCAGCGTTTCATTTTAGCATTGGGGTTTCTCGCCGACACAGCGAAGGTCAGAGGTTGATGATCTGTGTGGATTTCCAAATCAGCAACTCCATACAGGTAATTCCTTAGACTTTTCAATGCCCAAACAATGGCATATAACTCTTTTTCGTTCGTAGCATAATTTTGTTCTGTTTTATTTAGTGTTTTCGAAATAAAAGTTATTGGTTTTTTATCTTGTGATAAGACGGCTCCTATTGCTTCGTTTGACGCATCTGTAGTTAATATAAACTTCTTACTGAAATCTGGTTGAGTAAGCTCAACCTGTTGCATCAATTCATTCTTTAACTTCTCCACTGATTTTAAAGCTTCATTATCTAATTCTATTATTACTTTCTTTGATTGGTTTTGTGATATCCTACCATTTTCTCCTTGTAAATATTTGGTTAATGGTTTAGTAATGTGTGCGTAATTTCGCACGAATTTTCTATAATATCCAGTCATTCCCAGAAAACTTCTTAATTGTCGTAAAGTTTTTGGTACCGGATATTCTTTGATGGTTTCTATCTTCTTTTCATCTGTCATTATTACATTATGGGCAACCTTATACCCCAAAAATTCAACATTAGTCTTGAAAAATTCTGATTTCTCAAGTGAAATTTTCATATTAGCTTCATGCAAAGTTTTTATTATTCTCTCTAAGTGATCATAGTGTTCGTCAGCATTGCTAGAATAGACTATGATATCGTCAATGTAAACATGACAAAATTTCCCTACGTATTGGCGAAGGATGTTATCCATGGCTCTCTGGAAAATTGAAGGTGCGTTCTTCAATCCGAAAGGCATTCGAACAAATTCATACTTGCCGTTATTAATTGAAAACGCAGTTTTCTCTATGTCTTTCTCTTCCATTAGTATTTGATGGAAGCCCGATTCTAAATCTATGGTGGAAAAGATTTTTGCTTTTCCTAAGTTCGACAATATCACATTGCAGTCTGGTATAGGATATTTGTCAGAGATCGTTATCTCATTTAATTTTTTATAGTCGATCACCATTCTCATTTTAGGTGATCCATCTTCATTTTTCCCTTTTTTTGGCACTACCCAAATGGGCGAGTTATAAGGGCTTCTACTTTCCCTAATTATATTTTCTTTTAACATTTTCTTAACTTCCTTATTTACAAATCCATTCGCAGATAAAGGATATGGGTATTGTTTACTCCATATTGGTTCATTTGTGGCTGTTCTTATTTCGGCTTTAACATCAGTTCTAAATGGTAAAGTTGTGTTTATATTCCCGTGAATTTTTAAAATTTTATTTTTTATTTCTTGTATTTTGTCTTTACTTTCATTTTGTATGTTATTTATTTGTCCTAATTCAATTTCACTAAGTGTATAAAATTTTTCTTTATAATTATTAGTTAAGAATGTGTTATCCTCAAAATTTAATTGTACTTTTGCTTTACTTAGTAAATTCATCCCTATCAGTATATCGCTTTGCAAATTATTAATTTCATAGA
Organism: Neria commutata; assembly: GCA_963457695.1. Lineage (NCBI taxonomy): Eukaryota > Metazoa > Arthropoda > Insecta > Diptera > Micropezidae > Neria > Neria commutata. Next base: position 25,112,448 of record OY735249.1, on the reverse strand, counting down.
ATCGTGTGAAATGATTGAAAATGTGTGCATTATAACAATGGGTAATAGTTGTATAACCATTTATCGTTTTTACGCGTTTTGCAATTTCTAATTGTTGTCTGTTAGGCAAAATGTTTGGTTTACAGTAGCAATTTGTTGCCCCTGTGTCTATCAATACTTTAAATTTCCTGTTTGTCCCTCGTAATTGTCTGAATATATAGGGAAGGGTATTGCTTTGTCTAAAAAAGCACTTTCTTGGATATTATTAATTCTTTGTTGTTTTTGTTGATGCTGGTGGCTATTCATAGATTCATGATTTCTTTTAGGGACTCTATTGAAATTTGTGTCGTTATTTTGGACAAATTGTTGTCTAAACTGATTTGACTTATGGAAGGTTGGTTGTCTAAATTGAGCAGTATTATCTACTTCCATTGGAGTTGGTTTGGATTGGTTTTGCCATCCGAAGGTTCTATTATTATTGTTACTATTAAGGTATTGTGGTCTTTGATTAAATCTCAAATTATTAAAATGTCGATTATTATTATCATTTTGTCCGAATATGGGCTTATATTGGCTAAAATTGTTATTATGTCTTCGTAGATTGTAAGTATTGGCAAATTGTATACGAATCTGATGGGATTCCATTTCTTGGGCTTTCGCTAAAGCATTTGGCAAATCTAACGGATTTAGTGACATTATTATATTATTAAGAGGTGCGTTAAGTCCTGTAATGAAAACTCTTAATGCATCAGCGCGATGTCTTTTATTATATTCTTTAGTGATTTCAGAATTATTCCCATAAGTCATTATAGTTTTGTTAATCATTAATGTTAGCTGGGAATTTACTTGGTTATAATAGTCAATTAAGTTCATGTTCATTTGTCTTATTAGATTTAATTCCTGCTCAAGGATATGCAGAGGTCTCTTGTCTGCATATGCGAAATCTAATCGGCTAATTATCGCGTCGAAATTGAGAACTGTTCCATGATTAGTTAACGTGTCGTTTGCTTCACTAGTTATTTTGTTTCTTAGAATTGTTAAGGCAGCAAAATATTTACGACTGCCCTTCGTATATAAAAGCATTGTATTGTTGGCAGCTTCTCGCCAACTAATATATCCTTTCCCATTGAACTCAGGAAGGGATTTTACTATATCTAAAGTTTCATTACAATCTATTCCTGCATTTATCGATTGTGGTTCGAACTCGGTCACCTTATTCACAGTTGTTAAATTTTGCATTTGTAATTTCAAATTTTCTATTTCTTGTTTCAAACTTTGTGTTTGTATTGAAATTAACTGAGCTAATGTTTCATCTGAATTTGTAGGCATTTTCACTTTCCTTATTTTTGTCACTTTTTACAGAAATAATAACTTAAATTTAAATTTACTTGACTCCCTTCAGCTGGAGGTATGATGATCTTTCCTGGATTTCCTTGTTGTGGGAGGACTTTGTTATGGATTATCGTCCTTTCTCTCTCCAGAATATCTAGGCTTACTTGATTGCTGATTTTCCGTACTTCTTCTAGGGATTTGTTTCACCAGTAAGTTGATTGTTGATAGTAGCAAAATTTTTCGACAGCAGGTTTTAAAGTTTTATATAACACTATCGCTTATTATTTCTCCTTTTATTTCTAAGGATACTTTTTAGTGCGATTTAGGGAAATTCCAAAGTGTTTGATTATAACTTTATTTTTATATAACACTATCGCTTATTATTTCTCCTTTTATTTCTAAGGATACTTTTTAGTGCGATTTCACACTTAGGGAAATTCCAAAGTGTTTGATTATAACTTTATTTTACTGCTGTCCCTGCTCGGGCGCCAATTATAAAACGTTGTTTTCTGGTTGAACTCCAAACTAATTCTACTTTATTCATTCTTTACATAAATTAACCAAAGCTTCTTCCAGTATCCATTGATGCGATGCTGCTGCGGCAATTCCAGGTAAGCTCTCTTGTTGTTTGTTGTGCAGCTGTTTCGTTTGTGCAGGTGCACCTTTCGTCAGCAGTTTTTGGTGGGAACGTATTTTTGGTGGGAACGTAACGTCACTCGTTAACTGAACGTCCATATTTGGACACTTCATTGCTGGTAAGAGTACCTTTAAATTTAAAAAAAATGGGCGTGGTCCGCCCACCATGGAGGCGGTAAATTATATATATCGATATAGACCCCCAGAGCAGAGTGTCAATATTTGCTATATACAGTCCTATTAGGAATATCTCTTAGTTTGACAAAAATGGGCGTGCTCCGCCCACTCAGTTACTTGGTGTAGGGTATTATTCTGTCGGTGAAACCCGACTGATGCTTCCTTACTTGTTTTTAAATAACTTTTTTTCTGAGATGGGTACAGATACCGGGGTTTGAACAAAATATGCGCATCAACGTCAGGAATACAGTGGTAACGTCAACTCAATTTCGTCTTAAGTCGACTTAAGTCGTTATTGCTTTTGACCACAGAAATATGTAAATGTATTTTCAATGCATACAAGTTAAAATTTGTTTACGTTTAGAGACTGGCGGTATCGGCTCTCTATGCTGCTCCTTGGAGCTGCTGCTCTTAAGCGCGCAATCCAGGTGCAAATAGAAGCAAATCTTCAGATTCAGCGACAATACTCATCCGCAAGGGGAGCCATCGCCACCACGGAGTATCTGCAACTCTCGACGGTAGGCTGCATATTTTTGCCCACTCAAAATCGTGTAATTTTTTACAACTGTTACATACATTTGCAGTGTTCTCAGCAGCGTGCCACGGAGCAGGCGAGAGCATCAGCGGACACGTTGCGCACCACTGGCAACGGCTGCGGAAGGTGGGCGCGCCGCAGTGCTGCGCGGCACTAAATATGATTGATGATACCGACGGCTTGGTGCGACGTTCAGGATACTACAAACTTCCTATGAGCTAAATGGCTCCACTCAGCTGTCCTCTACTCTCCTACCCGCACTCTCATGCACACGCGTCTGCGAATCTGCAGCGGCAGCATTGCTTCCTATATTCGTGATTTGCCCTGCCATCGCTCTTTATGATAGAATTGAAAATGTATTTTTTAGGTAAGCGCTCCGCGCCGACCACACTTCGATTGGTGCCTGCCATCCCTGCTAAGGATGCCATCGAACGGATATACTCAGGTGCGCTGCGAGTGAGCAAACCAGTGGCAGGGATCGGTCGAATGAACACACATTTCGAGAACTGCTAACACGCGGCTTGTGTGCCTAATAAATGCGCTGCACTGTGGCACAATCGTAACTTGTATTGCCTAAATTTTGATCTGAAACAAATAACAAGAATATGAACTATAATGTTGGGGAATGCTTTTAGATTTAGCTTGACATCGAAAATTAATGTCACACACTTTATTACTCGACTCGCTGCTAAACGTGTCGCAAAGAGCTGGAATAAGTTTGGCTGAATCGGACATGGCAAATTTCTTGTAATGGATACAATCACAAATGCAGATTTCAAAATGGTTGAAGATGAGAAGAAAAACCTTTCTAAATGTCCAAAGAAATGCTATTTTTTTGCATATCAATGTTGAAAATTTTCCACTATGTTCTTTAAAATGCTACTCGTATATTTTATTAGTGTTACGAACTTCCGAAATGTAACTTTTCTTCACATTTTTGTAAATTGCCTATTTTGCAATACTTAAGAGTCATTTTTTAACACTTAAAGCTTAAAGGTTCAAGGAAATTTGACCACCTCAGAAGCGTTCGTTTCACTGTGCGGGTGAGTAACCAATAAAGTTCTTTTCGATTTTTGCATAAATGGAAAAACGTTTCGCTTTCGCGAAACAAAACGCAAGCGTCTGCAGCGTTTGCCTTTTTGCTGCGGCGTCGCTCTTTTTTTCCTGGCATTTTCCGGCGAGTATTAGAGAACGCTTTGCCGGATGTGCTCCATAAAAGCGCTCTAATCCACTTTACCAAAAAAAATACGCCACTGAATATTGAACAGTGACTTTTTCAACACTGCTTACAGATGGTGTTTTTTGTTTGTTGTTGTTGTTGCAATTGTTAGTACTGATGCAACGCGATGCCTCAGCTGTTGTTTTTGCTATACACGATAATATGTTGGTGCTTTTGTGGCTGCTGTTGTTGTCAACGCTGCTGTTGCCGCTACACCATATCGATTCGATGTGATTTTCATTAAAAAGGAGCATGCCGAAAAACCATCGTACTCTGGAAAATGTCTGAATAAGAGTGTTAAAGCGAGAAGAGATTTGACGCATGTTGTTGATATGGAAAAATTGTCATTTGCCAGTGCAGAAGTTGCATAGAAGGAGTCACGCCACCAATCGATTTTGTAAGTCAGCTGGCAGTCAGAAGATTATCCAACCGGGAGGGACGCTCACTTTAAAGCAATATAGAAATCTGTGAGTCGTTGTTGTTTTAAAACTTACAGTACACTGATAATATTTCTTAAGTAAGTAACAACAACAACTAAGGAAATTTTTCCATGCTGCTTGCCACTGTTTGCCTACTTTGGGCTCACCAATCTTGCATAGATTTTGACCCAAGAGTATCAAAATAATTTCCTATAAGAACCGAACTAAGATACTCTTTATCTTGGTCTGAGTCCAAAAAAAGTATTCATTTATAAAAGAAAATATTTGAAAAAAATTACCAACACATACGAGCGCAAAAACTTGGATACAAACTACCGTAAAAGTTTAAAATTTAAGGCGAAAATCACGCCTAGTAAATTTGAATTAGACATTGATTATACTGGTAAAAGTGGGAAAAGTGGCTGTCGAGGGCACAGATGGTCTGCCAGAAAGATGGAATAAAACCATAAGTAGACCCTTTATGATAAGACTGAGCTATGTACTGAAATTTCAATTCAATAGTATCATTTGTCACAGTATTAGGGGCGTTATGAGCACATGGGTGCATCAATGGAAGTGCATGCCACAATTTAAGGATAAACATTTTCAGCTCAAAGCCATTGGTGCTTATTAAGTTGGCTTTGAAGCCATCTGCATCTGCAGGTATTAGGAAGAGGGCAGATTAGTAATATTTGTCCGATTCTTTCAAAAGTCCCCAAGGTCCAGTCAAACTCCTGCACCTATACCAATCTCAAAAAAATTATAATTTTTAAAAAACTTGTTAGATCTAGTTGCAAGCTACATTCAAATTTATTTTATACACGCTATTCGCTTGTCACAGTTTAAAGTTTCTTTAAGAATATTTTAATTTTGTCATAATTATTTGAGTTCTGGCCTCAATTAGCAGTATAAAAATAGTTATTCATTGTTTTCAATTCCCCACAAACGATCGCCTGTTTAATAGTTTACCTAGAACATTTTAATTTACTTCGAGTCGAAGGATTCTCCGCAACTTGATGTCTCTTGTTCGTTGTCAAATTCTGTACACATGTATTTGTGCCTAAGAGTGAGTGTGTGAGTGCGCATTGAAGCTTCTCGTGCGCCTTTATGTACGTGTTGGCAGCTTCACGCGTAATGTGTGTGAGTATGTACAAAGATTTTTTTCAATACGCACGCTCATATTATGCCTCCACGGTCTATTGCTTTGTTGCAAGGAAAGGTTTGTGAAACTTTTATTTCCAACAGCATCGAGGTTTTCGCCATGGCATATTGGTGCGTCGTCCTTTTGTGTTTGACAGTTGCGGGCAACGAATTGTATGTACATATACTTACGTGCTACGATTGAGCAAAATATCGTTATTCTTCCTGTTTCAGTGTGTAACATTTCCTTTTCTGAAATTTACGTTGAATCATGCCAATATGAAAATTTTAGAGAATTGTCCAAAAAGAAGTTCCAGTTGCTTTTGTCGAAACAAATTTCGCCGCATATTTTCAATTAATAAATATGACAAATATTCTTGCAATATATGTATGTGCATATACATAAATATATCGCTTTTTTGATAACAAGTTAGCACGATTGCATACATATAACGAGAGAAACAGATCCAGAATCATAATCCATTTTGTTGTAGAAAATGGAAAGTAGCCATAAATTCAAAAAATATAAAATAAGCAACAGCAGAATCGATACTAAGATACTAAAGGTGAAACGAGATCGAAAAGAATCTCTTTATTATGTTTCACAATCCAGAATCGTAAACCGTAGTTGGTACAATATACAAAACTATTATAAAGTTTTATATAATATTCAGCATCAAGACGATATTTTGTAAACAAAGGAACCAAATTGGGTGCCAAGCAATATTAGTATGCCAAAAGCTTAATTATTTTAATGTTGCTAGATAGGACAGCCACGCCAAATATTATGAAATCGACATCCATATCCACTTAAAATTTATTGAATTTCCGATACCTTTTTTGATAACCTTTGGCTTAGAACTTCTGAATCGTTTGTTTTCCCTTCTGCTGAAATTTTGACTTCGGTTTGAAAGTGAAACTCAAAAAAGTTGCCCATAGTCGGCAAAGTTCAGCACAAATCGTTGCGCTCTTAAGCATGTACCCAGCCATTGCACAAGCAGCGCCCGAAACCAAACACCCCAACTGTGTTAGAACAATTATTCCGCCAGTCAGCCGAGCTGAGTGGGTTACCTACAGGTGCTTCATTCTGCACCATATATCGCCCGATTTGCTTTTTGGAAGTACGCAACTTCCGCCTGCCCCGTATGCATGATTGTGTCGGCAAATAAATGACCCGAATTTTCTCAAGCTGACCATCAATTGGAGAGCTAACGGCGATTTTTAGGCAACTGCAAAGCACAGACTATTGGCAAGCAAGGACTATTGGCAAAAAGTCTACCAGTGCTGTAGCGATAGTGTGTTTGTGGCAGGCTAGACGCTCCTGTGTATCCAACATGGACCTGACAACATGGCACAACATTAGCACCCCTTGCTAATGGTGCTGCTCGATTTGCGGTCTATGCCCTCTGTGACTGGCCGCCAACGCGGACACACTGGACACAAAACAAACTTTGCCATAGCCTCCATATAGCAACTGAGAGTAGCAAAAACTTTGTCGAGATTTTTTGTGCCGATTAATTTGAGTGCAGAATGATTTCAATTTCCCCAAAGCGGAAACACTGCGACCTATCGCATACGCTACAAATCACATCCGACAATACCTAAAGTTGACAACAGAGCGAACCATCGACGGGTCGCGTCCATTACGTTAGCTTATTTTCGATTGATATGCAGGCACTAAGTAGTTACTTACTACAGTGGGCAGTATTGTTGAAATATGTGAAATTTGATAGCGTAAAACACCTTGGTGGACTTTCGCAATACGATTTCTATGACAGGACACCGAAGTGGGGCGCCACACTTTTTTTCTGGTTTATATATTTTTGACACATCACTTCTGTTCAGGATTTCAACAAAACACTATCCGAAAAATTCCCAACTGTGTCTTGTTACTCACATAATTTGTATCTTATAGATTTATTTTATTTCCAGCATGCTGATCAGCAGCCCAAAGCATCTTCGCTAACAAAATAATTTCAATTTTGAAAATTTGTCTTCAACTGCATTTTTGAAGAAAACTATTTTCATCATCTCACATCTCATCGAACAGCTCACCAGCACAGCAATGTTATTTATGCCGTTCCATTGAAAATTCAGAATGGAATGTTTAGATAGCTTTTTAAGTTGAACGAATGAAATCGAGTACATATTAACAATCTTTCTTAATGCTTTGAAATTATAAATTTTTAAAATTCAAACTGAAAAAAGGAAATTTATAGTTTCCAGATTTACTCATATTGAAAGAGTTCTGAGTAATTTCGATCTCGAAAATCCTTTCTTGGGTATGTTTGCATTCATTTTACATAAGAGTTTTTCCATTTATAAGATCGTCGCTTAAAATCACACGCTATGTCTGGACCGTGAAGATGGCTCACAATTGTACTTTGAACCAAACTTTATAAAGTCTTCGTAGAAATGTGCAGGATTCAGTTCTCTGTGCAAGAGCAGCAGTTGCATTCGAAATGGCAACTTCTACAACATTTTCAGCATTTTGCTTTTCGATAGCGAGTTGATTTTTTAAGTGGCCGCTCTACCCCTGCACATTATATGACCCACAAATATCGACTTCATTCTATGTACATATGTATATGTAGACAGAAGCGCAATTTTTCGCTACAATGTATTTTGTGAGTGTGTGTGTGTGCTTATTGAAGAGAAGAGATGTTGCTGACATGCGACAAGCAGTGACAGCAAGCACTCTGCAATCGAATTTTATAGTTCAGCAATGCAGTGAACCTCAGCTAAATTAGAATGGACAGATGCTCATGCAGCGCATTTGTAAAATTTTTAAGCGATTAACAAAATGCAGAAGTCAGCAAAATTGCTGAAATAACAGTTGTTTGTAATTTAGGTACAATTGCAAAGAATTTTTTTAAATGTTAAAAAGAATAAGAATACAATAGAAGCTGTCGCTTAAAGAAGATTGCAAAAAGTGCTGAAAATTAACACAAACAATTATACCAAAAGAACAGTTTTTAAAGTAGAATGAACTTGCATTTAAAAAGGAAAAATTAGTTGTTAGTCTATGAGAAAATTCAGAAATTTAACAAAGAAGACGGGAGCAGACAAACAATAAATAAGCCAAAATCCTTTAAACGCCCTATCCAAGTGACAAAGCCGGGAATATCCAATAACTGATAAGCGTAGGCAAATGTGGCGCTGTGTGAGTGTGACACCGCGCCGCAACCACAATTTAGAAAATGCGTCGGAGAATTATGCAACCTAAAAAGGCGGCAAGCCACGCCGATGAAGGGCACAAAATGCAAGCACAGCTTATTCGCCGACACGCTCAAGCAAAACATGCCACTCTGTTGGGAAAACCTACCACCACATACGCGTATGCGTGTGTGTATCTGTGATAAGGCAATGTTGGGAGTGGAGTGCCGGAAATCATTGTAGCGGCAGAACGGAAATCGGCAAATATATGCAAACTTTGAATACAAATAAAGGCGGCGCGGGCAGGCAGACGTTGCTGGCATCCACATAGACCAGTGAGGAGGAGCAACGCTGAGCAGCATACTCTTTAAACATTAAACTACTAAATGAACATTTGATGCCGCTTCAGATTAAGTAATTGTAAGCGGATAGAAAAAATTGTTGGCTTTAAATTCAAAGTAGTGCACATGAAATAAAGCAGACTTCCGACTTCGCCGCGAGGGCTTTATCAAAGAGGGAGTTCACTGCTGCAATGGTCCAGCATTTTATACAAGAAAATATGTCTGTAAACTTTAAATAAAATTAAAAAATATACAAAAGTGCGAAGGATATCGATTTTATAGGAAGAATTTTGCCAAATTTGCCTTTTTTACAAGGAGGTTTTTACAAGTGTTAAAAAAATTCGAAATTAATAATCTTAAAGAATTTTTAAGAAATGCTTATGTACTATTTCCGGGCTAAGGGTGTCGTGTAATAGGGACCTAACGAGTAGTTTCGGAAGAAGCAAATAAAAAAATTGCATATTCTATTGTCATATTTTTAAGCTTTTCAATAGAATGAGTTCAATTTAGTGTGCGAGTAAATTTAAATAGAAGAAATCACAACCCCTCACTGCAATCAATTGCATATGACATAAATTTCCCGCCCGCAATCAAACTCGGTTCCTCCCGCTCAGAGGCGAACGTGCTTCATTCCTTCAATTGACTATGGTATTTACATAAGTGCAAGCTTTTGGCTGCCAATGGCAGCAACTGCCACGCTGTAATCGAAGCATAATGCACTCACTGATATCAGGTATTGTTGTTGATTTTTTTATTGAATTTGCCACAATCAGTTTGAATATAATATATGCAATATTAAACACACACATACAAAATGAAATGTGGCACTTAGCAAGTAGCAAGTTCATGGCATTGAAATTCATTGCAGGCGCTTCAACGTTTTCCGCTGCACGTAACATGTTAAAGTGGCAACATTGTGTGCATGTATGAGTTTGCATACGCCTAAGAAATAAAATTTGTACAATGCAAGTTTTAAGTGCTTGCTAGACTGCAACACGAACTTTTCGCATGCAGCTCAGCTTTTGATTGCCCGGCATGACAAGGCGTGGCACGAGACTCTCACACATGCGAAAGGATATGACCCGTCAGCAGTACGCGTACACACACAGACACAAAAGTTTTTGAATTAAATTTCAAAGTTTATAATTGTTTGTTCGCGTTGCTGACAATTCCGCTTGGTAATTTGTTGCAGTACTCCAAATTATTTCTACTCGTGTGACACGGCGAGCACATGTTGCAAGTTGGTCAAACATGCACATGCTGAGCTAATCATGGCCCTGAAATGTAGGACTAAATGCTCTTTTATTCACATTAATCACTTTGTGTTATGTTATGCAATTATAATATATCACTTGAAGTATTGCTACCGCCAAAATCCTTTGATAACACTGAATCCCAAAATAGCAACATGAAAATAGAAGATATAGCCCATCAAAAATGAGAATACATTACAAAAGTATAAACTTAATAACAGTTCTGTTGCAGCTCTTTATCATTATACATCTTTCGATTTTACATATTTTATTGTCATTATTCTATTTTCATTTATTTTCTTTACTGGAACTTGTCCTTAATATCTTGTATCTTGAACTTATGCTTAAATATTCCTTTAGAAAAAAAACCAATTTGTACAAATGTGGAATACCTTTAGAATGCAACCCTGAATTGTAATTAAGAACTTGTTCGAAAAAAAAATTACAATTGAAAGAAATCACTGAAGAACGAGGCTCGTTATTATTACTCCATTCCATCAAGTAGCACTAACCACACAAGTTGCATTTCTTCAGGATTATGCATACTTATGCAAATCTTCAAAGTTTATGCCTGAAACTATGCAACAGTTCCTTAAATGGTATTTCCTTGCAGGCACTAGCGTTTTCGACTCATATATCAAGGTGAATTCTTTCTACCTTATTTCGACACTATCATGGAACAGCTTTTCACTGATTCCCATCAAAAGCTGCCAGCCAAATTATTCAGTTCTGAACCGCGAAGGTAAACTGCAAAAAATATTAATACACAATATAGAGAAGAATATATGCTTAAAGTCTGATATTAATTGTCAGAGACCGAACACCCCTTTTATAGTGTGGCCACTCCATTCCAGAATCTAAGCATGAATTCAATTGAAATACCTAACCTCAATAAATGTTTTCAGAATTTTTCACTATAAAACTCTTCTAATACAAATTTGAATTAATATTTTAATTTGTTGATCCCTTTCCCCCCTCAACCTTCTATCCTTTAAAATGGTAGTTCCACCACTCAACGTGCAGTTTTCATGAGCTCACACCACCACAGAATGAAGTCGAAATCCATCATACTCCGCACTAATTAGCGCTCACGGCCAGGTTATCCATTATGCAAATCAGTTCAATAAATAACATAATTCGTTTGTTGGGGGTAAAACACGGGGAACATTAAATGGAATTTAAGGCTTATTCCGCTGAACACACTTCACACACAAACACATGCATACAAAAATGCGCTTTGCAGAAGTGTTGCAGCATAACAGCTTACAGCTAAAGTGCTTTAACAAAACAAATACAACAACAACACGTATTCGTAACTTAGGAACAAACGCCAGCAGGAATGCTTGGAAAAGGAACGCGCAGAGTAAAACTCACACATAGACATGTGTGTGAATGCGCTATGCAGACTGTGCTCTGCTGCAAACTGCAGAGCGTGTGTGTATGATGGTGTGCGTGTGTTCTCGCTTGTGTCTGTGCAATGTGTCCAAAAATATATGAAATCAACATTTTTACCCATGACGTTGCAGGCTCATTTTTACACACATACGCACATCGACTCTCGATGGTTCGATGCAGAATCTATATCTAGGTATGCATGTGTGTGCATCTGTATTAAGCATGTGTTTGTGCTAAGCTGCCCAGCGTTGCTGCGATGCTGTCTACTAACTGCTGCTGTACTGCCATGATGCAAACAAATAATCCAAGTGATCTATAAATTTTATTTGATTCGCTCCTTAATTGGTTCAAGGGACTGATGGTATGAGTATGATAATTTCAATATATTTTTCAATTGCCCACAACGAGTTGAATTAAAAATCGCATTGCTGCAGATTGCCAACAATTTAGCCCAACAATTGCAAAACTTCATATAACCATGACCTTCCCCATGGACGATCCGGAAATTATAATTATTTTTTTTAAAACGGATAACAAAATATAGTTTCATTATCAACAGGAATACTTAATCCAGTTTTCAATGTTTATTTGGAATTAAATTTTTTTTAACTTTTTAAGATCTTAACACTTATTGCCTTTTGCATCATTTTCAAACAGGTTACAGAAAAGTGCCATATTTGAGCTTATGCTACAAATTGGTTGACGGCTTTCGGGGAATAATGAGAATTAAAATGTAAAAAATTGTTGAAACCCAAACATGAAGCAAATCGATTTAAAAGTATAAAAGCCACGAGATAAGAAGAATTTCCACAGAAAATTGCTAATTGGAAACGAAATTTTTAGTTAAAACGAAAGAAAAGTAAGAAAACACAAAGCTGCAGGTAGCAAAATAAATTCATAAAATTAATTATGAATATTTAATATGTAACATTTTATGTATATCAAAACTAAAGAAAAAGAGAGAAATACACAAAAACTTATTGGGGCAAAAACTTATTAGGAACAAATTTTACTCTAGCTTAGACTAAGACGACCAGTAAGTTCGATCTACTTCACTCTTCAATATTTTCTATATCATTATTGTTGGGCACATTTTATATGAAAATCGGAAAAATTTGTGTTCGATATATATGGAAATGTAGGTATTTGGTGTCCTCAGAATGTAAACAATTTATTGGCATAGTATTGTTTTCCACAGACCGAGTCTAGATTTGGTTTATATTTCATTAAAATTAATTGCGGTTGTTATGTCAATGAAATAAGAATTTTCTTTAGAAAATTGCTATAACGTTAATTCTCAAATAAGTATTGAGTATTTATGACCAACAATTATAATAATTACCACAATGAAGCGACAACTGATCGAAATATTCAAGTTCGGTTTGTCTGTTTATAACAATTAATTTCTTAATAAAAATTTTACCTTGTCCCTGTTAACGCTTTCTTTTCCAACTGACTTTCAGCATACGTATGTTTGTTTATGTGAACGATACTTTTTTTCTCATTAAGTGGCAACGCCATACCACTTCCGACGCGCGGCAGATAATAAACTAATTAAGGCCGTCAGATGGTAAGAACAGCAAAAAGCGGGAACGACTGCAGTGAAAACATAACTCCAGCCGGAAAACGGAAATAGCCACATCAGGCAAAATCCTGGAATTCATTGGTCGTGCATTCTTGTTGACTTTACGCCTCGGTCCTTGTGTTCGCTGCGAAAGCATTTGACAAAGTTTAAGCATATTTGTAGTTAGCACTTTTTACTAGCTTACCCGTTTTTGCATTCTCCCATTTGCACGCTTATGCGCAAATGTTTTTGTCGTTGTTGTTGTGTCTGGATTTCTTTGGCAGAGGTCAGAATAAAAAGTAGCGAATTTGCACTTGGCGTTGTTTTTCAACCGCCTACAATGGGGCGGCAGGATTCGATTGTAGGCAAAAGGAATCAAGCGTGATTTCGCTACCATCTACACGCACACACACACACGAGCGTAGTGTGTAAATAGTGTTGGTGCATGCAGCGAATTCCGCTGCGGCTGCTCCTTGCCGCGTTCTTGGCATTACCACGACTACACTTGCACTTCGACAGTGTCATTGTCCTTTGCATGCGTGAGTGCTTGGCTGCGCATGGTTGTTATTATTATTGTTGCTGTGACTCGCAGACTCACTCAGCCGGCAACCTTTGGCACACGCGCCAACATTCAGTCCGAATGTATGTGTGTAAATGTATGTGTGCGTATTTGTCTGATGCAGCTGCGTCAGGAGTGATTTTTAATAATTGCGCTTTGTGGATGCAGGCGTACGAATTTGTTGCCGCCAAACACTTAACAGCCATGCCATATATGCTGAGCGGATTCATACTTCTGCTGTTGCTGTTGTTGTTGTTGTGAAATTCAATTTCTTACAAATATTTTGGTGAAAGACCGTTAAGAAGAAGATGCAAGAAACAAAAGGAGATGAAGATTCAAAATTAATACTAACGAAATTAGAACCAGAATTGAATATAGTCCTTTAAGTAAAAGCAGCAGTGGAAGCGGCATTAATTTAAAAAACCTGAAATACAACATGTATCGGGAGCTGTTGTGCTTTTATCTCTGAAATCGATCTCGAAATGTGCATCCTAATTTTAAAAGCTCAGTTCAATGAAATTCAAATGGAAATATTATTTTGAGCCGAACATACATAAAAATAATTTATTAATGTGCTGACATATGATTCATTGTGGATAGAAATTAACTTATGTTATAAATAATATCAGGCTATATTACTGTATTTTTTATTACTTCAATATATACATATGTACATATATAGAAACTATATTATAAAATTGCCGCTTCACATTCATTTTCAGCACTACTTTTTTACAAGTGTTCTTAAAAGATTTTTGGTATATACATATGTATAAAGAAATATGAGTATATGGATTAAATTAAAATTGGTAATTTAAGAATTATTGGAAATATGTGTGTATCATCAAATGATGAATATGTATCATCAATTCATAATTTTCGCAAATAGTTGTATCCCAAATTGTCTGACGAACAAAAGTAAATATGTAATGGAATTTCCATAGAGTAGAAGTTTCTAACAAGGAATGCAATTCCACATTCCACGACAGACAAACAGTGTGTTGTTGTTATATCAGCTGTTGTTCGCAATGGTAATGGCTGCTGCTGAGAGTCAGTTCAATTGCCAGCCAGCGAATGCCATAAACTTTGCGCACGTAATTGGGGAATAAAGCAGGCAGCTGCAGCGTAGCTTGCGACAGGCATTAAACATATTATGTTAATAACTTCAGCTTACACATGTACACCCACCCATATACCCATATACCGCGCACTTACAACACAGGCGCACATGCACAATAAATGGCACTATTGCACTCACATACTCTAGATTATGATGGTGTGGTGCGCGCGTGTGGCTGTGTGAGTGTGTGTGGGTGCAGAGCGCAGATACACAGCAGCACATGTAAACATAATTTATGCGCCAATAATTGGCTTGGCATTGATTTCACTTGATAACGGCAGCGAAGAGGATAACCAGCCGGACAGTGCGACCGGCCGACAAGCCGACCGACAGTGATACATGTAAATGGATGGACAAGCGACGACGTGGCATACAGTGGCACTCATGCCGCACATGTACGCGATGACAGAACTGTAATTACTGCCAGCGATAGTGCCAATGATTGTGTGTGCGCGTGCTCAAGTGCACAACAAGCACATGCATATGTATGCAAATCCACTCAGAGTCCGGTAAATCAATCAATTAAAACTGCACATGTGTGCCAATTTGTGTGTCACACTAACACACGCGCACAATTACAAATGTCCTGCTCAAATGAGTGTGGAATGTAGAGCAAGATAAAACTCACCGAAACTCCAACACATAAGCGAAAATATATTTACACAATATTGCGGAGCATGTATGTATACCCAGCAAGGATACTTACCGTTCAGTGGACTAGTCATATAGCCGACATTTTCGGTTGGTCTGTATTCAAAATATTGAACGCTGTAAAAAACTTGCTTAAACTCTTGTAGCTGCTATTTAATATCCCTTGCTTTAACTCGCAGCCATAAGAGATATAAAAAAATTTCAAAGATACACCTTTCTAGCGAAGATACACTGCTATCTGCTTCTCTACAAAAGAAACACTTCACCAATGCATGCTTAATTCGTGCATTCGAAATGAATTTTTAGGCTGCGGTGACCAGAAAACTGGATCCATACTCCAAATTTAATCTATACATTGTGCTTTAACACCAAAAGGCATGCCCGATGTAAAAACTTAAATATTTAACACGTTCCTCATCCTACATTAAATAAATCTTAAACATTTCGGAAACATGTTCAATTTCAAAATAATTTTTTTATTCATTTTTTTATAGGTAAAAGATTTATCATATTACTCTCCACAGATTTTTAGAACTATGCTTCATATTAGTTTGAGCTTCGAAAGAATTTTCTAATTTGCCACGATTTGCAGGCAACTTTTCAACTGGCTTGAAGCTACCTACATATTTAAAGCATACTAAAACGAAAGTCTACTAACACACTAACACACAGACACAAGCGTATCTATGATTTACGCGATATCACACAAAGCTACCAATTCAACGAAAAACACCAATTTATATATTTGCAGGATGTCGTCGAAAATCATTGGAAAAAGAAGAAGCAAATATTTGTTTACATTTTCTATATCTAGAATAAATATTAAATACATACATCACACAAACTTCATCGACATTTGTTCTGATAAACTACAAACCCACAAACATATACATATATGTACATACATACATACATATATAAAACAGCGTTCAATCGAAAAATAACAACAACACACAATATGCAAATGAAGCTTGAAGATCAAGCAAGTCATAATTTTTCATTGACATATGAAAACATTTGGTTAGTACTACATACCCCCTCTCCAAATTTGAATAGGGTTCATTGTTTTTTAGCTTCCTTTTTATCCTACACTTATAATCATGGCTTATGGCACCTTTCGGAGTATTAATATTTGAGCAATGATCAACATCACTTTCTAAAAATGTTTCGTTGGGGAAAAAATCGTATTTTCCTATATGTATATACAATTATCTTCACATTTCCATTTCTTAGTTATTAAGAAATATCGCTCCGAAGTAAAAAATAATCGAAATAATCTACATTCTTAATTGAAATATTTTTTATAAATATTTTCTTGCATGCAGATTCACACTAAAATCTGGCTTGCCCCAAAACTTCAAGTTGGTATTGAGTAAATCGGTCGCTTTCCTTTTTTTCCTTTCTCACTTTCTTTTGATTTCAATTATTTTGTTGTTATTTTTGTATCCTTTTATAACTTGCTGCCACTTCTATTCAGCAAAATATTGTGGCTGTCATGGTTCAAATAAAGTCCTTTTAAATTTGGACATCAGCCCCAAGGAGTTACACTCTTGCAAGAAATATGCCAATGTAGCTACTTATACTTATATAAAGAATCATCATGCAAGATTTAGATATAACAATTCTTAACGGAATATTTTGTAAGCAAAGAGTAGAGCACAAATATAAAGAAAATACAAGCGACTGATTTTTTTAGTGTACTTACATACAAGCAAAATACGGCGTTCAAAAGATTTTATCATACTTTCAACAATACTTTTGGTTTATCTGAAAGTCAACAGACATAACATCTTATTTTGACATCAATATGGCTTAAATTTATAAAATATTTGGCACTTTTAGTGTTTATCAATAAAAAGCTAATATTTTATTTTAGATTATCAGCTATCGAAATGGCTCAGTTCGGCGCTTTCCTTATGCAATAATTTCTATCATAAATTGAGTTGTTGTTGTGCAGTGAACTGGTGTTTTCGAGGCCATTGATTTGATACACATGATAAGATGAGCTCCGCCTAGGACTACCTTCACTTAAATTTAACCAAAAGTGTTGACCTCTAACTTGTTCATAACATTTATAAAACCAAACTGCTGCGCTCAAAATGTGTAGCAAGTCGAGTGGAGAGGCATGCAGGAAGCGGACTATTTCCTCTTTTCATTCGTGCCATTATGGCGTGTTTGCAACAATATGACGAATTAGGTGGGATGCTCATCATCAAATGGCACAAATTTTATGTTCCAAAACTGCTTACATCAAACTATTTTTATGATGCCCCAAACAATGCTTGCACACACGCACGTACATATAAACTATCACTTACAAACAGTGCACACAGAATAAGTGATTACTTACCAGTTAGCAACATCAACCAAGGTCAATGGCTCTGCCTTTCATATGCAAATATGTAAACCGAAGCAATCACCAAAAACGACATTGTTGTTATTTAATGATGTGGTAGAATGTTACCAAACACAGCAACAAAATTTGCAATGTCACTCTTCCTTTTTTTCGTAGGTACGATTTCAGCGTATTTTCAGAGCTTATGAAACAACATGGTGCTAAGGCCAAAAGCAAACATAAGCGGAAATAAATTGAAAGGCAAGTGCGGCTGGGGGAGTAGTAGCCTAAAAGCAATGGCGTCATTGAGATCATATCGCCGCCATTGTTTCGCTATATTCTGCCTAAATGCAAAATAAATCCACGAAATGTCCCAAACACGCCACAAACGCCCCCAGTGGTGACCTTATTAGTTGCTCACACGAATTTTTGCATTTAGCACTGCAGATTATTTTTTGGCAACCATTCGTCGATTACATAAGGAATGTGCAACTACAGCAAAATCGATCAATCCCAACTCGGCCTTGATATTTACAATAGACCTTGCTTATGTGTGGCAAATCTCGATAGAAATTACTTCTGAGCAATGGAGTAAGTTGAAATAAGGGTATTTTCTGAATTCCAACATGGAATCATCTGAGCGAAATGTTTCAACAAGCTACAGGCAAAGTAGTGAGAACTCCTAAAACGGAACCCTAACTGGTATCGCTAAGGACCCAACAGGGTCTATGCGTGGGCTTTCTTAGACAGCCAGATAAACCTAACCTAACCTAACCTAACCTACAGTCCAATAGGGACGCTGTTTGCCATCCTTCAATTTTCCAATTTTCCTTCCTAACACTAATCAAATAAAACCTTGCGAAATTTTGTCTTCTCTCTCGAGGATAGACATTGAACGTTATTCGATAGACGATAGATTCCCATCCAGCAGCTCCAATAACTTGCAATGTTTTTATAGTTGGCTGATACAGTTAAGACGATGTAATTCGGTAGTCTATAACAGAGTTCAACGCATGGTACCGGTCCGCGGAACCAATGGAAAACCAAGTAAAAGGACATACGGGCAAGGAAAAAACCATGACCGGTCCGCAGCGACAATAAGGTTGAGGACCACTGGTCTATAGTCTAGAGTTGACGTAAAAGAGGAGTAAAGCTAAAACGGGAAACGTATGTCAAGCAGAGGATCTAGCAGAGAATAAGTTATGAGGTAAGTACAAAAGTTATAATATATTAAGAAAAAATATTATTATTCTGTAAGTCCTCTAAAATCGAAATATGAAGCGATTTATTAAAAATCGAAATCCGTTCGAATTTTAGGGGAAGAAGGCATACGAAACTAATGGAGCCATAAATGGGAACATATTTATTTATTATTATTGAACTGCCCAATCAGATCTGATATTTCTAAAAGACAAATACACCGAAATCGGCAATTAATATTCAAAATAGTTTAATTATATTAATAATTTTAATATGTATTAAAATCTTCATATTTGTAGGTAAGTATCGCCTGACAGAAACAATGCAACTACGTAATCAGACACTGACTGTTCCAAGGAATGGCATTAAGCAACACAGCTGTCATCGCGGATTATCTTAGCCAAAGCTGGAGACACCGCAGGAGCAGCTTCGAGCATCAAAATGGCGCCTTTCAACTTTTGCTTTTCACATTTTATGCGCGGATTTCGCCTCTTGTATGCCTCCAGCAGTTAATCAAAAGCAGCGGTGACTGACCTCTCTCATGCAGCCACCGACTCAAGCCTAACCAAGGTGCATCTGATCCCTCTTCTCTCCTCCACTCAAAGCAAATACGTGCCTTTGTAAGCGTTGTAGCGTGTTATTGCTTAGCTGCGTTTTGTTCTCAAATAAAAATCGGGTGCAGTGTCCCTTTGTGTTTGATGTGTGGCATGTGATGGGAGGGTTCAAAGAGTCAGTGTGACATGGCAGCATGCGAGTTATTTGACAAACAAAGCGACGTAAGCTACTAGTCACTCACGCCACGCTGAAGCAATGACAGCTCCGTAGGTAATTTACTTGAGGAACATGACAAAAGGCATGTCTCGGAAAAGGAATTCGTATGTGTAGATTAGAGTTGACAATGCGCATGCAACAGGCATTTGTCTGCTCCACTCGAGGGGGCACGAGTAGGTTTCACTCTTAGCGTGGCCATTACACTTGCAAGTTTCATATTATTCCATAAAACGATGATCATAGAATGTATCAAAATATTATGCGCCACTTTCTGAATTGATGGTTATCTGCGCATTAGTCGGCAGTGCAAACGGAAAGATGCATCTTAATAAGATTAGTTGTATAATAAATAGTAAAAGTTGGTAAAATCGTGTGACTTACTTACCAAAAATCAATACAAGCCCACGCTTTTAAATTAAATTAATTAAACCTTTCCCGTCACAGGGAATCATATCAACCCATGTTATCGAGATAAAGTACAGTGTCAGAAATAATCCATATGGCGTTCTCCAAATATGAATAGAGAAAACAGTTGCCACACTTTCTTCCAAAAAAAATGCTAACGTTCGCTGATCTTTGAAATCAAAACAGAACAACACAAAAATATTGATTGAGCCCAATTTTAAATGTTTAAACATCTCTTGCGAAGAATTGGCAACTCTCCGAGAGTATTGTTGGCCTTCAAAATGCCCTCGATTTTCGTGCATTTTAGCCATGGCAACGGCTGAAGTGTGAAAATTTTATTTTGCGAATATGCCCGTTTTTCAAAAATTTCTGAATTCAGCTTTTTAAGTAATGATGCGTATAGTATACTCCTATAAGGGTTTTTCCACTTCGAAGATAATCGATTAAAACAACTCCATAAGTATTCAAAACACAGTCTTCATTACATACATTCCCAGCCGAAAAAACTTTTATGTTTACTGCTTTTGGAGCCGATATTTTTAATGAAATATGTACAGTCCAATCTGATACAATTAACGAAGTCGCAAAAATTCGAATACTTTAAAGCAGCAATCACCAACAAAGCACGATTTCGATACCACATATTTGTTTTCAACAAATGAAATCAAATGTTTGCAATAAAAACCATAACAACATTTTTTAATATTTTGCATTCCCATTGAATAAATAAGAGTACAATTTAAATAAACTTTCTTTATAAAAAAATTCCATATATTTGTTATATTTAAAAGCACTTTGTATGTTCGTTCCTTACACTGCAACTACAAATTAGGTTTCCGATAGGATAGGATGAGGGATAAATAATGTCGTTATAAAAAAGTTCAGTGAATGGATGTTGAACAGATTCCTGGGCAACGCAGGTCAGGCTTAATGCAGCACCATGTCTCTGGTTTTTTTTTTAATTTGGATTTTTTGTATCCTTTGCATAATATAGCTTCTTAAGCACATCTGGAAAAAATGGGAAAAATCGTAGGAATGTGTGTAACTCGATAAAGATTCTAGGATATCAGTCAAAAAACACGTAATTAGGAGTTGTTCAGTACTTTGGGTGTTGAAATAAATCTCCCTTCAAATGTGGCACTCTATCTTCGTCTCATACATGCTCTTCCTTCGAACAACTTAGCCAAAAGACATTGCTTGTAATGAGTTGCCGTTTCATCAAGCTGACTGAACAATTTCAAAACTTTAGTGAAAATGCAATTCAGATTATTTTGCATGTTTCTCGTTCCCGCTTTAATCAGTGAAGGGCATCTGAATTTGCATTTATATGCTGCTGCCAACTTTTACAACTTATGCAATTTTATTTTATAACAACAGCGAAAAAATCAAACAACACAACTTGCAACAACAATTGCGAACGCAGGCAATTGCTTGCAACAACTTGACCTGCATTTCGGCCTGAAATGTTGTGCCTTCAGTTATTCGCCGCTGTCAACGCGCGGAGCAGCCACAACACGAAAGTGGCACATTGATTCAATCAAATCAGTACCTCGAAAAGTGCAGCAATGACAAAAGCGAAAGTACAGGGCAGTTTCCTGCTGGTAAAGGATGTGTGCGGAAACGGCATAAAAATCGAAAATTCTGCACGACAAGATGCAATGAACTCAAACGAAAAGGGAGAAGAGAAGAAAAAGAAACGCAAATTGGCGGCAACTCCTGTCAATGCTGATTGCAAATTAAACTGCCTTTAGAAAGAGCGGAAAGTGCTTCCTGTGCTACTCTGCTGCTGCACGCTGGCCTGCTTTATTGCATTCGTCTTGAGCGGATTACGCCATTCGCCATTAGAAGTGAGTGAATACCGCAAGCAACAAGCAGTGAGTACACGGTAGAGACCTTTTTTAGCCTTATGGCAGAAGCACCGCTGGCAGAAGCACCGACCTGACGCAGGTTGACAGCGCGAAGTGGGCCACAAGGAGAAGGTCACGAAGTGGCACACCAAAATAATTGTTAAGTAAGGCAACGGTTGCACGAACTGAGCACGTTGCACACTCTCGAGGAGGCACGTCGGAGCGCTTGGCATGTGCACCCATTGCGGAACCACAGGCAGTATGTGAGCACCAAATTAAAGTTGGCAACCGAAACTGTTGCGCAACTCGAAACATATTAGCCCAATTCACAATCTTGTACAAATGGTCTCGTATTTTTGCAATTGAAAATTTTGAAGTACATTTTTGCTATACACTAATAAAATATACAGAGATACAATTGCAAAACCTTTTCAAAAATACAACATTTAAAACCCGTAGTATATTTACTATGCGAATGCAATACTAAATTGCAAACGGCTCAGAGCGAAAGAGAAAAAAAAAGAAGAAGTATGAACCCAAATGGAAAAAGAAGAAGAAATAGGAGAAAAGAAAGCATGAAAAAGAGCTTACATTGCAGCTTCTTTTATTAAAGAGTCCACTAATTCTTTTTTAAAGCTTCGTTCAATTTTGAATTTGTATTGAAGTCAAAATTCCTGTAGAAAACAATTATCCTTTTGAGCAATCAGCTGTGAGTTTCATGTTTTGCAGAAAGTCTTGCAATCTAAAGCGAAAAAACCGCTCACAATTGATCGCAAATATTTACTATTGCACAAATTTGCAATCGGCAAGGGCGGGTCAAAGTATCAAATGCGACTAAGTACGTCTATCAGAAATGATTAACCCAATATCGCGGCCTTACTTTCCAAAAGCAGTCATATTTTTGTTTGGCTTATCTCGGTTAATGTTCACTTACTTATTCAGAAATTGACCAACAACAATCCTTTACCTGGTTTCGGCCTGCCGCATAGCTCCTCGCTTCCCGCCTGTGCTACATTGGACGAGCCAAAATTAAAAAACGAAAATTTGCTCAAAATCCGTTATAATGCATGCAATTAGTAAAAATGATCAATTATAAATGTTTTCCAGTTGCTTTGTTGTTGTATGCGACAAATTCGTCACTTTCGCAGTACATTAAAATTTCGCTCAATGCTCGCTGCCGTTTTCGCTGCTGCTGCTGCGCTCAGAATACAAAACACACACACATAGACACACATACAATACAGAGCACAGGAAGGCATCCTTTAAAAATGGCACGACGAAATTTTTGATTTATGGCTGCATCCGGAATATTGTGGCAGCAGTGAATGCTTCACACTCCTCTCATTTATAACGCGCTTAAGTTGTGCTACTGCTGCTGCAATGTGTGTGTGTTTCCGATGTTGTCTCGCAATCGTGCGTAAAAACGCGCGTGTCCTTTGCGTAGCCCACGATTAATCTGCTCCAGCAGTTCAAAGGACCAAGTTTAAACAGGAGTCTGCGCCAGCACCACCGCCGTCAGTGGCATCCACTGCCCGCACACTTGCCACACGTAATCGATAGCCATTCATTGTAGCAAAGGTAGTGCTGTAAAATGTCTAGACTTTCTGGTATTCGATTCCATTAAATACTTTTAGTTATAAGTTTTTTATTATTTAAACTTCGACGGGAAATTTTCCGTACAAAAAGGTTTACACATTCATACATACCTATATACATACAAACATCGAATACCCTTATTGCATTTGTATTACTAAATACAAATATGAAAAGTATCGAATTCTTAAAGTAATCTACTCTTTGAATATCGAAACTAAAGGGATGCAGCGATTACTCAAGACTCGCGAGAATAAACGTAGAGGACCTACTACAAACTACGAAAAGGATGTAAGAGTGTGAAAATAGGGGAGTGTGTGAGGGGGAAATGAGCAAAGCAGTAACTAAAAGTGCAACAATTTAATTTCACTTTAAATTTCTTCTTCTTTGGGCAAAAATGACCGACTTTCTCTGGCCACATGCACAAGTGTCAGTCATTGGGGAGCGAGGGGCTTCTGAGCCTGCGTGCGTTAATGTGTGTG
The DNA here is from genome assembly GCA_963457695.1 of Neria commutata. Classification (NCBI taxonomy): domain Eukaryota; kingdom Metazoa; phylum Arthropoda; class Insecta; order Diptera; family Micropezidae; genus Neria; species Neria commutata. Next base: position 25,088,339 of record OY735249.1, on the reverse strand, counting down.
TGCATGTGTGCAACACAAAACAAACAAATGAGCGCAAAACTGGCACACAGCCCATCAGAGCAGCGCAACCGAAGCAACAAACAGAACAACCAACTGGCACCTATTTTTTTCACCTCAGCATTATGCAGCGCATTCCTTTGTGTCGGACGAGTCCTTCGCTCCTGCTACTGCGCCTGCTGCTCCTGTTTGCATTGGTCGCTATCGCTTTTTATGTCATTTCGCATTGTTCGCTTGCTGTCAGCCATAATACAAAGTTCCAAAAAAAATTTTCTTCAACTACTACCGATGTTGTTTTTGTTGGTATTTGTTTGTTTGTTTGTTTGATTGTTGTTGCCTCCCTAAGGTCTTATTGTTTGCTAGCTGCTTACCTGGGGTCAGTTGAAAGCTTTTGTATTGCAATCAGCACAACAGCTAACAGCCACAGCAACAACAACAAAACAGCAACAAAAAGTGAACAATTGTCGTGAATGTTGTTGTTGTTTGTGTTATTCGAGTTGTACGCGTCTGTTGTTGCAGCAAAGGTGCAAATGGTTCACTCATTGTTGTAGTTCTCCCATTTATTTGTTAAATTTTTCATCGCTTGCATGGCTGCGTGTATGTGTGTGTATGTATGTATGTAAATTTGCATTTCTTTGTCGTTGCTCTGCGCTGGATATGTTGTTTTTGTAGGTACTCCTTTGCTGCGCAAATAACTCGAGTTACAGCGAGGTTCTTCAAATTAAACATATACATATGCATGTGTGCATGTGTGTGTGTTGGTATGCCTGTTTTGTTGTTTATCATTAGTTTAGTGGGTTTGTGGCACATAACAGCGAACTGAGTCGAAAGCTTGTCTTCACTGCATTTGTGTGTTTAGTGGCATGTATATGTATGTATGTGTGCGTTTGTGTTGGTGTTTTTGCCTGCTTGTGTGTGCTATAATTTTGTCTAATTTTTATATGTGAGTTCTCATTATTTATTGCTTTTCAAGCATTTCGGAAAAAAAAATGTCAAAAAGTATCTATCAAAGGATTATATTCAATATCCTCTATCTACAAGTACAAAAGACAATTATTAAGAAAGACGAAAAACCAAGTATTTATCAATTAAATTGCTAGAATATTAATTTTAAATAAATTACTCCTAGAAGCAATTTTTTCCTTCGAATTTAATATCAGAGATGACACTGAAGGCTTACCTTCAAAAACTCCATTCTGTGATATTGGTTGATAGAGAGTATTTAATAAAAGCCTTCTACATATATGTCATTCGGTTTGCGTCTAACACAAATACAAAAAAGTATACAAATTGAGAGAAATAGTTTATTTCTAACTTCTAAGCAATTTGCTATTCTACATAGTATGTTGAAGGAGGCCATCACATCTCCGATAATAGGATAAAGTGGACGATAGCCTATAGAAACTTGGACTTCATCAAAATAGAGAGTATATGCGCAGTTGTATTTCGACTAAGACTTTTACGTACTAAGGAATGCGATTGAAATATTACAGATTTCTTCACTGATTAAGCTTTTTTAATCTTCAAACATATGTATGAACTCAGATCTCCTAATATCTAATAGCAATTTATAATTCACTAAATGTTTGCAGCCTAGAGAAATATATAAAATTTGTCGAAACTACTCGTCATTAACTTCCATCTTAAATTACCAACATTTTAAAAATCTGTCCTTATGATTTTGTATAAAAATTTACATATATATAAGAAATGATAATAAGAGGGATTTCCAAATCTTGTTTTGAGGAACCTCTTAGATGCCTGAATGACGCCACTGACTTTCTTCAGCAACTGAGCTATTCCGTTTGGGAATATATGTATTTCAACTCCTTTTAAATAAATTTTCAAACTGTACATATGTATGTATATATAATCGGAAAAGGTCTGGTGACCAATTGAATTTCTGTTAAAAACTTTTGATTGGATAGACGGCAACACAGCTTAAGAAAATACAAATTTGTAAATCTCGAAATCTTACTAACTTCACATGTCGGAATCAACCATGTGTAAAGCCGAAAAGGCCCCAGTTCCGAGTATATTAACTTTCAGTCCTGCTCTTAACTTTAAGCCTTTAAGTTAATATTGTTGTGTGCTCTGCTGCTCTTCATCTCCCTCATAAATATGATACGGTAGCCGGTAAAAGCATGAAATGCTCGAATCCCCCCAGCATTGCTACACAACTACAAAGCAAAAGTTATGAAAACCAACAGCAACCACTTCCTTCACCTAATCAGCATGAGCAGCGGAAGCGGCAGCGGCTGCAGCATTAAAACGTTTCAGGAATCTTGTAAATATTTAAAAGTGTCAACAACGCGCGCAAATGGCCCGCAATCGGTTGGCGGCATCTGTTGGTCAGACGACTCCGGTGCACCTAAAGAGCTGTCAAGGCGTCGGAGCTGGCGCTTTAAAGGATACCGATTCCGAGATATGCGTGAGCGCTCGTATTTCAAATGTCTCCCGCGCGAATTGGCATTTCGAAGTGATAAACAGCGAAAGCGCGCATAAATTTAAAGGCGGCGGACGCGTGTGAGTAGGTGTACGCCTCCTCTTTGTGTTTGCCTGAGTGCCTGCGAGCGTGGGCAGCGTTGTTGCGTTAATGGCTAGCATGGAGCGGCTTTATGGGCGCGAGTGCGCGAGCTATGCCATATTGAATTTCACTTCAGATGCCGTTTTATTAAAAATTTATAAAAATTTGCGCTTTTACTTATTTCTGAATGTTGTTTGAAGCGGTGGGAGGAGAGTGTGTGTTGCGGAGCGTCGCTGAAGGAGCTGAAGGGGTGTTGTTGGTAGCGCGAAAGGCTGTGGGTGTCATCAAAAATGCACATTCATCATTTTGTGATAAACACGCAAGCAGGAAGGACTTCGCGTCTGCTTTCCACGCGGCGAAGGACCTGACCAGCTCAGAAGCGCGCGCTTCTGCTCGAGCTGTCTTTATTTTGGAATTTTTGCATTTGCGAGGGTAGAGTTTCGTTGTTCACATAGTTGTTGTTGTTGTGTTGGTTATTAAATACACAAATGTGAGCAACAACAGTTCTCGTTGTTGTTGTTGTTGTTGACTGGCTGAAACCATTGCTGTAACTGTTATTGTGTGTGTGGCAGTCAATGTGCCAGCTTGGCGAAAATCCTCGGGCGCGAAGGTAGCGCGGTGGTCTGTTGAAGCGTGGACGTGTTTCGGCCATTTTCACGTTTTTCGCATTTATTATGTAATGCGACATTTGCGTTGACACGGCGCCGCGGCCGGAGGGTCTTATGTATACACAATACCTTTCCGGATTATTGACACTTGGCGATTTAAAGTGGCGCTACTTCCACGTCGCTTTTTTCTGATTTTTATAAAAGAGCAGAATGCCGTCCCTTGTGCGCACTTTGAATGGAATTTATTTACAGTTAATTTAGTTGGGCTTAGTTTAATGAAGGGCCTTGTTGTTGGTGGCACAGTGTTGCCATTAATGTGTACATGTAAGCGACCGCAATTAAATTGTTTACATGCACATAATGTCAGATATGACAAATTTATAAATACGACCCACTAAGATGTTGATTTATGCTTTGCGAGTATGCGTGTGTGTGCCAATGTGTGTTTGTATGTATGGTCATAATTTTGTGATATTTATGATCTGTTTCTTGTGTGCTTTTTAGCTTGTTAACTTGTCTCTATTGAGCTGTGGCGCCTGGAGCCGTTGACAGTTGACCGCTTAATCGCCTTAGAACGCTCTGTGGCTCGTAAAGCATTGTGGCTGTATGTTTTTTAGTTTCTTTGCTTTTTTCGTATGTGTGCTCGTTTGTATGTGTGTGTGTGTGTGTCAGCCACAATAAATTGCAGATATTAATAAATTTAGCAATAATTTTTAGTGTCAGAAATCAATTTCTCCTAGGCCGTATTTCAGCCTTTTCGAGGCATAATTTTTAATGATATATTAACACACAAATATCCTTTACATACATACATACATATGCATATTTCTATATGCATTTGTAATTATGTATATGATGAAACGAAAAAGAGCAAAAAATATATAAAGAGTGTATTGATATGAGCAATGAAAAATTAATGATGGCAAAACGCGATACTCGACAATGAAGGCTCTAATTCGTCCGTTAAGAACGAAAGTCATTTACTTACCACAATCAATATTTTGAGAACTATAAAATTATCAGTTACTATTCGAAATAACGGCCCCGCCGTGCCTCAATTGATAAGTGCTCGGTCCCTGATGCGTGAAGTCGTCACGCGAGCTAGTTGGCAACTCTGCGAGAGTTCATTTGTGCCAAAATAGAACGTTAGTCCAGACATTGCGTAGGTATGCATTTTTTCGTAATTTTACGTAAACGTAAAAATTAGGCCGTTTACTTGAATACGTAAAACGTATTGCAGCTGTCAGTCTTTGGCATACATACTTTTCTTTTTGTTAGTGTTGCCGTATAGTTTCGTGCTTTTGAGGCTAAATTTTAAATTATTTAAAAGACCTATGACACAGAATTATGGTAATTTTTTGATATATTTATTATGGTCTACTTTTATAAACTAATTTTGCCAATATTAATCCGTTATTTTTGTTAAACTAAAATCGAAGAGCAGTGGCAGCACTTTTCTTCAACAAAGAAATCAGCTGACAAATTTGTGCGTAAATGTTTCGGAGAAACGTGTTTCGATTAAGTTTCTGTGTTACGTTTACGTAAAAATTCGTTGAGAGCGAACGCATGTATAGAGCTGGGGTAAAGTAGCTGCGACGAAAAAATACGTTACGTCTAAACTAACTGCGCCTAAAGCCTCGTTTCGCGGGCTGTTGCGCCTGTTATTAATTTCATTATTGTTTACTCAAAAAAAGATTACAATACGAAAGCAATTGTTTCGATTCAATTGAAGCTTTTGAATTACTTTATCTATCGTTTTCTCTTTCTTTCGTCGTGTGTTGTTTTCTGCCTAGTGTATTTTAAATGCCATCGCATTAAAATAGTTCACCAACATCAATGCCAGTTGACACAGGACTTTTTACACAAAATGCCCAAAAGCGGCAACGGAGCATCGCAAACATGCCAAAAAGTTCGACACTTTGCAAAGTGCAAGTGGCAGCAAACTGCGTGAAAATGGCGCGGGATGGGCCGGAGAAGGGCTCGGCTTAGCTCCAGTTGGCGCAGAGTTAAAATATAGTCATGCAAAAGTTTGTAATTACTTTTACCAACCGCAGCAGCAGTACTCAAACAAAAGTAATTGTATAAAAATTTAAAATTTACAAATTTGCTCCCACAAAAAAATAACATTTATCTGCAATGCAATAAAATGCATAAAAAAAGAAGAAGAGTTCAGGAATTTTGGGAAAGTGCGTTTACTAGCAAAAAGCGACGACATGATGGCGTGGCTGTTGGCGATAGTGCTTTGCAAGTGCCGCAAATACAAACACAGACGCGGTAACAGGCAAGCACATACACACACTAGGGACGCACTAATGCAGCGCGTCTACACGTCAATCCTGGCACATCGGCACCTGCATTTGTGCCTCCCCTTCCCCCTCCCCTCTCCCAAACACACGTGCACACATTGTGGCCAATGGTCGAAAGTTGTCGCGGGCTCAACTTTGACCGCTGTTGACTTTTTGAATGCTTGCTTGCACATTCGTTTTCCGCGTTTTGTGTCCGTGTGGCCTTAGTGCTTCTTTATACCCTACACCTATGGTAATAGGGTATAATAACTTTGTGCGGAAATTGTAACGCATTAAAGGAGCCGTCCTAGGTATAGACATAAGTATATAGAAATGCTTAGAATCACTTTCTGTGTTGATTTCCGGTTGTCCGTCTGGCTGTCCGTTGGCGCAGGAGAGAAAGAAGGAGTTGTCCGATTTGGCACACAGTCGCAGTGAACCTTCCACTACTTCAAGTTCCGAGATTAGGCAAATCGGTCGAAGGACACGCCCACAATGGGCCTGTAAGTCCCACTACCTCGGGTTTTTTCGATTAAATTTCTATAAATTGCCTATTACTCATTCAAAAGAATAATACTTGGTATTTAAGGTGAGGTGTGGACCCTCTGTAAAATACCAAAAAATGGGCGTGGTCCGCCCACTGTATAGACGGCAACAATTTTCCGGTAAAATGGCTCTCAATTGACTACTTATGCATTTAAAGGAATGAAATTTGGTTCCTAGGTTAAGATATAGGTCCTACATGACATATAAGAAAATGGGCGTGGTCCGCCCACTATATAGGCGGTAAGCTTAAAATCCTCATAACTTCTGTAATATACACATCAGAGCATCCATATTTGGTCATTTCATTGCAGGGGAGAATATCTTTATATTCGCGTGATGCGCCCATAATGGGGGTGGTAAATTTAATATACCGATCATTTCTTTTGTACACCTGTCAGAACATCAATATTTGGTATATATGTATAAACTTATTAGGAATATCTTGTAGTTTGTCAATAATGGGCGTGGTCTGCCCACTCAGTTACTTAGTGTAGGGTATTACTCTGTCGGTGAAACCCGACTGATGCTTCCTTACTTGTTTTCATTTCTGGTGGACGACTGAGAAAACATGTGGGTCTACTAATTAGTTACACCAAGTAACCAAGTGAAAGAAATAAAATTGTATGTGAATTAAATTTACCGCTTACATAATGGCCGAACCACGCCCATTTTTGACCAACTACAAGATATGCCTAAGGAATATACATATATGCCAAATATTGAAACTCTTGTGGATTTAAGACAGAAATTATCGGCATATTCACGTTGCCGCCTCCATGGGCAGGCGTGGGCGGACCACGCCCATTTTTTTTTTATTAAAGGTATTATTACCAGCAATGAAGTTACCAAATTTGGACGATCTGGTGTATACATTATGGAAGCTATGAAGATTTTTCGCCGCCTATATAGTGGGAGGACCACGTCCATTTGTTTGTATGACACAGAAAGCCAACACCTTACATTAAACGCAAAGTATTATTCTTTTCAATGAGTGATTAGGCAAACTATACCCATTTTACCGACAAAAAATTCGAGGTAGTGGGACATACAGGCCCATTGCGGGCGTGTCCTTTTACCGATTTAGCTTATCTTGTCCATCGTCATTGTATTCCAAATTTGGTTCAAATCAGATATCTTCTTCTTTCTCTCATGCGGCCACAGACAGACGGACAACCGGAAATCAAGACAGAAAGTGATTCTGATCATTTTTAGGGTTCCTTTTCTCTAAAAGGAAAAAACGGGAACATTTATAGTCACGGAGTGTGTATATAAAACGACCTTTTTCATCGTAGAAACCTGCAATTTGTCATGATGTTAGGTCTTCATAACTTAAATGTATTTTCACTGTAAAAAGTTAAAAAATTTCTTTAGAAATATGTATGTATGCATATTTTTTAATTTTTAAATGTTTTCAGGTCGGCAAACAAAAAATATTTTTATATCGTATCGTGTGGGATATCGTTAGAAATAACTATGTACATCCATAGATTCCAAAACAAATTTGTTATAATTTTAGGTAAATTGGTTTCTAAAATATATCACAAAATGTCGAACAATTTATAGTTAGACGGGCAAACAGAAGCGTTGCTGTTCAACAGAAAACAAGCAAAGGACAGACGGGCAACGAAAGGCACTGCTATTAAATTAAATATGTACAATTAATTCAGCTACAGCCAATCAGAGAACAGACAGGGAAGAAGAAGCACCGCTGTATATAAGCAGTACAAAAGCACGCTTTCCTCTATTGCTTTGAGTAATTCGTTGCAAACACAACGTGTATTGGAGCTCTTACTTTTGAGAGTTTTAACTATTTGTATTCCAAAATTTATAAAGTTTCGTCGATCTGATTTTCGTTTTCTTTTGGTGTGAGCTGTTAAACTGAGAGCAAAATGTTTAAATATGTAAGAAATGTTGACCTACTTATGGCAAAGTAAAATTAAACTCGAACACTAAAGAAGGTATTTCTTGTACGGAACCCTCAGTGCGGGAGCCCGACTCGCACTTTACTGCTTTTTATATACTAACTAGCAGACTATCCGATTCGTTCGCGATGAACATAACATGTTAGAATTTAAATACATATATATGGATGTTTTTTTAAAATCCTGATAAAATTATATAGTTGTATATTCCAGCTGGTGAAACATTATTTGTTTCGTATGTTTCAAGGTTGACTTGATAAGTGATAATAAACGCATATCGGGAAAATGCTTTTCCAATTCTTTCGATTTCGATCCCTGAGTGTCTGACTTCGAATCAGAAAAACAAAATCCATTGGTTGGCTTGATTTCTAAAGCGCTGATCAGTCACCGCGTATCGTATTTAATCGGAGCGCAGACAAAACCTACCCTACCCGAGCTCATACATACATGCGTTCGCTCATTGCGTATTTAATCGGCGCGTAACGCAGAAATTATAATCCAAATTGGTTTTTCTCACACGTTTACGTCTGCTCTGATGCTCAGAGAGGATGAGAGAATGACATTGCTTTGTACTAAAAACAGCGCTGCCACTGCTCTTCGATTTTAATTTAGTACAAAAACCGGATTATTATTGCTATAATAAATTCTTAAAAGTAGACCACAATAAATATATCTAAAAATTTAGATAATTCTGTGTCATAGATTTTATAAAGAATGTAAAATTGAACCTCACAAGCAAAATGAACAGCGTGCTTACTTTGTGCACGAAACTATATGGCAGCACGGCAGCAATAACCAAAACAGAAACGTGCAAAAGAGCCACAGCTGCGATACGATTTTCACTGAACGGCCCAAATTTTGCCGTTACGAATAATTCCGCTCACAAAAGATACGCGGTGACTGATCAGCGCAATCAAAAACTTTACGCGGTTGATTTCAAAATCGATTTTCTGTTAAAAAGTTAACAGGTCTGGTATTGATAAATGGATGCAAATTATTTCTAGTCGAAAACCGAGTTGAAAAACTTTTGAAATGAAAAATGCAAATATGCAAGCGAGAAAATGTTTGGCATTTATTTTACTTATTATGATTTTCTGTGTACAGCTTTTGATAAAAGAAATTTTACATGGCAGATCGAACATAATTTTATAGTCCAATAGAACAAGATCAACTCTATTTGAAAGCACACAGTGCCCATTTGGTTTTAAGCGTTTTCTTTGTAGCACAATCTGTTAATTTGGCTAGCAACAACTTTTGGAGGCAATTGAGACAATTGTTCAGTGAAAGTGTTGCCGATGCAAGTCAGTTACTGACCCAGAAACCGGTTTGAAAATTGTACAAATTCGCCAAAATTGGCGTTACTTGCTCCTCTCTACAGCATTCCGCCTCCTCCCAGCATCTGCTACAAACACTACTGCTCCGTGTAGGACACAAGCTCGTATTGGGAGCAGGGACGTGCGCGTTGTTTGTGGTTAAATAAAATAATGCTTGCTACTGGGCTGCAGCTTCCGGTGGCATTTTTCTTGTTGTCGGTTCAGAACTCTTCCTCCCTTCGTGCGGGCACGTGCAGCTGCTGCTGTTTTCCACTTCACTTTCACACTTGCGTCATCCTGTTCTCATATGCAGTGTACCAACATTTTGACTTCAGTTTATCGCCAGCTTCGCCCCCCTTCCCTCAGATGCTGACTTGCTCCGGCAATTTATTATGGAGCGAATAGCAAGTGTCGAATAGTGACCCCTTCATTGATTTTAATAGGCTTCAGTTTTCAGGTTGACTCTTTTTCTCTGCCTGTCCCTACCGATTTGGTTACTATGCCCACTTCCATGGTAGCAGCAGCAGCACAGTGCAAATTGAATGTTGCTCAACTCAAGGTTTCGCACGAGTGCCGACTGCAGCAGCAGCACAGGCTGCCGGTAGGTTGTCGCGCTCCTCCAGATTGGCAGTTTGTTGATTGCAATCACGTTTAGGCGCAGTTTTTTTATAAATGCTCGAGTTGATTGTCGTGCACCAAACTAAACTTACTGCTCACTTTTCTTTCTTCTCAGCGCCACATGCAACACGCCGCCGCACGTTACCTCCACTGGCCCTTGCAGCAGTTGCGCAAGCAGAGGCACAGTTAGCAATTTTAATTGAATTCTCGTCTTACTCTCAAACAGCTGGGAAATGGCACTCCAAATGAAAATGCCCATAACGTTCTTTTTTAACCCATACATTTATGTTCTAAATGTCATTAACAATGTGAGCAAATCCCCAGAAGTAGTCTTGCGGACTAAACTGAGCTGAAGTGGGTTTCTATCAAGAGAACTCAAGAGCTAGAATTTTGAGAAGCTCCAAAAATAATTACACTTATGCATGAAGGTTACGACAAATTCATTATACGTAAAAATCGGCCCAATATCGATTGTTTTAGCAGGGCTCAAAAGGAATACTTACATACAGTAGGGAGCACAAATGAGTACACGTTTGTACTTCGTGCACTTAGTGTATAAGAATAGCAATAAAAAAGCAAATGGAAACTTTTTTTGCCTTTACTTCTCGTCCGATCCTCTACATAACGGTTTATAATACGAACCGAAAGAGCAAATTCAAAGAAAACAAACAAATAATATGAAAACAAATCACATGTACTCAATTTTGCACCTGTGAGGAACCCTTTTTATACCCTACACCTATGGTAATAGGGTATAATAACTTTGTGCCAAAATTGTAACGCATTAAAGGAGCCTTCCTAGGTATAGACATAAGTATATAGAAATGATCAGAAACACTTTCTCTTTTCATTTCCGGTTGTCCGTCTGTCCGTCTGTCTGTCCGTCTGCCTGCGTGTATGCAAAAAAAAGAAAGAAGGAGTTGTTCGATTTGGACCAAATTTGGTACACAGTTACAGTGAACCTCGGGTTAGGTAAAGTGTTAAAATTATTCAAATTACCCAAAGGACACGCCCACAACGGGTCTGTAAGTCCCACTACCTCGGATTTTTTTCGGTAAAATGGCTATAATTTGTGTAATTACTCATGGAAAAGATTAATACTTGGTATTCAAGTTAAGAGGTAGGTCTTCTATATCTCAGGAAAAAATGGGCGTGATCCGCCCACTATATAGCCGGCAAAATTTTTTCGGTAAAATGGTTCCCAATTGACTAGTTACGAATATAAATGAATGAAATTCGGTTCCCAAGTTGATATATAGGTCTTAGATGCCATACAAGAAAATGGGCGTGGTCCGCCCACTATATAGGCGATAAACAAAAAATCTTCTTAACTTCCATAATATATACACCAGAGAGTCCAGATTTGGTTACTTCGTTCCTGCTAGGAATATCTTTTAATTCTCCAGAAATGGGCGTGGTCCGCCCACCATGGGGGCAGTAAAATAAATATGCCGATAACATCTGTTGTACACCCGCCAGAGCATCAATATTTGGCATGTATAGTCCTATTAGGTATATCTTGTAGTCTACCAAAAATGGGCATGGTCCGCCCACTATGTAGGTTGTAAATCAAATGCACCCACAATTTCAGTGAATTATCACCCTACTTGGGAACATGGTGTAGGGTATTACTCTGTCGGTGAAACCCGACTGATACTTCCTTACTTGTTAATATTTAGTTAATAGGCCTTTATTCCGCAAGACATCTTTTACACGTTTTGGCATACTTTCCACCAATCTTATATATAAAACGCAGAGTGACTAAAAAGTGTCCGCAGCCTGAAACCTGTCCACTTTCTTTCTTCTACCACTTTAGACGAACGCAATCAGTGCCCTGTGTAGCCCAGTGGGTAGAGCCACGCGCTTGCACTCGGCAGGTCATGGGTTCGAATCCCACAGGTTTCAAATTTTTTTATTTTTTTTTTAGTTTTTACTTTGCTTTGCCTTTTATTGTTGCTAATTGTTTTACTAGCTGTCGTGTATACAGGCACACACGACAGGTGGCCCCACTTGTTACTCTATAATCTCCTTTGAAATACTTTGCCATTCCTGCTGTACACGTTGCCACAGCTCATCCAGATTCGTTGGAGCTGTTATGTAATGTCCCAATCGTCTTTACACGATTGACCACAAATTCTCAATCGGATTGAGGTTGAGACTTTGGGCTGGCCACTGCATCAATTTGAAATTTTGCGCGGTAAGCCATTCTTTCACGATTTTGGATGTGTGCTTAGGGTCACCATCCTGTTGAAATACGACTTCTTCTTCAGAATAGGTACTCCCATCTACAAAATCGGGAAGATGTGTTGGCAAAATATGCAGATAGCCCTCTTTCCTCATTATTCCATCAATTTTTTTCAGTGGTTTAACATACCTGTTGAAATTTAGAATTGAACAACCCTTTGTAAATACTTATAAATGCAACTATGTATATCAAATTACTACAAGTGTAGAAATAAAACCTTCACTTCAGCTTTCCCGTTTGAAATGTACACACGTCGTTTTTTATCCACGCGCCCGACAAATATATTTTAACAATACCACCATGTGAAGCAGCCCGACACCACGACGTTACCTCCACCATGCTTCACTGTTTCTTTGACATAGTGCCTTTTGATGGTTTCCCCGGGTGGCGCCAACACTACTGCTTACCCCATCGGATTGAAAACGATTGAATTTTGATTCGTCTGACCAGATTACACGTTTCTAGTGATCTGCAGTCCAATTTTGGTGTTCTCTGGCGAACTTCAACCGTGTCTTAACAATATTTGGCGACGTGGATTGCTACGCGCATTCCCCACAGTCGACGAGCGACCGTGCACGTTGTCCGCCGTATGCGTGTAGAGCACCCAACGCAAATGGAGACCACACCCTCAACACTGCGACGACCAAGGAGCCCCAGCCGACGAATCCCGAGTGAGGCACGCCGGAACGGCCCGAAATACGCCAAGCGACACCACTTGCCGGACGCCAGGGCACACCGGTCACAGTGCGACAGTCAGGACCCACACACTAAACCCTGTAGAGAGGGGCCCGATCCACCATTCGTCGCCGGATGGACACACAACACGAATGCCCGCAGACACCACCATTGGCTAAGGTGTTCTTAAACCGGCCAATGGCTTCAGAGACCCCGGGATGGTGCGACCCCTTCCCAGCCGACCCAGACCATTACCGGGACGGCACAGAGGGGACACGCGAGTTTGACGCCACTGCCTACAAAGAAACCATCGTCCTGAGCGACGAGGAGGAGCAGGCCACCCCGCCGAGCCAGCGGATGATCCTACAAGACTTTAATGAAGTACGCTACCCCGGGGCGCGGCAGAGAGTCGTGACGGTGCAATACATCACCTAGGACTTAGGACCCACCGTCGGGGACGAGCCTGTGTCGCCCACGGTGCAGGGACTTACGACCTCTCCCCTCGGGACCAGTGGGACATCCCGGCAGAGGTCTCCGATGTAAAACAGGTAGCAATGACCGGGACAAGCGAAGACAATGCCCGCCAGGCGGTCATTCGGGAAATACGCCGCTTGTGCAGAGTATTTGGCGTAGCGCTCACCGAAAGCACCAACAGCACCGTAGCCCCAATGGGCAACGGGGATTTCGATAACGACACCATCAGCTCGATAACCCCGAGCAGCAGCAGCGATTCTACCGGCGCTATAAGACGAAGGACCAGGACAGCGGCCGGGAGTACCTAGTTCGCGTCCATCCAAATGGAAGGGTGGTCGTCACGCTCGTCTCCGCGGGAAGTATCGGGGGACTGTAATGGTCATAATTTTCTTGACAAATTAATGACCACACAAACTGCAAGCGCCAACCTCAAAACCCAGGACGGCCATCAACACCGACTGCAATCATTCCATTCTTTATACACACATAAGTACATATGTATGTATATCGCTGGCAAAATGTACAAAGGCCCTAACTAACATTTCTGAAATTTTACAGGAGAAGCATAAAACATAAACGTAAACAAAAGAATGTTTAAAACTTTTTTTGATGCAGTTCAAGTATAATAATATTATATAAAAAAAACTTTAAAAATCAGCTTTTATTCATTTATAGTGTACTAAAAAGTAGAAAATAAATGGTTTCCAAGTCACTTGTATCTTACTATCAATAAACGCTTGGGACGCTCATGTGTTCAAAATTTGTCAACCATTTAATACAATAGCCCAATTCACAATCTTGTGCAAATGGTCTGGGATTTTTGCAATTGACAGTTTTGTAGCAAAACTACAGTAGTTTTGACATAAAGTTTGCTACAAAACTGTCAATTGCAAAAATCCCAGACCATTTGCACAAGATTGTGAATTGGGCTAATATTTTATATAATTTATATTGCAAATAAATTGTAGTAATGAAAGATAAGTGTGAATATAGGTTTTAAGCGCCCAAGCTTTCATGGATAGTAAGATACAGGTGACTTGGAAACAATTTTTTTTCTACTTTTTATAAGCTTTATATTAACTTCAGGTATGTATGTTTGTATGTATGTATGTCGTCAAATCTAGTAATCAATTTTTCACCCACTTCCCGACTACTTAGAGATCTGAAACTTTGCATACATGCGTAAAAAGGATCACAATACATAAATCAATCATAAAAATATTCAAATTTTTACTTTAAACAAAATTATTAGCGAAACTGCAATAGCCAATCAGAGCACAGACAGAAGAAGCACGTAGGGACAGACGGGCAAGGAGTTGTTTAATCGCATTTAATATAATCTTGCCGTATTTATAGAATACGAAATGTGTAATCACCTAGATTTATATCTGATTTAGGCCCCTACAAATAATATTATATATATAGATCATTAAATTACATCAAATACATCAACAAATATTCATGGACAGACGGGCAAGGAGGAGCGCTGCTATTCAACAGCAAACAACGAAAATCAAGAAAAGGGCAGACGGGCAAGGAAAAGTACTCCTATTAAATTAAATAGAATTAGATTGAGCAACAGCCAATCAGAGCACAACATGGAAGAAGAAGCACTGCTCTATATAAGGAGCAGCTGTAGCCAAAGCGGTCAGAACTGTACGAGCTACCAAGCAAAGAGGTTGTCTCTTTTGGTTAAATTCTAACCTCAAAAAGGGTATTTCTGGTACGGGACCCTTGGGAGGGGGAGGGGGAGGGGCGCGAGCCCGACTCGCACTTGACTGCTTTTTTTTTTTTTTGTTTCTATGAGGACTTTTTCCCATGTCGTTAGGACGCCTGCTCTTATTAGTACCTGCGGGGTTAAATTATAGAGACGTATAGGAACAACATGCAAAATTCAGTACTATTTAAATTTGAGAATTACCGCAGTACCAAAAATGCGTCGCTTGGATTGCAAAGTTCGACACCGCCTTCTCTTATTTTATGTTTGGTAGTTCTTTCCGAACTCTTACTCAAACTTTGATCACTGTTTAGAATGAACTCGCTGCACCTACCTCAACTCCTGACTACATTTTGGCTTATGAAAATTGCTCGCGCAACACAATGCCTATCCAGAGCATTCGAGTATATCTCGTTGGAAGCACTATACTTGTCGGCACATCAGCATAAGCTGCTAATTTTTCCCTATTCTCAGGGGTGAGGTGGCTACTTCCATTCAATATTTTGAGAACGTCTCTGCAACAAATCTTTCCGTTGCTATGGCATCCCTTGTAGGTGCGAAGTTCCCAAAAACCCTATGGCTTCCGCTACCGAACCCGAAAAAATTCTGACTGGGGTATCTTGCCAATAGTGGCCGAATTGTTTTTTGGCAACAATTTCATCCGCCAAGTCTATGTCCCGGTTATTTGAATTTCCTATTCCGTTTCCTCCTGCTTCAATTCCGTTTCCGTATTTTCACCTGTACCGGGTGAGGGTCTAATTAAAAAACCGACTTCAAATTTGTTCATTTTGACCAATAATTAGTTTAAAATGATTTTATGAGCTCAATAGAAAAATTAAATTAAATTTTTTTAAAAATAAGCTTTAATTTATTTAATGTACTAAAAAGTAGAAAATAAATTTTTTTTAAGTCACCTGTATCTTACTATCAATAAAAGCTTGGGCCGCTCATGTGTTCAATATTTGTCCGACTCGCACTTGACTGCTTTTTTTTTTTTGTTTCTATGAGGACTTTTTCCCATGTCGTTAGGACGCCTGCTCTTATTAGTACCTGCGGGGTTAAATTATAGAGACGTATAGGAACAACATGCAAAATTCAGTACTATTTAAATTTGAGAATTACCGCAGTACCAAAAATGCGTCGCTTGGATTGCAAAGTTCGACACCGCCTTCTCTTATTTTATGTTTGGTAGTTCTTTCCGAACTCTTACTCAAACTTTGATCACTGTTTAGAATGAACTCGCTGCACCTACCTCAACTCCTGACTACATTTTGGCTTATGAAAATTGCTCGCGCAACACAATGCCTATCCAGAGCATTCGAGTATATCTCGTTGGAAGCACTATACTTGTCGGCACATCAGCATAAGCTGCTAATTTTTCCCTATTCTCAGGGGTGAGGTGGCTACTTCCATTCAATATTTTGAGAACGTCTCTGCAACAAATCTTTCCGTTGCTATCGCATCCCTTGTAGGTGCGAAGTTCCCAAAAACCCTATGGCTTCCGCTACCGAACCCGAAAAAATTCTGACTGGGGTATCTTGCCAATAGTGGCCGAATTGTTTTTTGGCAACAATTTCATCCGCCAAGTCTATGTCCCGGTTATTTGAATTTCCTATTCCGTTTCCTCCTGCTTCAATTCCGTTTCCTGCCGCTTCCATTCTGTTTCTTGCTACTTCCATTCTGTTTCTTGCTGCTTCCGTTCTGTTTCCTATTCCGTTTTCTCCTGCTTCAACATTTTCGGCAATACGCTTTGGGTCGTAGCCCTCCGCGGCCCACAGTTGCTCCAGACGCCATATGGCATACGCAGCATATTCTTTGCGCGCCCTTTCGTCCTCGCTCGCAGTCAAATATTGCGGCGGCATAGTCCTCTCTGTGGTAATTAAATTTTTGCATTACATACATTACTCATAAATGAAAATTTTTTTTTTACCTGAGGCAAAAAATGCGCGTACGGCCTTAGTAGCAGCTACTTCGTACGCCGCCCTTCGAGTCGGTCCAGTACCGCTGTATACATTACTTTTGAACGTAATGTTCGCGCAATGGACACGGGCACTATTCTCCCTCATATGCATTGCATATACAACACTCGGCTCCCCGAGATTGTGTTCGGGTTGCGTCCTGCGCTTGCAACCTCCTGTTGTATGCTAACCTTGACGCCGGCGCGCCTTTAATAAGAGATTGAAAATTTTTTAAATTGTAAAATTCAATATAAAATGTTTATTTATTAGACAAAATTTTTGCAATAAATTCTTTATTCATATATTTTATCATTAAAGCTGCAAGTGCAACAAAGTATAAATAAGGGAACCATACTTTCGCCAAAAACTATTTGGAAAGCAAAATATAAGGACGTACCAAAAAAGCATAAAGCTAAACTTAATCGAAGCCAAAAAACAGAAACAAAATCTCCAGTTGAAAGATCTGACCGATATAATCCTGGTAGCTGGTGGAGGTGTATGAAATCAGAAATTAAGGCGCATTTAACCCTGTAATTCCCAGGCCTGCCTTTAGGCGGGCTTAACGAAAAGTTCCCTAAAAACAATATAAATAAAAAATTCAGAATAATGGGATTCCCAAAACTTAAGTAACATATGTTAGCATGTGTTTGTTTGTAGCGCATGGGTATAGCTTATTTCGATTCGCAGAAAATTAATTTCAAAATCAAATTTGGCAGTGCTCGGACGTAAAAACAGTGATTTTCAAAAAAAGAAAAAATATAGTTAATTTCATCGTACAGAGTTAAAAAAAATACTGGTGAGTAGGAAATTTAAATATTTATTATGTGATGTAAGAATATACTGGCATTTAATGAATTAAGTATATTAAAATCGCTCCGAAAGTGAAACCGCCTAAAGGCGGGACTGGGTATTCCGCTCAAAATTTTTGATCATTGTATGCTTTTAAGTTTTGTGTTTTTTCGCCGTGTTTTCGTTTTTCATAGAAATATCGCGTCGAAAAATTAAAAATCTGTCTGAGGAAGAGATTTTAGCAATGATGAAAAAAATTCCAACTGATAACGAAGATATAGAAGATGAACAAAAAAGTTATTTTGAAGATGACGATGAAGATCACAAAGATCAGCCTGGTTATGATCGATTATTCAAAGTGAGACCACTCATCACTGCCGAAGACATCCTATTTTCCAACTTATGATGTTCGCCACGATCAGATTGGTCTTTGGTGGACCGATATGGCAAAAAAACATGCAAAATGAGCGGATGCAAATCTGAAACTCGGCATTTTGTTCAAAATGTAACATTCATTTATGTCATTTAAGTACAAAAAGTTGTTTCTTAGAGTATCACAATCAAAAATAAAGAAGAAAATATGAATCAATATCCAAAACAAGAAATAATTCATTACAAAAAATTTAAGCGGGAATCCTGCCAAAAGGCGGGGTGGGTATTTTCACCTGTACCGGGTGAGGGTCTAATTAAAAAACCGACTTCAAATTTGTTCATTTTGACCAATAATTAGTTTAAAATGATTTTATGAGCTCAATAGAAAAATTAAATTATATAAAAAAAAACTTTTTAAAAATAAGCTTTAATTTATTTAATGTACTAAAAAGTAGAAAATAAATTGTTTTTAAGTCACCTGTATCTTACTATCAATAAAAGCTTGGGCCGCTCATGTGTTCAATATTTGTCAACCATTTAATACAATAGCAATTCACAATCTTGTATAAATGGTCTGGGATTTTTGCAATTGACAGTTTTATAGCAAAACTACAGTAGTTTTGACATAAAGTTATCACAACAGTTACCACAATATTTTATTTAAATAATTTTTTGCAAATAGATTCTAGTAATGAAAGATATTTTGAATATGGATATTGAGCGCACAAGCTTTTATTGATAGTAAGATACAGGTGACTTAAAAGTTCTAAATGCTGTAGTACAAAAGCATCAGCATTTTGTTAATAATATGTAAAAAAAATAGTTCAAATTCCCATAAAATCGGAGAATTTTCCTTCAGTTGGCTGCCCTGGTTGCAGTTACTTTGAGTTTGTGATTTCTTGTAGCAGAGCGGTTCTCTGAGAGGATGAGTGACTGAGACAAAATGAGTGGGAAACGTGGTTCCACCGCTGAGCTCGCGGTGCAAAATGTTCGCAGCCAAAATTTTGTATGAGATGCGCACTCCATTATATTAACATACTCTTTAGTTCAAGCGATCAAACTTGCACGAGCACACATGTTCGCTGTTGATTATTTTGATCAAGAATAAAACTCAAAAGGCACAAATGAACGCATATGAACGCGTTGAGTTTTTGCATGTGCTCGCAGAGAGGGAGAAAGAGAGAAACAGTAAAATACATAGTTTTATAACAACAAAACAATATTGAAACCAACGGCCCTTTGCTCAAACATGTTGAATTTACGTTTGTTCAGCCCACTCACACTCACTTGAATGACGCGCTCGCTAGCATGATGTTGATTTTATTCAACACTGATTTTTGCTGAGTGAATAAATGTGAGTAGGAATTTTCGTGCATGATGAAATCAAGGAAAATGTAATTTTTGCCGTTCTCTGATACATACATTCCTTTCAACCCCTATTTCTGCACCTTCATTGTCGAAGCACACGCAACGGCAGCATAATTTGAGTGTTTGTTTACATTTTTTATACAAATTTGTCTGGGATAATACATGCAAGCTCACACGGATATGTGACGTCAAATATGCTCGCACCCGCTGGTTTCTGCGAGGCGAAAAAAGCAAACATAGGTCTGGCGTATCTCTATTATTAAATATCTCTGGCCAAGTGCCTTGAAATAAAAATTTTTTACAATTGCTGTGTTTTTTTTGGATTTTATATTTGCCTCCACTTGGAGGAACTTACTTTATTTTCAAATTCGGGAATATGCCTCTACATCTGCAATCCATGCACTTCCGAATTCTTCAATTAAGAGTTGGCTCCAAATCGAGGAACATGCGTATGCAGCCAATTTTCAAAAGTGCCTTGAAATAAAAATTTTTTACAATTGTTATGTTTTTTTTTATTTTATATTGGCCTCCACTTGGAGGAACTTACTTTATTTTCAAATTCGGGAATATGCCTCTACATCTGCAATCCATGCACTTCCGAATTCTTCAATTTAGAGTTGGCTCCAAATCGAGGAACATGCGTATGCAGCCAATTTTCAAAAGTGCCTTGAAATAAAAATTTTTTACAATTTTTGTGTTTTTTTTTTGGATTTTATATTGGCCTCCACTTGGAGCATTTGCCTTTCGTGTTGACTTGGAAGAGTTTAAGCAGAGCGGCACTATACCAAGTAAACTAAGCCATAATTAGCAACTGAAAACTCTGAAAACACCCACGAAGCACTTCTTCACATTTCCGTGTGAAGTTGAGAGGCGCGCGGAATGGATTATATTACTTTCGATGCCAGAGGACTCCATTGTAAACAGCAATGTGATGGTGTGCAACAAGCACTTCAGGCGCGAGGACATCATTGGGAGGAAGCTCCGCACGGGGAGCTTCCCATTGCCCACAGGAAGTGGTGATGTGGTTTCGATGGATGTGGATGAGCCACACTCCATCGCCACAACCAGTCAGAGGCGCGAGGACCTTGCGCCGAACTTCCCCTCGACAAACGAAAGTCGTTTGGAACCGAGTGGTGATGTGGTTTCGATTGATACGGATGAGCCACACTCCAGCGCCACAACCAGTCAGAGGCGCGAGGACCTTGCGCCGAACTTCGTCTCGACAAACGAAAGTCGTTTGGAACCGAGTGGTGATGTGGTTTCGATGGATACGGATGAGCCACACTCCAGCGCCATAACCGATGGGCCTATGAGTACCAAAAACTATGTTTTTGGTATACAAGAAGACGTAAGATCGTTCTTCAGAGATTTGGCTATGGGCATGTACCCCATTGAACGGGAGTGTTTCTTGATATTTGATGAAACCAATATCATGAAACAGTTAAAATACGAGGAAACAGAAGACCGCGTCACTGGCTTCTCTGACCTCGGTGAGGGGCCTCGAGGGGGCGAACCATGCACAAAGGTGCTGGTATTTTATTTGGTGGGGTTATTCCGTGACTGGGAGTATCCTTTCAGTTGCTATGCAACTCCCCAGACCCTAAAAGGCGTGGAATATTTGGCACTGCTAAAAGAAAATTTGACAGCTGTCATCAATACACAATTATCAATAAGGGCGGTCATCTGCGACCAGTTTGGCCCTAATAATTATGTACGAACTGCCATAGTGGGTAACAATGCGGGTACCCCATTCCAACACAATGGCAAGGAAATTTTTTTCCTGTGGGATTTTCACCACTTATTTACAAATCTCAATGCGGGACTTTTGAACGAAAATTTCCGTTGTAGATATGGGAAAATTTCCAAAGCAGTATTTAAAAAAGTTTTCACTGCAAATACTGACAATACAAACATGGACCTAGCGCATGGAATTTCTCACAAAGGACATGCGCCAGATTTGCGCCATTATAAATACAACACCCCAATTAGAATTGTTTCGAGTTCGGTGGTGAATGCCATAGGTTCCTGCTCAGATTTCGCACCTATAAGGGATGCAGATACAACAAAACTATTTGTTGTAGAAACCTGCAACGTCCTAGCAATTTTGCAAGGAAGTAGCCAGCTCACCCACGATAATAGGGGAATTATTATTAATTATGCTGGTGTCGTGGCAAGCATGCAAGTACTACCCACCAAGTACATTCCGTGTGTTTTGGGTATACCCCCAACACTTTTTGGGATGGTAGACCTGATATCTAGCATGCCAGCTAGATATCCAGAGGAAGAACAAATTTTGCCTTCAAGGATTTCGCAAAATCCTTTGGAGAAGTTCTTTAATACATTGACTGGCCAAAGAGTCGTCACCCTTGACGAGTTCAAGACTCTTATGTCTTGTAAGTTGCCAGGTTTTACGTCTCGCGATACTCCAAGTCTTGGTGTAGCAGATGCTATAGCCAATTGTATCAGAGAGTACGCGAGCAAACTGGTAAGCGATTTACCTAGCGACGAGTCGTTAAAAAATTCGCAGGATAGGCATCTTGTTGCCGAGGTCCTATTCAGCGAAAATGATATGATTGGGAGGTGCACAGGTTGCAGTGACTCCATATCAAAAAATCATTTTACGTTTTATATGAGATCGGAGGTCGTCATCCGACGAAATATTTTAAATGGCGGTCTCCTAAATCCAAGCGATTTATTTTTCGAAGTGTGCAGACTGCACCTTCGTTGGCTTAGAGAGATGTTTAAAGACGGAAATCAGCCAAATGATACTGAGAGAATCTTATCAGCAGTCATTGAGTGGAAGAGTAGGCAAGTTCCTACCACTCAGGGATGGTTCGACGGGCCATGCGGAGGCCACCACTCGACCATCCTTAAGCGCTTGATAAGAAAAAGTACTTTGTCAAAAATTGATAAGCTAATGCTAAAAAAAGCTAGTTCCTAATTCTTGCCTAAGGGCAATGGCATAAATACCGGCCTAAGGGCAATGGTACTAAGACCGGCCTAAGGGCAATGGCATAAATACCGGCCTAAGTGCAATGGTACAAAGACCGGCCTAAGGGCAATGGTACAAAGACCGGCCTAAGGGCAATGGCATAAATACCGGCCTAAGGGCAATGGTACAAAGACCGGCCTAAGGGCAATGGCATAAATACCGGTCTAAGGGCAATGGTACAAAGACCGGCCTAAGGGCAATGGCATAAATACCGGCCTAAGGGCAATGGTACAAATTTGTATAATTATTATATTTATATGTTATACTGTATTATTTAATTTATTTTTAATTTTATATTGGGTGCATAGGCCTACTGGGGAACCACACCCATCGACAAAAATTGGTAACGCGCCTTTTTGCATACCTCAAACGGTAGTGCGGAAAGTGCAAAATATATAATTACTGACCAGAATATTGAAAATATCAGAAAATTAATTTCTCCCCTTTGTAATATTATATCAAAACAATAAACGTTAACCTATTGTGACAAATAAAATTTTCAGACTTAGCCTGCTTTTGAACGGAGCCGTCGATATGTATGTCTAAGTTTCTGCGCTTATTTGAGGCGGTGGCATTCTCAGAATCACCTTGACGCACTGCATCATCCAGCGATCCTTTTAACAACGGCACTACATCCATCTACACAAAGTAATGCAACCAAAATTAAAACTGCTCTGGATATGTGTGTTTCAAAATACCCTATAAGCAATTCAGTAGTCGACTACAAAAATAACACACTTATAGCTAACTTTTATGACCTAGCTATAAGCTAACTACAATGTAGTGCAGAACTGCCCCAAAATCAAAGCGAGCTGTTTGCTTTCTTCTTTTTTGCTATTTGTTTTTTTTAATATTTTTCATTTATTTATGTGCATTGTGAAATTGAAATTGAAAAATCAAAGCAAGCTGTTTGTTTTCTTTCATTTTTGTTTTATATAATTGTCAAAAATCTGCTCAGAAAGAAATGAAAAGATTTATCGTGAAATATATATGGAAATATGATGATATATTATGTTAAACAGGCAACGATTTTACACCATATTTTAATAAAGCGTATTATTAGCTTATCAACTAATAGTTTAGTTGAATAGCTTCATATGAAATTAGTTAGCTATAGCTAAAAAATTAGCTTACTTTTAAACAACTAACTTTTAGCTAACTTCAAAGTAACCGACTTTAAGTTAGTTGAAAAGTCATCCAGGGGTAATCGGGATTGACTACTGCCTAGGACATCGCAATGTTAAATAAAATTATATAAAAAAAACTTTTTAAAAATAAGCTTTAATGTACTAAAAAGTAGAAAATAAGTTGTTTCCAAGTCACCTGTATCTTACTATTAATAAAAGCTTGTGCGCTCAATATCCATATTCAAAATATCTTTCATTACTAGAATCTACTTGCAAAAAATTATTTAAATAAAATATTGTGGTAACTGTTTGACAAATATTGAACACATGAGCGCCCCAAGCTTTTATTGATAGTAAGATACAGGTGACTTGGAAACAATTTATTTTCTACTTTTTAGTACATTAAATATATTAAAGCTTATTTTTAAAAAGTTATTTTTTATATAATTTTATTACTACTGCCTGTTTCTAAAGAATTGTTTCCAACTCTTTAAATCGTTTTAAATCAATATCAAAACTCTCAAAAGTAAGAGCTCCAATGCATGTGCGTTCGCAACGAATAACTGAAAGCAATAGAGCAAAGCGAGCTTCTGTGCTGCTTATATACAGCAGTGCTTCTTCTTCCCTGTTGTGCTCTGATTGGCTGTTGCTGAAATTAATTCTATTTAATTTAATAGGAGTACTTTTCCTTGCCCGTCTGGTCTGTTCTTGGTTTTCGTTGTTCTCGGTTGAATATCAGCGCTCCTCCTTGCCCGTCTGTCTCCGGAATATTAGTTGATGTATTTGATGTGATTTAATGTTATATCTATATAATATTGATTGTGATGCATATATGTTGGTAGGGGCCAAATTTAAGCATAAATCTAGGTCCTTATATATTTTGTATTCCATAAATACATCAACAAAATAAATGTAGCGATTAGCGGTTTGGCATGAATTTTAATTTCTGTACAGTGTTGTCAAAGAACCTGAAAAACTTTATTTCGCTGAAATCTTCCTTAAAAATGAATGAATGCATGTATGCAAAGTTTCAGATCTCTTAGGGAGAAAACACACCAGATCAGTCAAAACAACTTTATCATCTACATATATTAACTTGTTCTTCCCCATCTGTGCTGTGATTGGCTGTTGCTCAATCTAATTCTATTTAATTTAATAGGAGTACTTTTCCTTGCCCGTCTGCCCTTTCCTTGATTTTCGTTGTTTGCAGTTGAATAGCAGCGCTCCTCCTTGCCCGTCTGTCCCCGGAACATTTGTTCATGTATTTGATGTAATTTATTTAATGATCTATATAGATAATATTATTTGTAGGGGTCTAAATCAGATATAAATCTAGGTGATTACACATTTCGTATTCTATAAATACGGCAAGATTATATTAAATCAATAAAAGCTTGGGGCGCTCATTTGTTCAAAATTTGTCAAACAGTTACCACAATATTTTATTTAAATAATTTTTTGCAAATAGATTCTAGTAATGAAAGATATTTTGAATATGGATATTGAGCGCACAAGCTTTTATTAATAGTAAGATACAGGTGACTTGGAAACAACTTATTTTCTACTTTTTAGTACATTAAAGCTTATTTTTAAAAAGTTTTTTTTTATATAATTTTATTTTCTACTTTTTAGTCTTCCATAAATTCAATTTTAGAGCTCTGAAATTTTTCGCAAAAAGAATTTTAAACTTGCAGAGCAGTACACAATATTTAGGGTATTCAGAGTGTTTCCTATCGTCATATGTCATATCCTCAATTTAACAAATAATACGTGGCATATTTGTGACGCGGTGAGTTGTTGCTATTTTGCCAGCAGGGCGCGGCAAGTAAGTTCCTATCGTTTTTCATTCATGTGTGGTGTACCTATAACTATAAACTGAAGCCCAAGTGTGTAGTTGCTTGAAAAGTGCCACGCCCCTTGTCCTACGCCCATAAAATTTTACCAGTGGGACGACACATCCAAGAGGCGACTGCATACGAAATTTCAATGCTGCACGGCCTTTAGTTCCAAAGCTAATCGAGATCAAAAATTTTGTTTGTATGGGGGGTGCCACGCCCCCTTATCCAGTGCCCGCCTTATTTTCTCAGTAGAAGGATATGGATATGTAGTAAGTTCCTACCGAGTTTCATTGATGTGTGATGTGTAGTTCTAAAGTTATACACAAATCTGGAGTTGATAAAGGAGTGCCACGCCCCTTATCCTACGCCCATAAAATTTTACCAGTGGGACGACACATCCAAGAGGCGACTGCATACGAAATTTCAATGCTGCACGACCTTTAGTTCCAAAGCTAATCGAGATCAAAAATTTGGTTTGTATGGGCGGTGCCACGCCCCCTTATCCAGTGCACGCCTTATTTTCTCAGTAGAAGGATATGGATATGTAGTAAGTTCCTACCGAGTTTCATTGATTTGTGATGTGTAGGTCTAAAGTTATACACAAATCTGGAGTTGATAAAGGAGTGCCACGCCCCTTATCCTACGCCCATAAAATTTTACCAGTGGGACGACACATCCAAGAGGCGACTGCATACGAAATTTCAATGCTGCACGACCTTTAGTTCCAAAGCTAATCGAGATCAAAAATTTGGTTTGTATGGGCGGTGCCACGCCCCCTTATCCAGTGCCCGCCTTATTTTCTCAGTAGAAGGATATGGATATGTAGTAAGTTCCTACCGAGTTTCATTGATGTGTGATTTGTAGTTCTAAAGTTATACACAAATCTGGAGTTGATAAAGGAGTGCCACGCCCCTTATCCTACGCCCATAAAATTTTACCAGTGGGACGACACATCCAAGAGGCGACTGCATACGAAATTTCAATGCTGCACGACCTTTAGTTCCAAAGCTAATCGAGATCAAAAATTTGGTTTGTATGGGCGGTGCCACGCCCCCTTATCCAGTGCACGCCTTATTTTCTCAGTAGAAGGATATGGATATGTAGTAAGTTCCTACCGAGTTTCATTGATGTGTGATGTGTAGGTCTAAAGTTATACACGAATCTGGAGTTGATAAAAAAGTGCCACGCCCCTTATCCTACGCCCATAAAATTTTACCAGTGGGACGACACATCCAAGAGGCGACTGCATACGAAATTTCAATGCTGCACGACCTTAAGTTCCAAAGCTAATCGAGATCAAAATTTTGTTTGTATGGGGGTGCCACGCCCCCTTATCCTACGCCCATAAAATTTTACCAATGGGACGACACATCCAAGAGGCGACTGCATACGAAATTTCAATGCTGCACGGCCTTTAGTTCCAAAGCTAATCGAGATCAAAAATTTTGTTTGTATGGGGGGTGCCACGCCCCCTTATCCAGTGCCCGCCTTATTTTCTCAGTAGAAGGATATGGATATGTAGTAAGTTCCTACCGAGTTTCATTGATGTGTGATTTGTAGTTCTAAAGTTATACACAAATCTGGAGTTGATAAAGGAGTGCCACGCCCCTTATCCTACGCCCATAAAATTTTACCAGTGGGACGACACATCCAAGAGGCGACTGCATACGAAATTTCAATGCTGCACGACCTTTAGTTCCAAAGCAAATCGAGATCAAAAATTTTGTTTGTATGGGGGGTGCCACGTCCCCTTATCCTACGCCCATAAAATTTATTGATTCGTGTATTGGGCTCTAGATTAGGCATGTATGCAAAGTTTCAGATCTCTAAGTAGTCGGGAAGTGGGTGAAAAATTGATTACTAGATTTGACGACATACCGCGGACATACCGACATACCGACAGAAAGTGAAGTTAATATAAAGCTTATAAAAAGTCAGTAATTTCCATTGAAAGTAGTCGACGAATAGTCAACTATGGTTGCGAAGTAGTTAGCTTATAGTGCACTAAAAGTTAGTTGAGTTGCCGGTAGGGTACCTTCGCCTGCATGAGTATGTATTCTTCTTTGCTAAAGTCGCAACATCGCGCCGTGCCTTGGAGATATCCTCATCCATATCGTCGACTGCTTGTTTTTTAGCCTGTTTTTCTCGCTTGAATTTCTCCATTTTATAAGCTTTATATTAGGTTCAAATCAGGCATGTATGTATGTTTGTATGTCGTCAAATCTAGTAATCAATTTTTCACCCACTTCCCGACTACTTAGAGATCTGAAACTTTGCATACATGCCTAATCTAGAGCCCAATACATGAAACAATAAATTTTATGGGCGTAGGATAAGGGGACGTGGCACTTTTTTTATAAACTCCAGATTTGTGTATAACTTTAGAACTACACATCACACATCAATGAAACTCGGTAGGAACTTACTACATATCCATATCCTTCTACTGAGAAAATAAGGGAGCACTGGATAAGGGGGCGTGGCACCCCCCATACAAACAAAATTTTTGATCTCGATTAGCTTTGGAACTAAAGGTCGTGCAGCATTGAAATTTCGTATGCAGTCGCCTCTTGGATGTGTCGTCCCACTGGTAAAATTGTATGGGCGTAGGATAAGGGGGCGTGGCACCGCCCATACAAACCAAATTTTTGATCTCGATTAGCTTTGGAACTAAAGGTCGTGCAGCATTGAAATTTCGTATGCAGTCGCCTCTTGGATGTGTCGTCCCACTGGTAAAATTTTATGGGCGTAGGACAAGGGGCGTGGCACTTTTCAAGCAACTACACACTTGGGCTTCAGTTTATAATTATAGGTACACCACACATCAATGAAACACGATAGGAACTTACTCGCCGCGCCTTGCACGCAAAATAGCAACAACTCACCGCGCCAAAGCAACGGGAGTTTTGCGCATGGGCCGAGCTCGCCGCGCCTTGTAAGCAAAACAACAACAACTCATCGCGCCACAAATATGCCACGAATATTAGGGTCGATCACAGCCGTATTATTTGTTAAATTGAGGATATGACGATAGGAGACACTATGAATACCCTAAATATTGTGTACTGCTCTGCAAGTTTTAAATTCTTTTTGCGAAAAATTTCAGAGCTCTAAAATTGAATTTATGGAAAACTAAAAAGTAGAAAATAAAATTATATAAAAAAAAACTTTTTAAAAATAAGCTTTAATTTATTTAATGTACTAAAAAGTAGAAAATAAATTGTTTCCAAGTCACCCGTATCTTACTATTAATAAAAGCTTGTGCGCTCAATATCCATATTCAAAATATCTTTCATTACTAGAATCTATTTGCAAAAAATTATTTAAATAAAATATTGACAAATATTGAACACATGAGCGCCCCAAGCTTTTATGGATAGTAAGATACAGGTGACTTGGAAACAATTTATTTTCTACTTTTTAGTAGGTACATTAAATAAATTAAAGCTTATTTTTAAAAAGTTTTTTTTGATATAATTTTATTTTCTTTATCCTCGTCTATTGCCTTGAGATAGCGAATTTCGGCTGTTTTCAAGCCTTCTTCATCCTGCACACTGCGTTCCCATCACAATAGCTTGTAACGGCCACATAAGAAGGAGCAGCCTACATAACGAAAACTGGCCATATAAGAAGATAAGAAGAAGAGGTTAGGTTAGGACTCAAAGTAGTAAATACCACAATCGAACAATGCCTGTCCAAGCTATGAAGTTATGATTGTATCTGATCCGTCCCTAGTAATGCTCTTTGATCAAATATCATTTGTTTCCGATCATGACTTAATTTTTTGCACAAAAAGCAGTTTTTCATGTCAAAATTGAATCCAATTTTACCATCTAAGCAGCTACGGAACAACCTGAAAAGCTTCGGTGTATGTAACAAATTGATATGTTTTCCTTAAATGAGAGAGCAAACAGTACCAGCGAAATAAATGTAAAATACAAAATTACGGTTTTAGTAAATTGTTATTTTTAAATAGTAATTTATGTACATATATTCAAATTAATTTTAAAATTAAAAAAAAAGTTTAGAACGAAAAACAATAAAGACAGACGATGGCCTGTTGCTAGAGGAGCTATTTCAATTAGACCTTGCAATTATTATATAGAAATGTATACATGTACATATATAATTTTTAAGAAAAATATTTCACTTATATTTGCAAAAGGATCTGGCCGAGCACACGCAATTTATCCCGTGACGCAAACTGCAAGGAATTGGCTGCAGCAGACATTATAAGCTTTTATCAAGGAAGGCTCCTGTATTATTTAATAATCAATAACAGAAATTCAACAGCAAACAAAATTATACATCACATTTTTCATACAATACATTTCAGAATTTCAACATTTTCATTTATCCTGAAACGGATCCTTGCCAATATATTTATCCAAAGCCTTGTCGCCCTCCGGTTCGACCTGCGACAGTTCTGAAAAGCCCTCCTCGTCGACAAAGCAAATCTCGTGTCCATCGGGATCGGCAAGAATTATTACGACCACCGTGGCCTTTCCAGGAGTATCAAGCGATATCAGTGGCGTTAAAATTGTGGCATTGGAATTGCGTATGGTATTATCAATTTGTGGCTGAACGTCCTTGGGAACGGCAAAAGCAATGCGTCCATACGCCTTGCCACGATTCAGTGTTTCACATATTTCCTTCAGTTCCAATGCAGCTTGTTTGTCGCCATAAGAAAGCAAAATCGATTTTTGTTCCTCCTTTAGCAATGGCATGGACAATAATTCGTGCCAGTACTTTTTAGATGCTGCTAAATTAGTGCAATTCAATGTCACCGACACAACGGGATCGACATTCGTCGGCTCTTCTTCATCCACAAGATAAAACTTGTAGCCATCTGGAGAAATTAGAACATTAACCTCATCCTCCTTTTGTATGGGATAACTGTGAAGACGTGCACGTTCAATGGCCTGCTTGGATTTTATGGTGATACCGCCGAAATCGTTTCCTATATGTAAAAAATATAGGTACATTCATATAAGGAGCCAACTTTATGTATTATTCTTTAATGAACTTACCTAATTCGTAGCTTTTTACGCCGTAGTTATACGTGAGCTCAAATACGAAATGAGATGACTCCGGACCGTAGCCAACCATTGTCTTGCTCCAACGATTGTCGTAGGGACTACAATTGGGAAAGAGAATTTAGACATTTTGTATTGCGGTTACTATATCGGTTTGCTCACCCGTTGCACTGCGCCTCACAGCCCTCCTTGAATTCCTCATGCCGAAGCACCTGCGAAACGAAATTGCATTTATTACACAAATGAATTTTAAGATTGATATGTGTTGCTTCTAATGGCGTGGGAATAACAAACTTATCCGTAATGCTAGCACTATGTAACAAACCAGTTTTTAGATTTATCTAGAAGCCAATTAAGATTGCACCGCACTAATACACTCGTCACAAACTCACTCAGATCTATGACTTGCATATTAATGAAAGCAACGTTAGTACGATAAATGTTACACTCACCTTCATACCCAAAATGCTGCGAAAAAAGAAGCTGTTCTTGGCCCGATCGCCAATCTTGAAGACATAATGCAAAGCACGGCCCGGAATAACTTTCATGATGCTTGTATCCGTCTGCTACCTGTAGAGTGACGAACCGGAGAAAAAATCAAATGACCGCAAACAATTCCCCAAGCTCCAGACGTGGCTAAAAATCTTACCACAGAGAAATGACTGTTCTATGGCTAATCTGTAATGTTACTGATACAAACACCAGCTAACTAAACTATAGTTAGCAAACTTGATATTTGTTACGCTCCGCTTTTCTGGAAACAAACCAATGAAATTTAAATAAAGAATTACACAAAAGTACACAACACAATCTGTCAGT
Source organism: Neria commutata (assembly GCA_963457695.1). NCBI lineage: Eukaryota > Metazoa > Arthropoda > Insecta > Diptera > Micropezidae > Neria > Neria commutata. Next base: position 25,057,113 of record OY735249.1, on the reverse strand, counting down.
CTTCTGTCACCCGGTATTCGGCATCGGCTTGTAAATATGTTGCTAAATATTGCAAGTGGGCGGAAATTCAATTTGCAATTTCTCATTTTTGTATCTTTTTATGATGGATGTTGCAAATGAAAATGTCATTTAAATCATATTTCTATCAAAATCCCAATAGCTTTTATATATACCGCAGTGAGAGTTTGAAACTTTAAACTCCTCTCCTGAAAACATTGAAAAGAGACTTGGGACGGATATGTGATATATATTTTTCATTGGAGTGACCCTGTGCTTGGCATCATTTTGCGGCCAGCTGAGAAGTGTGTTCAGCGAATGTGTTCTGGTGGTGTTCCGTGAGCGTAGTCTTTTATTTGCAAAAATATTTCGTTAGATTAATTCACATTTGCTGAATACTGAAAATGTGATGAAATACAATTCATAGGCAGACAGAGTTCTGCTCAAATCCTTTGTAGTTCTTGCAAATTATGCATTTTTCCCATCATACAACTTTGAATGGCTTAGAAAATTCTTTTTATTCTCAAGGTACGAAATTTATGAAAAGGTACGGTTTTTTAAAAATTGGGTACGTTTTTATTTTCGCCCAACCCAACCCTGCTACTACATCTGTGGCCCCTCCTGGGTAGGAAATTCCCGTACTTTCGTACTGATTTGGGTACGTTTTTATTTTTTTGGGTACGCGTTTTATTTCCCAGAGTAAATCTATGCAATACACCGTGAGTAATATAATTTCTCTGGTAGTAAAAACCGTAGTATATACTCCCTTCAACGAAACGGCTAAGTAAAAAGTTTTAAAGCTTAACTAAAAAGTTCTAAAGGTTAAGTAAAAATAGTACTATCGGTAAAAGTACGCTTTTTTTTAGCAACTCTGCACTGTCGACTCATAGCTGGCAGCCAGGTCGAAAATTAAGCAGAATCTTGAGTAAATATCATTTATTTGGCAACATCGCCAACTGCGCCACCGGTAGAGTAAGAGAGACGCACAGTCTAACTGTCTCGTCCGGCTTCGATATACAAATACGTGTTTTACTAATCACTCACACTAAAACTTGATGGCCCAAAAAACCCGCCCGGTCCACTTTTGGCCATCAAGTTTCGAATTCCTACGTGAATCACTAACACACTCTTACGGATTTACATTTGCGAAATCCACCAGGGCGATTTCATATTCAACAGACGGTTTACAGTTTTCCGGTCAGTTTTTGGTGAATTTCTGTTTGTCTTTTGCCAAAAGAAGAAGCTGGAATTTGTCCTGGTTTTTAGCAACCAATCAAAGTGTTGTTGCGCTTGGTTTTGAGGCTAACCAATCAAAATTGGAGATTTTGCGCTTAGCTTTTAGCAACAAAAACAATGCAACAACTGATTGCTACAGAAGAAGAAGCTTACAGTGCCTTTTAGGCTAAAATACGGTTACTGTTTACATTTCAAAATGAGTCAAATATAATTTATATATAAAAATTAACGATTATTGTGCAATTTGCAAAGCATAATGAATGTAAATCTTTTAGATTAATAAAACTGCACAAAATGTTACAGTTGTCAACTTCTGCCCTTACATTTCCATCCAATTAAAACCAAAAGGAATTCCAAAGTTAAATCTTTATTGATAAAAATATTAAATACACATATCTTTAGTTATGCATTTGTAGTGACCACATTTGACATAATAAATAAGCAAAAAGATGTGCATGACATTACTTTAATAACCAATTATATGGGCTTGAAATAATTGCGCCAAAAAGAGCACAACTTTGCGTTAATATTTACTGCATATTGCAGAATTTTCGCATAAAATAAAAGGCACACATACAAAATATAGATATATAACTTCACTTCCCCGGAATTTCATCGCATGACACTTTCGGATTGTTTAATTATTTGAAAACGTACCATTTCGTACCATATAGAAAAATTTTAGCACGAGATTTTGTTCTTCGACTGCAAGATTCTGCATGGAAACACTAGTTGTTTCTGTTTAGCATATGAATAGTTATGCCTCCAAATATCTTATCTCTTTTCCTCTCACGTGAACATGGTACCCATTTACAATTTTGACAAATTGTGGAAAAGTGGATGATTGAAAGTGCAGGGTTGTATTGAGCGGGTAAAAACTGTGGTAGTAACTTAAACATGAATAAAGGGCAGAAAAGTGTATTATTTATAAATTAAATAATTAAATAAAATAGATTATTCACCGAAGGAGGGAAGCACTCACCCGTAAAAGCTTTTTATGCTCAGGGAGTACCTTTTTTTTTGCTCATCAAACCGAACTAGAAGACGGACTCATCCCTATCCAAAAAAATTTTGATTCTAAAGGAACGAAATTTATGGAAAAGGTACGTTTATTTTTAAAATGGGATACGTTTTTATTTTGGCCGAGCCCAACTCTGTCTGTGGCCAAATATACAACTTTGCTAACCGGAATCTGTGTGGAGGAAGCTTATCTGTTTTAGCTTTTTAAGAGAGTTGCGTGCCATTTAACTGGAGAAAAATGTTTAAGAAGTGAGTTTAATAACTTTGTGTCAATTAATATTGATTACATTTTAATGCACTGCAGATTTGAGGAGAAAGAGAGTGTCTCATCCATTCAGCAATTGAAGTCGTCTGTGCAGAAAGGCATTCGGGCAAAACTATTGGAGGCATATCCACAACTGGAATCGCACATAGATCAAATACTACCAAAAAAGGATTCCTATCGCATTGCAAAATGGTAACTTGAGAGCAAATTTAATAAAAAGAAGTTTTATTTAGCTATTTTCTCCAAATGTGTTTAGCCACGATCACATTGAATTGCTACTGAATGGTGCTGGTGAACAAGTGTTCTTCAGGCATCGCGAGAGTTCATGGATGCCCACACTGCGACTGTTGCACAAGTTTCCTTTCTTCGTAACAATGGAGCAGGTGGACAAGGGTGCAATACGTTTCGTTCTCAGTGGAGCTAATATAATGTGCCCCGGCTTGACGTCGCCCGGTGCACTGATGGCACCCGCTCCAAAAGGCACAGTGGTCGCCATTATGGCTGAGGGTAAGGAACACGCACTGGCAATTGGCATCACCACGCTATCCACAGAGGAAATGTAATGATAATTTTGATATAATTAAATATTGATTTAATGTGCCACACGTTTTCTTACAGCGCCAAAGTAAATAAAGGCATAGGTGTAGAAAATTGTCACTTCCTGAATGATGGCCTCTGGAAAATGAAACCAATCAAGTAAACAAGTTTATCCGCTGTGCACGTTTAGGTTTTTTTAAATTTACAAATTATGTATTTTCATTTAAAATAGCAATTGTAAATTTTATTTATAAAATACACATGTGTTAAATTTGTGAGATTACACTTGAAGTAGTACATGTTATAATTTAATTCTCAAGCATTTTCTTAGATGGGAGCTATCACTCTTTTTTCCAGTTCCTCTTTACAAGGAATTTCCATTTTCCAATGAAAATGTGCAAGCTGCGTAAAAGAAAGGAAAAGCCGGGAAACTGCCAAAACATATTTCCGGACATGCCCATTGCTTGTCTACGCTGTCGTGTAAACACAAACAAGTGCCAGACGTCAAAATGGGCACGGAATGCGCAGCCACAAAATAAAACACAAAAACAGTACACGCTCAATCGGCGAAATACTATGGCCACCTGTGGCTGCGCCTCCCAACTGAAGCTACTAGAAAAGGATCAAACTTGCGGAAAAGAAATTCAGATTTTGCTTGACTCAAAAGGCTTAGATGGAAAGAAAATCGAAAACTGGCAAGCTTTTTGTACTTTCGCGTAAACAACGGTAGTAATGGAAACACGTGGCTCTATTGAAGTGCGGAAAACGTAAACAAATGCTTTCCTGGCCTTTACAAGCTACTGCAGGGGATGAGCCTTTCGCTGCCATGGCAGGCGCGCCATTTATTGATTTTTCGCTCATTTGTATGGGGCATGCGCGCTTCTGGCTATGTTCTACTTACTGCTGCTTCTGCCGTTGTTGTTGTCACTGTTGCTTGGGGTATGCAGAGGAGCTCATGACTAACGCCAGTGCAGTCACGACGCGGTCCAGTACGGAATAACATTGCCCAACGGTAGGCAGCGCGAAAAACCGAAGGGAAAACAAAAAGACGCAGTGGAAAATTATTTGTCCATATTTCAATATGGTTGCAATTAGTTGAAAACGCACAACAGAAAAACAACTTATATTTGTGTAAATTGGAAGCGAGAAATTAAAAAGACACAGGCAAAAAAACGGGTTAGTTAGTTGCAGCAGCCTGTCGAGAACAATCTCTGGAAAAGGGATACACACAGCGACTTTGGAAATTTTCAGCTATAGCAACAAGCTAAGCTATTGAAAAGGATATTTCAGAACATTTTCATAAGTAACTATTAAAACGCAGCTACAAACTTGAACAACCAATTTGTAGAATAAATAAATGCGTAATTGCTGTTGCGTAAAACAAATACTTAGCAAAACACAGAAAAACCAAACTCAATTTAATGCCAGTGCGATTGGAGAATTTCGAAATAATATCCTTGACAGACACATCTGCTCTATTATTGATTTTACTTTGCAATTCGACAGGGTTTGCATGTGAACGCCAGACAAAATAGCAGTGGAAGGAACTCAATTATTTCTGCAACAAAAACGACAGCTAGAGCTATTGCGTGCCCAACGGCAGACCCACAATATGGAGGATCTCTTTCTGTTGATTATCAAGGAGTCGACGGGTACCAAGCATAACGCCTTGCGACAAACAGCTCAAATTGCTTACGGTAACGTGAACATATTCAATAACATCAGGCAAGTGGCCAGTTGAGTGTGGTGTCTATAGATCCGTATTCCGCCCACGGTCGAAGATTTATTAAACACTTAAAGACTTAAAAGTATAAACCTTAAAAATAGCTTGTTTAATTTGAGCGTTATACACACACTCAAAGATATCCTATTTAAATGATGTTGCCTATTTTCAGCTTATATTTTACTCACAGTATGGCCTGAGTCCCGGCATTTTGAACGCAAAAACTATATAATCACGGCATGCGATAAATTTATCCGCTGCTGTAGCGAAAATCCAATATATATTATATTAACATACTCTTTGATGCAACAGTTCTTTAAATGCTTTTCACTATAATTCTCCAGCGCTCTCGACTCACATGTCAAGGCAGTAACTATACATATGTACATATGTTGATTGAAAAAGAGCTTTACAATTCGGTATTACTCTTTTATGTCTACTCAGTATCTTTACCTTCAAAGACAAATCCTGGCTACATGTCTGAAAAGCGTCACTTGAGTGCCCTGAACTTATAATTGCTCACTATTGCGCCTTTGTTTTGTTTTGTTTCTGTATGCGTTCGTGCGTCTGTGCGGCCCGGCCTGGCCCAACTTCACTTTGCTATCTGCTCCGCAATAGATAAGTTATATCGACAGCATGGCATTCATCGAGATCCCTCGCACGAACTGCGCTCGGTGTGCTTTACAGCGCTGCAAATGGCCTTGGACACCAGGCGTCCGAAATTTATTACGATGGGCTTAAATGGATTGCATGTGAGTATTTTTTTTGTTTTTCAGTATTTCTGCGTTTCGGCAAAGAGCACAAATCATAAAGCACAGTGGGCAGTGTTGTGCACCCTCTGCGGGGCATGGGGCCAGCAGCCGTGCATCATGTGTACGTGAGCTGCGGCTTTAGAAGGCATAGATACACTGCTACTAGTATATTGTTCGTACGCCTTGTGCACTGCAGCGCTGAGCTTTTCTTAATCCTTTAAATCCTTTGCGTGAGGATTTGCTTCTTTATGGTGTGCAGTGGGCGGGTTATTGGTGGAGGGTTGCGGAAGACCGTTGGCAGGAAGGATACATATCAGAGCGTATTGTTTGTGTTCAATGGCGTATGCATCTGTGAGTCATGCAAGAGGATAACTAAAATGTCAGCGTTTCCTTTCCGTTTCTGTATTTATTGCGTTTCCATTGTTTACGTGCAAAACGTGACGAAATTACGTGCATTGTCAGTGGCCATGTCGAGCTCTGTTTTAGAAAATATTAAATATAACAGTGCCGCAAAGCTAGCATTTTTTCCTTTATCCTGAAAAATGTCTATCGTTAAAAAATCGTTCTTTAATAGTCATTTTGAAAAACCAGCTATCACTTATTTATATCCGAAACCGATTGCAGAAATTCGATCAATTAACGTCTTTGTCTTCGTCTTTGGTCTTCAATAGCGCTACATCGCTGCCACAGATCATGTCAATTACTAATCCACCGACCCTACCATTCCTTTTATCTTGTTCGAAAGAATATAAGGTTAGTTTGAAGTTGGCTCATCCTTTTTAAAATATTTGTTTGTTAAGCTTAAAGCATTTTGCTTTAAATTCGAAATTTTGAAAAAGGATGAATCAACTACGAGATAATTTAATCTATTTCAATGCGTATATCAGTTTTTAAAGTCAAATTATCGTTTTACGATCAATCCATGGAGCCGAACTTTCAATTTCAATTCTATTGTGCTCTTCCTTAGCTGAACAAAATTTTGTTATCGGCTAAAGCAAACCTTGCCGATAAAGTCCTTAACTTTTTGTGGTATTCCTTCCAGTTAACAGCCAAAGACTCATCTACCAAAGAAGGTATCTAGTTCCTCTTTCCAGGATTCGGAACATCGAACTACAATACTTGTCGGTTTTTAATTGTTTTCTAAGGTTTACACTAACAACAAGTATTGACTGACAACAACATAAGGAGCATGCCTTCATTTATTGGGACTTTAACCTGTGTTCTTTGTCTTATTTTGCACATTTTTAATAATCCTCCTCTTGCCCACCTCTTTCTTCTTTTCATGCAGCGGGTTATTAAAGACGAACGTTTCTATATTGGCTTGGAACCCGAAGATGATTCAGTGTGGCTACCGTCGCAGCTGCTGCGTGCCACCTCCGGCATTCTGCCCACCAGCAGCAGCGAAGACACCGTCGTCAACGTACTGCGCCTCTTTCTCGCGATGGCGTGTTCTCCGGCGTGCACGCTGAATGGCAGACTGCTCATAGAAATACTTTCGCGTTGTGGCGAGTGCTGGGAGCTCGGCTCGCGGGCAATCAAGGCCGCCTCCTTGGCTGCAGCTTCACAGTGCTTGCGCACCTTCTGTGCATTTCTCATCGAGGAAGCTGAGGAGGTCAAGAAAACAGCGCCCGTGGGCCTCATGACGCAGACACAGGCATCGGCCGTGTACAACGAGGTTATACCCGTCATGCAGTTTCTATGCAGCAGACTTGTCGAGCCGAATGCGAATGGATCACCCAACAAGAAGTCCGAGAATAACTGTTCATTGTATCTAACGGAATGCATTTTGACGCTAACATCGGCTTTGCCGCGCAATGTGCATGCCAATCCCCACTTCACATCGTTCCTGTGGCAAAAGTTTTGTCCCACACTGGCGGCTGCACTGGGATCGCCGGGACGCATAAATCTTGACAAAAAGTTTACATACAAGTGAGATCTCAAATTGCACAAAACGCATCGAATTATATGGAATACATAATAAATCCTTACATTCGATTTAATTGCAGAGACGCTCTACATATGATCGAGAACGAGGCCAGAGGCTTCTTCACCGGTCCCGGCCTCGATGGTCCACAAGCACGCTGCGTGTACTTGACGGGCATCCAGCTGCTGCGTATCGCTGGCGCCCACGGCTCCCTTCGACCCATGCTGGAGGCTTTGTTCCATCGCATGCTGCTGTTGCCCGCTCCTCAAAATCGCACTGAGCCACTCAAATGTGTGCGCGAAGTCTTCAAGAGCCCGGAGCGTCTAATAGATCTGGCGGTTATTCTATATGTGGACAAGAGCACAGGCTCCGGTTGCAGCGATGAAATGGCGCTCTTCCGACTGTGAGTTTGTAACGCTTTTCTGCTCGAATTCTTATGGCGAATCCAATGTATTATTGCAGCATGATTGACGCCATGGAGGAGTGCGCTTATGGAGTAAGCGCAGGCACAGCTGTTGAGGCCAGTCTTCAGGCTAGCGTTGAGTGCATGGTGGCGTTGTTGAACAGCCTGCAAGTTCTCTGTTCAGGGGAACTCTCTGAATCAATGATTAGTGATCAGGTAAACACACTCACTTTCCTCTCACTTGTCATCTTTTCGAATCTCATTTCGAACAGATTGTGAATGTGGTCAATAGCCGCCATGAACAACTGCGAGACGCTGATTATTCGGGCCCCTTAACATACCAATCCATGGCTCGGTTGCCAGCCCCATACCGAGATGCGATCGTTGAGCTGCGACAAAACGTCTTCGAGGCGTCATCCGGTTCGGAAAGTGACGGTGACCATCCGCCAGAGAATGACGTCGCTTCGAATGGTTCAGGCGATACTGAGGGACCCGAGGAGGACGACCCCTCCACGTCGAGTGATGAAACGTCTCGTGTTGAGAATCGTTGGCCCTACTCCCACTTGGAGGCACCCGTCATACCAGTTCGTGCAGATGTGGACATTGATCGGCAACATGCGCGGGACTTTGCCAAAGCGGTACGCCAGGATTTGGTGCCGAAGCTGTTGCGGCTGCGCTCCTGCATTGAAGTGGACGAGGCCATGCAGGAATTCGCCTCGGCGGTTTGCCAGGAGAACAGCATGAATTTCTCCGACTTCGATTACAATTTGACGGCCATTAATGCCGATGGCATCTACTTGGCCATTTATTCGGCTCTGTTGCTGAGTTTACAGCTCACCAAAGCCGGCTACTATGACGACCCGCTAAAGGAGATGTTAATTCCATTGTCGGAGCAGCAGTTCGTCACATCCGTCCAGAATACCGGCGTCCTTGTATATTTGTCGTCGGCATGGCTCTGTGAATTGTACCAGTCGGTTATTGTGTGCAATGCTTTGGAGGCGATGGCTAAGGAAGAAGTGGATGGTTGTAATTCGCGTTGCGCTCTGGTGGATATGCTATGTGATGCTGGCGGTTTGGGACCGACTCAAATGATGTCCGAGTGGCAGCGTCTGCAGACGGCCACGGTCAAGTGTACTGACGACGAGCAAAACGACAAACGTCGCGAAGCCGCCAAGAAACTGTGTAGACGCTTGCTGACCTGTTGTTGGGATTCCATGGTGATTGTGCTCAGTTCAGGACTGGGCGATTTGCCGGGCACAAGCTCCAATAAATTGGTAGCGCTCTCGAAGCGCACGCTGCGGGTTAAAACGAAAACAAATAAAAGCAACGGGGAAGCACTATATGCCATGTGCCTGGAGGGACTTCATTCGGTAAGAGATTCGAAGAAGTGATGCACAACTTCAAATGGCCTCGTTGCAATATTCTAAGGTATTTAATCGACTTTCGTAGGCTGCCACTTTGAGCAACAACCTCAACCTACAACATTTGGCTGGCAAGATTTTGAATTTGTTAGCCTCCAATGTATGCCAGACGTCGGGACCGCGTATCTCTGCTAGCCAAGCCATGTCTATGGATGTGGTGCTGACCGGTGGTTTGAATTTAGGTTCCTACAGTCCTGATTGCTGGCAGTCGATATTTGCCGTTTGTCGCCATGTCAGCCAGTTGGAACATGAAATCTTCAGCATGCAGAATCCAACAGTATCAACCTCTCCCGGTTCGAGTCGCAGAGACATGGAAACCGGGGAGAAACTCAGTATGGCAGCTCAAAATGACAAGCTGAATCTGTCATCAATCCACATTGACGATGATGAAACATGGTGAGTGGCACCTTTGAATGAAGCCTGACTAACTTTGGTAATCCTTGGCTCGCATTTCAGCGTTGACGTCTATAGCTTTCTACAAGCTCCGCTACAGGCACCCAACACGAACATAACGTCCATACTGAAGGTTTATTCGGGCACCAATGAAACCGTGCTTCTGAGTCAGAGCGACACATCCAAGGTCCTGTGTGCGCTCTCCCACCAGGCTGAAAATCTTTTCAATGATGCCGCAGAGCGGCTTAGTTTACCGTCGTTGTGCCAGTTTCTGAAGAATCTATGCAAGGCTTCGCGAGAGCAATTGTACAAGAGCACAGTTGCGCGGAAAGGCAGTCGAATGTGGTGGCCCAGCAAGGGTTGGAAGAAAACCGACTCGCTTCCCATGTCGCTATTGCTGCATCGAATAGGCGATGTCACTTTGAAAGTCTTCAGAAGTTCACGACCACTGCTGCACATACTCAAGGTGTGGGCTATTACCGGACCGCATTTGATGGATGTAAGTGGCTTGAGTTGGAGCAAGTATAAGAACAACTCATTTCTAAAAGTTGCATAATTCGCAGGCGGCTTGCCATAGAGATCGTGCCATTTCGAAGCGGGCAATCGAGTATATTCATGATATAATAACAGCGCTGCTGGTCGAACAATCGGAATTGCCCCATTTCCATTTCAATGAGGCTCTATTGAAACCCTTCGAGAACTTGCTAAGCATGGACACTTGTGATGTCGACGTGCAGGTGCGTCCGAGTGCAGTTCGCTCAAAAAAGAACTCTTACTTATATGTTTTTCTTTGGTCAAATTTCAGGATCAAATTGTCGCTTGCTTGTACGAGATAGTCGAGGCACATCGCACTGAAATACGCTCGGGTTGGCGTCCGCTCTTTGGCACTCTGCGCAATGCACGCAGCCGCATGCTGAACATGGGCAACATCATCGACATCTTCAGAGTCTTCCTTGATTCTGATAACACCTTGGTGTTCGCCAACGCGGGGCTGGACTGCATATTATGCCTGCTGTCGTATCTGGAAATATCAGGAGGTGGGGGGCCAAATAACAACGCGTGTGGCGAAGACGATACCAGCTTTAGGCCAACGGAGTTCTTACATGAGACGTTGCGCTTTCTGGAGCGTTGCTCCGCCATTTTGAGCTTCATGTTCAACATGCCGAAATGTCCCAATTTCCACTCAACTTACAAGATAAAAGGCATCTCGTACACACACATTATCGACGCCAACATACCCAATTCCATGGAAAACTTCACCTATTTCGGCAATGACTATCTGCAGACAAAGAACGAGCAGCATATGATCTCCTACAGATCTTTGCACATCGATAAGGACACAATTGTGAAAATCGATGAAATGGATAAGCCCTCGGGCGTGCTAAAGGTGTGGTTCCTGCTGCTGGATGGTCTCACTAACTCCCTCATCGTGTGTCCCTACTCGCATCAAGCGCCCATATTGCAAACCATATTCAAGCTCTTCAAGAATTTGCTCTGCAGTCCAGGCATCGACTTCGGCTTCTACTGCATCAACCATCTGCTTATACCAATGATCCAGGACTGGCTGCGGTACATCAACAAGACCGGCGCTTCGTGGCAGGTGATCGAAAAGAACTTCAAGCACTGCTGCTGCATGACAACCGATCTTGTAGTGGAATTCATTGAGAAATCCGTGCCGGAGACGCGTAAACAGGAGGGTGTGCTGAAGACGCGCCTTACCCAAATTGTACACCCCGCAGAAAATTTAATGTACTCCAAGCTTAAGTTCGTAACGGAGCGCGTTGAAGCGGAGCCTCCGAACCACCACAATCAATATGATAGCTCGTCGTCGAGCGAAGAGGGCGCCGGCAATGTGATTGAGTCGTCACCCACCAAGATATCCGGCTCGGCAACGCTGGCATTAAAGCAACTGCTGCTCGTGCTCATTGAATGTGCCGCTCAACCGCAGGAGGCGGTTGCCCGCGTGGGTGTCTCCTGTCTGAAGCACGTCATACTGTCAACTGGCATGCTCTTCAACGAGTCGCAGTGGATGATCGCCTGCTCGGCCATACACCGCGCCTGCACAGTCACAATTGCACCCTTGCGCCAGCTTTCGTTCGCATTCCACGAGAAGTCCAACAGTTTCTATGGCGATTGCGCCAATGTGAAGGTGGCCGCGCGTCGCGACAGCACAATTGACGAACTCACTCGCATCTACTCTCTGGCGCAGCAGGTTTTCCTCTCCGACAATCAGCGTGATCCGAGTGCCAAGCCGGCCGCACACCTCGACAAACAATTGACTGACGATCGTAGCTACTCCTTCCTGCTGTATCCGCTCAACAATGGTTTCAACTCAAACCTAGACAATTTCGTCATACGTATTCCTTTCAAGAATCTAGTGGTGGGCCTCTTGGCCAACCAGATGCTGCTTCAATTAGTTGCGAAGCTGCTGCTCTCGCGGTTGAAGTGTGTACCGCAGGCAGTGTCCACCTGCATTTTCGACAACTACTCCACATCGACCACTTCGTATGACTACGACTTGGACTTTCGTTCCAAGGAAATACTGCTTCGGTGCGTTAAGCAATATCTCACGAGTTCCTTGGAGTTCGATTCGCGTCCCGGACTCAAATTCCTCATGCAGAAGGTGTCGAACATCGAGTACGCGGCCAATCTCTACAAGCAGCTGACATCCTCATGGATGATTTATTACATTGCATTAGTAGATTCGTACCTTAACGACATTGTGGTATATAATCTGGGGCCCGAAGACCTTAACTTCATATTGGAATCGTGTTCGCGCCTAAACACAACCACCGTCAAGAAGAAGGAGAACTTCGTGCGGTACTTGTTCGGTCTTCAAGACGCTTGGAATCTTGTGTGTGAACTGTATCTGAACAATTCGACAATGCATGATATCGAGAACGGCAAACTTAGAGCCGAATGCGTCGACAAGCGCAGCAGTGCGGGGTCGCAGAAATCGAAGGCCATGTGCATATCCGTGAACGGCAATGGTGACAGTGCCAGCACCTCCAGCCACTCGGAAGCGAATGACTCCTCGCCCAGCAAGTATATACAGCTGGAGGAGGAGAACGTAACCATGACCACACTCATCAGTGAATTCCAGCCAAAAAGTCGCAGCAATCCGTTTGACACGAATCGGCCGCAGAAGTGCGAGGCGGAGTCCATATCTCCCGAGATCGAACAGCAGCGCGCGACTAGCATACTGAGAGACTCGAACTACAAGCGGGCCGCGCTGGCACAACTTGTGGTCGCGTCCATGGAGCTGCTGCGCTCGCTGCCGGCCGAGGCGGAGGAGAACCTTAAATTGCTGATGACACCAACGATACGGGAGGCTTTCCGACTGGTCCAGTTGCAGGGCAACGAACTGAGAGTTAACCAGTTTTAGGCTATGCTTGTTGAGTTTTATTTTGACTTGTAAGTAAATGGAACAATAATTTACACATGAGCAATGCGCAAATGGAATGTTCAAAGAGTCAAGCTGTCCACGAATTACTTTATTTTTGTAAGGCATACATTTGCTTATTTCCGCTTATAGAGCGAAGCACGCACGCCAAGTATCCACCAGCACTGCACCTGTCCCTGTGGCATGCCCTAAAGTTTCCCAGCGTATTCCTATCCTGTAGTGCCCCGTGACATATGTAAGTTGTAGTAGACACCATCACCCCGTCCCCTGTTAATAGGAGTGGCAAATTCTCAAAGTAAAAACTCAACAAATCGGGCCAAAGGAATACTGATACTACGGTAATACTTACTTTATTTTTGCGTAGAGAGCACACACCGAGTACGGTGTACGGTGTTTACACTGCACCCGTGCTATTTGCACACTTGTTGAAGCGGAAATCAAAAAAGACATGGTGTGACGGATTAGTTTGAATAAGCAGATAACGTTTAGAATTAACTTTAGGCAATTTAGGTGTGTGTGTGTGTGTGTGTGTTTGCGCGTCTATATACATATATATGATACGCGTTTGCAAGTAGAGCAAATTGTATAAAATATTACGTGTATTACAAGCAAAATAAATCATTGAAATATTTTTGATGCCATATACATAAATACAATACTAACTAATCCATTATATTAACACTTAACTATATTGATGCAGAATACTGCTTAACACATAAAATGAAAATACATACATATAATAAAATAATCATGCGTGTAATAAACTATGTAAAGAAAAAAAATATAAATGTTGTAAAGTTAAACAAAAACAACGATCTAATTGACCATCTTAAAATCCTGTACTAAACCCAACTCAAGTGCACACTCAACTTTCAATCTGAGTAAAGGTCTAGCATAGTTGAGAAATATCTATTTAAGAGTCTAAATTTTTGAATATCACCTCTGCACTTGCAAACAAATCTCTTTATTTCCAATTAGCTCGGAATTAGATTGCTTAAGCCGCGCTCATACTAGGAATCAAATGGTTCTTGTTCATTTTAATTGTCAATCTCTTAATTCTGGTTTGATCAAAAGGTCTTTACACTTACATATGTTTGAATGCAAGAGTCAAACCAGACAAATGATAAAAATTTTATTTGGATGAACTCTTCTGACATTCTCGGAGTGAGCGTGTATTTTCACTGAATGAGCAATAAAAGCGACCATCGTCATTTAATGCCCAGTGTGAACGCGGCCATATTGTGAAGTGCTTTCTGAGTGTGTAAATAGGTCCTTAACACATACTTATACATATATGTACTAGTACACATCAACAGATACTTCTCCACTTCTACTTAGCTTATGGCACACTCAACTTTCAATCGCTGATCCAGCAAAGTACCCCGTACCTACTACGACCCCCCTTCACACATTGCCGGTAATTAACAAGTGACATTCTGTAGAATTCGAAAACGCATGTATGTACAACATCGAGGACGCGAACAGCAGCAAAGTGTTTATTGAGCCCACTGTTAGTAACGTTTATGAACGGAACAACCCGCGAGCCAGCTGACATGCTTTATGGCTTGTGGGCTTGTCCATGTGGTAGCTTCTACTTGTTCCACGAAAACTTCGCACCTGGCGAATTAACACATTGAGCCACGAACTGCTGCAACTATTTTCGTATTAATGTATTTTACAACAAGTTCACTTTACGTGTTCGAGTACATCTGTGACTTATGCAGCCGCACACTTTATGAGCTCGGAAACATACAAACATTCGAAAGTGTCGGCTTAAGTATGAGCCGCAAAAAAGACGTTAAACATGTTGCTTAAGATCGAGATAAACAATTTTATATGCTCGTATTTCATTCTTTTGTATTGTATACTAAATCTATAAATCTATACATACATACATATATATTTTTCGCTTTACTACACTTTACATTCTTACATTATTGTAAGAAAATATGAAACAAATAAATAAAAAGGCGCTTGTGCATTTCAACTAAACTGCTGAGTATAATTTTTACATAAAAGATTTTAGTATTAAGGGCCAGAGTATGTAATACATACATATATGTATATATTGAGAGGGCGATACTCCACTAAAATGCATAAAAATGCAAATGTTTGGAGCCAGCGGCGCATTTAAGAAGGATTTTTGGGGCAGAGTTTTGGTTTTATGAAGATTTTCTCAAAAGAAATTCGGACGCGAAAGATGGCATAAGAGGCATCAGTGTTAGAAATAAATCGTTTGAATGGAACAGCCAACTCAAATCAATTCGCGAGTTATAACTAATTAGAGACTTTTGAAATGTATTCCGGGTTGTGCCTAAATTCTTTGTAAAATTTTGCATTGGAAATATTTCACTGAATTTCTTTTACAATCTAGCAGCTCAATTATATGCTTTGTATTTTACTAATGATACCCGAACAAGTCTCTAGCATCGATAATTATAAACTTTATATTTGCGTTTTTTTGTGTGTTTTATTCTAATTTTTGGTCAATATTAGAAAGTGACCATATAGTTTTCAACCTCACTTGGTAGCATAATGGGCCTTTTGGTCTAAGTAATGTCCCTTGACGACTACTGTACATAGAAGATAATTTAGCTGTTATTTGGAAAACTAGCTTTAAAAGTACGGCTGTAAAATGTTTTTAAAGTAGAGCTCACACTTTTCTGGAAATAAATTAAGTAATCCAAGTGCACCTTTATGATTCTGAAGCGGTCGAGGTTGTAGTGGCTATATACATATATTAGTAAGTTAGTGTTATAAGCAAAATATATTTAATATATTTATATACATATATGCGCCTGCTCACACCCACATCCTGGTCTACTGATAAATTGGACCGTGTCACCCAGTATAGTACTTTACATACTTAGAAGCCATTTTTCACCATTTTTGATAATGACAATTCTCTTATATTTACGTAAAAATGTTTACATTTATTCTCATATTTAATAATTTTTGTGTGCCCTAAATCCCCCGACGGCCGACGGCGCACCCATGTTCTGAGCTGTCCTAGCCTACACACTTTCATATCAGTTCCTATCTGCACAACAATACTTGTACTTGGCTACCAAAGTCTGCTGAAGTTTTTAACCGGTTTCGAACAATAGAGATTTAATACAAAGTATATGAGTATTCTATTTGCATAAATATCAATTGACGGGGATGTCTCCCATGATCGACCACAAAATTTGTCATCTCACGACTTATATGTATGTATATTATAATTTATGTAAGTTTTAGTAGCGAACTCTCCCAAAAATGTTGAAGTACAGCAATCTTGAAGCGCACGATGTCATTGCAGAATGGTGCTATATATTAAATCTATGTATCCGAATTTTGGCTCATCAGGCATTTAGTTAAAATCTATTCTCCTCAAACATTCTTATGTACAAATGATGTACATACATACATATGTCAGAGTTAGCTATGCACATAAATTAAAGAATTCTATTAAATAAGGTCTCAATTCTCAAAGGTCAAATCTTCTGTGGTAGCAACTAGTTGTCGATTTTTGTTTATACAATTAAAGAACAATTTTTGTACAGACCAATTTCAGATATGAATTCCAATACAGTGAACCCTAAAGAAACTACCAGCACTAACGAAAACCATTCGTGAAGCTGAATCAAATAGATTCATTGGAAACATTTTTTTTTGTATGGTTTCTAGTTCTCAAAGTAGTAGTAGGTAGTCTTTAAAAGTGCAAAACTTACATTAAGTGACTGCAATGAAAGATTGTCGTTTATTCCATTATCAATCAATTTGACTGTTAGGCAAAGTAATAATTTCCTCTCTATAGCCCAGTGTTAAAAAGTAAACTTAAGTACTCGCTCAGCTACGTAAGGTGGAACAGCTTAAGCGTAGTAATAACTCAGTGGCGTCTCTAGCGACCGGGTGCTTGCGGCCGAAACCAGAAAAGCCAGAGGGTTTAGTAACCATAAGTATATATGAACTCAGTTTTGTTTTCCAACATTTATTAAAGCAATTTTAATGTTCTTAAAAAATAATAATAATGGAAAAAGCAGGACCTTAACACATGCACTTGGACTTGGAGCTCAAGAGTAGTTTGACCTTGCATGGACAAAATGCAATGAAGGCTTAAGCGTCATTCGGCACTGTCAACAGCTACCACAGGTAACAAAATATATACAGTATGTCCCGCTTAATTGCACGCCGGTTAATTGAGTTACCCGCATAATTGAGCCCAAAAAATGGCAATGAAAAAGTTCCATATAAAATATACAGCGATATACCCGTTTAATTGAGTTCGGATAATTGCGTTACCCTTTTAATTGAGTCGTTTATTTAATGCTGCCTTGTAAATCACAGACAAAAAATCCCGTTTATTTGATTCGTTGAAAAATTCCCACAAAAAGGTAGTAGCAATTTGAAAATTTCTATGATGAAGACGAAGAAGAAATGATAAAAATTCCGCTTCATGTAAAGAAATATTGAGTTCACTTAATATTTTACACGAATTTTTTCTTCCTAACAAAATTTTTTTAAGAATTGGATAATATTGATGCAAATGTTACCCATTTGTTTTGAAAACCAAATACAGTCTAATAAAAGATTTTTTTAAACTGGAAGCCTAAACCTTTTGAAATTTGTAATTGGTTTTTGCACCGATCGAGTAGAAACTTGAATATGTATTGATTTCTTTTTGTAAATTTTTTTTCTTTTTTGATGAAGTCATTAAAGTTTGTTTAATTTATTCATTTGTTTTAAACAAATAAAATGTTAACATAATTACATTAACTAAATTAAAAACCTGCAGTTTCCATTATTTATACATATACATACATATATGCATAAAATTTAACTCTGCAGAAATTATTCTGCTTTATTGAGTACGCAGGTTTCTTTTAATTGAGTCATTGGACCAATTAACCGAAAATCAGTTAATTGATTTTTTCAGTTAATTGCATCGAAACCTCGGATTTTTTGCCGACGCAATTAAGCGGGAAATACTGTACATACATGTGGTGATTTATTTTATTTAATTTTTCAACTTGAAGCGTGGGAAGCCCCTGTATATTCTGTTGTCAAAAGAGAGAGAGCGTAAATTTGCCAGTTGCATTCTCAATGAGAAATTCTGAAAATACGCAGAAAGCATGAATTGCCGATTGGGAGCAGTGTTGCCAGAGACCTAGCTCCAAAAATCCCATTCACTTATGCAAAACGCCCTCTTTATCCCATTTAAAAAATCAAATATCCCGGAAAAAAATCCCATTCACGAATATTAATTAAAAAACGTGTTTTTCAATAACAATTCATAAATATATATACATATACTTTTTTAAACAAATATAAAGAACAAAAAAATTGCTGCTTAAAGCACAACGCTGAAGATTACACTTAAATTCGGTGCTAATAATAAAATATTTACAGTTACAGTATTAACTCGATTCTTGCAGATACTCGGTACTTCCCCACCTCGATACTTGTGGCACAAAATTTTTTTTTCATTACGTACTCAGTACTTGCGAAGTTAAAAAATGTTGACCTCAATATGTACATTGCAACATTTTTTGTTTTGTCTTTGAATAAAATTCGGGGAACTACCGCAAATGTATCAGTTTCGAGCTCAAAATATTTGGGGAAGTACCCACGAATTCATATGCTGACGAAATCTCCGTTCTTATTTAACTTTTGCATGGAAGCAGTGCAGTACTGAACAAGCAAGTGTGCACAAAATAAACCAACATCCTAAATTTCTTTAGTTTCACTTAAAATTTATCATTATACAAGTGTATTGAATTAAAATATAAAAGGTAACAAACTTAGATTCTTTACAGTGAAAGTAACCCCTTATAATATACAAATATGGGACAAAAATTACTTGGTACTTGTGCGAAAATCTCGAAACTTGCACCGAGCCTGGTTTTCATTACGTGCAAGAATCGAGTTCCTACTGTATTAATAAATAAACAAAAGAAGTATAAAAGATAGGTATCGGCTCAAAAATCCCATTTTTAGACTCAAAATCCCGCGCGCCCTTTAAAGGTACAAAAATCCCGAAATATGGGCGAAATCCCTGGTTCTGGCAACACTGATTGGGAGACTCCAAAAGAGAGACAGAGAGATAGAGAGAGTGTGTGGAGACTTTCACCGTAGAAGGGGAGACTTCGAAGCGGGGAATTGGCGCATCTCCATCGACTCTATTGCAAGCAGTCAGTTGCTGTTTGAGCTTCGCATTGTGCGGTTTGTATTTCTTGGACGTCTTGTCGGTCATGTAGCACGTAGCGGAAATTCGGATAAAACGTGCAAATTTCCTACTAGCTAAAGTGTTTGTCACGGTGTTTTGTTTATTGGATAGATACAGAACATAAACGGAAAAGAAGTTAACTCAAGCAAAAGTAAAAAAGCGAAAATGTGTGTTTCAATTCTGCTCTGTTGAGACGTCATCCGCTGTTGCTGCGTTGCTGCAGCAGACACGAAAGTGGTGCACAAGTCAAGTGAACCAGTGAACCAGTCAGTGAGAGTGGAGATGGTCTGTTGGCCATTGTGGCAGTAACAAAAAAAGAATTCCGCAGCTGAAAAATACACACAAATACACACACCTTCATTGAGGAATTGGCCTGACTGATAGCAGGCATTAAATTAAAATTTGTGTCATTAGAGTACGTCTTTTCGCACTTATCGATCCGGCGTCGTAGGCCACTACTACCGTTATACTTCCGGCTTTGCTGGTGGCGTCTCTTTTTCGGCACTACTCTGCCGCCGCTAGCTGACAGGGAACTGATGTAATGCAGGGCCGCAGACTCGCACGCTGCGTTGGCCAAAGCATTAAAAGCCGACCAGCAGCGGGCGAGCACGGCTGCTTGGCCAGTAAATATTTATGACTGCAGCAGAACGCAACGGACAGTGAACAAAAACACTAACAAATAACAAAAAGTTTTAACAAAAAGAGTAAAAACAAAGTAGCCAGTGTTTGTTTATGCAAAAACGAAAGTTGCGGAGGAGGCGCAGCAATACGCTCTGCAGAGCCAACGTTAAATTTAGCCGCAGCAGCAAATCTCCGCCAACAGCCGACATCCATTTGCGGTAATTGATTTTTTGGACACCAACACGTACATACCTACATATGTACATACATATACATACAACAAAGCGAAATTCCCGCTTGCCTATGCATGGTGGCGGAAGGGATGCAAGTGTGTTGAGCGAAATATTGAAAAATTTTCTGGCTATATAAAAATGTTTGCTTCTGCGAAAAAGTGAAATATTCGGTACTAAAAATACCTGTGCTTGTTAGCTAAATACATAAGCAAACAATCGACACGATTAGTCCAAACGCTTATCCATTTATCCCTACCCTACCAACCCATTTCAATCCATGGCAGCCCATTCTGAGCGCCTGTCCAACCATCAGCCGTGCCTTAGTGGCGACAACGACGCACACTTTCTATATGCGCATCCCTGCTGTACATACTACGGCTACAAGATACATGCCTAGATAAATATATACATATGTACATGTGTAGGCGAGTGCGTTGTATGCTCAAAACAAAAAAAAAACAAAAAATGTGAACCGAAAAGTAAAGCATACAGCAGCATTTGCCGAAATTAGCGATAAGACAGGGAATTGCAGCTGCAGCGATAAGACACCTTCGAAGCAATGTTAGATAAAACCAACCCAAAATAAATTCCTAAAAATCTCTTGCTCATGGTGGCTTTCAGCTGCATAACGCAACACCACCGCCGCTCTTCCTTTTGCTGCTGCATCTTCTCTTTGGCGCGTTCTTCTAACCAGTCACTGCCACATATCACATATCAACCCCTCAAACAGAGCGACAGTTCTGCAACCGCTCCATGTATGTAGCAACACTTCCATTCTGTACGCTGTCAACGGAACCAACACCAACGGTAGCCTAGTGTGGTAGAACGGTATGAGACGGTGTGCTGTGCGAGTATCTGGAGCACTCGAGTGTTTGTTTTGCGATTTTGCTGCTATGTACGCTTCCTCGTTGCACTCGCTGCCTGCTCAGTATTCTTGTATGTTGATCAAACAAAATAGAAACAATGGCATTTCAGGCGATATCTCTTGACTTGTATATGCACCCTACAACGGCAGCATGCAGCGGCATTGTTCGTAAATGTCGTAGAATACTGTGGCGGGCATAGAAATCAGCGCAGTATTGACACTAGAACTACCAACTTTTGTCATATACCTGTTTATACTAACCCGATCAAAATTATTGGTTTTATGTTAAGTTGTCAAAATAATTAAAATTGTAAAATTAAATTAAAAATTTTTAACATAAATTAGTTTCAAAGATATTAAAATATATTTAATTTAAATATTGAAAGTATAATAATTGATGCAACCGGTAAATCCAGTGTTTAAAACGTAATTTTGAAAGTATTTCTGTACGTGAGTTCAAAAGTTCATAAAATTTAACAGAACACAACGATTGAACAATGGTTTTATATAATTTACCAAACTGGCTTTTCATGGAAATTTATTGTTATTTGTCTATGCTTCTATGTTCATTGCTGTGTACGTAATGTCCGTTTATTCAGATGAGCAGCTAAGTTTAAGGAAACGCCTCCCCAAAGATCGAGTGTCCTTCAATTCAGTTATAGCTTATTCAGTATGAAATAAATGTTGGTCATATTTATGATTTTTCTGTAAATTTCACATTATTGATAAAGTTTTGTATAAAGTTAAAAAAAATCTGCGAATTTTAAGAAATGGTTGTCAAAATAACAACATAAAATAAGTAAATTTGTAAAACATCCGCTCTTTACAGCTCCGAATTTTATGAAATTTAATAAGAAATATTTGATTTGACAACAAAGCAGGTCCACTGATAAAATCTATTTAATTCGATGTTTTTTGTTAAGGCTTTATATTTTTCAGCGTCCATACTTTTGCATCATACTGTAGGCTCTATCAACTAGTTTACAAAGCACCCAGTTTGGGTTGACTCTTAAGATAAGCGTTGGCTATGTCAGGGCCATTTCACCAAATGCTAAAGGGGCACGCTACTCCCGTGGAGGCCTTGACATATAACCGCTCATCCACACCATACACCATAGTTGATTTGGGTCCCTGTGTGCCTGTGTGCCTGGGTGTATGTGCGTATGATGATGTTGCCATAATGCCATCGTTAGCACAGCCACAACACTGCGCAGCACAGCGCGGTAGAGCGCAAGGCAAGAAGCAAGGAGTTGGTGAAACTTCCGCTACTTGGCAGCTCCCAGATTACACTGCATGCGGTCGACTTGCCAGGCTCTGGTAGCCTGGTTGGGTGACGATTGGGCCTGGTTGGCATATACTAATGTGTAAATTCATCTGGGAATGATTTAAAGTTGGCGCGGCACTGGCAAATTTTTTCAAGGCGTGCCACACCACGTCGAATCGCACAATCTCACACCACATACGCCACAAACAACTATGCAAATTGCAAGTAATTGCCACACTTTCATTTTATTCCATTTCTTTTCATTTCGAAAGTGTTTAAAGCTCATTGCACAAATATCATTAAAACAGCGAACAGGAATGCCAAGCAAATAAAATTGTGTAAAACCGCAAAAATATTGCGAAACTTCAAGACGAGTAAGTGCATTTTCCACCGAGTGCTTTGCACTTTCCATTGTTCACTAAATGCACAATGGAAGGAATGCAGGTCTCTGTGTCTGTGTCTGTCTTTCGGTCCGCTGCGTCTGCCCTACTCTGTGTGGAGGTACCAAACCGGCTTGCAGTGAATTCTTTGCATGGCTGATTTTTATGTGCCCCGTGCACACATGCCACCTCTTATATACGTTTTTACTACACTATAGAAAACCACATTAATGTTCATTTGATAAAAAAAAGGTGCATTAAACGATTGCTCGCTTGCAAAATGGGGAAAGCAGCTTATTAACAGGTTTCAAACGAATTTCCACTTTATAATGGCAGTTCATTTCTCCAAAGGTTAAACCAGAGTCAAGAAGTACACAGGTCTGACGAATACATAGTAGTATGCACGGCTATTATTCAATAGGTGTTAGATTTTTCCACAGAAAGGGGACAAGGACATGAAGGATAGAAGGTGAAAGCGGACAAGAATATGAAGGATAGAACAAGAGAGTAATTTGTTGTTATCGTAATTTTTTGCCAAAAAATTTTTAGCAATAATAATTAGCCAAATTTTTTAACAACCTGCTATAAATCATATTATTGTAATGAACAAGAGAAAGCTATTTGTTATTTGTAAAAAAAACTATATCATTCGGTTTCTTTTTTTTGTTTGTTAACACACCTTAAATAGTAATTTCAATGATTAGGAATACCGCTGTTATTATTCTTATAGTTATATGTATCGCACACTATCTATAATAGAAAAGGGACGGGCAAATCTGACAACTTTTCAGCAGAGGCAAGAACAGTTTTTATACATACATATGTACATATGACAAAAAATTATTTTAAAAAAGAGTATGTCAAGTTAGAGAAAGGACAATTAGGTGTTATTATGTACGTAGAAGAGATTAACATATTTTTACAGTCGTTGGCGATGTACTCTGCGAATTGATTGAAACCTTTTGCTTTGGTTTACATTTCGTAATTTTGAGTTTTGCCCCTCTTATTGATAGTGTGCCACATTAGCACTGTGGGTTTAGGTTGCTTATACAAATAATTATCATCTCATTACTATGTAGTATATATATGCAAAAGTCATAGCAATCGGGAAATACCCCACCGTCTCAATATGTCGCACACAGCCGCTTGTGGAATAATTGCGCATTGCAAAACTTGATACTCATAAATCGAAAAGTGCTCAAATGATTCGTGTCACAGTAATCTTATCGCCAAAACAAATCATAGTCATTTTACTCAATTATCTGTGGCTTATATTAATTGGATGTATGAAACTGCCAAAATTAATATTGCACAATATGAAGCTAACGAACAAGGAACACATGCCTACGCACACACATGCACATATACTCGAGCACTATAACACCGGCTCGCAGCTCCCAATATACATATGTACATACGTGAGTCAGAGCTTCATAATTAATTTTTTTATTGATCAAATATAGTTGGCTCTCTGTAAGAGCGGGGCAGTCGAGCGTTCTTTGAATTCGATATACCGATGTAGAGTTGAATCCCCTCGAAATCGCCCCTTGATAATGTATTTACTTTTTTGTATGCCGAAAAAGCACGCACGCACGCCCATAAACATTGCATCTGATAGTCTTGATATGAGCCATATTTAATGTCCCCATAAGCGTTTCATTTATTAAAATTGAACTTTTGCCATGCCATTAAACGCATGATCTAAAATAAATACGAAAATTTAAGTGTTCAACGCGGAGCACCGCAGTGGCTCAGTGAGCGGACTCTGATGAGAAGGGTCCCAGCAGCAAACTTAGGTAATATATTTAGCAAGTAAGGAAGCATCAGTCAGGTTTCACCGACAGAATAGTACCTTACACCAAGTAACCGAGTGGGGTGATAATCCACTGAAAGAAAAGAAATTGTGGGTGTAAATTTAATGCACTCACAATTTCACAACTTCCAGTGGACCCGCTGTCCCACGCCTTACTTGTTGTAGGGTACTATTCTGTCGGGGTAGCCCCACTGATGCTTCCTTAGTTTTTGTCATTAGCTCAATGCATAATTTTCATTTGCTCATTATTGCTCATTAATGCAGCACATTTCATTGACCTCAAATTAATACAATTTTATATTGAACCAATACTTTTTCCTTCGGATTAATGAATTTTTTGGTTCAGTGTGGTTCTTCGGAACCAACTATCAATAGTTACTCAGTGTCAATAGCATCACTAAAATTATAGAGTAGCACAGCTCGATCAGAAACGTTCCTAAGCGCTTGCGGACTTTAAACGCCAATTGGCAGTCAATTATAAACCCGTGCATACCTCAAAAAGTGGGTTACTTATTTATGCAGCGAGTGGCGATTAGACTCGTAATTCCCTAACATATGCGATAGTTTTTTCTGCCTCATATGACAGCTAAAGGTGGAAGGCATGTTACTGCCGGGAGCACATTGCACGTTGGTGTCGTCCGCCGCAGCAACGCAAAATGAAACAGACTAACAAGGTCTTTTGATATTTAAATAATACCAAAGGGAAGGCATTGTTGCGCCAAAATATCGGAACGTCATTTTGTCTAGCATTTATGCGTATCATTTGGCTTATCGCGCTTGTAATCTTATCGCTGCTTTCTCAATGTATTTCGAACTATGAACTGCATTTCATTTGATTCTGATTGAGGCAAAGCGCTTCAACAATTAGAGCAGAACAATGTGAACAGTTCGACATGAATGCATTCACGTTATATTTTTTTTAGCACAAGCTAACGGGGTAACGAGGCAAACAAATGAACATGTGTATATTAAAGCCGAGTCCGAACGGGTTTATAAGCAGCTTGACGAGGCAAAGAGTACTATCGGAGAGTTGCCATTTTGCTACAGGAGATGGTGCCAACCAAAGAAACATTATTATTTCATTGATTTAAATTTTTTAGTGCTGTGCAATTAAGTCTTTATTTGAGATTAATTTTATAAAAATGCTTCCTGTAAACGAGTTATGTTGGAAGAGAAAATCAATGAATAACAATTCAGTGAAACAATGAAGTAATACATTGGCTCTACGTAAAAACAATGAAAACTTTTCCAATTTTATTATGAAAGATATTTCGATGAGTGTAGTACATTAAAACTTGGTAGTTTGAATTAATTGAACCGAAAATTATATAAAAGTTTGAACCTTGTACTTGTATATTAATATGTACATATATGTAGTTCGTCTGCAGTGTAAATCACAACCTTCTCATAACTTTGACACAAATTCGTCTTTGACGAATACCACAGCCGCTCTAACTTATAAATGGAATTCATGCAAGCTGATTGCACTTGTACGGCTGTCGTGGGTAACAGCGCCGGAATCACATTTCAACTGAGTTGAAGCTAAAATATAGTCAGTTTGCAAGATTTGCATTTTTTATCAGAGTGAACAGCTTTATTCACTGCGGCCGCGTAGCATAGATAATAGTTGTTTACCGATTTTTTATAAGTTTCTTGTATAATATCAGTGTCTTTTTGTATATAATCAATATTTAAGGGGATTCTTGTAAAATTGTAAAACGAATACTGATTATTGAAAAAAATTATATAAAAAAAAACTTTTTAAAAATAAGCTTTAATTTATTTAATGTACTAAAAAGTAGAAAATAAATGGTTTTTAAGTCACCTGTATCTTACTATCCATAAAAGCTTGGGGCGCTCATGTGTTCAATATTTGTCAAACAGTTACCACAATATTTTATTTAAATAATTTTTTGCAAATAGATTCTAGTAATGAAAGATATTTTGAATATGGATATTGAGCGCACAAGCTTTTATTGATAGTAAGATACAGGTGACTTAAAAACCATTTATTTTCTACTTTTTAGTACATTAAATAAATTAAAGCTTATTTTTAAAAAGTTTTTTTTTATATAATTTTATTTTCTACTTTTTAGTCTTCCATAAATTCAATTTTAGAGCTCTGAAATTTTTCACAAAAAGAATTTAAAACTTGCAGAGCAGTACACAATATTTAGGGTATTCACAGTGTCTCCTATCGTCATATCCTCAATTTAACAAATAATACGGCTGTGATCGACCCTAATATTCGTGGCATATTTGTGACGCGGTGAGTTGTTGCTATTTTGCCAGCAGGGCGCGGCAAGTAAGTTCCTATCGTTTTTCATTGATGTGTGGTGTACCTATAATTATAAACTGAAGCCCAAGTGTGTAGTTGCTTGAAAAGTGCCACGCCCCTTGTCCTACGCCCATAAATTTTTCTAGTGGAACGACACATCCAAGAGGCGACTGCATACGAAATTTCAATGCTGCACGACCTTTAGTTCCAAAGCTATTCTATATAAACGATTTTGTTTGTATGGGCGGTGCCACGCCCCCTTATCCAGTGCCCGCCTTATTTTCTCAGTAGAAGGATATGGATATGTAGTAAGTTCCTACCGAGTTTCATTGATGTGTGATTTGTAGTTCTAAAGTTATACACACGCCCCTTATCCTACGCCCATAAAATTTTACCAGTGGGACGACACATCCAAGAGGCGACTGCATACGAAATTTCAATGCTGCACGACCTTTAGTTCCAAAGCTAATCGAGATCAAAAATTTTGTTTGTATGGGGGGTGCCACGCCCCCTTATCCTACGCCCATACAATTTTACCAGTGGGACAACACATCCAAGAGGCAACTGCATACGAAATTTCAATACTGCACGACCTTTAGTTCCAAAGCTAATCGAGATCAAAAATTTTGTTTGTATGGAGGGTGCCACGCCCCCTCATCCTACGCCCATAAAATTTTACCAGTGGGACAACACATCCAAGAGGCGACTGCATACGAAATTTCAATGCTGCACGACCTTTAGTTCCAAAGCTAATCGAGATCAAAAATTTTGTTTGTATGGGGGGTGCCACGCCCCCTCATCCTACGCCCATAAAATTTTACCAGTGGGACAACACATCCAAGAGGCGACTGCATACGAAATTTCAATGCTGCACGACCTTTAGTTCCAAAGCTAATCGAGATCAAAAATGTTGTTTGTATGGGGGGTGCCACGCCCTTTCATCCTACGCCCATAAAATTTTACCAGTGGGACAACACATCCAAGAGGCGACTGCATACGAAATTTCAATGCTGCACGACCTTTAGTTCCAAAGCTAATCGAGATCAAAAATTTTGTTTGTATGGGGGGTGCCACGCCCCCTCATCCTACGCCCATAAAATTTTACCAGTGGGACAACACATCCAAGAGGCGACTGCATACGAAATTTCAATGCTGCACGACCTTTAGTTCCAAAGCTAATCGAGATCAAAAATTTTGTTTGTATGGGGGGTGCCACGCCCTTTCATCCTACGCCCATAAAATTTTACCAGTGGGACAACACATCCAAGAGGCGACTGCATACGAAATTTCAATGCTGCACGACATTTAGTTCCAAAGCTAATCGAGATCAAAAATTTTGTTTGTATGGGGGGTGCCACGCCCCCTTATCCAGTGCTCCCCTTATTTTCTCAGTAGAAGGATAGGGATATGTAGTAAGTTCCTACCGAGTTTCATTGATGTGTGATGTGTAGTTCTTAAGTTATACACAAATCTGGAGTTTATAAAAAAGTGCCACGCCCCTTATCCTACGCCCATAAAATTTATTGATTCATGTATTGGGCTCTAGATTAGGCATGTATGCAAAGTTTCAGATCTCTAAGTAGTCGGGAAGTGGGTGAAAAATTGATTACTAGATTTGACGACATACATACCGGATGTGAACCTAATATAAAGCTTATAATAATAAAAACACAAATTCTTTAAAATGCACTTAAAACCAACTTCCTAAAAAGATTCTGAAAGAGCAATAAAATATACATATACGAAAAAGTACTGTATTTATATAGAGAATAAAAATTTTGGCAATAGCGGATTTTTAATGCAAACTGGTTAAAGAAAAAATCCGTCGATATTTGTCCCAGCCATAAATTTATGTATTCAATGCAAATAATTGCTTGATCCCTCCCCCGGGCCCTCTGACTTAAATGCTATGTACGCCCATGTACGCGTGACTTATGAATAGATGAAAAGTTAAAAAATCTATTTTAAAATGTACTGTGGATTTTTATATTTAACCCATCCTCCGGTAATTGTTTACAGATGCCAGGACTTGTTGTTTTTCGCCGTCGTTGGTCAGGAGGCTCTGATGACCTCGTAGTACCAGGCGCATTTCTCTTAACTATACATTTTATATGGTAAGGCAAAGAGAAAAAATTTCTATGATTGCCTCTGAATCTAATTTTGATTTCTGTTTAATTGCAGTTTTATAATAGTATTAGTGTCGTCGATAGTGTTTCAATACAATACAACAATTTTAAGTGTAAAGTTACTATTGTACCTACAATTGGGCTACTTGTTAATTCTATTTTGTAAGTATATCTCGTGCCACACAAATAAAAATATTCAATACAGCAGAATATTCGGCACATTCCTAGTTTTATACATAATCTTCTTATCGTCGGTGTTTGTAAAATGTTACTTCGTGTCTTCCACAGTTTCAATATGCGTCGAATCGGCGATATGTGTAGTATCGATGCGGGGAAGCATATTGGAAACCGAAGCTCGAGCAACGATGAATTTTTGGATTTATATAAAAAGCCGTAAGTACTTGTATAAACCTGAGCCTGACGTTGACTCAGCTAATCCGACTTGCATCGGTTTCTGTTTTCGTTTCAGTGGTAATGCTTTTCGATGTTACGTGGCTTGTATTAGCAGTTGTATGGTTAACAAATTATTATCTAGACGCGCCCATAGAAAAAGCTAAGCAGATATTTGTTGGTATGTATGATGACTAGCTGGGCATTTAATTGACTTGATAAGCACCATTAAATTCTTCCATTAGCAATGATCATTTGCAATTGGACACTGGTGTTTGTAACATTTATCACAATATGGTGTACATATGACGCGGCCGGACGCTCGTGGGTCAAAATGAAGAAATACCAAAGATCGATGAGGGAAACGGAATCTCGTTTCAATTACAAACGAAGTGGCAGCATGAATCGTAATTGGCGTCAACGGTAGGTTAACCATTGGATCACTCTGTATGCTCGAAGGGAAAGTGACACAATTTCGCTCCGACAGCAAAGTTATACGCGCCTACCAAGACAGCTGGGATCATCGATGTCGCCTGCTCTTCTGCTGCATTGGTTCCTCGGAGCGGAATAGGAATTCGTTCACAGACATTGCGCGTCTGCTAAGTGATTTCTTTCGTGAGCTGGATGTAGTACCCTCCGATGTGGTGGCCGGTCTGGTATTACTGCGTAAATTTCAAATAATCGAACGAGAAGCTATTGTACGTCAGGTAAGGGGCTAGAAACTGATTATTACTATTAATAATGGATTAACATCAGCTTGCATTCACTTTCAGCGTAAGAACGGCACGTATGAATTTTTGAGTGGTGTTCCTATAACTGATCGTACACAGTTCCTAGCCCTGAATGATGCCAAAAACTATGACTTCTTTCAAACCGTCATACACTACATGTACTTCGCACAGGGTGCTTATGGTTGGCCCATGTATTTAATAATGAATCGTTCCAAAGTGTGGCATTTAGTGCCGGAAATGAAGTAAGTCCAATCAAAGAATTAACAATATACATACATATGTACGTATAGAATCCTCATCTCATACACATAAATTTGTTTAATTGTGCGTCGTAACGTTACGACCGACTCTCAGGTTTTATTGGTATCGAACTCTCATGACCCACTCTTCGATAGGGAGCAACAGGTTCTTTAAAAGTTTCCGATCCGCTTTTCATTTCACCTTCATATCAGAGATTTGCAGCGAGTAGCTTTTTCGACCTACATACATATATATAATAGACTTTCCCACGTAAAACAAAGTGTAAAACAGTTTTCTATATGAAACAACCACTTTAAGCACTCTTACAAATAAAAGAAGCGCAAATTCATCGGGCACTCTCTTCGCTATGCTTTAAATATCGTTTCATACGAACTTTTCTCGAAACTCAATTTCGCTTCGTTCCGCTAAATAACTCCGCAAATTAGTCTCGTTGACGATACTGGGGCCTTACTCTGTATTTCGTTTCGAAAGTCAAATTGTTCGGAAACGGAAAATCGGAACTCTGTAATCCGAAAGTAGGAAATAAATTTTCATGTTTCGGAATGTATTTTTAGAAATTTAGAAAGTCGAAAATTCTGTACTCTGTATTCTGAATTTAACTGAAAATCCCTTCGAATTTCGGAATTTTTTTTCGTTAGGTATATTGAGGGTGAAAAACAAATTAAAACTATTGCAATGTGTGTTTTTTGATATAAATACGAGAAAAATTATAATTTTTATTATTATCAATGTAATATACTGCATTCTAATGCAATTTCAGAGATACTTCAAACAAGATACTTCGCCTCCCTTTTCTCAATTTTACAATTAATTTAGCGTTGCTGGGAATTTATTCGCTACTCAAATGCAAAAATGTTTTGAATATGTAGTTTTTTACAATTTCCATTTTGTGAAAACAATGTTGAGCATCAAGTGCGTTCCCAAACTAAAAAGTGGTGCCAACCCAATTTATGCAATGCATCGCAGTAGCACTCAGAAAACAAATCAGTAGAGCATTGGGCACTGCTTTGCATAAGTACGTTTAGGAATACAGCCCTTCTTACTAGTTTGATTAGAGTTTAACTGCCTGTAATAACGACCACAAAATGAACTGCGAGGTAAATACTATTCATTATTAACTCTTTTTTGTTGGATATTATGCAATTGGAAACAGTCTTTCAAATCGTTCATGAACGAAAAAAATTGAAGCTCTTAAAAATTGCGAAGAAAAAGCAAATGTTAAAACTGAAATCCTCCTTGTGCAAGAAATTTCAAAGTAGTGTCAAGTTTTATTAAGGAATGGAGTTTTCAAATCGGCGTGGATGTTTTGTTTAGAACACACATGAAGGCGTCTTTCGTCAGGCGATAATTTTTCACACAATGAATAAAAAGGAATTTCAATATTATTTGCACTTAAACCTCTCATCGCTCTAAGCCATTATATTAAATTTATACCTTAGAATCTTTGCTCAAGTTACTCGTCATATTTTTTTTCCCAACTTATATTTCTTTGCACAAATAAAATTTCTTCTTTTCAATCTTATTTTCAACAGAAAATACAAATTTTTCGTTCGTTTCAAAAAAAGTACATTGGAGTTCTCAGACGAAAATTCCAATAGGAAAAACTTTTATTTTCCATTTTTTGACATTTCTAAAAATAAATACAAATTCCGAAAGTAAGAAATTTTACTTGGCAGCATTTTTGTTCGTTTCTAATATTTTAGAGAGTACCTACCAATTCAAATTCGAGTAGGAAAGCAATTCCGAAGGAACTTAACTTTCGAAACGAAATACAGAGTAAGGCCCCTGGAAACGAATTTTGTCTCGACAAAAAAACGACCTATTACTTTCGAGAAAAAATAATGAACGCCAAAGTATCGTTCTCGTGTCGTTCCCTTATTCCTAAGCGTTAGTTTTCTTCGCCAAATGTTCGAGAATTTTTGCTCGCGATTGTTAGTGTATCAAGTTTACTTCAAACATGAAGATTCTCTGGCGTGTTACCAATACCGCTAAAATTGTCACCGAGTCCGTGTGAGTCTACTACTAGTAGATCAAGGAGAAATGAGTACATACGCGTACTTGAGTACATTTTATTATGACTACTCATTGCATATCTCTGGTTTATATATACATATATGCGATACTTTCGAATTTGAAGCTCAAATGCGTATTCTCTATGTTGTATGTATATTCTTTGGTCCAAAAATTGTATGCCACTTCCAAAACTATTACATATTTATACCTGCAATTTTTTCTCCCACTTTTTCTCTTTCTCGTCGAATGAAGGTGTTTCGGTTGCTGTTGCAGTCTTAGCGATGATTTGGAAATAATTCAGGATAATTGCTGTTACTGCAACTACGCTGCTCTAAAAAAGACGTTGCAAGTCGGCGACATCGATATCGTATATGTGACGTACCATGTGGACGTGGGCGAGACGCCGTTTTTCGTAGCCATCGATTACACGCAAAAGAAGATCGTAGTGAGCATACGTGGCACGCTCAGCATGAAGGATATACTCACCGATCTGAATGCTGAGGGGGAGGTGCTGCCCTTGACGCCGCCACGCGAAGACTGGCAAGGCCACAAGGGCATGGTACAAGCGGCTATTTATCTTAAGAATAAACTGCGAGAGGAGAATCTCATAGAGAAGGCCCTCAATCAGAATACCGACCGAAATACGCACACCTTCGGTTTGGTGTTGGTGGGACATTCGTTGGGCGCAGGTACAGCTGCCATTTTGGCAATACTCATGAAACCAGAGTATCCATCATTGCAGTGTTTCAGTTATTCACCGCCAGGTGGCTTATTAAGGCATGTATTTCGATATTTATTGCACGTTGTTTTATGATATTTAATATGCTCTCTTTCCTAACTATGCTAGCATGCCCGCCGTGGAGTACTCCAAGTCGTTCATTACTTCCGTTGTGCTGGGAAAGGATGTCGTGCCGCGCCTAGGTCTGAATCAAATGGAAACACTGCGTGCTGATTTAATCAATGCCATTCAACGAAGTGTAGACCCGAAAGTAAACCATTTTTATTTTATTTCCAATTTGAAACAATATTTATGCGTATTTTCTTATTCAACTTTCCCACTCAGTGGAAGACAATATCTTGCTCTGTTATCTGTTGTGGTTGTGCACCTGAGCCCACGTCGGTGGTGGAAATGTCTGGCCAGGATACTCACATCAATCAGTACCAAGAGGTATTACGAAGCTCTTAGATATGCTTCCATTCCGCTCACTTATATACTTAAATCCATTCCTGTGCCTATAGGAACGCGACACGGCGCGCTCCACAAGCATGCATCCAACCGACAGCTCCATAGCTTTAACATTACATCAACCATTATATCCGCCCGGTCGAATAATTCACATCATACGACACCATCCAAAACCAGACGAGTAAGTAAGCGCTTGAGTGGCGCACTTAATTAATGCCTTCAAATGGGTTTTCCTTGGCTGCCACGGTTAGGTCCGTTCCCTCTTGGTGTGCACAAGAGAACTCTATAGTTTCTGAAATCAAGCCGATAGTAATGATCTTACCTTTTCAGGCAAAAATACGACAGTGGTTGGAGGTATGAAAAACTACCTAATTCGTAGTAGAAATGCATGAGAAGAATGCGTTGCATGTTCCTCAATGGGTTTGCCTCTGGTGTTTCGTTTTGAATTGCAATTTAGCAAAATGTTCGGAATGTTTCGAAAGCCCCTTACATTGCAGTACGTCTTAGTGTGCCTACTTTGTGCTCTTTCCACCTACATAAGTGTAGTTTCATTTTGAGGTATTAAATGTGTTTGATTCCGGAATAACAATATAAAATTACACTGGCATTCTGTTGTGTCCCAAGTATCCATTAGACAAACGATGACTTCATCCTTTTATTGTTTATTACAATGTGTCACATTATTCCCACTTCGTATTGTACTTTGTATATCATTTCAACGGTTCTGTTTACTTAGAATTGGTTAGTGATTAACAAGAGATGAACTGCATGAGTCTTAAGTTATTGAGGGTATTTTTCAAATTGCTGGTACTTGAATAAACATGTTCTTTTTGTTTTCCAGAAATGTATTGAAAAGTCATGAGCCCGTGTATCAGGCCATCTGGGCTGATACAACCGATTTCGACGAGGTTCTCATATCCCCTGTGATGCTGCAAGACCACATGCCCGACAAAGTGTTGGCCGCGCTCAAGAAGGTAATATCCGACGCGGATGATGAGCGCTCATCTGCGAATAGCGTTTGAAGATAGTGTGGCCCGTGTGGCCCCATCCTGCCTTTATAATGTATAACATACACATTTTTAAGTTTTAACGCTTATTTTTTACCGTTTGTTTCTTACTGGTAGTACGTAAGCTTATAATTTAAATTGCTTATGCTCTATATTCATTTAAGTTCATTATTTTGTGTTAAATTTGCGCCATCAGGGCAAGATAACTCTATGCAGCAAGAGTAAGCTATCAAGAGATGAATTGATTTGATACGAACAAAAGCTGCAACGATATCGGCACTAATGTCCTTTTCCTATGGATTTCGCTGTTCTTAAATTATTATATCAGCCATATCCACATTTCACTTTTGATCGAAATTGTAGTCGCTCCAAAAATATTTAATTGGTGCTCAAAACGATTTCTATCGAACGCGAAACGTGGAACATGCCAAAATTGAATGCCGGACAATTTTACATAGACCATTCTTGCCCTGATCTCGCCAATTGTTCTCATATACATATGTACACGCATACATGCCTTCTACATACCTACAACTTAAGCAAAAAAGTCTGACAATAAATATTCTTTTTATGGAATGCCTCATTTTGTTTTCTTTTTCGTTTTTTGGAATACACTTTAACCGCCGCTTAGCATTATTCTTATAAGTTTTTATCAAAATACATGCATCAGTGAAATGATGCAATGAGCCGATGCTCGAAGCATAGCATTTGCCTTTATCCTATGTAGTACAACAATATAAGCCTGTGATAGCAGCCCTCTATGCAATCCCTCAACAGCTTTTAAGCAAATATAAAACTGTATATTGTAGTATGTATGTATTTATATTCCCTTCGCAACAACCGCAATTAATATGTACATATGTGTTGTATATGTAACTTAAGTCAGTTTGAAGATCATTAACTGCACACAACTACTCAGCAGGTCGTGCTATATAAAGACCGTTCCGTAAAGGCATGAATACAAAAACTGACTCAACAAACTCCTCTCACATCGCAACACTTATTTACGATACCAGGTACTACTAATTACAACTTGTTCTTCCTACCTCTCACCTCTCACACCAACTACCGACCACTTCCAACTCTCTCTCATTGCGTATTTTCTTTCCAATTGAATTTTCTCTTTTCCTAAACACGCACACACACCTGCCGTTTGTCTGTCGAAGTGTCCAATACTATACTATATGCCCGTATACTTATACATGTTCCAGCTTCTATCTCTCAAATATCGGCCGAAAATGTCTCTGTACTGCTTTCATATAAAGTTTTTCAATGTTTTGCATCAGCGAATGCTCTCTTTCGTTTCGTTTAAGCCAACATGTACACTCAGCAGGCTCTTTCCTTCTACATGTCTATCAAACCGACAGCCGACACCCTCAACTCGGCTTATTAACCATTGTTTCTTGCAGGTTGTAACGACGAGTGGCCCACGCAAGCCGCAGCGCCAAACTTCGAATGCTTTTTCCATCATATCCAGTGATCTCAATCCCAGCGACGCTGAGCCCGAAAAGCAACTCCATCCAGCGTCCCAAGCTCCAGCGGCGTTAGCTGCCGCCACATTCGCGAATTGCAGAAAGCCTTCCCATAGTTCGAACACAAACCTCAGCAATTCGGTCGTCCTGACGCCGACAGCGCAACACAAAGTGTGCCTCGAAACGTCCTTTACGAATTTGCATAGCCCCATCGATTTGAATCTGGCCACACAGTACAGTAGCAGTCTTGGCGGACAGGGTTCCAGCAAAACCTCGTCTATTGCTGGCAGCATTTTGGGCCGCAGTCAGCTGAGTTCCATGCCCTACGACATATCAAGTGTAATAGATGACAGTATAACGACGGTCACGCGCAGAAGTCCATCGGTGCCCAGTGAAACGGCCACTGTGATCGTCAACGATGTCGATGCACTACCGTCCAGCCAACGACTCAAAGCAGTCGCCTTCGATATGGAGCTTAGCTTCACGGCCGTGGCCAAGTCGCCCTCGCCCCAAATGCCACCGAAAGGTATATTGCATCGGCAGTACTCGGCTCGTGTGGAGAAAAAGCCAAAAACGCTGCCTTTACCACCGCTGCGCCGAGCCTCTGATGCGACCAAGCCCATTGACCTCCTGCACGACGACTGGTTCGGGCTGGCACCTTTGGCCAGTCCAGAAACCCTATCCGAGATATCGAGTATTTCTTCACGCGCCAGTGGCCCCATGAGTCTGGCGAACAGCATCGAACGCTACCTGCACAGTATGAGTATAACCGGAAACGGAAATGTCAACGTTCTGGATGACATTTACGAGTCGCAAATGCACACGCCAAAGATAATGCGCCGCGCGCCAAAGTTCACCGAGAACCTGTCCACTTGCGCCGAGGACAACAGGAACATCGACCAGTATAAACGCATGGGCCGGGTTTTCATAACCTTTCCCAGACTGTTGACCAACCAAGCTAGTCTTACATCGAGTGAGGACGACAGTTTCGAATCAGCGCACAGTTTGAACAAAGTTCCAGCCAGAAATAAGCTCAGCGTAGAGAGTGGCGTGAACAGCAGTCTTCAGCAGAAGGTGAGCTCCAAGTCAGCTGATCAATTGGATGACGAATCAACAGACCAACGGCGGGAAGTGCCCACCAAGAAGCTCACATTCAGCGATAGCGATATACTAAAGGATGATTGCTCCAGCGCGTGTCCCAACTGTCCGTGCCGCATAGCAATGGAGCCGACAGTAAAAATTGATTGCTGCCGGCGCGTGGAACACGCACAATGCGCAGCTTCCGTGTTGACCGGCACGAACAGCGCCAACACAGGTTCACTTGACACCACCTACTACAGTGCCAATTCGTCCATAGAGCAGTTCGCAACTGCTGCCACAAACGGCGCACATTCCATGAATGGCGGAGAGCCCCGTGTACCAGCGAATGAGTTCGTTATGCGTCCCGGTGTGCTGGAGTCACACTTTCCCGTGTACCCTTCAGAAATGTCAGCATTGTGCGCAGAAATCTCGCACAATCGGCAGCAGCTTATCCCCACCTATCCAGCGCCCACGTCCAATGTTAAGGAAGTTGTTGGCGGTCGGTTGCGCAAACGACTGTCTTCCGAGGAGTTCATATTCACGCGCACCGAAGATCTTCCGTTGTTAGTACAAATCGCCGAAAGAACGGGCAATGCCTCGCCCTCTGGACGCAAGCGGAAAAACTGCGTCTATCCGGCGGGCAATAACTTAAGGATCCATCCGTCGGCGTCTCCTAGCAGATGTAACCAGAGCCAAGCCAACCCGAATAGCGAAAGTAGTGTTTGAATGTGTAGCAAGTACCTAAATCCACAAAACAATAAGATTTCATATAAGCGTTTTCCAATAGTAAAATATAGAAATTGAGAATAAATCTATGATTTACGACAAACGGTTTTACTCCGCATTTACTTGGTTTCATTATTCGAATTTCGAAAACTATCACACAAGTTAACGGCCAAAGTCCGTCTGTCCGTCTGTCTGAGCAGGAGAGAAAGGAGTCGTGCGATTTCAACCAAATTTGAAATACAGTGACAGCGAACCTTAACTTAGTTTAAGTTCCGAGATTAGCCAAATCGGTTGAAGGACACGCCCACAATGGGACTGTAAATCTCACTTCTTCTGTTTTTCTCGGTATAATGGCTATAACTTGTGTAATTACTCCTTAAAAAGAATCCGATGTCATACGAAGACATGGGTGTGGTCCGCCCACTATATAGGAGGAAAATTTTTTCCGGTAAAATGGCTCTAAGCTGACTATTTGTGAAATTAAACGACTGAAATTTGGTTCGAAGTTGAAATATCGGCCTTACAGGGCATACATAAAAAATGGGCGTGGTACAAAGGTATGAAGTTTTATGTTTAAGTTAACGTATTAGCTTTATAATTTTTTTAAAAGAGGACGGAAAATCTTAAAAAGCTGCTGCAGTCCAGGATATTATTATTATTATTGACATTATTATTATTATTGATATTATTATTATATGTGCTGCACATTGTCACAATGCACACTACTGTTTCTATCCTTGCCATGTCACGTCGTAGTGACAGATTCTTCAGACCAGACTGATTATTCCTTGCTTGTGTAATTTTTTCATAATTAGAGTAATTTATCCTAATTGGAATATGTTAAAACGGATGTCTAGAACAATTTTACAAAAGGCAGTGAAAATGCAATGCATTAAGTTCATTTGGATTGACAAGTATGGCGTGATTGGAAAAATTTAAATTCACATATATTATTAAGTTGTCCGAAATTATATAAAAACATAAACCTTTTTATGTAAATTAAATCAGGCATGTAAAATGTAGAAGAAATGTTTTCGAGTTAGTGGCGTATTATTTACACTAGCTTTGCGAAAAATACAGTTTCTAAAAAAATTTCAAAAATAAATAAAAATATAATAGTTCCTAGGTAATTTATTTTAAATGGTAAGTTAAGCAAAAAGCTATAGCACTAAGTGTAGATCGCAACATGGTGGCAGCATGGAAAGTGGAAATGGGGGATAGTTTTACTTTGACGACGTAAGAGTTTAGTTACAGGTTAACAAATCAGCAGTTTAGTATAATTTGTAGTAGTTTATTACACTCAGTAATAAAGCAAAGTGATTTTCTGTTTTTTAATGATTGCACTGCCGAGAAATTTAGCAAAATACTATGGAGCCACCATGTTGCTCCACCAACAACACATTGCACTGACACAAGAGAGAGCCGTAACAAACTTGATAACAGCTGATGTGCTGCTCTCCGAGGAGAATCGTCAGCGCTCAATAGAATGTTTACAGCGAACGCCACCAATTGGAATAAAATTGCATGAGCACAGAAGCGAAAGAAAGTTTGCAGCCGTACTCATTCTGCTATGCACATCCGCTGCAAAGCCCAACGATGTGTCGATTTTGTACACGCGGCGCTCGGTGAAACTCAGCAGGCACGTGAGGCAGATATCATTTCCAGGTGAGAATGTGCATAAATAATAGGCGAATAGTCATTACTAGAGCCCGACCGAACGATCGGTCTCGGTCTCGGTTACCGAACAGTTCGGCCAAAAGGTTCGGGTTTGTTGAGGAACAATTTGTAGTTTTAAACAAAATTTAAATTTTTTAATAATACTTTTTATTGATTTTTCATACATCAGATTCTTAATGTAGGTATTTATACCTCAAAAGAATTGGTTTTTATAATAAAATGTATTTTGAAGTGATAACTTTTTATGGGAGGGTAAACCGCTTCGTTACGTAACGCGTTACGGTGCCAGTCTGTCTGGCTTCCCTCTCTCTCACGCATACGGCAGCGGTACGCGGGCCCCTCCTCTCTCACTCTAACCCACAGCGCTTAGCTGTTTTTCGGACAGACGCTTTTGTTGGCTGAGCTGCCGACATGCAGAAGAAGAGCACATGCACACGACTTTCATAACACCATGCAAAATACGAAAATCAGCCGCAAAAAATGCTAGTTCGGCTCATTTGAGTACGAAAACCGAACGAACCAAGCCATTGAGTCGTGCGATCAGGGGTGCAAACTCAGTCAAAGCCAATTCTCTCAAATGCTTAAAAAATTCTCCCATGGGAATTGGCACTTCAGCCACATTTTCATTCAAAATAATGGTAGTAAAAAACATAAATCAATAAATAAAACAGTATGGCTGAGTTCCAAAATGCTGTAATACAAAACAACAGCATTTTGTTAAGAATATGTAGAAAAAGAGTTCGAATTCCCACAAAATGGGAGAATTTTCTCACAGTAAGCAGCCCTCGTTATATTTACTTTGAGTTTGCAATTTCTTGTAGCAGAGCGGTTCTCTGAGAGGACGAGCCAAAATTTTATGAGATGCGCACTCTATTATATTAACATACTCTTTGCTACCACCGTTTTTGAAAGTGATTATAAAAAATATGATGAAACAAGCAGAAGATAATTCTCGGAACATTGCAGAATCTCCTTATTATTGTCAATATATATATATCTCCAAACCAAAGTATTTCAAGTATCATTCAATTTATTCATAAACAGCTTTTAATTTATACACTAGAAGGTTCTGCTTTACTTAATGAAAATTATCATAAAATTCCGTTAATTTTGACTGGAGATTTTAATGTTAATTTTGCTGCTGATCGAGCTAAAAATTTAGTATCGTTTCTACAATCCAAACTACAATTGAAAATGATTAATAAGCCAGAAGAAGCTACAACAAGTCATGGAACTGTACTTGATGCAGTCTTTGCAAGATTTTTAGATGACATACAATGTAAAAATTTCGTTGCTTATTATAGCTACCATAAGCCAATTGTTACTTTTATAGGATTGAATAATGATACTAATAATATACTTACACAAAATTCTAATGTACATATTGAAGAATTGTAACTGAGAATTAAATATATTTTATAATCAATAAAAGATTTTATTGATGAATAACCTTTCCTCACATTATCATGTTGACATGCATGAAATTTAAGTAATAACCTAAGCTTTTCTCAAGTTAAAAAATTTCAATATTAAATAGTTTAACTTGGATTAGTTTAAGTTATCACTTCTGTCGAGCGTCCCGAGACGCACACATTTTTTTTTCCTAAAAATGTATAAATTTTTTTTCATTAAAATTCTTCTTCTTTTTTTTGCATATGTATTCGAAAGGTTCGGTCTCGGTCTCGGCCGAACATTAAAAAAAGGCCGAACGCTCGGTCTCGGCCAAAATTTCGGGTTCGGTCGGGCTCTAGTCATTACCCTTACCTGCTAATTATTCAA
Organism: Neria commutata; assembly: GCA_963457695.1. Taxonomy (NCBI): domain Eukaryota; kingdom Metazoa; phylum Arthropoda; class Insecta; order Diptera; family Micropezidae; genus Neria; species Neria commutata. The sequence goes on along the minus strand of OY735249.1, from coordinate 25,015,929 downwards.
AATTATGGACTTTTGACTTGTAACGAATTAAAATGTACGAACCCCTTACTGTATTTCCTTCCGATTCATTGATCCATCATTTCATAGATAATTTTTAATTAAAACATTTTAACATTTTCCCGCAATTTAGGCGGCATCAAGGATCCCACCGATGTGGACTTTATCGATTGCGCTTTACGTGAGACGGAAGAGGAAGTTGGACTGCCACGTTCTCGTGTGCAAATATGGGGCATGGGTAATGCGAAAGAGCTCACAATTAACTTAATAAAAATTATGAGCGGACTTCTTGATATAGGTTCCCTTATAACCCCACCTCGTACTGCTGCAATTGCACCGGTAGTCGGAGTGGTGGAGGATTTTGACCTGGACGAATTGCATATCAGTGAACACGAAGTGGAGGAAGCCTTCACAATTCCTGTAGCGAAACTGGTTGATCACAGGACGCTGCGGTACACGCAATTCAAAAGTGGCTTCAGCTCACCGACCTTTGCAGTGGACCACTATAAGATTTGGGGCGTCACCGGACTTATGACAAATCGCTTTCTGAAGTGCCTAATACCGCGCGAATTGAACAGATTACGTCGACACGTGCAATTTATAAGGCCATACAAGCATCATCATAAATCATAACCATTAGCTAAATCGTTATCGCCGATATTTTATTGCACAGAACTAAGTGACAGTCGTACTTTCTACGTTTTGTATTAATTTTGAATGATTAGTCGATTTTAGCAACCTTATTTTGTTTGTATACAGTGAAATAGACATTTTTATTGTATCAAATATACGAAATATTTTTTTAAAGATTTTATTTTTTTTGTATAAGCTCTATATACAAAACATTTTGTTGCTTACTTTAAGTAGTGTAAATATTATTAAACGCTTATGGTTAGTAATTGTTGTTTTCTTTTGCGATATTGCTTTTGAAAAGCTACACAAGCGAAAATCGTTGCGAAATTTGCAGTACTTGGTTTCTATCTTTTTTGATTTTAAGCTAACACATTTGTCTCGTATTATAAAAAATGTTTTTATAAATACTAATTTCATAAATTTAAATACAAAATTTTTGAATGTAAGCATTGGCAACAGATTTTCCGGAGAAGGATGGTTTGAAGTAGACTCAAAGAGTCAAAACAAAAACTGAAAACATTGAACTTAAAATATAATGAAATGCGCGCATATTTTCAACCTAAATGGAAGAGAAAGCATATCGAAGTGTTTTCTAAGCGTAGTCAAATTGCAAAACTATTAGTACTGATAAGGCCGGGAGCGCGTTGCGTTAGCATTTTTGTTAAGTATATATGTGGCGTTGTTGTCCCCAGTGCGGTTGAAGCATTTACGCGATGTTTTTAGAAGTCGGTTTATTCCGAAATATCAATTGGAATGGATGTAGTAAACGTTGGCGTCTCCAGTTCTTCATGCTTCTTCATTTTCAGCATCTACAAAGGTAGAGCCAGGGAAAGGTGAAGTAAGGTAAGTAAGATAATCACTTTGACTGGACATGTGACAAATCGTACCTGCTGCAGCTTGTAGTGATTGATTATGTCTTGGTCAGCGGGGCACGATTGCGTAAAGGCGTCAAGTTGATACATGTGATACATGTAGCGCCATAAGGAAGTAAGATGCGTCTGATATATACAATACAAAACATACATATTTGTGCTTTATTAATTTATAATTATTAGCAAACTTACCGGAATTTCGAAATCGACGAAATATTTACCGGCCACACGAATGTGCTGCAAACGCGGCATTAGCTCACAGTCAAAGCAACACATAGTGTCCCCAGTAAGAAAGCGTGTGTTACGGTTGGCCAAATGATCGTTAATCTTCTTCAAGTGGGACATGAGCGCGTTGTTCTTGGCCTCATCCTTCTTCACCAGCATCAGCTTGAGCTTCACGTACAAGTTCTCGATCAGCGTGGCCACTTCCTTATCCTGATCAAGTAATTCATTTAAAAATTAAAGAACACAACAAAAGCAGCGCAGAGCGCATACACACACCTGCACGAAGAGATTGTATCCTCCGGGAATGTTCTTCATAATGTGCCGTTCGATTTTGTCGTTCTCCAGAATGGCCAAGCCATTGTCAATGAGAATGGGAGGATGTGTAGCCTCGAAATTGGTACGAAAATCTGGTGGCGGCTTTTGCATGTCCACTGTGGTCACCTACAAAAGTAAAAAAAAATGCAGTTAGGGCTAAATGGCCAAAAACTGTGGCAGCACACTTGCCTTCAAGCTAATTGTCTTCAGTTCGGCCAGCAGATACAGGTCCATGAAGTATTCCTGACAAAACAGGCAAGCTCCTTTACGGCGGCCATCAATGGTGGATGCCTGAAATATAATCGATAAATTCTTTAATCATTTGCTGCGCTGCAACTTTCCTAATCTTTCAACAGTTGCAAATGTTCCCAAAATGGGTCCTTGATTGAATGACAAGCAAACGAAAGGTCTTAAATATGATTATTTCTAAGTTTATTCAACAGGCAAGAATTAACAAAAGAACAAATTCTGGCACAGTTTTAATTATTTATTTAAATTCAGGTAGCATGTTAAAAGTAAAAAATATGTGAGATCCATGTTTTTGACAGACGTAGTTAATATCCTACTCAAAGAGTTGATTGAGCAGCGTCTGCTCGAAATGAGCATCGGCATTGATTTCGGGCTTCACGGCTGCCACGCTGGGGCTTATATTTTCCGTATTGTCATAAGTTTCAGTTTGTTGTTGCCCGCTTCGGTCATTGTTTTGAGGTGCACCGTGACCATTGTCAACTTCATCGAAGGTTTCCGCTTTAGGTAAATCTTTCTGCACAGCCGTCGCGGTTGATTGACTGCGTTTGATGTAACGCCATAGAGTGGTCAGCGGCAACTCATAGAACTCTGCGGCGAAGCGCACCGACATGCCATTAACGCGGTAGCCACGATACGCCTGTGCCAAACGCTGCTGCATGCTACACCCGCCAACCAAATCATTGACACCTTCGGTTTGCTTGCAGGCATTCATCGCCGCTGGCGATAGCAGGCCGCGTTTTGTTAGCCGCATCTTGTGCTGATGCACCGTCGACTTGGGAACATGAAGTGAGCGCGATATTTCCGACAGGGATATACCCGCGCTCAGCTTGCTGTGTATAATCCCGGCCAGCTCGCTGTTGCAATTCCGTCGTCGGTGCTTAGGATGCTTGGAGACGCGAGCCCAAATCGTTGATTTCACCACGTTGTACCGCTTGGCCGCCTGTCCAAGGCTTATGCCCTCCTCCAGCACCGCTTTCACAGCTTGCTGCACAGCCTCGGGATCTGCTTTAACTCGCGGCACACGGGTACTCTTGCCACTAACACCACTGGCCACGTTATGTCCCATCGCTTCGCACGTATTATACCGCTGTGTCGTTGAAAGCAGCTGCAGTTCATCTTCAATGCTGTCGAATAGTCCTTCGCACGCTTCCGCCACGACACTGGCGAAATCAATATCGCTGGTTGAATCCTGCTGTACGCGCTCCGTTGGACTGGCGGTGCCGGAACGCTTTTCCCTTTTAACTAGCGCCTGCTGCACAGACCCCGAAGCAACGCCAATGGTATTTGTCCCCATATCCGCCGTTTCAATTGCTTTCAGCTCTTGATCAATCGGGTGTGTTACAACAGCATGCGTGTACACTTGCAATTCGTCCAGCTCCTGTTTGGGATATGCCACATAAAGGGTGCGTACCTCCCCTGCGTCGGAGTGTTCGAAAGATGCAGTCTCAAGAGGGACCTTAGCATGTGCATCAAAAACGCGTATTTCCTCTTTGGTTTCTTCCTTAACGAGTTCGTCAGTATACAAATATTCTTCCTGTAAAGGTGCAGAGGATGAAAGCATCACATTAGGCGGGCACATAGTATCAAGCTCAATGGAGTCGACTGCAGGGAGACTGAAAGTGAAAATGCCGATGTTCGTCTTGTACAGCAATCGCGGAACGTCGGTGCTGTTATTGTTGAAGGTGTTAGATACAGTGCTTTAACAAATCAAAAAGCAAAAAAACACTCACTTTACACTTATTTAAAAACATCAACAAATTGTGCAGCGAAAAACGACTTGGTAAGAAAATTTTTTAGAATTTCAAATTTCTGTCATGTGACATCATTGACAGAAATCGCGTGATAACACCGAAGAAAAAACTTTAACTTCACTATAAGTTCTGCCAACAAGAAGTGCCGCATCAGGGTGCGGTAGCAATGCATATATTTCGATCTCACGATCGCTAAAACAACTCTTCCAACGGGAACAGAGCAGAAACAGCAACGCTGGCGTCTTTGCACTTCAACTGCGTTGCTGGTTGATTACGGCTTAACACTTGTATTGTGAGGATGTGATGATGTCATCAAAGCGCTCAAGTGCCTTGAACATAGATAAGCCCCGAGCTGCGGCTGCTCAACTCAATTGTACTTACTGCTTCAAATGTAAAGAGAAGCGATTCAGTTTTGTGGCATTTTTGAACTCCGACTTTGCGCCAAGAGGGGCAAGCGCGTCGCGCGTCGGCATAAACTCGTATACTCGCTTGGATCAAAGGCAGTATGCCAACTTGTTTTACATACGCACACATTTCAAAAGGTTACACTGCAAAGCACATGCATATGTGAGTAATAGTTTGCATCGTTCGCAGTTTGCTATTGCTCATGTGAGTCGCATTCATCATTACATCATAACATCGACGTTAAAGCGTCATCAATAGATTCGAACACCCAGATTAGTAGCAAGCAATAACTTGCCTTAACGACCAAATTTTTTGCAAAAACAATACAAAGCGTTTATAGATATTTACCGTGATAAAATCAACTTTCAATTATGTACAAAATAAATAATGCATTTAACAATAAACCGGCTAGGCAAATACCACGTCTTCCACCCATATTCGGAGAAGTGTACAACTCATCAGTTATAAAATGTTGTTGCTGCACCTCAATGTTGGGGACTATTTTTAATTGCGCGAGGAATATGTTGTGGTATTGTTGCCGTAGCTGTTGCCGCTACCTCTGTCGCTGATAAGATAAAACGAAAATTAAATGAAATTTTTATTGTAGCTCATGCTCGCCTTCTTTGATTCGTTACGCTTCACCTCACTTTATCACAACAAACTATTTCATTTCAGCTGCTGCCGCTGGGCTGCGCTGCGCGGTGCTGCAGTCGCCTACATCTGCCGCTTGTCGTTTGAACCTTGGGTTTAGCTTTGAAGGTATTTGGAATTTCTTATATTCTGTGTTATTATGCTATCGCAGCAGTCGCATGAGACAAGCAAACATTCTGGGAACGTGATATCTTATTCGAAACACTCAACTGGGTACACACACAGACAAAAGCACGCACCGGACTGTGTAATTGAGATAAGCACGAGAGCGGTGAGGCAGGCAGGCACAAGGTGGCAAAATGGACATGAACAAATGCACTCGAAAATTAGTGAATTGGCAAGATGTTGTTGTTTCTGCATTGAATAACTGAATTTGAATTAATTTGTGCGTAACAAAATATTTACAAAAATTAATATCTCGGGTAGAACATTAGGCAATACCTGCCATAACAGCCAGAGCAACAGCACACAGCATTTTCCTTTTCCAACTCTTTCTATTTTCTTTCCCCACCACCATTAGACAACATCGTCCGCTGCGGCTAGCACTGGTCTACGAGGTAGTGAAATTATCATAAGCAAAGAAATGTACGCAATTACCACAATCCGACACTTTGTGTACTTTTGTGCAGAAAGGCGATGCCATGACAAGCCACATAGCAGCATAGGAAAAAGAAAGGGGAATACAGAAAACTAGTTCCGCAGTAGAGAGCGAATGTGTTTGGTGTTTGGCTTGATTTACTCGGCATTGTTGAATGCAACAGCAGCAGAAGCGATAGTGGAAGCGAGTGGAACAGCAGAAGTATTTGGGAAAAAAAACTTAACTTTCACTTTTCTGGCCTTTCCTGGTTTTTTTCTAACCTTAGGACAGTTAGAAATAAGGAAGTGCACTTAAGTTTATTTTAGATTTAGAATTAATGCGAGAAAGTTATGCCAATATACATGCATATGTATGTACATACAATATATAAATATGTATATTCGATGGACGTGGAAGCTTTTACTGTTGCTGTAATCAGCTCCCAAAATACACCTCATAGTTTCATAATCCGTCTTTAAAGGCACAACAACGTGTCGCGGTTATGTAAATCCATTCATATTGGCATTTTCATTTTCTTGTCATATAGCCACCTGCTTCTAAATTGGTTGCCAAATATGCGCCTTTGATAAACAAAAAAATAACAAAGCAAAAGTACCATTACTCATGGCTAAGTCAGTAGAAGTTCGTTTATAGCTTCTTGCTTGGCTTGAAATTCTTGGAGAATAGAGGAGCAGAGTAAACAAAAATTATTGTGGAATGCTCAGAACAGTTTTGATTTGAAATGACGTAGCACCAATAAAATTTTAGAGGAATAACAAAAAAAAAGTGAAACGGAGAAGCGAAACGCAAGATTCCTTTGCACTCGCAACTCAATAAAAGAAGAGTAATATTCAAGCGAACGCATTGGCGTGTTTATCTTCTATTCAAAGCGAATGTGCACGGATGCGAGCTCTTCGGAGTTGAATCTTAGGTGAGCGGTGTCGCGAAAGGGGAATTCCGTGGATGAGGTGTCACCGACAGCGGCAGTAGAGAGCCACCACGAGAGGAGAAACTCACATGCAAAGGCGCAAAACCTGTTTCTGCCCCATCACAACTAGTGCTAGAAAAGAATAATCATACCCAAAGACGCAACCAACGACGAACGTCTGAAGACAAACAAAATATGATGAATAATGAAATTCGAAAAGGAGGAAAGTGAGCCACTAAATGGAAACGAAGTGCACAAGCACGACTACGTCATCCGACTTGCTAGTACATTTGTCTAATATTTATGTACATATTTTGTTGTTTCAGCATTTGCTCTGCAAAATGAATACTGTTTACACAAATATATATTTCCACTGGTGCACTTTTGCGATCCAACATTTTGGTTTCGACGCTTTTCTTATTGGGCGCTGCACGAGTGCAAGGGCGAGGAATGAAGAAGCGTGTAGGGCACACCTCTCATCCGCTGCAACAACTTAGGGCGCTTCCCTTTAGTCTAACCATCTACGCAGCAACATGTGACTTGTTATGAGGCCATTGGCAAGTGACCAGTGTTCAACGCGGAGGAGCCATGGAACGAAATTTTCAGCAGTTCGCTGCCGAGCGACATTTTTTTTCATATTTCTCACCGACCGACCTGAAATAGACAACACTCACCTTAATAATTAATTCGATTTCTGGAACGTCGGCTGCGCTTCCGTTGGTCTCTTGGTTCTCCGCTTCAGACATTTTCGACGATTTGTGACGTGTAAAACCGCAATTAAATGAAAAACACAACTAAAGAATGGAGATTGATGATCGATTGCAAATAATTTTTAGCTCCACTGCTCACTCACTTGCCGTTCGCCTTCCTAGATTTCACTAAAAATACTACTACTACTTATTCATCGACTGACTATACGTAACTCAGCGTTGCATTTGATTTTACGTAACTAATCGCAGCACTGCCAGAACGACTTTATTAATTTATTACCACAACGACGTGCAGCCCGTTTTGTAAATCAACAATGACAATTTGTTTAATCGTAATCTTTAAATTTTCTTCATTAACTTCTTAGAAGGTTACAATCAGGCATACTAACAGAGAAAAGACACTAACTGCATAAACTCCGAAATTAAGCGTGCAGTAGCATTAATTGAAAATGTTTCTCACATGGGATTTACAGCTACATATTAAGATTTTTCTACAAATTGAGAAATTTTTCTCATAAAGTGATCAGTGAAATTTTCTTATCTGTTTTTCTTACATGGTCACAGTCAGGTAGATATTTTGGCTCATCTTCGAGCTGAAAGAGCCATTCCTTTTTTCTTAAACTTCATAATTACATACATGTACATATATGTACATTGAAATTTAATTTTACAAACTGAAAAATTTTAGGGAAATTCTGTACCGGAATCGGTTTACTATTTTGACGCAAAATTAATCAATGATGTAGTATAGTTAAATAAAAAAAAATAAGACCATTATGATTCCCTTTTTGCTTCAAACGCATATAGAAAAATAATGTTCTACTCTCTACGCCGACCGCCGACCTCTTACTTCAAGCGCTAATCCTTGATCCTAGATCGTCTGAAATAAGCCCCCCTTTTAGAATAGTGTGTGTAGTATATATAATTTGTTAGTTTTGTCACTTTTTTGTACATATTTAGCAACAGTGAGCAGTGAGGAAGAAAAGAAATGCAACAATGTACCTAAAAGCCGAAAAGATAGCGATAAAATCATATTCCAGTGGAATTTTTACGTTTGCTCTGGCTGAACGTACAAGCGAAAACACAAATGTTCCTTTGTGACCTAATAGCAACACCAATGTTCCTTTGTGAGAAGAGTAATAGTCCCATTAGTTATGATTTAGGAATAACTTAACTTGACTTAAGCCAACCTGCCATACGGAAACTCTGTACATGCTGTTACTCATGAAATAAGAAATAGAAATAGAAATAGAGAACAGCGGGTTTCAGGTTTCTATGTTAAGTCGTTAAGTCAAAAGAGAGCGTGAGCGGGTTGCTCTACAGAAGCAGCATTGCCAGTGCAATATTTTTCAGACTTGAAATAATTTCGATTGAAAACTTTGATATAAAACGTGAAAAATAACGCTGTATCAGACAAAATAACTTTTAAAACTTAAAGTAATTTTTCGCCAATTCCATAAAGTCATATTCCCACCACAAAACCAAATATATTTCTTGCGTTTTCAACTGAGTGGACCGCTATGGCAACCTTACTTTCATTCGTAAACAAAATGTCAAAACGTGTGAATATGGACGACGAGCAGCTTAAAATTTTTGCTACATTCAAATAGCGAATTAGCTGCTGTTGTCGTGTTTAATATATTTTATACATCTTGAGAAAGCTCAAGAACATTGCGCACAATTTTAGTTTAGACAGTATTTCAATTAAATGAAAGAATTTTGTTCTGCACTTTCAAAAATTAATTCAACTATCAACACAAAAACAGCTGATTTCAAAGTCATGAGTAACAGCTCCTAAGTTTCTACGGAAACTTAACTAAGTTAAGTTATTCCTAAATCATAACTAATGGGACTATAACTGAAATGGATTGTGGGTCATAATTTGTGGCACAAACTGACAGCTGACAGTTTGTTTTGTTCTGCGAATTGTTTTTTTTTAATGCAATTTAACTTTATTCATAATCAAATATTAAATTCAATACATTTGTTTTGAGATCATGATTTGTAGAATTAATTAATATCAATTTGATTTTGACTTGACTGTTTGTCGATTCTGTGATGTCCCTATTTCCTGCATATACCGCAGCAGAAGACAAAGTTGGAAGCACGTCGCAGCAAACAACGAGTACTGCACCAGAAGATTCCAGTGATCATTGGCTAGAAAACACCAGCTATGCAGTTCCTGAGCTTGCAAACAATAAATTTCGAACAGAGGAAGCAACAAAATCAGTTTCTAGTGATTCCAGTACCAGCGTTTCTACAGGAGAAAAGAAGCGCGAGCAGAGCAGAAAGCCAAAGAAAAAGAGTAAGAAACGAAAGCAAGATTCTCCAGAGGCGCCGGAAAAAGTGCTCGAGTTCGCGAATGAGGAATATTATGTGGACAAAGCTCCCGCCCAGCAGTACAAGACTATTCGCACACTACACAAACCAGCTTGTCCCCGCTACCGAAGACACTTTCAACGAAGTCTGGGCTGGAGTTATTCACTGGGCGTAGGTAACGCAACATTGAAATCAAGCGTGCGTTACTATCGCCAGGAGAAAGGGGGTAAGAAAATCGAGCCATCGACCGAAACACTAGAAGAAAATGAGTACACTTTGCAATTGGGTCAGTTGAACCGCAAAACAATGGAAGCGCCTGGCGAGTTGGAACCTTGGTTGGATCTAATACAGTTGCAGCAACGCAATCCTTACAAGTGGTCGCGTCTTATGCTGGCAGAGAAAAGGCTGGATCTAGTACAGCGCGCTCTGGTCTACCATCCACGCTGTGAACAACTTTACCGCGTATACATCGACACGGCGAACTCGACTTACCCCTCGTTTGAGATCAGCAAAATGTTCGACCGCCTGCTGGCCAAAGACCCCTATAACTACACTTTATGGACGGCGCAAATAATGACCACACAGGGCTCCATGGCGCGCTGCATTGTGCCCGATGTGCTACGCATCTACGAGCGCTGCATGCAGAAGATGCATCACGCCCAAAAGCCAGCACAGGTCGGCAACGAAACCAGCTCAGACGAGGTAATGTTGAAACTATTCAACAATTGTGCATTGTTCCTGCGTCAAGCCGGCCTCTATGAGCAGTTCATTGCTTTAGTTAAGTTGGCGCTGGAGTTGAATGTTTCCACAGAACAGTTTGGCGATTTCTCTCCATTGGAAACCGACCAAAGTACTCTCATCGAATATGAGGAGCTTATACTGCAGTCCGGATTGCCAATGAACGAGATTTGGCTGCGTATAGAGAAGTTGCGACAGGGGTTTAATTTCCTGCCCTGTCCCGCGACGGCTAGCTGTGCTGATCCACAACGTATTGTTTTTAACGAGGACGTCTGCCACTACATTTATCCACTGAAGTCGCGCGATAACTCCTTCTACCTGATGCTATTAATACTGCGGTTGCTGAAGGTGCCCTTTGTGCAATGCGACGGCCTGGCGGCGAAATTTTGTGCGCGCGTGGAAGACATTGGCGATTCGGACGCCATCGAGGATGTGCTGGCTGCCTGTCTGAGACGCACATTTGCCCTGCCTCAGCAACAAGAAGATGAGTTTCTCGAGAGTCTCTACGAATTGTCGAAGGAAATGGCAGTTAGCCCTACGTTCCTCAGCAACACCATTGGCCACGAGATATACACGCGCTGTCTCAGCGAGTTTCTAATGAATTGCGCAACGGCGCATGCGGGCACAGATGAACGCAAGCGCATAATCTTTATTTTGTTGTGGTGTCGCTTGGAACGGATGCTGCTCGTGCTGCAGAAATGCACCAAGAAGCTAAGTGCAGACTACGTGAAGGCGGGTCGCATTCGTTTTAAGACGCTTCTCAAAAAGACACCCAATCGAAACGTGCTTAACTTTTACACGGAATTTGCCATTTATGAGTACGAGGCGTTGGAGAGCACAGTTAACAATCTGGATTCAGTTCGTAACATTTTCGAGAATATAATCGCAGCGAATGCAGGAGATGAGACGCTATCTTCGGATTTGTGCCACATTTACGTAGTTTACGCGGAAATTCTTATTGGTCGAGGTTTTCGTGAAGAAGCGGTGCAAGTTCTCGCTTCGTACGCTTTGTCTGTTGACATTCGGAACATGGCCTCGATTGGTACCGCCAAGAAGCTGGCTGCCCTGCAGCAAATATCGGAGAAGCTGGAGAGCGTCATAGCCGTTGAACGCAATGTGGAGATAATGATATTGGAGCAATATCTTCTGCCGGACTACACAGTGTCACTGCTGAAGATGCGCATGCTGCTGCAGTGCCTAATTGGGCAAAAACTGGAAGCTTTGTCGTATTTGGAAAAATTGCTGAATACCTTCCAACGTCAGGATTCCGATCGGCACAGCTTCCTACGTGAGAATATTCAAGAGCTGTACGCAACTGCGCTGCAATTAGTGCTGCCCACTCAGAATTGTGCTGTTACTAACACTCTAGTCGCTACCAAGCTCTTCGCAGCCCTGAATGAATACCCAAGGAACCTCTTCCTTCTGCAGCGTTGCGGCATGCTGTCGGCAGCACCGTGGTATAAAGTACGAGCAACCATATTGCGCGGTAATCCCACAATTCTGTCCGTCGTATTCCTGATTGCCGCAGCACGCTATCGTTTTATTCAGTCCAACTGTCCGGAGAACACTGAGCTCAGTGCGGCCGTCTCTGTTTGGGATAAGAAGCATACGGAATTGGCTGTACGGAACCGTATTTTGAACCTGTTCCAAATGATTACGCCCAACGCTAAGAATCAGGGTCAGGAACAGCAGCAGAAATACAACGCTCTGCAAAGAAACGGGCTCTTTTGGCGCTTCTACTTGCGTTGCTTGTCGGATCAGTGCACCGCCTTTGAGACCAGCAAGAAGTGCTTGCTTACTGCCTTGGATGAATGCCCCTGGAGCAAGGCGCTGTACTTGGATGGCGCGACGTACGTGCCACAAGAGTTGTCGCATTTGCAGGATTTGATCATCGAAAAGCAGTTGCGTATCTACGCCTTACCTGAGGAACTGGCAATTTTGCGCCAAAACTGATTCAAATAAAATTAATAAAAATAGAAAGTAAAATTGCAAATAGTTCTTATGATTGTAATTGGTATAACAGTTAATTGTACAATTTGCTCTTCTTATAGCATAACAATGTGTTATGAAGGATTTATTCCATAGATGCCGCTTTTTAGGGTTCCGTTCCCTTAAAGGGAAAAAACAAACATTGACTTAAATGTATTTTCACTGTAAAAAGTTAAGAAATATCTTTAGAAATATGTAGATTTAGAAAATTTTTAAAGGTTTTCAGGTCGGCAAAAAAAATATTTTTATATCGTATCGTGTGGATTATCGTTAGAAAGGGCAGAAAGGGCTACGTCGAGATTACAAAATAGTTTTTTTTAATTTCATGAAAACGGATTAGAAAGATATAGGTATTTACATAGTCAACATTTTATTTGGCAAACAGCTTCAGGTGCTTTTGTAAAGTTGCAAGAGGCAGCTTTTCTTAAAGCACTAATCAAATTTGACCACCAAAGTAAAAGCTTCATGTGGGCGGTTGGAGATGCGGCGCAAACGCAAAATGTTTTCTTGTGGCAACTCAGTAAACGTATCAACTTCAACGATATGGGGGTTCAACGACGAGAGCAAAGCTCGACGCAGTGCGTTTTTACATTTGCTCGTGTGTCTGTGTGCGCGCGCGTTAGTGCGTATGTGTGCGCATACCGTGCGAAGGTTGAAAGGGGAGCGATACGCACGTGTTTCAAGTTTGCTAATCAAATTGCACATAAGCTTCTGCGCTAATCATAAATACTTGAGGGCAACAATAAATATTTAATTTTTTACATAAGGTATAACCGAACCTCGAAGGTACTCGTAGCAGTCAAAAAGTGGGAAAATAGTGGATGTTTGAAATGTGTTTAAAAAGTATTGCCCATGATTTGCTCTTAATGTTAATGAACGCTTTTCCATGTAATCGACAAAAAGGACATTACCTCGACCACAATTGAGCAATAAGAATAGTAGCGTTCGATGTGGGAATCAGACAAAACAATTGAAATCAAAGTGCAATAGTTTGTATATTAATATTCTCCTATTGCCAAATATTACTGAAATTTGTTCTTGCCCACAAACTGCAATAATTTACTTTTAATTTACTCACTCTTGCCATCCAAACTCGGGAACGCTCATGAATGCCTCATATTGAGGGATTACACTTTGCACTTTGTTTTCTACTCTATAAAGTATTTCTTATTTTTAGAAAAGTATTTAGCCGTCTTCCATTACCGTTTCCATTTAATCTGTTTTCGTCCTTTCAACTTTGAAGCACATTTACTTAAGATTGTAAGCCGAATCACATTTCTGTAAAGTAACGAAATTGTTATACTTAATACTACTTGATATTTTTTAATGAAACTAGGAAAAGAATCAAAAAATAATTTACTATTTGATTTTGCACAAAAACATGATTGGATAAACACAAATCTTGAGTTACATATGTACGTAGCAAAGATACATATATATATTGTTCCATTCTAATTTATGCCAGGTATGTATAAGGGTCGGACCGATGAACACTTTTTTGTCGAATTTTCAATCATGCGATCATTTATAAAATTCTAAATGTAGTTCGTTACTTTGGAATCCAGAAGGCAAAATCAATCGAATTGCAATTATTCCGGGCTTCATGAATTTCTTGAAGTGCGTTTGAAATTATACGTATTCCTTTGAATTTCTTGGTTTATCTTCACACAATCCTTTTGATATAATTTCTAAAAGCATGGTGAAGTGCAATACTGGACTCTTTAAAGAAATAATGAATTGTAAATCCAATTTTAAATTGATACAATTTTCCGAACCTTGATATTCAAGATCACATCAAGTTTTAAAACGAAAAATCCCCAGATTTAGTATCCTTCGTTCAACATAAAATAATAATGGGCATGGTCGTCATACTTTATAGGAGGCAAACTTTTTCGGTGAAATGGCTCTCATTTGACTAATTATGGATTAAAACGAATAAAATTTCATAGTCAAGTTCAGATATCAGCAATTATATAGGCGAAATGTGGAATATGCTCATAATACATACATTAGTTTGCACGTACATAAATGCATTAAATATATTGGCATTACTTTCAATATAGGATTTCAAGTAGCGAGCATTATTGCTGCACAAGCATGCCTAATTGCTAGAAGATAGTACGCGTACCTGGGCTCACTGGCTTAAGTAAAACGAACCCTTAAGTGCACACCTATTGCTGATTCTATGAAATGGCCTGCCGCGGTCTGCCGTCATCTGTCTGTTGCCCAACAACAGTCTCACAATTCCAATCTCAGACGTCAAAGGCAACAGCAGACGCCCGCCGGAGGGTTGCAGACAAGTGCAGCAAGGCGAGCGCTGCGCTCCGTTGTGGATGTGCATGTGCAGAACACAGCACGAAGAGTTCAAGTTCAAACGGCAAATTAAAAGTATGTACCACCTATACATAAACAACAAAATTAACAAAAACAATAACACCACCACCAGCAGCAGCAACTAAGAGGCATGCTCGAGAGGACGGACTGTTTCGAGAGCGACGAAGCAAGTGAGCTCAGCTCTAGCTCTTTAGCCATAGAAACAGGCACAGTGGGCAGGTGGTGGGCCGACGAGTGCGTCAAGTGTGCGAGCTTAATCTGGGTCAAAGGGAGTCTGAGTCTGCCAGGAATTTAGATAATAAACGGCACGCTTGCTCGACGAATTGCTTAAGGGGGGTTGGCTGTGTTGACTGTGATAGGACACTTCAGGGAGTGGGAGAGAAGTGCTCAAGAACTGTAGCTCAAAGTGACTACAAACTAAGGGCGTGAAATACATAGAATAAGAGACAAAATAACAGAAAGTGTTTTCTCTTTCTGCTTTTGCTGAGCGGAAATTGATAGCACCGCTACAATTGTCCCAGAGTGGCAGTCACAGGCACAGGCACAAATACAGCTGCAGTCTGCAGATACAACGCTAAAGACACACAGATTCGAATGTGCCGCGCTCTTAAGCCTATAGTTGAGCTTTTTCCTACGCGCTCATTTCGCACTTGCCGTAACAAGGCACCGCGCCAGCCGAACACCGCACTCGGCCATCAATGCCGAGCAAGTATCGTCTCCAATGCTGGGGCCGCCGGCGTGTATCTGCCAGAGCCAGCCGCACTCAGTATCGCTTGGCCATGTGTCGTGTACGGTACTATTGCGGCTGCAGCGGCTGCTGGTGCCGCCGTTGCTCCGGGGCTGGTGGTGTTTGAGTTATAAATGCGCTCTGCTTGCGGCACGCTGCTCTGTGAATTTTTGGTTATCTGGTTGTGTTATCCTCGCAGCTATTAGCGAGGCGACGGCGCCGATCCGCGCCGCACGCCAACGGAGGCCTACGCTGGCTGGCGGAAGCATTACTAGCGCACTAGCGCGGTCACCAACGACGTCGGTCAGCGTAGTTATCATCGTCGTAGTTGCATCGCGTTACCGTCCCGTGGTCGCGCTCCGCCATTTCAATCGGTCGTTTGCATATCGGGAAAAACTGGCTAGGCTCGCTCTGCTAGATTCTGTTCGCTCATTCCCAGATGTGAGCTCCCTTCGATAACGCTATTAAATGCCATGGCAGCGCGGCGACGGCTGCTGCTGGCACGACAGCGACCGCTCTGAAATTTGTGTGTGTGAAGACAGTGCGTCTCTTGCTCCCGGTGCGCCCGTCTATAGCCCAGCCAATTGACTGCGAGAGCGGCGAAGGCGCGCCGGCAAGCAGAACTGATGAGAATATATTACTTTGTGTGCTTATTATTTCGCTACTTTGTACAATACAATCAAATTAAAATTCACTTATTTAGTAGTTGGCGATTTGCCGTATCGCAGCTCGTACGTTCTCCGTGCTCTGTGGGACGTGCGCCATTCAGCTTGCAGGGTAACTACTTCAGTCCAGTCCACCGCGCCCGGTTCGAAGTTGAGTTTGGCGACATTTTCGACTTCGACTTTCGGCGATTACGACAACTTCGGCCTAGTCGCCCATTCGTTTGTCTATCAGTCTGTCAGTCTGCCTGTCTGGCGGTTGGTCGCTGAGCTGTACACTGGTGCTGTCGTTGCTGCTAACAGCTACGAAAACGTTGCGGCAACTGTTACGTTGGCGTGTACGTTGACTGCGAGTACGTTGCTGCGATTGCCAGCAGTCGGGAAAGACGTAAATTGTAGATTGTATAAAAAATTCGTACTTTGTAGCCATGATTGCAGCCGCAGCGAGTGATACAGGGGGGTGCAGCTGGAGGAGGAGGCTGCTGCTTGGGGCATACATTGGGCAAAGAACAGAGGACAAGCAATATCTCCAGATATACATACACACATGTGTTTGTGTGAGTGGGTTTTGTGCAGTTTTCGTTATTAATTTAATTTAACGAGTTTTTTATTGTCACTTTTCTATTTCGCTGTCTCTCGATGATCTCCACGTTCACATCTACGTCCGCCTGTATCTGTGTCCATTTCATCTTTTGCTCGTTTCCAATGAAATATTCAAATTCGAATTTTAGAATTAAAAACAAAAAACGAACGAAATTAATCGAATTGAATCGAATCGTATTGAAACGAAACGAAACGTCGAAACGAGACACAACAACAAAATGCTCAACAAAAAATATAATGAATTCTAAAAATGTTGTATTTCCAAGGTTTTTGCGAATTTTATTTTTTATTTCGTTGTTGTTTTCTATGCTTTTTTGTTGTTGTTGTTGTGTGCTTTCGGAAATTTTTATTGTTGTTTTGGCCAAGCGGTTCGTTATTACTGTAGCTGTTGTTGCTTGGGGCCGATGTGGTTGCTGTATTGATTGTTGTTGTTGCTGTTTTTGTTACCATTCGCCAATTTCTTCGCTGCTCTGGCCTGCGCGCCTTTCAGTTCAAATGCGCGTACACATTCAATCGGGTAGAGTACATCGCATTCGTTCGGAATTTTTTTTGGTTGTATGAATTTAAAGAAAAAAAGAAAACATAAAAGCCAGTAAAAGCAGCATTAAGTGCAAAAGGCAAAAAAGACACACAAAGTTAGCGAAATAAGTAATAAGAAAAAATATTAGCAATAAAAGTGGAAAATAGCTAAAAAAGTTTCTGAGTGCTTGGAGCTGCCAGCCGCCCCGCCGTCGCTGCCGTTGCCGCGTATTCAATCATCCATTCGCATATCTACAGAGCCGCAGACGGCGTATCCAACAATATCCACATACATACATATGAGGTTACGCCTCACGGCAACACGCACACACGCACACATATACATACATACGTATGACTGTGTGTATGTGAGTTCTGCGCGTTAGCGTATAAACAAAATCTAACTTTTTTGCCAACTTATATGAACAAAATAAAACGAAATAAAAATGAAAAGAGAAAAATTTAAACGAAACGAAAATAAAATACTACAAACGCAGAAAAAACGAAGCGCTGCTGGTATGGCACTTAGAAGTTTACCAATTAAAAGCAATAATAAAAAAAGTAAATGATAATGTTTAATAAAAGGCATAATCATGAATGGAGCCAAGTGAAGTGAAGTAAAGACGGAGCACCAGCGGGGAGCGGCGATTTCGAATGTGATCGTTTCGATTGATTTCGTTTGTCGCTCGGTGGCTCGCCGGTTCGCTGGTGTGGTGCATCTGTGAATTGCGCGGTTCCTCTGAACGTGAAAGTGTGCGAAATATCTGAAAATTTTCAAAAGCGGCGTGAAAATGCGCCGATGGTGGATGTCGTTTCGTTTGCTTGACGCCACAAACCGCACGACCCACTGTCCCACTTTCCTTTGCCAATCTATGCACGTTGTTTCTTGCCTTGAGTTTTTCGGCATGTTTGTTTGGTGTTTTCTATTGCTGCCGCTGTCACTGTCACTGTCATCTGGGTTAGTGTTGTTGTTCTTGCGGCTGCCCTCGTTTTTCTTCGCGCCGCTATGTATCCATTTGTCTGCTTATCCTGGTATCTGTTTTTGTGCGCTCTTTTCTGTGCTAAATCTTGCAAACCCCAAACACACATATAAACAAGCATATGTGTGTGTGTGTACGTGTTTCCTTTTCTAAATGTGTCTACTGGGGCGAACGCATGTGGGCTGCAGTGGGTCGTATACGCAACTCACAACTACCGACAGCTCTCATGCAACGAGATGACATTCGCCAGCGAAAAAGGCGAAAATTACCAAAATCTGCACTCCTAATAAGGAGGCTGCGCACATCGCAGTTAACACACAAAATACAATAATTCGTAAACAAATAAATTAACTGCGTTATGTAATGCTCGCAACGTTATCCTCCCTATTTCCCTTGCCATGCCAGTGCTTAGCAACGTGTTTCTCACCGCTTTTTTGGGGACGCGCCTTTACTTCCCCGGCCAACCGCCACGGCGTTCAGTTTAGTCTGCCAGCTCGGCATTTCGCCTGCTTGACAACGTTTATGTTTGTTGTTGGTTTTGCATTGCTCCACTCCACTCCGCTTCGATTCGTTCGTTTGATTTCGTTCGATTTGCTTCAGTTTGTCTTGGCTTTTTTCGAACGTCAACTCCGTCTTCCTACCCCTGCTGCCTGCTTCTTCTGCTTGGTCTTGTGTGAATCCGAAAATCCAAAATTTACACTTACACGCACACAATCACACAACTTTGTCAAATTCGATAATCGCTGCGAGTTACTGGTTACCTGGTTACTTTGTATTCAGCTTGTTTGTTCGTTTGGCGCTCGTCCCGCCATCATCGCTTACTGACGAGTGGCCAAAGCTGCTGGTGAATGGCCATTCAAGCATTTTCCATTCGGGCCACTCATTTCTGCCACAAACACAGTTATCTACAAATCAACAAAATAATAGCAACAACAATAACAAGCGTATAACAAAAAATTCCTGGATTGTTATAATCGATGACTTGGAACCCATCCCATCCAGTGCACACCGTGGAAGAGGAACTATTTAAGATTATTCATTCGGCGAGTATTTCATAATTTGTCCTTTTTTCGATTTGCTGCGCCCCTTCCCCCCACTCCATTTGTTTGGCCAAAATGTTGCAGTAAATGAACAATTAAAAATGTTGTCGCATAGTCACAGCACCACCGTCGCCAGCTCCTCCTCCTCTTTCGCACGGGGCCATGTAGTGGGTGAGCTGTCAACTTTGCCGTTTTCTTTGTTTTTGTTTTTGCTTCTATGTATTTTTGTTTTTGTTTTGTGTGCTTTCGCATTTTATTATGTGGTATGACGGCGTATTGTTGAATGCCGCTACTCGTTATTTTCGGTGCTGTTGTTGTTGTTGTTTTATATGTGATTATTTTCTATACAAAGACGTGATGGTACGTGTGTATGTACGCTCGTCGGCTTGGTTTGTTCGGCGCGCGGTCGCGGTCGCTGCCTCCGGAATGGCAGAATAATGTGGCAGCCGTTTACAGAAGAGAGTATTCCCACCAGAGCAAAGCAGAACAGAGCAAAGCAGAGCAACAAAGCTTAATAATTTAAAAAATCAATAAGCGCACGAAAAAGTGAAACAGAAACCAAAACAATTTTCGACTTTTTTTTACTTATTCGCATTATCATTCTGTCATTTGCTTTAGTGTATATGTTTTGCGATTTTAACATTTTCGAAAAGAGCAAACAAACAAAAAATGTTGATTCAACCGGTTTCATTTGATTAACCACAATAACGTAAAAACAACAACTAATACAATAACAATAACAACAGAAACGACAACAAGAAATCAAAAAAGTGAATACAATACAAAATTATAATGAATATTTTTCGATGCCCAAAAAGCTACAAAAAGTGATGCAAAATAGCAACAACAAAAAGTAAATTAAAACAACAAACGTAAAAGATGTCTTGAATGCTTGCGGTTTGAATGTGTCTGTGCGTACCGCTCACTGCCGCCCGCCATGCCTCGCGTATGTAAATACAACCAATTGATATTGACCACCTGTAGATAGAAAGATTTTTACACATATGTACATACATACCAAGGAACCAGCGAACCCGCAGCATACGAGCGCACATTCGGCAGTGAACAATTTCGCATACACTGACACACACATACTTACATGCCAGCATATACACACGCACGCACTATAAAGTGAACATTTACTAAACAAAAACAAAAACAAAAAACAAATACGGAAAAAATCAATTGAAAAATACGCTTAAAATATTTAACGATGACCAAACTTAATTGAAAAGAAAAAGGAATAAAATACATATATATGTACATATATATGTACGTATGTATATACATATAGTACAAAGACAAGAATTCATAAACAAATTAAAAAGGAAAAGTAACACTCAGACGAAAAAACACAGCTGATTCAGACCAAATTAATTGAATGGAAAAAAACATAAGCGATCGACAACAACAAAATCCATACACAAAACAAAAGGTTGTTACCAGTACAAAACAACTGTGAATTCAGTTCGAATGAAACAGCAACTACAACAACTATTTTATTTATTACAACAATGCAGTAAAAGTAATAATAAGAAATTTATACGCATATACACACATACGAGAAAACCTTTTATATATTCAGAAAATAATAATAAAGTAGCAGCAGCAGTAAGAAAAAATAAAATGCTGTCAATATAAATAATACAAATATATGTACATACATATGTACCTACATACATATGTAGAAAAAACAATACAGACCGCGAACCAAACCAACAAAAGTACCTCATCAGCTGTACAAACTGCAGCACAAATGTTCCATAGTTCAATTAAATTAAGAATTAGCAGAATTTAAACAAAAAAAACCAAACCAAACCAAACTAAAAACGCAACATCTTAACAAGTGGAATAAATCGAGCAAGTGAGAATCAAATGTGCAATTAACCACTTTCAAGGACGCACACAAATTGGTCAATGCTCTTGACTGTGCCATAGCTGGAGAGTGAGCAGTAGAGAAGCAGAGCGCGGCAGAGAGCAAGGCAGAAAGAGACATATACTTTTATAACAAAAGCCCTGGCTGATGCACTCAGCAACAACGGAGCACACACTAGAAGGCACCGCCAGCCAACAAGCCAACGCAGGTAATAATTCCTAAGGACCTACTTAAATACGGATAGCCCATTTTTGTCCCTCACTTCCTCACTTGCTGTTGTATTTCCAGCGCGTAGTACTGCGTAGAACTTTCGCTGAGCGCCAGTCTAAATGAACCGAGCGACGGCCGAGCGGTTTCAGACAGCGAGAGCATTTGTTGGCATTGCTCATACGCCCAGTGCGCTCGCAGTTGGCCTTCTAGTCTAGTTTTCTAACAGCGATAAGTGATAACAATTAGTTATCAGTCAGTAGTCCAAACATGGCACTTGCCTTAAGCAAAATGTATAAATACTCTCAGATTGCTGCGCGGTCAGTGTAGTTCATTCAATAGTAACACGCACTCAATTCGCAGTGCAATTAGTCACTAGATTGTTAAGTTCTTTTCTACTTAGATGACATATTCGTACTCGTATTCGCAACTGCAGTGCAGTTAAATCCACTTGAAGCTGAAGTTCATGCAGCCGCAAAATTGTTGTAATGCGTTACATTATAAGGTTATTTGTGATTTAAACTATTTCAGATTTCGTTTCTGACAGTATTTTGCCGAATATTTGTTAAACTTTTATGGTATTTCATGTTATAGCACTTCTTCGGAGCTGTGCCTTTTTGTTAAAGGTTTCCTCAATCCTGGCACAGTGCCTCACAAAATTAATTGGAATTTTCATTCTGCAGAAGGTTTGGTTGATCTGGCTGCCTAAAAAAGGCCACGCATACACGCTGTTGGGTGCTTAGCGATGCCAGTTTGGGTTCCGTTTTAGGAGTTGTCAAAGTAGCGATCTGTCAGAATTTTGGTATGTTTCACAAATTTGCAAAGAGGTTTGATGCCTAGTTCCGAGATCTGTTCGAGTCCTGAGAAGAACGGCGCTGCTAAACAAGTCAGACAAGTTCTAGCGATGGCGGGGCAAGAGCACAGTATGTGTTCTAAGCTCTCCCTGCTACCCGCTTATTTGCATTTTCTGCAGCTGTCGTGGGTCGTTATACCCATCCTATGTGCATGCGCTGCCACAAGGCAGTGCCCCGTTAGAGCACCTATGATAGCTCTATATGCTATTCTTGGGAGAGTCAGTATAAACCTAGTATACTTTTCGTCATAGTACTTAAGCATAGTTTTGGAGATCGTACAGGTGCTTAGGTTGTTTCTGCAGAAAGAAGTTAAATAATTGTCGGTAATGAACAAAAGCTGTATCGTGAAAATCAAATCTATCCTTTAAACACTTAATATTCAGCTCAGAGTTCTTGTGCATTATAGAAAACTAGCTGTCCCGGCAAACGTTGTTCTGCCTAAAATAATTATTTTATTCCAAGATTTGTTTTGAAATGTATTTCATTTATGGTAGGAATTTTTGTAATGAAAATTAGGCACAGGATGAATACGTTTTCGTGAATATTTCCACCCCGACAACAGCTATCGGGTTATATGTTGTGAGTATAAGGTCGATCACTTCTGTGGTTCAGCCGTGATGCTGCAACATACATACGCACAAACGTTTTTATATATTAAGATGTCCTATCTAAAATTCAAAATCCAAATACTTTTGTTCGGCGCTGTATTGATAATTGACGCGGCAGTCCTTAACTGGTTTTGAATTGAATTGAAAGAAATTTTTTCCCATTTAATCCGTTTGCATATTACTCAAGGTTCAGTAACCGAACTAAGTTTGATTCCGCCTTAAGGCCAACGAAAGTAAAACAGATTATGATATATGTAGAGGTCGTGAAATGTTTGTCTTTTTTCTTAATTGCAAAGGGTCCGCCAGTGTCTGAGCCTGGCACCCCTGGCATTAGAGAGCACTGAACCATGCGGCACTTCGGTCAAAAGTGCACACTTTTAATTTGGCATCAGCACAGCATATTGTCGGAAGCATGAGCGCCGGCTCAGCGCATTGCCATGCTGTCATTATAATGCCAGTAATTAGTGCGGCCTATCAAACGGTACAAGTGCTGATTACGCTAAAACACCACTTTGAGATTCATTCTTGATAGTTTGTCGCGCAATGCGAATAGAGCGAATACAGCGAAAACGACAAAACACTGTGACACGGCATCGAGCCTGCCTGTCTAATTGTTATTTTTGTTTGTCAGGCTCTCGCCGAAGGCTGTCCGTCCGCACAAGTACACATGTACATATGTATGTAGTTAATTGCGGCCGATAGTAAGTACTACCTGTGCAATGTTTGTCCGTCCACGCCGCTTCTGCTTTCAATCGTCGGCAGCCGCAGCTGGACGCTTCCACGCCATTCACGATTCACGGGCAAATTGCACAAAGTTGCGATAATAAGTGGCTCTTAATATGTCTGTTTACAGACGTAACATTGATACAAAAAAATCGCCAATCTTACTTGCTTCATTGTAATTGTGTAAACAATGTTGGAGTGGTTGCTTGGTGGTGATAATAGTGGCAGCGGAGCGGCGTCGACGTTGACAGCAGCAGCGCCAGCGCATCATATAGTGCCTCTTGTACTTTTGCACTTTTGAATTTGCTACGATTGGCTAACGATGCTTTAGTAACATTTTTTGAAGCTTAGGAACTTTATATGCAAGAGAGCCAGACAGCAGCGAGTTAGAACGCCGCACCGATTACTTTTGTTATTCCGATGTGTGTGTGTATTTTCTTGTCATTCCATTCTGGTTGTTGTTTTTATATTTTGCCTAATTTATGTGACAAAATAGCTGCAAGAATTTCGCATGATAAACCACTCTGAACATTTTACTTCCAAAACGTCAAATATTTTATTTTGATATTTTTAGTGTTTTGTCTGTTGATTATTCGCTGGCGGCATGGGAGGTTATTTACTTAAAAACTAAAAATACTAATACTACTACCAGGCACTATAGAAGAAACGAGGCTGACAGAAGTCACATTTGGCTTCTCCAACAATTGTATTTATCACTGCGAAAGTGCAAGCGATAACGATCATCCGGACGAATGCATTTACACACCGCTGCCCCCTATTCTATTTTCAATGTGTATGTATGTAGTATATAGTAAAAATAATAAGTCAAGACAGCAGCACGATGAAGAGGTCAGTTTTTGCAAGCCGCTTGGAAGCGAGCGTCTAGATTAGAGCGAATGTTTCGGGCATAATGCCGCACAGCTGCCGCGTACAATGATAGCCGCCGCCGCCGCCGAGTTCATTCTATAAGCATTCAAAGATGTTTCCTTTTTGTTTTTGTTTTTCATTTTAAATTGTCGTCGTGAATGCGATAGCTTGCTAGCAAAATACTAACAATAAGCGACGCACTTTATACTAGTTCATGCTTTGAGGGAAGTGTTGCCGTTTCGTTCATACAAAAGGTTCTCGCTCCGCACCGGCGCGCCGTCTAACTAAGTTCCAATTCAGATTGGGGTTACACTGCAATTTTTAGGTTCCACTTTTTACCCTTCCTCCCAATTATAAACATAATTACTCTCATGTGTGCTTTTGTTTTTTGCAGCAGCAGCAGCCGTAATATGGACACATTGAATTCCCGTCTGGAGGCTAACTCCGCGATGAGCAATTCTGAGACGCACAGCGATAAAACTGCCTCCGACGACGACGACCAGGACTTCAAATCAAACATTCCTTACTGCGATGAGGCGAACAGCAGGGCCAACACGTCCACATCCACATCCAGACTGCAGCCCTCTGGAAGTTATGAAATGCTCAATCGCAGTCTGGAGGGAGACGATGACGATCCTGGCAACTTCAATTACTCCCAGTGGGACAACGACGATATGGACAATATGTCCAATATGGACACGGATTTTGAAGCATACTCCGGCAATGATGAAGCTGCCAGCTGTTACGCAACAACTTCGATGCGCGCAGCCTCTTCGTTCGCGTATGCCCAGGACGGTCCCTCACACTCCGCTGCCGCGCGCAAGCACAAGCATGCACCCAAGGAATTGTTGCTGCCGCCGCCGTCGTCCTCTTCGCTGCATTACAACTACAGTTATCCGTCACAGAGTACGCGACCTGTACATCCCGCGCCATATCCCGCATTCGTACCGCCGCACATGTCTGGCAGCCATCTGCAGTACGGAGCAGCTGCCTCCGACTCTGGCGCTGCCGCTTACTCGCAGCATGTGCCGGGCTTTCATCCGAATATGTGGCATCCAAACGCACCTTACGGCACCGGCGGAGCATACGGCTACTACGGGCCGTACAGATCGCAACCCTACGCGCCGTACAGCGCACGCTATCAGCATCAGGATCCCATGCTGGACATGCTGCAGCTGTCGAATAGGTAAGTGTCCTGGGGGCTGAGGGGACTGGTGGCTGAGCATAGGCAGTGGTGCCACATGCATCTGTCGCTCTTCGCTCCAAGTTAATTTTTTTCCACGTGCTGTGTTAACTGTGGGCGTACTCCGCAAATGGAAATGTGCGCCCACGCCAAACGAGCTGCTTATTATACATAATAAGAATAAACCACAAATGATGTCTGCAATCGTGCCACTCAGTTCGCGCTCTCCATGTCTTACCGGAGCTCGGAAACAGGGCGAATGTCCCGCGGTGCGTGTCGAACACGCTGCTAAGATTAATCCAATTAAGGACCATTGAAAGGATAATCGCGTTGTTGTGATTGGGGCAACCAATCTTTTTATATATTCCACGCCAAACGCAAAAGGAATGGGTATTACGATTGGGGGGTGAGTGTTGCAATTTTCGCCAACATGCGCCGCCCTTTTGCTGGCTGATTATGTTCCCACCACTAGCGGCACTGTCTGCGTCTTTAAATGTATCTGCAGCAGTGACGCTGACGCTGCTGCGGGCGGAACGCAAGCGCTTCGTGCTGTAGAGCGAATACGAGTGTTTCACTCCATTTCGTTTATTTTGTTTACTTGCATAATTTCGCAGCGAAAAACGTTTTTGCGCTTTAACCGCAATTATCACCACCTACCCCGGCATGCAGATGCGCGCTACGCTTCTCTATGTCGCACAGTGATTCGTACCACTGGAAAAATTCAAAAACTGCATAGCATCAAGAAACTAAGTTATTGTGGAAGCTGCTCTAGGTGGACACATTTTTTTCAAACATTTGGGAGCATGCTCTTTTAATTTTTTAGCAAGTTTAGTATAAAACATTAAAAATACATTCTATCAGAAAGATTTGTATTATTTTAGTGAATTTGTCTTTTATTTTTTGAAAAGCTAAACTCTGCATTTTTTCTACATTTAAGATTATACGATTATATACAATACAATATCATAATAATATAATATAAATTTAGTTATATCCCCTGTATTCTAAAGGTTTACGATTCCAATCAAAATGGTTTACCTTTCTGTATTTTCCAATAACAAATGGATAAATTTCTTTAAAAGGAAACTGCTGATTTTTCAGCAATACTTTGCCAAATATGGCAAAATTTTAAACTTAAGGCCTGGTTTGTTGCGAGACCAAAATAGTCTGATTCAATCCAATCAACTTTGAGTTAAACAACCCAAAATCTACAAAATTTACAAGCATACAAACTTTTCGAAATCAAAACAATTCTTCTCATTTTGTTCGGCCGCTGTTTGGCATCGAATCACTGTGCACTGCGACTGGCCCAACAACTGCGCTTATATCGCATTCATCAGCCAGTCTGAGTGATAGCAAGTAAGTTGCAATTGTAGTGCACCTCCCTCTCCAGTCTGTGTAAACAAAAACTGCAACAAGTTAAGCCAACAAAAACTGCAACCTCAATAATACTAACACACTTGAACAACGGCTACACCGCCACTCACACAACAACACCACAAAGCTCGTATAAACAGATGCGCCGACACCGGCGCGCCGCTGGCGTTTTCATTGCCATTGCCAATGGCTTTGGCATTGCTAATGCAAACATAAACACCAATCCCGCCGGCGCGTACATGCCGCCACAGCCACAACGCCCTTCACCCCGTCGCCAGCTTATGGCAAGGTTATATATTGCAGCCAAACGCAGCTTTTGGCCCTTCTCCTTCTCCGTCGTTGCTGCCCCTCTTGACCAACTGCTTCAACTTACTATGTCGCGTATTTGTCGAGTTACGGCAAAATTGTAGTGAGTGCCGCTCTGCCCTTTTGTTGTGCGAGTACCTCCTATCTACAAATTGCTACTTTTCACATTGATTACATTCCGTTTAATTATAGCATTAGGTAATCTGTTTGGTGCGTCTTTTCCGCAGTTGGCGCTCTTTTTGCGTCTTAGAACTATTCGAGTTCGTACTTGTGTAGAAAAAGTTCAACATTTAGTACACCTTCCTAAAATGACATACCCTACTGCCCTACTGCAAGTAAAAAAAGTATACAACTTCATTTAGACCACTAATTTTATTAGGGATTGATCAACTAAGAACGCATGCTTTACATATTGACGTCTCCCTTCAATAGTAGGTTATTAATTCTATCAAAAAAGGTTTTTTAGTTTTTTGCATGTTTGATTACGACACGTCCCACAGTTATTTGAACAACGACAAGGCAAATCTGATACAGTTTCAATAAAATTGTATTCTACTTAGTAAATTTTGGCTTCCTCAACTCAGTTCTAAAGTCGATATTAAAAAAGCTCATCGAATTTTTAATTTTTATCATTCAGTAATTTCACATATTCACTAGAATAGGAAGAATTTCTCTTTTAAAATTTTAAAACACTTTTAATTTCCTTGTTTTAGAAAATACCTTTATTTCAAAAAACAAAACCCTGTTGCTTTCGGAACGTTCCTTCTTAGAACTTGTTATGTCCTACACCTATGGTAATATAATAAAAAACCTTTGTTACAGGCATAAGTAGACTGGCATTAAACGGAAAATGTTCAGAGCATCGATAACATATCCACCAGAGCGTCCATTTTTGATCACTTCATTGCTTTAAATTAAAAAAAAAAGGACGTGGTCCACCCGCCATGAAACCATAGAGACACTAAAATGGAAATACCGACGATTTCTGTTGTACATTTCAATATTTGTAAGCGGTGATTTGGATACCCACAATTTAATTTCTTTCAGTGGTTTCTCGACCCACTCGGTTCCTTGGTGTAGTGTATTTATTTGTCGGGCTAACCGGACTGATTCTTTCTACTTGATTAAGTCTACTCTTAAACGGATGCTGAAGTCTTTGTCGGTTTCTATTAGGCAAACTCAAAATTACACCTCTTCAAGTACAACCGGTCCGTATTGAGAAAAAGGGGGAAAAAACAAATCCGATCTCAGAAGGATACTTGCGTATAAACAGAAAGGCCGAGGGTCAACGCAGCTTTTGTCGTTCGTGCATTCAAGTTTTTCGCATAAAATTTAAACGTTATTTTAAACACTGATAAACAAGTTTTCAAATACTTGTAGCTTCATTTCAAATAGATATATTTTTAATCGTTCTGGAATTTACACTTTAAACTAGAAGCTTTTACATAGCAAGCAGCTGCACCGAAGCTGAATTATGCATGACCAGAAGTTTGAAATGAAAAGTGCAGAACACGGGAAGTCTTTATATAAGGATCTTAAAGTATCTTTTTCTTTCTCTGAACTCTGTTCTTAGTGCATTTTTACATTATAACATAGGAAGATATGATAATGTTTCAAAAAAAGCCCTTTTATTTTGCAAAAGGTTTTATCAATCGAAGCTTGCAAGTCGGACCAAACAAATGGTCATATCATTGGTTGATAACTACATCTCACCATTTTAGCTTTATAGATTATAATCTTTTTGGAGTAGGGATCCAGTACCCTATTCACCGAATCATGCACAATTCATATTTTCTATTTGTTTCACTGTGCTTGGCAAAGATAATATAACTTTTGCTCATCGTTCCAGCCCAATTGCATAGTCCTTGCCATTTTCATTTAATGTGGTTATTATACTCATATGTTTGTTTCCAAAACGAGCAAGTCTATTGAAATCCCTTATAACTTTAAACACTGAAATTTTTACAACCGCTCAGGTTTTAATATCAGTGTGCTTTTCTGTGGTATAAAACTGAGGTAAGAGCAATAAAGTTCATGTATATGGTTCTGTTGATTGAGATTATATAGGATTCGTATCAAATATTATTTCGGAAAATAATATCAATATAGGAATTGAATTATCATAATTATTGCGCTATAAAAAATCTTATTTTATTTTTATATTTACAGAATTTAAGATTATGAATAGCTTTGTGCATGAAATTCTAAGTTTAAATGCAATTTTGTCGAGTCGATCTATCTATATTTCTCTATATCATATGTTGTCTTTTACAGTGGTCGCGAAGCGCGAAATCGTGCAGAGAAGAATCGACGTGATAAATTAAATGGATCCATACAGGAACTCTCCACAATGGTGCCACATGTGGCAGAATCTCCCAGGCGTGTTGACAAGACGGCTGTGCTACGTTTTGCCGCTCATGGTCTGCGCTTGCAGTATGGCAAGTCCCAACGAATTTTTATCCGTAATGAAAACATTAAAAATGCCGTTTTATCATTTAGTGTTTGGCGAATCTCTAAATCAAACGCGACCACAAGTTACAGATTCATTGATGAAGTTATTGGACAGTTTTTTCATAACGCTCACTTGCCATGGGCAAATCGTATTAATATCGTCCAGTATCGAACAACATCTGGGGCACTGTCAGGTGAGTTGACGCAGTAAGGTACTAATTAGCGATTTGGTGCGGATATGCGCATTGTTATGTGTGCCTGTGTGTGTATGTGTGTGTGTGTATGAATCAAGTATTTTTAACTAATTATTTCTATTTTAAACTAGTTAATAAAAATTAGTACGATTTATTCATGAGTTGCATTCATTTGATCCAACGAAATAGCCGTGTAAGTGTGCGTGTACTTTTGTTTGTGTTAGGGCAGCGAACTAACGCAATTTGTAGTAGTATGTATAACAATTAAGTATAAAAATGCTAATGTGTGTTTCCCTTGTTGTATTTAAAACAATAAACGAGTAGCTTGCATAATTTCTATTCGTTATATTAACAGCTTGTTGACAAGAAGTTCGTACTTATGAATTCAATTCAAATAAACCGTAATAAAGCGAGTGTTTTCCATTTCTACCTCTCTTTGAAATATTTATCGAACTCTGTTTGGTGTTGTCGTTTTTGCGCGCTTCTAGGATCCGTAGATCCCAGGCAGTTCTTCAAAAGCGCTGATGGTCATGCTCGCTCTATTTAAAGCCCGAATTATGGGCACCTACACATTTATTCTATAACCGTGTCTGAACCGTTATGTCTTATTAAGCTGTTTTGTGATAAGATTTTTTATCGAGGAAAATTATACTCTCGAAGAGTAGCCAACTTCGTCGCGATTGATGCTACCGCGTTTCTTTTTTCTTTTTTTAGATAGTATGTGTGGCCGACTCATACGATATAATAAATAAAATAAACTTCGTTTCTTTATACGTGAAGCCATCTCTCGCTCTACAAGAGCATACTTTGCCATGTTAAGAAAGATTCTCACTAAAAAGCTTAAGAAGCTTACCGTTCTAAAATATAACGTGCACACACAAGCTAGAGAGCCTAAGCCACGTAATGAGGCGGTTGGGATTCAATCCAGCGACTGCACCATCATGAACCGATCCTTATCCACTGAGCCGCGTCGGCGCCATTTACTGTAGCATTAAGTAAGCAAAATCTCTTGCTAGTTCTCATCATTTCTTTAATAAAACATTTGATAAAAAAACGGAATACTGAACTATCATAATTTTGCTCAACTGCATTAACGTTAGCTATTTTCCATACTTTTCGAAAATACGTATGTACTATATTGTATAAAAATATCTACAACAATGTAGAAGTTTGATGCACACGCATACGCTCCCCGCTCCCACTGCTGCGAATGCAATCACCATAAAACGTGACATTTACCATGCTGATTGCATTTTTGCATTTTTCAACATTGAATATTACCCCTCCCGTCTTCCAATAAAAATACAGGAAATCGTGATTTCGTGCCGTTTCGTTGGCTGCTATTGCCTTTTTGCGACATAGATATTGCGCCATTGTGTTGCTTATTTGCTGGCGCATATTTCAACTTGAACGTATTTCTCGTGTCTATTTACAGGCTGATTTGTATGGGCAGAATATTCTGCACATAACACATCCAGAGGACCATAGCATGCTGAAGCAGCTACTGATACCCACGGACTTGGAGAACCTTTTTGATATTCAGCCGGATGATAATTCCGGGGAGCCTCGGTCGCGCACAGCTGCCGAGGAGGAGTACATCGACCGACTATTACGGGAGGACAAGCGAAACTTTACAGTCAGGTGAGTCACATTTCACGGTTTCCATCGACGATTTCCCTCCTCTGCCTTATATGGAAATCATTATTTTCATCGGTGCAATTTCAGATTGGCACGCGCTGGACCGCGTTCGGAGCCCATAGCCTACGAGGTCGTCAAATTCGACGGTTGTTTTCGACGTAGTGATGCTGCACCACGCGGCGTGAAGACGAGCACGTTTCCGTCCACCCTGCAACTGATACGTCGAACGAGAGGGCGTGATGATGCCATCCCCCTGCACACAATAAGTGGAAATGATATTGTAAGTGCAAGTGGTGCCAGCGCTTCGTTGGACAGTCTAATGCTGTCACTTGACAATTGCAGGTGCTAGTCGCGCTGGCGCGCATTATACGTCCACCGCGAGTGAGCAATAGCATTGTGGAGAACTCGCTGGAATACAAGACGCGGCATTTGATCGATGGCCGCATTATAGACTGTGACCAGCGCATTGGTCTTGTGGCCGGCTACATGACGGATGAAGTGCGCAATCTCAGCCCCTTCACATTCATGCACCAGGACGATGTGCGCTGGGTCATTGTGGCGCTGCGGCAGAGTGAGTAGCACTTGCTGATCGATGCATGCACGAATAGCATGCCAATAATATGAATCCTTCATCTTCTGTACAGTGTACGACTGCAATAGTTCTTATGGCGAGTCCACATATCGTCTACTCACGCGCAACGGCAACTTCATATATCTGCAGACTAACGGCTACCTCGAGATCAACAAGGACACCAACAAGGTGCACTCGTTTGTGTGTGTAAACACGCTGTTGGACGAGGAGGAGGGCAGGCGACGAGTGCAGGAAATGAAGAAGAAGTTCTCCACCATCATCAACACGAGCATACCACCGCAGTCGTCTATAGATGCGCCTGCCTCCGACAACCCGCAGCAGCTGGAGAAGGCCGTGCTGTGTCTTATACAGAACCTGCAAAAAACTTCATCGGACGATGAGGACGAAAACGACGCCACGTCGTCGGGTTACACCAGTGGGTCTGCAGACGCGCTGCGGGAACGTAACGCCGCGAACGCGTTGCGTCAAAAGCTAATGTCTGCGGGTGCGTCAGCCACGCCAACTCCACGCGCCAGTAAGACACCACCCTTGGCGCTGGTGCCTCCGGAAACCGCCTCGGTCAAGACATCGATATCGAAAAGTGTGAGCATAGTCAATGTGACGGCAGCGAAAAGCTTTCGTGGCAATCAACGGGTCAGATCGCCAATGTCTACCACATCCGACGAAGGTGTAAGTGAGGTACGTTACCATTTCGATTTGAATACGTCGCAAACGGAGGAGGAATGCACCTGCCAGCTCAGAGAAGGTGACTGCTCTTACTGCCAAAATGCGGCTGCCATCAACCAACAATTGGCTTCGCCCGCAACGCCGGCCTCAGTTTCGGACACAGGATTAATCAGCGCTACAAAACGCAGCATCAGTTGCTGCTCCGATGGGGGGGAGCTGAGAGAATCCAAACGGCGTTTAAAGAGCACAGGTACCCAACTCAATAAAAATAATTTATATTTGCTGGTGCACTTATATCGCACTTTTCCACACAGATATAGAGCAAGTTTTATCAAGCTCTCTGGATCAGATCGGCCGAACTTTGGATCAACAACTCAACGCTGCAAAAGAACTAAGGGACCAAGGTAATCTCTATGAGGTTCCCAATTCGATTGAACGCATTGATGAAATTATGGTATGTATTGTATGAGTTGCACTAAGTTGCATAGTCAGTGCGGTTGCTCGCAATATATTTCATGACACATACTATTTTGCCATGTTCCACATAAACCCTGATTCCTGGGTTCTTCATGTTATAGGAGGAGCATCAAAAACAGAGTGAACTATATGTTAATATCAAGAGTGAATATGAGGTGCAGCTGCAGAGCAAAGCGATCGACAGCAATACAACGAGCGCATGCACGTCCACATCAACGTCTACGTCCGCATCCGCATCCGAGCCACATGCCAACATGGACCTCAAACCAAGATAAATGTAGAAACGCGCACAGGAAATAAAGTGCAACGGGCAAGGAGAATTGTGATACTGAATAAACTTGTTGAAAGGCTTCCGGGAATAGAGATGCTGTCCAGCAGAATGTGAGGGAAAGTAAGCAAGATCAGAAGAGCAGTGAAGTTTCGGGCCAATCCAATATTGGATTGTCAACGAATTACCTCACTTACATTGCAATGTTGAACGTATGCGGATTATCCCCGACAGAAGAAGGAAAACGTAACACGTTCCATGCCAGGTAGCCAGTGCACCCAGTTGCATTTGAGTTTGAAGCCCGTCGTGCGTCTTTCACTCCGTTTCAAATATTGGCAGCTTTAATGTCATAACCTTTTGCAAGGGCAAGCAAGGAAAAGGGGTCACCAGCCCCTGCATACAAAATTCAGGCGAACACACAAACTTAGCAAAATTGTTTATAGGGTAAAATATAATGGATTTCAAAAGTTACTAACAGTATATGCGCTGTAACCGGTTACTTGGTAGTCCACTTAATAACAGGTCATTTTACTACCATAAGTAATACGACCGCATATGCTAAATATATGACGACACACTCACACACATAGAACTTTGTCGTCATTGTAACAAAATTTTATTTGTTTACAATATAATTAGACCTTGTGTATCGTTATATAAATATATATTTAATATATAGCAATTAATGTAAAATAAAGGAAACGTGATAAAAGACTGTTCAAACTACAAATAAATTAGTTAATTATAGTAGCATTTAAGCGTAGCACTTTTAACTAAGAAGATTAAAATAAATCAAACAAAGAAAATAATTTAAATAAATGTTTCTTTTATGTTTATGAAAATACGCACTATAGAATTTAAACTTGAATAAATAAGTATCCCCAATTATTTTTAGGTGAAATTATTGTACTTGTATGTTGAATGTTATGCATTCACTTTCGTATCTCTGGTGTATATAGTATGGTATAGTATGTACCAAATGACACCGCTGAATAGAAAAATAAAAAAGTCTACATCCAATATTTGTTACTTACATACACACGATCGATTTATACACGGCCACAAATATATATATATATATATGTACATGTATATGTATGAATTAATGTACCTACAATGTACAATAAATACAAAATCAAGGTGTATATTTTAACTGAATGAAATGGACTTTAAATAAACGTTGGTTTCAAAGTTTTAACAACTATGGTGCATTGGTATTTATTCCTTGAAATTATCTCGTACTTTAACTCAGAACAGTCAGATCAAACAAGTTTCTGAACGCAAACAAAGTTTTAAGATGTCTGGTAAAACAACGGTCAAGATTCTGGAGGCTTACTTACTTATGTTGGTCATAACGGTCATAACTACCAAGTTACGACCTGACGTGCGGCTTTTCACCAGGCGCTCCTGCTACGTGCCCTCTGTAGTTGGCGTAGAGCTCGTACAATTCGTGGTTTATAAAGCAATACGGAGATGATGAGGATCTTGAAGAGCGTTCGTTTTGTGAGACGAGAGGAGACCTTCCCTTT
Organism: Neria commutata; assembly: GCA_963457695.1. Lineage (NCBI taxonomy): Eukaryota > Metazoa > Arthropoda > Insecta > Diptera > Micropezidae > Neria > Neria commutata. Next base: position 24,980,889 of record OY735249.1, on the reverse strand, counting down.
TTTACTTGTCAAGAAATCGTCATATTTCGAACGGAGGAAGGAAAGAAGGAAATTTTCCCATTTACGTTTTTTGGCTGAACAATGTTTTCTTTACGTTATCGCTCATTCAATTTTACATAACTCAAGAAATGTGGCAACTTTGACAGCTGTTTATGTTGTTAGTTTTTGGCACAGGACAGAAATATACAAAGCTGAATGGATTTTTATGGACTGAAATATGTCTTGCACTTTGCCAATCTGTATAGTATGTCTGAATACATCACTGGAATATATCGATCTCGATACTCCGTTCGATACTGGACAAAATGAAGAAGTGAAGGTGATCGAGTTGTCTGCCGTGGAGAAAGCACTGACATACTTGGATTGCTTTCGGGTGTGCACAGGTTTGGAGCCACTGGGCAATACTCTTAATGTACCACATAGTTTGTGTGCTGCTTGCGGCCTGGATCTAAAAGTCGCGTACAATTTTCTGCAAAAAGCAGAAAGAGCAAATAAAAAACTACATGAGGTGCAGGCATCTAAATCAGATATAATAAAATTTGAACTGCTTGAGCCTGATGAAGAGAAGTTGTGTACATTCGAGATTCAGCAGCCTGAGGAGGAAAGTGCTAATCAAAATGAGTACTATGAAATAGAATTGGTGAGTTTTTCGATTATTGTAACAAATAAATTAACTCAACTCATTTTACTATTAGGAACGTTCAGAAACAATGTACATGGATGGCGGAGAAGACGAAATCCTTTCGCAGGTACATAGCGATGTCGACCCTTTGGACGAAAGTACCGTTTGTTTACATAATGCTTATCGAACGATAGTTAAATAATTAATATCTTTTCTAAATGCACGTTCAAAAGCCGCTTATAAGTGCTCTTATTGTGATGAAATCTTCCTCACGATGGCTTTTTTGGAATTACACATGACGCGGATGCATTCAAAGAGCTCAAAAGACCTCGATGCTGTTAAGAAATTAATACTAGACGACGATGAACTGGCGGTCGAAATGTCAACAAACGCTTCAGAACAAGACAATGCAGAGCAGAAAGAATATACCAAAGATTGCGATTCGGTTACAAAACTGGAAGAAGACACGGAAAGCAGTCAATATGCTTTTGATTTAGTTCCTGCAGCAGATATTACGAGTGCGTAGAGTTTTATACACAATGATACGACATAAAGCATTTCGTTTAACAGATGACACCATCTTCAAATGTGTACCTTGTACCCGTACTTTTGATAATCGCCGTACGCTTTCGCAGCACCACTGCCGACAGAGCTTTTCTTGTAAGATATGTCAACAAAATTTTAAGGACAATAAGATCATGCAGAAGCACCGAAGAGACTCACACTCTCACATGGTGCAATGCGAAAAATGCGATTACAAATGCAAGGAGTTACAGCTAATGGGGCATCAACGCAAAGTGCATGAGCAGCAGCGCGATTTTAGATGCAACTATTGCTGTAAGCCAAAAACTTAAATTTTGAGTGGCAGATTTCTGAACCGTTACTGATTTCAGTGAAAATCTTCAAGTCCAGGGGTATTCGCAATGCCCATATGAAGTATCACCAGCGGAAGGAAGCGAATATAAAATCAGCCGCCTGTAGTGAATGTGGCAAGCAGTTCTCCTCGCAGTCTTATCTTACACGGCATATGTCGGTGCATCGCGTAGATCGAAAGGTGTACAAGTGCCCTCAATGTGAAAAGGTGTACATGACAAAATCATCCCTGGACACGCATTTGCGTGTTCACAGAGGGGAAACGAAGCAGTGCCTCGAGTGCGGTAAACGTTTCGCTCGCCCCAATGAGTTTGATATACACATGCGCTTCCACAATCGCACCTATCCCTTTATATGTGAAGTGTGCGGCAAATGCTTCGCTATTAAGGGACACCTACGCACACATATGTGGCGACATCAGGGACTGAAGCTACAGTGCGGGGAATGTGGGAAATTGTTTATTTCAAGAAAGGCTTTGCATGAGCATTCCTTCACGCACACAACAATGCCCTTCCCGTGTACTTACTGCGTTAAAGGATACCCTTCGAAGCAAAAGTAAGTAGGAAAAGTATTTTCAGCAGACCAACAGACTTAAAGGTTTGCACATTTGTTTATAGGTACAAAATGCATTTGAAGACAGTGCACTTGGTTGAGCTGGATGAAAACGAGCTGCAGAAAATATCGCAAAATGCGGTGCCCAAGCCACTTCAACGAAAAAAGCTCACACTTGTGCAGGCTGATAGCGTTATGAAGGAAGAGTAAGGATAATGGTGAAAAAGATTGTGATGCTTCCGGCGAAAAGATAAGGGACATAATGATCGTGGTTTGTTGATAAAATAAAGAGGATTAAAAGTAAATTGTATACATTGATTGCTACAAATAAAAACAAGTAACACCCAAAGCAACTTGTAGATTTTGGATATTGCTATGAAGCGTGTATTATATAAGTACATAGATGCAAAAATTTATTGTACTTGAAATTTATGAAATAATGAATTTTGTGCAATTGGATCGAAATTAGTATTTTTTTTTTCAAATAATGTCCTGATGGAACCGCTGAATGTTGCATTGTACCCGGTTGCACTTGCGCCCTCGGGGTTGCTTATCAAGAAATCGTTGCATTTCAAACGAAAAGTGCAAAGGAGAATAATTCCTCTTTTACGTTTTTGGCTGAACATTTGTTTTTTCTCTACGTTATCGCTCATTCAATTTTACATAACTCAAGAAATGTGGCAACTCTGACAGCTGTTTATGTTGTTAGTTTTTGGCACAGGACAGAAATATACAAAGCTGAATGGATTTTTATGGACTGAAATATGTCTTGCACTTTGCCGATCTGTATAGTATGTCTGAGTACTTCACTGGAATATATTGATCTCGAGACTCCGTTCGATGCTGGACAAAATGAAGAAGAAGTGAAGGTGATCGAGTTGTCTGCCGTGGAGAAAGCACTGACATACTTGGATTGCTTTCGGGTGTGCACACGTTTGGAGCCACTGGGCAATACTCTGAATGTACCACATAGTTTGTGTGCTGCTTGCGGCCTGGATCTAAAAGTCGCGTACAATTTTCTTCGAAGAGCAGAGAGAGCTGATAAACTCCTCTGTGAAGCCGCACAGAAATCTAAATTAGATATAAATGCTGAAGTGATTGATGTCGAAGATGTGGGGGAGGACTGTTCTTACGAGATTCGGAATTCAGAAGAGGAACGAGAAAAACAAGTTTTGTTCTATGAAAATGACGTGGTAAGTTTCTTTAATTACTCTGACAAACTTTTTAACTGAACTTACTTGAATCTACAGGAAAATTCAGAAACGTGTAAACTAGGTGGCGAAGGTGAAATATCTGCTTCTAAAATATATTTTTAATTGATTGTTTATTAAATATTTGTTTAAATTGATAATATGTTTAGAAATTACCTATGAATGCCTTTATTGCGATGAAAACTTCTTCTCGACGGTCTTACTAAATTTACATATGGTGCAGATTCATCCCAGTTTGGGGTCATTAAAAGAGGTCGATGGTGATGAAGAATTAGAGCTGCTCGACCTGGACGAGGTTTACGCTTCCGAACACGACGAATCCGAGCAATATGAACCGACTCAAGATTCTTATTTGGTTGCGAAAACAGAAGAAGACACGGAGGTCAGTCAATATGATTCTGGTTTGACTTGTACCTCAGATATTAAGCGTAGGTGAAGTGTTATGCCCAGCGTGCACATTTCATATTTACAACATTTTTTCTTTACAGCCGCTACTGTCTTCAATTGTGCCTCCTGTACTCGTTCGTTTGATAATCGCCGTGCACTTATGCAGCATCAGTGGCGAGTTCACAAGCGCCCCAAAGGCATTACCTGCAAGATCTGCCAACAAACTATTAAGGACAATGAGACGATGCGGGAACACCTGGAAGGCGTGCACTCGCACACGGTGCAGTGCGGAAAATGTGACTACAAATGCAAGCAGTTAAAGCTAGTTGATCACGAACACACAGTGCATGCGGAGCAGCAAGATTTCTTCTGTAACATTTGCTGTATGTGATTTAATTATTAAGTTCTAAATTGTTTAACCATAACACTATTGCACTATTGCTTTCAGCAAAAACCTTCACGTCCAGCAGTATGCTCAATGCGCATATGAAGTATCACCAGCGGAAGGAAGCGAATGTTAAATCAGATGCCTGTAGTATATGTGGAAAGCAGTTCTCCACGCAGTATTATCTTATGCAACATATGGTGGTACATCGCGAAGAACGAGCTGTGCACCAATGCCCTCAATGTGAAAAGGTGTACATGACAAAGACAGCCCTGGACACGCATTTGCGCATGCACAGCGGGGATACGAAGCAGTGTCCCGAGTGCGGTAAACGTTTCGCTCGCCCCTATGAGTTGAAAGTACATTTACGTTTCCACAACCGCACCTACCCATTTACATGTGAGGTGTGCGGCAAATGCTTCGCTATAAAGGGACACCTACGCACACATATGTGGCGACATCAGGGACTGAAGCTGCAATGCGAAGAATGTGGGAAATTGTTTACCTCAACAAAGGCGTTGCATGAGCATTCTTTCTCGCACACAGCAATGCCCTTCCCGTGTACTTACTGCGTTAAGGGATACCCTTCGAAGCAAAAGTAAGTAGGAAAAAGTATTTTCAGGACTTACAGACTTAAAGGTTTTTATATTTGTATGTAGGTACAAAATGCATTTGAAGACAGTACACATGGTTGATCTGGATGAGAACGAGCTGCAGAAAATATCGCGAAATGCGGCGCCCAAGCCACTTCAACGAAAAAAGCTCACACTTGTGCAGGCTGATAGCGTTATGAAGGAAGTGATAGTGAAGAGTAAGGAGGCAGACGAGGGCGATGACCTATTGATTTATTGATTTATCCAACAAACCTGGCATACCGAAGGACTGGGATTTTATATTGGCCTCCACTTGGAGGAATTAAATTTTTTTTACAATTGGGGAACATGCCTTCACATCTACAATCCATGCACTTCCAAATTCTTCAATTTAGAGTTGGTTCCATTTCGCGGAACATCAAGTCGCATCCAATTTTGTAAAACGCCTTGAAATAAAAATTTGTTGCATTTCAAAAAATGTTGTGTTTTTTTGGGATTTTATATTTGTACTTAGTTGAAAATTTATTATGCGGATTTTTGTTTACAAAAAAATGGGAAAAAAATATCAATTTTAAATATATGTATATGCACCATATTCCTAATTTACACACGGAAATATTTCTGTGGAAAATTATTCTTTATTCTTTCCCTACGCGTTTATGCACAGACGGTTTTATGTGTTATATTTTGTCTCAATGGGAAAAGAAATTGTGCAGTACGAAAAACCTGCACTTTACAGCAAAAATTCACTAAGCAGCCGCAATTGGAATTATTTAAAATTAATTAAAAAGCAAGGGGTTTTAGGGTTTGTTAATGAGAAGTCCGACCAACTTTGGGTAGTTTTAGCTAGTAATAATAAATATATTTATTTAACAATTGATTTAGTAAAATATTGCATGCCCGGCGAAACGGTAAAATACGAAAAATCTAATAAGTAGCCCTGTGACTAGAAGCTGTCCATCCAATTAAAAGCAAAAGCAATTTCAGATAAACTTTGTAGCAGCCTCCTTTAGCCGTGGTTTGGTGGCTTCCCAGGTACGGCATCAACGGTAGGTGTCCACAGCTAGCTCAGGCTGTCAGGGGTGGTAAGTTCGACCCGCCATACCTGGTCAGAGGAAGTACAAAGAAACTAAACTAACTCAAAAATAAATTAACAAAAAAAAACAGCAAATCTATTTGATCCAACCGATCCAAAATCTCACTCAAAACTTTCGACTCCATAAACAAAAGAAATGCATCTCCTCATCCTTCCTTCCAAACCTGCTACTTCGCCCAGAACCATTCTTTTCCTTTCCCCTTTTTTTTCTGCCATGGTGTTGTTGTTGCGCTGCCCTCCCTACCTTTGGTGACTTGGCCTATTTTCGTCACCCCTTTTCATGATTAAATTTTTCCTTTCACTCACACACACATACGTTCAGTTCACGGCTCTTGCAGGCACACAGCATTCGGGCCCCCTCATGTTCCCCCTCTATGCTTCACTTAGCCGCTCATTTTAGCGCTAGTTTAGCATACTGAAAATTCAAATATAACGCACAGACTTCAACTTGTTATACATTTATTCTACATTGGTATGCTTCAGTTTGACTTCAATTAATTTCCAAATAAAACGCAGAATTTTCTTACTTAATAATTACGCGCCCACCAGCTATTCCTTTTTTTTTTAAGGGCAATAGCCACTTCGCATTTCGCGTCTATTAATTTCCTACTCCGAGAGAGCTCTCTAAGTCGTAGTTGGTTTATGAATTTGCGCCTCCTTTCGAGGCTTGGAACCTTACGACGCGCTTGGCTAGCCTCCGTGGGCTTCACACGAATAAAAATTAAAAATGGGAGAACAAAAAAAAATATACGACTACAATAACTTAAAGCTAATATGCGCGATTGCGCTTTTTATGCATGCAATGTAAAAATATGAACTGCCATATAATAAAGTGTAATAAAAGAAAGAATGTAATAATCGTCTTTAGCTGGCTGCAATACTCATTTTAGCGACGAACGCCGCAATGTAACATTCAATCACGCAGCAATGTAAACGCATAAAATTTGGTGCTGCGGGCATATGGTTGGATCACTAGATTTTTGGGTAGTAGCTCTGCTGCCCTGGATTAACAAATTTCTGTTCTGTAGCGGCGCCACGAGATCAGCAATTACAGGGGTGCGTAGATCGCCGGCAAGGTCTTATATTTTTGCTCGACAGCCAATGTGGTATGTGTCTATATGGGTTTGGCAGCAATTTTTTGTTCTGTAGTAAAATTCACATGGACCTCTCGTTGCACCAATGCAATTTTTTTGTGGGGGGTTTTGAATTCTTTCTTCTAAATTCCAATTTCTCTTTAATGTTGCCTCCCGGCCGGAGGAGTTCGTGGCCGTGGTGACTCAGTCGCCTTTTTGCTTCTAATTTCCGTATCCTGTCTTCAATTCTAAGCTTCTTGTGGCCGTAATAGGCCCGGGGATTCCTATTTAAAAGGAAATACTCTTAGTCCCTGCCTCTCCTAACTTCCTATTGAAGACTTACCAAATTCCTCTTTAGCTTTATATAAGCTTATATTCTCCTGCCACTTTGTGGCAGTTCCATTTTATTACGCGAGTTTAATAAAGTTTTTACGGCACACTTCACTTTTCACTTTGGACTTCCTCCTCGGCTGGGAGGTGTTACTTTGGCACTGGTCACTTTCTTTATGACTCTAGCTTGAGGTCGCCCCAAGCTGCAAGCCATTAATGCCCCCAGCTTTCTCTTTCCCGGTTCCTCGGGTGCCCTCGCTCTAACCAATGCCGTACCCCATTTACTTTGTCTCTCTCTTTCTTTCATCCATCGTTCCAGGACTTGAGACCTTTGGACTATTTTTTTGTGCGTCCCTATTTTTGGCGCTCCTTGGAACAATGGATTCCACGGCGTCCTAGCGGTTCCGAATCTTCCGCTCCGGCTCTATTCCCTGGGCCACCACTTCACCTTCGACCTTTGTACTTGTTTTTAAGCCTAATCTATATATATATATATATATATACTAACAATCTACAATCTTGGTGTCGCTTCCCCCGAGTGGAGTTATCAGGCGCTCATAAGTCTACAGGCAGTACCGCCCGCGCATAATTTCTCTTCTCATTACCCCATATTCCGATCTGCGCTTTCTCGCTCTTCCTTTTCCCCTACTTTCATGTTTTTGTACACTGCGATGTTATTTACAACGCAGTGATGCCAGATCTTATTTTTGTTTTTGTCTTGTTTTGTTTACATTGTTCACACCCAGGGTATCGCATCTAAGGGCGACCGCAACACCACTCTTGACTTACAAGCGTACGCACCGGAAGGCTAGAGCGCGAGACGTCCGAACTTGTATTCTATTTTATCTATTTGGCATAGACCGTTCTTAAACCAACCGCCCAACGTAGGCAAGCGCCCACACCCTGAGAAAAAGAGTCCCAATCTACACAGAGTCAGACCGGGCTATTGCAGCTATCTGGCTACTCTGTTTTCACCTCTCTGTTCTGTCACAACACTTCATTTCTGCGTGTGGCTGTCCGTACCTCGTGTTTATTTGTTACATTTCTTTTTTCTTGTGTGGCTGCGTGTGCATTGTGTTATTAAATCGCATAATTTTGGGCAAATAACAAAAATGAAATAAAGTGGGATCCAGCATGTGAAGAACAAACATCAAATAAACCAGATTTCATTGTTTGATGTCTTTCGCGTGAAATACTCCGATTGGCTTGCCTTGTAATGTTTCAAGTTGGTACATATTTCGGCCAAGGACTTTGCTCACGCGACATTTCGTGAATTTGTGGCAAAACTTTGCGTTTATGCCCCGCTTAAAATCACTCAGGACAAAGTTCCGTTTGTACACTTCTTGGCCGGGCGTAAAGTGCACATCTCTTACGCGCCTGTTGTAGTATTTCGCGCTGTTTTCATATGCCTTGTGCAAGTTTGTCTTAATCGCCTCTCTGATTAATCGTATTTTGTCTTCCGATTTTAGGTCCTGGATTTCACTGTCCTCGAGCGCATTCAACTTTTTGGCGAGCTGATAGTCTGCGCCGCTGCTGAACATATGCTGTCCGAACAGAGCGAAGTATGGTGACACGCCGGTTGCCGCATGAACTGCACTTCGTAATGCGCATTCGATTTCGGACAAGTACGCGTCCCAGTCTCGGTGATCCTTCTCCAGGTACGCCCTTATCGCAGCTATCACCGATTGATTCACTCGCTCCGAAGCATTGGCCTGTGGTGAGTAAAATGCTGTTTTCAGGTGACGGATTTTGTAGGCCGAAATCATCTTTTGGAACTGCTTCGATACAAATTGTTTTCCGTTGTCGGAGTGTATTATTTCCGGTGTGCCAAATGTGTGAAAGACTTGTTGCACCAGAAATTTCACGACGTCCGCTGCTGTGGCTTCTCGCATTGCTTTGAGAAATACGAATTTCGAGAAATGGTCTACCACGATGAAAATGTACGCGTTTCCTCCTCGGGAACGTGGATATTTACCTAGAAAATCTATGTATAATTTTTGGAATGGCCGAGATGTGACTACCTCGCCTGCCATTGCTGGTTTGGTAAGGTAATTGACTGGCTTTGTTTCTTTGCAGGTTCTGCAGTCCCGAACGAAGTTTCGCGTTTGTACGGCCATATTGGGCCAGTAGTAGAATTGACGGATTCTGTGCAACGTCTTTGTCATTCCACCGTGTGCTGCTGTCTCTGGCTCATGAGCTTTGCGAATTATTTCGGATGTTAGGCTCTCAGGAATCCACATCTTCCAGTTACTCTCGCTGAACTCATCCTGGCTGAAACTGGTTCGTTTGTACACGACGCCATCCTGCACTTTCAGATCCGGCAAATTTTCTTGGCTAGCTGTGATGGTTTGTATCAGCTCTTTGTACTCCGGCGAGTCAAATTCCGTTGTTTCGAAGTCTAACAATTTTATCTCGTCTGCTTCCAGATCGGCTGCTGTTCGTGATAGCATGTCCGCGACCACATTCTCCGAGCCCTTCCGATGCTCTATTCCGAACGAAAACGTCTGCAGTTGTAACGACCAGCGAGCGAGTCTGCCATTCAAGTCCCTTAACGACATTAACCATTTTAGGCTGGCATGGTCTGTCACGATTGTAAATTGCATGAGCTCTACATACGGTCTGTATCTTTTTACTGCCAAGACTGCTGCTAAACATTCTTTTTCCGTGACGCTATAGTTCTGTTGTGCACCGTTCAGTTTTTGAGAGAAAAACGCGATTGGTCGATCATTTCCTTCGTTATCCACCTGGTATAATACTGCGCCTACGCCGGTATGTGATGCGTCGCATTGGATGTAAAATCGCTTGGAAAAGTCTGGGTGTATCAGCACTGGAGCAGTGGTAAGTGCATGTTTTAGTTCTTCAAAACCTCTTATAGCAGCCGGTGTCATTTGAAATTTATTTCCCTTTTTCAGTGTGTCGCTGATTGGAGCTGCAATACTGGCGAAGTCTTTGATGAAGCGCCTGTACCAACCCGCTGTGCCTAAGAAGCTTCTTACTTCGCGTGGTGATTTGGGCACTGGTATTTTGGATATGGCAACTATCTTTGCAGGGTCTGTTTTCAGAGCTCCACCTCCTATGACAAAACCCAGGTACCTTAGTTCTTTGAAACAAAATTTTGACTTTTTCATTCCTATCGTTAGGTTGGCGACATGCAGGCATTGTGCAACTTCATCCAGAATCTTGAGGTGTGTGTCGAAATCTGGAGCAACGATCAACAGGTCATCCAAGTAGACGAAGACGTTCCCCTTTAGCCTCTGCGGAATCACTTTGTCCATCAAGCGACACAAGCGTTGCGCTGCATTACATAAACCGAAGGGCATAACAGCAAACTGGTACAAGGGTCGGCCTGGTATTGTAAACGCCGTGTACTCCTTGCTCTGCTCATCCAGTTCGATCTGCCAGAACGCAAATTTAAGGTCGACACTGCTGATGTATACTGTTTGATCTATTCGACTTAAAATGCCTTCTATATTTTGCAGCGGGTATGCATCTTTCACCGTCCTCTCGTTCAGCTTCCTGGCGTCCAGACACAGTCTGTTCTTTCCTGGCTTACGTACGAGCGTTGTTCTATGGCTCCAGGGACTTTGGCTCTCCTCGATCACGCCTAATGTCAGCATGTTGTCGATTTCTTGGTACAGCAGCTCTTGAATTGCCGGCGACACTGGATAATATCGATCCTTAACGGGCTCTGCTCCTTCGACCAACTGTATTGTATGCTTCTCCAGGTGAGTCTTTCCCATGCCGTGTTCTTCAAACGTTCTGAACCTTTTCTTTACTTCATCCAGGCGTTGTTGCTGCTCATCAGTCAATTCGTGTACGTTCTCCTTTTCGATTTCGACTGTTTCCTCTGCTGCTGGCTCACCGATGTCGCTCATCTCTGCCACCCCCACTATGTCCGGCGCTAATTCAAACTTCCGCCAAAAATCAATGCCTATGTATACCGTCTGCTCGAGTGACGGACATAAATAAAATAAAATTTCATGTTGCTTCTTTTTATACTCTACAGGGACTGCTACTTTCCCGTGCACTGTGTGTGCTTTACCGCCTGCTGTGCGTACTCGCGAAAGATATCGCATCGGACGCAACTTCAGCTCGTCCACTAGTTCTCGGCAGCCTGATCCTAAAATGCTGACGGACGCTCCTGTGTCCAGTAGACCACGCAGCTTCTTTCCGCTGATCTCTACCTCCGCATATACTCTAGGATCCGCCGCATTTACTGACTTCACCGCTGCTGCTACCTTCTTCCGTGTTGTTCTTCGCTTGCGATAGCGCTCGCGTACTTTTTGCACTCGGCGCGTAACCTTCCTGACTGCACCCACTTGCTGTTCTCTAAATATTCGGTTGCGTACCTCGTGGTATTCTCGCAGTCTCTCCTCCACTGGATTGACTGTTTTAAACGGGTTTCTTGTTCTTCTTTCCGCGCAATCTTTATTTCGTTTTAAAATTGTAATTTCTTTTTTCTTTGCAGGACCCGACTCTTCCGCCTCTGCTGACTTTACTATGTCATCTGCTGTTGATGTGGCTACATGCTTTGTGTGGCAGTTGTTTGTGTGGAACGCGACTGATCTGCCCTCGTCGTGCTCCTTCTCGCGTTTCCCGGTTTGCAATTCGGGCATTGTGGAGTTATGACGCGTTCGTGTCCGCACTTGTAGCAGAAGATGTTTCTCGTTGCTGACTGACACTCCATGTAAGTATGTCCATTTGCACGACAGTTCCAGCATACCAGTCGGCTCCGCATAGGTTCCTGCTGATTTTCTTCTCGCAAAACTTCAACCATTTCTTCTTGTCTTTCAGGTTGCTCCTGCCAGTTCTCATCCACGTAGGCCAATTCATGTACGCGCGCAGACTGCTGCTGGTAACGCGTTGCCTGTGGGACTGGAGCGCGCATCTCTCGTCGAAGAAAAGTACGTTCGACTTCGTGACATTCGTCGCGAAGCTGCTCGACGTTATAGACCACCAATGGGTAAATTATTCTGGCTAAATTTTCACGCAGATTCCTCTTTAGTATTTTTATTATTTCATGCTCTGCGATCGGGTAACGTAATCGCGAGCGTAACTTTAAAATTGTGTGGAAGTACGCGTCCACTGACTCGCCTGGGAACTGACGCCTCTCCACTAGTTCCCGCATGACTTCGAAATCGCTGGTGTTGGATTGGTATTGCCGCAGCAGTGCATGTTTGAGTGTCGGCCAGTCATTGACTTGGTTTGTTTTTAGGTGCAGCCAGTACCATTCTTTCGCTGAGCCACTCACAAGTCGATGGAAATCGCGCATCACATCAGCCCATGCTACCTCGTAATGTGTTTGTAAGTACTCCAAACGAAAAATGAAATCTTCGATGCTAATTTTATTTCTATCGCCATCGAACACTAAGTCCCATTTTTCCACAGAGACTGGCTTCAAAAAACTGGATTGCGACGCGTGCTCTGATGTTTCTGCTCTTCGCCCGCGGTAACCTGCTTGTGCAGCTCCCGTCTCAAATATCCGGCAAAACTCTTGCGCCGTAGCACTCGGTCGTGGACGATCTCCCTGTTCGGCCAATCTGGTTTGGCCTCTAGCATTTGCAGATGGCATATTCTCCGCCTGCCTGTAGTAAATGTCACGACTTCCACCATTGCCACTCTGCCAACTGTGTCTGTCGTCGCCTCGTCTCGGATTTATGTTGTCTGCGCCCTGCCGCTGTTCAAACTGTGTTTGCGGGTTCGTGCCTTGTGTGAAATTTAATTGTCTTGGCCATTGTATTTCATCACTTGTTTGTCTTTGCATGTTTCGCTGTTGCGGCCTCTGCTGTTGTTGATGTTGCGGCCTGCCTGCTCGCTGTCTCTGGTTATTGGTCATCATAACGCCTTGCTGCATCTGACCCAACCTGCCCCCTGTGCGGACCGGGTTCTCAAACTCAGTGCGTGGTGACTCGTTTGGCATGTTACCAGGTTGAAACGTGGAATTCATGTTTTTAATTAAATTTGTAAATTCTAACTGTATCGTTTCTCTTATATAATTCGCTAGTTCTTGTTTCTGGGCCTCTTTACCTATGTCTACCGCTTGTGACAGAGTAGTACTTATCGCTTGTGTCAGCTCTTCCTGCGCTACTGGGCCTGTGTCGCTACTCATAAAAATGTTTGAGCCTGAGGCTTCGCTTTCGACGACCTCTGGATCAGCCACTTGCTCTGAGACACAAGCAGGCACAGACAAATCAGACAACAGGTCCCCCAATTCTGGCCGTTGCTCCCCCATATTTATTTGAGCTGGGGTCATATTTTTACCCCTACCTGCTGTTCTATTCATGTTGCCGCCGCCAATAGTGGCAGACAAATCGGTTATGGTCGGTGCCGCCGGCTGACTTGTTTTCGTCTTTGGTGAATGAGTCGTAGGCATTTTGCATTTGCTTCTTGTATCGTATATATGATTATTAATTCCTTTGCTCATATCACTTCAAAACAAGAATTTAAATAAACAATAATATATGTATATGAATGTGTACTTTATAAGGGGAACACCCATGGGGTCCCGAACACCACCTGCTTTTGCTATGAAAAATTCTGTCACACATTCATTCATTCTTCCATTCACTCTACGCAACATCCTTTATAAAGGAAAGTTTCTTTTTTTTTCGGCTTTGGAATTCGCAGTTTGGATTTGTGATGCATCTTTTCAGTGCAACGTGCTCTGCAAAGTTGCTTTGCCCCGGCCACTGAAAGTATGCAATTTGAAGTTTTTGTGGATGTTCCTTCCAGTGCAACGTGCTTTGCCCGGTGGCTATGCTTCGGCCACTGGAGGTATACATCCTGGATTTGTTTTGGGATTTGGTTAACCCCGCGACGCGTTGAAGGGTGCTGTAGCTGTTTTGATATAATTTTCAGTGCTACGCCACTTGCTTCCGCGCCGCACGACCACAATAAATAAAAAAAAACGACAATTTGATTGAAATTACGCATGTGAACACGTTAGGGTTTCCTCAAAGCAAATAGCTTCGGACGCACCTGGTGATATCGTCGTTGTTGATGCAACTAAGTTGTGGGTAAGTTCCCGCACTAGGCCATCATTTCCTGACGGACACCACCACGTGAGCTTCCCTATCGCGTTTTCTAATAAAAAAAAACTTTAAAATTTTAACATTTGGGCACCATTTGTTGTAAGACAAATGGGCCGTCTTCTTCTATTTCCACTTGGGCGCCATTCTTGTAAGACAAAAATGGGCGCCTCCTCCTACTTCACATAATTTTAACTTGGGCGCCATTCTTGTATGACAAAAATGGGCGCCTACTTCACATAATTTCCCATTGGGCGCCATTTTTGTAAGACAAAAATGGGCGCCTACTTCACATCATTTTCATTGGGCGCCATTCTTGTAAGACAAAAATGGGCGCCTCCTCCTACTTCACATAATTTTAAAATTGGGCGCCATTCTTGTAAGACAAAAATGGGCGCCTCCTCCTACTTCACTTAATTCTCCTTTGGGCGCCATTCTTGTAGCAACCTCCTTTAGCCGTGGTTTGGTGGCTTCCCAGGTACGGCATCAACGGTAGGTGTCCACAGCTAGCTCAGGCTGTCAGGGGTGGTAAGTTCGACCCGCCATACCTGGTCAGAGGAAGTACAAAGAAACTAAACTAACTCAAAAATAAATTAACAAAAAAAAACAGCAAATCTATTTGATCCAACCGATCCAAAATCTCACTCAAAACTTTCGACTCCATAAACAAAAGAAATGCATCTCCTCATCCTTCCTTCCAAACCTGCTACTTCGCCCAGAACCATTCTTTTCCTTTCCCCTTTTTTTTCTGCCATGGTGTTGTTGTTGCGCTGCCCTCCCTACCTTTGGTGACTTGGCCTATTTTCGTCACCCCTTTTCATGATTAAATTTTTCCTTTCACTCACACACACATACGTTCAGTTCACGGCTCTTGCAGGCACACAGCATTCGGGCCCCCTCATGTTCCCCCTCTATGCTTCACTTAGCCGCTCATTTTAGCGCTAGTTTAGCATACTGAAAATTCAAATATAACGCACAGACTTCAACTTGTTATACATTTATTCTACATTGGTATGCTTCAGTTTGACTTCAATTAATTTCCAAATAAAACGCAGAATTTTCTTACTTAATAATTACGCGCCCACCAGCTATTCCTTTTTTTTTTAAGGGCAATAGCCACTTCGCATTTCGCGTCTATTAATTTCCTACTCCGAGAGAGCTCTCTAAGTCGTAGTTGGTTTATGAATTTGCGCCTCCTTTCGAGGCTTGGAACCTTACGACGCGCTTGGCTAGCCTCCGTGGGCTTCACACGAATAAAAATTAAAAATGGGAGAACAAAAAAAAATATACGACTACAATAACTTAAAGCTAATATGCGCGATTGCGCTTTTTATGCATGCAATGTAAAAATATGAACTGCCATATAATAAAGTGTAATAAAAGAAAGAATGTAATAATCGTCTTTAGCTGGCTGCAATACTCATTTTAGCGACGAACGCCGCAATGTAACATTCAATCACGCAGCAATGTAAACGCATAAAATTTGGTGCTGCGGGCATATGGTTGGATCACTAGATTTTTGGGTAGTAGCTCTGCTGCCCTGGATTAACAAATTTCTGTTCTGTAGCGGCGCCACGAGATCAGCAATTACAGGGGTGCGTAGATCGCCGGCAAGGTCTTATATTTTTGCTCGACAGCCAATGTGGTATGTGTCTATATGGGTTTGGCAGCAATTTTTTGTTCTGTAGTAAAATTCACATGGACCTCTCGTTGCACCAATGCAATTTTTTTGTGGGGGGTTTTGAATTCTTTCTTCTAAATTCCAATTTCTCTTTAATGTTGCCTCCCGGCCGGAGGAGTTCGTGGCCGTGGTGACTCAGTCGCCTTTTTGCTTCTAATTTCCGTATCCTGTCTTCAATTCTAAGCTTCTTGTGGCCGTAATAGGCCCGGGGATTCCTATTTAAAAGGAAATACTCTTAGTCCCTGCCTCTCCTAACTTCCTATTGAAGACTTACCAAATTCCTCTTTAGCTTTATATAAGCTTATATTCTCCTGCCACTTTGTGGCAGTTCCATTTTATTACGCGAGTTTAATAAAGTTTTTACGGCACACTTCACTTTTCACTTTGGACTTCCTCCTCGGCTGGGAGGTGTTACTTTGGCACTGGTCACTTTCTTTATGACTCTAGCTTGAGGTCGCCCCAAGCTGCAAGCCATTAATGCCCCCAGCTTTCTCTTTCCCGGTTCCTCGGGTGCCCTCGCTCTAACCAATGCCGTACCCCATTTACTTTGTCTCTCTCTTTCTTTCATCCATCGTTCCAGGACTTGAGACCTTTGGACTATTTTTTTGTGCGTCCCTATTTTTGGCGCTCCTTGGAACAATGGATTCCACGGCGTCCTAGCGGTTCCGAATCTTCCGCTCCGGCTCTATTCCCTGGGCCACCACTTCACCTTCGACCTTTGTACTTGTTTTTAAGCCTAATCTATATATATATATATATATATACTAACAATCTACAATCTTGGTGTCGCTTCCCCCGAGTGGAGTTATCAGGCGCTCATAAGTCTACAGGCAGTACCGCCCGCGCATAATTTCTCTTCTCATTACCCCATATTCCGATCTGCGCTTTCTCGCTCTTCCTTTTCCCCTACTTTCATGTTTTTGTACACTGCGATGTTATTTACAACGCAGTGATGCCAGATCTTATTTTTGTTTTTGTCTTGTTTTGTTTACATTGTTCACACCCAGGGTATCGCATCTAAGGGCGACCGCAACAACTTTTATTGATAAAAATATTGAATAAACATATCTTAAATTATGCATTTGTAGTAACCACATTTGACATCATGAATAAGCACATAACTGTGCATGACATTACTTTAATTACAAATACGCTGAATTTAACTACTCAAGTAAATTCCAGAATATCTAATTGCGAGATATAGATGGCGCTGGGGCTAGAAGGTTTCTGTTGTAACTTAGCTTTTAGCACATGTATCAACTGCAACAACCAAATACCAACTTTGGTTCCTGTTGTAACTTAGCTTTTAGCACATGTATCAACTGCAACAACCAAATACCAATTTTGGTTCCTGTTGTAAATTAGCTTTTAGCACATGTATCAACTGCAACAACCAAATACCAATTTTGGTTCCTGTTGTAACTTAGCTTTTAGCACATGTATCAACCTATACGTAAAAATTGGTACTATTAATACTATTAAATAGTATGTACTAATATGGGGAACAGTAGTTTTTTTAGTGCGAAAAACTGCAACCGTTCACCGCCGATAGCGGGTTTTCAGCGGTTTTTGTCTATGTATTTGTAATTGGCAGCACTGTCACTTGCCTACTTGAATCTTTTACATTTTTACTTCAAATCTTCTTCTTTGTCATTTGGTTCTATTCTGTTTCCGTTCTCTCTCTTGTTCTGGTGATTGCTGCGACTGCACACTATTCCTTATATTCTTTTCTAATCGGCAAACATCTTTTGTTAAACATTAATATAATTATCAACAATAAACTTAATTGAAATAAACGATTTATTAATAATTATAAACCGCAAAACAAATTATATGCGCTTGAAATTATTGCGCCAAAAAGCGTACAACTTTGCGTTAACATTTACTGTATATTGCAGAATTTTTACGTAAAATAAAAGGCACACACATAAAATACAGATATATAACTTCACATATCCGAAATTTGATGCCATGACACTCCGCGAACGTTTAATTATTAGAAAACGTACCATTTCGTACCCAATAGAAAAATTTCAGCTACATTTTTTTCTTCGAATACTTTGTGCGAACTTAGTACAATTCACCGCCGCGCCATCTTAGTACAAATCAACGCCGCGCCATCTTAGTACAGCTCAATTCAACGCCGCGCCATCTTAGTACAGCCCGTACACCCAATCTTGGACTCAGGACGCGAACCGCGAACTAGCCTACTCGCAATTTCTAGCAATTTTTTTGAGCTGGTAAAATAAGACAATTACAACAAAAACAACCTGTGAACTGCCAAACTGCCAAACTGCCAAAGCCCAAATGAATCAGCTGTTGACCACAACAACTTTTTGACAGTTCATTCATGGCATTTGGCAATAATTCTCGTATTTTTCATTGACGCCAATAGAAAATAAGAAAAAAGTCTGAATTTCTTTTTGCCTTGTTCATTTGAATAAAAAAAAGCAACCAAGTCAAGCGCGTTTCAATGGCGCAACTGGCACAACCAGGCGTGTCTACCTGCTCCGGCGTGCTTCAATATCGCCCCACACGCACGCACACACTTTTTATTGTGCCACTTTCAAATGAACGTTTGTCTGTATATAGTGCTTTTGTGGTTTGATTGTATATTTTGCATATCCACAGTCCTTGCCCGTTCTAATATCAGCATTTTTTTGTAATTGGCAGGGCGGTAATCTCTGTTAGAAGTTTATTGAGCAGACTGGATACGGACGACACGACGTCCCATATTAATGAAAAGTATGTCATTCAAAAAGAACTAGACTGTGCTTTAGAAAGGGGCAAACTTTGTGTGGCAGAAATGAATTGGAAGCAGAATTGCAGCAGACTATGTAGACTATGTAATCATTTAATGTTTAGATAGCCTCTATCAGGTCATGGCCTCAATATCAAAAACAGTTGTGTATTTAAGAGATCGCGCTCCATTTTAAACAGCATTGCTGCTCACAGTCAACAGACAATTGATCACATTGATCACAGTAGCGTACAACGTTGTTTCTGTTTAGCATAGGAATAATGGAATAGTCATGGTTCCAAATATTTAACTCTTTTTCTCTCACGTGAGTGGGGTAAAAATTTTAGTATTTACATAGTTAGAAAAAATTATTTGACAATATTATTCTGTGACAATGTTTGTTATAACCTTGTCCTGTTTATCACCAATTTGTTTTTGGGTCTTAACTAAAAAACTCAAGGGGTTCTTTTTTATGCTCATCAAACCACCGAACCAGTACCTCGCACGAATTTATCCCGTTCCATCAATTTATTTATACTCAAGATACGAAATTTTCGAAAGAGGTTCGTGTTTTTTTTTTTAAATGGAGTACGTTTTTATTTTGGCCCTGCCCAACCCTGCCACTTCACAATTTTTGACAGTGGTAAACCGTTTTTACGAATTTTCGATATCGAAATGCTAGTGTCTGTATTTGTTGTAATTGTTAAGCAAAGATTTCGCTGTCACGCTCATAGTTTTATTTTTATTTCGGAATTATCGCTTATAAATTCATAATTTCGTTTTGTATATACGAAAAGTTTGTACAAAAATACCTAAAAGGAAACTTAAATTATACACTTTAAAGCTGCGAAAAAATTGACAAAGTCTTGCTAAGAAAACGAAAAGCATCAATTTCAAAGGGAATACTTCTTAAATTTGTGCACCAAAACAAAAACAAGCCACAATCATGAGTTCAGTAAGAAAGGCTGTAATGTAAGGAAGCGAACAATGTAATTAAGTTTCCTTTTTGTAGATTTCGAACGTGGAGAATCTGTCGCCACAAACCATTCGTCAAGTTATGAAGGAGATGCAGACAATGAGCGAGAATCCCTTGGAAGGCATCAAAATACAAATAAACGACGCGGATGTCACGGACATTCAAGCACTCATCGAAGGTCCAGGTGAGAAACTCAGTCTACCCTTGGAATCAAAATATTTTAGGGCACTCGTCCTTACACGGTGAGAAAAAAATCAATAAGTTTGTATTTTAGCGGGAACACCGTATGCGGGTGGAGTGTTTCGTGTAAAGCTAACACTCGGAAGAGATTTTCCGCAGTCACCACCAAAGGCCTTCTTTATAACCAAAATTTTCCATCCAAACGTGGCGGCCAACGGTGAAATTTGTGTGAACACACTGAAAAAGGATTGGAAATCCGATCTTGGTATCAAGCACATTTTACTGACCATCAAATGCCTTTTAATTGTGCCCAATGCCGAATCGGCTTTGAATGAGGAGGCTGGGAAGCTGCTGCTTGAACGCTACGATGACTACTCGATGCGTGCCCAAATGATGACTGAAATACACGCGCAGGTCAGTAAGAGTCTAACTGGTATTTGGTTATATACATATTTTAAAATTGAGTTTGTTTTCTTTTCCTAGCCCGTGAAGTGTGCCGATTGCAAAGACGACGAGCCTTCGTCCAAGAAACACGCTGTGGATAAAAAATTGCAGGACAAGAAAAAAGAAAAACTCATAAAGGAGAAAAAGCGTATGCTAAAGCGGTTATGAGGGGCGTTTCTGGGGCAAGCAGGCTGGCCAGGTCAAAAGGCAGGCGGCATGTGCTTCAAGAATTTATGCGCGCAACGCACGTTTACACTGAGTTACGCACACGCGTTTTTCGTTCAATTGGACTAAGTGAAAGCAACTACTAACAAAATAAAAGAAAGCTTATAAAAACAGCCGCAATCATTTACAGCTTTCGTCCCATACCAACAAAAATTTATTATTCTTTATAAATCTAAGAAAATTTATAATTACAAGATATTTTGATGTAACTGCAAATAATTCGCCCCTGGGGAAGTCATAAATCTGTTTTCAATTGCTTCTGTATACCCCGCTGTAGAAGGTGCATTGTAATTGCTTATGTTAGTTGACCCTAGTACTAAGAGTTTTGGCTACTTCCACTATTCTATAGCTCACTATAATTTCAAGTTTGTGATTACATACTTCTGTTGATTAAACTCAAAATACAATCACTGTCTCAAATCAATTTGAATACAGATGGATACAAAGAAATAATTTAGCTTAATTAATTTTACTATTTAATTCCTTTTATCTGTAAGTTTTATCATTATATAAACAAAATACTTATGCAAAATACAGCCACGATTCAAAAGGTCTTGACTAGCTTACGTTATATTCATGAATGTGTTCAAATATATATATATGTATGCTTTTAATTTGTATTAGCATTTCAAAACCGATTGTTAAGTGAAATCGCCACTCAAATTCAGCAAAAATTGCTTTACGGTGAATTTGTGGTTTATTTACACTTTGGTCATATCAATAAAACAAAAAGCAAAAGCAAAAATCTGGCTGCTACTCGTAGCACCAAATGTGGATTTCAATTATTGGTTTTGTTGTTGTATGGCTGCGCTGTTTGTTCGTAGGCATCGACCAAGCTCTGGTCCACAAACAAAGCGCAACATTCAGCACACATTTACAACTCTACGCCAACTCGACTGTGCAGCTCATGTACGAATGAGTCGTTCATTTGCTTGCGTTCCGCTAGTTGTCGTATACATTGGGAGACGAAACGAGCGTTTTGCATTTCATTAAATCCATTTTCGGTTGAATTGGAAATTGTGCAAGTGTCCTTGCGGGTTTGCGGGTAGAGATATCTACAAATTAAATTCATATAGTGTTTATATATCTCGTGGTAATATTGGATTTTAAGATTAATAGCAAAGAAATTAATTTACAAACGGGCATTGAATGTACTTGAAAACATAGTGAATATACCTATGTTATGAGGTTTTACGTGTCTAAGCCCGAACTATAATATGAACTTACATTTTTCGGCATAACCACTAAATATCATTTATTTATTTATTTTACTCAGTCTTCAGAATGATAGGTAATTTTACAGATTATCCAAGAAGCATACAAAAGAAATTTGAAAAAATTCAGTAGAGGGAAGGGTATGCATTTTTGTTACACAAACGTTTACGTGGAAGTTAAATTTACACCAAATATTCTTTCTCAACCAAAAAAAAACAAGTTTTTGTTTCTTATAGTAAGTTTGACTAAATTCGAATAACTGTTAAGAAAAATCTTTTTTTTAAGTTTTTGTAATAAATCTGCACTTAAACCACAATCCTTCATTTATAAAGAAAGAAATTAAATGAGGGTGTGAAATTTTCCACCACTTCAACACTTAAAAGTAAACGTAAAATATATGATTGACTTATAAATACATATTACAAAGATGAATACA
Source organism: Neria commutata (assembly GCA_963457695.1). Taxonomy (NCBI): domain Eukaryota; kingdom Metazoa; phylum Arthropoda; class Insecta; order Diptera; family Micropezidae; genus Neria; species Neria commutata. The sequence continues at coordinate 24,958,842 of OY735249.1, read as the reverse complement.
TCTAGCAAATGGTTCATTAAGAGCAGAGCCGGATTTTCCAGCGTCATGCTTTTGGAACACCAAATCTGTTATGCTAAAACATCATAACATGCCTAAGCCGATTACATTTGGCAGTGTCTCTAAATTCTAAGCTTGAGAGCAGTCAATCCGGATTTACGCTGGTTGTTTCACCCACTCGCCTAAAGCACCCACCAGAGCAGATAGTCTTTAAAAGATCGGCAACAAATTAAGAACGACGGTTTATTGATAGAATTATATACGAGTGCATACATATGTATATAAGTACATATGTATATGCAGTTTTTGTGACAAGCCTTTTTGCAATGCGCCAATTTTTTCGAATACTTTCACAAGATCATAACAAAGGGCAGTTGAGTTGAGAATTAGAAATTTCCATTTAACACGAAGCATGAGTAATGCGACGGACATACGGAGACAACTGCGAGCAGCTAGCAATTTGGCTTATTTGCGTTTGCGGTTGGCACCGCTCAGTGAGCTCAATTTCTGAAAAATAATGCGAAGATCAAGCACAGCAGCTTAGTACTGCGTTTCATTGAAGGGGCGAGGAGCAAAATGATTAGCCTTTTGCATTCTCGTTAGCAATACGTGCAATATCGAGCCCGTTATGTACATTGAAAAATCCATTACATGAAATAGCCAAAATCGAGAGATGGCATACTCTTATTACACTAGCCAGCAAAGCTGTATGGAAAAAAAATTTTTCAATTTTGTTATTAATTGTTTTCAAAATAGTTATTTTATTTTGCACATTTTATGATCAGCCTTTAATGACGCTCCTAGTCAACCAGCTTGTTTGTAGAAGAGGGCTATTTTTAAATTGTTTTCAGTGACGTCATATGCAGTGGTACTAAATTTTTACGGAAATCGGGTTTTCAGGATAAAGTTTTCATCTAAAATCGAAATAGCCATGATTATCTTAAATAGTGGGCTCAGCTTAGGGATTAATTTGGAATATAAAAACATTTGTTTTGCGAATTGAGGTAAATATCTTCAATTTGGGCATGTGAAGCTCGAACTATTTTTCTTTTGACAATAGATTTTAAGATTGATGAAAAATGTGTTTGTGAGAAGAGAAGTCGTATTTTTTGAATAATTGTTTTTTTAAACATGCTCTTACTTACAGTTCCCTACAGCAATTGCGACGGCAACGTTGCTGGGCATGCGCGCAGTATGTTGGCGGCGGTTTTATTGTTTTTGGTTAGGTTGTCTTCTGTTGGTCTTGACGATCTGGTTGTTGTTGTTGTTTTGAGCTTGAAAGTAAAAACAAAATATCTACATATGTATGTACACATGTATATGCCCACACACCAACACCAACACTAGCATACACAAACACACGACGTAGCTTTGCTGAGCGCGTTCAGGTGAGTGGAGAAGGCGCGCCAAGGTGGAGCAGTGTGGAGCGGCGCGGTGGGTAAGCGATTGAATGGTTTGAAATGGACGTCGCAGATGGACCGTCGCAGCACGTTTAAAAAATTATAAGCAGGCAGGTAGATCAGTTGTGACGCGATACTTGCACGATCTACACACGAAAAACGCGCGAACTAACGCGATACCAGCCGCAAGCCACAAGCTACCAGTTCGTTCAGCTCAGCTCAGTTCAGCTGTATCGATCCAGTAGCTAGCTGAGTATTTCCGCGGCGAGATACGCGATAGCTGCAGTGGCGCGTTAATAAGAGTGCAAGGAATATGCGCCACAGTCGCGGGACAGTGCCGCGGTAGATCGATCGCTGATCGATTGTCGACAACTTACCAACAAACAAGCTGACAAATCGCAACAACAGCAAGAACAACATTCGCACTATTGTGTGTGCAGCTTCGCGCCAGTCCGGAAGTAGGTTCACATTTGCAAATTGTTAACGCGTGTCGGCCACTGGCTGTAGTCTTCCGCCCTCGCCCTCGCCCTCTGCCCCACTAATAACAAGTATGCGACCGGTGCATTGCCAGTGGCTGCAGGCGTTTTCTGTCATATTGTTTCGAGTCTTTTGCGCTTTCGAGCGTTAAATTTGTCCATTTTCGAGCCATCTGTTTTTCCTCGCTGAACACTCGACGTTCGTCCGCGTCAATACGTGTGCTCTTTAGCAACTGTGCGCTTTGTGTACGTCAGCGGCTCGGCGGCGGTTTATGGTCGCATTTCATGGGCCCAGTTCGAAATCTCGGTTGAATAAAGCCCAGCATTGTGGCGGATCAGTGTAAGTTCAGTTCACAAGTCGCGACTGCTACTGCGACAGCGTGAGCGCGTGCGCGGAGTGTGGAAGGGAAAGCGGGAATGCGATTTCGCGTTGGCCCCAATGACTCGTCTTGTCATCTTGTTTACCTCGGCGCGTTGTTGTCGTAAAAGTCGGCGGAAATTTTCAAAAATCCCATAAAGCGACATTTCCACTTTTCGTTGTTGTTATTGTTGTGGTTGTGGCTGCTGCTGTGGTCACTGCTGTCACTTATTATCGACGCAGCGCATTCAAATTCGTATTTAATCACTTAATAAAAAAAATTACCTGTTGCGAGAGCACAGATCACAGTGCTTCAATGCGTACATACATATGTACATACATATGTACATATATTTATATGATGAATTGAGATGTGTAAATATAAATAATAACAATAAAAAATAACATAACAGCGTTTAAATTGACAATGAGATGCAGCAATTGCAACAAGTGTAACAAACGCAGCAGCAACAACAACAACTGCTACCGATTATTGCTAATGCAAAAAAAAGACTTGCTTGTCTTTTCGATCCGTTCGAATTTACGTCGATCGCACGTCCGCCCATTCATCTGCATGTCAAGTGCATATGCACTTGGAATACTAAGCGTTGACCTTGCTATCAATGTTAACTTAACGTGCTCCTACAGGTGTTGTCTGTGTGCCCCTGTGTGTGTGTGTGTGTGTGTGTGTGTGTGTGTGTATGCGCGCGTATATAAACTTTTTACCGTTGCCGTTGTTCAAATTAATGGACTTTTAATGAAAAACATATTCAGCGCTCAAAAGTTCAAGTACCGAAAAGAACACACACACATAATACCAACTACAATTACAACAACCACACAAATAAAAGCAATAGCAGCCAAATCTGAGCACAACAATAATACGACATGCTCATAAAGCAAAATGTCCCGAAAAGGCCATACACTCCAAACAACTTGAATTCCCCCGCACGGTCCGGCCCAACTCTCTGCCGCGCACTCTGCCTCCCTTACACCTACATACACTATGCAAAAACGCTATTGTGTAGGTCGCCGAAGCAATGCAAAGAATCTGTAGCTGAAATCTCAAGCCTTAAACTTCAAGCCGAAGCTGGTATCTGGGTTTTAGCCACAAATGCAAAATCAACAAATAATAATTATATTTGTTACACGCTACGCACGCTGGCGGGCTGCGTTTTAAGTTTGTGGTCGTGTTTGCTTTTGCGCAATAACTGCCTACGAGTAGGCGTGGCAGGTTGTGTGAATTGAAGGGACAGTGTCTGTAACTGACGCTCAGCACTTAAAGTGACGCATAGTGGAATACTCAGAATTGAGTGATTCAACCGAAACTAAGTGAATTTATGTAGTTTCCGTCGCAAAATCTTCAAAAAATTTAAGTTCAACGTAATGAATAAGTTATAAAAAAAGTGCAAACCGAAGTGAACCAATTTTGCTAGTTGCTCAAAGAACCTTTGAGTTTCTTTTAAATTAAACAAAATACAGTTCCATGGTGTAAAATTTTTTTGCCACTAAAATTTTATTCAAGACATTGAGCGCGACGTACAGGAGCCGTACTTCACTGTATCCGAGTATCTCGACTACCTATTCTCCAAGCAGAACGATTTGTGGGATCGTAAGTGCGACCGGGTATATATGGATATGAAACAGCCCATGTCCGCCTACTGGATCGCTTCCTCGCAACACCTATTTTACTGGAGATCAGTTTTCGAGCGAGTCTTCGTGTGAGGCTTATGCGCGCGCCCTGCGGATGTCGCTGCATGGAATTGTACTGCTAAAATGGGCATGATACGCCCACTATTGTGTAAATTGGAAAATAGTTGACACAACAGCCCGTGTAACTCCAAGCTTGGGCCTAGTTTTCTCGTACTAAATCGTGTGTGCTCGTTATATCTTAGCACAAGTTAAGGGATCACGCAAATTTGTTCTTAGTCGTATGCGAATGGCATTGAGAAGGCTTATTTTCATGAAAAATAACACTCCAGGAGATTGCCAATTCTTCGCGTGAAATAGTGCCGCTCAAAGATTTTCTTAAATGGTATGAATCTGCTGAGTTTCGAAAACCAGAGTGCCATTTCGCATCAGAGACCCAGCATTTATCCACTGAGCCACTGCGGCGAAATACGTAAATAGGTCGACATAAACACAATACCAAAGCACTTACTCTCTTCTCTCTCACACTTCAATCGCGTCAGTCGTTGCTTTTAACGTCTTAAATAAATAGCGGCTTTTATTTGCTCTAAGCCGAGTTTATAAGATAATTTTATATGCACTTTTCCACCGAATGTTCAAAATCCCACTTTTTATATTTTGAATCGTGAATACAAATATGTATGTAAAAATTGGAAATCAGAACGCAAAATTTCATTATTCTGATATTCGCTGTTCTACTCTGAATTTCAATGAACTTATCGCAATTTAAATTTAGCTTTTCTCATACCTAACTTTTTAAAAATTTACTTTTTCTAGTTACGTAATTCTAATTATTATTTATCCTCGCCCCTCGCGAACAATTGAAGAAATATTTTACTATTTTATACTATACTATTTAACAATATTTACATTCCCTACTATTTAAATTTACTTTTCCTGTTGCGATTTTACTGTGTTTTCAAAATAAACTTAAATTAAATTGATTTTGATTCGTGCTTTAACCATAAAGCTAAATAAATATTTCGTAATTTTAAAAAAAGTCTTCTTTGATAAACCCCCTTTACCTCCTCATAAGCAAATTTTTTACAATCTGCACAGAGTTACCGACGATGCCGAACTCTTCGAAAAAGTTATTACAAAATTGTTTAAAAATTTAATTTCATTTCCATATTTCCTTGCCCGTCTGGTCTGTTACTACGTAATGTAGATGAATGGACGTAACGAAAAATGCGAAAATCCCAAAATTATAACGGCAAAATTTTTGCATACAAAAATGGGCAAAAAACGCGTGCAAAAAACGACGTAAGGCGGGGGATTACGTCTTCGCCGAAATGCGTCGCAAATTGCCGGGATGCGTTTCGCTGCATTCCTTACCCCTTCTGCCGTCACGTAGAGCAGAAAAATCCTGAAATTTTCCGGATTGCGGCGAAAATTGCGATTTTTCCTTTTTCGTTACGTAGAAAAACCGCGCGATTGTATTTGAATTTCATTTGTTGCGCACGAAAATATGCTAGAGAAACAATAAAAATCGCGCGGTTTTTCCGTTTTGTTCGAATGTTAATTTTAGCACTAATAATGCAAATGGTTTTACAATTAATAAGGAAAATAGTATGTACTAATATGGGGAACAGTAGTATTTTCAGTGCGGAAAACTGCAACCGTCACCGCCAATTTGTGGAAATAATCTAAGTGGCAGCTCAACTGACGGTTTCCTTCTTGGAAAGTGTCGCAAAAGTGGCAACGCTGTCGTATACGTAAGCGGAAAACGTGGAGAAATCGGAATAATCGCAAATTTAATTGAAAACTTCTGCATTTTTCTGGCTTTACGCGACGGCCAAAAAAGGTTTAGACGTAAGCGAAACGCATTTCCGTACATTTGCATGCATTCCAGGCATTTATGACGCAAAAACTATTTACGTTCCCGTGTGGCGAAAATCCAAAAATTCCAAACCGCATGTGAATTTCGCCGATTTTGTATGCAAATTTTTTCCCGTTACAATTTTGAGATTTTTCGCATTTTTCGTTACGTAATTTCATTTGCGTTTGTGCGTAATATATATAAAAAAAAGGGGCCGGGTAACTTATAACACGACTGGACGATCATGCATAAATAAAACTCGTATTAAACTTTAGCGTTTTATCTTAATCACAGAATAAAGAACAAAGTGCAAGTGAATCAGCTGACCGAATAAATAAATTCGATTTAATTAATTTTATGCCGTGAAAATCAAATCTATATACATATGTATATTGATCGTCAAAAAAACAAAAATAGGCGCTGTGAAAAACTAAAAGTTAAACAAATTTTTTATTGGGAACAAATATTTAATACCTGTTGTGTTGTTGTCTTTTGTTAAAATATAGCAATTATGCCAAAATCGACGATTTATAATAACACAGCAACAACAAAAATGAGCGGGAAAACGAAACCGAACGAGACAAAGCCGAATGTTGAGGAGTTGGCTTTAAGGAAGTCTACAGCAGCGGCAGACGCTGATAAAGAGTTGGTAAGTCATGTCAAAACAGATTACCGATTATGCCTCTATTCAAAATTGTAGCCGTTATTTTGTAAACAAACGCCACCATGACAAATTACTAATTGAACTAACATAACAACAGGCCAACAGTCAAATAAGAGCCGTTAGTCAAGAAACATTTAAGACGACCGCCTGCCATGAGTTGGGATGGGAGGCAAGGCAAAAAGGGTGTGGCTGTTGAATTGATTTCAAAATTTCAGTTGCAGCTCGAAAATACAAACGCTATTAGCGGAGTGCGCTGCCGGCGACTGCTTCAGCTGCTGAGCGAGCAAACGCGTGAAATCCAGTCTCTGGCAAGCTAATGAAAAGTGCGCGCTAGCTGCTACGAGAGATCGACACGGCCTGGCATGCTCTAACAAAACTATACTCCAGCAACAACAATGTAAGTGAAACTGAGCTTGCGCCGGAGCTGTTCTCTGCCGCGTGAGAGCTGTTATCGTGGCGGCTGCCAAGTTGCTGGTAATGGCACCGCGGCGGACAGGCCACCATGAGCGAGTGAGCGGGCGCATGAGCAGCATCAGTGGCGGAGCACAACGCCAATGCACTGGCGGCGCTTGTAGTTCGCAGCACGATATTTTTTCCGCAAACGCTTTTCACGATCAGCAAGCGGCAATCAGCGCCGACGACGACGAAGGCAGCGAACACTGACAGCGACTGCGAACTGCGCCACAGCGCCAGGGCTTTCGCAAAGTGTAGTCAGGCAGTTCAGTTCAGGTGTAACGATTTAACGTGCACGTCGTGTGTGAGCGGCTCGCAGCGTGAAGCTCGAAGGAAGCGCTAAGTTGTGCCTTGTAACTCGGATTTGCAATTGTCGTAACCATTGGCAGTGAGAACCAAATAAATAAATACACACGCGCGCAAATATGAATAGATCGCTGATAAAAGATTGAAAGCGAGCGGGCACGAAATGAGTGTCGATTAAAATAATGACGCTACCAAGCACCTTCCCGCCACACTAACCGCCAGCGCCACGCCACCTACGCCGTTCGATACTTAAATATTTATTGATGTTTATTCTATTGTGAGCTCGTCGCATAAGTAAGAAAACTGTACTCCGATTACGTAATCAAAGTGCCAGCGATCCTTTGTAGAACAACAAAAGTCTTCTAAATGCACTTGCAAAATATCACAAAAAATAAAACAACAGAAAAAAAATTTGTATTTCGAATTGAAGTAAAAAGTTGCAAGCATTTATTATCGTGCGCTGAAAATATTCCCACAGTAACTGACTGTCCACCCATACAGACACTGCACATACACAGACGCAGCCACAAAAACACACACCCATTTAGATTGCTTGCCAGGTTGCACAAAGTGTTCACCTTTTCACATTTAAAGTTATACTAGTAAATCCGAGTCCGATTCCAGCCAACAGGCCAAACTGTTAAAATTCTTTGAGCTCAACGGAAAATGGTCAAATTGTTTATTTTGTCTCCACAAACGCACACACGAACACACACACATGCAAGTGCACACGTACCATGTGCCCATTTTCAGTTAACAAAAATTTTACATTGTCTTCAAGTGACGTGAAATTCAATCGAGTTGTCTATAATTAATTCATTGTTGGAGCTTGAAACGCCAATTGAAAACGTAAATAGAAAAGTGCGACCAAAAGTGAAGGGCGGGTGGTTAAGAAGAGATAAGGTAGGGCCAGAAACGCTTGACGTTCGAGGCTTAACAGATTTAAGAATCGGAAGCAGCAGCCAATACATACAATATACCAGTACAAAAGTATGCTCAATTTGTCGAACTTGACGCACTCTTAGACTCATGAACGTACCCAGAGTTGGATTCTAGTAGGGGTGCATTCGTTCAGTGTTTAGTTAGCGTGTGTACAGGACACGTTAGCAGAGTGAATTATCAAATTATCCAAAACAAGATCTTAAGAGCGACGTCTTATAAATATGATGGGTTTTTCGCTTCTTTTGTGATTTTTCACGTTCATTCAGAATTTATTGAATTGAAAATCTGTAGTCCAATGGACTATTAAACTCTATTCTAAACCTGTTTTATTCTACGACTATAACTTTCCAACGACTTTGTCGATAGATACTGTAGCAGTTATCTTGAAAAAAATTATACATTTTTTGGCCCCTTAAGCTCTTACCTCCTTGTGGCGGGCACATTTTGTTAGAAGGTAGGTAAGTTGACGTAGACCGATTTAACCGTGTAATATAGTTTCTTCCAATAAGCCGTTATTATTTAAAAATGTAATTTTTGTAGCAGCTCCCTCCTGAGAAAAAGATTTTTCAGGCCTTTGTTCCTCTTGCAAAATTAATTAGCAGACTACGCTACTGCACAGCTACTCGATTACACGATTAGTAATTGCCCGAAACGCTCGTACGTAGACTGTCGCCTTTATTTTTTGGTCAAGCCTTTCCCTAAAAGCCTTTAGCAGCACTCGAAATTGTCGGTGTAAGCCGTGTGCAAAATGGAATTGAATGCTCGCACATTTTTAAAATATTCAAAAACCGTACGGCATAAAGTTAAAACAAAAGTACATACATACATACATATACACAAACATATATGTATGTATGTACTTAAAAACCCAAAGCAGCAATGTTCGTGACAAATGAATGACCGAACATTTCAGAAAGCAACAAATTTGTCGGTTGCCATTAAATCAGAACAAGGTGATGTGCCTTTTGCTCATTGTTGTTTTTGTCTTCGTGTGGTTTTTGTTGCCATTAGTCCGAGCTGGAAATAGTGCAAGATATTATTGGGTTTAAAGTGCACACTCACATACACATATGACTGAGCATGCATGTGTTAATTGATAGTAGCAAAAGTCACTACCAAAGAATGGCAATAATTGACGAAGGAGGGTTTCAAGCTCAAAGCCAGTAAGCAATTTATTTTTCTCAAAATAAAAATTTGAACTTTACTCTCAGCCGTGAATAAAACTTCTATGAGCTTTAAAGCTCACACCCTTGACTCGGTCGCTGGGCTACGGCACTGGTGATTATTGTTTCAGCTTGGCGCTTTAGTGAAGATGAGCTTGTTACTGTTTGTTTTGCTGTTGTTATTGTTGTGGTCTATAAAGCGGGGTTAGAGATTTTCGCAACCGGCCTCATATTTGACTGTATTTTCATTTGGCCCAGCTCACTCGAGTTCACCGGGGTTCAGTTCAGTTTAGTTCATTTGCGCTAAGTTGAGTCGCGAGTTGGGCTCAGACGAGCCGAGTTCAACTGAGCAACTGAGCGGTGATCATCGTGAGATCTAGGCCAATTGCGCAACATATTTGCGGTTGTAATACAGTGAATTAGCGTGTTGCCTTTGCTGCTGCTGTCTGTCGGTCTGTCTGTCTGTCGGTCTGTCTGTCAGTGTGTTTGCTTGCCTTTGTGTTTGGCTGACAGACAGAAAAAGAAACTAATGCCGCCGCCGCTAGCGCAAAATGAAAATATGAAGTAAATACTAGCTTCAATTATGTGTGATAAAAATTAACTGAAAGTTATTTGCAACAGGAACCGCTTTTGCAATAAAAAACACTTGAAAAAAAGAGCTGAAAACAAAAAGCGCAAGTAAGCACTGACGGCGGATGTGAATAATTATGAAGGCACAAAATGCCCGTTGCAAGAAATTAAAACATAACATTACACCTTTTCCCGTACCTGCCACCCGTACTCTCATAACGAACGCTATAGTGAGCCACTTACTTACATTCAATACAATAATACAATACATTACGTACAATATCGTGTTTACATACTCTCAAGGAAGTTTATGCCAAACATACTTCGCATGCAAGCACACGATCACATGCATCCAAAGTAGACCAACGGGCGGGCGAATCGACAGACGTACCGACACAACCCGCAGCCATCTTCCGTGTAAACATGTGTACGTCATAGTGCAACTGCGCCGTTACGTAAAAATGCTAATGCCGTGGAAATGACGAAGTAACAACCAGAAAATGAAAAGAGCGTCGTGGAAAACGTGAAAAGCGTGGCCAACAAATGAACAGAGCCAAGCCAGTGTAACCCGAGCAGTGCTCATTATTAATGCGTAATTTTACTTTCAAGGTTCCAAGCGCTAGTGTAAACACGCCATTTTGGTCCCACGCTGAGAAGCGAAATGGCGCGCAAGAAACTCTGCAGATGGACAGAAATGCTGCCGAAAGCGCGAGTGCTTTAGCACAGCAAACAATGCGAAACCCAGTGAAAACTCCGAATAAAACTTATCTCAAATGATCGAATGGTGGTGATTCTACTACTGACGCCATACACAACGAATGGCTGTGATGGAGGATCAAACGAAAGCAGCACCGTGTCCACAGCATCGACCGGCGACACCGTCATACCCAGCAAAAGCCTACAACGCCAACATCACGCCCCCTCACAATATCGGCAGCACTTGCTGCACGAGCAGGCGCCCCAACTTTTCCCCAATTCTAGTCATAGTCATAATTCAGCGCACGAATCCGCCCGCCAAGGCATCCTTCCACGCACAAGATCCCCCATCGGCGGCATTGCAACAGCAACAGGCCAACCTTGTTGGCATTGTTATGTGGGTGCTGTTGCATCCACACCTTCCGGCATATCCACTAATCAAGCCAGCACAGACGGTGGCGCCGCAATTTCGCCGACTCCTCCTCCGTTGCCAAAAAGTAAACCACCGTACGAGGCCTACTACGGCTGGGCTCATGCCAACGCAATACCGAAACCACCTCGAGCCAAACGCAATGCTGCCTGCCCTGAGCATAATGTCTTGGAATCAGCTAAAAAGCCACCGCCCCCACCACTGCCCGCTTGGTATAGGCAGAGCTATGAGCATATGCCCGCGATCGATGAGCGCTATCGAACTCAAGGCATCAATGCAAATAACTACACTAACACCAATGATTTTGTGCGTCACGTGACACGCGTTAATTTCTATGATATCGATACTTCGCAGGTCGAGTACGAACCCAAAGATGATAAGGATTGCGATACCGAAGCTATAACCAAAGAAGGTGAGTTGCTCTGAACTAACTGTATGGCATATTGATGCTATCAATCAGATCTCGCAAGCGTATATGTTACATCGAGTTTCGTAAACTAGTATTTTGTTGTGGAAAATTTTTGCGCCCCGCTCAAATTACAATTGCAACAACTCACAAATGTTTGGAAAATCTGTTTTATTAGAATACTAGGGTAAACAAGCCCGCCCTACGACGGGTTCATATCATTCAGAAAAAAAAATCGACAAAAAATTAATCAATATACAACATTTTTTATCGAAATAACAATTTATAACAATACGGTGGAATTATTTTACTAAAACTTCCTTATATACAACGTTTCTAGTAAAAATCTTTTTAGAATTTTCAAACAACTCCCCTTGCCCATTTCTCTCTATAATATATAGTTTTACGTCATCAGATCGCTGGACTCTAGACATGGCTACATAAAGTTGCCCATGACTAAATACCGGCTCTTTTAGAAACACTCCTACCTTTCCCAATGTTTAACCTTGAGATGTATTTATGGTCATCGAAAACGCCAATTTAATGGGGAATTGTCGGCGCCGCAGAGTGAAAGGCAGTTCAGTGTTTGTAGGGGCTAAATCTATTCTTCGAATAATTGCCTGTTCAAACTTGTGCAATTATTAAATTAGCCTTTAGGCTTTTCACAGCTAGACGTGTCCCATTGCAGAGACCTCTTTTGGTATTTAAATTTCGAAGAAGCATAATAACACTTCCAATTTTGAGAGTCAATTTATGCAACGGCATTCCTGATGGACAACAGTCATTTAAAAATCCGACAGGATATTTTGTTTATCGTTATCATCACTGTCTTCGATAGAATCCGTGCTAAGGTATGTCATTGTGTCACCAAATATAATTTTGAGAATTTGCTAATTAACTTCATTTACATCAGAATTTTTTGGGCACAGTATAGCCATTTTGGAGTATTGATTGACATTATCAGCACTCAAAGTGTCGCCAACAATTTCTTTTATAAGCGAACCTTTACAAACAAAGTGATCAGGAATTTCTATAATATCTTCAGGCAAGCCGTGGTCATTCGTAAGATCTCCGCGTCCTAAGTTTTGTAGCCAATCGCTAAAAATCGGATCAATGGAAAGAACATTGTGACTTAATTCTAATATCTCAAATTTATCCCAAACATTGCCGAATTTAATGCTGGCTTGCACAATTACAGATCTGGTTTCATGAGGTACTACTGGTAGCGTTTGCCTGAAATCTCCACCAAAAATGATGACTTTGCCACCAAAAGGCTTTTCATTTCCCATAATTTCTTGAAGAAGTTTGTTAATGCAGTTAACTGAATTATTTGCCGCCATTGTAGCTTCATCTAATATTAAAACTTTTGCCATTCTGATCAGATCCGCATCAATGCTGTTCATTCTTATTAATGAAACTGAGTTTTCAAATACAGGAATAGGTACTTTGAATTGTGAGTGAAAAGTTCTGCCACCAAGGTTGGTCGATGTTGTGGCTAGTGCCACGTTTCCCTGTGCCCGTATAGTACTAAGCAGCTTGTAGCTTGCATACATAAGTTTTTCCACAACCACCCGGTCCATTTAGGAAAAAGCATCTACTTGCTTGATCATCATCTTCAATTGCAGCAATTATCTTATTGTACGCTACCTTTTGTTGTTCATTTAAAGACGCTTTCATTGCTTCACTTCTTTCCCTTTCGTACTGAGTATTATATAAAGTTGCAAACCTCATTTGTTCTGTTGAAGGAGTGTGTAGTCCAAAGTCTAAACATTTTTTACCATGAATTATAGTAAGTAAAGCTTGAATTTGTTGAAGAGCGAAATTTTCGCAATTAGTGCAGCATTCTGTGTGACATCCATGTTGATGTACAAAATCTGAATAAAGTTCCTTTTTGTACTTTGCATATAACTCAGGCACATTTGGTGGTGCAGCAAGTATACAAAGATACGCGAATAATTCTCGAAATTGTTGCGGCATTTTTTCGTTTGCGGCCTCACATAAAGTTTCATCCCAAATTTCAATTTTTCGTTTTCTTGATAATTTGTCACTTTATTTTTGAAGTTTGAAAATTTGAAAAGTTTGAAATAAAAATATTTCGAGCAATTACAGTAGATATGGGGCACGGAGGGTGACGCTTGCCTTTTATGTATATGATAAGCAAAGAGTATGTTAATATATTAATATATTGATACAACCCTGCGAATTGGAATTGGAGTTCGAGTAGCTTCAACAATATGATTGAGATTTAGAAGAAGAGTTTAGAAAACTATGAAATTATCAGAATTCATATAAGAGGAGTATCTGCAAACTAACTTAGTCTATCAGATAAATTTTTATAGCAAAAAGAACAGATGCTTATGTATGAGAAATATAAATACTAATCTCTCATATTTCGTGTAGTTATTAACTCTCTTGCTAGCTATAATTAACGATGTTTGTGTTTCAATTGTTTCTTCTGTATTTAGCGTTTTTTCGTACCTACAGTTTAGTAAATCATTGGGATAATAATATGAACTTCCAACTAGGCTGACTGCCGCAATAACTCAATTTGTCAATTTGTAAAAATAATGCGATTATGCAGATAACGATAACAATGTGCTGAAGGTTTGACATTATTAGGTATGATGTTCTCCATTGAATTTAACTGTTATAAGTTCTAGGGTGTCGAGGGGTTCCAGGCTCAATCCGAGACTCATACAAACAAACAAAATTAAATTGGAGAGAGTATTCTTTGCCATGAAAATAGAGCTTCTCAATATAGTTCATATACGGCTAAAGAATGCATTTGAAGGTCCCGTTACAATGTGCTTGAATAGAACTAGCACACACAAGATAGTGCGAGGAAAATTATAACGCTGGCAGCCCAGCATGGCTATTAACATGATTACACAAATCAAAAAGTTCCACCAAGATAGGAATTGAACTCACCCACCCTCTCGATACCGTGAGAGGCTTAAAACAAGGCGATCCCCTATCTTTCAATCTTCCTACAGGAGAGCGTACTTGAGCAGTTGGAGGAGGATAACGGCGCGTACCTCCGATGGAAAGACCAAGAGGATGCACTTGTACTGCTTATCATTTCCAACTGGAGAAGGCGCGCGCTAACAAGCCGCCTGGAAAGAAGTTTTTCGTCAGGCCTTAAAGGGTTGTTTTCGCCAATTAAGTAAGAAAGAAAGTAATTAATTAACACGATAAGCCTATTAGTATATTAGCAATATAGGGTAGTTTATAAGAGCTAAGTTTCTGATGTCTGTAATAATGGAAAATGTACTTAAATCAAAATGCCATTGAACTGGGCATTTGTGCTCATTTGTTGTATGCACTTCTAATTTTGTATAAACCATATCTCATGGAAACCACAGGAAAGCCATGCATGTGCTTATATGCGGTCCATAAACCAAATTGTAAATTGGTGCCGGAATTAGTGCCGTGACGTATTAGAATACCAAGTATGTACATATGTATGTATGTATAGCGAAGTATGTGCAAATATGTAGATCCACACCTAAAAAAATATTCCCACCATATTAGCCAGCTAAACTTCTTGTAGCCTCAATTATTGCAATCAAAAGAAGGCAAGACGTGATTTTTATTTTTAATATGCCAAACCAGAGCCGAGTTGCAGGCAAGTGCATGCAGGCTGTTAGTCCAATATTAAAATTACTCGGAACGACTTAAATGCATACGTCGAATAATTGTGGTTAGAAAGAAGTGGACGGACGGAAGCTACAAGCTGTATATTCATACCAAAGTAGAGACAAAAGGAAGCCATGTTAGTCGGCGCAGTCACGGTTCCGCTGTCTTTTAATTAGCATTGCGCTGTGGAGCAGCATTTAACGGTTATTTTAGACCATAATTAGCAGTTAATAATTCATAACTCACAAATCGGGACAGACCGTGCAAAAGAGGAATTGGATATTCTGGAGTACGAGCACATGCCCAGAAGCAAACGCAGCAACTGAAGCGCAGGAACGTAAACGGGGGAAACTGTCTACGACAGCAAGTTCTACTCATAACTATCCAAATTATTGTATTTTTATAATTTTTTTTCCGATGTTAAAGTGGGACCCCAAATTGAGCTTGCTGAAAAAAGCTGAGTTCAAAAATGTTTCCTTATTTCTTCGTGATTAAATTCAATTATTTTATAATTCATGCAACAGCCCGTGTAAACGAGGATTTCTCGCGTGTGCTCGTTCTATTTTTAGCACAAGTTAAATGGACCGACAAACTTGTTCTATACCCGTTTCCGAACGGGATTGAAAAGTTTTTTCTCATAACAACGAACCCTTTCGGAGAGAATTGAAAAATGGACAATCCGCGGGAGATGGCGCCGCATAGAGAAAGATTTCTAACAAATTATCTTCTTCAGATGGTATAAAACTGCCAGGGATTAAAGATAATTCCATTTTTCTATCCTGACTTGTCGTACAGCCACACGCCAAGTTGCCGCCGAGGAATTTTTATTTTCTAACTAAGCGGGCGCGTTCAGTGAGTAAAAGTTGTAGTTGGGTATAACCCTAAATTCTTTTTGTACCGGAAAAAACTGCTGGCTTGAAATTATTTGTACTAGCCTTAAAGACTATAAAACGCCAGAGTCGCAACCGATGTTTCTGAAAATTTTTTATATAATGTCCCATGTCTAATCTATTTGCACTTACAAATTAAACAAGTGCTTTAATTCACCGACCTCAAACATTTACAGCAGCCAGTTTTATCAAACGTTAATCATAAGGAGAGACACTTTAAAAGACGTAGGGGTTGCTTTGTTCAGAACAAGTCGGGTACCGATTTGATTGACATATTAGCGCTATATGGTATCCCCTACTGCAATTATATTCGCAACACGTGTCTAGGCATGGGAGTCTGTTAGAAGCTGGCCGACTCAAAGTCTTAAAATGGCGAGTTTATGAAAACAATTCTATAACTGTTGTTACTTTGTGAAGCTAAAAAGAGTTCGTATTAAATAAGCAAGTACTGCAAACAAGCACGCACACACACACAGAAATACATATGTATGTATGTACATGGTTTTTGAATTTCGCAGTAGCAAAGGCAAAACTAAAGAAAACAACGGTTCTATTGCAAAAATGCGGATATGTGTGTCTCGCGTCCGTCCGTCGCGTCCGTCGCGTCCAGCATATTTCGGTTTTGTTTGTGCACAAAAAGTATAACGTATACAAATGACCTTTAATGGTCCAGCGATTTTCAAGCGGTGCCCACCGTGAGTATCGCCGCGTGCAGTTGTGCAAAATTTCTAAAACAAAGGCGAAATAGATACACACTCACACACACACACACACACTCACGTTCGCGCTCGCGCTCACACAACACAGCCGAACGAAGCAGTTTCATTCAGTAAAAGACTAAGCTAATCTCGGTCCTCCGAATCAACAAAGCACCAACTAGACCTACTACTACAGTTAGGCGGCTAGGCTGTCAGACAGTGAGATGTTGAGATGGCGAGGCAGGCAGACGGCCGGGCAGGTTGTAGAGCGCTTGTTTCTCAACACAAAAAGTTACGTAATACGCCGACTAAGCGAAAATCGCTCATGCGGTTCAGTGCGGCGGCACAGCTAAATGGAGCAAGCTCCCAATGCCGCGGCCCCGCAACCCGACGAAGTGATCTTAACTGATGTCCGCCTGTATTGCAGGCAACGCAGCGCAGCAGCAGCTTCCTTCTTCGCATGACTAAGCCTAGGAGGCTGCAATGCACACACACACAAACACAAACACAAACACAAACACAGATAATATACATACAAACACATTAGCTAGCTTACTAGCTGGACGAAACGTGAGTGCGAATAAAATACATATTTGAAATTTTAATAGCAAAGCGGAGCGATACCTTTTCGGTCGAACATGTGTTTCATTGCTATGTGTGTGTATTGGTCTCATGTAATTTTTTGTGGCTTAGGGCAATAGCGAATTTTTAGGAGACTTTTAAGTTTTCTGTCATATTTAAAACATAGTTGTTTTTATTTGATTCCGATTACATGCTGTTACCTTTTTTATACATTTATTCTTTGCAATTGTCCTCCTCACGGTGAAACCGTACGTGAAAAAACGCTAAGATTTAATAATTGATCCTTGTAGAGTTGGCAGTACCGATTTTTCGATATAAAGATCTAAGAAAGAATTAGAAAACTAGAATTAGTTGAAATTAAGTTGTTTACTGATTTCTTTAGCTTTTGCTTTAGCGATATCTGAAACGTTTTAGCGGTCAGGCTGGCACTTTTTACGAAATGCACATACCTCTTAAACTAACTAAGATACTGCAAAAATTTTAAATTTTAACAAAATCCGGGTTATCTTTTACGATTGTCAACATGAAATTTATTTTTGACACTTCAAATCAAGTATTTTGTGAAAATGAAAATCTATTTTCAGTATTTCTCACATAGACTTTTCAAAGTTTGTGCTATTAATAAAGGCAGCCTAGAGTGGCGCACTTGTGCAGTATTAGGTTAATTCTGTCGAACCATGTTTGCAAGTGCCAGAGAGACGCACTGTCGAACTTTCTTTCGGTCTTGTATACATATCGCTGTTAAAATGTACAAAGGCTCTAACTAACATTTCTAAAATTTTTTAGGAGAAGCAAAAAAGAAAGGACTATTTTGCATTAGCTATTGAATCATTTTTGTCTTTAAGACTCCAATTTTTGTGTGGAGGTGTATTTTAATATAGACTACTACTCCTACTATAGGAAACTGTAAAGAAACGTGTTTCGTAAAAAACGTTAGTTAGGGCCCTTTGTACATTTTGCCAGCGATGTACCTTTTTTATACTAACACACTCCTCACCTCCGCACACCTTAGAAATTGAAAGCCAATACATATTCAATTCAAATGCTTGCGTAGTAGATGTAGTAACTAACACACACACGCACACTTTAGAAGTTGTAAGCAAGAAAGCAGACAGCAATTTTAGAACTTCACCACGAATTTTTGCTTTCAAGTCGATTTGGAAGTAATCGAGCGCAACGAAAATTTTCCACAGCATAGTTTTAGGCACATCGGTATTAGCGCCAAATCAGTGCGATTTAAATTGATTAATGCCCACGGCTCCACGGCTTCTACTTAACAGAGGAATGGATAACAAAACGAAAAACGGAACTCACCACAACACGGCAAATCGAGACGCGCGTCAAGCGGCAAGTGGTCCTGGAGGATGGCAAAGTTGTAGAGGACACCGGGCCAATAGTGTCTACGAACACCACAGAGGATACGGACAAGCAGGAAACGGAAACCAGCGAGGTATGTACATATTTGCGGCCATGCTAGCCGCACCGAAGAGCTCGCTCACAAGTAACCGTTTCATTTCGTTTCTTTTCGTATTATTTCGTATATATAAATATCTGTCAGAAACGCGATTTGGGCGTGCCTGTGGATGCTGCAATAAATGCTGGCGGCGCGGAGCATGCGCTGGTGGACACCGTCGATGGCCAGGTGGCTGAGCTCGGCGGCAACAAGCTGGTGCGGCTGGTGGCTCGTCCGGCCGACGGACTTGTGCGCGAGACCAACGACAAGCGCGTCATCTCGCACGAAGAAGTGAAGGATTACTTGGAAACCGAAGACGTGCATCATTTGGGCGACATCTCCGATGAGGTGAGTTTGCTTTGTTCTCTGCACGTTACTCTTAAATTTGCTTTGTTGCCGTTGGCGCAGCTGCTTGGTCCACAATACTGTTTCAGCTGCTGGCGCATTGTGTATGCATTGGTCCATTAAAGTTATAACTATTCTGCCACACTCTGTCCGGTTGAGTTCCGGTTCTGCAAGTTGAAGTACTTGTTTCGGCGGCGAATGTTTGTTGTGGGTTGAATGCCATAATGCAGGCGGCACTGGCAGGACTGCAAAATGGCTAAGCTTTGGGTTAGTTACCATGCTACATTAGCCAGAAAGCGTAGTTGCTGTTGATTTTAAGCATCCAAACGAATTTTTGTGCAAATTTCGTTTTTGTTTTGGAACAGCAGCTGAAGCGGCCCCTTCTACGCTGCCGAAGAGCGAGCGCTTAGCTACTATAGACAAATCATATGCGAAGGAGCATGGCGTGTAGCCGGTACCAGCAGCTCTGCAACTACTCATGCCCAAGCCGCGAAGTCGCAGCCCGCAGAGACGAAGAGAAAAAGCCAGTTTTAATAAAGAAAAAGTTATCGCCGCTCAGCATCGCAAGCAGCAATGGTAATAGCAAATGGCAAAATGCCAGCAGCAACACTAACAACAACAGCAGCACTACCACCACAGCAGCAGCAGAAGAAGCAGTCGAAGAAACAAGAGCCGCCGCAGCGCGCGTCTGTTGGCTGCTTTTTGCCGAGTTGCATCTTGAGCCGAAAGTTTAGGCTTAGGTTTAGTCGGTTTAGTCTATGCTCGGCGTGCAAACTGGCAAGGTAGCTTTCTTACGTGTATGCGCGTAGCGGTGCGCGTCATTTCGGTCGGAGCCAGAACTGCTGGAATTGTTGTAGTGTTGAGTTTTGTGGAGTTTGGTGTAGCTGTTGCGAAGCTCCGTGCATTCTGTTGAATTTTAAAACAGAGGATGTGACTTTTTTTAAATGGTTAAAAGACTGAGGTGCCCAGCAGCCAACAACAACAAGCATACCAACAACAAATTGTCGCAGCATTGCAATTCGAGTGCATACACAATTGTCTGAGTCAGCAGGTAAAGCAATTTTGCATACGATACGATATTAAATCGGTTGCGCTGGACAGAAACATCTGAAATAAAAGTGAAAAAAGATCTAACAGGCCGCTGGACTATGTTGCGGGGGTGTTGGCAGCATACACGTAGTATATAATTGAAATTGGAAAAAGGCGACTTAAACTGTTGGAAAAGAAGAGTCGTAACCTTTGAGAGCAGCGCTGCGGCCAAACCGGTACAATGGGTAATTATGGCTAGAGTGCTGCTGTTGGAGTTGTTGCTAGTGTTGGTAGTGCTGCATTGGCCAAACCTATAACAACAACAACAACAATAACCAACAATCTTCTTGAGTGAATTGAACCAGGCGCAGCGTCCAGACGAAACCAGAAACTGCTGGGGTTAAGAATCGTGCGCCGCAGAGTTAATTATTTTGTATGCGAGTGTGTGTGTGTGTTTTTATACGTAGGTATGCTTGGCTAAAGCTCTGCTTTGTGTTGTTCTTTGCAATGGCGAGAAGCAATCGCTTTAATCGTCTTAAGTGCTGCTGGCACAAGCACTACAACAACAACAACATGGCCAACTACAACATGTTGTTCATCAAATTTTGATCAGCTATCAAATGAACTCAAGCTGCGCTGCGCCATACACATTCAACGCGCAAGAATGTCTGCGCAACTAATAAAATTCAGTAAAGTCAAAAAGAACAAGAAAACCGAAAACCAAAAAAAAAAACAACAAACAAAACCAACGAAAAAGCACTTTAAAACAACAACAACATCGTCAGCACAATCTGCACAGGTTTTTGGTAGTTTGCATATTGCTGGCTGCCCCTCTACATATAAATACGACTACTGCTGGCTTGTTGTTGCTGCTGCCATTCGCTGTCTGCTGCTGCTGCTGCACGCAAAATACGTATTCAAATGTTGCTGCTTTTGACGCCCAAAAGGCCTGAGCGCGACTATCGCCGTCCATCGCGAAATGAACTCGTCTGGAGTCAATGCTGCGTTGGCTTCCGTCCGTGCACAGTGTGATTGGTTTTACAAAAAAAAATTCAGAAAACACGTAGTGTCAAAATCAAAAAAAAAAACTATAAAGGTGATACTCCAGAAAACTTGGCGAAAAAGATCTGCTTAAAACCGAAAAATATTTCACAAAAAAGCACAATAGTTTTTCAGATCATCGAAAAATATTTATTTACTAGCAATCCAAAGAAAATTACAGTTTTGTGGAATTTTGAATATGTTTTTTGTAAAAATGTTAATATCTGCATTGTGTCCGAATAATTCAAGTATTTTTTTAAAGTAGAATAAATGAAAATTAAAGAATTGTTGCAGAAAATATTTTGAAAATATGTTTCAGAAACTATATATAAATATGTTTCTAGTTTTTTTTTTCCAATTTTAGAAAATCCAAAATCACGTTCTGAGAAAATAATTTAATACTTTTTTCGACCAAACTGACATTTTTCAAGAAAAATGGAAAAGAAATCATAAATTAAAATATGTCTTAGTTTGAAATTAAAAGATTTCAGAATGAACACTAAAACTTTCAGCTGGATTTGTGGAAAACCAAGTAGCGTAATCGAAATTATTACAGATTTGAGTACGGCAACCCAAAATTTAAATCACGAAAATCGAACCACTGTGCCGTGTAGAGAGATACACGTTCAGCAGAGCAGCAGCAATAGTGCAATAGTGGCGGCAGCAACAGCAGCGGCGACTCTCAAGGCAAACGAGTCTTGAGAAAATGAGCAGCCGATCATTGCCCCTTCATTTAATGTTGTGGATCGCTCTTCGCTGCTGCAGTGTGCAGATATGGCGATGTGGCGCGCACGAAGAAAGCAAGCTGCAGCCTGTTGTTGCTGTCGCTGCTTCTCTGCCACTGCAGTTCTGTGCAATGCCGCAATGCCACAATGCCACAATGTTGAAAGCGATGAGTGCTTGGCGGCTGCCTGCTACTAAAGTCGTTAATTCGTTTCAGTTGCCTGCTGATGGCGTGAATAGGCGAATGGAAAGATAGCAGCAGCAGCAGCAGCAACAACAACAACAATCACAAAATTATAAACAAAACCAGAAACAGAAAATTATCAAAAGCTGGAAAAATGAAACGTGCAATTTGCACGCCTTTTATGCGGCCTGAACCGCGCGAGGCCGGTTTCTGTTTCAAGACTTTCGCTAAAGCCGGCCGACCCTAACCACACTCACTAACGCAAATCTGCTGGCACTAGGCAGCCTCGGTGCCTCGGTAGCCTGTAGCTCAGCAGGCAGCATGCATTATAATTTTTCTCTTTAATGCCACTAATTTGCATTAAATCCAGTTAGTCAGCATTGTGAGCGCTACGAAGGGGCGTTTAGCTGTACACATGGGCGCACGTAGAAGGGGAATAAGGGGTCCTGAAAATTTTAATTATATATTTAGAGCTTCTTATCATAAAATAACAATTCAAAGTAAAATCCTGATTTTTAAAATATTTATTTTACAATTGAAGAGGATTCTCGGCATATCATTTCACTGTCATATTTTCTGAGTTTGGCTGCTTTTGAATCACTTATTTAATTATTACTTTCGTACGTTTAATCATGCATGCAACCATAATACAAATTATGACAGTAAATAAAAATAAGTACAAAAAATTTAATCAAAATTGACATTAATTTAAGAGTTTAGGCAGTCCTCGTTCTAAAGCGCAAATCCGCGCTTATGGAAGAAGGTACGCTCGTGGCTAGGCAATACAATATAAAAATATATATTATATATATAATATTTTTGTCTTTCTTTTTCTTGTTGCTGGTTTTACGGCTTTGTCGTTATGCTTAGCGTTTGACATTGTCATTGCAAAATCAGGCTCTTTCAAGTAATTATCTCATAAATGCGATCTCACTTTTGTTTGCCTTTGTCATCCATCGGTGGCTGATCAATGCCGTTCCGTTGATGATGACGATTGAAAGTGGTGTCGATCGTGCAGTTGTCGTTTAACTGTTTTTCTATTATTATTGCTAAGGCTAACACTTATATTGGCGTTGTTGTAGTTGCTGTCAGATGCTGACCAATAAACCAGACTTGACGTAATACTCGTTGTTGTTGTAAACAAAAACAAAAACCCGCTTGTTGTCCATTGTGTCCGTAACCCACAACACATACATACATACTTATACACTTACATACGGGTAAAAGTGAAGATCACTTATAGACCGAAGCGAA
This sequence comes from Neria commutata, assembly GCA_963457695.1. Taxonomy (NCBI): domain Eukaryota; kingdom Metazoa; phylum Arthropoda; class Insecta; order Diptera; family Micropezidae; genus Neria; species Neria commutata. The sequence continues at coordinate 24,935,638 of OY735249.1, read as the reverse complement.
TCTCATTACCCTGAACAAAAATGTGGCGCTTCCATAGAAGTAAAAAATATAGGTACTTCATACGAACGGAATGGCGAATGACACTTATTCGAGCATAAGTACAATATATTGTACATATACACACATGTGCATAATTTGGGCCGATTCGGCCATGGGTATCAATCACAATAGTTTCCTATGCCAACAATTTCAAGTGTGCGGCAATTTGCAAGATAATTTTTTACCAATTTTGAGAAGAGCGTCTGGCCAACAGCTCTGACAGTTTTGCTGTAATATGTATGGCACAAACTAGCCGTTTGCAAGAAGTGGCTTGTAACTTTTAGCTGCTAATCTAATCCTTAAAAACCCATATTTGATATATGCAAAGCGATAAGAAGAATTTGATTATAGCAAGCTAGAAAGTTCTTTTGTTTGAGAATTTTTCTCTCAATCACAGTAAATAATATAAAATAGTTTCCTTGCACATAATTGAATTCCCACAACTCATTTTTTCAACAAATAAAATGGCTTCCACTTTCTGCAGGCCTGTTTTCTTTGTATAGGCCACATACTCCAACCAGGATTCCGCCAGAAGATATAAAGTTTACGTTGCATTGAAAATTAAAGTAGATTTTTGTTTTTTTCTCGACATTGCCTACAACTTATTTTTATACCCTACACCTATGGTAATAGGGTATAATAACTTTGTGCGAAAATTGTAACGCATTAAAGGAGCCGTCCTAGGTATAGACATAAGTATATAGAAATGATCAGAAACACTTTCTCTTTTGATTTCCGGTTGTCCGTCTGTCTGTCTGTCTGTCCGTCTGTCTGTCTGTCTGTCTGTCTGTCTGTCTGCGTGTTCGGAAAAAATAGAAAGGAGTTGTCCGATTTGGACCGAATTTGATACACTATCACAGTGAACCTCGGGTTAGGTAAAATGTTAAAATTAGTCAAATCGGTCGAAGGACACGCCCACAAAGGGCCTGTAAGTCCCACTACCTCGATTTTTTCGATTAAATTGCTATAATTTGTCTAATTATTCATTCAAAAGAATAATACTTGGTATTTAAGGTGAGGTGTGGACCCTCTGCAAAATACCAAAAAATGGGCGTGGTCCGCCCACTATATAGGCGGCAACAATTTTCTGGTAAAATGGCTCTCAATTGACTACTTATGCATTTAAACGAAGTTTAGAAGTTTCCAAGTTTAGATATAGGTCCCACACTTTCTATAAGAAAATGGGCGTGGTCCGCCCACTATATAGGCGGTAAGCTTAAAATCCTCATAACTTCTGTAATATACACACCAGAACATCCATATTTGGTATCTTTTCTATAATAGCATATGTGTGGCGAAAACGAGGCAACACAATCCAACGCAGAATTGGAAGCGCATGAATTGCCAACAAAAGTGAATTGCATTGCGTTACTTAGAAGTAACGCCTTGTGGTTTCTGCTGTGCTCTAGATATCTTCCCTTGCATACGATGTGATTGGGCGCAGTCGCAGCTGCGGAGGCAGCTACTAGTGCAGCTGTTGTTGCTTCGCCCGCGCCAACCCGCTTGCGAAGTGGCAATAGTGATGCAACAAAAAGTTTTCCAAGTTTCAGTATATTTTTTCCGCCACCTTGAAATATACGAAACTACCTTCATTTTGCAGGCTTACGTGCAGGCAGTGAATAGTGGCTTGGATAATCTAGAGGAAGCATTGCTTTCGCCGGACAACCAACAGCAGTTGGTGCCACTGGGTCCCAGGGTAGTTGCCAACACCACCAAGTCCCGAAAAACTATCGACTCCGAGGATACACAGAAACGTTGCCTAGCGCAAGCGGACGGCACCATAGTCACGGAAAGCAAGAAGACCACCGAGCACGAAGTCATTGTGGAAGACGAACTGCCCGACAAGGACGATAACTCCACGGGCAGCAGAGAGAAAATCACAACAGTTGTATGTATCCGTATTATATCTATCAGGGCTTTCAAGTCCAGAATTTCGTGATTCTGATATTATTTACAATTCAGATTCAACTATTGTTCCATTCGAAGTTCTGGAATTGAAAGTCGTTAGTTGTACCACAGCTGCAAGAAGCGTCAAGTTAAATAAGTTGAAATACTCGAAATTGTCCCTTGCAGGAAACTACACAGCGCCACTACAAACAGCGGGATGAGCAGAACGTGGACATTGTGGCGAATGGTAAAGTGGTAGGCACCGAGATGAGATACGCCGCAGAAACCATGCAAATCGAAAAGGACGGCACACTGGAACGTCCTGGTGATTGGGACAGTTTGTCAGATCGTATGCGCAAATTGCGTAGACCACATCAGAAAACCCTACTACAACAACAAAAAGGTAATGTGCTTCTCGATCTTTTGATGCTCCATTGGTGCTTTACGGTCGCCGTTCTTTTAAGAAGCCGCTCTGCTGGCAGATCGCAAAGATGCCTTGACCAAGCGTCCATTAGACTTTGACCGCGAGGAGGAGACCCGCAAGGGTGAAACTATGAAATGGCTGGAATCGCACTTCGGCAGTGAGTCCACAGCCTCGAATGATTCACGTGACGACGACGCGGAGGTGGAGCCTACAAAGAAAACTTACTTCAATGTGACTATAAAATCGAACCAGGCCACAACTAACGCCCACAAAGCAGCCGCCATCAACACATTCGATAGAAAATACATGAAGGAGCAGGAGACGCACGCGAATGCAGCAAAATCCAAATACTTTCAGGGCATTTCCAATTGGGCGGACAGAAAAGAAATGCCCACTAATCATTTTGCTTCCAAAGCGTTCCGCGACGACTTGCAGGAAACCGTTGAGCGTAATAGACTGAAGAAAGGGGGTGTTCTCAGTTCGCGTGATAAGCTGAACGACGGTAGACATTTGGTGGAGCCCAGTGACACCTACGTCAGCCGAGAAGATATTATACACCAGAAACGTCAGAGCCTGTCCTCGCAATTTCTGGCCAGAACGAGAGTAAATTCCAGGGATAAGCTCAATGAATTGGATACAAAACCGGCAGCGAAAGAAGTTGGCCGCAATATATCTGGTTCGCACACAGATCTTCGCGATCTTCGCTATGGCGTAGCACAAACTGAGGAGAGTCAGCGAACATACATAGGCAAGATCAGATCGCCTAACGGCTTCAACGCTATTCCTGCGAGAAGAACGGACTATGCAGATGGTAGAGCGAAGAGTTACGAGCGCGAATTGAATGATGCAGCTCCGTACGATCTGAGTGCAATGAGCAGCAGCACACTGGGCCGGCCGACAGTGCCGCAGCGCAGGCGCGCCATTGAGAAGAAGCTGCGGCAGCAAATCAGCATATCTCCGCCTCTAAAAGTGCCATTGAATCAGCACGGGGACGTGGTGGAACCACCGCCAGACTACTCGCCGCCGCCACGCAGTCGTTCCTCGTCACCTCATGTCGACTACCCAACACGAGTCCGTACGAAAGTTGCCGCCGACGCATCCGCATATGTGCCACAAGCTGCCAATATCAGCACGCTGACGCGAAAGCAACATCAGCGCACTCGCTTCGCGCCCACAATACCGTCACCCTCTTACCAGCCCACCGCCCAGAACCAGCTACGACCCGTGATGGCCACGGCGACGCAAACAACCCAGACCACACCATCGACCATCTCAACGTCAACAGCTACGTCACATAAGTCCAGCAAAGTGGGCCAGGCCATACGAAACTCGTTGGGAAAACTGGTCAACAAGATACGCTCCGCCAGTGCTGAACGCAAGCTGCGCATGAAGTCGCGCAGCAAGTCGCGTGAGCAGTCGCCCTCCTCCCAGGCCGTGGACAAGTATGGCAACACCATCGGTTCCACCACATACCAGCAATACAACATTGGAGGCCAGCCGGTCAGTAACGAGTCCGAACACGACAGCATGCACGAACCCATGAATTCCGGCGGCAAAATACAGCCCCATTTGTACACCAACACGGCGACTTTGGATCGTGGTAATCATGCTTTCAAGCATGCGAACTCCGCTGATCCGTATGAAAATGAGAGAGTGGATATGGATCAGATTACCAGCCCTAGACAACGTTACTACTTGGGGGAAGATCCGTACTCGAGTACGCTATATGGCAAGGAAAACATGTATGATCCGGGTTCGTTGTCTGAGCGGCATAGAAACGCCAGAGACATGGTGGACTCAAGTTACGCGCAACGGAATAATCGCTTGGCGAGTGCGCAGCGGGAGGGAGCTGAACACTACAACCAGAGGTTAGTGGTGCATCAAATAGCGACGTCTGTGTTCAAGTTTAGCCTAAGTCGAATGACAAAATGAACAACACTATTATTATATATCTGAGGCACAAAGGCATAGCCTGATAGCGGGTCGACCGCGCGTTCCATATGTTGTATATTCTTCACTTCCACAGTTCCTTTTCCTCTCATTTCATTAGATATTCGTTTTCTTTTAGGAATTTGCCCTCGAGTACACTGGGAAGGTATCAGAAGAGTAACAAACGTCTTGCCGGCTCGACTCCGAATTTAAGTCAAGACTACCGAACGGTACAGACGCTGCCACGCAAGATGCATGATAAGCAGCAGCCAACACCGCAGCAGTCACAGTACCAGAAGACACCAACTCGCTACAATGCCGCTGCGCACAGCACGCTGGGACAGCCGGAGCGCAGAACTCAATATCAGCCGATTGCTCAGAATGCTGGGCCCGCCAAACCGGCACGGACCTACGCGAAGGCGCTCAACCGCAGTAAAAGCTTCAACGTGTACGCCATAAATGGCAGCAGCGATCCTAGTCCCGTCTACATCGAGAAGTTGACAAAGAGTAGTTACGACAACGGCAACGGACACAGCAATAACAACAACAATAATAGCAGTAACTTACATGCCAGCCAAGCCTACAAATCCAATCCTCATCTTTACTCCGCACCCAGGGAGAGTGCGCTACTGCACAGTGGACTGAAGAGTCCGTCCATAGTGAATCTAATTAGCCGCAGTCAGAAGGACTTGTCCAAAATTGGCACCAACGAGTACGAACGCGACACCTACGTTGGCCGCGACCTCAGTGGCGGCGGACTTGATAGACACTTGAAGCGGGAGGAAAAGAAGCAGGTTTTTCTGAAGGGCCTGCACCAGCAAGCGCCTGACTTGTACAAAACCCTGCATGGCGACGAGGAGGAAAATACGATGTCCAAGCACCAGCTGCAGGCAAAGCATTCGCTGGACTCGCGCTCGCCAATCGAAATCAACAAGGACACGGCCAGCATCATTAGGCGCGGCAGCTCCAGCAATGACGAGTACGTGTCGGCCTACAACTACGCCACCAAGTCCAGTGAGTTGGCGCAGAACAAACGCATACTCATGTACAAGGATGAACAGCAGCGGAGAAGGGGATCGGGGTCCACGATAATAGAAGTGCGTAACATCGATAGCCGCAAGTGAGACGAAATGGACAGGACAACAGAAAGCAGAAAGAAGCACTGGCAATATCAGCCAAGGGCTTTAGTTTCATTTGACCAGCAGCAAATAAAAATCAAAAGCCATTTAGCATTTAAAAACTGTCGAATCTGAAAACACTGCCTATTACCGCCACTCTTTATCTCTATCTCTGTCATCAGCAACTTCCTGACTTGCTTTGTCTTTAATGAAAGCGCTCAGCTCTATCGAATATCTCAGAGTAACAAACGAATTAATTCAAAGTTTGGTAATAGCTTTAGTTTAAGCATGAAGCGCGGGCAGGTGCGCAAGACAGAGTTCGAGGGCAACCGCTAGAGTACCCTTGGGTCGAGTCCTGCACACAGTGCCCGGGGAAGCTTATCATAGTTGAAAGCTTAACGTATTTCTTATTATAAAAAATTATGTGCAACTAAATATATTTCTAAAAGCATAAACTATTGTCAAAATTAACAATAATATATTAATTTATAATAAATTTGTAATGTATAGTAGTTTAAAAACTAGAGCTAATGACTTAACAAAAATAACAACAGTTAGTTAATCAGCACGTGGTAAAAATAAACATGTTTACTAACGTACTAAACCCCATACTAGAATATACTATTGTAATTTTACAACATTCTAATAAATTGAAGTGCCAAACGGATGTTTAATTTTTGAGGTTGCTTTCTGATGTAAATTTGAATTACGAAGCGTAACCTGCCGCGGAATAAATTTTTGCAATTTTCATTGCACTATGTGAAATTTCATGTGATGAAAAATCGCATCTTCCGTAGAATAATATCTTACTCACGGAGGTGCAGGGTTAGAAATTGGATTAAACCACAATTAAGGGCGATTGAGATTGAGATAGTGTAACGTATTCCGCACAAACCATTTTGCACCTTATTAAAGTTGAAAGTTTGATACCAAACATAACAGTGTCTACTAAATAAGCCGGTAGTGCTAATAAACGTTATGGCGATGGTAGAAAAAAGAAATTATATGATTTTGTCTCGCGGGGTTATTTCAAACAGGAAGTTTACAGAAGAAAATCAACAAATTTAATGATTTAAAGCAATCCATTCGAAAGATAATTGAGGCTATTCCAGCTGCAACCCTCCAGACAGGAATGAACAACTCAAGTCAATTAAGTTTTAGAAACAAATAACCAATCAACCTAATAAAAATGTAATAGTTTTCAACTGAAAAGAGAAAAAATTAATTACAAGAATTTAGTATAAAGTTATTTAAATTTCTTAATGCAGCAATATTCATCAGCTTACTGGTTGCTTACTGAAAAACCAAAAAAATTGTTTAATTTTGAAATGAGAATGAGCCCAGAAATAAAGGTAGTTTCGCTCGAAGAAAATTATTTATTTATTAAATAAATAATATCCTTATATAACAATAATAGCCCTATAGGAATGCCACCAAAATGGAAATATTCGGCTAAAAGCTTCAGCTTTCGCTTGAGGCGGAAACTAGGAACTAGGCGCCGCCGACATGTTGGAATTTAATTCTACGAATTAGTTGCAGCTCTGATGTTGTGTACTCTTTTTTGAAAACAATATTCCGGTTATTTTTGGTTGGCAATGCCATTGTACAGTACAGTGGCTTATTGGAAATTGCGAAATTATATTTGTTTATGTGCACGCGGACGGAAAATTTTAGAATTGTGTGAAAAGTAATTAAAACGCGCATTTAAATATAAATTAGAACTTGCAGAACAGCAAAAAGATGACGGTAACAGAAACCGAAGTAAAATGCAAAGCTAACCAGAAGAATGGAAAGGAAACACAGCAGAGCGGCGAGTCCAAAAAACAGAAAGATGGGACAGAAGATACACAAACACAAGAAAACTCGGCGTCGAGTAAGAATGCAGCGACTTCTGTACCTACATCCGCTACTACAGCCACAACGAATACGAATCAGAATGACATGGAAATAAACACCGGTGATGTTTACCTGATACGGCGTGCTGATGGTAATGTTCACCCAGCTCAAATCATACAGTCTCGAACAGGAGAGGACGGAGGGAATACGCCTGCTGAATACTATGTGCACTATGTTGGCCTAAACCGGCGTTTGGATGAGTGGGTATCGCGTGATCGTATTACGGACGCTACTGACGCGGATAGTGCCACTGGCTCGGATACCGGTGATCCACAGAGTGCCAAGGCCCTGAAGCAGCTAAGTAAGGAACAGATTGCTTCTCTAGAGAACCCATCGCCAGTGGAGAACAGCGATCGCAAGCTTACACGCAACCAGAAACGACGACATGATGAAATCAATCATGTGCAGAAGACGTACGCCGAAATGGATCCCACAACGGCCGCGCTTGAAAAAGAGCATGAAGCCATTACTAAGGTGAAATATATAGACAAATTGCGCATAGGACGCTTTGAGATAGACACCTGGTACTTCAGTCCTTACCCGGATGAATATGGCAAAGTGGGCACACTGTATGTCTGTGAGTACTGCTTGAAGTACATGCGTTTCCAGAAGACGTATCGCTATCACGCCTCAGAGTGTGCTCAACGACAGCCACCTAGCAATGAAATATACCGGAAAGGCACCGTATCCATTTTTGAGATCGATGGTAAAGAACATAAGCTTTACTGTCAAATGCTCTGTTTAATGGCGAAGCTGTTCCTCGACCACAAAACTCTGTACTACGATGTGGAACCGTTCTTCTTCTACGTGCTGTGTGAAATCGATAAACGCGGCGCACACATCGTCGGCTATTTTTCCAAAGAGAAGGAGTCACCAGAGAGCAATAACGTTGCCTGCATTCTTATCCTGCCACCTTACCAGCGCAAGGGATATGGCAAGTTGTTAATAGCTTTTAGTTACGAGCTCTCGCGGCGGGAGGGCATTGTTGGCAGTCCCGAAAAACCGCTGTCCGATTTGGGTCGCCTAAGTTATCGGAGCTATTGGGCTTACACATTGCTCGAGCTAATGAAGGAGTGTCGCACCACAACACAGAGTATTAAAGAGTTGAGCGAGCTTAGTGGCATCACACAAGACGACATCATCTATACGCTACAGTCTATGAAAATGGTGAAGTACTGGAAGGGACAGCACGTAATCTGCGTTACGCCAAAAACAGTTATGGAGCACTTGCAGTTACCACAATTCAAGAAACCCAAACTAACCGTTGATCCTGCCTATTTGCGTTGGGTACCGCCGAAACGAAATCCCGGCGGGAATGCCAAGTTTAAAAAACTAATTTAAATATGAAAATTATTCATGACAATATTCACTTGTGACTAAAGTCCTCAATAAATAATTGATCATTTTATTATACACATTAATTGATCATTTCATTATACATACATATTTTCTTTAAATAAATGAGTGGCTTAGTAGCGAGGTCGCTGATGCGAGAGATCTCGTTCAATCCCAAGCAGACATCATAAATAAAAATAATTTCACCCTCAAAGCGTCTTATTCAGGCAGGTTCCAGATTTCACTTCCGAGTGAAATTGCAGCGAATCCGAATCGAATTCACTTTTTGGTGTTCTGCATTTCACTTTACACGCTCAAATTTACTCGTTTTTGAAAATGAATTCCGACCGATTTTGTCGGTTTAAGGGGAAAGCATAAGAACTCCGCGCAGGATGCGATACTTCTTAAATTATGGAGGAGCACCACGACATTCAATTCAACTCTATTTATTTATTATAAGGTGTTACTTAAGACATTCGCCTTTTACATGCTGCAATGGCGGCAAACCCTTATCTTTATTACCTTATTAACTTATTAACACTACTGAACAACTGAACATCCTTAGTGCGCAGGGTTGCACTTCGATAATTAATTTTGGTGTACATCGATATCTTCTTTTTGACATGCTGTTTGTTGTGAGGGATGAGGGACGTAAATGTTAATTTGTAGCATAGAACAGATTTCTGCAATAATTAAATATGGGTCTCCTCTCAGATCCTTCGCTTACACCTCGCAACAAGTTCGGGCGCAGCCTTGGTAAGCACAGCGGTACGATTTGCTTCCTTTTCTATGTTGCCGGCTTGGTGTACTTTGGAAGTTTGGGTCACTCTGAACTGAACCATGGCACATACCTTTCGGAAAACGCCTTGTCGCCGGGTAAGTAGGATTTGATGCGGTGTTTTCAATTGAACTTTGTGCTTAATTTTGCACATGTTCGTCAGGACTTGTGTATCCGGAGATGAAGCAGGATTCCAGTCGTTTAGCACAGACTTTGCTGGAAGAATTGCGTCGCGAACACATCGATCACAAGTCGACCACTCCACATGCTTGGATAGCGGCAAAAATGCGGCAAATCGGTTTGGAGACGCACGTGCACAATTTCACATTGCGCTACCCTTTTGCTGGCGGCAAGGAGTATCACGGCAAGAACATCTATGGCATTTTGCGTGCGCCGCGAATTGGTTCCACGGAGGGCATTGTTTTCTCCGCGCCTTACCGTCCAGTCACGTCGGTGCATACTGACATCTCAGCCAGCGTACCGCTGTTGTTGGCGTTTGCCGATTTTGCACGCAGTGAGTTGACACGATCGATAAGTGGATATCGCAATCCCACTAAAACATGATATTTTTATGTGAACAGAAAAAAATTACTGGGCTAAAGATTTGGTGTTCTTGGTAACCGAGCAGGAGCAGCTAGGCATGCATGCTTGGTTGGAGGCTTATTACGAGGGTGGCATTCACGACACATCCATACTGAAATGTGGCAACTTACCGGCACGTGCGGGCGCACTGCAGGCGGCCCTGAATTTGGAAATTCAAGATTTTGACGTTGGTACGTCTTTGGTTCTAGTTGAAGTGTGCGTTTTTAATATATGTAGTTCCATTTGCAGATTATATTGACGTGAAAATTGAAGGTCTCAATGGGCAACTGCCCAATTTGGACATGTTCAATTTGGTGCAGCGCATCACCTCACGCGAAGCTATTTCCTCTGGTTACAAGCAGACATCGTCAAAAAAACGCCGACGCTCCTCTCATGCCGACATTAAGGAGAATCTGAAGCACATAACAGAGATGTTATTGAGCCAGGCCACGGGTGTACCCACTGGTAATCACGGCTTGTACCACCGTTATCGCATTGAATCGCTTACGCTTGAGGCAGTGAAACGAGCCGGAAATGATCAGAATAGCAAATATATCACCGCACTGCCACTACTGAAGACGGTGGAAGGCATTTCTCGAAGCCTGAACAACCTTTTGGAACGCTTTCACCAGAGTTATTTCTTTTACATACTCGTGCAGAACGATCGTTTTGTGTCCATAGGCGACTACATGCCCTGCCTCATATTATTGGCCGGCCCTATGTTCATTAAAGCGTTCCTGCTTTGGTTGACTATATCCGGCGGCAGCGATGGGAATGGCGATGAAAAGGCAGAAGAAGAAGAGGAAGAACAAGAAGCGACAGAAGTAAATATAGAGCAAAGTGAAGCTCTACCATACAGTGCAGTGCTGATGTACATTGGCGCAGTAGTCGCCTTGGGCGTCTTATGTCGTCTGCTACCACTGAACGTACATGTGCGCGACTACTTTTCGACTTTCGGTAGCAGCATTGCTATCACTGTTAGTGTACTATTACTGGGCATCGCTTTGCTGGGTGTAATTCTGCCGTTTGTGCTGCATCTGCCGCCGGGTGGACCAGAGCTGTTGCACATTGGTACACTCATCTTCCTCGGCGTCGCCTTGATAGTAGTGGCTCTACTGAACTTTGCTTTGGGTTTCCTATTAGCCATCGTTACGACACCATTAGCCATATTGCTGACCACTGATACAACTAAAACATTCCGTCGGCAGCTTTCCTTGTTTTACGCTGTGCTGCTGAACCCACTAGTCGCTGTCTACCTGTTGGTGCTGGTGCAGACTCTCGTGCAATTTCCGGAAGTCGGACTGAAGGAATTAGCTGTTCGGGCGCTTCATGCCACTACCAATGCGATTACCTTCACTCTCATGGACTGCATTGTATGCGAAAAGAATATTTCTATAAATTCGTCTTTAAAATTAATTTTATTGTTCTAGATTTACGGCAATTGGCTGTACACGGTGATCACAGCAGTATTCTTCCCACTTTGGACGCTTTGTTGGAGCGTGGCACTGACCTCGAGCGGTGACGCACAAACTGCCAAGCAGAACCCCAAAGAGGACTAATTAGGCACTTAACTTGCATATAATGAACTGCATCTAGCTCTTAATTCAATAAACTCTTTTTTTAAGTCAATAAATAAAATTCTTTCTTTTTAGCGAACTAGCAGTAAGTCTATTATTGTCAACGCAACGAGGTCGGTTATGGAGTAGTACCTTTATTGTATACATATTACAATTACAAAATGTACATAAATTACTTTTAATTCTCATAATCATACATGCAATGCTCAGCATGAAAATAAACCATAACATTCCAAAATAAATTCTGCATATATAAAAATGGGTGCTTCATGTTTGTTTGTTTTGCAATGTTTTACAGGGCGAGTGTTTACATTGAAAATAGAAATATTTAGGGTAAATAAAAATAAGGTTAGCAGTGCAATTTTAAGTAAAAAATGAGTTGAACATAATTCTTTGGGCTTACAACTAAGCGACTAAGCATATCTGCTTAGGATGTTTCCTAAAATTAGAAAAGTGCGATGTAAAAAAAATAGTATTTGTAAATTAGTATTAGCCAATGATGGAGTAAGTATAAATGTATAATCGTTGAGTTAACCCTTTACAGTTGGCAACTCCTTTAGGTACTTGGCTGGCTGTCTGCTCGACTGACTGGCTCTCTGCGGTGAGGACATTGCCCACACAGCACTCACAAAGCGGGATGCAGTACCTACTTCTGCTTTTCAAAGTTCAGCGAACGCGGCATCAGCGAGAGATTCTTGAGGCATGCATGCGCCTGCTGCACCATATACTGCTGGTCGATGGTCTGGCCACAGGCAACCTTTTCCCACTTCGGATCTAAGTACTGTTGACCAATACGCTGACGAGATGGAAACGATTGCAACGCCTGCTGCATGTTCTCTTTCTTTGACTCTTCGTTGGCGTCGAGCAGCAAATCAGTTTCGCTGCACAACGTATCCTTAATGATGCTCGTCGGTGAGAATGCAATGGACTCGCTCGAGGTTAGGAATTTACTCGGCGTTTCGGTCTCGAAAGGAATTGCTTTCTTTTCCGCTTTGATTTCGGCAGTTGGCATGACATTTTCACCCCAACTAGTTATAAGTGACTTCCTTGCCTTTTTGGGTGGTGGTAGCTGAGTTGTGATACCAACACCTCCAATTTCGGCACTACCGGCTGAGATGTTTTCCTTCTTGATGGCGGCCTGGTTGGAATTGTTTGTGTCGTTTAGCTGTTCCTCGTGAATGATTTCGGCCAAGTCCTCCACCAGGCTTGATGGACTGGGTGGAATGTAGCGTTCGCCACGTCGCTTCTTGCCCAACGCAGCAAGCGCATCCTTGAAAGGAGTGGGTGTTCGGGGCCCAATTAAACCTAAAAGAGAATAGTTTTTATTTCTTATGCAGTAATTTGGATATGCATTCCCTTGGGCTTACTTTTGTGTGGCGTCTCAATGGACGAACTCTCCAGCTCCTTTTTGATTTCCATTCCGACACGGTTGTACGTTTTGTGTACGGGTGTACTCGCTCGTAGATTCATGTCCTCGAACGTAGTCAAGCAGGGTGAATTCAGAAATTGGCTGGGCGAAAACGGCAGTGGTTTAATTGGCGTCATCACCGGTGAATCGGGCAATTTCACTTCCGCCTTGCAAATCAAATTTGTATCAGAGGTTACCATATTTTCCTGCTGTTGCTGTAGCAGCTGCGCCTCATACTGTTGCCGTGCGCGCTTTAGAATGTTGGGTGGCGGCCGATTTAGTTGTGTAGCATGCTTTGCTTTTGCTGTTCCGGAAGTAGTCGCCTTTTCAGGGATAGCGGTGTTTGCATTTTGTGATCGCTGCAGTATTTGAGCTGACAATGAGAGGCCGTCATTCGTAGGCCCATCATTTGCACCTGCCGCTTTGATAAGCGTTTTCAGGTTGTATCGTGAGTTTTTGAGGTCCAGACGCGCATTTGCCGAACGGTGACGATCCGTGTCGTACTTGCGGCGCATTGTGGAATTCCAATGGTTCTTAATGGCGTTGTCCGTACGTCCGGGCATCAGCTTAGCTATTTTTGCCCACTGGTTACCCCATTGCCGGTGCGCCTGGAAAATAATGCGGTCCTCATCCTCTGTCCATGCCGTTTTTTTAATGTTCGGGTTCAAATGATTGTGCCAGCGCTCTCTACACTGCTTTCCAATACGACCATTCAGGTATCGCGCAATTAGAGTCCATTTCTTCGGTCCAAAGCGCCGTACCAGCTCTACCACCTTATCGTCCTCTTCACGCGTCCAGGGACCCTTGATGAGTTCCGGAGTCAGCACTTTAATCCAGCGCTGCCGAACTTGTTGCTCCGTTCGATCTTTGAACTTCGGCGCAATTAGTTCCCACTGATCACCGTATTGCCCCACTAAACGTTTTAGTAAATTGTCCTCTAATTTTGACCAGCGCTTGCCATAGCCGCCACCATTGCCGTTAGCATTACGGGAGCTTATACTGCTAGCGTCATCGTCCCCGCCTCCCCCATTATCAGAATATTCAGATTCCCCAGAGTCACCACCACTGCCGCTTTCCAGGCGCTCCGCAAGAACTAGAGTGTCGCCAGTATCCGTCTCGGGCTCCATTTTTTCGTATAAGATTTCAAATTAGCTTCCTTCACTTGTCTTCGCCACGCTTCCAACGCAAGCAATTATGGTAAACTTGTACACCTTGTTTCCGTGTATGGAGATACTGGTGCACTTTTCCTTGACAATACAGGCAATTACCGTAGTACTGCTGATGTTCTTGTTCGCCGTAATGTTCGTAGATTTCGAGCAGCGATGTAGCTCGGAATGTATAGTTACAACTCACACAAGTTATGAACTCAACGGGCTGCAAGTCGTCGCGAAGTCGGCAATGCGTAGCATCACTCTCAGTGCGGCCGCCGTCCTGAATCACAATTGTTTGCCGTCCTTGGGCTGTGCTATTGTTGCTTTTGATTAAAATCCCATTTTCTGCCATTAATTTCGTACCATTTGTGCCTTTTTGTGCAGTTGAAAATCGTTTTTTTTTTTTGGTTTTCAAATTTAGCGAATGCTGGCCTTCCCAATACGTGCCGTCTGGTTGAAATTGACAACGGCGGCTAGGGGAGTGACCAATTTCCGAGACTGCTTGGCAATTTTAAGACCGCTTTTTTCGGGTTTTCTTTTCATGTAAACGTTGGATTTTAAGCACTAGCACAGGCCCACTTTGTCCAGTATATTCTCCTAATAGATTTATTCCGTAATTTCACTGGTCAATTGGATTATTTGCAATTAAACAAGGCATTAACAATTTTCGTTACCTTTGGCCATTTTGAAATGCTACTTGATACAGGGTTGTCAATTGTCAGTGCTGCCAACTCAAAAGTCGTCTGGAGAAAAGCTTTCGAAGTTATTTATATGATTGCATATATGGAATGAAGAAAAACTTTGCAATATCTTCTACTTTTACCCAAAGAACTTGAATAATTGAATAATTCAAGTTCTTTGTTTTACCTTTAATAGTTTCATGTGATTGATAAAACGTATCGCTGCAGTACATTCCATTGCTGTGACGTTTAACCAAAGTAAAATTATACGTAGAGATGCCGGGTTAATGTTCGATTTTTTGACAAACGCATACTATGCCAATCCGCTGTGAATAAACGAGATTCATTTGGCGCCGAAATTGACGTTTGCTTGTACTTTGGAAACTTATCCATCTGAATTTGAGAACAACAGTCGTATTTCCATGCACGCCGCGCGTCGTTTCTGTAATTTGAAATAGATTTGTGTTTGTTTTGTATTATCTCATAATAATCGAGCTTTCTATTTTAACGTGTGAAAATGTCCAATGTCTCCGCGAAAAAGGTCTTCATCCAGATCGAGTCTGCGGCTGAACAGCAGGTAAGCGCGTCGCTGGAGTCTCTCGTCTGTCTATTAAGAACACACACATTTGTGGACCAGGTGCTTGTTTTGCTATTCTCATTAATCCTTCAGAAATCAGCTCACATCACCATATCTTAGTCGGCGACCTTAGTCTAGAAACAGTCGAAACAGAAACACCACACGAGGCATTTCCTCTATTTGACTTACATCATCCATTGACATCTGAAGATAAGCACAAGCTGAAGGAGGACGTGCCAAGTTCATTGAGGGTAACTTTAAGTTTGCACATGCTAATTGCTTAATTTTATTTTTTACAAGTGTGCCACTTGTCGTGTGTGCCTGTAAGCTAGTAAACCAATTAAAGGCAAAGCAAAGTAAAAAATAAAAAATCTTGTAAAAAAAAGTTAAAAAAGAAAAATTTTAAAACCGGGGGGACTGGGATTCGAACCCATGTACTTTCGGTTTCTGCGCCAGCGCCGCGCTATCACTGCTCTTGCTTCCCTATTTTCTAAACTCTTATAAGACGCCGCACACTGGCTCGTTTGGCCGAATCACGTGGCAGAAATAAGTCAAATCAATTTTTTTGTTGAAAGATTTAGCAAAACTATTATATGTATTGGATAGGGAATTGATTGTACATACTTTAAGAAAGTGAAAATTTCAACTTATTTGCATAAGTAGTTTGGTCTATATTCATCAATTTCAACAAAACCAAAATAAAAAAATAAAAAAATTTGTTGTTGTTTTTTTATTAACCCTAGAGAGATAACCTACGTCTGAGAGACGTATGCCTTTTTAATTTTTCGCTCTCCCTCTCTCGAATGTTTTTGCAACACGTTGCTGTTTTTGTTTTTCCCAGTCGTCTACAGTAGCTTGCCGGTGGTGGTTATTTTGTCGTGGTAAGTTCGATACTCTTTGAGTTTTGGCGATCGCATACGTCTCGGAGACGTATGGTTAGCTTTTGTGTGACTTTTACACTCAATTCGAATAAATTTTTTTTGATCGTGATTTCGTTTTTTCATTAGTTAAACCAAGAACAATGGCCCGAAATGGATGCTTAAATGACACAGAAATAAGTGCGTATTTGCAAGGTTTATCGGACGAATTAATGAAAAATTCACGATCGCGAGAGGTTGGAACTGCCAGATTTTGTTATGATGGACCTTTAACGCTTTTGTCCTATAAACCAAAGCCTTCTAAAATTGTGTTCATGCTCTCATCCTGCAATGAAAAAGGCACTATCGATGAAAGAAGTGGTAAGCCAGATATGATTTTGTATTATAACCAAACAAAAGGAGGAGTCGACACGCTCGACCAAATGTGTTCAATAATGTCGTGCTCAAGGAAAACTAACCGTTGGCCTATGGCAATATTTTACGGACTGCTCAACATAGCTTTTGTAAATTCATACGTTATTTATTGCCACAACCTACAGTCTCGAAACCAAAAACCGTCTAGTCGAAGAAATTATATGAAAGCTTTATCCACTTCGTTGACATCGCCATGGATGAAAAAGCGCTTGGAGGCTCCTAGTTTGAGTAACGCTTTGAAGCGAAATATAAAAAATGCATTGCCTCAACAGGTTGAAAGAGACAATAATGGAAACAGAGAAGAACCTGAACCAAAGAAAAAAAGATACTGTTCCTATTGCCCCTCAAAAATAAGGCGTATGTCTAAAATGGTGTGTGTAAAATGTACTAAGACTATATGCGGGGAACATAAAAATGAAGTGTGCAAAACTTGTACCTGATTTGACCACACTTAATATTTTTTTTTATTTATCATAAATGTTATATCTAAATAAGCTTAAAAAGCGAAAAAAATGTGTTCATTTTAGTTTTTAAGAAAACGGCAGTTCCTTTTACAAAATACTTGGATTTTTTTTTTTTATTTTATAAGAATACTGAAAATGTGATTTTTTGTTACATATTAAAAAAAAGTTTCTCCAAAAATGCATTTAAATAATAAGGAAATATATGAAGAATCCATGTAAGTACAAAAAGGTAAAAAATATTTCCAAAAATATTGTCACCATAAAGAAAAACTATGATACGTCCCACAGACGTATGGTTATCTTCTCCGTAACTTCCAATAGGGTTATCTCTCTAGGGTTAATGGCCCTTTTTCAGAACATTATTTTAACCATAGATTTTAAACTTTGCGTTGAGTTTTAAAAAATCTTGATTTGTCTTGGCGTCTGCTTACCAGGAGACTAATGTCTGATTATTTCTAAAAATATATCCAAAAAATTGGCTGCAATTATTTGCAATTCTTTGTGCTAGACCGATTTTTATCGAGATGTCGACAGATCAGCCATGTCCGTCCGACTGCCATTTAAAACTATTGAACCTTAAATTATGAGCTAGAAAGTTGAAATTTTTTATACGACTTCCACTCATGTCGTTATAGTTCATAATTACAGGTAACCCTCCTACAACGCGGATTCCTATAACGCGTTTTCGCTACAACGCGGTTCCCAAAATGCGGCAATTTTCCTACAACGCGCCTCCCACAACGCGATTTTTAAAAAAATGTTCTATGTAACGGAATTTTTTTTAAGTATTTACTATTTTAATTTAAAAAATGTTTTCTTCCCTAAATACAATTCTTTGTAGTATGTACATACATACTTTGATACCTATTCTTTTTCGTAACACTGCCCTCCTACATTTGAGTATGTGTTTACAAATTTATAATCAAATACGTATGTATTCTCTTGTTTCACATCTTAAAAGCTGTCAAATTAACAACGAATTAAAATTAAATCCAATTGAACTTTTCACTAAAAAGTATCGAGAAAGTTATAAATATGACTGGAAGAATACATTTTAAAGAACGATCCTCTAAGGGATAGAGCAGAAATTTTTAAACGAAATCTTCAAAATAACTTATCTCCCTATCAAGAAATTTATATAGATATACGAAATAAGAGCAAACAAACTTCATTAAAAGATTTTTTCAAACCAATAGTCGTCGAAAGGATGCCTGAATCTGATAGCGGATCAAGCTCAGATTTTGAACTAGTACGAACAATACGTTCGAGAGAAATCATACTAAGTGATGAGGAGGAGTAGAAAGCTATGCTTCTATTTTGGTTTTAATTTATTAAATCGTTCAACTTGAATATGTTACGTTGAATTGAAATTTTATAATGGTTTTGTTGTGTTTTTGTTTAAATAAATGAAGTGTTATCAAATTACATAATATGTTGTTGACTCAATAAATAAATATACAAAAATATATTAAGTATGTACATACATATGTATATACTATACAAAATCCAATTTTTCAGTTTGGAACCAAAATCTGATTTTTGTATGGTGTTCATATCTCCTACAACGCGATTTCTTACAACGCGGCATTTTTTAGGAACCTATCTCCCGCGTTGTAGGAGGGTTACCTGTACAACTTTTTGGAACCAGCCTCCTGCCACGCCCACTTTTTTTAAAAGTACAACGATCTTATTCAAATATGCAGGTAATTCAATTAACTAAAATGCTTTCATGTTAACCTTTTGACCGAATCCACATTATTGTTTTTCTTTAAAAAAGATGATTTTGCGGTTTGTTTGATTCTTCGAACTATTTTTAAGGTACCATATAAATTGCCTACCTTTTCTCTAATTTTGTAATTTTTCCTTGGAAAACCACCGCATATAACAAAGGACATCTGCCTTTTTTACATAAATCGAAGGTGGAGATGACCTGGAGCAGACTTTATTCTTTCTTACCTGTAGGTCAAAATGAAACAATAGACCTGCGTTATTTTAAAAAATGTTCAACTCTTTTTTTGGATGCTCTAGTTTTACCTGTTAGTACAGGTTTTAAAAGAATTTATTGTAAATAACAAAACACCAATAAGGTATCTTGGAAAAAAATGCCCAGGTAATACACGTGTGTACAATAAGGCAAAAGAAATTTTTTGTATAAATAAAGGTGTCCCAAAAACGAACGGCATCAGTTCTCTAAGAACTTATTAATACGCATATGTTATTTTTTTCCCCCAGCACAAAGCTTTAAAGAATTTCAGCATGTTTATTGCGAATGTAGCATTATTCGAACTGTTCGAGAGCACAACAAATGAACAGGAATTTATATTGGCCGTACGAAATCACCTGAAAATTTCGGAGGATAGTATGCCAGCAAAGAAGATAGCTGAAATTGAAAAGAGGACATATGACGCGCACAGAGCAAAAACACAGTTTATAACTTCACAGCCCATGAGCGCAATGTGGCGAAAATTGACACTCGCTGCGTTTTTGCTCTGTGCGCGTCATATAAAGCATATTTCAATTTGAAATCAAGATGGATTAAGGCAAGTCGTACAAAGCAATACTTCATTACAAGGAATCAAAATTGGTTGCAACAGAACTGTTGGCAACTAAATTCAATAGGGGTCAGGAAAAATTAAAAGCGAATATAACGAAAGCAGTCCTACATGCAAGTCCACTTCGAGTAAAGAATAAAGGAGAGCATTCCTACCCCACCAAATAAACATCCCACGATGTACACCAATGAGGATGCTTTGGCCTTGTTTATGGATTTGGGACTATCAAAGGAAAAGTACATAATATTGCGAAACTCCTTAAGGCGACACAATATAGATAGTCTACCAGCCTACAGCAACATAACAAAGGCGAAAGGTGAGAGCTTGAAAAATGTTACTCTCCAGAAATGTTAAGTCTATTAGATAATTATTCCAATATTGATGACTGTTTTCAAGAAAATTAAATTTTATGTATATTTTTGATGCTTTTTAAATATTTGTATTTTGTTGAAAAAAAATCTTTAATAATGTTATTATTAAGAAAATAGGAGCATTCGATATATTATTAAAACTTTTTCAAAAATATTAAATAAAAACAGTTTAACTTAATTGATCCCTATTGAATTTTTGACATCTCGTAAATAATCAAGATTTTCTACGATCTTAAGAACTTCACTTCTCCACATTATATGTTAGCCAGATGGCACCCTGTATATAGTTTTGCCATTATAAATGCAAAATCTTTCTAAATTTTAAATATTTCCACATAATTGGGTATATAAAATATGCGATTGCTTCTGCCTGCAGAAAAGCGCACTTCAACAAAAGATTCCGTCGCACCCTGTATATCCACACAAACAAATTTTGGTGTCAATAAGAATTTTCTGTAGAAAGCAAAAAAATTATTCCGATATCTTTATCCGTTTAAAAGTTATGATTTTTGCAACGTGAGAAGACAAATCGAGCCACTGTGCGCCGTTCGCAAAACCAAAACCAAAACTTTTTCCAACAATTTTCTATGAGATCCTAAGATTAATTTTCTTTTAAAGAATTATTTTATACTAATTACATAGTGCCAAATGATGATTTGATATAATCCTTAGGCTGCTGTACCCCATGCTAGCTTTTGGTGAAAACGTTGAATATTTATTATAAATGGATCAAAATTTGTTTGATGGAATATATCATCTGGATTGGGTTTCATTGTTTCAAAGTACCTATATATTTACATTCGGGATCAATTTTTTTTCCTTTTTCAAAAGTTTTTTACCACGACATTTGACTTTTTATTCTTTCTTTATTAAAATTCTCCGATGCTAATTATTGTTCCTCCTACATTTAGGTTGCTCATTCGAAAAGAATGAAGGCCTCTACAAGGAGGGAACATAAAATCCTCGCCCCACTTTTTGTAAGAAAATATTGGGTAGTGAAACCGTTTTCAAATAAACTAATTATTGTTCCTCTTACATTTAGGTTCCCTCTACAAGGAGGGAACTTAAAATTCTCGCTGCAGTAAAAGCTTTGGAGGAAGCCAAAAAATTCAAGAGCAAACAAAACCGGAAGATTATCCGAAGTTCTTGGGTAGAACCGTTTTTTGGAAAAAGGTGTGTAAATTGTCATAAAATTTTTTTTTTTAATTTATAAGCATAAATATTTTCTTGTTTTGTATATTTCAGAATGGAACACGGTTTCGAGATAAATTTTATGCGAGATTTAATGGAGGAAGACAATGGAAGTGCGTTCAAAAATTTTATAAGGCTAGATGTCCACAAGTTTGAGGCTTTGCTACAAATGGTGCGCAATCGCATCGAATAAAAAGACACGCCAATGCGTTGGGCAGTGCTGGGGATTGTTGGGATTTCTGTGTCCACAATATGCAGTTTCGTGCCGGAAGTGTGCCAGGCTATTTATGAAAGCCTTCAGCCAGTGCATATGAAGTTGCCCAGTACAGAAGGCGAATGGCAGGAAGTCGCGAATGACTTCTCGAAATATCGGCAATTTCCTCATACACTTGGTGCATTGGACGGCAAGCACATTCGGATAAGGGCTCCTCACCGCACTGGCTCTATGTTCTATAATTACAAAGGGTTTCATAGCATAGTGCTCTTCGCGGCTGTTGATGCACATAGCCGGTTCATATACATGAACGTTGGAACGAATGGAATAGCGTCAGACAGCAAGATATACAAGGACCGCTATCTGTGCCAGGCGCTGGAAAAAGGAGCGTTTGGTATTCCACAGCCTGCCCAGCTGGTTCCTGGCGAAGGGAATAAAATGCCCTACTTTTTTATTGGCGACGATTTTTTCATGTTGGACACCCATTTGATGAAGCCGTATCCTGGGTGCAGTTTAAGCTCGGCAGAAAAGATGTTTAAGCCAGTTGCCAGAAAGAAAAGCCTACCTACTTATGGTGGATATACAATCAATGCTATCAGAAGCGAAAATAGAGGCATTACCTCCAGTATTTTTCGGTTTAGTTGAAAAAAAATAGTGTTTTAATAATTGCTTAGTATTAGTTTCTTTTATATACTTTTCCACTAGCAAATGTTAACTTGTCCATTTCTTTAAATTTTTCTTTTATTTTACACCTAAGAGGTAAAGGTTTTATTGCTTAATATTCCTATTTTCAAGAAAAAACATTTTCTTTGTTTTCCACGTCCTACAATCATCTTTGTAATTTTCAACGGCATTTAACAATTATAAATAAACAGATGTTTTGTTCAAATTAATAATATAAAAACTATAGGTAATAGGTTATTTAAATTTTTAAACATACATATTTCTCAGAATTAGCATAAGGGTTAGTATCGACTCGAATAAAAAGAATCAAAAATCTTAAAAATCATTCTTACATACTTAATAACATATACAAATCTATAAGATTAATAAAAAAATTTTAATAAAAATTTATACATAGATACATATATAAAACTTTAAATTATTTATTCCACAGAGTAACCAACACGAAAAAAAGCCAAAGGATAGTTGTATTTCCTCAATGAGCGCATTGATAGTGGGAAAGGCGCCGATTAGTGTGCCCAGAGCAATCACGCAGTCCATGCAATGGCGCGACAGCTCCGCAGCTGTGACATTCTTCGGCGCGTGCTCCGGCAGCGTGGTAAAACGTGGTGCAGTGCCAAGGTACATTAACAAGTTATGCCAACTAGGGAGAGCCGGCTCTCTACACTATCCAATTGTTGAACGGTTGCATTTTTCCGTAAAAAATGTGCCGAATATCAATGTTGATATTTTTGGTACGACGACCCTTTTTTTGTACATTTTGGGAAAGCATGTAAATAAACACATTTGATGTGTAATATCATTAATAAATACAAAATAAATGTGCATACATTCTCTGCCTACTTGTCAAAAACTCTTTTATACAAATTTACATGGAATTTTTTTTTTTGAATTGGCAAATAATTTATGAATCACCCTTAAAATTAATAGAATATCATCTTAATTGCTATGAAATAAATAATATATATTGCTAAGCAAGCATTTGCTTCTAATTATCTAACTTTTTATATGCGTATGCAGTTTTGATAAAAGAAAATTTTCATACTTTCTTACTTTGGGAATAAATACTAATCATTGCAACCAAACATTTGTTCCTAAATATAAGCAACTGCGATTTTGACATATCCCGCACTATAAATTTTACGGCTCTCCCTAGTTGGCATACCTTGCTAATGTGCCTTGGTGCAGTGCCCTCGATTGGCTTCAATTTCGGCAGCAGATCGTTCTCATCCACCTCCAAAGTGATCTTTTCCGCATGTGGACTCTTAACAAAAGCGGATTGCAGCTCGACATTGGTGAGTATGGTGCCGAATGCCGGTCGCTGTGACAGTGTTTGTTAAATGCTTCCACTTTCTAACATTGCGATATTCGTAGGATGCCAGGAAACGTCATGTGCGTCGTTTCTCCAACATTGATCATCTGCGCGAAGCTCCTCTAGTGCATGATCCCAAATTTCGTACCCACGGGAACACCGGCTATCACTAGTACGGCACCTGCAGAAAGATGGCTCGCCAATGGCGGGATCCATTTCCATAGCGGTTGCGTGGGAATTAATGTCGAAAAATACTAATTGCACATTAGCAGCAAAAATTATCAAAAGTCCAACAAAAACAATATAGTCAAATGGGGGAAATATTATGCAACTGCCTAGAAGGAAGAGCGGCAATCAGAATGGAACAATAAGTTTCTGGTATATTTACTGATATGATGATAATTGTAATCGCTACGCAGAGCCCATATAAAAGGCAACGCGTGAGCACAGCCATATTAATGTTGAAACAACACTCCAGAGCAGCCAAGTCCGCTTTGGAGTGCTTGCTCGTGGCTGCCAAGACGCAACCGATGCTAGTCGCCAAAGCACAACAAGCCTGAAATGGAATTAAATGGTTACGAAGAATTCTGCTGTTTTCCTTTTTCTCTACGCAGCGTGGCCAGCGCTAAGTAAGGCGTACATACAAACAAAATTCAGTCGTGTACAAAGGACAGCGGCAGTTGGAGTGACAGGAGCGATAAGATCCTGCCCAACAGAGGCGCTAAATGTACTCCTCCATCTAATATGTACCTATAGAATTTTTTATAGAAAGTGCAGCAGCATGCAGTGCCATCAGACTTGATGCGGGTGGAAGGTGGAATGGAAGGACATACGGTCACAGTGTCATCCTAGACCGACTTCCGGCCAGCCTGAGGGAACTGCATGCTGACTACATTCTACCTAAAACAGAATTTGGAAACTCACTACCTGTACTATTTCCGAACCGTAAGACCTGGAGTCAAGGTGGACCCCAGGCCAGTGACGAGATAAGTATCTTCACTGACGGATCGAAAATGGCAGGCGGTGTAGGAGCTGGATTCTTCATAGAAGAATTCAACCTCAAACAATCATTTCGTTTACCCAACTACGCAAGTGTCTTCCAGGCTGAGATGAGCGTCGAGATCCGCACACTCTCTAGAAACGGGTAAAATCAAAATGTCAATTTACTCTGATAGCCAGGATGCCATACAGGCTCTATCCTCAAACACCATTCGGTGGAGACTGGTGGAGGAATGTAGGATTGAACTGTCAACCCTGGCCAGAAGATTTACAGTAACCCTGGTATGGGTACCGGGTCACAGAAATATACTAGGGAATGAAACTGCTGATGAACTGGCGAAGCAAGGCTCTACGCTCGAAGATTCAAGCGCGGCCGACGTGGGTGCTTCGTTAAGGGAGATCAAAGGCAGAATAGCAGAACACTACCTCTCCAAAGCAAAACGGAAATGGAGAGATCTGGTGACATGCAGGACCACCAAAGATATCTGGGGCACGTATGACATCGGAAAAACACTCACCCTTCTCAGAATGAACAAAAAAGATGTAAATAGGCTTACTGCCGTATGCACAGGGCATTGGGCGGTAGGCAGACATGCGGCAAAACTTGGTATTCCCTTCAATCGGTACTGTCGCAGTTGCGAAGACCCGAATGAAGAGGAAACGATAGACAACTTTTTGTGCAAATGCCCTGCCCTAGTAAGGGGCAGGCTCGAAACACTAGAAAAAGGTTTCCTAGACAACATCAATGACATCCAAGGTACGGATATCATTAATGTTCTGAACTTCTTGAATTTCGCCAAATGGCTGTAGGTTGTTCGAGGCGTGGTAACAAAACGGCACTCAGTGCTAATTGATAGTCAGGACTAGCCACACAAACCAACCAACCATTCATGTCAAAAAATATACAAATTAATGTTTGATATAATTGTTATAGAAAAAAATTTTGAATTCCACGTTTTTATGAGCAGTTGTGGAAGTGACTGTATGTGTGTTAACATTGTAATAGAAATATAATATTTTAATAAGTATTTACAAATTCAAAATTCAATAATTCAAGTATGTACATATTTACACGTTGGAATCTCATTTTGTGTGGGCCTAAACTTTTACATGATTTAGGTCTTCACAGGGTTCGGTAGTGTTCGTAGTAGGAGTGGAGGTGGAGTTGAATGTAGTGGTGGGTGAAGTGGTTTCCGGTTGCGGCGTAGTAGTGGTCGTAGTGGTGGTGGTAGTCGGAGCTTTTATTCGCAATCGTTGACATTGCTGCCGTGTGTTGCCAAATATTGGGTCAACTTATTTCTTACATTGTGGGGGTACTTGTTAGAGCCCGACCGAACGCTCGGTTACCGAACAGTTCGGCCAAAAGGTTCTGTCTCGGCTAAAAAAGGCCGTGTATTTAGCCGAACAGTTGAGGAACAAATTGTATAGTTTTAAACAAAATTTAAATTTTTTAATAATACTTTTTATTGATTTTTCATACATCAGATGCTTAATGTAGGTATTTATACCTCAAAAGAATTGGTTTTTATAACAAAATGTATTTTTTCCTAAAAATGTATAAATTTTTTTTCATTAAAGTTCTTCTTTTTTTTGCATATGTATTCGAAAGGTTCGGTCTCGGTCTCGGCCGAACATTAAAAAAAGGCCGAACGGTCGGTCTCGGCCAAAATTTCGGGTTCGGTCGGGCTCTAGTACTTGTGCGGCCAATTGCAGAAAACGCCTCAGCACCTGCCGAATCGGGTAGTTGTTTCAATGCAGTTACCACTGTCTTGGGCTTCAATAAGTAGTTATGTAATACGCATGTTGCCTTCACAATTGTGTCCACAGTTTTTAGGTCCACATCGATGGGCCTATGGAATATGCGGAATCTATTGGTCAGCCGACCGAAAGCGCATTTTACCACCACTCTTGCGCGACTCAGCCTGTAATTAAACATCTTTTCTGCCGAGCTTAAACTGCACCCAGGATACGGCTTCATCAAATGGGTGTCCAACATGAAGGCATCGTCGCCAATAAAAAAGTAGGGCATTTTATTCCCTTCGCCAGAAACCAGCTGGGTAGGCTGTGGAATATTAAGCGCTCCTTTTTCCAGCGCCTGGCACAGATAGCTGTCCTTGTATATCTTGCTGTCTGACGCTATTCCATTCGTTCCAACGTGCATGTATATGAACCGGCTATGTGCATCAACAGCCGCGAAGAGCACTATGCTATGAAACCCTTTGTAATTATAGAACATAGAGCCAGTGCGGTGAGGAGCCCTTATCCGAATGTGCTTGCCGTCCAATGCACCAAGTGTATGAGGAAATTGCCAATATTTCGAGAAGTCATTCGCGACTTCCTGCCATTCGCCTTCTGTACTGGGCAACTTCATATGCACTGGCTGAAGGCTCTCATAAATAGCCTGGCACACTTCCGGCACGAAACTGCATATTATGGACACAGAACTCCCAACAATCCCCAGCACTGCCCAACGCATTGGCGTGTCTTTTTATTCGATGCGATTGCGCACCATTTGTAGCAAAGCCTCAAACTTGTGGACATCTAGCCTTGTAAAATTTTTGAACGCACTTCCATTGTCTTCCTCCATTAAATCTCGCATAAAATTTATCTCGAAACCGTGTTCCATTCTGAAATATACAAAACAAGAAAATACTGATGCTTATAAATTAAAAAAAAAAAAATTGTATGACAATTTACACACCTTTTTCCAAAAAACGGTTCTACCCAAGAACTTCGGATAATCTTCCGGTTTTGTTTGCTCTTGAATTTTTTGGCTTCCTCCAAAGCTTTTACTGCAGCGAGAATTTTAAGTTCCCTCCTTGTAGAGGGAACCTAAATGTAAGAGGAACAATAATTAGTTTATTTGAAAACGGTTTCACTACCCAATATTTTCTTATAAAAAGTGGGGCGTAGATTTTAAGTTGCCTCCTTGTAGGCCTTCAAACCGTTCGGATGAGTAACCTAAATGTTGGAAGAACAATAATTAGTATATTTGAGAACGGTTTCTCTACCCAATATATTCTTACAACATTCGGTATTTCTCCATTTTCGATCAATTTTTTTGCTTCCTCCAAAACTTTTACTGCAGCGAGAATTTTAATTGAAGGCCAATATTTTATCCAAAATTCTCGAAGACGTCTCCACATTTGTTGAGATCAACCAAGTTCTCAATTGCGTCAGCAAGATTTGATTGAGATCCCCGCTTCATTTTCTTCATCTGACACCAACGCCTTCCCGGTATCTTCCTGTAAATAAAAAATAATTTAATATACATCATATGTCCAAATTACAGTGGGAAAAGAAGATAAATATCTATTAGACGTATTTACATATATTTAAAAATAAATCATTTTTGAAGTATAACTGTCGGTGCGCATAACCTCACTTACCCCCGCGTTGGAATTGTCAACGGCTCTCCTACGAACAGCAGATGCGTCGAGAAACGACATCTCCTGAAACCAAGCTAGTTTTGGCGTATATATGGTGTCAAGGCCGCACCCCGACCTTTTACTCTTGTCCACTTTTGCTTTTTCTGCACTATATACCTACGGTGACCATATTTTTTTAATGAAAATAGAGAACACACTCACCAACATACCTTTTGTTTTGCTAAAAAATTTAAAAATGGCAAATGTCCGTTTTAAAAATGTATTTTTTATTCAAACATCTCATATCTCGTGTTGCAAAATACTTAAATTTATAATAAAAGAAAACAATTTACCGAGTAAACTGTATACAGGGTGGTAATGGGTGCAAAATGGACCCTATATCAAGGTAAGCTTTTTTCATGGTTTCAACCAAGGAACCACCAGATCAGTATCCTTAATGGCAACCAAACTGTATAACATAAATTCTTAACATAACATACAAGACGTTTTAGCTCTAATTGCTTTGATATTTTTCTGTGGAATGAATTTTTTTTATCAAATTGTGGTTTTCCTCTAAGTACTCCTTAAATTCCAAGCAAGAAAGTTCATAATTGCATTTTGTAATTAAAATGGATTTAATTGTGTTAATTTTCATTTGCGATTTTTCCGTAGTCTAAATGTTGTCCTTTTTGTAGGAGCATTTGACTCTGGTAAGCAAAGATTGAATTCCACAATTTTTACAAGGTATACTTTTTTGTCAAAGTGATTAAAAATCTCAGTTTACATGAGCTCGTAATTCATGTTTGGTATTTATATTTTTATATTATACGATATTAATTCACTTTTTATCAAATATAGAACATATATAGAACACATTATAAAATACAGAACATTTCCATGTTTTTATTAACAAAATATATCATATAGAACATCGGCTTAAAATAGAGTACTGTCCTGTATAATATAGTACGGTTGGTCACCGTAGTCATAGGGCACACCCGATAATCGGGAGTTATTACTAGTTTTTTAAATTGTCGAAATTTTTTACGCTCTCAAATATGCTTCTGTACCAAGCAAGGTACAGTCTGCATATATTAAAAAATGCGTCACTTGGATCGCAAAGTTCGACATCGCCTTCGCTTATTATAAGCTTTATATTCACTTCACTTCAGGTTTGTATGTTTGTAGTCAAATCTAGTAATCAATTTTTCACCCACTTCCCGACTACTTAGAGATTTGAAACTTTGCATACATGCGTAAACAGGAGCACAATACTTTAAACAAAGTTATTGTCGAAACTGCAATAGCCAATCAGAGCACAGACAGAAGAAGAAGCACGTAGGGACAGACGGGCAAGGAGCTGTTTAATTGCATTTAATATAATCTTGCCGTATTTATAGAATACGAAATGTGTAATCACCCGATTTAGGCCCCTACAAATAATATTATATATATAGATCATTAAATTACATGAAATAGATCAACAAATATTCTTGGACAGACGGGCAAGGAGCTGTTTAATCGCAATTTATATACATACCAGCAGTATCGCGCCGCTTTGCGGCGACTCACACTTTTTTCTCCTAGCATTTAGGTGGAATTCTTTATGTTTAATTTGAAAGAATCAGTGAAAATCACGCACGAATTTTTTTCCTACGAAAATTTCATGCCTTTTTCCACCCCGTTTCTCCAAAGCTACGACTTCTCGAAGAATGGTGGAAATTTCACAGACAATTTTACACTCAACGGATTTACCCGAGAGATCAGAGTAAATAAAGAAAAAAAGAACGTTCGAAATGAATAAGTTAATACAGCCTCATTCTTTACGGAAATTAGCACCCTAAAAAATAATATATTACATCAAAAATTACAAAAAAACTGGTAAAACTAAGATTTCATTGCCGGGCTTTCAGTTCAAGCTTAGCTCAACGAATAATATCAACTTTTCTTCTGGTCCACTTCTAAGTGCTCCGGCAAATTCCATTGTTGAATTTGCCTTCTCTTAGGTCTATCCCCAATCCCTACCCCAAAGTAAGAAAGGAAAATAATAAATGAAAATATGACCATTCGATATTTAATATTTATGCAAGTTAATCATCTTTTGACTTCAATTAAAAACTTGCTTCCATAATTGATCTTCTTTTAATTTGTTCTTTTAGTTTTGGTTTTTACCCCTGTAATCATATATTTTTCACAAACTTCTCTTTCGCTGGAAAAATTACTAAATAGTCCAATAACCGATGCCATACGGCAAGAAGTGTTAGGGGTAAGACAAAATGTAAACCTTTTACATGAAAGTGTAATGAAAGGGTATTACTGTTGCTGTGCAGAGAAGAACACGACAACATTGCAAGTTTATGCTAACATACTCTCTCACTCTCATCAATGTAAACAAAGTAACGGTAACTGAACCATAACATTGCGCACGCAATAGCGTTTTATTTAATAGTATGATATGATATGATGATATGATGTATATAATTTTGCCGTATTTATAGAATACGAAATGTGTAATTAACTAGATTTATGCCTGATTTAGGCCCCTACCAATATATAGGCATAACAACCAATATTATATAGATATAACATTAAATCACATGAAATACATGAACAAATGTTCCGGGGATAGACGGGCAAGGAGGAGCGCTGCTATTCAATCGAAAACAACGAAAACCAAGAACAGACCAGACGGACAAGGAAAAGTACTCCTATTAAATTAAATAGAATTAATTTCAGTAACAGCCAATCAGAGCACAACAGGGAAGAAGAAGAAATGCTGTATATAAGGAGCAGCTGTAGCAAAAGCGGACAGAACTGTAGGAGCTGCCAGGCAAAGAGGTTATCTGATTTTTACTCTTCGTTGTTTCTTTTGGTTGAATTTTAACCTCAAAAAGGTATTTCTGGTACGGAACCCTTATGCTTCAGTTAGTTATGATTTAGGAATAACTTAACTTAGTTAAGTTTCCGTAGAAACTTAGGAGCTGTTACTCATGACTTTGAAATCAGCTGTTTTTGTGTTGACAGCTAAAATTATTTTTGAAAGTGCAGAACAAAATTATTTTATTTTACTGAAATGCTGCCTAAACTAAAATTGTGCGCAATGTTCTTGAGCTTTATCAAGATGTATAAATTGTTAAAAAAAACGGAAACAGCAGCGGAGGACAAGAAGATGGCGTGTTCGCCCAATAAATAGAGATTGGCTCGCAGGAGGGTACCACCGGCAAGTGTTTAACAAAATAAAAGATATGGATATGGAGCAACTGTTCCTCCATACACGCATGACCAAGCCAGTGTACGAGACACTGGTGAAATTAGTGGGCCCTTCCCTACGGAAACCGAAGCAGCGGATCGGCATCGAGGAACGCCTTTCCCTGACGCTACTGTAAATATACATATAAACTTTCTTTAGACTGAATATTAACAATTTTTCAAATTATAGGCACTTGGCACATGGAGTAGCCATCCAGGCGATCGCCTGGAGCTATAAGCTGGGAAGAACAACGGTGCGAAATATCATCTTAGAAACTTGCGATGTGCTGTGGTGTTTACTTTCGCCAATATATGCCGCTGAGCCCACAAATGCTCAATATAACGACATTGCGAAGGATTTTAACACGATACATTACATTTAGGCGATTGGCGCCAGGAAATGAGCGATACAGGCGGCCCACTGCGTACTATGACGTCTTTTGTGCGTAGGGGTCCTGCAGCTGCATTTGAGTTGAGGGACCAGCTAGCTGAACACTTCCTGAACGAGGGAGCTATACCGTTCCAGGATAGAGTTGATATGGCCATACATGGACCATATACAAACTAATTTGCATATATGTAAAATATCTTCTTTTCCAACTCACATTTACCATACCAACCAATTTTGACAAATAAACAACATTCTCTTTATAAAACCGAAACTAAAAATTCATTTATTCATTCTTTAACTAAAACTTAAAACCATTAATTCAATTCTTATCATCTATGATCACATCTTAGCAAAAAAATAACACAAAAACTTCATTTTCGTCAGAATTTCACTCATCTGGCTCTCGGAGCATGCCCATTACAAGAACAGTGACTCGTTCCGTTGCAACCGTTTGGTTTCGCACACTCATTTTGCAAATACATGAGACAATCATTTGCCCAAATCCATGGACAGCTGTATTTTCTTCGCGAACTTCATTTGCTGCGCATGCCTTTTTTAGCATTTAGCAGAGAATCCATCAATGGCCAAACTTTTTCCGCCGATGCTCCGCTTCCAGACGGTGCATTAAGTCGCCGAACCTCCTTCGAATACCGTTCCCTCAGCGACAACCACCTTCGCGAGCACTGCTCATCTACAAAAGCAAAAATTTCATCAAAAAGTTGTATCGCAGCATAATAAATTTCTACTCACCTGTAGAGTTTAGCTCCCTTGCGATATCAGCCCAAATGGCTTTCTTCCTCGCGCAAAGCTTATAATTTGGGTGGAATTTATCAAATAATTCACTATTTGATTGCACCAATATTATAAGTTTCTCGTCGTCCATCTTCACAAAGTCACAAATTCACACGTTTTGACATTTTGTTTACGAATGAAAGTAAGGTTGCCATTGTGGTCCACTCAATTGAAAACGCAAGAATAATATTTGGTTTTTTGATGGAAATATAACTTTACGGAATTGGCGAAAAATTACTTTAAGGTTTAAAAGTTATTTTGTCTGATACAGAGTTAATTTTCACGATTTATATCAAAGTTTTCAATCGAAATTATTTCAAGTCTGAAAAATATTGCACTGGCAATGCTGCTTCTGTAGAGCAATCCGCTCACGCTCTCTTTTGACTTAACGACTTAACATAGAAACCCGAAACCTGCTGTTCTCTATTTCTATTTCCTATTTCATGAGTAACAGCATGTACAGAGTTTCCGTATGGCAGGTTGGCTTAAGTTAAGTTAAGTTATTCCTAAATCATAACTAATGGGACTATTATGGGCTCGTCACATAGAATCCGTTGCATCCGTGAGAGTGAAGTTTTCAACTGACTGCGACGGACTGCCGGAGAGGGTCGGCACAATGAATACGCTGGCAGCGCATAGAAAATCAGCTGCTTCGTCTTCTGTATTAAAAAATTTATATTGTTGCGCCAGCAGCAGAAACCCCAGCATTTTCCTTCAGAAGCTTCTTGCGGTACACCTGAGCCGATTTGTCATAAAGGCAAATGTACTGTTGTACTGTTTCTATTAACTGTTCTTCGAAACAATTGCAAATACAGAAAATTTCAATGAAATAGAAAAAATTCCACAGAAAATTTAAAGTCGGCAAAACAATAAAAACAATCAGCTGATATCTGTCAACGTTCTGCCGGACGGCAAAAGTTGAAAGTTGTTCAACTTTTTGCGTTGCGCCATGGCATCCGTTGCTTATGTGCAATGCTTCATATGATTTCATACATTTCAACTTTGCTGTCAGTTGAAAAATCGCTCTCACGGACGCACGTCGAAGCAACGCAAAATGTTGAACAACTTTCAACTTTGAACACTGAAACAGCGAGCTTCTGCCAGTGGCGCGAGCGTAAATCAAGATACCACTGTTTACCACAGCGGTTAAATCTGGAAGCACGCGATCAAAGAAAATACCGGGCATCATACTTTCAATATGATGCGAAATGCTTCTTTCGAAATCTTTTAGTGTCTAATTTGTATTTTTTATCTTAATAAACAAATTCTCCAAACTATCCTGATTCAGGCGGTTTAGGGGGAATTTGCTCTGTCTCTGAGCTTAACTGCACCAGACCTCTTAAATTTTGGCATATACCCCAAAGGCAATAAACGTTCTTGGGTGGCTTAATGTGCATTAAAGTGTCAGCATAAGCTATAAATATTTCCCGTTGTTCGGGAGTTAAGCGATTGCCCTTTAATATGCATAATTATTCTTTCATAAGCAATAAATCAAGAAGTTTAAAGCCCTTACCAAAACCAATTTAAACACTAAAAAGCGTAAACCGTTGATTGGCAAGGAGACCAAGCAGTCTAGCAAATCGAAATGATTAATACTATTTGTACATTTTTATATAATTTTATCAGCTTGTTCACAGTCATTTTATTATAGGCATATATTTCCAATATAAATATATATAAAAATGTAAGGTTTTTTAAATTAATAAATTTTGGCATATACCCCAAAGGCAATGAACGTTCTTGGGTGACTTAATGTGCATTAAAGTGTCAGCATAAGCTATAAATATTTGCCGTTGTTCGGGAGTTAATCGATTGCCTTTTAATATGCCAATAACAATGCTGGTGCTGATAATAAATGTCTTTGTTGCTCTCGCATCGTTTTTAAGTTGCGATGTCCGGAATAGTCCGTGTTGTTGGCAGTAAGTAATGCCATATGCGAACGCTTTTGAAAATATTTTTTTGTGATCCATTTCCTTGGGTGCATTTTGCACATAACGAAATTCGAATTCCCCTAATTCGGGAACGAATTTAACGTGGGATCTTAAATTTTCTTTTGCAACTTTTTCAATAACAACTTTGCTTATATTTCCGTAATTGCATTTTAATATTTTGTGATTATTTATTAGCTTAATCAAATTACGGAAAAGGTGCAAAAAATCGTAAAAGATTAAAATTTTGTGGTTTTTGAAAAAGAAATAGTTCTGCCTAGCTGCTCCTAGCTTTTTAATAAGCAACATATTTGCCCTACACTGATCGCAGATAATAGCCCTCACAGTTGAGTTTACGCCCACTCAGCCTCCTCACTGTCCTATATAATATAGTACGGTTGGTCACCGTATATATACCGTCCTAAACGTCTTAATTTTCTTTTTGACTTCTTCAACGGGCAGTTTGGTTTCGCGGAAAATTGCTTCGTACGCCTTGGCTTTCAGATCTTGACGGCGATATTCATCTCTGTTCATGTCCCACAACACGGGGATGGCTTCGGTAAATCTCTATAAAGCGTAGCGCATTTTCGTTCTTCGCATTCATTATTATTGAAGAATTAATTAAATTCGATTTGTGAATATGTAACGTTATGAAAGGTGCCGTCAGACTATGCAAGAAAATCATTTTCAAAAAACGTTTTCGTTTCAGAAAATAAAATTTTCAGGTGTGACCACAAAAAGTACTTTATGCAAGATTTTTCGACTTTGATTGACATTCTTTCCATCGAAAAACTTGCATAGTGTGACTGCTCTTTTTTGAAAGCAAATCTCTTTCGGAAAATAGTTTTCTCTTGCTGCCGCTCCAATTGAAAAATTTTCGTTTTCTGGAAATCGTTTGAATTTTTGAACAAAGTTGTCGAATTGATTTGTGTCGAGTGTGCATGTGAGTTGGTTTGCATTTTGAAGCTGTGGATTCTGCACATTTGGAAATGGCAAAAGCAGAAGGTGCCGCGGTGGCTCAATGGACTAAGTGCTTAGTCCCTGATGCGGGAGGGCCTGGGTTCATCTCTCAGTCCGACTCATAACATCTAATACAAAGAGCATTTGTTTTCAATTTGTTTCTTTGCGTGGCGCCACTCCTCGCGATGAATTGGCAATTCTCCGAGAATATTCTTTGCCATGAAAAACTTCTCAACCCGCTCGGATTCGGTTAATGTAGGTCCCGTTAATTATTGAAAAATATGGCAAGCACACACAAGTTAACGCGAAAAAACTAGGCTTAAGCTCACAATGGGCTGTTGCGCCAATCAATTATTAATTATTATTAAAAGGAGAGAAAATGATACATATCTTAATCATTTGTCCACCTGTTGGAACTTGCTCATTGCATTTTTCTTTGTAGGTCGTCTGGACAAATGAGCTTGTATTCAAAATACTTTAAAATATTCAGCTGGCAAAGCAATCTAGAAAGAGCTGCAAACTTCTGAAATGATTTGAACTATTGATGGCCTTGAAATGCGAAACACATGGGACAGTGAGTTGTAGCTGTCGCCAGTTGCAAGATATTTCTCGTTCTTCTACGCTGATTGCTACATGCTTTGGACAAGAGGTCCACTTTTTCACACAAATAATCAAAATGATCTTGAGGGGCATGTGCAAAAATGCGGAAAAACTCATCGCCCTCCGCACGCAAATGTCTCGTCAGAGTTGTGTAGTATGGTTTTTTCCGCACCACGATCCCAGAACGGTCTCGCCCAAATCGCTCTTTTTTTCGCCGAATTTGTTTTTTCCATATCGTCCAAAATAAGCACTATCATCCTCATTAGGATCAACTTCTTTTTTTGTAATAATTTTATCAATTTCTGTTTTTCCATCCGCACTCAAAAAACTACACAAATTATAAAAATTTCATAACTCCCAAAAATATTTTTGAAAAAGCAATTGTACTTGCATAGTGTGACTAGGCCAAAAGTATTTCTCGAAATTTTCGAAATATCGAGTCGATTTCTTGAAAGAAAAAATAGTTTTCGAAAAATACTTTTCTTGCATAGTGTGACTGCTCCTCAAATTTCTTTCTGTCATTTGAAATTTTTGAACGTTTTCTGAAAACGATTTTATTTCATAGTCTGGTGGCACCTTAAGAAGTGAAACACTTTGTGCACAAGCGACAATATGAAGAAGAAGACGCCAACGCAACTCACTTGAAAGTCCGCTTTTACACGATGCGACTCGGCCCCGGCGATTTTTTCGCATTCCGCTTTGAAATCGCGCATAGCTTTTACACGATGCGACTCGCTGGTGTCGAGCATTTTGACACTAGAGTCTGCAGCTGGTTTTATTTCTGTAATTTGTAAACATTTAAAGCACTTATTCCACTCTTTGCTCATTTTCTTCTTTATATTTACTTTTATGCGTAAAGTTCTGTAAATTTTTCAGTTTATTTGCAATACGTATTCACTCGATTTCAAGTTTTAATTTACAGTCGACAGCGCGAAGCGCGAAAACGAATAAAGAGGAACGTCAGAAAATCAGAAAATCGCAGCACAATCGCTGCCCGAGCGATTTTGCGCGTTCCCCTGTCGTTTCACCCCTCTTTCCTACATTCTTCCGTGTCTCCGGGGCCGAGTCGCATCGTGTAAAAGCGGACAAAGAGTCTTCATGATGATTTTACTTGCTCAAGTAAAAATTTTATAAGGCGACTTGCCGTTTTAGTTGCTTTCAGGTTGGGGAGTGTGAGTGTGTTAGTAAAAAAAAGCGTATATGAATAGGCGATTTGCGCCGCCATTAGCAATAACTTGATCGTGTAAACGGGGGTTTGGGCCACAGATTACTACCAGATATCCAACTCTCACACTAGCGCTAAAAAATCACCACTACATTCACAAAAATAAGATAGAGTTCATCCATATTTGGTTACGGGTATCCAAGTATTCGGTTTTTTTGATATAAGTATTCCATCAGTATTCGTCTAAACTTACATAATTGTAACAATTTGATTCTTATTTCAGTTTGAATATATGTGCTGATATTTTGTGTGTTCATCAAATATTTTATTGCTTTTGTCGCGTGGGAACCGAGTACTCGAAGGCGTCAGTAGTCGATAGCCGTGTCGTGCAATTTATTTGTATCCCCATAAAATGCGATTGCGTGGTCATCATGTGGCGCATCTACAACCAGTGCAAGCTGGTGCATGCAAGGGAAACGCAAATCTGAGCAGCATCTGCGAAAAGATTACAAATTGTATTACAAGCTAATGCCGCTGCTGCTTTACTAAAGGATCACAATTAAAAAGTTGTTGTAGTATATACATAATATGAATGTAATGTAAAAGGCCCTATCTTACATATATACTATCCTTTGTGTGTGTGTGTGCGCAGCATTATTTGCTTTGCGAATTAAAAGAAATGTAATTTGAATTTTATATATATAGATACGTAGATATAGATTAAAATCTTACTTACCTAGCTTTACAAATTTCTTCTCAATAGTTTTGGTATGTTCCATTGTTATAAGCTTTATATTTTTCTTGTTAAATTTAAAATTTAAATCGACACAAACACGTGAACCCGCACAATGAAAACAAATAACATAAATATAAAGCTATCGCTCGGGTTGCTTTTCAAAAAAAATTTCTTATTTCAAAAGTACATGTTTTTCCGTATTTTTCGAATTTTTATACCCTACACCTATGGTAATAGGGTATAATAACTTTGTGCCAAAATTGTAACGCATTAAAGGAGCCTTCCTAGGTATAGACATAAGTATATAGAAATGATCAGAAACACTTTCTCTATTGATTTCCGGTTGTCCGTCTGTCTGTCTGTCTGTCTGTCTGTCTGTCTGTCTGTCCGTCTGCGTGTTCGGGAAAAATAGAAAGAAGGAGTTGTCCGATTTGAACCAAATTTGGTACACAGTCGCAGTAAACCTCGAGTTAGGTAAAGTGTTAAAATTAGTTAAATCGGTCGAAGGACACGCCTACAATGGGCCTGTAAGTCCCACTACCTCGGGTTTTTTTCGATTAAATTGCTCTAAATTGTCTAATTACTCATTCAAAAGAATAATACTTGGTATTTATGGTTAGGTGTGGAGCCTCTGCAAAATACCAAAAAATGGGCGTGGTCCGCCCACTGTATAGGCGGCAACAATTTTCCGGTAAAATTGCTCCCAATTGACTAGTTACGAATATAAATGAATGAAATTCGGTTCCCAAGTTGATGTATAGGTCTTAGATGCCATACAAGAAAATGGGTGTGGTCCGCCCATTATATAGGCGATAAACGAAAAATCATCTTAACTTCCATAATATATACACCAGAGCGTCCAGAATTGGTTACTTCGTTCCTGGTAGGAATATCTTTTAATTCTCCAGAAATGGGCGTGGTCCGCCCACCATGGGGGCAGTAAAATAAATATGCCGATAACATCTGTTGTACACCTGTCAGAGCATCAATATTTGGCATGTATAGTCCTATTAGGTATATGTTGTAGTCTGCCAAAAATGGGCGTGGTCCGCCAACTCTGTAGGTTGTAAATCAAATGTACCCACAATTTCAGTGAAATCACACCACTTGGGAATTTGGTGTAGGGTATTACTCTGTCGGTGAAACCCGACTGATTGCTTCCTTACTTGTTCATATTACCCATATAGCGATTTATAAATTCTATAGAATTTGGGCTATGCATAAACGATCCAATGGATTTACATTCTACAAGAACATAATAATATAAAGAAAAATATTAAAATCTTAGATTAAAGCCATACATTAACTTAGAAATTGAAAACCAATTTAAAAAAATTTGTGGTCGCTTTGCGGAGCGCACATTTGTCGCTCTTTGCCTGTCTAACGTTGCTACCGTGCGTCGCAGCTCCTGCAGCTTGGCTCACTCGCTTGAGGTTTTTTGGCAACAGGCATGACCTTTGCAATTTTCCAGGAACAAGGAAAAGATGATGAAGTGAAACAATGATTAATTGTGTGCGTTAACGGGCTAACTATGTAGGGCAACATTTTATAAATTTGATCGAAATTCCATCCTCGCCAACCGCATTCGATTTAATTTTCATAATATTGTATTTTTATTATTAGCATATTGAATCACAAGAGGTGGTTAACAAAGGAATATTAAGTAATAATTAAATCACAAACGTACATGCTTCTTTTGCACTTCACTTTTATTGGAAGTGATCTAAAATATTAAAATAAATAAAAATTCAATTCAACACAAGTACGAACAAAAACTTGATTAGCCATTTGGTAAGATGCTCTTCATTTTTTAAAATAAACTTCCAATTAAATTTTGGAAACGAAGCAAAAATAAATAATTGAGATTTAGAAACTGCCTGCGCCTGGCTAACGTTGCTACCGTGCGTCGCAGCTCCTGCAGCTCGGCTTGCATTTGATCAAAGAAAGGTCTGCAAGGAAAAAAATTTCCATTTAAATAGCAATTCATTCTAAAAGCAAAGCAATTCATACTTTCAATTCCATCTGTGAGAAGATATCCAATTTTTGCAGTTGCTGCAGCCATAGTTCATCGCCGTTTGAATGCTTCCGTATGCAATCGATGAGGAATTGTTTAACCAGAGAGAATATAATAGAGAGAGAATGCAATCTTGTTCTTCTTCACTGTTTTGTGAAATTGCAACAGGAAGTTCAATGCGCTAGCAACAAAACTACAAAGCCTCCATCCACAAAATCCAACTAATGGTAGAATTACTCTAGCGGTAAGGTTAGAAATCGTGTCAGCTGACACAATCTATCTTACCCGAACACAATGTTCGCTATTACTCTGACCGGATTGAGTAGTAGAAATTTCTGCGTCGATTAGAAAACTATTGCAAAAGTCGTGTCAGCTGTGAAAAGAATGTTGCCACCCAAAAAATTCGTTGAAAATTTAAATAGAATTAATGCTTTTCCTATGCAAGAGGTAATATGGCAACACTGATTAAAACAATTGAATATTTATTGGAAATACAATCCACCTGCGCTTTCGTTTGCTTTTAATTTGTACACATCGTACATTTTACACAACACTCAACAAATTGAGTCAATTATTTCGTCGTTTGAA
The DNA here is from genome assembly GCA_963457695.1 of Neria commutata. Classification (NCBI taxonomy): domain Eukaryota; kingdom Metazoa; phylum Arthropoda; class Insecta; order Diptera; family Micropezidae; genus Neria; species Neria commutata. Next base: position 24,895,387 of record OY735249.1, on the reverse strand, counting down.
TTAATTTTTCACGATATATTTTGTTTGTGAGCTCTGTTGCAGAAAAGTGTTGCCAGTGACCTTCGATATTAGTTCAACAAAAGAAGTGATTGTTTTTGCCGAAATTAGTTAAAAAAAGTAGTACACAATATAGAGATATAACAATTATGATAATTATGTGCCATAAATTTAATAAAGAATGTAAAATTTCATCTCAGAAGAAAATAAACAGCGTTCTTCTTTTGTGCACAAAACTATACGGCAGCACTAGCAAAAAGAATAGACTGGCAGCTGCAATCCGTTTAGCTGTTATGGTCTAATTAGTCCAGCGGTGTCGGATAGCAATTTGCCCAGTTACTCTAACAGCTAAACGCATTGCAGCTGTCAGTCTTTTCTTTTTGTTAGTGCTGCCGTATAGTTTTGTGCACAAAAGAAACACACTGTTTATTTTCTTCTGAGATGAAATTTTACATTCTTTATTAAATTTATGGCACTGAATTATCATAATTGTTACATCTCTATATTGTGTACTACTTTTTTAACTTATTTCGGCAATAATAATCCACTTCTTTTGTTGAACTAAAATCGAAGGTCACTGGCAACACTTTTCTGCAACAGAGTTCACAAACAAAATATATCGTGAAAAATGAATTCAAACGACGAAATAATTGACTCAATGTGCTTATTGTTGTGTAAAATGTATGATGTGTACAAATTTAAAGCAAACGAAAGCGCAGGTGGACTATATTTCCAATAAATATTCGCTTGTTTTAACCAGAGTTGCCGTTTAAATTCTTGCATAGGAAAAGCATTATTGCTATTTCATTTTCAAGTGAATTTTTTGTGTGGCAACATTCTTTTCACAGCTGACACGATTTTGGTAGTAGTTTTCTAATCGACGCAGAAATTTCTACTACTCAATCCGGTCAGAGTAATAGCGAACATTGTGTTCGGGTAAGATAGATTGTGTCAGCTGACACGATTTCTAACCTTACCGCTAGAGTAATTCTACCATTAGAGTAATTGGGCAAATTGCTATCCGACACGATTGAATCCGACACCGCTAGACTAATTAGACCATAAATCCTCCGTGTTCGGCACGTTACCGACTCTGCTTGAAATGGATCTGGGCCACAATGAAATCTCATCAATCGCGCGTGGCGGTTTGACCAAGCTCACTTGCTCATTTTGTGAATGGGTTAGTATAATTTTTCGGCAAAAGAGACGGTACCGTGCGTTTCACTTGTACTCGTCGGTAGGGTGGCAAAACAATTTTCGAACGAGCAATTGTCAGTGCTGCCAACTCAAATGTCGTCTGGAGAAAAGCTTTCGAAGTTATTTATATGATTACGAAGGGAGAAAAATTTTTCATATTGGGATACAACTTTGCAATATCTTCTACTTTTACCTCTAATAGTATCATGAGATTGATAAAACGTATCGCTGCAGTACATTCCATTGCTGTGACGTATAACCAAAGAAAAATTATACGTAGAGATGCCGGGTTAATGTTCGATTTTTTGACAAACGCATACTATGCCAATCCGCTGTGAATAAACGAGATTCATTTGGCGCCGAAATTGACGTTTGCTTGTACTTTGGAAACTTATCCATCTGAATTTGAGAACAACAGTCGTATTTCCATGCACGCCGCGCGTCGTTTCTGTAATTTGAAATAGATTTGTGTTTGTTTTGTATTATCTCATAATAATCGAGCTTTCTATTTTAACGTGTGAAAATGTCCAATGTCTCCGCGAAAAAGGTCTTTATCCAGATCGAGTCTGCGGCTGAACAGCAGGTAAGCGCGTCGCTGGAGTCTCACAAACACATTTGTGGGCCAGGTGCTTGTTTTGCTATTCTCATTAATCCTTCACTTTGCATTTTCACTAGTTTCAACACTACATTTTCTCCCTTTTTTCTCATTTCATTTTACACTTCATCTTTCACCATTTTGCGGCATTATGTGACGTAGGAGAATTTAAAGAATCAACGAAAGACGCTGAAGGTCTTGCAAGGTGTCGCTACCGACAAGGAGAACTTGACCGGGCGGACACAAATCGACAAACTGAGTCGCCTTAAAGCGTAAGTGGCAGTGCATTGCGATTCTGCTGCTAACGCTGCATTCGCTATAAACATTGATTTCAGTCTTGAAATTCTTACAAGATATTTCTTTGTTAACTTTTTCAGTGCATCTGACTTCACGTTGGCTTCCACAGAGCACGCCAAACGTAAGAAGATTGAAACTCGCGTTGCCGAAACCCAAACTAGTCCAGAGAAGAAGACGGTCGGTGATGGAATCACTGCAGATGATTTGACCAGCGAGGCTAAACCCAGTGAGTACTACTGGGAGCGCCTATCAGAGAAACGCCGCGAGGCTTTGGAGGAGACACTAGTAGAGAATCAGCGTTTGCACGAACGTATCGACGGTCTTGAGGAAGAGCTGAACACTTCACGTCAAATGTTGGAGGAAGCGCGCAACCTGGTCGACGTGCTTACCGAGATGCTGAATGAAAACGAGGCAGAGAAAGAAATTGAGAGCGTTGGAGTTGAGCCCTTGGCGGTAGCTGGTGCAGTCGAAGACGACGACGACAGCGGCAGTGAGACGAAATCTTCTGGCCCGATTGGGCTGGAATCTGTAAAAGATGAGGACTCTCAAGCTGCATAACGCTTCATCAAACATGTTCGCCATTATTGTGGATTAGCATTATTAATTTTTTAGTATTAAAAAATCGACTGCATTGGGAATTATAGTTCCGTTGAAGCAACCCAAAATATGTCAGCTACAATTTCATTGACATATATTTAGCAAGTACGTTGCAACATTGACATTGGCAACCACAAGATTTTGGAACTTTCATTGAACTTAGCTTTAGTGCATACTTCTCAGTGCTTGATTCTTTCCCAATGTTATGGTTTAGCTTGTAATATTGCTTTGTATCACGGCGTATTTATTGACGTTCTTAAAATAAATATACGATTTTTGATAAATATAAACGCAATTTTGTTTAAACAAATGAGATGATCATCATATAATATGGCGCAACAGCCTGCGAACGAAGCTTATGCCTAGCATTCTCGCATGTAGTACGTACTTTTTACAACAAGATTGTAAGAGATTCTACACATATGTATATTCTAAAGCCGTGCCTGAACGGGATTGAGAAACTTTATTTTCATGGCTAAAATCTCGAAGAGTTTTATTCCGTGGCTATAGTTTAGAATGCTTTTATTCTTTTAAAGAATCCAACTTCGTTTTTCTTTAGCAATTAAGTTGAAAGTTCGCTCTTCCAATAAACAGAGGTTAGTAGTTCAGTCGAGTTATGCCGCTATGTGGAATACAGTGAGCCTCTAGAATGGCTACCGTCCTCAGTACGTTTCCATAGTCGCGATTTCCGCGCAGCGCCAAGTGATCACTTTCGAAGTAGAACAAATTCCCTCCATCTACAGTTTCGTCGTCTGGTGTTGGTGTTCCTACTGCACTCATAGAGGGCTTTTCCTCAATATCGCTGTTCATCTTGGCTTTCTTTTTTTGTGGTTTAACGTACTTCCCAGAAGGACACAGAAAAGGATTTCTTGCAGGACGATGAAAAAGGTATGCTGGCAGACGACGTTGGCAAAGATGCAGATGAGAACGTGAATAGCGAAGTGCCGGAAGAAAGTGGAAGTCCAAGTAAAAATCTACAGCTGCAACGACTAGAAAATCGTGAATTTCAACAAGAATTGTAAACTTATTTTTATAAATTATAATATTGTTCACATATAATGTACCTACTTTTCAAATGAAGCGCTGGCTTGTCACAAAGAAACGTGATGTTTCCATTTCTCTAATTTGTTGCTACTTTAATAAATTACAATAAATAAAAGTAAATGCGCTTCTTAAAGGCGAAATCGGTTCCGCAGAACAGCTGAGTGAAAGTGGGGTTATGTCATACTGTTGGGGTGGGTCATGGTTATAAATGTCACTTTCGGCAAAAAATATTTATCATAGAGCAATGATTGTTTATCCTAGCGCTTCTTCTTCTAAATTGTTGTCGTGTGCCTTACCTCTTCGTTATAACTTGGCAGCACTTTCGAACTTTGCTCTGTGATGCACATCCGTTTCATCAATACCAATAATAGTGAATTTTAAATTAACGACGAAAAGAAAAAGCAAACTGTTAATGGAAGTAAAATCGGCATCGCTGGACATACGTATCCTTTACAAAAATCAGTTCCAATATACAGATCGACTCAATTCAAAACGTACTTGGAGTTTTCTTTAATGATGTTCTAGCGTTTCCTTATGGCAAATTATTTGAGCGCTACGAAGCCTTTAATGAGCTGCAGTCTGCGCTCCTGGAAGATTTGCTACATTCTGACAAATCGGTGGTACTTAGTGCGCCCACGGGCTCCGGCAAAACGGTCGCCTTCGAGCTGGCGATTGTGCGCATGTTGCAAGTGGCCACAGCACAGCAACAACAGCAGCCAGCGGCGACCTCGCCTAAAGCCATTTATGTGGCGCCTATTAAGGCGCTCTGTGCTGAAAAATTCCTCGATTGGAAGACGCGTTTCGAAGCGCTGCCAATACAAGTAGTGCAGATCACTGGCGACTCCGATGTGACAGATTTGGCTGTGCTTCGTGGCGTAGCAGCGCCACCGCAGCTGGTCATAACAACGCCGGAGAAGTGGGACTCACTGACACGTCGTTGGCGGGAGTGCAACGATGTCATGTCCACTGTAAGGCTTTTCATGGTGGACGAAGTGCATCTGCTAAACGAAGATGTGCGTGGACCCATTTTGGAAGCGGTTGTTTCACGCATGAAAACCATCGCTGCTGGCGTAGCAGCTTTACAGTGTAATGGAGAGGGAAGTGTAGGTGGTGAGAGAGTGGCTCCGCGTTTTGTCGTGGCTTCCGCCACCATACCAAATATTGAGGATTTATGCTTGTGGCTGAACAACGGCAGTGGCAGTAGTGACGTCGTTCAATTTGCGTAAGTTCAATGTTTGCAATGTTCTAAAATTTTAACATGGTTTCTTACGGTGCACCAATTTTTAGCTTTACAGATATGCAACGTCCAGTTCCATTAGAGATTTTAGGGGTCAACTCGAAACTTAAGGGGTTTCAATTCGATATTAGCCTGAATTACAAACTGCCGGAGGTGTTGCGCAAATATTCGGAGCGAAAGCCCACTTTGGCAAGTTGTACAAAATATATCTTTATTTACTTTTCCCCGCTGCCTATTTTTTTTTTCCTTTATACTACATGTCTAAGACAGTTACAATTATAATGTACATCCTCAAGTTGATTTAAATTTAAATTGTTCACAGATTTTTTGCAATAGTCGTAAGTCAGCTGAAATGGCAACAGCCGTTTTGGCAAAAGAAGCCACCAGCATATTTCCTTTGAAGGAACATCAAAAAGTTTTTCTTGAACAACTTGCTGCAAGGTAAACACGCACTTATCTTTATACTAGTCTATATATGTCAGAGTTGTGAAGAGTTCAATCAGATTTGATTTGAATCAGCGATTTTACCCTATTTGATTTAAAAACTGATTTTCCAATCAAGCATAGCCAATCGATTCATCTTTTTCTGATTCAAATCCCAATCGATTTGTGGCCTTTGATTTATAAATCAGCCCTCACAAATCAAAAGTTAAAATCTGATTTACCAATCACTTGATTTAAATCAGCAAATTTACAAATCTGATTTACCAATCTTGATTTGATTTCAAATCAAGTCTTGAAATCAAGTGTGCAAAAGGATGACAGAGCAGTAATAAAATGTATATGTACTTCGAAATAGTACCAAAAATATCAAAGATAAATTCGTTCCTCAAAAATAAGAATAATTACTTGAAATCGTGAACAAATCATATGTAAATACAAACAACTTAAAGTAATACATTTATTTTATTGAAATGATAGTGAAATATGTAATTATTCGTTCATATTTCTTCACCGAAAATTGCAAGAAAAGTATTTATTTGGGAGGAAAAAAGGAACCCTGTTTCATATGACACTTCCATCAGTGATGTCAACGTTGTGAAATTCGTACCAGATTTTGTGCATTTTTAAAGCTGATACGTTTATGAAAATGCTTTTATCGTCTGATATCTATTTCAGTGCCATTGTTTGTTTATTGTGAAGACACTATTATTAGTCCGTAACATTTTCGAAGCATTTTGCGTTCCGTAAAATTAAGCTGAGTGAATCGCATTATTTTTAGAGGTTTTGAACAAAAATAGGCATCACTGTCTCGCATCCGTTCTTAGCACCCGCACAAAAGAGGTATACTTTTGTGCAAACCACTGCCGCCACAAAAGTGTAATGAATTTGTACCTGCTGTCCCAAGAAGCATAACATGTTAAGTATAATATACATATAATATTTCAAATATATGCATTTATTAAAATTTGATGGTTTAGGAAAAGAACAAAGTAATGTATTTATATACATATACATTCATATATTTTGAAATAAAAAACATAAATTGCTGTTTTTTTTCTTGTGCATACTATTTTGTAGCATCTTATACTTGCTACTCAAATCCACAACTTTCCTTCTAATACAGAAAAATGCAGCTCTGTGTAGTTTACTTAATGTGGTGATTTGGCCAAAATTGATTTGAATCAGCCCAGCCAATCGATTGGTGCTTTTTGATTTCAAATCAAAATCAACTTTTTTGATTTGTGATTTGAATCAGACAAGGGCAAATCACTGATTTGAGTTTTTTGATTCAAATCAATATGATTGGTGGTGCCTGATTGGAAAATCAGAAATTTAAATCGATTGGTGGAGTTGATTTTTAAATCAAAAATTTAAATCAGTTGATTTGTAAATCGATTTTGATTTGAATCTTTTACAGGTCTGATATATGTACAATGGTGTTCGGTAAAATAGACAGTCTAAGAATATAGACAAATTTTGGATTATTCATGCGATCTAATTTTGTTCAAGTTCCGTTTAATAGCGTGAATTGTAAATTTTGTGTTGTTTTATGAACAGATATTTATAAGTCCCGATTAAAAGATGGAAATGTTTCTGTGCAAAGTATCGGTGGTCCGACTACTAAAAATCAAATCCATTCTGTAGTATTTATAAAAAAGAATTTTCCAGAAAGTTGCTACTTCTACGCGGACATTTTGGTTCTAATCAAACCTCCGAGGACCGATATATGATTTCCTTAACTTGTGCAACTGTACTGTTCAAATTTTATTAAGCACCACTGTACATACCAGCTAAAACAATTAATCATTGCTCTTACTATTGCTACTCGCATTTCATTATTGTGTTTGTTGTTGTTGCGCCAGGCTGCACGACAACAAATTGCGCAAAGTGCTGGCATATGGCATCGCTTTTCATCATGCGGGCATGACTTACGAGGACCGCAGCCTCGTCGAGGACAGCTTTCGCAAGGGATTTTTAATGGTGGTGCTGAGCACCAACACTCTGGCCATGGGTGTTAATTTGCCAGCACACCTGGTTGTAATTAAATCCACCGAGGTAATATGTGCAAGTGCATGCAAAGTAGCTGGAAAGCTACCAACAAAGGTGCAAATCTAAAATCGAGTGAACTTTGTTTGCACTTCAGTCCTACTGTCGCGGCTCACTGGAGGAGTACACGGAAAGTACATTGTTGCAAATGATTGGCCGAGCAGGACGTCCACAATATGACACCAAAGGAATTGCCGTCATTCTGACGCACAGTCGAAGTGTGGTAAGCAAGTTTAATATTCTTCCCACATATTCATCGTTTTCTTTTTGGAAAATCGTAAAATAGCTTTTCCAGAAGTCAATTTCGTTTCTTTATTCCAACAACAAAATTATTAAAACACATAATATAGATACATATATACACTCCTTAAGAAACATAAACACAAAGCGAAAAAGCTGATCTTATTGTAAATAATTATATTTTGGTTCTTTATTTACTAAAAAGAAGTACAAAGTACTTTCATATGACGAAGAAAATATTGAATAGCTACATTTGTGTATTTTAAATTTAAAACTACAATTTATATATGTACATGTCGTGCATACGCATTGGTTGCATTGGTTGTCCTGCATTATTTTTTGCTCTGCGCGGTGTGTTGTCGTTGTTTTTGCTGCTTTACTAAGATAAGTCTGTTTGCATATGACGTGAAGCCAAGCGTCCACTCTCGTTGCGGCAGTAATCATTAAATTGTGTTTTTTAGTAGAGAATCGTTCAAAGTAGTTTTTCTGTTGCTCAGCTTTGATGAGTTTAACCTCCCAGTGGATTGTTTGTATCGAAGGTTATTGTAGGCACAAATCCAGTTTCACCATCGACCGTGTAGGCCACTGTCATGAGGCGTCCATCTGGTAACCAGACCGAGTATTGTCCAGATACCTGTGGATTTCAATGCAATAATTGTAAGGATTTTGATAACTGATTTTCAATGTAGTAGGTTGTTGGTTGCGTACTTTTCCTGCGGCATCTCCATTCTCATTTTTATTAAAGAATAGTTCCTTTTCGGCATCCTTTACTTCGTACGTGTATTCATACTGAAAGTGAAAGGAGTGATTAAACGACCGAAGAAAAACACACACAGTTGTATGAGAGAAATTTAAAGCTCAAGATTTGTTAATTTATGTAATAATACCCTTTTAAAATCCGTATTTTTTTTACTGGAATTATACTAAAATATAGAATAAATCTCGTTTTATTGTGTTAGGAAGGAAAATATTTAAATCATATTAATCATCTTACGACCTTTCCAATGAAAAGTAACTGTTATTAGTTTTTGAATATTAAAATAAATTCAAGGACTTATTTAATGGTAATAGCTTAAAAATTTAAATATTACCCTTAATATGAACAGAATTTTCTAATATTTTTTATGAGATATTGGATGCTAGTTTGCTACCTTCTTTCATGAAACTAAAGGAGTTTGAAGCTTCTGATATTGAACTTAAATCACTTTACTTTAAAGAATATGCTGAAAAAATTAAAGAACAATTGTATATCAGGGAATTTATTGAGATTTAGAGCCAATGTCTTTTTATCAACTCGAATTAAGGTATAATTAGCTGTAAGATATATTTGTGAAAGATTTAAGCGAGGAGGAGACTAAAAAATTTGAATTTATATAAAAAACGACTTGTTAGCTTTACGAATATTTTTCCGATACATAACATATGCATATACATATGTATATATTTTAAAATTTGCAATTGTTTTTACTTTAAACTAAAATGCAATAGAAACGCGCGCGCAAATCAGCATCGTCATTTCCACATGATTTACGGGTGCATCTCTACACAGCATTCTATGCAAACTTTTCAGCCGATCGTACACAATTGCCTATTTGAGTGACATTAGGTGCAGGCACGTAGTTGCAATTACTCAGCGTGACAAGGGGAGAGCGATTGCGAAGGAGACTAAACATTTAAAACCACTATGGTCCAGTTTTTTAGTAGCCAGTTAAGCCTAAAATACGCAGCTACGTAACGAATAAATTAAGTTTATAAGTGATTAGTAGGGCAGTGCAATTAAGAAACAACATGCGTAAAAAGTTGGTTGAGAGCCACTTAAATTTTGAATATTTTTTTATATAAACATTTTGCACATTCTGTCCTTTATATTTTTTGCCTTTTAATCATTCTATAATCCTTAAAATAGAGATAATTTAAATTTTAATATCAGTTGTCTTTCAAATCATTTTAATTTTAATTCACGCTGCCTGGTACTAAAATATGTATATTCTGTTGCTTTTGAAAAAATTAATTACTTATGCTTAAGAATATCTTCTCGGCGTTCTTTAATTCATAAATATCTGAAGTTTATTTGATTGTTAAAAATCGATCTTTAAATATTGATTATGCGACTGCAAGTAGTTACTTTTCACGCCTATTCTAGAGTTGGTCGGAATGAAGTCTTTGTAAAACTTTGCGAAGCGTAACATTACTATTCCCAATTCCATTCCGATTCGATCCTATTCGCATCGGCATATGAAATTCATAACTTTTCTACGGCGAACTTTATGTCATGTTCCGAATTTAGAATTTCTAACTTAACAGATCGAAATTGAGAATAGAAATCTTACGATTAGCAAAAAAATTTCGATTAATACGCGCTTTAGAATAGTTTTTTTAAACTTTCATTGATGTCTCCAATGTCTGAACTTTCTGGAGCCCCTCGACTACGTGCCTGGTTGCGTATAATTAACGAGTTCGTGAATTCATTCAGAAGCAATGTAAAATATTTAAATAGATTCAAATTAAAATCACTTAAAGGTTTTCGCGGCAATTGTTAGCCAAGTTGTTGCACAACCACAACAACAACAACAGCTGCAACCACAACAAAACAAACTGCGCTTATCAAGCGCATTAATTTCAATCGGTGATCATGCAACAGCTGCACTATTGGGCGGCATGATTTTTGCAGGCGATTCCAATTCCCTGATTGCGTATTATAACATTTTGTGGTGCTCGTATCGCTCTTGGAAAGCATTTCGCCGACACAAAGGCGAATTTTCAATTTACCGGTTCCGGCTGCTCCTGCGGTCCCTGCGGACGAGCGTACACGGTCAGCGCACACAAACAGAGCAGCACGAATGCGAGCCGGCACGAGAACAGCGACGAGGACGACATTTTGCAATTATCCTTGTGACGGGGTGGCGGTTTGCTGCCTTTTGGGGATTTTGTTGAACGGTTTTTTGTACAATGACGACTTCGTAATTCCTTGCGCGCACTTTCGTTGCCGTAGACGAGACTATTGTAAATCGTACTGACAGCACTCGCGGCTGTGTTTGTCTTTTATAGCTAAATGTGTGTGCGAGCGCGCGGCCACAAGCAGCAGCCGCAGTCGCGCTGCCGCACTGCGGCATAGGTCAAAGGTATAAGAGAGTAGTCTCCCATTTGCAACTGGCATTAGTCAAGATTCTGTCTGTCGCGCATCTGCATCCACACGATTTGTTAGCCGGGCTGCTGCTGCGGCGGCGTGGTGGCGCGTTGGCAGCGGCACGAAGTTTCATGCCAGTCCATTTTCGCCAGTGGTTTTTTTCTGTAAGGCAGTGGGATAACTGCGGCCAATTGTTGTATTTGGGGCAATGGGCATGATTTTTATGGGAATAGATTTATTCAGAAATTGTGCACGGATTTTGCAAAATTAAAAGAGACAGGATTTATGTATGTAAGTTTAGTACAAAAATAAGCGATAGTCATAGATCATCATATTTGAGACTCTGAAAGCATAAATGCCAGAATAAGGCGATAATTTTCCTCATCAACAATCATCGTGTACAATTCGACAATGAGTATTGTTAAAGACAATTTTTGCTCGTCAAAAAGAATACTGATAAACTTACAAGCCATTATCACGATATCTAAGAGGCTTTCTATATTACGTTTCGTAAAGTTTAAGTATGAAGAGTGATTCCACACATTACAAAAAAAGGAGTCAAGTGGGAGTCGGGCTCGCGCACCCAGGGTTTCGCACCGGAACTACCCTCTTAAGCGTTCGAATTCCATTTCTCCTTGCCCGTCTGTCCTTTGCTTGGTTGTTTTCTGTGAACAGCTGCGGTTCTTGCACGTCTGTTCATAAATTCTTCCTAATAAAAAAATTTAAAAAAAAATATTTTAAAAAACCTACAGCATTCCAGTAATACGTGATCAAATGCCTAGTTACCCTGATTTTATAAAAATTATAGCTTGAGAAATGTAGTTTTTTGATGGGATCAAGGGGGAACAGGTCAGTTATTTAAGCTATATATTCGAATTAAATTCACCAAAAACTATGAGAAAACCATTTTTGGAATCTATGGATGTAACCCTTTCTAATGATATCCCCCAGGATACGATATAAAAATATTTTTTTTTACTGCTCAACACCTTAAAAAAATATTTCTAAAAATATTCTAAAAATATTTCTTAACTTTTCAAAGTGAATGCATGTTTACGTTATGAAGACCTAACATCTTGCCAAATTTTAGGTTTCTTCGATAACAAAAGTGACCCTAGGCTCTACTTCTCAATTGCTTACCGAGTCCGTAGTAGACCTATTGGCAAGAGTTATTCTCCGCTTTATCTCCAAGCTGACATCATTATTCTTGGTAATGGCGGTGCCAAGATATGATATATATGAAGCTATAGTTTTCAGTTGCCAAATGGGAGTCACGGCGCTGAGTTTCCCTGTTGTAGATATCATATAGTACTTTGTCTTGCCCTCGTTGACCGCTTCAGCGGATTCTCTTTCGATAGCCGAGAAAGCAGCGTTAAAATCTCGCTTGGTGCGACCGACGATATCGATATCATTGGCGTATGAAATGAAGAAATAAATAAGGATATTGCTCTAAATGTACGAAAATACACCATTCTAGATTTTTTACAATGCTAGTCTGAAACTATCAAAATCAACCAAATTGGTTCATTTCCGACAATCATCCATACACGCCAATAGAAACGTGCAATGAGGGGAAGAACGGGTCGACTTTAGCCGTTGCAACTTTTTGCATTGCTTCAGCGACAGTTTGAAGCTGCCTTAAGGGTCCTCCTCAGCAAATTCATATTAAATATGAATATTCATTTCTTCTATGGAATACTCAATGTCTGAATAGTAATAATGTAAGAAATGTAAAGGTTGCCTGTCACCAGAGAAAAATAAAAATAATTAGTCAATCATTTTATATATTTTGCTTTATAAGACTTGTTTGGCATATTTTATAGTTACATTGCAAATAATACCTTAAAACTTCGCCGTTTGCTCTTCTAAATTTATGTACAGAACGAGTATTCCTAATTTATGCACATTTATATTAACATTTGCAGCTTCTTGAATGCCTCGTCAAGCAGAAGCTCTTTTCAATAAAACAAAGTGGCTGACATTCTTTGCTAAAAGTTCCGATCATAGATCATAGATGCGACCGACTTGGGGCTCTCAAATGTCAACTGCTTATATGCCATTTAACTCTGTGGCCAAATGCTTAAAAATTAGCAACAACAACCACAGACCAAAAACAAAACAACGAAACTAAAAAAGTTAAGCAACTTTTTTTAGCTCGATTATTTCTAATTCAATTGCAAAATGAAAAAATCATCTGCAAGCTGGCAAATGCTTGATGCGCTTGCTCGGCGCTGAGTGTGGTGGCTGCAGCAGCAGCAGCAGAGACATCGGCAGCAACGTGCAGAACATGTGTCCGCCGTCTAGCAGCGGCATGACAAAATTGTTGCCACAGTGTTTGCGGCATGCCGCATCCATGGAAGCTGTTGCTGCCGCGCGATTTTAATCTGGGCTTTGTCTTGGCTCCAGCGCGGCATCCAACGTAGGGGAGCTGCATTGTGTGCATCTTCGCTGCTGCTGCCGTTGCGCGCCGTCCCTCCGCATGCTCTTCTCGCTGGCATTAGCGGCGCATATTTTGCGCCAAGCTTGTTGACCCGCTCTGTTGCTGCCGCGCTGCTGCGGCATTTCCTCGCAACATGTCGAAACGGCGTGTCAGCGTGTAACCTTCAAAATCGTGCCTGGGTGCGGCCTGCGCACTGCTCGCACTCCCTTGCCTGCAACATGTGGCATGCAGCGATCAGTTGCCACATGTACGCAGCGATTGATGGCGATGAGAATGCTCTTTGTTTCCGAAAGTACTTGCCACAGTTAAGCTGCGGCACCCAACTCCGACATGCATTGCCTGTCTGTGGCAAATGTGGCATGCAACATGTCAGTGAACAGCCGTAATTTGTAACTGCTCGCACAAAAGTAGTAATAATCGATCGTAAAAAGTAATGCCAAAAATGAAGTGATTAAGTAATTAAATTTTCGCGTTAAAGCATTCCCTCTTAATTGAGTGTTAAAATTGGCACTCGTGTCGAGCCAGATTGAACCGAGTCGACCGCCAGCGAGGCGCTCGAGCAGCAGGCAATCAACGCTCGCTGGCGCTTGACAATGTCATCAGACACTTCAGTGTGGCAACGTACGCGAACAGCCGCGCGTCAACATGAAGCGCGGAGGCGCCTCCATCTGCGCCTGCTCCCCATTAGCCATGCAACGGCGTCGCTACCAGTTGAGTCGCAGCGCGACGGCGGCTTGACATTTAAACATTCACGATTGCCGCCGCGAATTTAAATATCGAAGTGATGAGTCGCGCTACCAAGAATGCGAAGTGCGCATCAACATGCTCCAGCAGCATGGACGTGGATAGGGGAAATGCGCAGGATCAAGTCTTTTCACCTAAATTTGGATTTCTAATATAATTTACTACTTTTACGTATGTGAAATATGCTTTAATTTTCAAGGTTAAAATCTCACAAACTGTTTTTCTATCGATTATAATTTTTGGATCCTGCTGGGAATAGGCGCCGAAGTTGATCAGTGCTCAATCTCCGATGCAAAAAGTCGCTGGTTCGATCGAAAGAAATGATCGGTATATTAAATTTACCACCTCCATTGTGGGCGGATCACGCCCATTTTTGGAGAATATAAAGATATTCTCTCCTGCAATGAAATTACCAAATATGGATGCTCTGATGTGTATATTACAGAAGTTATGAGGATTTTAAGCTTACCGCCTATATAGTGGGCGGACCACGCCCATTTTCTTATATGTCATATAGGACCTATATCTTAACCTAGGAACCAAATTTCATTCGTTTAAATGCATAAGTAGTCAATTGAGAGCCATTTTACCGGAAAAATTGTTGCCGCCTATATAGTGGGCGGACCACGCCCATTTTTTGAATTTTACAGAGGGTCCACACCTCATCTTAAATAACAAGTATTATTCTTTTGAATGAGTAATTAGGCAATTTATAGCAACTTAATCGAAAAAAACCCGAGGTAGTGGGACTTACAGGCCCATTGTGGGCGTGTCCTTTGACCGATTTGCCTAATCTCGGAACTTGAAGTAGTGGAAGGTTCACTGCGACTGTGTGACAAATTTGGTCTAAATCGGACAACTCCTTCTTTCTCTCCTCTGTAAACGGACGGCCAGACAGACAGACAGACGGACAATCGGAAATCAAAAGAGAAAGTGTTTCTGATCATATCTATATACTTATGTCTATACCTAGGACGGCTCCTTTAATGCGTTACAATTTTCGCACAAAGTTATTATACCCTATTACCATAGGTGTAGGGTATAAAAAGAGAGTTGCCTTTTCAAATTGAAACCTTCGGCCAGTATCTTTTGCTAGGAAATTAAAGCTTCTTAATCCCGATCGAACACGGCTATAGGAATTGAAAGTTGAACCACGATAGACTTGATTCAGATAGCAACTTAAAAAATCGTACTCTGAAGCTCATATTAAAAAATATTTCGGTTTCGATGCTGCTTTTAATACGAACTTCAATCGGTCACAAATAGTCATAAAACGTGCTCAGAATCTTACATTTCTACGTTAAGATCTCTTAACGATTTTCCGATCGACTATAGTATGGAAAGAAATGCTGTTTTGAGAATCCTCAAAGACTCATACTCAATTAAAATAATTAAAACTACAGTCTGTACTATGAAATATATTATTATACTTAGTAGGATTAGGAGCCATATTTACATGATTTTTATTTTGGTTTAGTTTTGGACGCCTCCATTCTCACCCCTTGTTTTTAGTTCTGGGTACGTCCATGTCTAGCAATACAGCAGCTTATATGAATTTTTTTTTGCTCAAGTCCACATCAAAGAGCCGTAACTTTTATAAGTTTACTAAAAGGGCTTCGGGTTGACTTCAGCACCTTGAAGAGGTGTTAAATTAGTGTGCAATGAAATCAGTCACACAAATCGTTTGATAGCTTTTTTTGCATGCAAGTTAGCATTTGCAATAAATCTTATTTTCTTGCCATCGGTTTATTCCATTGCCATTTTACAGCACATATTAAATTTCAGCTGAATATTTATATGGCATTAATTAAACGAATTCTCATATAAACTCGTTTTGCCATAATTATTTTTGTTCTGTGGCTTTAGTTGTTATTTTTTGTTTGTTTAAAAAATGGTATTATAAAATTCAATTTAGAAAAATAATATTTGAAATAAATTGGTGACCATGCAAATCAGTGACAGTTAGTACTTGCGTTACAGATGCAAGTCATCTGGTCGCGAATTGTGAGGTCGCGTCATATTTTGTTGTAGATCTTGACACAAAATAGCAGATTTTGAACGGACTCTACTTAAACAAATTGCAATATTACACGCATAATTTATTTAAAGTTAATCGTTCTGTAGTAATTTTCAAAGCCCGCAAATGCTCATCAAACTTGCGCATGTAAATTCCCTGCAAGCATTTTAACATTTATATGCATTTGCATTTGTAAATTGCAATTAATATATTCAATTAACTTAATTTGCAAGATTTTTGTTTTCATAAATTGAAACTTTTTTTTAAATTGCCTTTCACACTTTTGCTTGAAATAACTGAAATCAAATTTAAAGAACTTATTAGATGAGGATGAGGAGAGCTCAAGGCCGAGTGCCAACCGAAGCGAATGCCTTCAATATGGGTATGTGTAGGTATATATATATATATTCATATAATATGAGCTGTTATTTTTGAAAGTGGTATAAGTCCAGTTTCTGTTATTGCGAGATATTTCATTGTTTACATTTCACAGTCAGTGTCAATACTGTTAAGAGCTAAAACTTTCATCTCCCAAATACTAGAATCTAAATTTTATTTACTATAAATTGTTTACCCATAAAAAGATCATAATAAGTTTTATCAAAAACTGCCATTATCTACATTGCTGTAAAAATGGACTTATACCACTTTCAAAAATAACAGCTCATATGTTGCTTTGTATTTATGGGTGCATTTATGTATGTATGAGTGGATATAAAATTTCGTGATTACGATTTTGGGTGTTTTTAATTACCAACCACTTCAATGCATTTTAAGTAGTTCTCATTAACGTCTCAGTGGAGCGTGTCGCACAAAAAGATATTGTTGTAAAATGTGAACTGAAGCTACCAGTTGCGCTTCTCACAAGTCACAACGAGATGTTGCAAAAATGTCATTGATAATGTGCACTACTGCTGGCAGGGGGCTCCGAATGGTTCTCACTTACTTTAACTCACTACTTTATTCACAATTTCAATAACTGCAGCACAAGTATGAGAATCTGATGCAAGGCAAAATGCCCGTGGAATCGCATCTGCACAAGCATCTGGCCGAGCATCTGAACGTGGAGATCGCACTAGGCACGATCAATAATTTGGAGGTGGCCATGAACTGGATGCGCTCCACATATCTCTATGTGAGATGCGTACGAAATCCCACGCACTACGGCATGGACGCATATATGGACAGGGATTTCGTGGAGAAGAAGCTGCAAGGTATTCGAAATAGTTGAAAGTCCTGCCAATTGCAATTTGAAAATCGTTGTTTGCTTTCAAAAGAAATGTGTCTGGTGCAGATTAATACTTTGCACGATGCTGGATTGGTTAAAATGAGCAATGCAAATGGCTCGGAATTGCAGACCACGCCCTACGGCAAGCTCATGGCCAAATATTATTTATGCTTCGAAACCATGAAATTATTCAGACAGGTAAAGATAGTTCGAAGCAAAAAATAGAGCTAATGAGTGTACTATCTTTTTTATAGGTGCAAGGCACGGAAACACTTTTGGAAGTGCTGAATCTAATTGTGCGCTGCAAAGAATTCGACGAATTCACTGTCAGGGTCAACGAGAAAAAGACGCTGAACGAGCTGAATGCCAGTCCCATCAGATTTCCTGTGAAGGGACGCATTAAAACGCGCGAGGACAAGATCTCTTGGTAAACGACGGTGACACATCATTTGCTGAGCTGAGCTGCAACTATTCTTTGTCATCTTCTTCTAGTTTAATACAAGCGGTGCTGGGCAATCTACAGATAACCTTGCCGGGCTTGGCGCAGGAGTCAATCAAAATGTTGCGCATCGGTGATCGCGTGACTAAATGTAATAAGTCGTATGTACACAAAAAGCGCTCACTTAAGTCTAAATGGCAATTTCAGGTCTTTTGGAGTATATGCGCCTTTCCGAGCGGCAGCTGAAAGCCTTCCCGTCGGGCTGCTACAAGGCGCTGCTGCATGCGCTGACAATCGCAAAGAGCTTTCATGCCAAATTGTGGGAAAATTCCGAGTTTGCCTCGAAACAATTGCGGAAAATCGGCGCTGTCTACTCCGGCTTACTGGCGAATGCTGGGAAGAGCACATTGAAATCGATTGCGGAGACTGATGCGCGCACCATAGAGCTGGTTGGTCTTAGGTTGCGTGTGTTGCGCCATTAGCTACTGATAAGCCTTGAACAATCTTCTTGCAGATACTGAACAAATCTGCGCCCTTCGGCGACGAAGTGTTGCAGAATTTGCTCTCGTTTCCTGAATACGAGCTGCAGGTGAATTTGAAATCGAAAGATAGTCTGCAAATTTATGTGCGACAAGTGAACGAGGAGTATGTGTACAATGGAGCCAGCGCTGTGCTTATTGTGGGCGATTCCGCCAACAATCTGCTATGCTGCATTGACAATCTGTAAGCGGGCAACATTTTTATACTGACATCTTTTGCATGAACAAGCAATAATTCTCTGTTTAACCCTTTCGTCCCAACAGTGACAGCGAGCTACACGAACATAACGAGAGCTGCGAGAGAACTGTGAAGGTGCCCGACGCCACGGTGGAGTATATTAAAGCTCATGTCATACATACAACTTTGGGTGAATTGATTTGATTAAACAACTGCTTTAATTGTAGTATTTAAGAATGCAAACATTTTTGATTTTCAGTTGGTGTAGACATTTGTACGACTTTCATCTTAAATAAACCGGCGGAAGATTCGGCAGAGTCTTCCAACAAAAAGGCCGCCAAACGCAAACGACAAAGCAAATTAAATGTTTCCAGAATTAAGAAAAAGAAACCGGATGCTAACAACAACAACACAGATGAAGACAATAACAATAATTATAATGTTGATGTGTGCGTTCCAACGAACCAAAGCTTCAGCTTTAGTCTGGCTCATTTCAACTTTTCCAAACCAAAATTGCAGAATTTAAGAAGTACACGCTCCACTGAAGCAGCGAATACATTACCTTTTAATCAGCCGACGATTAACATAATTAAGAATAATGCGCAAGCAGAAAAATCTGAACAAAGTTTCAAGTCAGCTGACAATTCCATGTGGATACAGAAAAAAGTAACCGAATTCTTTTCGAAGCGCAAATACGTTACGCCAACAACTGCGAATCCGAACGAATTGAAGGATGCAGGCGATAAGATAGACAATCGCTTTGAAGCTAGTCAAAGGCATACAACAGAAAGTGATAAAGTGATTTTGCAAGAAATGGCAACAGTGCAAATGGAGGCATCTCCACTTTTGAAAATTATGCCTGACTGCACGGCTACCAGGCAAACTGAGGAGCCCATGGACCTATCAAGGAATAAAACGGTAGAAAAGTGCGCTCAGCATAATTCAGTGTTTGGAAATGTAGCTGCTGAAACCTGCGTCAGCTCGAATCCCTCACAATACAATATTAACTGGAACAACTCTCTACTCGACTTTCCGTCGAAAGCCTCTACAATAGCTGGCGAAAATGCGAATGTACTGGCGTTTGATTTATCAATGAACATGTCTACTAATAGCGTCGCTTTCTTGGAGACCTCGGCAAAGCCTGCAATCTTTTCACTGTCCCCCGAAAAATGGTGAGTAGAATATTTTTTCATTTAAAAATTTTTTATCTATCGATTTTATGACAGCGTCGCCGAGCA
This sequence comes from Neria commutata, assembly GCA_963457695.1. NCBI lineage: Eukaryota > Metazoa > Arthropoda > Insecta > Diptera > Micropezidae > Neria > Neria commutata. The sequence goes on along the minus strand of OY735249.1, from coordinate 24,875,743 downwards.
GACCTTCCAATTGTGGTATAAGGTGGCGATCGAATTTTCGAAACTGCAACCACAAGCGCAGACGTTTGTCAATTTTAAAGCCCTCTACCACAACGTATCAGCCAATAAGCCACTACAATTGAGCAGCAGCAAGACATTACGCAGTATTGGCACATCACCAATCAAGCGTAAGCATAGTCAAATTTCGAGCCACATCAGCGGCGCTCTGCAAACCAGTTGTATGACTTCGAAGCCGCGCCCATCTCATCGAACAACAAACAATCCCTTCCGTCTGCAGCTATACAAAGACGACGAGTCGGCGCTGTTGAGCCGCTCCAGGGTGAACAGCATCAATCAAAGCGTCATGTCAGTTGTCTTCAATATGAAGTGCCAGGACACACAGGACTCACTGGACATTGCGTCCGACACTTTGAGCAACATAGAGCAGCAACTGTTGCTACAGCCTAAGGAGAATGACGCGCCCGAGTTGACCTTCGACGACTATTGTCGCTTGTATTTGAATACTACGCTGAATTAATTGGCGGCGTCGGCGTAGGCTTACGGGCATTTTAAAAATAAATACTTAATCTTTCTTTTTTAAATAAATTAATATCTTCATTTGAAATAAGTATATGTATAGATAAACCGTTTATTTGTGTTTTAATTGCTGATCAGCAGCGGCATCCGATTTGCATACTTGTTCGCCGGCGCCGAGTTGCAAATTTTGCGAGGTAAAGAGTGATATGCGTGTCTTACGCGCATGCGGCAAGCTTCCAAAGAGCGGCTGGCGCGCTTTGCCGTCGTCGTTGTAGCTCGCTGCCGTCTTGCGTCTGAGCTTGACCGATCTCCAGCGATACTTGGTCTTCTTGCCACTGCCGCTGATGTTGCTAGCCGCGTTGGCCTGTTGCTCGTGCGCTGCGCTGGGCTGCTTGAAGAAGGGCGGCGGCTCGTAGGCGCGTGCGCACAATTTACGCACGCGCACCTGCATCGATTTGCGATGCGTGCCGAATTTGTGCTTTATAGTGGAGAAGTGCGAGGGAGCTGCGAGTTTGTGGGACGTCTTTGGCATTTTGATGGTGTCGTAGTCGGGGCTGTGCTTGCTGCGCATGCGCGTCAGCTGACGCAACGAATTGACTTTCAGACGCGTGAAATATTTCCAGAATGCATTCGGCGTGGCCGCGTCTGTTGCAGCGGCGGGCACATTAATCTGAAATGCGAGCAAATTTCTTTTGGTAAAAATGAAAGCACTTGCAATTTGACTCACAGCACAGAGTAACTCACAGGCTCATAAATATTCTCCTCCTCCACGCTAGAGTGGCGTCGACTGTCACTGACACTTGCAGCAAACGCCTCGCCGTCCTCGTAGATGCCTTCAATGTCATCATCGGATAGACTGGCTGATTTCTATATACATTAAAAAGCTTTCCATTAGGGTACGGATTTTGTTGGGTTCTTATTTGGTGCAGAAGTGTGCACACGCAGGAGTTCATTTATGTTGGGAGAAGGCTTATTTGCTTCCAAAGCACAGCTTCAGCCAATTATAATTTTGTATAATAGAAATTTCTACATAACAAATATTATTTCATCGAAATTTTTTTATTGCTCGAAAATTTTTTCGACCAAAAATAGAATCAATAACTAATCGCTCTTTAATCAATCAAAAATGAAAATCAATAATTTGTCGATTGTAATTTTTTCGATTAGGCTTAAATATCGAGCATATACATATGAATGTATGTATATATGTATATATTTTCTGAAGAATTTTAAGCTTCTTCTAAGATCGCTCATTTAAAGAGTTGGGTCTACTCTAAACATCTTGGTAAAAACTTTTTGGGACGAAATTTTATATTGTTTTAATTGTTTTAAATTGACAGCATATAAATAAATGATTCAAGGTTATTTAGTCTTTTTGTTTCAAACACTTTGAAATTCACTTGTCCGTACAATGCCAGATATTTCTTATAAGTGTTTTTCGCCTTTTTTAAAATTAAATTCAACCTTTTATCACTATTTTAGTTAAATTTCACCTTCAACCCAAAGAATCACCATCGGCTTATTATTCCAACAGCCACATTAACCACAATTACCTCACTTCTCTGCAATCTGGAAGCGCCTATGGGGCTCTGAACGATGCTGTCGTAACTGTTGCAGCGTTTGAGCTCCAGCCTGGAGCTGCGCATTCTACGCTGCGCGTACTTATGCTTCAGATCCACAACAGCATAGACAGGCTCCAGTGGCACTGGCCCATTGAATGGCACAGCTTTAATTGGCAGCTCCTCTCGAGTGCTCACTTGCTGCTCCACGCTGTTCGTTGTGGTCACTTTGGAACGTTGTTGTTGCGCCACTGCATTGGCACTCAACTCATCCAGCGTCACTTCTTTGGAGCCTCTGATGCTCAGGCGTTGTATGCGTTCCTTCACCATGCTCAATGCTCTGCTGTTCGTGGTCATATGAGGGTATATGAAAAGAGAACAACAGGGAAAACACTTTTAATTTTCGTTCTTCCAAAGTTGCATGTTTTATGCCGTTACTTCTCCAGCGAGTGCATGTGCTCTTGCCGTATGGCGCACAAGTTCATTAAAAATTCCGTACGCGTTGCCACAAAAGCGCCCATCATTCCACATGCAAAACCTTCCAATTCTTGTGCTATTCTCTTGAATGCAATTCAATTAAAGCATTTCTGTTCGAATTGAAAAGCAATTAATTCGACGTTCTTCAATGTGCACTTTTGTGCGGCTCTAAATTTGTACTGCGGATGCTGCAATCGCTGCTGCCACTCCAGCGCGTGCACGCTCCGAACGCTTTTTTAAAAATAGCATGTGTTCTTTTTATGCCACCAACGGCAATTCCCAGCCCAATGCCGATTTCATTGTTTATGTTTTCATTTCAGACATGCCATACAACATTTTCGTTGCATGTCGCTCATATGCAGTGAGAACAATTTTAGACACAAAGCAAGCAAAATATCGAAAATATCATAAAATATTTTTAAAGAAAATATTTCAAGACTTTCAATTTGAAAGTGCTTATGTATAAAAAAGTTCTTTTAAAAAAACTGACGGCCATGATTACTATAAATTATATGTTTTGTATTATTTTTTTGGGAGTATTGGTCAACAGTTGCATTAGTTAGATTCGTGGTATTACTTTGTATGGGCAGTTGGGCTACCTACTACTAGTTACACTTATAATGTTCTCGTTCTGACCTTGGGTCACACCGTTGTTTCTTTCGAAAGGCTTTCAGGGCAAATTTTTATTTTGACAGAAAAACTAATGATGCAAAAACATTGGAATAGAAGAATAATAGAAGTTTTTCAGTTTAAAATAAAGGTTCTTTCATTGTCCTTTTGGAAGTTTAATATATCAAGAAACCATAGCCGTAATCGTTTGAGGAACTTCGAGCAATTGACGACGATACAGCATTTTAAACGTTCGCGTATGCCTTTTATAGATAGTACTCAAGATATCTCAATATACAATCAACTGATCGTCCCGTTTTATTATTTCAAAATCATTTAAAAATATATCTTTTTTATTCAAATTGTTTTGTCTTCTTTATATAATTTTCTTACGCTTAAAACGGAAACTTATACGTGAGTTATTATATGTACATTTGGAAAGTAACCCATTTTTTTCTTGAATTCGATCTTTGTAAAAGGATGGCTCAAAAAGGAGAAAATTTTCTACACTTCATTTCTATTGTGCAAGCCAATGCTAAAAAAAAATTCGCAATGAACTAAAAACGTGCGAAAAATTCGATGACCCTCAAAATTCCTTTACGAGCAGGGATCTCTCTTTCGTCACCTTTACCTCGTGGGAAACCATGAATTACTTAATGGAATCTGAATGGAGACTTTTTGCTAAGACTTTCTTCTTTAATTGTTGCAATATTTTTCTGGTCTTGTTATATTTTTTTGCGTGTATGCATGCGTTTGTTTGCTTTGCGATGACGCAACAACAACGCGCTTTCGCTTCTCTGAGCGGCAAAAGGGTCCCGAAGATGTGTTGTTGAAAGAAATCCCATTGAGTCTATTTTTAAACGTACTCCAGCATGTAAACGATACATGGATGCCGCCCTGCCCTAGTTGCCCCAACAACAAACAGCAGATCCGATCCGTTCACTCACCGTTCTCTGGCACAGGAAGCGATTTCGGTGCGGCACGGTGACTGCGAGCCGCTCAGGTTCTCACAGTCTAGCGCGGCTTTGGAACTTTTAGTTGCCTGCAGGTTTGTCTTCGCGGCGTCGTTGATGTCGCAATTTTGGCAGAGCGACTGCTTTCGAGAGGTCGACGTGTGCTGGCGTCCACGGTCAACGATGTGAGCACTTTTCGACAGCGCCGATTGTGAGCGAGCATTGGGAAAGGCTGACGGCAGTTGCGATGCGGAAGAGCGCCTGCTCCAATTCTTGTTGTTGCTGTTGCAATGGTTGTAGTTGTTGTTGTGGTGCAATTGTTGCACATGTGCTGAAGTTTGTTGCTGACGAAAGAGCGGCTCACTGAAACTGTTGGGACACAACAAGCATGTGCATTAAGCTGGAAACGGTGACACACCGCCTTTTCCATTTGCCTGCGGAAAATCAGCGCACTCACCTGAATTCCTGTTGCCAATGATGCGCACTGCAGCCCAGCGCTGCTTTTCGCTGTTGGCAAAGCGCTTCTAAATCGCTTGAATTCACGCCGTTACGCTCCAATATTTTGGCAGTGCTGCGCGCAATTGGCAGACGCACGCAAGGCGCGGATGCCGCCGTAGCCGCTCTTGCCACAGCTGTGCGTTCCACTTGGCTGATGGAATCAAAGCTGGCGGCATGACTGCAAGCAAAGCTGGCGACGCCTCCGCCTCCGCCGCTGCCGTTGCCACTCTCGCAGCCGCCACAAGTCAGCGCGTGCGGTATGTTATCCATGGAGGTGTTGCAGAAGAGAGGATGCGGAGCAAGTTTGTGTGCGGCGGCCATTGCTGCCGCTGCCGAGGATTGCGCTGTGAGGCTCTCCAGTAACATGGTTATCCACTCGCGATAAGCGCAGCGATCCTCGCAGTGCTGTCCGGTGAGAGGGGGGTCGATATGTTGAAAGCGATTAATGCAATTAATGGCCCACATGCCGGCATTCCTACTTCTACTTACGAAGGTGTACATGGCCTGCGTGGTCGTCTCGATGGTGAAGCGAAAGCCGCCGAGCGGACGCACCAGCGTGCCCGGCACCAGATTCAGCACGTCCTTGAACGAGACGAGTTTGGTGTCGTATTCCTCCTTGGAGGCATACGAGAGCAGCAGCTTGTCCTGCAGCACGAACCACATCTTGCGCCAGCCGCCAACTTTCTGCGGAAGGAAGCAACTGAGCGTTATGCAAATGTGTGTGCGTACACTAAGAGAATGTGAGCAGCGATTTAAAGCCTCTCGCTGTTACACGAAACACAGTAGCGAATTCGTTCGCATACGAAACGGTTTCCACACAAGCGAACGTAACTTTGGTTCGTGTTGTAGACGACATCGCTGCACAGCAAAAGGCTGTTAGTAACGCAACAAAAACATTTAAAATTCTAAACGTTTAGCAGAAATTCTACTTCAAATCATGACAAACTGAACCGCAGCTTTTCAAATTGTTCCGCTTTAATTTTTGAATGCTATTTTGAGTCTAAGCGTTGTTGTATTTTAACAAAAGCGAAAAATTCTTTTATCTTCTGCTCCACTTTTGCTTTGTCTAACAATCAGTGCTAACAATCAGTGTATCTGAAGCCTTTATACAATATGTTTATATATCTGTATGTAGATCCACACTCACATTGCGCTTCTTCTTGAGGTAGCCGCACAATTTGACTTTGCTGCTGCCGGGACTGCGCTCTTTGACCAACTGCGCGGCGTATGCCATTTCCTTTCCGGGCTGGTTATCCATTTGGGCTTTGCGGGTGACGTGCGTGCGTTGAACTGTCTCGCGCACCAATTCGAAAACTGAGCCGTGATTTGAATCGTGTTCGCGTTGTACTTTTCTGATTTTCAAATTTCCCAAGCGTACGGAAAGTGGCCGTATTTGCTCTTGGACCATTACGTGCTGACTGTAAGCAGCCAACAAGCTTTTACAGTCGCTCACTGCAATTCGCCACTCACTCACGGGTACTCACTTCGCGCTCACAGTCAGTCCGGGAAGCACGGTTGAGTGCGTTTGCTTTGTTAACAGGTGGTAAGCAAGCAGGCAACAGGCAGCACCAACCAAAGAGAATATAAGCAGAAGAGGTAACAAACCGTTCCAGTGCTAAAAATGCGTGACTTTAGAACAGAAAACCCAGATGAAAACTCACTCATTCTACCCAGAAACCTGCTCATTTTTCTCGAGCAATTCCGGCCATTATGCTGCCGTTGGTGTGGCGGATATTGAGTAAATTCTAAAACCGGTTTGTTCGGCGCAGGATAGATTGAGTTTCTTTCGCATTCCGCATGCAGTCGAATTTGACAATATCGCTGCTGATGTCAAGCAGAACAGAGCAAAGTGCGGATGTTCTGCTTGTTCTCATTTATGTTCCACCACGTGGGAAAACTGGTTTTAGGGAATTGCAATCTTTAAAATCAGCAATCGAAGAAGTATTTCTTGATGTTTTGTCGAATTTTCGTTGTGCCGGCGGCAAATTGAAAATTGACCATTTGCTATTAGATAAATAATATCTTTGATTGCCCTTAAGTTTTATCAAACTTATTTAAGCGCAATACATTTTTCAGTGATTTTGCTTCATTTAATACTTTCTCATATATGTATTTTATTTTCATTGATACATATATTTTGATAAAGCATTTCTTTCAGATTTTGCAGATACTTTTTGTCAAATATTTTTTATGGTCATATTTTTTTAAAGAGCCCATTAAATATACATTAATTAATCACATTTATCCAATATACATACTTATATCCCTTTCAACTCTTATTTCTGTCCTTAAGCAGCACATCCGACGGCAGCATTATTTGAGCTGTCCGTCCGTTTGTTTACATTTTTTATACACACTTGTCCGGGATTCTGTTTTGATTTGTGTGTATGTTGCCTGTGAATTTTTCGCCTTTTTGAACGCATTCTACCTAATAAGTATTTTTTATGTCGCGACCACTGCGGACGGCTAGGCGTGCAGGTGTTTGGCGCGGTTGTCTATGATAAGAGGTCGCTTGCAGATTTTGTAATAAAGAAACGTCATCATGTTGTGGAAGAACTGGCCTTTGTGATATGTATTTAAGAAGCATTTTACAAAATAAATAAATTCGAAATTGAGGGAGGCTTTTATGAGGGAACGTACTTTTTCAATATGCAACCAATTTAGCAATTTTAACACAAAGCAAAAATTCTGAGGCCAATGTCGACAAAATCACTTGCTCACTCACTCATTAAAATGAAGTCGCAATAATGTTCAACAAATTTATTTGTAATTCATCGGGATAATTCTATTTTATGGTATAAACTAACTATTTTGTGTGTATTTATGATCAAATCGATGAGGCTGGTAAAAACTGAAAATTCAATTGCATTTCTTTCTATTTTCGAAAATTTTTAATGCTGGTCCTGTAATATCAAATTAAGATCAAAAGCAAACATTGTTCAGTGCAATTTTTCAAGTTTACAATGCTTATAAATGTTCAGTTGCACGAATTTCCGTAGGAGCATAGAATGTCGACATTGCCACCACAAAAACGAAACTACGTCCGTTGAATCGGTGAAAAGAGGCACGCTACATTCCACTTTTTTCCTTCAATTCAGCGACATACAGAAAGAAAACCGCTTAAAAATTATTGCGACGTCATTTTAATGAGTGAGTGAGCAAGTGATTTTGTCGACATTGGCCTCAGAATTTTTGCTTTGTGTTAAAATTGCTAAATTGGTTGCATATTGAAAAAGTACGTTCCCTCATAAAAGCCTCCCTCAATTTCGAATTTATTTATTTTGTAAAATGCTTCTTAAATACATATCACAAAGGCCAGTTCTTCCACAACATGATGACGTTTCTTTATTACAAAATCTGCAAGCGACCTCTTATCATAGACAACCGCGCCAAACACCTGCACGCCTAGCCGTCCGCAGTGGTCGCGACATAAAAAATACTTATTAGGTAGAATGCGTTCAAAAAGGCGAAAAATTCACAGGCAACATACACACAAATCAAAACAGAATCCCGGACAAGTGTGTATAAAAAATGTAAACAAACGGACGGACAGCTCAAATAATGCTGCCGTCGGATGTGCTGCTTAAGGACAGAAATAAGAGTTGAAAGGGATATAAGTATGTATATTGGATAAATGTGATTAATTAATGTATATTTAATGGGCTCTTTAAAAAAATATGACCATAAAAAATATTTGACAAAAAGTATCTGCAAAATCTGAAAGAAATGCTTTATCAAAATATATGTATCAATGAAAATAAAATACATATATGAGAAAGTATTAAATGAAGCAAAATCACTGAAAAATGTATTGCGCTTAAATAAGTTTGATAAAACTTAAGGGCAATCAAAGATATTATTTATCTAATAGCAAATGGTCAATTTTCAATTTGCCGCCGGCACAACGAAAATTCGACAAAACATCAAGAAATACTTCTTCGATTGCTGATTTTAAAGATTGCAATTCCCTAAAACCAGTTTTCCCACGTGGTGGAACATAAATGAGAACAAGCAGAACATCCGCACTTTGCTCTGTTCTGCTTGACATCAGCAGCGATATTGTCAAATTCGACTGCATGCGGAATGCGAAAGAAACTCAATCTATCCTGCGCCGAACAAACCGGTTTTAGAATTTACTCAATATCCGCCACACCAACGGCAGCATAATGGCCGGAATTGCTCGAGAAAAATGAGCAGGTTTCTGGGTAGAATGAGTGAGTTTTCATCTGGGTTTTCTGTTCTAAAGTCACGCATTTTTAGCACTGGAACGGTTTGTTATCTCTTCTGCTTATATTCTCTTTGGCACCAACAGCCAACAGCCAACGAGCCGAGCAACGAACAAAAGACGCAGTTACACAGCGATGACGTGCTGCCCGTAGCTGCAACGTGATGGGGGGATTGTTAACAGGGGATTGTTGTCTGTAACAACTCACTTAAATTTTTTTTACAAATTTAATGTTAATTTTATGAAATTTTTTTATTGACAAAATTTAGCTTAGTTTCACGCACAATTGGTCAGTTATTGGTATTCTGAAACGCTTTGAGTATAAGTCAGTTGCACAACAACATTTATTAGGCATCAGATTTATTTAGTGCCCTCTACTGAAACAAATACTATAAGACTTTTGAATGATTTATTATACAGTTTTTTAACTCCATATACTTTTTGTTATAAAATTTATGGAAATATTGTCATAGTTTTGGCAAAAAATGGACAAAACGAAGCAGGAAAAATCAAGAGGAAGCACCCTGATAAAAAAGAATACCTCTCTTCATTGCCAGTGCATATCAGACATTCTAGAGGTGTCAATGTACTAAGCTGCACATCATTTTATTAAGTTAAATCCCACTCTTTTCTTGAACAAGTGTTCTCGTGAATGGCAAAAATTCCTTTATTCGCAATTTTTTCGGAAAAATTTTTCTGCAGAAAAACCCAAATTACACAAAGATTCCTTTGATTGCGCATTTTCTAGGGATCCCAGTTTCTGACCCTCTGATCGCGCCGCTGTGCCCTAATGCACAAATAAACACACCAACAAGCTATGTACGAACTCTATTCAAAAGCAAAAATGCAAAAGTTAAAAATTATAATTTCTTTTTCAGTTTTACGCCTTACTTTTTCCGTTTTTATTACGGCTCAGCTCGATCCCAGTCAAGTCTTGCTGCTCTGCCAGCGTTTGGGCGCTTGTTATTTATTTATTTCTGTTGTTTTGGCATTGTTTTTGTTGCTGCCTTTTATAATATGAGTTTTATTTTAGGTTCAGCTCACTTTTCGGTCTACGGCCCCTCATTATTTTGCAAGTCAAGCGACGTGCCTACACGGGGCCAAGCGCTTTCACTATCGCCGCGGCGCACAGTGTGCCACTTTTAGAGTGAGCGTGACCAAAAATTATACACATTGTTTGATTGGAACAAAGTTGCACAAATATGCAATTATGAAAAGTAAAAATGTTTACTAAACCGTACACAGGGCACGCCTACCGCCCACATAACACCGGATTTGAAATGTCAATATTAAGTTTATTAAGTACTGATCGCGTTGTTCAAAAAAATATTTAAATACATATGCTATATCCTAAGACTAGTTTTGTCAAAAATGGGCGTGGTAGCCCTCATTCAGGGTACACAAAGAATGAAGAGACTGTGCACTTTTCTTATATAGAATATAATCACTCATGCCATGTATAAAATTCTATTTTGAAGTAGCTGATTTTTAATACAGAAAGACTTCGAAAAACCAAAATTTGCTCAGAAGAAGCCATTGGAAAGCTTGGGCTTTTCAGATTATATTTACTCATCTTAGCTGATATTTAAAATAAATAATCGAGAGACGTTTTTTGATCCATTTCTTTTATCTGTCCAGTAAAGTTTTGGTGTAGCAAATGAAATTAATACAAAAGTAATTTTTTCAAAATAACGATACTTTACGCGTATTAATAAAAATACTATATTAATAACGTTGTCAGATTGTAAGTATTCAAACTTTTTGCTTATATTATTATTAAGATATTCCTGTATGAATGACTTCTATAAAACTACCGACCATTAGGAATACAAAAGTGATATGAATGAGAAAAAGTCATAATTTGGAGCTTTTACTTTTAAGGTGGCATGAAAAGCGAACACAGCAGATTTGAATTTTCTTATTTGTAATTTGTATTACCTCTAGATGGAATTAAAAATATCGTTCAAAGTTTTGTCAAAATTGTTAAATGTTTTGCTACAAGTGACTCACTGTGCAACGTATGCTTGACTTTGGCAGCGTGTACTCAGCGCTAGTGCAGCAGACGGCAGCAGCAGTGGCTTGCACGTGTGAACTCGCGCTCAACACGCTGGCGAAGAGCGCTTCCCAATTGTAGGAAATGCATTTGGCGTGCAGTGTGCCGACTTAAACGTCCGCTGTTAAATTGTTGCTGAGTGGGGCATTGAACCGCTTACGTGGCTCCTTTCGCTAATTTTGTTGTTGTAGTTGGCAACACTTAGTATGAGTAGTTCATGCTGGCGCTGATGGTACCAACGATGATGCCATGATGAGGGCTAACGAATTGGGGAAATCTTTAAGTTGACATGCATACAATGTGGCAGACGTGCTGCTGGTGTGTTCCAAGGGGTGAGGCTGCGTGCGGAAAGCAAACATTAAATGTTGGCCACTCTGAGGTTCTCAAATCCATGCAAGTCATTAACACGGCTTTTATGTGCGCCAGCGTGTAGTTGCTCCGAAAAAGTGGTACACTTTTATACAAATATTGCTGTCGAAAATAAGTAAAAGGTGCACTTTGCGAGTGCAGACGGCGGGGAAAATGCCTTACTATATGCATTTGTGATTACATTTATTGTGTGATTTAGGCCATGAGACTTGATGGGTTTTGATTTAGTATGTCATAGTGACTATACTATGCCACCGAAAATGAAATTATGTACATATATCCAACCCATGGAATAAGCAAGGTGAATGTGGAAAAATGCATATTTTACATAATATACCAGTTTTTGAAGTTCAACCAAATGCTCTCCATTTTAATCCGTTTTAAATTGGCATTAAAAACTTACATATAAATTATTGTATAATATTTATTGCTGACAACCGATTCCCAACATCCACATTAATATTTTTATAATCCTAATAAATTTTCTAGCCATAGGAAATTACCTTTCTTAACTTGACATTTCTTTTATACGTGTCCTATTTTCTTTCCCTATCATAAAATGTGAAAATGTCCTGGGAAAAGTTAGTATTTTCCACGATTGATCGAGATATCGGAATTCTGACCAATAGTGGGCTGTGGATAGTCTTAAAATATATATATATAAAATTTTTGTTATTTTATAAAATGTTGTGCGTTCCTTGGTTGTTGTTTGCTTAATCTTTTAAAAAGAAAAGTAAAAATTCGTTTAATTAAATAAAAATACAGAAAAAACCAATAAAAGTCTTGATTTATACTTCGATTTCTGGACTGAAACTAAACATTTTGGGTTATGTTAGAAACCACTGTAAGGCCTAAATTTTAAGTTATTCATAAGAAATTGAGTGCATATATTGTATGTATATTGACTGTTTTCAAATCGGTCGCATTTGACAATTTCGCGATTAGTGCCTGATAATACCAAATTATATAAATGCTTTCCGTAAATACTACGCAAGCAAAATTAGTTTCAGCTGTCAAATTGCATTCAATTGGGAAGCACGTAAACGCTCCATTGTGAATGACATCTCGCACCTCCAACATAGTACATTAGCATCACAAAGCATCAGCAATTATTGGTGACGACTGCCGCCGGTGTCGGAGTCGTTGCGTGTGTCCTCCGGTCTGGCGCGCCGTCTTCTTTGGTATATTTCGTGCAGGAGACTCATGTTACATGCATCCGAGCCACTGCCGACTCCGGTTAAAGTGCGTAATTTACTTGCTTGTGTGACTTGGCGTGTTTTAATTTGACGCGAATAAGTAATTTTTCATGCTGACAAATGTCATGGCAGAAATTTTCGCCATCTCATTTAGCAATAAGAGTGCTTAGGGGGGACCATCGAGAGGATGTTGGGCAGATTTGAGTGACTAAGCTGAATTCTGAAATGCTTGTTAAAGTCATCCTGTAGCTAGCACTCACAAATATCCGCAGGCATATGCAGGATGTGTGGCACTTAGACAGGCCTTAAACAAGTATGTCCTGTGTCATGGGACTTTAATGCACGCTCATACAAGCATACTCGTATTTAGCTATATTCATGTGTGTAGACGTGCATACATATCTGCACACAGTTGGAAATGGTATGCACCCAGCACCGATGCTCCATAAGTGGCATCTGGATGACCAGCCTATTGAAGCCTTTGATGACATTTCGTCACTAACAACGTTATGCATATTTTTTACCATATAATTGCAAATCTAAATAATCGCAAATTCACAATAAAAAAATAATTAACAATTAAAGGTAAACACTCACATTTGGTAAAGAATTAAGTCATTCATAGCACTGTCATCGAACACCGATTTCCTGCTGGGCAAGTATGCTTACTCATCTCAATATGTAAGTATGTATGCGTGTGCAAAAAGCTCCCCACATATGTCGACGCACACTTAACAGCCGGCAAGTGCAAATAATGAATCACATTTTCAAGACTTAAAGTTAATTTTGTTAATTTTAGAAAATTTCCTAAAATTGTAAAACTAATACCGCAGAATATGTGCAGAAAACGGAATCAAATATTCCGATCGGAGTAATTTCAGAGAGTTAACGAGAATATTTTAGCTGATATAATTGCGCTTTTATATGTCTGCAGATTCAATAATAAATGCAGGGATTAACATTTATAGATCTAAGCTCGCTTATATTTTCGATATTCGACAGAGAGTCAATTCCATTCTAAAGAAATAAATTTCTCTTTGGATTTACTTTAGCATAGACAAAGACAACTGTATATTCATGAATGAAACAATCAAACTAAGCGATGTATTCTCCACTAACAACAATAATTACAACGTTTCCTGCCACATTTTCACTGATAAAAGTTATTTGAATTTCCGATTCGGTAAGTTTAGAATGTCCAAGCAAATAAACAAAGTGCTGGAATTTTCTTTTAATAACAAAAACCATTTGATTCTCCTTCAATTAAGCAACTTAAACGCAATTTAAACGCAACTTTTACTTCCTTTTATAAGAAATTGGCACTCAAAACATTTCGTTATTACATACATAAAATCACATTTAATGCTTCAAGACATTATAACACGTACCCTTCGCCTTCAGTGAAGCTATGCTGAAATTCCAGCATTTCCATTGACGTTGCTGCTCTTTGCTGACTCTCATAATGATTGACAAATCGCTCATAAAGTGCTGAAGTCCTGTGCAAAGTTTCGCTTTCCCTTTCCTATCCCCATCTGGCTCTGTGAAAGTTCAGTGACTCGAGAAGATATCATTAGTTTGCGTTGGGCTATAAATCATTGCCGTTGGTCATTTGGGAGAAGTTTCTTATAATCTTGATATTTGCTCTCATCCAATTAGTGCATTCGAGGCTTGTGCAAAATATTATCGGGCATGGTAGTACTTTTTATGGGAAGATATAGCGATTAACTCTTCCTAAGGAATGTACATTTTTGAATATTCAGGGTTTGTTTTAAGAAATGAACATTCGCCGTCAGAGCGAGCAAGATTTCTATATTTTATTTTAAACTCATTTGTATATTTTTTCAACATTCACTTTAGCTCTTTAAAGTTTTCACAAAAAGGAGCGCTGAACTACAAAAAATATACTACATATTTTCTCTGTGTTTAAACTGAAAATATGTTGACTAAAAAAAAAATGGCAGCCGCCAAGCTTAAGCGCTATATTTTGCCGGACTGAAACTCAGCAGAGCAAACGAATTGCAGAAGTACCGATATAGTGGGCGGGCTTAGTGCTCCCCACTGGTAGTACATTAGAGACACGTGTTAAAGTGGTTTTATTGTTGTTGTTGATTATGCTGTTATTGTAGATGTTGAGACATAAAATCTTTTGTTAAATTAAAAAGGGGTTTATACTCGTATCTCTGACAGATTTTGCTATTTTCATTAAAAAGCCAAGTATACACACATGCACCCATGCACACATACTTATATGTTATTCACGTGTGCAGTGGCGTAGTCGGAATTTTGGGTAGGGGGCCTGGTTATATGAGCTAAGTGCAAGTAATGCAGCCCTCGCCGAAGGGGATACGCCCCCTGATATCGTACCCGGTTTAAAACACGGCATATGTGAGTGCGTGTCGTTCCCGTGTGTGCTTTGTGTCGGTGCCTTTGGCGAAATTAAGTAGTCTGCGTTCCCATTATGCGTGTGATGGGCTCTGCTGTTGGCTCTGCCACTGCCTGTCTTGCTCGTTGTCGTTGTCTCTGTCTCATGCCTTGAGCTCGTGTCTTTTTGTTTGTTTGTTTGTTTGTGAGTATGTGTTTAAGTACGTGTGAAATTCGCTATGGCAGCTGCAATGTGAGTGAGAAGCCTTTTTTCGAGCCATGTTGTAGAAGCCATGTTCGGGACTTTTATTGCCGGCTCACATTAGCGCACTCATAAATCTCTTTGGCAAGTAGCGCTGCCACTTTTGCTGTCGTATTAATGCGTAGGAAATTTTAATCGTATATTAAATTTTTGTTTGCCTGCAATTTTAAAGCCAGAAAAATTAAAGTAGCTAGGCTTTTTTTACTAGTATTTTAAAATTTTAACGCAATTCCATTCAAGATTGCGAAATAATAGAGTGCTTTAAGGTTGCAACTGCATGCGGAAGCAGCTGAAGCAAATTTACATACGTGCGCGCTTAAACAAAGCCGCTTTCGTGGCACCACGGCACTGTTTGCTTTGCGCTGGTTTCCACAGCTGGCTGGGCTCATTACTGCGACAGGTCCTTGCACTCCATCAGTTATGCGACACGGGCAGACATCCTTGCGCTGCACACACTTCAATTTCCACGCCTTTCTTTGCAGCTTTCTTGAAGATTTTCAACGGCTCGCATTAATTTGCTTGGGTCTCCTTTTGCCTCATTACGCTTTGGATTACATGAAAAATGTGCCATTCGTTGGATTCACTATGAAATCCTGACAGCAGAACATTCGCTTGAAAGGAGTGCTTGTAGAGTCAAGCAGGAAGTGTTATGGCTTTTTTTTACCTGTCGTCGCTATTTCATACAGCGTAGATTAAACTTTAAAGGTATTTTAATGAAAACATTCAAAATAACAAAAGAAAGAAATTTCAAATAGAATGAAAATAATAATTCTTCTTTCTTTTTCAAAATTCAAACAATGTGAAGGATATTTGACAAAAGAAAGGATTTTGACAACCGAACTAAATAAAAATCAAAGAAAATTTAAATTGATTGCCTTGTTTTACATATTAGAGAAAATGCAATTGAAAATAGAAAGTATTCTTTTTATTATAAAAATACAGACACATTTCATCTTAAGATATAAAAACAGTTTTTTTATATAATAGTTGCTTCAGACTAGAAAGTATCAACTTTCAATGTTCAAGTAAACATTTCAAAATCAAGAACTGATTTTCTGCTTCAGTTAACTTGTAAAAAATAGTTTGTTGGTTGAAGCAAGTTGCGAAAATATATAATATAAATTACATACCTTCATTCAGCATATGCAGCGGGCAACACCTTCACCCCGCAGTGCAACAGTTCGCCGCCATGGCGCAGCAAATTGAGCACTTCACTCCGTTAGCAACTTTGACCAACCTCAACTTTCACGTGCACACTCAGTATCCTGACAAATAACTGTAATTTATTTCTCTGCACGGACAAAGTTTCTTGAAAATGGAATTAGGAAGTAATAAATAGTTTTTCGCTTATACTTCCAATCCCGCCCACAATTGAAGGAGGAGCTGGTGTGTTGGTTGGTTGTGCTGTCAGAGCACGTTTTGATGGATTATTGATGGAAGGAGTTGAGCTTATTTTTTTACGGCCAACAAGTTCGAAACTTTATTACAAAAACAATTTTGACATTAAGCGCTGAGGAAACATCAAGTGGGCTCAAAGTTGAGCTAATTGTTGCAAATGTTGAAATGGAAAAGTTCAGTTTGTGCTTCCTTCGGATGCCAGCAATTTTAATTTTACTTCGAAGGAAAAGCAAATTTGTTCTAAAAGTTAGCGACTTGGTTGGAACGCTCAATACGTGGAATGCAGCGTTATATGATAGTACATCCACTATATAGCGCAAAATAATATGAGAAAATTTTGAAGCTTTCACTCAATTAATTTGCCATACAAAATTGAGCACCGACACTCGGTTGGTGAATTTTAATAAAAATACCGTTTTCGTCTCATTTGTCCGGATAATCCAACGCTAAGGGTATGATTCCATGCAGAGCAATTTTGGTTTTAAATTAAATTAATTATAGGTTAGTGGCAGTGGAAAAGTGTAGTAGGTGCGGTAAACATTTGCCTTAATTCCGCGACTATTTTAACGATGTGTAAAAGGTAAGCAGGAGGACTATTGCATAGCCGCAACGTGTGACCAAAGACCAAATTTTATTTGTAATATACTTTGCTATCTCCATTTGAATTAAGTTTGAAGTGCTAAGAGTTTTGTTGCGAAAATCTAATAGGTTTAGTTTCCATGTATTAAGCTGAATTTCCATTTGGTTCGATTCAAGATTCTATAATTACAAGTGGGGCCACCTGTCGTGTGTGCCTGTATATACGACAGCTAGTAAAACAATTAGCAACAATTAAAGGCAAAGCAAAGTAAAAAATAAAAAAGCTTATAAAAAAAGTTAAAAAAGAAAAATTTTCAAACCTGCGGAGCTGGGATTCGAACCCATGATCTACCGAATTACTGTATGCAAGCGCGCGGCTCTACCCACTGGGCTACACAACGAACTGATTTGATTCGTCTAAAGTCGTAAAAGACAGAAAGTGGACAGGCAGCAGGCTGCAGGCAAACGCTTTTTAGTCAGTCTGCGTTTTATATATAAGATGATTAAAGTTTGCTTTGTTTGTAGTTCTTTCGCAATTCTCATTCCCTTTTCAAAGTTTATGGAAAAATAACTTCTATTTCAATTTTACTGACTCGATTTTCAGGAATGGGACCATTCTGGCTGCACTTTGGAAAATTGTATATCAATACCGCCTCAGAAAATCAACGTAAACAAGACTTTCAGAATTTTCGAAAAATGCTTGCCTCCTACGATATTTTCATTACAGAAAAGTGATGGTTGTATCAAATTTAACATGCTTTTTATTCACAATTCAGTCTAAATTCGTAAAAAAAAAGTTTAAGAGCATAAGAACAAGTTATTATTATAAGTCTTCCATATGGCATTGGCTGGGAAAGTATCGATATAACTTCGATTCTGATTTAAATTATATTTCCATTTGGCGCCTGTTTATTAACTTGATGACAAAATAAGGAGAGAGCAGGCTCATGTAGGCTATACCCTTTGAAATGTGTGAGCATGAAATCCGTTTAGTGTATTTCACACACTCGGCTTGTTCTATTTGACCGTATCCTTTAATGTCCATTAAGTTGAACACAAACTAATGCATAATTGAAATATGCCCAATTGGATATGGCTGATGATGTCGCCTCCTGCTTATGCCTATGTGTGATTACAATAACACTATTGCATGATTCGTGTGACACCAATACACTGCCCGAATGCAAAAGTCCTTCTACTCACAAGTGACAACGTTCATTTGCATTAATTTGTTTGTGTATGCTGGTGTGTGTGAAACCACATGGGCCAACAATAACAACTGCGAGCAAATTACTTTCTAATTCGCAAGACTGCTGCATATGAAATTGGCGTGGACACACACACTCACATACACAAAGACACACGCAGCCATGTTTAATACATGTACGAGTAGATTGCATTTCAATTTGAGCATGTAGTGTACATTTTATTGCTAAAGCTTCAATATAATGAAGAATTTTGAATTTCCTCCAGTGGCCATTCTCGACATTTCGTAGCGGCAGTGGCATTTTCCCATTGCTGTAATAACATTTTCATTGCATTTGCCTTTAAATGCAGCTTGCATGTGTCACAGCTGGAAGTGGCACAATGAAAACTTTTTGCATGCGCTTCGCTGATGGTTCGTTAAAAAAATAAGCAGCATTATTCAAAATGGTTTTGGTTTGTGCAGAAATGTAGCGAACAGCTGTCTAACTTATTAGCTCGAAAATCTGAATGGTGCGTAAATTTGAATGAAGATTTGATGAAATTGTTGAAGCAGTCGATTTGAACTCTTAAGCGGGTTGCTTTTGGTATCGCTAAAGACCAATTAGGGTCTATGCGTGGCTTATTTGGCCAACTATTGTAACATTTTCCTCAAAGTTCGCACTATTTTGTCAGTTATTATTATATTTCGAATTATTATTATTCCAAATCGTAGATATATGGGTACGTTTTTCTTGGTAAATATAACCATTTACATCATTCTCTTATGGAGCGTCGGCATGAACATACCAAAAACAAACTGCCGAACGAAAAGGATATATGTATCTTAAGTCAGTAAAATAGACGTAAACACTTGATATTGTAAAAATGATATGCACATTTTATAGAAACTACTAAAAAAATTGTGGGTCATCCAAAACGTAAATTTATGTGTTTGTCATGATTTTTCTAAATTTGTTCCTACTACGACCGACTGCAGCTGAAAATGTGAATTTTGCAAAAAAGATTTCTGCAGCGTTGACACTAAGTTTTCAAATAAGCTGAGCTCCCTTTGCCGTGCACACGAAGGACCCGATGCAGCGTACAAATCAATGCGCCGAGGTTAAACAGCGTAATGCCTTGAAGTGCATACGAGCAGACTTTCAGTTCCGAGCTGGCCAACTTTACAAAGGACTCATTTCACTTCGAGGGGAAAAAAGCTTTTAGCTCTGTGCCAAAAGCAATAATGGCAGATAGCAAAGTCGAAGTCGCTTTGTGAGGTGAAAAACAACGCAGGCTGGCAGCGCCAAAGCGAAGCTCCCAAAGGGTAAAATTGCTTTGAGAACTTTTAATGCTAAGCAATTTTCAGTATGAATTTGTGCAACATGCCCAACTGATTTGCGCTCGAGATTTATCGTGCAATTTCCGAAATTTGCATATTTGCTGCAAGTGCGCCACTCGCTGTCGCGCCAACCGGAAAAGGGAAACCGGAAGCCGGAAGTTTGTGTTTACACTTTTGTTCGGCGCGCAAGCTTGGCCTGCGGAATGCTGTCGCTGTACTTAACGTGAATTAACTTAAACGTACTGCGGCGACCTGGCATGTTGGGTTGTGGTAGCTTGCCACTGGCGCCCAGAACTTCCAACAATTTGCAGGTTGCTGTGAGGTCTTGCATAACTATTCATTTTCACTCGAAATTTGAGTAACAATTTTTGTAGTTTTTCGAAAAAGGCTAGCAGCAAAAAATCGCATAAAGTTGAGACCAAGCTGAAAGGAGCAAACTCAGAATTCTTAAATAAAAATGTGCAATTATTGTGCCATTGTTGTTGTTTCATTAATGTAAGTATTTCTTGTGTGCAACTGGAACATTGCATTTGAAAAAGAGCAATCGCACATGATGACAAGAGGATGCCCGTAAAGTCCTCTTGAGATTGTTCGAAGGCATATTTTCATTTTTCTGCAGTCGTGCATTAGGAAACCTCTTGATTTCCATTCACTGCACTGCACTTTTCTCAATTGCTTGTCCTGAATTTGGAGTGCGCTCATTTTGTGCTTTGCCGCTGATGAGGCTGTACTTTGGTTGCTATTGTTCTATTGACGACCAAAGTGCGTCGAGCTACTGTTCCACTTCTAAATGCACAATTGTAAGTATTTGTCACTCAAATGCTTTGGAAAAAAATTGGTTTACAAACCTATAAATATATACAAAATGTATATGTATATGTGTACATAGTCTGATTTATAAGGAACCGAAATGCATGAACTGAAGCCTGTGGATTTTAAAAAGTGTACTTTAGTTTTTCCAACTACTTCGCAAGTTATAGACTCACAAGCAGAAAAGGAGGTGGGGACGAAGTGGAAACCAATTCCAAATCAGATTTGAACTAGGCAA
Source organism: Neria commutata (assembly GCA_963457695.1). Lineage (NCBI taxonomy): Eukaryota > Metazoa > Arthropoda > Insecta > Diptera > Micropezidae > Neria > Neria commutata. The sequence goes on along the minus strand of OY735249.1, from coordinate 24,855,116 downwards.
TTTTCGTCGAACTGGAATCAAAATATCAATTGTAAAAATAAAAGCATATAAAAAGCACGGAAACATCGAGATGGAATCGAGTTTTCGGAATCGAAATCAGAATCACGACTGAAAATTTGTAAATTAAAGAGACCGAAATGAAGCTGGAATCCGTACAATTTTAATTTTTATTGAATCAAAATCACACCCTAAGTATTTTTGATACATTTATGTATTAAAATTGCATAAAGATCAACTAATTGTTTATAATTCACATTAACCTTTTCTACTCCAAGCTTTTTCTTGTATTTTTTTTTGTATTTGAATCATAAAATACATTCATGATGAGTGTTTCTGCGAAATTGCAAGTCGTTACGCTCTTTCGTTTAAGTAAATTTGGCCCAAAAACACATTAAGAAATTAAAATTTTGTTTATGAAAAAAATATTCAATGTTTATAAAAGAAAATCTCTAAGGCAGTGCTAATTCAGTCTATCAGGCCGCTGAAACTTAACAAATTTCTCAGGTTTTTTTTTTAAATCTGACTTGAATAATCTGGATAATGGAAAAATGAAATTCCTGTTCGAATAAAATTCCTGTTCACCTAAGATTTTTTGAGCCAAAAACGGAATATTTACAATTGGGGAGTTCACAGTTCCATGCTATCTAGTGTGCTTTCCTTGCCGCCTGCTAAATTAAACCACTTTGCCATTTGGCAACTTTTTTTTGTCGTTGCTTTGCACGCAAACAAAAAATACCACTAGTTGAAAAAATTGCCATGCGTTGGAGCGTGTTTTTCTTTCGTGATAAGCTGGCATTTCTCATCAGCTGTTTTATTCGCGAAAATGGAAACAGATTTTAAGCAAATTTTATTGAATTCGCAGAGAATAATCACACACTACTTCCATTTTGATGGAATATTGCTTTTTTGCGAGAGTAATAAATCCTTAATAATCGCTTTAGAAAACACTTGTAATGCGATTGTGGCAAATTAAGAATGGTCCACGAAACAGGGCCGCTCAGAGTTTTATTTTACTATCGTGCTGAAGTTGCCAGATGGGAAATTCAGAAGGAAACTGTAAATACCCTAAGTGTGTAGCTGGTTTTGATCGGTAAGTTTAAAATATTCTGGTGTAACAATTCCATATTCTATGGAAATTTTAGCATGAACCTTGCTCACCCACGGTTCCCCTTCACATAGATATACATATAGTTCACTTAATTATTTTGAGAGGATATTGAGAATTGAAACCGGATTCACACAATAGTTGAAAAATTCTACGAACAAATGCAGGCGCGCATATTATATGCTGCAGCGAAAAATTAATACATACACGCATAGTAGCTCACGCACACACTCGTACCCACACCGAATGCCAGGTTTTGCGCTTTGTGTTGTGTTTGTACGCAGCGGAAGCCACAATCCAGCACACACATTAAAATAAATGACTTCTTTTCATATTTCTGCTGCATTGCTGCACACACACACACACACACACACGAACTTTACAGATAGCAAAACTACAAATGCAAGTTCAAAGTAGAAACTTATGTTGTGTGTGTGTGTATGTGTGAGTGCTTCCCGAGTGCGGTGTTGTGTGCATAAACAGTGAAGCCGTTCTCCGTTTGTTCGCCTGTGAGCATTTTAATAACTTTTCATTTCATGCTGCTTTTCATTTGAATTTTTATTACTCTTTCCGACGAGCAGGAAAGTACAATTTTGTTGTTTTCTGCGCCTATTATTTTTAACTATGTCATCACAAATACTTACATACATACGAACACATACTCGCAAAAATATATTCATGCATTTAAATTGAAATTTGCATCGGATTGTCACTTGTGAATTAAAATGACGAGCGATTGCATCAATTCACTTGGTTTATGATAAATTTAAATCATCAAAATATTATTGAATTTTGGCATTTTGTGCATGAATAACGATACTTAACATAATACTAAACACTTCCACATCCTGCCCACACATAGGCGAGGAATAATTAATTGCTTATTTTTCACAATTTTAAAACCTTATTTATTTACTTATTAATTTTACTATTACGAAAAAACTCATTTTATGATATGAAAATAATTCTTGAAACAAAACAGCGCACATAGCTTGTTATTACATCCGTATATCTGGCTCTATAATAAAGGAAAATTCCCGCACTTTACTCGCCACAGTTCGTTATTATCATTCACTTTTTGGTGAATTTAACAAATGCTTTTGAAAAATTTGAATTGAAAAAATATCATATAAAAAATTTAAGGAAATATGGATATACTCCGGCAAAGCGTGACCTATACATCACTTGCAGTAGCCATAATAACTTCAGAATTATTTATATTAAATTAGAATTTTAGCATTTAAAAATTATGAAAATTTCAGAAAAATTCACTTCGGATTTATTTGCAATAACATTTTTTTTACAAAATAATAAATTCTCCATGAAGGTATTGCTTATTTATAAAATTAGTTAAACTAGGCCATAATAACCCGTTACTAAAGTACAGTGTACCGCAGAGCTTCTCTAATTGAAGATAACAAGTGTTGCCATTATCTGCTGCAAGTGGTCCTTCTTTAGTACGTCCTGCCGATTATCATTGCGAGTAAGAGCTTACAATTTGAAATCGATCGGAATAATTGTTTTAAAAGTTGCAAGTAATTAAGCTGAATCGACCGATATACTGAATTCAACGGACGAGATATTCATGATAAAATTAAATATTTATTTATGGTCACTCTCGAATAAATTACATCTATACGAATACCAAAAGTAACATTTTTCTAAAGCATTACAAATTTGCACATAGAAGAAGAAGATTACACATCTTCCAAATGTATCGATATTGTTTTCTTATCGTGCTTGTGCTTGCGTAATTGACAATACACTCTTAAATGTTATCACCTGTCAGTTTTGGAAATGTGAGGATAATGGACATATCACATCTGCAGTGACACAAATTATCATAGTGAATTTTTAATAAGGCGGCGGCGCCTTGGAAGTACGAGTAGCTCTATTTGGTTGCTCCTCGAAATGTCATCAAGACGCATAAAATATTCATCTGCACAAATATCTACACTGGCATTACTTGTTTGCTTTTCCGCTAACGAAAATGTACGTCCGCTTCCGATGCTCTTCCGGCGTTCCGCTGTACAAGTTCGCTCCAAAGCAGTAACATTAATTTCTCCAACAACAACAACAGCATGTTCAGAAGACCAACACAGCATGTCTTGCTCAATGTCTTATAGTCACGTAACCAACATTTGTCCTTGCCACGCCAAGCTTCGTGTTCCTAATAGAGAGACAAACAGCACGACAGACAGGGAGCCAGATAAATGGACAGTTAGTCAGAAGGACGGATGGGACCATTGTAATAGTGAAGTTTGGAGTATGTTGCGAATGTGTGTCCGATATGTTTTTTTCCATAGCTGAGATTTCAACCAATTATGTATTCGTTAGATATAGGTTATTATATAGTTTTCAAGTATAAACTTAAGCCATTTTAGTGCAAGAAAGTTGTGAAAACTCTTAAACACAATGCTCCAAATTAATGATTAGTCATACTAGCAGTTCGATATCCTATTGCTGTAGTGCAACTGGCTACCAAGCCAAATTTCAGCTTACCCACAGCTGCCAATTGTGCCTGCTACGGCACCGTCCGTGCCACATCCCATTAAAACGCAACCCTGTGGGCTGCAGGGAATCGGCGCAACTGAATTTGGCACAGCTCAGTCCATCAGTCAGACAGACACTCTTCCGGGAAATGAAGCTCGACAATTGCAAATAAGTACATAGCCCTCCCCGTGCACATCTCTCGTCCGGCCAACATGATTAGCACTAGAGCGCCAGCAGCAACACCTGTCACCATTTATCACTGCTGCTGCCATTGTTGTTGCCGCTGTGTGAGCGTTGCAATATGCCTCTGCCTTATCGCTGAGTGCGAAGGACTGACGATGATGACATTACGACTGCGATGTGTCTGGAAGGCAGGTGATGGATGTGAACGGATGTCCGGCAGCGGCCTGCTTGCTTGACTTTCATTCAGTTAACGAGTGGCGTGCAAGTTGTAGGCACTCTAATTGCCCGCACCTGGTTGCCATTTCTTGTGCGACCATTTTATTTGCTTTGGAAGTCGACACTTACTTCGTGTGGGCTGTCATTGGTGTTGTAGCTGCTGGCTTCAGAGTTTCTGTTCAAGATGCATGCTTGTTGGGGGATGATTGATGAAGAAAAATAAATGTTATGCAATTTAAAAATTAAAATAGTATAAACCCAATTCTGTTTTTACACGATAGATACGTTCCAGACAAAGTCGTATAAAAACCGTGTAAAAAAAGGGGATTCGTTCCATATCCTTCAACTTTCTAAAAAATACCTAAAAAAACTGTTTTTCTTTAACGATTCAATCAAATAAATGTTTTAAATCGTGCTATATCGAATGAAATCGTATAAAAAGAGAATTGAGTGTATATACAATTATATACAATTAGTGCAGCAGCTCGTGTAAGCGAGGCTTAAGCTTTTCTCATGTGTTCTCTTACTAAATATTTGCACAACTTAACGGCAACTACAAATGTATTCTATAGCCGTATACAAATGGAATTGAGAAGCTTTATTTTAATGGCAAGGAACACTCTCGGAGAGTTGCCACTTCTTTCCGAGAAATGAAGCCGCGTGCAAAGAAATGAAGTTCCTTTTTGGAATCAATATGGGAGCAGATACTTTAAATCTAATTTGAGCTGCTATCATAATAAAAAAGAAACAAATGAAACATTATTTATATGCCAGCAGCTGATCTGAATTTGATAACTTCGCTTAAGATCAGCAAAAAATCGCCAATTGTGATTTTGATTTATTAAGTTAATAAATTGTCAGTAAAGTACTTGACTCATTGCCTGTGGCCATTGTGAGACCAATTAACATTTTAAACTACCGAAATCCTCATAAGCCAACTTCATAAATGCATTACAATATAGATACAATTTAATTTAATTTTTTGCGCATTAACGTCGATAATAATTTCAATAATGAAATTAATATGCAATTTGTAACTACATATTACAACAAGCATATGTTTATGCATACATGCACATCTGTATATGTGTATGTATGTTTGTGTATTCGCTGCGTATGGAAAGGTCATAATTAGTTTAATTGAAACTGTGCGCTGTTTGTGCTAATTAAAACACATGTTCCACAATTTTTTTGTCTGATTGCAGGAAAAGTAATGACAATAGTAATAATTCATCGACATTCATTGGCCTCGTTTTCAGCTTTCTCGCTCTTCTGCAGCAAGCGGCCATATATTGTACAGAGGCGTATGAGCAACATTCACGAAATGTAATCAAATTATATGCCACGAGCATTTGAATTAATAACACGCTCAGCATATTTCTACGCTTTAAAGTGCGCAGGATTTATGGCAAAAATTCATAATTTCCATAAAAACGCCCGTAGCCGCATTTAGTGGTGCCGGGAGGGGATTGTGGCTGAAACAGCAGCAGCTAAATCAAAAGTTTAATGAAGTATGAAAATAGCAAAATTTCCATGAAAATAATAATATGCGCCAATGTATGCAAGCGGCTGTGTGCGCGTGTGTGTGTGTGCGTGTGTGAGTACGGAGCATTATTCTTATGGGTTATATGTTTAAAATGGCGGAATGTATTGCAGTGAGAAATGCTTTCCTTGCGCTGGCAGCCTTGGCACACAAGAGCACATCGTCTGGCAGTGACAACGGCGTAGGCACAGAAAGAACGTGTGCTGAAAATTGTATTTGCATGGAATACGCTGACTTGTATAAATATCAAATAAATATTTGCACAACAGCGAAACAGACACGCTCTGGCAAATAGTATGCAAGCAGCGCAAATCTTTCCCTGCAAAATATTAAAATTCATTAATGGCGCAAATGTGTGCCGCAAGCAAGCAAAATGATTTAATTATTATGGAAATACTTTTGATCGGGTGGCATCATTCTCATGGTTCTAAAGATGCATTCCTCAGACCAACAAGATCGACTTTACACTTAAAACGTAGACGTTTTTCCTTTTCAGTTAGCTGTTAATGAAGCAACTTTCGTTTTTGATACATTTGAAATTTGTCTACTTATACAAAAAGAGTAATTTTATTAACATAAAATTTATCTTTTTACTTGCAAAATAATAACTAAAAAAAATACAAAAAGTAAGCGGCATTTGAAAATCTTCGCTGCTTCTTTGCTAGATGATGTGTTTTTAGAAATTCGTAACTTTTCTATTTTCAATTTAAACATATTCACTTCAAGAGAATTAAATATTAATTATCAAACGGACTGCGAAATATTTTGAATAAGATATAAGAATTTTTGGGCTTTGCAAAAATGGCTTAAAACACGAATTGTTGATCAGTGGGAATTCCTCGGTCCCAGATGCTTGGAGTTGCTTGAAAAAAAAACTTCGTTTCATCGCACGCGGCGTCAAATCTCGCGACGAAGTTGGCAAATTTTCGAGAGTATGCCATTATTAAAAACTTCTCACAGAAAAACTTAAAGCCTCATTCTAGTATCATTGATTGAAAAGAGCGAACAAATTAAAATACATATATATGTCGCAAATTTAAATATGTACAGAAACAATTTGTAAAATCTGTGATTGACTTTTGAAAAATAAGATTATAGTTTTGAACATTTTGCATCATCATAGGGTATGGTTTAAAAGTAAGAAGCTAAATAAAACAACAAAAGCGTTGAACTTAAAAGTATGAACCTGAAGAACAGTGTTGCATAACTTCAGGCTTATTCTTTGAATACACTCTTTGAATATAAGCATAAGCCCGAATCCTTGCGACAGTTCTCTGTTTGCTCAAAGTATAAGCCTGGAACTATGCAACACTTCTCTGCATTAACTTGCCGTCTTCTCTGGCTTAATGAGCGCGTTGATGCTTGCTCTGATTGATGTGGTGGTTGTTGCTTTCACTGACAGATTGAAAATTTTCATATTTTAAGCGACTTCCTGGAGTGCCAAGATGATTCCGCTGACGCACACTCAGCTTTTAGAAACAGCAATTCATAGTCTTCATATGAGGGCCGTTTCTATCGCATTTGTTGTCAGGCTTCTTGTCAGTTGGCACATTCGACTGCTGGCTGCGGCTTTCGTTTTCGCCTTCGCAGCGCGTGCCACCACAAAAACCGGGCTTTCCGCTAGAAACCTACAAGAAGTTTTTTCTCACTCAACCACAATCCGGAAAATGGCAAGATACCAAGCCGTTGGCATTTACACTAAAGGAACAATAAAAAATTTCGAAAATCACAGACGTTGCCGAAGCCGTTGCCCGCGAATTGTCCCGCCCACCTCTGTAGCTCCGCCCCGGTTATGTTTACACTCGGTTCAGCAACAGGCGGAGGTTGTTTTGGCTGCTAGGCACTTGTCAGCTTGGCATGTTGCTGTGAGTTGTGGCTGTGGGCTATGCTGCTGGTGTCAGCGGGCAATGTGGAAGGGGGAGAGAAGGGTATACACTAATTTGAAACTTTTGCCAAATCGCTGCGTGAAGCGATGCAAGTATTTCACCAATTTGCGCCGCGACGCAATGATGGAGCCAACAATACTTCGTCTGTTCCGCAGTGTTGCCACTTCAACACTTTTGTCTGTTTTGTAAAATTTTAAATTTTAAACACTTCTCTACTTAAAGTCCACTACTTCTTGCCAGTTTTGTTTGTATACTATTAAATCTATTATCTAAAATGTTGCTCTAGGAACGGGCGCTGATTCCGGACGATCTAAAAATCTAACGATATAAAGTGATTCACTATTTTAAGGGTCTTAATGATAACCACCTTACAAAAGTTCCAGGTTGGAGCTTGATCAAGCAGCTACTAAATATTAGAGTTTTGCGCAGTATTGCCAGATCATAAATAATTGCAAAACCTTCATTCATGTTCATATATTTTGCTTTTTCCATTTTGTTCATAGCTATGTCAAAAGACACATCCGATTATCGGTGCTATTAATAATTTAAGGAAAAATAATGAATTTTAATGGTTCACTGAATAAAAGTTGATTGCATGAAGTGAAATATGCCTTATTACATTTCTAGTGATCGATAAATTTTGTTCATTAAACTCATCTCTGTTCGACCATATCTTTTTCTCCGATTTAATTTCTTCTGTTGATTAAGCTCCTTAAACACTTTTGTATTCGACGGTAAATAAAATCCATTGTAGAATCATGTCAATCAGGCGGCATGCGAAGAGCAAGGACACTTGAAGGCTGCTTCGGTACATTAAACGCAACTTGGCAACACTGTGTTCCAAGCCGAAGTGCATGCTTTTGAAGTCTGCCTCGGAGAGTACGTTGAGAGAATGCCAATAGGTGGAAACATTTACTCTAACAGCTGGACTGCCCTACCTGCACTCAACTCATGTCAAATAACTTCAGAACTGCTAAGGGATTGTTTACAGCTACTTTTGAATCTCGCAAAAATTAACTGGTCATAGTGGTTTTTTGGAACCAAAATAATTCTCTGGACTACCATCGAGTTCCATTATGCAGCATAAAACTCTGGCAAAACAGGAGACCTCTAAGTAACTGGAAGGAAACGGAAGGTAGCAGATAGGCGAATGAATTTTAGACTGCGTTGGCTAGGCGACTAGATTCCTACTCCAAACACAATCTAATCTAATCGCTATTTGAAATTAATTTTTAAAGTGACAACATTGGCTCTGTTTCTGTCATCTACCATATACCATCATCCATCTGCGGTTGCATTGAACCGACTTCCACATTTATCATAGTTTTCGCTATAATTCTCAGTTAATAGTGTTTGCTATATAAGCTTTTTGTTTTTGTAGGTTATGTTTAGCCACATCTTTCCGTGTTATTTACAGTTTTAAACTTATTTATTACATTCTATGAAAAATGACTTGCCCGCCGCACACTCCTTCTGCCTTCGCTGCGCGCATGCGATTGCTTGTCATGGAACGGACTTTGCCAGTCAGTTGAACTGCTTACTGGATGTATTCCGTATCCGTATGCGTGAGTGTGAGTGTGTGTACTGTGCTTAGCCTGCTGTCCCGTATGACTTCCATGCTTGACAGTATTTTTCTTCAGCTTGCCTTATAACGTTGCTGTTCCTTTGTCTTGCGTGCAACCTCTCCAGCTCCGCGTCATTCCTACTTCCCTGATTATATCGTTGAGGCGGTGGGAGAACGTTTGTTTCCATCAAGCTTCCGGCTTTGCTGTTCCGCAGAAACTCAGCGTAAGTGCTGCTGCTTGTTGTGTCGTTGTAGCCACTTGTGTGTGTGTGGCGGTCTGCTTGCTTACTCAACATATACGTAGAAAAAATACGTGTATATATATGTATGTATATAGTAATATATTTTGCGAGTTAAACAGTTTGTTCGTTCGGCACTAGTAAATCAAAATTAAATTTCCAGCACAGAATAAATATGTGCTCTCTGATAAGTGCTCTTTGTTTGGACAATATCTCAAGAGGTCGCCGGGGTTGCGACGATTTAAATTGAAGGAAGGGATTCCATGGATTCGAGCGGTTGAATAAAGGATCAAGTAGCACTCTGCGCCCGAGGGTCATTGAAACGTTTTGTTCGCTTTTCTTCTATCAATATAGAAAAGTTCTGCTCTCTTCGATTTGATATATATTAAAATGAAAGAAGTTTAATTTATTAACTTTAAAGTGTTGTTTATATGGGGGGAGAGGAGAATTTATATGAATAGATTTTCATTTTTAGCGCAAGTTTCAATTCATTACGCTTTTTCAAAATAACTAAACTTCATCCCTTCAACCAGTCTATACTTCTTAGAAAAGGGCTGAATTTCAATTGAACTTTCAATATTAATTACAATTAATTTTAATTTGAATTCACATTTCTTGCCGCTATAATATATGTATGTATTCGGTTGCTTTTGAAAAATACAATTACTTACAAGTGACTAACAATAATTATAAGAACCTTACTCAATAATACTTCTTGTATTAGGATAGGACTTACGAAATAACTGAATAATAGTTTATGAAGTGATAACTGCAATTTTTATTGCCCAATCCGAATGGTTCGAGAATTCGTATCATAACATTGAAATTTAGTACGAGAGACGGCGTCACATAGATTTAAAAATGTTTCTCTTTTTAGGTAGATTATTATGAAATTCGAAACTCAGTTCCACAGCTCTCTGAACTATTTTAGTAGTTAATGAAGTATACTACAATTATCATAATTTGCATATACATATGTATAATTCTTTTACTCGTAATTTAAGGCAACGGGCTTCAAGCATCTGAATGCATTACGAAGTCTGAACATTGGATATCTGCAGATTCGCAAGTCTCTCTTAAGCTATAAGTTAATCTATGCAGTACATACATACCAGTACATAAAAGTACATCTGCTTTCCTCTTGCCCTGCGAATTATTGCCTGTGATCTTTCTTGCACTGGCATTTCTCTATTCATGGTCTACAATGGTCGTTGTCCGAGCTGAGCTGAGATAAGATTTCTGTCTGTATGTCTGTCCTACAAAATCCAATGCAAATCAACTTGAAAGTGAGTGTAGGAAATCTTTTAAAATGTGCATATATTTTGTGGCTGTGGAGTGGCTGGTGGAATAGTCAGACTGTGGGTGGTTAGTGTAGTTAGTGTTTCGTTTGCATTCATTGTTGTTGTTGTTGTTTTTGATGATTACTGCTGTATGAGCATGCTGATGGCGCATGATGATGGTCCAAGAGAGTCAATGCAATTTTACAATCCATTTGGGAATTAGTTATGAAAATTGTAGTGTTCATGTTGATTCTTTCATTGCTTAGAAGTTGAGTGTTAGGTAATAATGAATTGTTCTCTAGATGTCTGTTGCATCAGCTTTTTGCAAAATGATACATAAGCTGCCAGAGACAGAAACAAGCTGAGGTAGTCAATAAGAACAAGAGTTTTTTTTTTACTTTTGATACAACAAATTTGCTGAAATATGCCAAGGTGGCCATACCTTTGACGCAGCATTTTTAGGTGAACATGAAGTAGTTGTTACATTGCTTGATGTTCTTGCATCACACTTTTTAATATTTCTCTGCAAGCATTTGTTCCTTTGAGTGCCTTTGTAGTGCCATTTTCAGTTGTAGCAAAAATTTCCAATATAAAAAATTATATAATATTGAAGAAAGTGGGTTTCAGTAACGCTTTAATTAGCATATTACAATTTGTTCTAAAATAACAGGGGCGCTTGGAGCGAAACCCGAAGTCAGGTCGTATTCCGGTAATGGGTTGCTCTGGTCAATCAAGAAAAAGAAGAATTTGTTTTAAAATGGTCATTACTATTTTTATGATTATGAGTAGTATATTATTTGCACTTCAGTTGTCAAGTTGTTTATATGCACAATTGTAGTTATTATTTGAATTTGGTTCCTTTCTGTTTTTTGGCCCAATCGTAGTCGAACAATCTTACATACCAGCTTACATACAATACTACAGACATCAATACTTCCACATTACATGAAGGGACAATTACCGGTACCCGTGTGTGTGTGTGTGTGTGTGTATGCATGTATGGCTATGTTCATGTTATCGAGCGGTATTGTCGAAATTATAGTTTTTAATTTTATTAATAAATAACAGTGCTACAACAGCTACAACTTTTGTTGTGATCGCTGAGAGTTGATAGTAAAGGTCATAGTTGAAAGCCCGCATGTGCCTGAGTATGTGGCGCACGTCATTAAGGTCGCACGTACATACTTAAACTTCAAACAGCCCTAAAGGGAAACGCACGGGCGATTGGTCTAAAGGCATGGGTTCGGTGAAAAGGGCACCGGTGACGTAGCTTGTGCAAATGCGACAAGGGTAAGAAGAGGGTACACATAAAAGGAGAGAAACACTGTAGCCAATGTTTTGTAGCGGAAGGGCCCAATTAACGAGATAACAGTAGGCATTATTTTAGAAGCTACTCATTCTCAACTTTCGGAAGCATTCGGCTGCAATCTGTGTCTGTTTGAAACAGTGAAATTTATGTCTGCCTATGAAAATGCTGTGTAAAAAGAGGAGTTCATTTTAAAAGTGTCAAAAGGTCAAAAGGTATCCTAACCTTAAGGAATTTTTTCCATATACTGCTGAGAATCGGTGGTTTTTCTCACAGGGTAGTAAATGCGTACACCTGGGAATGTATTATTTCTCCAATTGTTATTATTTATGAAATGAAATGTACTTACATAGTTGCAATAATTAACGTCTTCGTGTTTGAACAATGTCAGCATGAGCGGGAAAATAAGCTGTTTATTGCACTGACTAGGCCTACATTATAATTTTTGTAAATTACCACTTTTAATGGGCTTAGTCACACATACATGCTTACATCATACAGCTGGATTATACGAAATATTGATTGCTTTCTTTTTATGGCCAACGAGCATTGAAGATATGTACTCACAGTTTTGGACCAAATAATGGGAGCAAACTGTAGAAGATTGCTCATGAATGTACTATTGTTAATTGTTACTTTTTGTAAAGTGTTGTACAAAATAGTAGAAAAAAACTGCAAAAACGGCAAAGAAAAGAGTTGAAGATATTCGCAAGAAGTATGATATTCTCTGTAAATTCGTTAGACTATGAAAACTTGACAAGAGAGAACTTTCAATATAGAATTGCATTGTTTATGTGTTGGTGGCATTAAGGGCTTCGTTCCAAGGAAGAAATTATTAATACAGAAATATTTTAAACTTGTTTTTATTCTATATACGATAAAATAGAATTATAAAATCTAATTTCTCAAAGTTGAAAGAGAAATCTCTTCCTCCACTGTAATACTGCATATCAACCACCGACTTTTTTGCAAAATGCAAGTATTAGTGTTAACTTGTTCGATAAGTAATCAACTTGCAACTTGAAGTAATGACTTCGATTCACTGAAGTACATTTTTTGTCATGTATTCGTATTTAAAAGAAATATAATTAATACTTGGCTTGTAATTTCTGAATTAAATGCACGTCCTTTTTGTGTGTTTTCTTTGAAAATCCGAGTAATTTCCAGTCTGCTCACTGCAGTCATTTAAAAAAAATGCCATTTTTGTGACAAGAGCTTTATATCGATAGCATCCAAAGCAGATGCGATAGAATAACCTTTAATTTCCGCTGCGAAATCGTTTTGCTTCCGCTGCGAAAACGCCACGTGTTCCTTGACCGGCGGCAAGCATTTGGAGACTACTCTTGTTGTGTAGACTTCACTTCAGTGGAGCGACAGTGGCAGTGAGATAAATGTAATCCTGTTGGGACCAGCGTGCATGCTGCTGCTTTATTGATTTTTGTTAGATCTTTACCTAACAGTTTGCGCTGTGAGCATATCCTTGCACTGAACTAAGACACTCGGCCGCGTGGTGTGTCCAATGGCACAAATGCCTTTTAGGTCGAGGAGGTTAGAGTAGAAAATGGGGCTACAGTTTTGCTGCACACCTTTGCTCCACACATGGAATCCGTCCTTGAACTGCATTGCTCTTTTTGCATTTGAAACATGAAAGCCGCCTGCAGATGGCAACATAATTTCCCAGCTCTTAAGTGGCTAATTATAATGAGCTTTATATATTGTCTCTCTCTTTATATATTTCTTTATATATTGTCTGAAAAGGGCATTAAATATATTTAAAAATTGACTGAGAGCAATTCAGCTTGCAAATCTGCAAATAGAATCAAGTAGGATTTCAGCTGCGTTCATGCAGACACTTGTAAGCCTATTAAATACGCTTACGATTGCAATTCAACGTATATTGGGGGATGAGTGTGTGTGTGGAAATATAAATTCGACTCATATTATTTAGAGTGATGTTTGTATGCTGCGGTTTTGCAATTTAACATATACATACATACAATATTAGATACTTAGTATGTATATTTGAATAGATTTTAAATTCGATATGGAACACTTTCATGCCTTCAAAATATTTCATACTGTGTGCTTAACTGAAGACAAAATTTATATTTTTGGCATATTACATAATTTAAATAAGGCAAATGGTTAAAGTTGGCCGAATGTGAATTGAAGTGAATGTATCTTCAGAGTGACACACCTTAAATCCAGCAAGTTAATTAAAATGTAAATGAAAAATTCCAACGACATACCGAGAGGCACACGTACACAAATGAACAGATGGATGGATAGACAGCTAGCCAGACAAATTAAAACAGACAGACAGACAGACAGTTTGGATAGATATACAGACACATATACAGATAGACAGATTGAGAGCCAGACGGATACATAGAACAGACAGACAGGACAGGCGGGCGGATGAATAATTGGGCAGATGTATTGGTCAGTAATATTTGGCACGCTATCCACACCGACTTACAAACCTATATAATAATAATATATCGGTCGCATAACAGCGGCATAAATAACACACAGCGCACGCACTTAAATACTAGAAGTAAAATGTGCTCACTTGGAGACATTTTAATTAGACTAATGCAGCTCCGTTGCTAATTAGTTGTTATTTAAGTAGATTATGCATGGATCAATGCGAGAGTAAATGAGCTGAGGACTGTGATACTTAAGTAGAGATTGAAAAAAGGTCAGTATAATTTACATGCTAACATTTTATGCTTTTTTATTTCGTTAGCAGACGAAAAAGAAACAACAATTAAAAAAACGTCTACTTCGGCTGAGCTGAAAATTAAAACCAGCAGGGGAAAAATAGTTAAGGAAATTCCAGAAATGCGTGGGTTTTATCTGCTAATAGCTAGTTATATGTATATGTACACGAACTTACTCACTTTCAAAATTCCATACATGTACATACGTGCATACATGCACATACATATGTATAAGAGCCCATATCGATTTTAGGAGTAGTTCATTTAATTTATTACAAAATGGCGTTAGACCAAAACTATTGGCGAAAAATGTAACTACGTATATTTCCTAGTTGATTTTGACCAATCTCTAAATGCACACTATTCCATTTTCCTGACTTGAAACCTTTCAGCGAAGGACGCGCGTGCATGCTTCCCACATCTCCTTCGAAACGTCAATAAATGGTTTTCTAGTATGCGTTTCTGTCTCAGCACTTTTCAATATTTTTGTTACCATCAATTAGGCGCCTCATGTGCCTGAAATAAAAACCTGCTTGTTGTACAGCTGATTAATCTACTTTTTAACTTTATTGTTTCCTTTTTTGCCATCAACTTATTTTAGTGTTTGTATTTGTGTCACGTCGCATCTGATATTTGTCGGCAGTGGTGCCAATAAAAAAATGTTGTCGCAGAGTGGGCAATTATTCTAAGCAACTTCGGGAATCACGTTAGAATTTATAAATGTGCATCATTAGGTATGGACGAACATTTCGTTATAGACAGCATCTTTTTAAAAAACGACCGGACTATTCGTTCGTAATCTTCCGATGCTTTATTTATCACTTCCTTGTTTTGAGTGACTTCGAGATACAGAAAGACTCCTTTAGACTTATGCATACCGATTTTTGCGTACTTTGGTAATCTGAGAAATCTTCAATCCGGCTTTTAATATCGCTTTTTAAAGATACTATTAAAATATGACTGTATATTTGTAGAGCAAATCGATGTAATATACGAGTATGTAGGAGCGTAATTTTTCGCTTGATCTTAAAGTTGACGCTATTGTTGTTGTTGATGGTGGTGCTAAGTTAGACTAATTCTGTGATGACATCAAATAATCTTTGTTGTCTAAGCAACTCACGCTTCCATACGGTCTTGTCGAAAGGTATTGAACTTGCTAGACTTGACCACAGTGAGCTATAGTGAGAAATTCGGTGTCTGAGTTTCTAAGCGTAAATATCTCGAAATCCTGACGTATCTAGAATCAGATAAAGCACAACCACATGCAAATTTCAAACTCTTTGACTTTGAATCTCCAGCAAGACAGATCTGGCCTATGATCAACCAGAGCAGATCCAGCGAATTGATCCTTCTAAACAAACCCTCCATAGGGATTGTCGTAGGAATCATAACCGGACACTGCCTCATTGTTCAACATGCTAACAGACTGCGACTGCTGTATAACGACTTCTGCAGAAGCTGCAGAGGCGATGACTGCGAGCAATTTGTTGAACACCTCCTTTGCAAATGCCCAGCGCTAGCGAGAACGCGCTTCCGATTCCTGAGACATTACTTCCCGAGCTGTCTAGCAGACTTGGAAAAAATGCCACCAGGACATATCGACAAATATACCAGAGCCACAGAGTGGAAAGTGCAGAGGTGAAACCTCATGTGGTAACACAATGGGCCCTTAAGCCGAAGTGATGTCCTTGAGACGACCACTTAACCTAACCTAACCTAACTTTGAATCTCGATGAAGCCTGGCTAAGGCAATTAGGCGTGAATTAGCTTTTGACCGGAGTAAATTTTCGCGGCTCAATGCTTAACACTAGGAACGTGCTTGGCTGGCTTCAGTTGCTATAAATATAACACTTAAATTTACGACCCATCGAAATATCTGCTTACGGCGCGAAAAAGCATAACCATTTTGAGTCGTTTCCGAAAAATTTGCGTCATTGCGCCTACGTTTTTTAGTTTACGATATAAATAAAATCGAAACGACCTCGAAATGTTCAGCAAGCACTTTAAGCGGCAAGCAACGTCGTAGACACATTCAAAAAGCAATTCGAAGCTGTTATTGTTACATAATATTTTGTAAAAAAAATTTCGCTGCATTTGAACGGCCTACAGCAACACAACCACACAGCAACACAGCAGCACAGCACCTGCAACATGTGCCACACATATGACGAACCTCGGCACTTTTGAGGGTGTGTGCATTTTCGCATATAAAATTTTAGTGCGTTGCCGCAAGTGGCCTGTAAGTGTGCCGGAGAAGTGGTCCTTCGCCTTGAAAATGGCGCATAAGTAAAAGGCGCCATAATAAGTGTGGCACAAGCAGCATGGCACAACATGGCACATACACATCCATAGACATTTAGGAAAGTGGACGGTGGGTTGGTGCGGTGCGCCTTCGGCAGGGGGTCTGAAGCACTTGCTGATGCGTGGCGAATGAGCTTCCGAGCGAAACATTTTGCACGATTGGCGCAAACAGACACATTGCCAACACACACGCACACAACGGCTCATATATGTACACATGTAAGACATGCACACACATTCAAATAGAGAAACCCTTCTTTTCTATCAATTTAGCTGCAAATGTTGCCAAAGGAAAATCAATAAAGGGCGAAATCATTTTCGTATTTGTATGCCTTTTTACATTTGCCAGAATCGAAAGTGAAAAGAAATCGAATTCGAAATGGAGAGGAAAGTCCAAGTGCAGTGGGAAAACGAGAATGTAAATAGGACAGCATTGATTTTTCTGCATTTTCCCTTTAATTGGTATGAATATATTTATTTTCCATCTTCTTTCCACTCAACTGGTTAGTGGGTGTATTTCTTATTCATTCCAACTAATATATTAACATTAGAGTGTCTGATGTTCCATGCTAAAAAAAAGCTATTTCTGTACCCTGCTTTAAATAACCCAAGGGTTATCCTATGATGATTGCCAAAGTATTGCGGCTTTAGCGATTCCGTGAGCGGTACAGTTTTGGAAAAACATCTAAAAATTAGGTTATGTCGAGCCAGCAATTTCTTCAGTTTCTTCAAATTGAAAGACTGCTTCATTCTTTACTGCCGCACCGGACAGCGAAAATGTATAATTATGCCTTCGCCTAGGACAAAATATATTTACAAATTTAATATTGCCCATTCGCATGGGTGTAGGGTATAATTGGGAATGTATAGCTAATATTTGTTATTCTCTCTGAAGATTGTTTTTCGTTTGGATCACTTTTACGCCCGTAAAGGTAATAAAAAGTCATAGAACGCAATAATTTTTTAGATTTGAAGCGATGCCTTGTCTGAAGTGTCCTTGCTAATTTTCAATGAATGAACTTAAAGCAATAAATGATGTAATGCTGCTTGGCAATTTCGTTTTCTTCATCTTTCATTATAGTACTTTCAATATACTCATCGAATCTTCATCAATTATAATAATTCACAAATTAATAGAAGAGTGTGGCCCCTATCGCTTTAAGAAGGGATGTTCGTTTGTGTGTGGCTGCCAAATTATTGCGGCTTCTACCAATTTGCTGTGTTGTAATTGTTATTATTATTAATTTGCTTTGTTGTTTTTGCAATGTTTCCGTGTGCTTCTTTTCGACCGCTTCCTTTGGACGTTTTCGTCCGTTTGGCTGGCCTGGCTTGGCTTGAATTGCTTTACTGCGTTGCGAACTTTTGCGCGTGTCTGTAATGTAATGAATATGCGATGTGGCTGTGTGTGTGTATGTGTGTGTGTGTGTGTAGGTGTGGCGCCTCATGTAACGCGCTGCATGTTGCAACATTCCGGCTCGGACCATTGGTTATTAGCGGAACATGTACGAAGAATTTAATTAGGCGTACTCGTGCAATGGCCCCGGAAGCGAAACAAAGCGTAACATAATTTTCCAGCAATAAAGACGGTTAATTGCTATTGTATTGGCTAATTGCCTGCGGTAAGTGGCACGTTGCAGGTTGTGACTAGTAGTCGAGGCGACTGTGAAGAATACAAGCATATTCATGGAGAACGCGTCTCGGCTTGTTTTTGTTGCTGGTGTTGTAAAGGTAGCCTGAAAGAGCTGCTGTATTAGTGCAAATTTCGCTGGCGAGTTGAATCGAAACGTCTACGGAAAATATGTAAAATGCAAGAACGGTAGCTGGAGTTTTACTTCCTTGAGTTTTTTAGCACAGACATTTATTATATATAGTATGAATAATATAATGGTTGAAATAATAGACGAACAGATGGACGGATAGATGAACCGTCACATCGATAAGTGAAAAGAACACTGGCAAATCTTTCAAAATCGATGCAAATGAAATTAAGGCCCTTAAGTCGCCTAAAGTGTACTACATACAAAAAGTAAAAATACAAAAGCATATAAAAAAGACATGAAGTACATAAAGACAAAAAAAAGGGGATTAGTTCCATATTCTTCAACCCTTAAATTATACGGTTAGTAAAAGTATTTTTCTTTAAAATTTCAATCAAATAGCTTTTTCTAATCGTGCTAAATTGAATGAAATTGTATTGTATAAAAACGGAAGCAATTTTTTTCTACACCGTGTTAAATCAAGACCGTGCAGAAAAAGACTGTGTAACAATAGCTTTGAGTGCATTTGGCATGTTAACTCCGTAGGCTTTTGTTAACCCCGGCAATCTGGGCCTCAATTAATCGCTATGTCAGAATACTGATTTCTTTGGGATTAATAAAATGAATTGTATTTTTTTTAATAAGAGCACCAACTTTCATTCTAGCCTTTACACCTGAAATTTTTTCTCATTAATTTTCTGTGTCTCAGCTAAGGGTTTATCTGGTTACCTGCCTTAAAATTCAGCGTATATAGTTTCATTTCATCCCTGCGCAGCACTTTTCTATTAATAATTGCGCATTCTCATGCAGACTGAAAAGGCGCACGGTACTCTGGTTAAGTCTGTGCCACGCCATGGCCTAGATAGAGTTTTTGTTGTTGTTGTTTTTGCTGTTGCCACTAAATAGCGCGAGTGGAATATTAATTTCCTTTTAATCTTGTCGGAATTAAATTTAAGGAAAAAGTGAAATCCTGATAGCGGAAAACAGAAACGCTTCTGTGCTTCGGCGGCCACCAGCAGTAGCACGGATGCAGGAAATGTGTGTAATATTTTAAGGCTTTACTTGCACAACAGCCAAGATTTATGTATATACGATGTAAAATGTAGCGCAATTTCGAAACGGTCCAAGCGATCTCATTGAACTGTCGCGCATCGTCATTGAAGAAAATCTCTTTGCGATGGCACATTGAAAAAGTATAAGGACCTTCGAACTTTGATGGTGCTGACAAAGGTCAGACAACAAAATGCATATTTATGGCATGTGCGTATGCAGTACTTGTGAAGCAAGAGCAATGAGAGTCCTAGATAGATGTGCATAATTTGCATTTCGAAATAATGAATTTGGAATTAAAAAATTTTTTATAAAAAAAGATTAAAATTGCTTTAATATTTGAAACCGTTTCTTATCATTTAAAAAATTTTTGAATTTTCAACTGGATAACTGCAAGCACTTTCGTTTTCTTTTCGAATTTTGTTACTATTAAAAAGGCAACTATTTTTAGTTTTCTCAAAAATCAAAGATCTCATTTTTAAGTCTCAACATTTTGGGATTGCAGGCGCTTCGGGCTTGAAACGCGAACACAAATGCACAATAAAGTAATACCGCCTTTGGTTAGCTAACGAAAGTAGATCATATATAATGTGGTCTTAGAAAAATTGAATGAATATTTTTCGGATTCACTATTTCTCAACATGATATGCATTTACATAAAGTTTGATAAAATCTGGGCTCATGTACCGAATGATAGGGTGCTCTTTTCATGTCATAATTGGACCCGCACAAAGGCGTGTAAACGACCAGTGCAACGTCCGGAACTGCATTCGCCTCCGTTGACTCGCTCCGTTAATTAAATTTTTTCTGTGTTTGCGCATTTGCGAAATTGTCCGACGCAGGCACCATTTCGAACAACAACAACAACAACTATTGTAGTCCCAATAATTTACACAGCAGTCTCACACACACACGCGCGCGTTTTGCATTGGTACTGGCATTTTTCGTTATCCCTTTGTTTGTCTGTCTTGCAATGTTGCAAATATCACTTGCAGGCGAATATGTGCTTTTTCTGCATAACTGCCCAGTCGGCACGAGTTTCGCTAAAATTTAAAGTCCGACTACCGCGCACTTTTCGCGACATTTTATTTCGTCATTTCCTGATTATATCTGGAATGCTTGTGCGGTGGGTTCTGAGAATATGCATCCAATTGTGGTTTTATCGTTCGTGCTTAAAAGTTAAAAGAGGTCAGAAATGTTCATTATGCAAAAGGTCTCAGTAGGTGTTCATGATTTCAGTAAATGTCAATTTTATGAAAAGTTTTCCAATACGCGTATGATCGAATGAAAATAATTATTCGAGATCAATTGCGAGAACGCTTTCGAGAAAGATGTCGTTAACGAACGTTTTCGTGATCGAAAACTAGAAACGTATCTGTCTCGAATCGTTCTTTTATTCGTTAGCAATAGTTTCTTTGCGAAACCTTCGAGAATCCCATCGTTCTCGATATTGTTACCGACATTTTTGCCGAATATGTTCATGTCTTTCTGGTTGTGTGTATGCACGCCCAAGACTCGCCATTCCGGTTGTTTGAATAGCAAACGAACGGCAAAATGTTTTAATACATTTCAGCGTTTTTTGTCCTTATGAAACAAAATGCCTTCATTTAATGCAATTACTTGGCGTTAAAACATGGATTTTACCGATGGCTTTGTGCGTATACAAAGCAATTACGGTCTGTCAAAAGCAGTATCGGCATTACGTACTCATTTGGTCACTACATCCAGAATTTTACGTTTATTTAGTACCTATATAGTGCATTTTGTTCGAACAATCTGCCGTCATATTAATGAAAGCAGACAATCTATAGCTTGCGTAAATGTATACGTGAAAAGTGTTTCATAAATGCATTGCCTAATCGTGTTGGTGTACTATATCAGTTATCTGTACAGCGGTCAGGACACTTATTTTAAGCAAGGGCTATTTTTCCCGAAAGTATTTATGCAAGTGTGCGTCATTTGCAATGGCAGTTGGTATGACTCTACGACTAAGTGTTCGTTCTCTGATTTATTTTTAGATGACAACTTTTTTATGGTTTGAATATGCCAGATATAAAACCAATGATCTCTCGCATCAGCGACTGAGCACACATGCCCCGAGCCATTGCGGCGCATATACATAGATGCTGATTATAAAGCCATACTTTCTTAACGAATCCAAAAATAAAAGCTATGAATTGATCAATCAGTTACCCACTAACTCAACTCAACACAAAGAAAATACATCACACCACTCACAAAGTGTGCAATAATTCACCTCCATATGCAAAATAGTTGCGAAATACCAACAGCGAAAGTTAAAAATGACTTTAGGACGGCATAAAATGATTTTACTTAGTTTCGAAAAACGTATGAATATTTTAATTTAGTGCGGTTGGGCGAGATAATCTGAGTTATTAAATGTTATTATAAGGGCTCAAAGAGTGGGAAGAATCGCACAAGAAGAACATGTGAGTAGGCCATCGGCTTAAAACCTTTTTCATAATGAATCCTTTGTGCAAAAGGACATAAATGCATTTTTTAACTTTTTAACTTTTCTCGCCTGAAACGGTTTTTGTATATTCCCCTTTGTGCTGGGGAGAAAGAGAGCTACATAAGTCCGTGAAAATACACCAAAACAAATATAATCTCACACACTCACAAAAGGAAATAATTATATGTACATGTGTAGGTTGACACACGCAAAGAGATAGGCACGCGCACACATAAAAATTTACATACATACTTGCAGTATGTTTTTTCAACAAAATCAATTTTTCATAACCGAATCATTGCATGCTCAGTTATCGTTTCGTTGATGTTGTTGTTTTTGCATCTCTGTACGATTTTGTGTAAAACGTAAAAAGCCATGCGAAACAATTTTAATCCTTTGGCTGCTGAAATTTTCAAACGTAAGTACATAGCCCCAAATACATACGCACACACACAAACACTGCACCTTTCGAAGTACACACATACTCAGCAGAGCACAAACACAAACACGCACAAAATTTTGTAGCTAGCCCACAGGCAACTGGCATATTATTCAAACAATCTTTGTGCTTTGGGCCGATGGCTATGCAGACTTTGTGTGGTAGTTCCAGGGAGCGACGGGCAGCTGGCACCAGCCACGTAACCGCAGGAAGTGCCTGTGGGTATGCGTCTGTGCAGTGAAGCTCAAAGTAGTTGTATCTCTGTTTTCCCCCATTTTCGAAGCAGTGGCTTCCATTTTAATTATTTCGCAAGTGAATAGGACGAAATGTAAAAAAAAAATTGGAATGAAGAACATGATGGGGTAAATGAACTGAAATTATGTGTTTTAACAAAACAGCCGATTCTTGTGTTCAAGATCCACTGCTAACAATCGTAGAACTATTTGCCATATTTGCAAGGCACAGCTGTTCTTGGTGGCTTGTCAATGTTCCATGTTCCATGATCATATATGAGGCGCCCCGCTTGCTGCAGTGCTTGCAAAAGCGTTATCAAAATTGAATTGAAATTGGTTTTTTGTGTTAACACCCTCGGACGCTGGGGGAAAATGCGTTCTACTCGTAGCTTGTTTTGCTCGAGTGTGGCATGCTGCTTCAAGTTTCCGTCCATTTTAATCAACCAGAGTATGCGCTTGCAGGCAACAGGCTATGAAATTTATTATACAAGAAAAATAGTTTTAGCAAATTATTTCTACTGCCAAGTCAATACGTGTAGCTCGATTTAGAGCTGGTATGCAAAAATATTTTTGATTTTACCAATGTTGGCAAAAATGTTTCTCTTTATGCATGCAGTTTTCATAGCAAAAATTGTGCATGTTCGGAAAAGAAACATTTGCTTGGATTAATAACCAAAAGTCGTCGATATATTTTAAATAATGGAAATCAATAACACTATAACACTATAACACAAGCATGATACAATATAATATATTGAGAATAGGCGGAGGGGGAAGGGTCGAGGGTACCAGACCGGGAGTTGAACCCAGGTCCTCCGCGTCAGCGACCAAGCACTTAGTCCACTGAGCCACCGCGACGCCATCCACTCTGAATTATTCAGTTCGCTCTTTTTCAGATAGCAATAATATCCTATTGGAAATCATTCATCATTTCTTCCAAGAAAAGGAAGTACATACATATTTGTTTTCCTCGTTCAGAAAATACCCGACTCCAATTCCAGTTATAGTCTTAGAAGATAACGAAAATCGAAAATTCGAAGTACATACAAAATTAAAATACTGTATATTTAAACAGAAATATGTACATAGCTACAAATACAGTAGATAGCTTTGCATATATGTATCATATTTTAACCTATGAGTCCGTGCAGTCAACATATTTGGACAGACATTCCACGAATATAGCAGCACTATTCTGTCGAGGCTTTGTTGTGCCAAACGGACTGGAAATGCCACATGTCGTGTGTTGCATATTAAGTGTCATATTGTACGTTATGTGGCATTATTGCGGCAGCATATTTCATTCTAAACGCAGCTATAGACATGCAAATGCATTCAACACAACAACAAGGGCCAAATGTGCGTGTGTATGCATTTTGCCACGTGCCTCGTGCAATTTGTGCGAATCTATTGCGCAAATTTATGCATCCACGAGCCAAAAACAATTTTCGTTGTTGCGGTGCAAGTTGTTGCACTATTTCGTTGTAGTTGCAATTTTTGGTTTTGTTGTTGTTGCAGTCTGCTATTTGCTATTTTTGTGTTTTTATTTATACGCTTTATAAATTGCAATGGAATTAACATGCCAACGCCAACCTCCCCCCCTCCTCACACCGTCATCGTAAGGTGCAAATTTCAATGCTATAAAGCTGAGAGAAATATTTTATCCACACATTTCCTTCCCCGATTTGGGCGCCGTTTCTTGTGTTTGGTTAACGGATCGTATACAGAAACACTAATGGGAGGGGAAACTTTTGCTCAAGCATAAACACTAACAAGACGACCTTCAGCAACAGCAGTCATTTATTTGTTTAGGGCTTTCGAACCGTCCAGTCGTCTTTGCAAGGCCCATTTTCCTTGAGAATAGATTTCCTCATGTGCTGAACTCAGTAGAACGCCTGATCCGACGCACATATATCGATTATACAAATAGTAATTTTTTCGTGTTACAATTTTTCCACACATCTGAATATAAATTGCGAATATTTAGATCCAAGTGGGGTGTTCAATCCGAAAAATCCTACTTATATACGTTGCTAAAATTTTTTTACTCTCTTAACTTCTATGCTTAGGTATTTTCAAGTGTCTTGAAGTAGTTGTCACACACACACTAGCTTCTATGATTTTTTAAAGCCTCGGGAGCCGAGTAAAATAAGGTGCTACACTAACAAAGCTCTGACCTGCTCTTGAATATACAGCGTTGATACTGAGTTTCCGATATGTATTTGAATAATTCGTTTCCTGCCTCGCCATCGCTAGAACTCGTCTGACTTGTTTACGAGCGCCTATCTTTTCAGGGCTCGAACCGATCTTGAAACTAGGTATCAAGCCTCTTTGGAAATTTCTGAAACACACCCAAAATCTGAAAGATCATAACTTTGACCACTTCTAAACGGAACTCTAACTGGCATCGCTAAGGACCCAACAGGGTCTATGTGTGGCTATTTTAGGCAGCCAGCATAACTTAACCTTATGATATTGCTATAAATTCCAATTCGGCTCATATGAGGTTCAAGGAATTCCACAGAATAAAGGCACATTTAAATATTCGTGAATACTAGATGCCACAATGCGCATGCATGTGCACAATCCCTCCCTGCTGCCATGCGATTAAGAGTAAATGCCATTTTATATACCAAATGCGCGTTATTTGATACGGAACATGGGTTGACATATTCTATTCTGGAATTTGAAATTTTTTAATGAACACTTCTATTAAGTGTTATTGATATTGAAAGCAGATAAGCGTGAACTCTTGTCTATTAAGCAGAAAATGTCAAAAACATTCCAATTCGAATTAGTCTATGCTTTGACATTTTATATGCGTATTAAATGAGTCGCCGTGGCTCAGTGGAGTCGCAGTTTCAAATCTCAGCCGACAGCCATTCCCGGGATTGGATTCCCTAGTATAACATATTTAAATATTGTGGAAACGCTGAGACGCGGCATGCATTCCCTGCGGCAACCAAGATGTGGGTTTGCGGAT
Organism: Neria commutata; assembly: GCA_963457695.1. Taxonomy (NCBI): domain Eukaryota; kingdom Metazoa; phylum Arthropoda; class Insecta; order Diptera; family Micropezidae; genus Neria; species Neria commutata. The sequence goes on along the minus strand of OY735249.1, from coordinate 24,829,342 downwards.
GAAAGCAGTACTCATCACTCATTCTGTTTAAATTTGGTGCAGATTTCTCCACCCGTTTTAAAGTTATAAATAAATAACACGGCATGTAAAAAAGTAACATGCCAAATTGCACAATAGAAAAACCATAAAACTCTTCGCATTGAATGGAGCTGTCGAAATTTAAACCCATATCAATTCAAATATAAGCATTTGTCTCAGAAAGAAAGCATTTGTCATTATTTAAGAAAAACAAGTTTTGTTCTATTGCAGAGCCCATTTGCCTCATATTAATTTGTTGGAGCACTCAACTTGTTGTTGGCACTCCGTCGTTAACTTGTAAATTTTGCATTGCAGCCTGCTGAACGACGTCCAGCTGTGGACATATGAATATTTTGTTTATTTCATTTTCATGCTGACATGTTAGACATGAACACGAGCACACACACACACACACACACACACACATGCACACTTTTCGCATGCACAAAACTTGAGCGTCAAACATGACGACTCATGGCCCAGTTAACAATCATTGCTCTCCTAATTGTCCAATATGTTGCCAGCAAAATTTGCCGTCGAAACAAAAACAGCAAGAGCAAACAGTTTTATGCCAACGTCCGTGAGTGACTGTGTATGTACATATGTGCTCATGTGCGTGCTTGTGTGCGTGCACTTGCAGTACTCAAGTACACGACGTTCCTCATAAAAATAATTTCCACCAGGGGATCGCACGCTGTTTGAGTTCAGCAAAACTGCCCAGTACAAAAACAACAACAAATTCAAAACGTTGTTTGTAGCTAACACAACGAGACCGTGTCGGAACGAACGGACGTACACTGGGCGACTGGAGGATAGAGGGCAGAAAACGAAACCAGACGAGAGTTGAGTAGAGTTGAGTTGAATACATTTTGTTGGAATGTGTCTGAATTGGCTTGAACTTTAAAGCGTGAATGCACTCTTGATTACTTGAACATTTTAGAGAGTTTTATCAATTTAATGACTCAACATTTAGTTTGTTAAAAATCAACTGCAAAATATAAATTTAAAGAAACTTTTTTTTAATGCGTAAGAAGTAAATATTTGAGCATTATAATTTATTCGTTTCTTTTGTTGTACCTTTGAGGTTTGAAGAAGTTGTAATTTTCAAAAACGTTTTACAATATTGTAGTTCATTCCTTACTTCAATATTCGTATGTCAAAAAAGATTAATTTCCTTTTATCTAAAAGATTAAAAAGCTAATTACGGAAACAGTACAGATAGAAAAATTTCCTAATCGTTACACTGTCAGTTTTTATTCTAATCGTGTTCACATGATACTTTCTCTTCTTTGAAATCCGTAGCCAGATCCTATATTTTCGAGTTTCTCAGAGACATACAAAAAGCTTTGTTCGTTATTTCGTCTGAATGTTCGGAGCATAATTTGTTTCATTCATTCAGATCATTCAGATCATTCTGAATTATTCGATTTCGGCGTTTTTATTCAAATTGGAGCGTTCGGAATGAGTTGCTTTAGATCCAGCTTTTAAGGTGTAATCAAAATTTTAGGTGTCTCGACGAGAATCTAGGCACAAAAGTTCCAGACTGAAGATTGGTCAAATAATTGCTAAATTATTAGAGATTTGAAATCACTTTTCCTACTCCTAAGCGCAGTATTGGCATATAATAAATAATTACATTTTTATTTGCATAATTTATTGGAAATGCAATTATTCCATAAACTTGATATAATGAAATAAGAAATTGTTCCTAGTCTAGTTGAAAGATAGTTGAAAAGCATCTTGTAATACGAACATGCTAGGTAGTTGAACAAAAAGCACTTAAGGAAAAGTTCCCATCCATCTTTTCTCAAAACTACATAAAAGATACAAACATTTCTTGCTAACCATTACAACTCTTTAGCTAGCTTGGTGGTTACGGTTTTTGTTAAAGACATGAATGTATTTATTGCTCATGTGAAGCATCTGAAGGTTGGAAGTTTATATACAGGGTGCGTTTTAAGTTTTAGTTCAAAGTTTCTTTTAAAAACTTTTGAATGAAATGCAGTTTTGTAAGTTATATTCTATTGATTGATTGAGTATATGATATCGAACATTATGTATGGAAAATGATTTCGGTGAAGTGGTCGCCTTTGACCGTGGTGAAAGAGTAAGCTCTTCTAAGCACATTTTTATATTTTCCAAGTCTTATGCACGGCGTCGATGAGAGGTACCCGGACATTCAGCAACACTCTGCTTCTTTGCGTACATATTTTCTGGTGTACATCGACTTAATTGTCGCCCAGTCTTTGCTTTATCTCCTTGTATGCAGGTTTTAAAAATTATATTATGCCGCGCATTCACAATTGAATAATTTTTTTAAAACAATTTTATAACAAATCCTTGAAGTTGTTGCGGCGTTAGATGCTCCAAAATAAATTGCTATCGACCACCCTCTACAAATTTCAAGTGTCAATTGAAACTATTATCAATTCCAATATGGCGGCCGAACCAAATGGACCTTAAACATAGAGCGCACCCTGTATTTACGTGAAATGGTTTAAATTGCTTAGAACTATGCCAGCAAAAGTCTTCTATGGCAAAGGCCGTCCTTTTTTCTGCCATAAAGTACAAGAAATAGTTCGCTGCATTGGTGCTGCCTCATGGTCGTGGCTAGGTGCCTAAGCAGATGGTCACTTGCAAATGGTGTGGAAGCAAGTAGAGCGAGGGGAAGCGGCATAAAAGCAAACATAATGTTCTCATACTTTTTTTGTAATACATATTTTCAAACTTACCAGATTGTTGTTTCAAAATTGTTGTTGCTGCATTTTTTTATTGCACATAATTTGCATAGCTTATTTGCAGAGAGAAGGCTGAAGCGAAGGAAGGATGCGCTCAGGTGCAGGCACATCTGGTAGCATATGCGCAAGAGTGCGAATAGTCATTATAACAAGAAGCTGTATGGGTTATTGCATTGCTGCCATCTCTCTATGGGCTGATATGGAGCTTGGATTATTTGATCGCATGCAATCTGAATTTTTGTCCAGCCTTCCAGAGTTCCGCACATGTTGTCCCTCATCAGCGAGCAAGTGTTTCGCATTAGGTGTTCAGTTGAAGGGTTCGGGTTGGCAGTTGCTTAAAGCAGTGCTTGTGGAATATCGCCCAATCCCTTTTGAGGGAAGATGTGCATGAGTGTAAGTTGGCATGTGTGTATTAGTGCCGCCACATATTGACAACTCAATGCGAAAGAGTGACCGGAATTACTGATTAGCAACGGAATGGAGAACTCGAGCCGCCAGACAAACAGTTGGACAGATAACAAGCAGCACTGCTGAGCTGGCAAGCACAGCTGACAATAAATACAGCAAGTTGCTGCACTCCCCACAAGCCTTCCAGTCAGTCCGAGACAAGTGCCACTGCTCGCCAGCCTCGCCAGTTTCTATTCATGCCGCTTGTTGCTGATGCGGCGTTCTGCTCTGTTTACGGCCAATAAATATGCCAGTGCTTGCGTCTGCTTGCATTGGCAACTTTACAGCAGCAGCAGCAGCAACATGTTGTGTAGCCTTGAGTCTGTGTGTGTGTGTGTTCGTGGCAAGGGCTGATTTCAGGGGACAACCCCTGAAGATTTATTGCATGCGGTCATGCGTTGCGGTATTAGTGGCTCTTGAGCACGTCTCGGCGGACGATGCCCCGGCTTGGCATCGGGTCGGACCCTAATCTTGTTAACAGCGCTTGCCTATCGTATGCTCGGTTATGATGTCTTGTGCAATTTTGTCTGTAGGTGTGTGCGCACGCAGATGGCAGGCATTAAATGTTACCCTTCAAGTGCTTCACTTCTTCGATTTATTGTGAAATTTATTTTGTATTACAGACAGATAAAAGATGGCAAAATGAAATTTTGTGGGGCAACTAAGTGCTTAAATTATGTTGGAATTTATAAATGACTTTTAAATTCAAAATGTCGAATTCGCCGCATCGATGCAGCCACGCAGCCTTGTAAAAACTTTACAAAGTTCTTGCAATTCCAACTCCGAAGGCATTACAAAAATTAATATGATAGGGATCTAATCTACAGTACTGTGCTCTCACAGATTTCGGTAGCCATAAAACGATGATAATATAAGAGACTAAAATAATATGTTGCCAGGGATGATCGAGAGGTCGAACACACATCCACTGAGCGACAGTGTCGTCACACGGCAATGTTATACTACTTTAAGACTTGAAATATTTGTGTGCCGAGCCCTAAAGTGTCTCCTTCCTTTACGGGTTTTGAGTTACTTTTTTCGATATTCTTCTCTTCTAAAATAATTGTTATATCTTTTTATATAATTCGAAGAAGTGCCAAAGCCAGCGAAAATATCACGTGGATTGATTCCAGTGCATTTCTTAACTGTGTTTCTCATATAAACTACTGGACAAATAAATTTAAAACAGTCAAATACGACTGTCATAATTGTATCTTCTTTTTATTTTAGTTATACTTTAGTTTATACTTAGACATACTAAAATATTTTCCATTACATAAAATTCTGCGATAGATTCCATGAATTTGTGCAAAGTGCAGGTCTCAAAAAAGTTTCTGTTAAGCTGCATCGTTTTTGATTTTTCTCGGTGTTCTTAAAATTTTGCCTTGCGCTTTGGTCAGCAAAATACATACATTTCTGTCTTCTAATAAGAAACCGCAACACTTCAAGCCGGCATGCTTTGTGTCACTCCTGTCACCTGCAGCGCCCTGTCTGAGCCTAGGCTGCCACTCCTGCTGCCGCGTTAAGCGCATTTCCTGTGTGCTTCAAAGTTCATTTTATAATCTCGCCTTTGACATTAAAACCAGAAAATAAGGAAAATGGTGTCACTGACTAAGCAACTAAGCCGTGGTGTGTCGATTTTGTTGTTGTTAGTGTGAAGGCGTGAATGTTGGCAACACCTACACAGGGACACGACGAGGCACCGCAACAAAACCAAAAACAATTAAAATAGCAGAGCAGGAGCTGGCAGCTGGCAGCCAGGCTGTGCGGCCTGTCAAAGGTGAAGAGGCGAAGGCAGCCGGCAGCACACAAGGTCGACTTGTATTGTTGCTGTTGCTGTTATTGTTGTTGTCGTTGTTGTTGTGCTGTTGTGCTTGTTTATGCTCTCATTTCGTATTTATTTATTTAATTGCTGCAAAAACAAATAAACAAACAAACAGAAAAGCGTAATGTAAGTAGGAATAAAGCTGAAAAATGAAACTTGTGCGACTGTTGCAAGCGTGTGACGTTGTTACGTTGCAACAAGCCATTTGCGTGGCAGTGCTTACGCCTGACTAGTTAACGCCATGCACCCACTAGGAATTGTGCAATGGAACAGCTGATTGAAATTATTGTTGATAACTAGTAGCAGCACGCTTGCCCCAATTCATTGTTATCTGTTGTAGTTGCAGCTGGTCGTATGGCAAACGTGCAACTTGCGCTTGCATCTTTGTGGCATGTCTGGGCGAGTGGCTAGCGTGAGTGTCACTCACGGCACATTAATTGAAAAAGCATGAAAATTTAAAACACAAAAGCACAAATGTTCAAAATGTGCCACACACACACACACACACACACACGAAGTCCTAGCCAACTAATTACGCCTTGTAGCAGGCGGCAGCTGGGAGAGGCACGGCGCGGTAAGTGCGCACACAACGCCCCCCTCCCCCGCGAGAGGTGCACGGACAGTGAAATGCTTTTAAAAAGCATTTCAAGTTAATTGCAACAGCAGCGGCAACAACTGTGGCAACCACCACACACAAGCACACATGCACGCACGACATCGCAGGCTATTATATGCATATGTGTGCAAGAGCCGTAATGCTGTGTGTGTGTGTGTGATTGCGTGTATGGCATCCAGCACTTGCCAAGGCATACAATTCGCAGCAACAGCTCGAGTGCACGTGCGTGTACATGCGTGTGTGTGTGGGTGAGTTGGCAGGACTGCGGCTGGCATTTGGCATTCTGCAATAATTGCTGGAGAAATGTTATTCTTTTCTGTTGTTTCCATAAATTATGCATAATTCGAGTTGTAATTAAATGCGCACAAAAATATTTTGCATTTTTTTACCCATTAGTGCTAGCACGAACTTTAAACGAACACGCACAAACACACACACCAGCTGGAACTATATTCAATATGTTGGTGTATTTAAGTCGACAAAAAAACTCTTCAGTATCTTACGAAAAACATAGATACGCAAAAAATTATTAAGTGTAGCCTTCATTAAGAAATCGTAAAGGAACACAAATTTTCAGCTGCTGGGAAACTATTTCTCCCCTCTTCGAATTATTATTCCTTTAGGGCGTTTGCTTAAGCGTTATCGTACAACAGTGGTAGAGTATATCAGCCGATGTCTTGTCCAGTTTAAATAACACTTATTTTGGAACTACGTTGCCTTGCCATCAACTCTTATTTTGTTTACTTGAGGCTTAGGCTTAAGGTGCTGCTGGACACAATTTTTGTTGCTTGAAGCTTGACTAACTTTATTTATATTTAGCTTGAACTTAAAATCGAAATCGAGTAAAAATTTTATTGCAAATTAAAAGTGTGATTACCGTATAAAAAATTAGAGTCCCAAAAAAACTAACATGTTATATCATCAGCATATATAATTCCCTGGAATTTTGAGTCAGATTGGTAGAGCTTAATAAGAAAAGTATTTTAAGAGTTTTTACTCAGTTTTCGGCTTAAACTCAAATATATTCAACTTATATTATTAGAGAAAAAAAGCTTTAAATTAAAAATCCTGATTTGAACTCGTCATATAGTACTGCATGCTCAGCGGTGTACCACCACAAAGATTCTATGAAATTCGCTGCTTAAATTGAAATGTCATTCGAAAAAATTCGATTTTTACACATTATTTAAAAAACAAGTGTATGTAGTTTTGCTGAATTCGAGTTTTAGAGATACCACAATTTTGAGGAGTTATTGTTATTTTAACAAATAGTTTTATACAATAGCATATAGATTTAAAATCATTTCTTAGTACTAGTTTGAGAGCTTTAACAAAAGTCCTACTATATTAAATGACGCGATGTTCAAGGATCTAACTCGCATCTTCTTCTTTTGAGTTGATATGAAAATGTGAGCATAAGATTTAATATTCAAGAAGCTAAATGCGCTCGAAGGATTAAAAAAATTGTTTCAGCTGAGCTTATATGAGCTTGATATCTAAGACACTTCTTTTCTACGAAAAAATAAAAGCTAACAGAAGTATTGAAAAATGATTTAAAACTGGTTGAAAACTGTGCCTTTTAATGCGCGTTTTCAAATACAAATACTAACGGTACATGATACGAAATGTTATGTGCATGTGTGTGTTAAAAATATTCACCGGAAAATAGATCAAACGAAGCAGAACTAAAATGTGACTAAAAAGCGATTTTCGATGAAGCCTTACGCCAAATTAGTGCTTCTCCTCAATAGGAATTTCATTGAAGGCACGCGCTCGCACAAAATGTCTGTGGAATGGCACAAATTGCTGACTGCCAGCAGCAGCCTCCCTTGATGACCCACTTTAGTGGCAGTAAATGCAGTTTCACACCTCAATCATGCTCAAGTGGATTTTGCCGCTCGATGCTGATAGAGCAGAATCGAACTGCATTTCCGAGTGGCTGCAGAAGCACTCCAAGCGAAAGCAGCTTAAATGAATTTTATGTGCAATTTAGCGCACGTGAGCTCGAATGAAAGATTGTCATATTGGAGCTTCGAGAGTTGCCACTTAATACTTTCAAAATTAGCAAAAGGTATTAATGGAAAGCGGATTGCGGTTTGCAGTGCAGCAATTTCTGGCAGATTTGTAAGCTTTTGTGGCACACAGCAAAGGATTTGCCGCAAACATTATAGCCACTTGAAGCGCTCTGCTCATTTGGTGGCGCATTGTTGCATAATTTCGCATGAAATATTCGTGGTGCGTGAAATGCTGCGAGCAAGTGGCTGCACTTAAACACTGCAGCAGCAAAGGCTGTTCAGCTTGTTAAGTGCCGATTTATGTGCAATTTGCTAGGGAACCGACCGAATTGTGCTTGTTTTTGATTTACAACATTTGCAGCATTTCGCTGCACCGCTCAGAGCCTGCAGTCAATAGGCCACTCAAAGGCCGCCATCAGCGGAGCAGCTGGCTTTGTCAGACATGCGCTGCTGTCGTGTTGGAGGCTGTCTGTGAAATATTGGCGGCATGCCTTCGCCTGGCGTATGACAAATAAGACGCAGGGAATTAGCATTTTCCTGAGTGCTGCCAGCTTTTATAAAATACGGCGCATGCTTGTCAAGTGCAAGCGAAATACGCAATTTATTGGCTGACGCTCAAATATTACTCATACGCCACGCTCACCAGTGTTGGTAGTTCGCTATTTTTCAAAGAAGTTGTCTTCACAACATCATTTCGATTTCCTTATACCCACATTTTGATTGGAAAGTCATGCAGAGAAATTCAGCATTCTAAGCCCGAGTGTGAGTCAGGCAAAGTTCCGTAGCAGCATTAAAAAATTCCAAAAGTACAATGACTCAATAACCCTGATTATGAGCAAGCTTTAGCTTGAGCAACGTAGAAGACTAGGGAGGGAAACAAATTTTAAACTATTTATTATTATTACCCATTCAGCAAAAATATGAAAATACACAGTTTTTGAATCCTTGGCCTTAGCCCATTTAAAGAAGACATTTTATATAAAAAAACAACTTGATTTATGTTGGTTTCTCAATTATAACCATTCTTAATTTTTGTCTTTCGAAATATGTTGACTTTGCGATGATCTAACGTCATGCCAAATTTCAGTTTTCCATGTGAAAGAAATAGGTCCGTTTTACAAAAGGACGAAAACAAGAGACTTCATAAGACTTAAGTGTATTACGTGTATGCGAATGTTTGAAACGGCCAGAAGAAGGCGTGGTAGATATTTTGATAAATATATAAAAAAATAGAAATGTAAAGTGAGTCGAGTATAATATCACACTTGCTACTGCTGAGGGGGAACGGAAGAAGTAGGTTAAGGAAAAAAAGCAACAATTGTTTAAAAAAAAATTATATAAAAAATCTCACGATAAATAATGCGAGTTCTGACATCGAGATAATGTTGAGAATGAAGCCCGACATAGTTTTTTTTCTACATTGAGAAGCGGGGTTTTAAATTAATTGTACTATGTGCACGCTTTGTTTTAAGCAATATTTAAATAGATCGGCACATTAATCTTATAGCTGTGTGAGAACGGGATGCTTTTTCTGAAGCTTTTTTTTAACATGGCAAAGTAAACTCTCCGAGAGTTACCAACTTCAACATGATAGGTGACGGCGCGTGCAAAATAGGTAGTACCTTTATTCTCATGGTATGAGTCGACTGACTTTCGATCCGCCGACTCCACGCATTAGGGACCGAGTACTTATCCACTGAACTACAGTGGCACCTTTTTATATATATTTGGCAAAATATGTGTAATAGTATATTGTAAAAATTTAAAAGTTTTGCTGAACAAAATTTAATATTCATTAAAAATAATCACTTTAATTTTTCGTTCAAAACTAAAGGAACATTCTTGGGACTCATCCGAATCTGGCAACACTGCCATTCCTTATATGAGGTCTACATTTGATTTGCCAGTGTTAAAGTGTATAAACTTTTCGAAAAAGTTCATTGCTTATAGTGAATTTATTGTACGACCAATCGACTAATTTTCTACAGTTATAATTTGCGAGTACTAACCATTTTTTTTAAAGAAATTGTGCTTTAACTATCTATAAATTTTGCATCAATCCAAAAGCGTAAAGTTTGTTTTCAATCAGTACTAAAGGTTGCTGCCTGTTATCCCTGAGAAATAAATTATAACAAGGTCTGCAACTGAATGCTCAGCACCTGAGCTGATTTGTTGTATTATGCAAATTGGCATAAGCTGCAACATGAATTCCAACTGAAGGTCCACCAAATTGACAGAAATTACTATTTATCAGTGTCACTTCACTGGGCACGCTTTGAGGAGGAGGAGTGCAATCGCTCAGACAAAGCAGGCGAACAACATTTAAAAATTGCAATGACGACAGCGAACCAATTTAAAAAGCAACAACAACAAAAAGATATAAGCAAAAAAAAGGCAAAAACTAACAGCAGAAAAATTCGTCTCACTGCTGAGAGCGCTAATAAAGACGCATTGTGGCGCACTGGGGCAAAGGCTCATGATTAATTATGCCAAATGATGGCAAGACTCCACGAGCGGCCACAAGCACACGCACACGCGCACTCACTCACAAATACTAGCGCAAAAACAAACGACCACAGGCCGCAGCGGCCACGCGGAAGCATTTCATAAGAAAAATATTTTTCTTTTCAATACTCGAAGTTGTGGTTGCGTATACGCCCCGTGGTTAGCGCCTTTCACAGCTCATTTGGGCTGTCATTTGTTTCGGAACAGCAGCAGGGCGAAATCAGCGCACAAATGCGGGCCAAACAATTTTCTTGCCTTGATTTTGATGTTTGCTTTGTCGAGATTGATGGCCAGAAATTGGGCAAAACATTTAACAAATCATTAATTATTTTGCCAGGAAGCTGCTGCTTGGAAATATAAATTTGTTGGCTTAGATTTATGAATCTGAAAACTTGAAACTTTTTCTATCTTTTTTTCTTTTAAACTGTCAATGTACGTGCGTTTCTAAGTAGTTCAAATTGGTATATTTACCCATACCTGGGATGGTATGATGTGCTATAGTTTGCAGTTTATAGCTCCTATATCCTTCTCTTTCGACTATCGCCTATCGACTACTGCTGTTCATCCTCATCTCAAACCAAATTTTTAGCTTTTTCAAGACCAATTTATTGTAAAAATTTCATCTTGTTTAATTCTCAATTTATGGACGGCTGCTTTTCAGGCCTTCATCTTTTATCTAAGAGCTGTTTTGGGTGATTTTCTCAAATTTTAACAGCTTTTGTACGGCAACAGTAATCCTTTACTCTTTTAATGTAGTTTTGATATTTCGATTTCTTCAACTATTGAAGTCTCGCAAATTATAAAAATTTTGCTACTATTATAATTCTACCTATTTTTCTAAATTTAATTTTTCCCAAATTAAAAAAGTAGTTTTTGTTTATTTTTCAAACGGAATTGCGGCACTTTCAGCGGGATCTTTACTCTAAATGCGCCACAATTCACAATTGAAAGCATTTGCATGCACATAGCAGCAGCGTTTGCTAATTTATTTTAATTATTCTTATTTCTATTGTAATTGTTATTTTTGTTGTTGTCCTTTTTTGCTTTGCAGCAGCAATTATTGCACACTTTTTTTAAACGAACAAGAAATTTGCATTTCTTAAGCCACTTTGCCGCGAAAGGAAACACAGAAGAAGGTAAATTGCATGTTGTTGTTTATGTAAGTGCCGCCGCCCCCTCCACTTCTTGTTGGACTTTCCTGCTTGGCACTATCTTGCTGCTCTTACTTTTGATGCATCCGCAGTTGGGCTGCTTAAGGCAAGTACAACACCCACCCATTTAATTACCGCCTGCAATTGCACTGTAATTGTTTTCCATTTTACAACAAAGAGGGCCATAATAAAAAAGCTGCCACAAAAGTTGCACGTACAACCTTGCCAGCAACATTACCAAGTGTTGAAATTTATGCCAAGCCCAAATCACTTCAAGGACCCTGTCTGCCACACATTTGTAAGTGAGCTACACTAAATTTCTTAGCCCGCTCCATTAGCGGTTGTAAATGTGGTTGTGTTGGTGTCGTTGGCGGTGTCGGCGGCAGTGCCCGCATGTGCAATGGCAATGGGGTGATGTTAGTACCAGCTGCAAATCTGCGGTTCCGCAGTGCAATTTCAGCCACCCGCTCCTTCACAGCCACTCTTTGTATGTGCCTGTATGGGTGTCTATGGTTTAAATGTGTTTGTGTTTTTGCAAGAACTTTCTCTTGCTTGGATTGAAACTTTCGCAACTAAATACTCAAAGACGAAAACTTTGTTCCTTGTCTCAAGTCGTATGCCTGCTGCTCTCCAGCAAAGACCGGCTGCAACTGTTCGGCTGCAGGCAAGCTCTTGCAGAGGTTCGCCACATTTTTCTGTTTCCTAGTGTACGTGTGTATGTGTGTGCATAACCGCAGAACTGTGTGGGTGTACACAAGCGGTGTCCAATTAATCTATGGGCCGATAGGAGAAACGTCAGCAGCACTCTTTTAAAATTGGGCCAATAAACTGAAGAGTAATTAAACATTTTTCTTGTCATTTGGTATTTTTTAAAGTCTGTATATTTTAGTTCGACAACTGTCGACGACTATCGCAGCTGAATAAACGTTGAAATAGTCAGTAGCATAAACTTCCACCGACTTCACTGGCTAGGTCATATCGTGCGTATAGACGAAGAAACTCCAGCGAAGAAGGAATCTGAGGCGGCAGTTGGAGGATGGAGACCTCCGATGGAAAGACACTGGCAATGCTCGGCATTTTCAACTGGATAAGGCGTGCGAATAGCAGAGGCATCTGGAAGGAAGGTCTACTGACTAGGTTGTACCGTAGGTCAACCGCTAACGGGTTGTTATTGACCAATTAAATTAAGAAAGTCAGTTAATAAGTAAATAAGTAAATAAGTCTCCATAGAGTCGGCAAGAATGATGTTAATTTTCAGAATTAACGAACACCAAATGAAATACCTAAACTTTTCCGACATTTCACGTTCAACTGATTTCATTTGAGTGCATTTTAACTGCAATGGTAATGGCGATAGGATGAAATGGTGAAGCAGATTTTTAAGAAGCCATGGGCCTATCCTGCGAGATACTAACTCCTCCTCGCAATATTAGCACTTGTTTAATACGCAAAAAATTGCTATTGAAAATTTATCTTTTTCAGATTTCCTATACCTTATTTCCATTTATAAACTCGTAGGGCCTGGGATCCCTTAGAATCTAAAGACGGCTTTATGTAGGTATTTGCCTGTGTGTGTTTGCAGCTTGTTTATTTGGAAATTAAGCGTAACAAACTAACACAGCTGCAAAAGCGTTTATCTGTGTAGTAGATTCGCACTTTTGCCGCTATTTTTCTTATGGGCGTTATTGCTATTGTTGTTGTGCTTATGGTAGTCAAAACTGTTAGCATTTTACTATCGAAAGGAATGCAGCGAGCCTTAGAAGTATTTTGGCCAACAATGCTGGCTTTTTGGTGTTTCCTTTCTCACTTCCTTCCATCTTTTGCTTATTTAGTTTCTTTGCAGCTTTCTTCTGCAGCTGCTTGCTTTCGTTTTTATTAATTTCTTTTTGCTGATGCATATATTTTTACATAAATTTTCTTCTTCTTTATTTGTTCTACTTTTTCTCTCGCTTCCAGCTGTGGGCGGAAATGCGCATATCTGCGATCATTTACTTTGAGTAAACTTTTGGGCAAAACTTCGACTACGTGGCAACTGTGCCTGGCGAAACAGAAACTTACCGTTTTGAGTGTGAAGAGGGGCCAGCAACAGTTGCGGAAAGGGAAGGCTCATATCAATTTATTTTGTGTGAAACTTTTTAATTGGAAATCTTTTTCGATAGTGCAATTTCTTGCTGCGATTTTATGTTGCCACTCTACGCCGCCGCCGCTCTGTAGCGCGGCAAAACCGGAAAACAACAAAAATTGTTGCAAATTTCGCCGCTTGTACATTTGCACCAATCACTGCAATATTTACGTACAAAACAAAGTTGAATACGAAACTTTTGGCATTTTGCAAAGCAATTTTTGTTAATGCTGCCATATCTTGCAAATGCATTTGCAGCAGCTGCCTTGTGTGCTGCCTCTTGTGCTTTACAACAAAAGCAAGCTCAGTGGCAATAAATGAAATTTCAGCGCAGTTCAGCAGTTCAGTTGCTCATTCTCGTTTGCTCTGGCTAACAAGTAATTCAAATACGAATTACCAACTCAATTTGACTTTTAATTCGTTCTTCACCAAATGAGCAAAAGCCATTGTAAATAGAATTAACTTGTAGGCTAGTAATAAAAGTTTTAAGTTTTTAACTGCATTTAAGCTCAGCAGTATATGAGTCTCATAACACTTCTAGCAGAAGAAAGGCAGGAATGCTTAGTAGATTTTGTTTTAGCATGTGTGCTCCTTCCATTTTAGCACAAGTTGACAGGATCTAAACATTTTTTCTAAAGCTGTATACAAACAATGTGAGAAGTTTTTTTCATGGCGAATGATACTTTCGGAGAATTGCCGAAACTGAGCCACTGCAGCGCTATTTGCAGATTCGCTTTATGAAAATTCAACATCTGTGTTCAAATGAGACATCAATTATTTCTTTAATATAAGTCATCCAATCATAATAAAATTTATATTGAAGTTCTGAAATTCTTTCATATTCTTGTCAGATTTGTGCAACACCTTCGATGGCACTTACAAATATCGTTAATTAATTTGCTTTCTCTATGCCTATGTCAATGTAATTATTTCGATATACTGTCGTTCCTACCAACACACACACACACAGTTCACAGCAGTTCGAATGTTGATTAATTTATGCTGTGCTGTGCATGTATTAGTGCATTTAGAGCAACTGCCATTACAGATGCCACAGCATAGCATCTTCCAAAAAGTATTGATTCAAGCCCCTCGTAATTCCAAATATCTTAAATTTCACTTAAAATTCTTGCAATTCCATGTTAAAATTGGTTTTGGAATTTGTAAATGTGTTTAGCATTTTCTCCATATCAGGCAATCAAAAGGCGAGCTTATGTATTCAAGCGATTGCTTACATGCCGACATGCACATGAAAGCTGGTAGCAAGTTTACATGAGGGCTTGTTTATTTGCGCAAATAATTTGTCGAACTTTATTTTTTCCGCTACGTAAATATTTTAACACATGCAAATGCTTTTGTTTTTGTTAAGCGGCTATCATTATCATTGATTATACTCTGAAGTTGTTTTTATGTACCCTAAGGACAGCTTGGCATTCTGTTCTGTTGATCTGGCTGAATTTCGAAAACTCTTTTGAGCTCTAAGTGCAGCAGTGTTTTATTTCATTTATGAACAAACAAAATTAAGTATCGTTTCTGATCGAATCGTGAAAACTAGCTAAAATTTAATTCCAGCTAAAATTTAATTCAGTCATATTCGTATTCGAAAATAGGAAAAAGTTAATAATTTTGAAGTTATGTATGAGGAAAAATAGGACAACAGCCCGAGTGCGCATAGGCCTAGCTTTCTCGCAATAACTTGTGTGTGCTTGTCATATTTTAGCGAAATTAACGAGAGCTACAAATAACCGTGTTCGAATGGATTGAGAAGCTTTTCCTGGCAAAGATATTCTGCGAGAATTGCCAATTCATAGCGCGAAGTGGCACCGCATAAAGAAATAATCGGGTGAGATTTGAACCCAAGCCTTAACGCGGTATCGACCAAGCTTTTTTTCACTGTAAAATAATAAATTGTGGACAATTTTAAGAGTTGTGGCAACGTAGCATTAATATTTGTTTGTTGGGCTGACTGGCAACTATACGTAATAAGCTCGCTTCAGCAAGTAATGTTAAAGTAAATATCACAAATTGCCTGTAATATGCACAGCTGTATAAGGTGGAGTCATTGTCATACAAGCCAATTTGAATTTATAAGGTTTTTTTTAAACTTGTTATTTGCAAAAATTCACAGAGCTTGTTTATAGCGCACTCTCATTAAATGACATGAAGAAATTTTAAAATTACAGCGCTTATTTACCATACTTGTATGCAAATACGGAAGTGAGTCAGCGCCTTCGGACACGCTAACAGGATATGAGGCAGCGCTTCTTGTCTGCAGCAAGGCTGCCCAGCGACCGTCTGCAGACTTGTGCATTATTGATTACCTAAGTATAGGCAGTCTAAAGCGTTACATAAAGTACAGATAATTGCAGAGTTTGTTCATGAAGTTATCGCATAAGAAGTAGAAGGGGCATTTGCTGTACTTAAGCAAGCAAAATAACAAGTTGCAACAAAAGTGCACGCCCCAATAATCTGCAACACACAAAAGCGCAGTAAAATGTCAAGTTGGAGCGGGCAGAAGCGCGGCAGATATGCTAGCGAAAGTAATTAAAATGGCAAGATCAAGAAGCCAAAATGGCAGCAAAATTGAAATTGAATAGTAAGAATCCCCTCTACTCCCCTTCGTTGGCGCCCTTTCCCATTTAGCAAATGAAACGCTGCCGGCATAATAATGTCTTCACTTCCGCTGCTGCGCCACCGCATGGAACTGCCAAGCAGAATGCCTGCTTGCGACAGCAGCCCAAGCAGCATACCGCAGCACGAAGGTATAATACGCTGGCAGCGGATGTAGCAATTATTGCCGCAAGCACTGTGCGAACAATGCGACCATTTAAAAGTGCACCACAAGAAGGGGGTAAAGCGGAAATCCGTTTGGGAATTTCCTGTTGAAACGTGAGAGAATGACAACTCTTCTGTTTTGTGTGCCATTTGCAGGAGGAATTGGTTTTTAACTCTTAAAGGTTGGCATTTTTGGTTTTTCATTGTTTTTACCTTAAATCTGCGCTGCTGCGCTTGGTAAACCAAAATCGTTACATTTTCAATTAATTAAGAAACTGGAAAAGTCAATAGCAAGCAATAAACCCTTCGTATATTTTAATTAAATAATTTCTCATTTAATTGTAAATTTTTTTCTAAAGAGATATGTAACTAAAGAACAAAAAAGACATAATAGAAGAGAGATATAGGGAACATTTTTGATTGGAATTAATTTGATCGATATTAATGGTTTTCTCCACATATCGATTTGACATCATCTGCCTGCTGTAACAAAATCGTTTCTTTTAATTCGAGATACATATCTGCTTTTATTTTCAAGACAATAAAAGTGCTTCGGCAATTAATGAGAATGATAGAAGTATTAACGAATATAAAGTATAGACCATTCGAATCTTGTTGACGATATCTCGAATAAGGAAATGCAAGTACGATAAGAGAAGTTTTACTTTACTTCAACGTCGAACTACGGGATTTCATCCCTTTATATCAGAACATTTCCAACAAATATCACAACTAAAGGAATGCAAGCTTGTTAGAAAACAGAAAAGCTTATCAGATTTAGATTGCATTTGGAATAGGAAACCAGTCTCATTGTCACTGTAGTCTGAAAGGCCTACTGTGAATAGCAGTTGCCGTTCCTTAAATTTATATAATTATATATAATGCGATTAAAAAGCTCCTGGCTCGTCTGTCCCTACGTGCTTCTTCTTCTCTGTATGTGCTCTGATTGGCTATTGCAGTTTCGCTAATAACTTTGTTTAAAGTAAAAAATTTAATATTTTGCAAATTTTTGTATGCAAAGTTATAGATCTCTAAGTAGTCGGGAAGTGGGTGAAACATTAATTACTAGATTTTACAACAAAGATACCTGAAGGCAAGTTAAAATAAATCTTATAATAAAAAACCTCAATCAAGTATAATTAAAGAAAAACGAGTTAAACAATGACATGAGATTGAATTCAATCATTCCAACAATGCAAATAAAAAATCTGTATAGTAGTATTGTTAATTTTTCCACAAAGGTATCTGTGTATGGCAACAACAAAATCATAACAATTTTCACGAATTAACTGCAGCTTGATTTATTGTAAAAATTATTGCAATCAAGTTACTCCACGGTTACACGTACAACTTTCTGCATTATTCCAATTATTACTTCTTTATTTTGCATACGCGATTTCATTATTTGAAATCGCGAAAACGAGGAATTTCGTCATTGCAGCAGAGAAGGATGGTGGGACGATGTGCAACGTGGCAGCTGTTGCTGTGTTCGCTGTTGCCGCTGTCGATGCGCCATCAATAAACCGGAATTCGTGCTGAAATGCGAGTACAAGTGCGCTTTGTTTCTTTGTGGCTCGCCTTTGGCGAAGCATGAAATACGATTTTACGCACGACGAATTCGCAGGACCCGCCAACCTGCCGCTGCGCGCCAAAGGATGCTAGTGCTGCTGCACGCATTAACAGCAATTTCCAATTTATCCGCGATAAATACTTACGCTGCCCCTGCTGCTGCGGCCCTGCCATGTCTTTGTTGCCGCTCACTTTATTGCTTGCTGAACGCCGTGTCACGTCACGCAGCTGTCCGCGAGCATGCAACGATGCAGCTACTTGATCGGGCGTGCCCCTGCCGCTCGCTCTATGCAGACAAGGGTTAATTTAATTGTGTGCATGTGTGAGGCATGCTGTTGCCAACATCTGCAACGAGTATGGGAAGCAACAAGTGCACCCACATTGACCGAACCATTCTCTATTCGGTCTGCTGCCGCAGAGGTCATTAAAAAACCCTTACAGCTCATGACCCGCATGTCAACCGATGATGCCGTGCCACGTCGGTTCGTTGCTGCCACAAGCTGATCTCTCACAGCCGCTGTCTGATTTTGAATAAAGCGACAGCAATGGGATTGTTTGTGGGACGCTCACCTCTGTTGGCAGCAGGTGAAAATCGGAAATGAGGAAGTACAAACATGGAAAGCGAAGCGTTATTCCATATCTATGTGCGAGGGTGAATATGAGCGAAGTGTAACGAAATCAGAATTGTTTACACATGCTTCAAGCAAATGCAGATAACATGGGATATGCATTTTATAGCAATATAGCTGTAATGATATAGACAAAGTGAAACATTTGGAAATGCCAAACTTCAGTTATTCAAATTAGTCGAACTGTAATAATATACATACAACAATGTGATCTTCAACTTTGATGTTTGATTTTGCCTGCGCGAAATCGTATTGAAATGTTTTGGTTTGTTTCACTTAATTACACGAATGATTTGTCAGAGTTCGCTTCACTCAAAATTTATCTGCATATAGAAAACATTACTGATTGTATTAAAAAATCTTATCTTAAAACTAAAAAAATTCTTTCGACGGGAAGGGCAAGGCAACGTTTTTGCTGTTTCTTCTTAAATTTATAATTGCAGAAAATATCGACAACATGAAAGAATTGTTATTTCAATTACTCTTGAATTACTCGCAATTTTGCATGAATATTGTAGAGACTGGAAACATCTAAAGCACAACAGTCGATTTTTACAATTTCCATTCTTCATTAACCAGAATGTACACTTTGATATCTGCCTTCCATTGATTGTAGGCTCCCACTTTGAGTGAAATCCGATATTGTCCATTTGGAAGAGGCAGAAATTTAAAGTCTGCACTTCTTAAAACCCAATCCTTAACGATGATGTCATGCTGAAATGATAGAATGGTATTAAAAATTATTTGTGCTGCTTGGGAAATCTAGCTGAATGAATCCAAATGTCTGACATGAACGTACATCGTAGGGACAAGTCTGATTTATGTTCGAGACCGGAAGAAGCATGTCTAACAGGATATTTAAAAAGCTTTTCCTCTTGCGATTTTTCAACATGCTACAGAAATCTCCAGAGACTTTCGGCAGAAATGGCAAATATCTGCTGGTCTTTTTCCATAATGATAGCTCTATCTGTTTCAATGTATTATTTCAAACAGTTAAACGTAAATAATATCGAATTGAATGTTAAACTTACGCTGACATTCGATACGGGCGTCTGATAAAGCTCCACGTGTACATTTAACGCAATGACGCCCCGGCTCAAAACTTTCAGATGACAGTGCCGGAAGTCGGCGAAAGGCTTGTCAAGTGCAACACAATCTAAGTTGGTTAATTTTAGAAAAATACAGGAACGGTTTTGAATAAGAATTACAGCGCAAAAAAATATAAAACTTTCAAACACGAATTTCCTTCTCTCTGCATGCATTTTTACTAGGAACTGACTCTGAATTGATAAACTATTTATGAGCATCTAGTGTAATATAATCGGAATGATTGATTTTTAATACATGTAATTTTAGTGGGAAAGGGGTGCCTGGAGGGAAGCTCTGCATCAGGCCGTAACCAGGTAATGGATCATTAATGGCCAATTAAGTACTTATGTATGTAATTAAAATGAATATTAAGGGCCAGTTTCACAGTGGATATTTAAACTCTGATTGCAGTTTAAATAGGGAATTTCAGTTACACAGTGGGAAGTTAAATACAATTTAAATGGCCGGTTGTGGGTATTTAAGTACGGCACAGAGTTGCAATCGAAAACAAATAAACAGCTGATTTCGGATGTGCAAGCAAGCTGCGTCGACAATATTGCAATTTATAAGAGATCAAATTAAACATAAAACTGCATGGTATAGCACATATAAATGATCCCGTAGTATTATAAATAATATAAACTGTGGATTCTTTGCACAATATCCAATAATTCACTTCTTTCGGCCGACGAAAAATTTTTAGATCGCGCTGCCTCCATAATTGAACAATTGAACATATGTTTTTGGGAAGTTGTGTCAACCTTCAATTGTCAAATATTCGAAGTTGCCATTCATTATTCCGTATTTAAATAAATGCACTGTGAAACTCAAGAAAAGTTAAACTTGATTTAAACTCAATTCGCAAATTAGATTTAAACATCCACTGTGAAACTGGCCCTAACAGCCGCAACATTAAATTTGCTTAAAATAGAATTTGCCGTTTAAATATATATCACATAATTAAGATAGTTTTAACTGATTAGTTAAACAAGTAAGGAAGCATCAGTCTGGTTTCACCGACAGAGTAATACCCTACACCAAGTAACCGAATAGGGCGATAATCCACTGAAAGAAATGAAATTGTGGGTGCATGTAATTTACAACCTACATAGTGGGCGGCCCACGCCCAATTTTGGAAAATAAAAAGGTATTCTTACCAGGAATGAAGTAACCAAATCTGGATGCTCTGGTGTATATATTATGGAAGTTAGGAAGATTTTCCATTTATCGCCTATATAGTGGGCGGATCACGCCCATTTTCTTGTATGGCATCTAAGACCTATATATCAACTTGGGAACCAAATTTCATTCATTTAAATTCGTAAATAATCATTTGGGAGCAATTTTACGGGAAAATTTTTCCTCCTATATAGTGGGCGGACCACGCCCATTTTTTCTTATGTCATAGATGACCGACCCCTTAACTTGAATACCAAGTTTTATTCTTTTCAATGAGTAATTAGACAAATTACAGCAATTTGAACGCAAAAAAACGGAGGTAGTGGGCCTATAATTGGCGTGTCCTTCGACCGATTTGGCTAATCTTAGAACTTAAACCAAGTTAAGGTTCACTCTAACTGTGTACCAAATTTGGTCTAAATCGGACAACTCCTTCTTTCTCTCCTGTGTAAACGGACGGCCAGACAGACAGACAGACAGACAGACAGACAGACAGACAGACAGACAGACAGACAGACAGACAGACAGACAGACGGACTACGAGAAAATGGGCGTGATCCGCCCACTATATAGGCGAGAAACGGAAAATCTTCCTAACTTCCCTAATATATACACCAGAGCATCCAGATTTGGTTACTTCATTCCTGGTAGGAATACCTTTTTATTATCCAAAAATGGGCGTGGTCCGCCCACTATGTAGGTTGTAAATTACATGCACCCACAAATTCATTCCTTTCAGTGGATTATCGCCCTATTCGGTGACTTGGTGTAGGGTATTACTCTGTCGGTGAAACCCGACTGATGCTTCCTTACTTGTTTTTAGAAAGTTATTTTCCTTATGCAATGTTGAAGTGATATGGAGGATTCTAGAGTTGTCTCTTAAACGCATCGACTCACAGATGGCGAAATGGGCAATCTTGCGGAACTTAATTAAAATTTAATTTTCGAATAGCGAATTTTTTTTAATTTCTCGAATTATATATTTTTTACCAGCAGTATCGCGCCACTTCGTGGCGACTCCCCTACTTTTCCTTCGCCGATATGGAGAAGTCGTCTTAATTTTTTTGTAATTTTAAAACCAAAATTTTTTAAATCCGTATTACCTACTATATTTTAAAATGTTAATAGTTTAACTCTAAATCTGTTTCTCGAAATTAAGACCAACAAAGAAATGTTGGTAGAAATACCCGAACGAACGTAATTAATTAAGCCGTCAGCTTTGCTGGCACCTTTAACCAAAACTTGAATTAGAGAAAATTAGCTCATTTTGCTGGTTGATAACGATATCCTGATAATCCTGATAAATAATGAACGGAGGTAGTAGTAGTGATTCGGGAGGGAATAAATAAAGGAGCAAATATATAATTGTTACTATCAGTATCACAATATTCGGTGTTTATTGGAAAATAATAATTAAAAATTGTATGAGGCTGGGTTTCCAAAAAGATTTTAATTCTATCCCTTTCCCTCAAGATTTCTCTAAAGTTGCAATTTTCATGAAACATGTGTAATTCCTTCCACCTTCTAGAATAATTTCAACTTTTCCTCTGACCCACTGCGCGGCTAAATCAAGGATTCTAACTCATCTTTATTTTGCCTTATCTGTTCCTATACTATTTCTATTTTCAAATACCAAAAAAATAACTTAAACTGGTCTTGTGAAAAAAAAGACTTTCAGACTTAGCCTACTCTACATTTACTTAAGTATATACATAGATACATACATATGTATGCAGCTACCCCAATTTTGATTTCAATTAAAAACTTGCTTCGATAATTGAACTTATTTTTATTTCACATGAAATCTAACCGAACACTAAAAATATCTGTCCATTTACATTGTCTTATGTTCAGCAGCACGGCTGTTAATCACATCTGCCAATGTTACAATTTTTTTAGTTTTGTTTTTTGCCCTATAATCTTATACATACATATTTTTACAATCTTCTCTTTCGCTGAAAAAATTAATAAATACTCGACTAACCATTGCCATTACCGCAAGAAGTGTAAGCTGTAAGCGTAAATATGATACCTTATATGTACATGAAAGTGAAATGTAAAGCATTACACTTGTTGTGCAGAAAAGAACACGACAACATTGCAAGTCTATGCTAACATACACTTTCACTCTCATCAAATGTTGCCCAAAACAGTGCTGTGCAAAAACAATGCTACACTTAATGTTAAATAAACAGAGTAACGGTAGCTGAACCATAACATTGCGCACGCAATAGCGTTTTATATAATAGTATGATGATATGATGATATGATATGATATGATATGATATGATATGATATGATATGATATGATATGATATGATATGATATGATATGATATGATATGATATGATATGATATGATATGATATGATATGATATGATATTGTTTTGCTATTTATTTTCGCACAGCTATGACATTCAAATACAACTTACATATACTACAGCAAGTGAGCCAACATATTTTTTTTAAATTTTTGCACAGTGCACTTGTTATTTTACATCAACATTTTCAATAATTATCGAATAATTAAAGATGTCTGGTTTGAAATTAAAGGTATGTATTTATTATAATATGAATTTCAGTAGCCTGTGTTTATTTATTGTTATAACAAATCGTCGTTGAAGTTCGAATTTGTGTATTTTGAGTGGCATACAACGGTTTCATAGAAAATGTATTCAACCAGAACGAAGGAACAAATATTGATAGGTTATTATAAAACATGAACAGCCAAAAACTTTCAGATAGGCAATAAGAGCTTTTACAATCTCCGATCTTCATTTACCATTATGTATAATTTGATATCGGCCTTCCATTGATTGTAGGCTCCCACTTTGACTGAAGCCCGATATTGGCCATTTGGAAAAGGCAATAGCATAAAGTTTTCACTTCTTAAAACCCAATCCTTAACGATGATATCATGCTGAAATGATAGAATGGTATTACAAATTATTTGTGCTGCTTGTGAAATCTAGCTGCAGTGCATAAAAGACTGCCGTGAACGTACGTCGTAGGGACAAGTGTGATTTATGTTGGAGTCCGGAAGAAGCAGGTCTAATACGATATTCATTAAGCTTTTCCTCTTGCGATTTTTCAACATGCTACAGAAATCTCCCGAGAGTTTCTGCAGAAATGGTTGATAGCTGCTGGCCTTTTTCCATAATGCTATCTCTACCTGAGTCAATGTAATATTTCAAACAGTTAAAAAAAATAATATCGAATTGAATGTTAAACTTACACTGACATTCGATACGGGCGTCTGATAAAGCTCCACGTGTACATTTAACGCAATGACGCCCCGGCTCAAAACTTTCAGACGACAGTGCCGGAAGTCGGCGAAAGGCTTATCGAGTGCAACACAATCTAATAAATACTCTCCGTTTGCTGATGAGAGATTGCGCTCGACATATGACCAGAACACGACAACAAATACAACTTTGCAATTTAAGAATCACTAAAAATTTCGGTTATTCCAAACTTATTGCAACTGCAAACGAATATATCCAAAGTAAATACACGCTCGGTCGAGCTGGCGTGTTAGCATTGCAAGTCGATGCAATCAACGTCAATACCACGCCACATAAGACAACAGCTTATATTTTTTGCGAGTGTATTTGTGTGTGTGTTACAACCCCGCAGGAAAATATGCGAGTAATCCGAATAGCAGCAGCAAATAATGGTTTTTCCGGAATCTAAAAATATATTAGCCCAATTCACAATCTTGTGCAAATGGTCTGGTATTTTTGCAATTGCAAATTTTGTAGCATATTTTTGCTCTACACTAACAAAATATTCAGAGATGCAATTGCAAAAACTTTGCAAAAAAGCAACACCTAAAACACGTAGTTTATATTTGCTATGCGATTGCAACCCTGAATTGCAATCTGGCAGATACAGAAAATTAAAAAATATACGTAAAATAAGCATAAATGGAAACAAAAGGAATAAAGCGGCGCACAAAAGGAGAAAAGCCAAACAATAAGTGGACTGATGTTAAAGGAAAAAGCAAAAAATTAAAGCAAAAAATAATTTTAGTTTTTGCCAATCAGCTGTATTTGTGGCAACCAGCTGTGAGTTTCGTTTTTTGCAAAAAGTGATTGACGGGAAATGTTTGGCTATTGCACAAATTTGCAATCTCAAATGCACAAGATTGTGAATTGGGCTATTATATATAAAATAGTTTTCAGAAAATTGTTTCTCTGTTGCAACTTTGAAGATAAATTTAGAAGATATCTGAGTGAAAAGGAAGATTTTAGAGCGTTCTATTAAACACATCGACTCCATGAAATGTTCAACCGGGCACTGTTTGTACATATGTACATACATACATGATTACATACATATATCACGTAACATGTGGTTACGTACACTGTTATCATTGCATTCGGAATATTGCTGCTGTTTTCGTTGTTGACGCTGTTGGCACTGTCAATCGGCGAGAATATTGTCAGTTTCTACTGCATTGTTGTTGTTGCTCATGCCACTGCTGCAACTCGATTTTCTGCCTTCCATGCGGCATGAGTGAGTGAGCTGTTGCTCCATCCCGTCGTTGTCACTGTTGTTGTTGTTTTTGGTGTTGTTTATGTGTTACACCATATGCCAGCAGTATAGCATCGACTTTTCACACAGTCCTCTTTTCGTTTATTTTGCACATTTCGCTGTTGATTTTTCCTGCTGCCGCTGTCTATATATTTACCAATATTGCCAATGAATTGGCGGTTCTTTGACATGTTTCAAATTTACCCGCAATTGTCAATTTACAGTTCAAGGATCTGTGTCGCGATTTAATATCGCAATGACACCAACAACAAATTGCTGCAATTTGCGCGCATTCTGGTATTGATTTTATGATATGTGAGTCTAAATACATTGAACTAAAATAGTTTATATTAGCCAACAGTAATGGAAGTTTAAAATACTCGCTTAAGTGATTTCAGCGAAATTACGTCAGCGATTTTATTGAATAAAATTTCTTACAGAAAAATTAACCATTTCGAGTCGAAATCTGAATTTCAGACGCCTTAATTAGGAACGAATCATTTTATGTGGCTATTCAGTCAAAAATCAGCCAACTCTATTTTCAGTTCAGCTTTACGTAAGTCGCTTGAAATACTTATGCCCCAAACAAATATATACTACTAGTTAATTATGCCGCTGGGAAAACTACGCAATATTCCTCAAATTACATGCCCCTAATGCATTTTATTAATATTTCTCCGAAGTTATCCACTCTTCACATAAATATCAACTGACGCAAAAAACTTTCTTCCGCATAAAACTGAATCCTGGGGCAACGTGTCAAAATTAATTAAATCATACGCCGAGAATGCCATCATTAGCCTTGGCAACTAATCTCATCCCAACCGCATCGCGACACATCATCACAACCACATCAGATCACACCAACACATCTCAGCGTATCATTCCAACGACGTAAATTATTATTCGCAGTGCTGTTGTTTGTTGTTGTTTGCCGTTGATATAATCTTTGCCGCCACATTACCACAAAACTTTACGCAAAAATGACTAATTATTGTTAGCCAGCTTAATTGTTGGTGTTCTGGGGTCGGTTGATTTATTTCTTGCCGCATTTTGTAGCTACTCATGCCGCTTGTGGCATGTAACTTATGCGAAGGAAAATATTTCCACCCTTATGAGAAAGGTGGTATGACTATATGACGGTGATATATGTTCATTAATAGTTGGAATATCTTTTTTGTGTATTCTTTTTCCGAAATTATGCGTAGACCTGCTTGCGCTGGAATTTTTTCCCAAACTGCATGATTTGTTCTAGTTCAGAAGTTTGAGCCGTTTGAGACATGTAATGTTTGATAGTAGTAATGGGACCGAACCTCGTTTCTATGGCCGAAACCGAACTGCACTTCGGACAAAGTCTTAAGGTTCGGCCGAAGCGAACGGGTACAAAATGGCCGAACATCACGAAAATATAATCTTTTTTGTTATCCGACATTAGAAATATTTAGAAGCATACTATTTAACTAGAGCTGGGCTAACATACATACATAGGTAAAGCACGGGAGATTCCAGTTGAAATTTATAATTTTTATTAAATACCACAAATACATTTTTGTATACACATATATTCGAAAGGTTCGGTCTCGGCCGAACATAAAAGAAAGTGCTAAGTTCGCTCTCGCTTTCGGTCTCGGCCAAAATTTCGGGTTCGGTCGGATTCTACATATTTCTGATATTAATACATATAACGAATTACATTTTCTAATTCCCAACGTCAGTTGAAATTTCCATAATTTAATTATAAATTCCGAAAGCAAATGAAAAAATTCATTTATTGCACTTTTATAAAAGTACAACTCTGAAATTCAATTTGCAATTTCTGAATATTGAGTTTAATTTCTAGCATTTTTGAATTAAATTTCCGTTTTCTGAAATTAATGCAATGGAATCGAAGAGTGAGCTTACTAATCACTTTTAGCGTACAATTTAAAGTGTTTGGAGTTCGAGCGAGTAAATCGATTTTTTAATCATCTAAAAATCAGCCACTTTTGCCATTTAGTACAAGTGCTTTCGCAGACCCCCAAACTATTTCCATATACTCGCTGGCATATTATACAGGCACAAAGTGTATGTGCATGTGTATGTATTGTGCGCGCGTAATAATAAAATAAAATCACAATCGATTTCCTGCATAAATTGCCATTTAATTCAGGAATCAAATAAACATTTCGAGATATTTATACAATGCTAACGACCGGGCCGAATTGCATGCGTAAAGATTTTTGCGCCAAAAGGTCGTTTATTGCTTTTTTTATAACAGTTCGTACGTCGAAGGAGTTTGGGCCTGCTGCTGAGCAGCGCTAAAGCCAAAAGCGCTTAACGTGTTTGCCGAAGGTGGCCAATAATGAGTGGGTTGATCGAAATGCCGGCGAGAAAAGCGCTGCCGAAGAAGGAAATTATTGAATACAATTTTTTGGTATTTTAAGATAACCGCTGCAACGTGCAACCAATTCTAATTGAGCGACATCGATGAAATTCGAGAACGCTGAATTCGAAAATCGAAATTCGAAATCATTCTGCAGCATGGCAGCGATTTTGCGCGTCGCAGCGAGAAGCTGCCAACAAAAGTCGCTGAAGTAAGCGGCAAACGTGTTGCGGTCGATAACATGCCGCATATCTCGTGCTTGTATGGCTTGACGCTGTGGGTGTGTGTGTGTGTAAGCTGCGACGGCAGCGCAATAAATTAATTTTCTGTGGCAGGAAATGAAGAAATTTACAGCGACTGCTCGAACGGAAAATCGAATGCGATCAGACGGAATGCGGCACTCGAAACGGCACCGCCCCGACAGCCCTGCAGCCCTACACTTTGCACGGCAGGCGCCAAGCTGCGCTGCTCTGTGCTCTTTATGCATGCGTACGTTTGCGTGCTGGCGTAATCGATTTCGATTTTGTAGGTGGCATTTCCCGCTAAAAGCAAGGTAGATAATGGCCTCTTTGTTTGCCACGACACAAAGACGTCAATGAGCTTTTAAGCCGGTGTAGTTCGCATCTTGGCATGAGTCCGGGGCGAATTGTCATTTGAAATTTGGAGCCTTAAATTATGCTTCCGTTGCCTCAACAAATCCAGCGGCTGCATAGATGCCGGTTGCTTTTTTTTTCTCCTAAGTAATCCATCAGCAAAAATATTTTAAATTGTAATCAACCTGTGAGCGCGTTATCGCTTAGTGTTTAAGAGCTGCGAAAGTAAACAACAAATAGAAAGAACATGCATATATATCTATATATAAACGCTCAGATTACTCAAAATGATTGAGTGCTCTTGCATTATGTTGCTTTGGCGGCATGAAGACGGAGCGATTTAGTTGCAAGGCGGCCATTTTGCGTTCGGATTTTAAGTAAACAGCGGCAAATCTTTGAAAGAGAATGATGTCTTTTTAATTTTATTTATTTTGTTAAACAGTTTACCTCTCCGAAATTATCAAAATTTGCAAATAATGCATAAATATGGAAGTGCTGTACTCGGTTTTGTGAATTACAGAGAAACTGGAATTAGAACGCGAAAACAGCATCTGAATAGGTCTTAATCTGAATCTAAACTGAAGCTCATGCATTTCATTTACAGAAAATTTATGCGAGATGGAATTCGAAATTTATGCGAGATGGAATTCGAAAAACAACGTAGAAGCGTACGACTTCGCTGGGAAAGGTACATAAGCAATACATAAGCGAATTAATATTTCAGCAGTTTCTGCATTCGTAATGCATAAAAAATGATACGAAACTCAACTGAATAGAAATCGAAATTTTAATCCATTCAAATTTTGGAAACGAAAATAAACAAAACTTTTACAATAGTCATTAACAGAGCTATAAGTTGCAGGTTTCTAAATCAAAATTCAATTCGAAATTTCTAAAACTTTAAAACTGTAATCGATGAAACCGAATGCCGATTAATACCTACTTTTCTATTGCCGGATAAGGTTGCTGTTAAGTTTTATAGCAGTTCAAGGTATATTAGTTATTAAAGTACCAAGTATCAGGAAATATTTTTACAGCGTATGAAATCTAAATTTTCTAACAAGCAAAAAGATCAACTTTTTTATAGCGGGTCGTAACATTAGGACTTGTTCTCTAGGCTTTGTTACTTTGTCTCCGAGATTTTACGATCTACGATATGAACATATGTTCATATATGTACATGTTTGCACTTACTAGTATTTTCCCTTATAATAGATTCGATTATGGAATTCACTTTCCAACAGTTTAAAACTAATAACTGCACGAGCCAGCTTCAAACATGCCCTCTTTCAATACTTCACTACCTCCAATCAATAATATATTTACCTTTCCTATTCTATATTCTACCTTATCCTAATTCTTTCTCCTCTGCTAATTCTACTTAGATTTAATTGTAAACATTCTAAGTCATTAATGTCATTTACTGTAATCAAATATTGTATTAATTTAATGTAATCACGTCATGTATTTAGTTTTAAGTGACTGTTAGTCATCCTTCCAGTTCTGTCATCCTTCTATATATATTTCTATTGGTCCACCGGGGTATCGCAGTCACAATCAGTAGAGCTTAAACAGAACGGGCAAACTCTGATTTCAAATCAGGAGAGTACCAGATAAAAAAGGGGATTTGTTTCGCTCTGTTTTTTGGGAAAGCGATTTTAAATCAAGAAAACAGGAGTGCACTGCATCTTGAAACAGTAAACGCTGAATTGATTTGCTGTGCTTGATTGCGGAATCTGCTTCTTGAATCGAGTAGGGCGAAATCACTGATTCAAGTCACAAAAGAGTTAACTCTTCATAGCTTTCGTTGATGTCTTGAGAAACGATGCTTTATTTTTCAAACGTCAGGTTTAGAATCGCCTTTCATATTTTTGTATATGAATTTATGAGAAGAAATTCTGCCACAGTTTTATGGGCAACAACCATTTGACTTCCAGAAATAAGAACAAATAACATTTTTTGTTAGTTGTTAATTTGTTGTATTTTAGCGACTTTTTTTTCAGTCCAGTGTGGCTTCCTAAAGTTCAATACTGCAAGTAAAGTGATTTATTTACTGATGGTATTTTCGTGCTTCGTGCATACCAGTCGGTAGAAACACTCAGCAAAGGGGCAAAGCCCCCTCCTCCTCCCACCCCACAATTTAACTAAAACATTTGTCATTCGCGCAACTTTTTCGTTGTATTAAATATTGAAATAATCTCATGCGGCGTGAAAACTTTCAGCTACCAAAACCAAAAATCGTGCGCTCTAAAAAAAGTCGCTGTGTGTTTGTGTGTGTGTGGCGGCAAAAGTGAGCATACGAACGCAACGAGCTGATGCTGCAGCTGCTACGTGGCATGACTTGAGCTGGCCTGCAGTAATTTATTTGTGCGCGGTGCGGCGTGAATCGACAAATCATTTCCGCACGTTTCAAATATATTAAATGTCAAATTGTATATAACGGCAATTCTTGGCTGCCCGCACAAAAAGAACAGCAGCAGCAATAGCAACAACAACAGCCACGACAGGAGCAGCAGCGCCAGCAACAATTGCAATGTCAATGTTTGTAAAACGCAAACCCGGAAAATATGACACATGCTCGTACCTGCGGCTGCGGTGTTGCCATAATAGGACCAAGGGACCCAGCAAAAAGGATCGAAAATAAATTTTTCTGTTTAGCTTTGCGCTTTTCCTTTTGTCGTGATTGTTGGCAGAAAAATGCTTTGCTTCGTAC
This sequence comes from Neria commutata, assembly GCA_963457695.1. Taxonomy (NCBI): domain Eukaryota; kingdom Metazoa; phylum Arthropoda; class Insecta; order Diptera; family Micropezidae; genus Neria; species Neria commutata. The sequence continues at coordinate 24,798,460 of OY735249.1, read as the reverse complement.
ACCGCAGAGAGGGAAGTAGGTGTGCCTGTATGCGTGTATCTGTGTGTGTGTGTGAGTTATTTGTGTGCTCAAAGGATAAAAGCGAAAGCTTGGGAAATTTATGTTGTAACATTGAGCAAGCCCAAGTCCCACATGAACACATACATACAAGAGCACACATACATAGAATACAAAGACACGTCAGGGCACTCAAATGTGGGTTGCCTGAGAGACGTGTGGGGTGTGCAAATTTGCGGAAAGTTTGACGCAATTTTCAAAATTGATTTTAATAAAGTTTGTTGTGCAAATTCCCCATCGAAAGTGACAATGGCAGGAGAATTTGAAAAGAGATGCGAATGGGGGAGCCTTGAACCATAAAGCTAGCACATTATATAATAAAACAGGAAAATATAGCTTTCAATTTCCGAATTATGATTTCGTTAATTTAAAAATAATTCTATGAAAATTCGTTTTGCTTAATAAATAAAATATACTTGCAGGAAAACAGCGCTTGAGAATTTCTGAATTGATTTTAATGAGTAAAAAAAAATTTTTTTTTTCTAAATTACTTTAAATTTATTAAATTCTTACATCTTAGCAAAAACCTAAGCTATGTCGACACCTTGTAGCACCAGCAGAACGTGGCATGCTTAACTTTCTTTTGCTACTTTAGTTTAGTTTGTTCAAATCAATTCTATGTACAAAAAAAATCTTTAAACACTAGCTCAATGACTTTAATGGTAGATGTTTTGTTAAGGATCACGCAATACGCGCTTGGTGGGAGGGGTTCATCGATTCCACGTTTCGGCACAGCTCCAACGCACCATGGATCACCGAGAGAATAGTTTTCCTCAGTTTTCCGTCAGTTTTCTCATACGTCACACCAATATTCTCGTATTATTAGTATACATCAAACATCACTACTTAACTTTCCATCTATCCACTAACATATAATACTTTCAAGACCTACAAAAGCTTGGTGTGTATGTGTGTGGATGCCCCCTGACAGTGGGTTTAATAAAAAAAGGAACAATAATAAAAATTCTTTATTTACAACATTTATTTGATCAACAGGACAGTTTTGGTTCTTCGTTTTTTTTTGAAGTTCAATGGTACAATTTTTGTGTGTTTGCCCACAAAAAATGCATAATTCAAACTTTATGAAATACAATGAAATATTTTTAGGAAAATAGCTTAGAAATAACAAAGATTTTACTTGAAATTGACAAGTGTTTATCTTAATTGGAATTATCAAGTCAGTATTTTCCAAAGAAGCAGCTTTCCTACCCTTTGTTATTTCAATTATTTTGTGCATTTTTACTAAGCATTTATGAGAGCTATTCACGAAACTCAAGAGAATTCTATGGAAATAATATAATGCGATGGGTAACGCCTATGCAAGCAGTTGCAAGGCAAGCATTGGCTTTCATGGTGCATGCAACAGTTTACGCTCCTCTCCTCTAATCCGTGCGGGTAAACTGCAAAGTGCATTGAGGGAAATTGTCTTCCGTTGCCATCGTCTTAGCTCGACAAGCCACAAACATGGTTTATAAATAACGTTCAAGTGGTCTTTTGTGGTTGCGTCCCTGCAGCTAATATTTGCAGATGTATGTGTGTGCACGGTTTGTGTAGGGCAGACGCAATTTTATGGTTTCTCAATTTACAATTTTGCATTCACTTTTACGACTACTTTTCATCTTTTGTGCATAGAGAATAGCCTTTGTCCACAGCAATGATTACATCACATTTTTCAACCAGTCATACCATTTCGCATGCTTGAGTGTTTCGATGTGGGCAGTGGATGTGGTCACGGTCTCTGATGCAAGAGGTCGCTGGTTCAATTCCGAGTAGACTCAGAGCAATGAGAATAAATATGTACCTTTTAATACTCTTTGAAGATAATTCCTTTCAAATTTTTTCTTTGCGCGTTGTCATCTCTCGCATAGAAGTGCCAATTCTACGAGGGTATTCTATTCATAAGTTCATACATGGTTATAGAATACATTTAAAGGTGCCGTTAACTTGTGGTCAAATAAATTAGAATGAACACAAGAGAATGCGAAAAAGTGAGGGTACAGACGCGTTCTCCGTTGTCTTGGCCACGTCGAGCCAATTAACAACAATGGCCTAGCAAAGAAGGTATTCGATGCAATGGTTTAGGGCTGGCGCAGAAGAGGTAGTCTAAAACTACGGTGGAGGAACCAAGTGGAAGAAGTCATAACTAAGCTTGGGATAAGGGACTGGAGATTGTGATGTTAGTATATAAAATTAGCCTTACAAATATTTTTCAATAACTTTCCAGCTTTTAGTTTAACAAGCTTTTAGTTAGTATGACTTTTCTTTTTATCAAAACTCCGAATAATTATTTGCTTGTTTTCATTTTGCGAGTGTTATCGAAGTCATAAACCACACAGTCAACAATTTCATTCTTTTACTACAAATCAAATATTAAAATTAATGATTAGAGTGTAATAAAACTGTGATATTTTCATATTTCCCATGCCCATAAAATGTCTCTAATTTCCCCCATGATTATTTCATTTCATTACAGCTCAGAATAAAAATGAAGAACAGAATTTCGGGTAAAGTTCCATCATTTTAAACAGTTAATATGACAAGAAACCATCACTCAAGACATTTCCTGCACGAAGGGAATACCCTTATGGTTGCACACAGATAACTGTGTGGTTACCCGCACACCCGCATAAACGCACATAGCCACAAGCCATTAGCCCAGCTACCCACTTTTCAATGTATAAGACAATATTTGACATCAGTGTGTCGTGATTATTTAAGTTTTTGAATTTGCATTGAAATTAAGCATTAATGCAGATTTGCCAAACTTTATGCCGAGGTACGTGTGTATGTGTGATTTGTGCGTAGGCCTGCGTGTGCGTGTGTGCATGTGTGTGTGCTAAGTGTTCTGGTTTACACATTATGAAGCAGCATTCAAGTGTGGCTAATGTGTGGAAGTGTGCGTGCGTGTGTTTGTTTGAGGCTTCCAGCCGTGACAGTGCTCAGTGCCGTTAGGCCTCGAAATGATAGCGTGGCAGCCTCGAACTGAGAGATACCGTCCCGCATGCCGCATCGAGGCAAATGCAAATCCATTTGTGTCCTTTTGCCGCTATTACGTTTATTATTATTTTATCAATGTGACCCAGTGGAGGACTTCTCGCAGTTCGGACATAATTTATGGCAGCACAATGGATTTTTGCGTTCGCCTGGCTGGCATGTGCTACAAAGGCAAAGGGGCTCCCGTCAAATAATACGTAGTCGAAGCGGAGGCGGAGAGGCACAGGGCAAGAGGACAGCGAAGGCCAGAGATGGCTACGAAGTAGATAAGGCGACTTACAATCAACAGTGGGACTGTTGGTAGACAATGAAATGGAGGACAGCAACCGCATGCAGCGTACGCGTATTTTGGCGGCTCCTTTGGGAGTCACATACGAAATGAGGACTTATCTTGGTTTCGTGCTGTGCTCTCCCTATGCATTGCACTGATTTGCTTTGTGTGTTTGCTTGAAGAAATAAATTTGGAAAATTAAACCAAAAATGAAATATGTTTTGATTTACAATGAAATGTGAGAGAGGGGTCACCGTTCTTCCATATTCCCTTTCTAACATGGGCTTGGTTAATATTGCCACTAGCGCAGTTAAAATTGAATCAACAGTGATGCCACCCACTGAATCCAAGAACGGTTTGATATGGATGAACTCTATTTTCAATCACTAAATTTTCAGCGCTTTTGTGCTATTACACTTGAGAAAAGCTTGTGTAAGTTTTGACATCGATTGGATGCGGGATATTTATTGGATATTATTACCTTTTATTTTCAGCTTTTTAGTTGAACACATTCAAATGATTTTTGAATTGGATTACAAAATACACACTGTAGATAGAAAGCTTCCACGATATTAAAGTAAGTATTTATAACGAAGATTTGCTACGTTTTTTTTTACATAAATCGGATACGGAATAAGTTCGCTATAAAAAAGGTTGCAATTTATATTTTTATTTGAACTTCTGGAATGATAAAGAATTTTACGGGCGATTATTTTCGTGTCATATAAATTATTTTAAGAATTCAACACGTATTTTTAGCTATATGAAAATAAAAGAGGAATACCAGCGATTAGTTATTATTAAGAGCTACCGAAAAGTATCTCCTATTGCTTATCTTGCCTCATGCCGATTTTTTCTACATTTGTATTTTTGCATTCATAAATTTTTTGTTAGCAGTTTCTATGCAAGTGGTTACTATGAATAAAAGTTCAATAAACTCTTTCTAGAAAAATCTTAATTCAAGAGATTACTACTTACCCTACTTTGTTCAAACTAAAAAAATTTTGTGTTGTAAATTGAGTTAAATTGGAATTTTTTGATTGTATTCCGAATGCAAAGAAGTTATTTTATGTACAAAATCCCAATCCCCAAAATACCCGAAATAAAGTTTTGATTTCTGAAAATACTGGAATTGAAAATCGTTTCAGCATTTTCAGCCCAAATGATAAATAATGACAGAAGTAATGTACTATTGCCAAACTTTATTCGCCAACTTTTGAAATTTTGTCGAAAAATACTAAAAATTTGCATATTCGAAAAGGTTTCACGTTGTAACTGTAACCAATGTATTTTACTTGATTTGGTGCAAAAACATGAAAAATTGTTTGCCTATTTAACGGGATTATTTTTGTTAGTGCATTTCTTTTTATATAAAAGCGGTAATAAATTCGCAACGATTTAAACATTTTGAATGTGATTGTAAATTCATTCGCTTTTTTTATTGCACTTTTAACTCGTCGCACGTACATTTGCAACAATAACTCATGCCGCAATGTTGCATGCTTCCAATTTTGGTCTGTTTGAATGCTTGTTTATGAGAGTTTAAGATTTACGAAAATTCAAAATTGCGCACAAAATGTAAAAAAGCGCACATTTGAATTTATATGCTCGAGGAGCTTTTGCCATTGTTGCCGCATTTGCCCCGCAGCCGCGGCAGTGACACATTTATTTGAAGTTTTGCGCTGAAATATTGCAAGCAATAAATGAAAATAGGCCTACACGTGCAGTGACTATTCATGTGTGTAATTGAATTCTGTTTCAACTGTGCAAAATTTGGTGACCAACCAATGTTAATTCTTTTTAAATAAAATTTTTTGAATATCGATAATTTTTAGTGGATTGAATTATATGCAAGTGGCAATGGCAGCAAACATAATTTGAAGTTTTTCAGCAACATTTATACGCATGCATGTGCACTTTTCATTAAAAAATATTTAAAATATTTCGCGTTGCAGAAACAAAAATGCAAACTAAACAAAAAAAGCTTTCAGAACTGCCAGAATTGTTGAAATTTTGATTTATGAGCTCTGAATTCTGTACCTGGTTTATTTGGAAATGCATGTTTGCTGCGTCGGAAATATTTTGTAGACTTTTAGTATTGTCACTTTTTGATTGAATTTGAAATTGATTTGTAAAATATTTTATAGTAGTGCAGCGTGATGCCAACATTTCAAATTTAACTATAAGTTTGACATTCTTTATGATAAAGTGAAATTTTGAGGCAAGCATTTTTATAGCTTCCAACTCGGTAAACATCGCCAGCAATGCTGCCAATTTAGCATCTCATTATCAAATGATAGAAGTTTAAGTTTATAAACAGTATTTGATTCCATATGACAGCTGTATTTTATTCAAAATGGATGCCTAGCGCCATCGGTGCGTATACGTAATATTTCACACAAACCTTTTTAGTGTTTCGAAAGATATATCCAGCAAGTACATAGAAACAAGCAAGCCGAATTGTATTTCAACTGAAGTGCCTTAAAACCCAGTTAGTTGAAAAATAATATTAAGATTACTGAGATTCATCAAATATTTCTCACATTACAAAAGAAACTCACTTATGCTAAAAATTAACAATATTTCAATAAATGTTAGCAATAGCATAGAGCGAAAAAATTTATTGAGAGAATGACGCCATCTTTTATTCACTCAAAGTTCGATTGACCGAAAGCTGCACGTGTGCAATCCAATTATTGGCAATAAGTCCGACGATAATACCTCAAAATTGGCTTCGTATGCAAACAAACCAAAAATGGTTTAATAATTTCGAAAAACCTCCATCCACTTGCCAACATTGTGGCCAGCTGCTGTGGGCCCCATTTTCAGATGACACGCTGACAAAAGGTGCAATGTTGTTGTGGCCCCAAGCGGCGGACACTGTCGCACGACAACATGTTGTTGTCATACATGTGACGACAATGTGACCTATTGTGCCATGGAAATCCTGTGGAAAAAGTAGATTTCCTTTCGCTACTTGGCCCACTTTGCATTTTGCTTGTGGCTCGAAGGAAATCAAAGCAAAGGAAATTTAGTTTTAGGTCGAGCTCGACCGCCGGCAAAACAATTCTAGTTGGCTTGTTTCCGTAGATACCTGCACACAAATTATCTTTGTGTGTGTGTGTGTGTGCAGAATGATGCTTTAATGCTAAAAAATGCTGAACAAATCGTATGCCCGCTGAAGGTCTTTCTTATGATGCGAGTTGGCCAGTGACGTGTCATTGTGATTTTTAACGCGTGTTCTCTCAATGATATTAATAGAATTTACCAATAAAAAGTATTTAGCTATAATAATAATACAGGGTATCCCCAGCAATTTGACACAAAGTCGACTTAACACTTACAATTTAGAATATTAAAGTATTCGATCATTATATAAAGTGCTAATAGGGCAAAGACTGCAATTCTTTAAAATAATTATTATGACTTAGTGCGTAAATACGGTCTACATACTCGTATAAGGCCGAAGTCGGACACAAGAAAATGTCGAAAAATGGGGTGACTGAAATTAAAATCCAATAATCAAAATGACCAACAACGAGGTAAAAATGGGTGAAATATAATTAAAGATCCAACCAAGAATAATGCCAAACGTCTTTAATGAATCAAGAAGCAGCAATATTAATTATTCATTGTTGGCCTTTCCTTCTTCTCGACCTGAAACTTTTTCTCGCAAGCGCACTTTGCAATCTCAACTCAAACACAAAGTGTGCTCTGCCTTGTTACGCACGCAGACTGCCTGGGATCACGTTATACGCGAGCAAGTGTCGCGGTGCTTATTGCAAGGCTTTCTGAGTTCGAACGTCGTTGGTTGCACAGGCGCACTCCAACATGTTCTATTAGTATGTTGTTAAGGCTGGCGAAGGTCATATACATACATACATAACGATGTAGTTACGGCACTATGAATAGATAAGGTTAGGTTAAGCTGGCTGCCTTAAAAGAAGACTACATATAGAATCTGTTGGGTCCTTAGCGATGCCAGTTAGAGTTCCGTTTAAGAGTTGTCAAAGTAGTAATCTATCAGAATTTGGGTGTGTTTCACAAATTTTTAAAGAGACTTCATACCTGGTTTCGAGACCTGTTCGAGCCCTGAATAGAATGGCGCTCCTAAACAAGTCAGACGAGTTCTAGCGATGGCGGGGCTGGAGCACAGCACTATGAATAAGTTGCATGGCATATTTTAACAATTTATTGTTCGAACCAAGTTGGATGCAATTCGGTCAGCTGTTAAGTGCGCCAATTAAAATGTATTGTATTGCTGCAACGTACCGTATCGCCTGTACTGTTTAAGCAGGGTGGGCAATGCTCACCTGCGCATCTTATAAAAACCGTTACTGGTGTGGGCACTTCAACCCGTTCCCGTTTAGAACATGTTTGCTGCGACATTCGGCCATATTGGCTCAAAGACATAATTTTAAGAAAGGGTTATTTTCCATATATTCTTTATTTCCATTTTTTATTGTATTTGTGCGGTCAGTTTCTCAAGCCAGCGGCGTGTACTGTTGAAGTGTTGCTATGTGCTGAGTATTCAAATTCTGCACATGTTGCGCACTGAGCTGGACAAAATGACTCACAGACAGACAGACAGACAGACAGACAGACAGACAGACAGACAGACAGACAGACAGACAGACAGACAGACAGACAAGAGGACGAGCATATCGAATATTTGCGCATAGGATTACAAATACATTTAGACAATGACGCTATGTATGAATGTATGTATGTATGTATGTGTGTGCCGTGACAGACGAAAATTATGGCAAATACACGAATTTTAAACATCGCCATTGAATGATTATTTTGCTTCTATGTAAATAAAATCTTAAATATGATTTGTATAAATTATTGGAAATAGCTCAATAAATTGCTACAAAAATTGAAATCGTTGAAAATTGACTTAAGGTAAGTCATGCAGAACTAAAGTAATCACTTAGGATTGAAAATTGTGCTAAGTGCGAAATTTTCCATTTCAAAGTCATGCTTGAATTTTTTTCGCTCATATTTGTTCGTTTGTTTTTTCGTTTTTGCAATATGTCCCTTAAATACGCTTTGTCCGGTTTTTTACTCGACGAGCCTCTGCAGTGACTTTGGTTTTTGCGTTAAAAGGAAAGCAGAAAGCAAGCAGACTAAAGCAAGCTATTGCAAAGGGACTGAGCTTAGCTTTCATGAAAATTTTCTCTTTTGACAGTGTTGTTTAAACGAGTTTATAAATCCGTTGCAAGAAGCTGTGAAATTGCATGATTTCCTTCAAGGTAAGTTATCATAACTCAAAAAAAAAATGAGCTAAATCCATTACTTTCAGTGATTATATGATTAAAATTATAACTGCAGCCGAAATATGGTTGCTATTTCATTGAAATTTTCAATATTAATTTTGCTTTGCTTTCACTTTTCAAGTGATTTTGGTTCATAGTGAGTCTGTCAACAATTTCGACTTTTGAGTTGCGATTCTGCCATCACTTACAAACAGCAATCGAATTCTTTCATCTTGGCATGCGAGTCCAATGCACGACTAAATTTAAACTCATTTTAGCCATCATCATTGGAAAATGGATTTGCAGCTTCGGTAACTTCTACTGTTAAGCTCTTTTTAAAATGATGACTCTGATTTTAGTTTCGCTTCCTCTTTAGCAAGCTGAATGTGTTTCGTATGGTGCTCTCTTTTATCATTAGGGTAAATTTAGTTTTGAGAATATCTTTCATTTATTACTCAAATTTGTTAACCCTAAAAGTTTCAAATACGTTAAATGAACACATTTTTCAAGTAGAATTTTAAGAAGAGAATATATGTAGTTATAACTCACACACACATACAGGGACTGAACGACAGAACTGAGTGTAAGCTACAACTCGCTCATAGAAGAACGAAAACTGACGAGCGTCCATGAGTCTTGAAAACGAAGTCGAAGCGTAAGGTCTTGCATGGCCAACACCACTTGAACAACATTTATATCTTTTGTAAATTAAATTTATTTAATATATTCAATAAAGTCATGAAAAGACTACAAAGTAATTGAAAAGACTACATATATGATGTACACTTCTATTGCTCCTTCTTATTAAATTTATAACATTCTAAAAAAATCAATAAAACATGTTTACAGCGTATGTAGTCTATAATTCTGAACGAACCAAATTACACATTGTCCGTCGAATCGATGGAACTTACCCTTCCAGGGTTAACAGGCGCACAAAATTCTCGAATTCCACAACAAAACATTTTCACACATTCGGCTTCATGCATTGGCTTCTTTACCCACAAATATGTAAGTAGATATGCGTGTATCTAGTTCATATAATCACTTAAGCATAGCCGAACCCAACCGCTCCGATTCCATCAAAGCCTTTGCTTTGTCGCAAAGTGCATAATTTATTTTCTGGCTTTGACTTTCTGAGTGCTCTAATTTGACGTGCGAAAATGTGTAATTTTTCATTTTGACAAATGTCACGCGGAAAATTCACGCTAGCTCACTTTTCACTTCGGCTTTAGCGGTTTTAAGTGCCGTTAACTCTATTCCTGTGAGTTGGTACCAAATATGAGCCTTTGTGTGTGTGTGTGTGTGTATGTGTGCTCGTCAAAGCGAATTCTTTATTGACACGGTTCTCTACGCTTGCATGAACTCACACAAATGCCGCGCTTTACATAGACAATTACTCACAAGCACATCAAAGATGACTGCTGATGCACAGCCAGGCGCTGAGCTCTGAGGGGAAGTCAAAGTTATTAATGATGCCCCACATCCGGGTTTGTTTTATGCGTATCTGTGCCAGATGACTGCTCAAAATTTGAGATTGCGAGGCGGCAGATTTGGAGATTATTGTTGCTGGTGGCAATTTGTCGCAGACTTACTGAACTGATTTAGTGTGGCCTATGACCCAGCTCAGCATTTCGAAGGAATTTCATAAATGATTTAGGGCACAAATGGTAAAAATTATATGTGCTAATAGTATATGCAACTTTTAGTAATATGCATAAGCAGAGGATTCATAACTTTTTTTGGAGGATTAACTGCAGCAGGTCTGTAAGGGAATCGCCGAAAGGATTTATTTAAAAGAAATTCTTCAAACTAGTGTTTTTCGTAGGATGGCGAATTTGTTCCCACAAGAAACGCATTAATTTCGTCAAATCTTACAAACTTTTATTTGAAATTGTTCTTGATCCAAAACTCGACTGCCTTTGAAGACGTGGAAAATACTACTGGCGTGCTCGACATCAAATATCGACTAACGTACAAATTTTAAGCGTTAGTTATTGATAATATAGAGCTAATAACGGCCATTCGGAAATACATTAGAAGGATACTTTGCAGAGAAAATTTGAAATGTACACTTAGAACATGCATTTCTAAAAGCATACTTTTTTGGCCATGCATGTTTATCTTTATAAAAAGATAGTTGCTAAAAAACTAAAAGCCGTAGGCTTTCCTTTAGCTTCCGTTATAAGATAAGTATCTTGAAGTTAAAAAATCTATCGAATATTATGGACATTTAATACTAATGTTTTGATGTAGAAATCCCAATACCGTCAGATTCGAAACAGATTTTTAATTTCTAATCAATACCGAAGCTCATAAAATTTGGTACTTTGTATTTCTCTTTACTGCCTCTTTCCTTGAAATAATTACTGCTGAAACTTAAATGAAAATTTCCCGCAATATATAGAAGATAAATTGTTTTTCCCTTATAAATTTCCTTCATATATATATTCGAAATTTACTTTTAGCACAGATTTACTATAAATACGTAAAGCAGTCAGCCATTTAAGATACTTCCGAACACAAAAATGTGAAATTTTTAGTGCAATCGAAAGCTGAAATGTTCACATATGCACGCAAAAAAGATAATGCGACATAAAAAGCGATGAAATCCTTGAGCTTTGCAATTTAAATGCAGCAGACGCAAGTTGTCTGGGCGACTGTGAATGCGATGGCAATAGTTTGGAGTGGCGCTCTGCATATGCGAGGATAACATTGCCCGGCCAGCAGCAATCCAGCAAAGTGCAGACATTCAAGATAGCAGCTGCTAGTTGCTGAATGTATCTGCTACTTGCCAAATTGTGAAGCATGTGTGCGTGTATTGCTGGAATTTATTTTTGCATTTAAATGTGAAGTGCAACACATGTTTATGCTGCTTGTCTGCCATGCATGTTGCATTTTAGGGATTATCTGATCTGTTTATAGAAATGGTCAATAAAATATGGCCGAAAAGTATTCAAAAATAGCTAAGATATATGCAAAAACGATTAAAAATGTGTAAAATCTTGTCTTAGCAACTCTATTTAAACGTAACTTCTAGACTATAAGTTAAGTTCTGATTAATTAAGCTAAGATAACGCTGTTTCTTAGTGAGCACGTGCTTTAATGGATGCCATTTTAGCCCGCTTAACTTAACCCAAAGTCATGACGCGTTCGGTGCCAGCAACCTTTTTACACTGAAAATTTTCACATTTTTCTGTGTAAAGCGCAGACTGCTCCTTTTTTCCTTTTGTTATACTTAATGCGCCATTAAACTTGCAATGATGATGAAGAAACAACAACAAAAGTGCTACAGTGCATTACGGGTTATAATCCCGAAATGACAATGAGCGCGTGTATTTCAGTATTCTGACCAATACAATTTTCGGACAAGCTGCAAAATGAGGGGGAATAATTATTTGGGATTCTCTGAGCTGCTCAAGCTATTTTCATGCCATTAGCAAATATAAAAGAATTAAGTTTGGCTCTTGCAGTTTTTATTACCACAAAAGGCAACGCAAAAAATCGAGGTTGAGGACGTTTTAAAGCGCGTTGTTAGCGCTTTCGAAATATTTGTAGTGAACTGAGAGATTTGGAATTAAAATATCGCAGTGCTTTGCTTTTAAAATAATTAAGAAAATATTGGTTGATTTAGTAAAGGATGTAGCATTAGTTATATCATTACAATGAAAATTTACTGTTAAGATATATAAACGACTTATAAAGAACAACAGCCCGACGCGTGTTATTGTATTTTAGACATCGTCGTAATTTTCAGAATATATATTGTACGATTTTCTGCTTAATTGGACGGCGTCGTACCTCATATTAAACGCAAAGTTTCAGCATGTTAAAATTGCACACCGGAAGTAGCATAATTTAGCATATGCAAAAGCAGAATAGAACACTGAAGGACCGTTGCTGCCATGCAGCTCCTTTCGTGCCACTCTGCGCGTAACTTCCGCATATAATAAGTTCCACGTGCGTTCTTTCAGCGCATTCTCTTGCCTTTGCTTCATTTGTGGCCGGCAGCAGAATGCTTTCAGCATGGCACGAGGCACATTCCTTGTTGTATTTTTCTGTTCTTCAGGTGAAGCCTTCACTCATTATGCTTCAGCTTGCGCTGCTTTGTTGCAAATGCGGAAGAGAGACAATTAAAATGCAGCTTGCGGTAGAGGCAGAACATAAGAGGTTCTTTTTCCTTAATGTTATGTGATGAAGTTTTGCAGAGATGGATGGAAATTCTATGTACACGTTAGGAATGAAGAGCACTTCCGGCTTTGCTTTATTTTTTCTGTTTTTTTACTTTTATTACTAAGAAAATCTCATTACTTCTATTAGAGTGAAACTATTTACGGTTTCTGGGTCCTTGTCTTTTCTCGGACAAAGAGTCAGAATCCAAACATTTTTTGCTGGTGTTATATATAAATAAATAACGAACAAATTCATCATATGTTCTACGGATGGTATGAGTAATTTATATTAAATAATAATTTCCATATATAACAAGTACACGAATTGATATAAAAACTGATTGACATTGATGCGGCACTGATAGATCTTTTAACCTTTCTTATAGGAAATATTAAAATTTTCCAAGTGTGCAAAGTTACATACATATGTATGTCGGATGGTATAATATAAAACGTATAAAAAGTATAAAATAATCTTATACTTTAGTATGTGGCATAAAGGTTATAAAACACCAAGAGTACATTTATACCTTCAATTGTACAAGAAGACTTTGCTGCATTACCTGCAGAAATATAAAAATTCATTGCTAGTTTTAAGAAATCATTCACAGAATTATGCAGAGCTAGCTGTACATACAAATTCCAAACATTGGACTAATTTTGCAACAGTTATTACATCCAAGCCTTGAATAAAAATATTTATGAACAAAAGTATAGAATATAGTAGAAAACGAGGTTTATACAATATTTGGAAAAAAAGTTTGTCATTCTATCGGAAAGACTCTATTTTATGAAACGAAATTTGCTTCTGATGTACAAGCTATGAACTAAGAGCTTAATCACGAGTACAGTACGACTTCGATGAGTAAGACAAACACTGCTGGCAAACTTAAAATATAATACGCCAATTTCTGGGTTTAATATAAACCAATATTATTGACACGCTTCTCTAGATACCCGTATTCCACATTTTTTACACGCACATGCATATAGAACCACTGACCAGTTCTTCCGCCCCTACTCTCACTCTACTCGATGCCTCGCAAGTGATTGCATTTGTACCTTGCAAACATGTTCCTTTGCTGAATTTAATTAAAATCCCAAAGGAAGCACTGCATTTTGGCACTACAAAAATGACAACTGCCAAGTGAAATAATACATTCAGAAGCCTTCATTGAAACGCACACATACACATGCGCAATGAAAGTGTAGTGTGCATTGCGAAGAGATTTCCTTCAGCTGCATGTGTTTATGTGATTGTGTGTGCATGAGTATATAGCGTATGCAATTGTGCTCCAAAACAATTGGCTCTGACATATACATATATTCATTCAGTATGCCAATGTCCTAGAACCCTTTTGGAAGCTCTATCCAAAGTCGCAATGTGACTTATGCGCGTGCAGGAACCAGCAATCAGCGAGGAGAGTATTACTCTTTGTCATTATTTGACTTGTTTGTGTTACACAATAATAGTTTCTGTCCTGCTGTGGGTGCGGTGAGTGTCATCTTTGATTATGGGATAGCATGGGTGCCCTTACTACAGGGGGACCACAGCGAAATCATAAGGTGCAAAAAAGGAAACAATTTGCTTCTAAACAATTTTCTGCTTGACTTAAAAAATTTTAACATATATATGTATCAGTGTACATATAGAATAATAAATAGTAATGTATCCTTCATACATTTCTAGTAATGTTATATCAAAGAGCCCTCAAATATTATTCATTTCTGGCCCTTGTAGCTTTAAAGGGGGCCACTGAATAAACATCCTTGTTGCCACAACTAGCTACAGATAAATGGGAGTATGCAGGATATCACGATGGAGCTCAAAAGTAAATGTGTGCACTGAGTACGTAAATATAGACAGTTTTAAAACAATTATATTTTTAAACAAAGTTTTAAAAATCATCAAACTATATTCCTTAAACTCATACATTAAACAATTAAGAAACATACTTTTTACATATGTATGTACCTTTTTATTGCATGAGTTGAAAGCTTTGGCCTGAAGGAGGCAATTGACATCAGCCCCCACTTGCGTTGGCCCATGTACAATTATGAGAGCATTAAAAAACATTAAAAAAGCAATGTTATACATAAGCGCAGGTAAAGAAATACTTAAAGCATACAACTTTCAGATTTTTAGTACATGTAATAAAACGGACGTACTAAGATTTAGCACCACTTTGGTGTTTCGGCGTAACCTCGCGGCAAACTCTTCTATATCGATAGAAATTGTTGATATAGCTACTTTGGTGATCAGTTTTGCTATAGTTGAAATTTGAGCTAAACGATTACGCAGATTGCATCAAACTCCCTGCCGAAAATGAGGCTCCACAAGCAAAAAATAGATATGACAAAAAGTGGTTCAAAGTTTGCCTATTCAAGTTGCTTTCTCACTTGCTTCTCAGAAAGTATTGGCTTCTGATTTCATGACGATGTCTCTCTGAGCCAGTTGGCAACTCTTTGAGAATATACTTTGCCTGATAAAGAAAGCTGCCCACAAAAATCTTAATAAAGCTTTCTTTTCGGCCACGGCTCTAGAATACTCTTGAATGTGTAGATCCCATTAATATGTGCTAAAATAAAACGATAGAACGAATACACACAAGTTAATGCGACAAAACTAGGCCTTAGCCTTATTCATTGGATCTTGCGTTAATAATATATTTATATATTTATCTCATTGTAAATTTGTCGAAAAAGAAAAGTTATTGCTGTTTTGCAACGGTCTTTCAACACAGTCTATCCAAAATATAAGTACCATGCTCAGATGGGTCATCAACGTTTTCTGTCTCAAAAAAGTGAATTGTTAGAATTGCTTTTGATGCTTGTGAATACTCAGCTGCCCCTCGCCTCAATCGATGATAACGATGATTAACAGATAAAAAAAAATTTTCTACAACTGCAAGGAAATATTTTAAACGCATATAATTCAATAACAACTTGCACTCCTTTATCCTTTTACTGCATATTTTTTGGGTTTTATTTTGGGAATCACCCTTTTCAACAAAAACCAAAATAATTCTACTAATGAGTGTAAAATCGCCCAGGAGACGCGCGAAGCTTAAAAGCGCTTTTTATGCAAAATACATACCTAAAGGATAACACAGATAGAAAGAAGTGCAGTTACAATTAACTTTATCAGGTGCTAATTGCTGCGCTGGCATTGAAGTAAGGCGGGTCATCCTATTAGCAGCGATGAAGCTAAGTGCTTTAACTCAACTCAATTGAATAGATGGAATAGTTAATTCAGCTGATAAATTAAGCACATCTCAATGCACGCTTATGTATATGTGTGTGCACATATCTGACACGTGGAATTCGCGTTAAGGACAGCTTGATTTGTATGCAATAAAAAATGAAAATTTCTTTGGAATGCATTTTCTTAGGAAATCGGAGAATTTAAAAGAACTGTAGTTCAATCTTGTCAACTCGTATAACCGAATTAATTATGCCATTGCTTTCGATTTTGCACTTGTGATGCAACTTTTACATTCAGCTTGCTGTCAAGCTTCATTTGCATGTCAAAGGTTAACAAACACATACACATATATATTACACTGACACAATTTCTTTTGCTTGTAGATATCAAAGTCGTTAAATCCTTCACTGCAAAGAGAAAATTTCAATTTGAGCTGAGTGCTGTAATAGCTCAGGTTCGATCGTAATTGCTAGCATTTTGATTAATTAATTTCTTATTTTAATTAAGTTGAGTAATGTTGCTGCTTATTTTTTTAAGAAGGTTGCACTTGCCACTTTTGATTTAAAATAGTATGCAGTCGTCTCTGGTCAGAAGCAATAACTGCATAAGTTTAAAATTCGTATTTCGGGCAAAAACGTTTTGCCGTTTGAAACCCATTCTTAATCAAATTTGTAAAGCTTGCTGAAAAAAAATTTTTGATTAACAGTAGGCTATTATAGTGTGCTAAGCAATTATTACAATTACAATAAGAAAATGTTTCAAAAAAATCGGCTATAAGCGACCATTGCAATTGCAATACATGTTCATCCAAACATTAGTGAAGGGTTTAAAACAAATTTCATTTCCGGGACAGTACTCTCGGACTTTAACAAAATATGCAGTGAAATAACAGTAATATTATGCCCTTCATAATAAATTGCTGGTATTTTTGCTCTTATTTCATTTTTAGGTTCGATCGTCTTATTTTCAGTCTTCAGCATTTGGAATGCATGATCTTTATTCCAGTTAGAAAATTATAGCACATCTGGTTTCACAATGAAATTGCCAGAACCGGACCAGTTATTCTTAAATGTAATCGTTTTTTGCAAAAATATGGGCATTTATACAGAAAACTTTCCGATTTGTGGACAAATTTTAGGTGCAAAACTGAAGGCTTTGTTTAGGTTAGTTAGAACGATCCGATTTAGGTTCTCCTAGGTAATTGAAACAGTTATTACATTATCGACATTTTCAAGAGTTGGCCTTCCAGAGCGTTGTGCATCTTTGACATCAAAATTGCCAGAACGGAATCGACGAAACTAAATTATGCAAGATTGCCTGTTATAGTGTCAGGACTACAATACAACACGCCTTTTTAGCCGCCTGACTTGCGTTCTCTCTCTTTGATCGAAGAAAAACTGTAAAATATGGCGTATTTAGTTTTTGGTGGTGTCCATCTTCAACGCGTAGTAATAAATTAGTAATAAATTATCTTTCTAACTCCCATCTAGCATAAACCAACTGCACTTATAAAACGAGAGATACAAATAACTAAAGCCATCTTTTGAAAAAATAGTGCATATCCTTTTTTACACTTAATATTTTGCAACAATTTTAGATACCGTTTTCTGTTCAACAAGAAGAAATTTAAAGTCGGTAATGTGTTACCGACTAATATCCCTGTACAATTTAGCAAAAATAATTGGATTTAAGTTAATTATGCACCTCCTTGAGAGAATTTCAATTATCGCACAAATTAATTACGGACACTCTGTGACCATTGCAAGTCGTAGCAAAAACTTGTTGTAAAAGCTCGTACATCATTGTGCTCTAAGCTACAAATGCTTTACAAGCTTTTAGGAGAACATTATGAAAGTTGAAACGTCCATTGGCGTATTTGAGCAAAACTCCCTTTTAAGGTTCACAGTTTATATACTCTGCACTCAGGCAACAAAGCATATTGTTATAGGCAGTAGAGGGGAGAAGAGCTGCGTCAGGTCGGTGCCTTGAAAAGCAACTCTATGTAACCACTACGTGCGTGTGTGTGTGCTGACTAAACAAAAACCTCAAAGTGCAGTTTGACTTTCAAGTTTTCTTTGACGGTTTCGTTAGTGTCAGCGCATGTGCCTAAAAGGTTTGCTTTATTACAGACGCTGCATGAAAAGTTTTCTCGTAAATTACAAAAGAAATTGCAGCGGAAATTTACACAAGACTTGAAATAAAACTTCCTTAAAAAATTTTACACATTTGCGCTAAAAATAGTTGTATACACACCCTTGAAACTATTCAAAGATATCTGATGTAGGTGAGCAATATATGGAATCAAAGTGTGCTACATTTATGTCAAGTATTGAAACTTTTAGTACGTATAATGAATATGACACAAAACGAAAATATGAAATGTGGCAACTGTGATAGCATTCTCCGAGATTAGATTTATCGTAAAGATATTACTATAATTGCAATATCGGGAAAAAACAGAGATTCTTATTTTATATTATATTATTCCAAATTCGATGTAGTATAATGTCGATATGCTTTCGTAGGGTCCAATTGCCTAGTCATCGCGGTTGTACGAGTAGTAATCGAAATAATTTTTGCCAATAAGATGGATATAATTTTCTATAATTTTAAGAGAATTTGGCGAATCTTTCAAAATTTACTAAAATGTTGACAAAATTTGGTTACATTTTAAAGATATGAAAAAAGTACAGTTTTTATAACATGGCAGATATTCGTTTTCCTTGGCGCATTTGGCAAACATGTTACGTCTGTAATTGGCCAATACAGTTAATGTCGACAAATGACCAGCTGACATATTACTCCATAATGCATCCTTATAGTATTGCTGTACAAATTGCGGGCTCGCATCTGTTGCCAACATTGTCTACCACAGCCATTAGCGCCGTAATAAGTACAATAAATCGATTACTTGTGAACAGTTATTGCAAATCACAGAATTGCAAAAGATTATAGTGTGCAATATATTGCAAAATTCAGATACATTTCGGGCCAGTTGTTGGCTTATTGGCAGTCATCTGAATGTATAAAATTTTTGACATGGCATTTGTCACTGAATAAGAAGCTTGCGCTGCAAAAAGTTGCCATTAAATGAGCAAAATTTGATGCGCCTGCACTACAGCGCTAAGCCAATTAGTAAGCAGAGCACACACACACGCGCGCATTCAGTCGAAGTTGCCACTCTGTGTGTAGTTGGATTTTTTCCGGCATGGCACGGCAAATTGGCTGAGAGTACGAGTTTTTGCCAAGACATGTTTCTTGGTTATGCTCTATCAGCGGCATGAGGAAAACGCCACTTTAGCACGATTCCACCGCACAAGTGGCTCACTTATTCCATGAGGAAATTCGTATGGAAGAATATGACAAAGCATAATGCAATTTATATTTAGCTGAAGACTTATAAAACTTGGGCGAGTGCACAGAGGTTCACAAGCAGAGTAGTAGCAGTACACTGCAGCATTCTCCGCTTAAGTTTCGGGGCCAAAATAGACGAAGCTATAGAAAGCTTTAAGCGAAATTGATATATTTAAGGTCTAACTTTCGAACAACTTATGGAATTGTTTACATCGAAAGTTTCTTATTCAAGCTGGTTTCCTGTTGTTTGAATTCTTCAAAAAGCACATTGCAATTTTTACTTTTAAGACACAGTTTCATTTTTACGACTTTATTTTGCAATATATTGTATATAAATAGTTATACATTTAAGGGCTGGAAAACTATATAAACTATGCTTTCATCATTTGATACGGCGTGCCATACTTTTTCCTCTATCATTTTCTATTTAATAGCTGCACTCATGAAAACAAATGCTTTCTTACTATTTCTCTTTTGCAAAAGCTTCAAACTGAAATGAGCAAAAGCGCTGAGTTTTTGTATTTAAATTTTCCGAGGTACTCTCATTTCTTTTTGAGCCAATTTTCAGACTAATGAGCCCATTGAAATTCCTCAAGCCGACAAACAACCACAATTAACACTGCAACTGCATTTCCTTGCAGCTCAAAGGAAGCATCTCGCGCTTGCATTGCACTCTACGCCCCTTCCTCTGCTCATCCAACAAAATTTAGCTGCAAGTTTTATAGCGGATTGAAGGCAATAGTAAAATTTAAATCGACATAATAGAAATTGTAAGAGTTTTTGCAATCCACCTTCAAAAGCGGCTCTTCTAACTAAGCGGTGCTAGTAACTAATTAAAGATATATTAATTGTTAGTCGAAAAAACTTTGATATTCTTCCTTTAATCAGGAAGCTTGTTTTTAGCTTCGTTTAATGAAAAAAAAATTGTTCTTTGCTGCCATTTTTGTCGAAAATCTCCAAGAGTTCTACAACTTTCAACACAATATTGAATATTTTCATTCTCACACAAAGGTTTGTTCTTCTTGCCTTAAATGAGGAAAGAGAGAAACTCCAAAAAACCAAGCATACAAAAATACAAATCTTTGAATCATATTTCAGCAATAGTAAAACTTGCATTAAAATCGTGCAGATAATCTGTGTCAAGCAGTAAAGATCCATAAATCAGACTGGACCAACTTCAAATTTGGTTTTAAAATAATATGACGAGAGGCGATGCCCTTTTGATCATTAAAGTTAATTTTATTCCTGCGCGTTTCATTACAATTAACCTGTTTTAACTTAAGTTATTCATTGGCGATCTATTGAATAACTCTGTTAAGAAACGAACTCAAGTGGAACCCTGTACCCTCGTTTGACCTAATCCCTTACTATGAAAGTTATTGATGAGGATGATTAGAAAAGATTGCTACGAAAGTGGTTCCAAAGTTATAACTTGAACCCCTCTTCCGCTGCGGTCACCACTGTCATTACTCGCTGTGGTTTATGGTGATAGAAATTCTGTTTAAGCTTTTGTGGTTTAGACCGACGCAGATGTGGGTCCGAATGTGGTTCTAGAACTTTTCGCTACTGCTGAACTGTTGAAATCCCAACTTGCAAGCAAGTTTGCATAAAAATTGAAAGCAAAAAAAGAGATGAAGATTTTATCTTAATCCTCTTCGTGTGTAATTTGCATTTTTATAGCAGCCAGGATACGTAAACAGCATGCTCCACCTTACGAAGGGGTGCATACACAACCCAAGCCTTTTATCAGTGATATTTAAGCCAGCACGCTGACAGTTTGAGCTGCAATTACAGCAACATGGCTCCACAGAATCCCAAACAACGCCTTTGAACTCCGGAGCGTGCTCACGGGACGCACAAGTGCTCCCTCGGCATGCTTACGGGGCGCCGCAGCATTTGACATGCTGCAATAAATCAGCAGGGTCTGTCCTTTAATGTCCCTGTTGCAGCGCACACACGCACATGCAAGCTAACACACATGCACTTACGCACACACGCTGCCGCTGCCACTCAAGCTGCTGATGCAAATGTAAACAAACCAGTGCCACCGCGCGTACATCCGTTATCCTTAATCAGGGTGCAGCAGTAAAATGCAGCAAGCCGCAGGAATCAAAGCCACTTGAGCAGCATCGCTCACATGACGCCGCACAAGTCTCGAGTGACTTAAGTGCAGCAGACGCTGTCGGGTCTGGCTGTCTGTCTGTCCGCCGCTCTCCCTCCTCTGTTTGCTACTGCCCAGTGTGGTTGTGCATGTGCATGTGTGTCTGCATTGTTGTGGGCGTGGCAATATTTAATGCTGCAGCTTGTTTCTGCGGCCACGACATGGCACTTGCTGCTTTAAGTCAACAATAATTTTACTAGAACATGATTGGGGTATATCTGCTATCTGTAAAAAAATTAACCAACAGTTTAGATATATTTAGAAATATCAAAAAAAAGCTTAGTTTGAAGAATTTTCCTCTTACGTTTAAAGTAAAGGAAAAAACATTAAACTTAAGTTTTCAGAAGAAGGATTAAAATTAGAAATATAATTGAAAAACATTGACTAAATCACGCTGATTATGAATGTTCTTGATGAATCTTGTGTTTTCAAAAGTTCGAAGAAATTTTGGACTTACTGCAATTCAGCTGTAAGATATTCTATTAAAGAAAGTTCGTACTGAGTATAATTTTGACTTTAAGAAGGTATAAATTTATATTTAAATATTTTAAACTGTTTTCTGCGAATGCTTTGTGATATTTTCATTTCATTTGTGTCAGAAGGCTATACTAATTATAAGCGATCAAGGCGGAAACCTTCTTTTTTGTATAAATTAATTTCATTTGATACTTGAAAAAAAAGCTTCCAAGCCAAAATCTCATTAAATTTTATTTGAAAGGAAAAATATGAAAAAAGCTTAAAGCTAAAAATTGTGTGAAATTCATACAAATCCTGAAACGAGATAAAAAAACTTTAAAGATAGTTTAGCTGATTCGTTAATGTCACAATTTCAATTCAAATTCAACAATTCAAAACATTCTGCAAAATACACAGTTAAATCTGATTCTTATTCAAAGGAAATGCTTATGTAAACAAAATTTAAGCTGGCATATTTGGGCTTACAGAAAATCCATATTTGTAAAGAACTTCTTTTTTTTTTGGGTAGGAAACATGAATTGCTTAAAATAAAGGCACCATTTCTCACTATTTACATTTCGTGCCGCTTACCGCCCCCAACGAGGGCACAAATTATCGTTATGAAAAATCATAAGTTTCAATTTAAGGCAGCGAATCTATAAAAACATTCACACTTTTATCTAAATTACATTTGCCCAAGCCCAAGCGAGCAAACAGCCACGAAGTGCTGCTGTTGCTCCTGCTCCGCCCTCGTCGTTGTCAACATTCTGGCACTCGCACTTGCCCTCGGCCTCGCGAGTGTGCCAGCTCGAAATATTTTTCCTTCTGCATTTAGCACAGAAAAGGAGCAGCGCCAAAAGGTTAGCATTCCGCACATACACACACAAAGTCTAAAATAAGAGTTTCCCCGCTGCCGCCCAGCTGCTGCGTCCCCGCCGTGGCGCCTTCAATAACAACGGCATATCGGGCAGAATTCGTGCTTGGGCCGCTCGTCATATTTTATTAGACATTTCCGTTTGAGAAATGGCGATAAAAAAGGCGCTCTCACATTTGTGCTGCTTCCCACTGGCGCGCCTTTCACCGCTCTCCTTCAGAGCATCATTACATTTGAAAATAATGCTGGCTTTATTTTTGGCAAAGTGAATTCAAATGAAATTTCATCTTTCACAAACCGCAGGCATATAAAAATGACTGCATTCACGCCCTCACGACCACAGACCGCCTCCGACAGACAGACAGACAGACTGCCCGCCTGTTGCGGTTCGCTTGCCTCCGTCGCGCCGCGCGAGCACCAGCAACTGCCAACAGTCGCGCCATTAAGCTTTTTTGGGCCCATTCGTAATGAGGCATCGACGCGTGGCAGCAACGGAAACATGAGCGCGCAATAAAATTGCATGCCTAAAAATTATCGCAAAAGTCATAGCTTATATTTCACGCCCTGTTCTCGTCTGATTGATGTAAAAATGGCTTTTGAACTGTAGCAGAACATTTTTTGACGTTACGCTAATTTATGCATTTAAAGTTGCTTTGACAAATTTTGCTCAAAGAGTCATTTTAAATGCGAAATGGAATCTGCCTTAGAAATCCATTTTAAATTGTTCAGCTTCCGATTTCATATGATTTTAAAATACCCAGCCTTTCGGATCGAGAACCAGAATACATTTTCATGTACCTCAGGCTGCGATTTAATGCATCGGTTTTGCTTCTGATAATCTCAAAATCTTTTATTTCAATTCTGAATTTGAATTGGAACAAATATTTCTAAAATTTTATTCAATAGTTCTGGTTCTGATTTTGCTGTTTTCTCGTTTTAATGTATTGATGTTGATTTCAATTCCGTCATGAACATTCTACGAGAATGCAATATACTATACAATATTTAATAAAATTAATAATTTAATAAAAAACGGCCGAAAGCCTTAGACGCTAGAGCCTTAGCTTTAAGTTTATTTTATAATTCACTTATTAAATAAACTGTAAATAATAATAATAATAATAATAATCAATTCCGTATTCCTTGCAGTTTCTATTTTATGTTGGACCTAATAAACCAAAAATCTGTTGCGTTGGATTTCTGGCTTTCTGCCAGTCGCTATCAGGAATTGCAACAAAATTGAAGAATTTATGACATTGGGTCGGACAGCTCGAACTATTGGTCGAGAACTAACCCACTGAGTTGAGTCGGCGCACTTTCTTAAATTCTAAATTCCGATTGAAATTTCAGTTTATTTTCATAAGACTAGGAAAATATTACGCCGCCTCGAAGAAATATTCAACTCACTACTCAAAAAAAGGTAGATAAATGCAAAATATTATGCTCCTAGCAGAGCGTTGATGCTTCATCCAGTTTCTTTGCTAATTTTGTTTGTTCAAAAAGCAAGTGCATAAAGGACTTCGAGTGCTCATTCATCAAAAATTCAGTATGTTAATATGGGGCAAGTGTCACCTTCACTCGGAGCCTGCCATGCAAAGGCAGCTTCATTCAAAAAGCTGCCTCAATGCGAGCAATGTAAGAGCAAGCGATCTGCAGCATCGGCCTCCTTAAGCTATACACCACTACACCCACCCACTATCTAAAGCTCTTCGTCTTACAATTAAACCTTGAGCGCAGCAAATTTGAGACAATACAATAAATGGCAGTAATTACTCGCACTTTTCGCGTTGGCTTCATGAAAATTTAATTTGCTCCTAGTTCCGTGCAGCATACACATATACCTGCATATATCTGTGCTGTGACTTGCAACAGGGATGCAATTCTAGCCTTTTTTTCGAATATTCCTTAGAATTTTAGGCCGCTTTAGCTCAGACTTATAATCACTTCTTTCTATGTGCTTTTCTAAAATCACATTTTTCAAGATTAGTTTGTTAATAAAAACAGTTTGTAAAAATGTCTGCCCAAAATATTTCTTTGGATATAAAGAAATTTAACTTTGGTTATTGATATATTTACAGTATGTCTTGTCAAATTAAAACGTCAACAATGGTTGTATGAAGGCAAAATATATTTTTGAAGACATGCCAGTTAATCGAGAAGCAAACGACAAAGAGTTAGTCAGTTTCATCTTCATTTGGAATCAAAACGGATCTAGGATCATGCATAAAAGCAGCCACTACTTCCATCGAAACTCACTCACAAATTATTTTTTGATCTAAACCAAACCAAACCATCTAAACAGCCTTGATATGCACACCATATTTTTCAGTAAGTATTTCATGCATCCAAACTGGCGTTATTTAGGCTCACTTGAAATAATTTAAATATCATCCCTGATTTACAGCCGCTTGTTTATTAATTAAACGTTTTAACTTTTTGTGCAGCGGATACATTCGCTGAGCGCATTTCATTTAGCTCCGGTGATGTTGTTGTTTTTGCAAGTGTCTTTGTGATACTAACAACTCATTTGCACGTCAGACAGTGGTTAAAGAGCGGAACAAATTATGTTGTTAACCCATTTTGAGTATCTGCATGATTTTTCGTGCGTAAACTTTGAGATATTCTGCAAAATAGGGAACACGAAAATCATATATAATTTCATTTATATGTTCAAGAAAATATTAAATTATTTCTTCACTTGACTTTTCAAAAATAGTAATTTTAATCTTACAAACAATTTTCTTATAGTTCAAAATTGATATTTTTGAGGTGGGAATAAAGGCATTAGGCCATGAAGGATGTACAAAATCTTACAATGGTCGTTTGTTTGAAATCGTTTCTTTAGTTCAAATTAAATACATTTGATTTTTCTAGATTAGTAGAGTTTTGTATCACAATCTTTGTGGTTACCTTTTTTTTGTTCGATACACAAAGATTATATTTTTGCTGGAAGCCAATGGGTAGCTTATTGAATTTATCTTCCAGGAAAAAGAAGAGAAACAGAGTCCACAAAGTCAGATGTTTAAGAAGGCAGCCTTACTGGAATTGCTCTATAGTGCTTGGATCCTAATTCTTTTGGTGGATAAGATTTCTTCAAACAAATTTAGGAATTACCAAACAGAGCTTTATACCTTCAATATAACTAAAAGTTTCAATAGATTTAAGCCAGCAAAGTTTTCGAAACCTTGTAATTTAAGAATTTCCGTCTTCCTATCATTTCCAGTTTCTTTTATTCAGCTGAACCACTGTGCGTCGTTCTACATCAGACTATTCTTTGCCTTGTTTTCGCTTTGCTGCTGTGTCTTCTTCATCTGCCGTATGCCGTATGCCCAGATGTGTCGGAGTAATTATCAAAAATGTGTATGACTGGTGGGGGGAAGGTGTGAAGAAGAACACAAACACGGTTGCTCCGTTGGCGTATTTAATCACGGCTCGTATTTTGCTGCCTTTGAGTGTTGTTTTTTAACTTTTGACGCATCATTATTTTTCTGCTCGCACCCACACACATGCACACTCACTAGCAGGCACACACAGGCCTACAAGCGGAACACACGCTCATCCTTTCACCCACTCATCGCCATATCCACTCACACACCTGCGTTCATTTGTGTGCCCGTGCGACGCTGCTGTCTTTTCAACTCTTCAAACTCGAAAATGAAAATGAAATGACTGCGCCGCTTGCCTCCCCGCGCCAGAGCCCGCCTTTTCTGTTTCTCTTTTGTTCGCCATCGCCTTTGTTTATTGCTTCTGCATTATGTACGCACACAGGCACGCTCATACACACACACAGTTACTCACTGTTTCGCTGCGCCTGCTGGAATTTAATTTTTCCCGGAAATGCCGTCTCCATTCACAATCAGCGGAAGGCATTTATCTTTGCAGTCAATCTTTGTTCTTGGGTGTGAAATTAGGAAAATCTTAATTTGTAAAAGATTTATAATTTCAACTTTTGTAGGTGAATCAAATAACACAGCAAAGATAGCGAAGTAGCAAAAAGAGAAACAGAGCTGGAGTTTGGATTTGGACTTGAAGGATGCTAGTAGGTCCTGAACCAGCACTATCAAAATTATGAGAGAAAGTGAGTCTTTATTACGAAGACTAAGGCTGCCATCACCTTCACATACTGTCTTGCAAAGGCTTAATTACCGCCATGTGTAACAGCTTTTAATCTTTCTTCTTCTAAGATTAGAATTTCCTTAGCAATTTCACTTCTTATCTACGAGTTATTTGTACTGTACTGCCGAGGCTCAATGGGTAAGTGCTCGGTCCTTAATGCGTGGAATCGCTTGCCAGTGTCTAATTTCTAAATAACAAGTAAGGAAGCAATCAGTCGGGTTTCACCGACAGAGTAATACCCTACACCATGTTCCCAAGTGGGGTGATAATTCACTGTAATTGTGGGCGTATTTGATTTACAATCTACATAGTGAGCGGACCACGCCCATTTTTGGCAGACTACAAGATATACCTAATAGGACTATACATGCCAAATATTGATGCTCTGACAGGTGTACACCAGATGTTATCGGCATATTTATTTTACTGCCCCCATGGTGGGCGGACCACGCCCATTTCTGGAGAATTAAAAGATATTCCTACCAGGAACGAAGTAACCAAATCTGGACTCTCTGGTGTATATATTATGGAAGTTAAGAGGATTTTTTGGTTATCACCTATATAGTGGGCGGACCACGCCCATTTTCTTGTATGGCATCTAAGACCTATATATCAACTTGGGAACCGAATTTCATTAATTTATATTCGTAACTAGTCAATTGGGAGCCATTTTACCGAAAAAATTTTTCCGGCTATATAGTGGGCGGACCACGCCCATTTTTTCCTGAGATATAGAAGACCAACCTCTTAACTTGAATACCAAGTATTATTCTTTTCCATGAGTAATTACACAAATTATAGCAATTTAATCGAAAAAAACCCGAGGTAGTGGGACTTATAGGTCCATTGGGGGCGTATCCTTCGACCGATTTAAATAATTTTAACACTTTACCTAACCCGAGGTTCACTGTGACTGTGTACCAAATTTGGTCCAAATCGGACAACTCCTTCTTTCTCTTTTTTGCGTACACGCAGACGGACGGACAGACAGACAGACAGACAGACAGACAGACAGACGGACAGACGGACAGACGGACAACCGGAAATCAAAAGAGAAAGTGATTCTGATCATTTCTATATACTTATGTCTATACCTAGGACCGCTCCTTTAATGCGTTACAATTTTCGCACAAAGTTATTATACCCTATTACCATAGGTGTAGGGTATAAAAATCTAAAATTTTAAATTTCCTAATAACGAAATTTAAACGTACATATTTAACTTCTATTTAGATCGATATGAGATGTGAAACATGAAGGAATATACATATCTGTAGAATACACGATAATGCATTCGCCTTTTATTTTTCCTGTCCTTCTATACAAAGAAAGAGGGTCAGCTAAGAGCTGATACATCTTTATATTCTGTGCATCTCTCTTCCAAAAAGTCAATCTCTGCATATTGCGGCCATTGTTGCAAAAAACTACTTTTATATCCGTCATTCATTTGCGCTACGAAAAAAGACGACCATAAGTCATCTTGATTTATTCCATATGTGGCCCGAATATAAGCTAAGATTCTTTCGCATATCAGCTGACTTTTACTCCATTTTTGTGGTATTTGATATGTGAATTGTGGAGTTTCGCTCTTCATAAAAATTATAGTTTCAATTAACCGATTTTAAGATTTCTGTATGGAATGGTTTTATACTTTCAAATAGTGCAACAAAGTATTTAGTTAGCTACGTATAACTCCTTGATACATATAATAAAATGCCGAATGTCCTTTACCGTCGCTAACCCCCCCTCACCTGTTGAAGTTTGCAAACAATAATCGTACCCATAAAAAAGTTTCCTGAGTGCACTTTCCCCCAGCCTGCTGTAGCCAAGGGGAACAGTATATTTTGAACTGTTTTCGGCACGCTTGAATGCTTCAAATCAAATGAAAACTTTCGATTCGGTATTTTAATATTGTGTGAATGGGCAAGTGTGAAAAAACTTTGAAAGGCGTTCAGTATGGTGCTGAGAACGGGTATGACGGCACTGATGACGTGAGGCAGTGGCAGCATCAGAAAGAGAATTTTTAATACCGACCGGCCGGAAGGTTATGCCCACGTTCTAGCAGCAAAGGCGAGCATCAAGCGTAAAAACTTCCAAGTAAGGCGAAGAGACGATAAAAGTCATTTCCTTTAATACGGCAAATAAACGAAACTTTCAACGCCTACGCTGCTTTATGTGTCCATGTTTGTAGGCGTTGTAGGGTGAGGAAGCAGCTTTTATCGCTTATTTATTTACTGCGTTCACTGGCATTGGCCAATAAAGCAAACTCCTAAAAAGCAGCAGAGCCGCGATGGAAGCGCCAGCATAAGAAGCGGCAAACAAAAAGCTTTCAGAGCGGTATTCGTATTCGTGACCCTCCTGCATCATTTAATCAAACACACATACGTGCACACAGAAACTATATAAATTGTATCTGGGGGATAAGCATAAAATGCCATAGATACAAGAAATGGATGCATGGCTGACCGAATGGAAACTTCCGTGGACGGACGTGTATTCGTAGTCACATATGAGCAAATGCCTGGCTGGAATTTCTCATGTCTTTAAGTGACGCTGTCATCAACGAAATCATTAATCTACCGTCATTGGCTTTCGTTGTTGAATTTTCTTCTTTCGAATAAATATTAGCTGCAGAGAAATTGACTAAGGTTTTATTTTGACCTATATAACTTAAACTTTTTTCTTTATTCTAAATACTCTTCGGTCTAAATTTAAGTCCCTCTTCTTAACTCAACTTTCGTGTTTAAAATTTCTTCACTTTGAATCATTCTATTATAATTTTAAATTCAAAATAGTTTCTGTTTGTGCCAGATTTGCAAAAAAATGCAAAAGCCTTTAAACATTTTCGAATCGGAGAACTCTTTAAAAGACACGACGCAATCATTTGTTATACCGTGTAATCTGTTCAATGTTATTGAATATTACCTGGCAGTTTTTTAGTATTCGTTCGACCAGATTTTCAGTTTAATGCGTAGACAGGAATAGAAAAGGCTTACAAACGAAATTCGTGTGATATTCTAAGTTTTGGTTTATCTCAGGCCCAGATCTCGCTTCTCATCAGAAATCAGAACTTTGCTCTAATAGTAGCAAGCATTTTTTTTGGGGAAATCTCGGTTATGAGACCGTAAGTCGATACTCAATGATCGCTTCATGTAGACGACCCGAAATAATTCTGGAAATCCAAAATATATTATACTCGGTGCAATATTACGATCGTTCGAATTCTTTTCTTTTACTTTTTTCGGTTTTGTATCGTGTTCTTAACTATAAACTTGAAGAATTTCTGGTTGATTCAATAATACAACTGATTATAGCTGCTTATTCGGGACTCTCGATAACTTCAGTTATGACATCAATGACTTCAATGCATGTCTGACAGATTTGACATTATGAATTTGTTAAACTGAATGTACCAAAATCGACTCTATTATTCGAAAAATATTTCTGAACGCAATCTATATACTGGTCAGCTTTATTTCCTGCATGAATTTAGTATAGTACGCCATGTCATATGCAATATAATTCCTAATGGGTACTTAGATAGAGGGGCATTGCATAGTTTGCGCTGTGGTGTGGCTTTCTTTCATCGAGACGCTAGTGTGAGTACAGTTTTATGTCTTCAGGATGGCATTTTATTTCTTTTGATTCGGAAAATATCAACGCACCACGTCGCTGCGCTTCTACTGCAAATACATACATACATATGTATATACCCTGGTCCGCCCAGCTCAGTTGAATCGCTTTCAGCGTCGTGCGGCCATGAGCGTTTTGATTTCTTTTTGCAGCGTGTGCGCTGCATTCAGGCTTTTGCTTTCGCTTTGGGTGTGTATGTGTGTGTGTGCCACATTTTGCTTTTACGCATTGTGCGAATTTATGCGCGGCAAAGCTTAAGGTTCGGCTTGTCCGAGTTGGAATTAGCCGCAACCTCTTATACCGCTCACACACATTCTCACGCACTCACATGCTGTATATATGTATGTATGTGTGTGATAGGCAGGCATCGCGGTCTACATGCAGCCTATAGGCTATTTCGTCCTGGGATTAAAGGTGCGTCGTGATTTCAACTGCAAGCAAATCCGTCATCATTGATTGAAGCTGACTGCGCGGCGGCCGGAGCGGCCATAAAAATGCGTTTGATTTTTCGCCAATACTGCAATGTGAGCATCGCCTCGCCTCCGTCGCCTCGTAAAAGCATCACACAGTTTCATTAAGAATGTGCATAATAAAAAAGCGAATTGCGGCAATCGCGAATGTAGTTGCGGATTGAGGCTGTCCACATGTGTTTGGGATTATGGTTACGGGCAAAAGCGCGTAATGCATTATGGAAACTGTCGCAGCGATGATGTTATGATGCTCTTATGATGATGAACATTCGCTAAAAAAGCGGCAAGCCACAAAATTGGAAATAAATCCGTTCAGCAAATTTAGTTCAGATATCTTATAGAAATTAAATTTGCAGCTTAAACTTTTATAGATACATATTACGAGTAAGATATAAACTATCGTTACTTTCGTGCAATTGGTTCAAAAGAGTATTCGCTCGGTAATCCACTTGACTTATTAGATGACAACCAGAAACTGTTACAGGCTGTGCCTAATTTATAACTGTAATCGAATTGGTTAGTCTTTCAAGCATCTAAAAACTTTGCTTTCAAAGCAAACTTTTTAACAAATAACAAGTAAGGAAGTATCAGTCGGGTTTCACCGACAGAGTAATACCCTACACCATGTTCCCAAGTGGGGTGATAATTCACTGAAATTGTGGGTGCATTTGATTTACAACCCACATAGTGGGCGGACCACGCCCATTTTTGGCAGACTACAAGATGTACCTAATAGGACAATATATGCCAAATATTGATGCTCTGATAGGTGTACAACAGATGTTATCGGCATATTTATTTTACTGCCCCCATGGTGGGCGGACCACGCCCATTTCTGGAGAATTAAAAGATATTCCTACCAGGAACAAAGTAACTAAATCTGGACGCTCTGGTGTATATATTATGGAAGTTAAGAGGATTTTTCGTTTATCGCCTATATAGTGGGCCGACCACGCCCATTTTCTTGTATGGCATCTAAGACCTATATATCAACTTGGGAACCGAATTTCATTCATTTATATTCGTAACTAGTCAATTGGGACCCATTTTACCGGAAAAATTTTTCCGCCTATATAGTGGGCGGACCACGCCCATTTTTCCGTATAACATAGATGACCGCCCCTTTAACTTTAATACCAAGTATTATTCTTTTCAATGAGTAATTAGGCAAATTACACCGATTTGATCGCAAAAAACCCGAGGTAGTGGGACTTACAGGCCCATTGTAGGCGTATCCTTTAACCGATTTGACTAATTTTAACACTTTACCTAACCCGAGGTTCACTGTGACTGTGTACCAATTTTGGTCCAAATCGGACAACTCCTTCTTTCTATTTTATCCGAACACGCAGACAGACAGACAGACAGACAGACGGACAGACAGACAGACAGACAGACGGACAGACGGACAACCGGAAATCAAGACAGAAAGTAATTCTAAGCATTTCTATATACTTATGTCTATACCTAGGAAGGCTCCTTTAATGCGTTACAATTTTCGCACAAAGTTATTATACCCTATTACCATAGGTGTAGGGTATAAAAATTAATGAACGGTTAATAACTTTCAATACGAAGAGTAGTGAGATCGTTATGCTCGCATTCGGTCTACATAAGTCTTCACACGCCATGGCCAAATTTTAATAGACGAATTATCATACCATGTATACTGGTTGAGGTATGAAAATATTTTAATTTAAACTTTTTTTTAATTGAATGAAATCTTACATGAGCAATAAGAAGAGAGTGATATTAGTATTTGAACCATTTCGAATCACTAATATAGCTAAACATTTTTATTCCATTAGTTTTTCCCTCCTAAACATACTCTTTATATAATTGACTTCCAATGATGATCATTAGCAATTGGAACAATCAGAAAGTCACGCCTGCACAAATCATCAATGAGTCAACCAATAAGTTGAGCAAATTTGCATATAATCTCGTGACTAAGCTCTGCCGGAAACTCCATTAAAACAAACACTACTAATGCAGGAACAAATTTACATTTCTTGCATTTTCATTTTAATTTTCTACTCATTGCTTTCCTTTGCTTTGCTGCGTTGTCTGTTCTTTCAGCGAAAATCCTTTGCAGCAGCTGATTGCAGCTGCCACTTTTCCGCACAAAAAAAGGACATATCCACGTACCATGCCCATTTGCCGTGGCTCCATGCTGCAGAGCGCAAAATGAAATTCCGGCAAGATTTGAATAATATTAGAATTTTAGTTCGCAGGCACGACGAAACTTTCGCCCAATACACCTGAAGCGGAAGTGAAGTGCCTGGCACAACCACTGAAAAGTGCAACAAAAACTGGGTCAGAGCTGCACTCAAGCTTACTTAGCGCGGCCTCCCTGCTCCTCGGGCATCGCATGCGCTTTTTTGCGCTTGGTAAGTGTGAAAAAATGGGTGAATAATTCGTTGAGAAAGATGAATTTAAAATGTGTACTTTAAAAGTTGCTAAGCAACGTAGCGCGACTAATTAGCAGAGATTCATTATGACATGAACAACATTCTCCATTTTCAGATTTCGTTAAAATGTCATAAACCGATTTTGCCAAATAAGCTTTAGTTTATACGGAAGCTTAAATTCAATTCCTTTGTTGCTCCAGCTGCATTCAATATTCGCTCTTGCTGTTTAATTTTTTTTAAAGAATTATTTAAATCAGACATGTGATGGAAATCGAAATCGTACGAAAAGGCGAGTGAAATCGATTTGCCTTGTGATATCTTTCATTTTCAAAATCGAGCAAGGCGATTTCAAATCGAAATGAAATCGTAAAAACCGAATTTCATCACAGGGCATTGTCATAGTGTAATTATATCAAGTGAACCAGATAGCAATGACATTCTATTCTCGTACCCAAGCCTGTCAGTTGCGTTGTCAAAAATATTAACCCGTTTTCAGTTTGTGTTTTGATTTTCGTTTGAAGAAAAAAGTAAAAAGAAAAAAATATCAATGCCGAACTCTTGCCATTTGTGCAAAAGCACTTGCGATGCAGCGGTGCCGATGTTTTCGCTGCCAAAGGATGAAGATTTGCGACGAAAGTGGATAAAAGTATGCAATACCACTTTTTCATCCTCAGCGCGTGTTTGCGCTAACCATTTTGAGGAGCAGGAGATCATAGGCAGTAAGAAAAGGAAAGAAACATGTAACACACGTGCGGTTATTAATATTTTCATTACTGAAAATAAAAATTGTTTGGTACGTAAAAATGTTGAGTAACTTTTTTGTACTAATGTCTCGGATGGGTTAAGACATATGTATAACGAAGAAGGAGAAAAGAAAAATCAAAAAATTTTTTGACAGGCTTGGGTACTTCAAGCTATCTGGTTCACTTGATATTATTCCACTATGGGCATTGTATTGTTTCGAATTGCTCATGTTGAATATACATAAATGTCGAAATTTGAAAAGAAATCGTTCGATTTCCATCACATGTAAAACGAATTCGTACGATTTGAAATTTAGTTTTCATTTTGAATTCGTACGATTTCCATCACATGCCTGAATATTTACTGTTTTATTATAACAGTTTTTGCGAATGTTGAAAAATCAAATCACTTTAGTTTCTGGTACGCTGAACTGAGAGTGCTCTCCTAAACTGGCTTGGTTAAATTGCTACGAAGTCATTTAATTTCATCGATCGTCGATACCATTCAAACAAAATTTGCCACAATCAATTTCCTTTGTTTCGCCCCTTTCAAGCAGCAATGCGCAACTCCTTAAAGTCCTTGTACGCTGCTAATTGCTTTACTTTGTCCGAGTTGCCTAATTAAATTGTTTACACACGCTGCAACAAGGCAAAGTTCGTATTAAAACGTTCCTGCGTAATAAGGCGTTTCATTAGGGGATAACAGCGGCTGTGCCGGCATGAATATATTTATAACTGACCAACACAGCTGCGATGAATAGATAAGAAACTCACACAAAATAAATAAATAAGAGCAGAAAAAGAAAGTAGCAGAGACAAAGAAAGACAAATGCTCAGCAGCAAAAAAATTATGATTAAACACGCACAATCGCAGCCCGAATCAAATTAGAGCCGGCATAGATGAGTGGAGAACTTGGCAAAGTTTGCCTATTGAGCTATCATGTATGCGAGCACACACAAACATACATATGCGGCCTGTACAGCAGGACTCATTTGGTGGTAAATGAAACTTACACGTAGACGTGCATGCGATTGTAATTGCATATTATTATATAATTACATATTGTAACTGGATATGTATACGGTGTGAATTATTCGTTGATTTTGAAGAAGCCCCCTTTTGTGCGCTCGTTGGATATACATACATATACATACATATGCAGTCATGGACATGCAAAGAGCATAATTGTATTCAAAACGAAATATTTTTTACATTTCACCTTTTGGACGACGTACAATAGGTTTCCCATCAGGCCACATTCTATTGCATCGGTCCGAAGAACATTTTCGCAGAGTTTCAGTTCCTTATTCTTTTGAGCTTTTGCGAAACTCAAACGATTTTTATATGCTTTTTTTACAGTTGTGGTTGTTCAGGGTTCCGTTCCACTAAAGGGAAAAAAACGTGAACACTTGTAAGGTCCCTTTTGATTTTGGAGGTGTGTTTATAAACAGACTTTTTTCCAACGTAGAAATCTGATAGTTTGCAAGATGTTAGATTTTCATTTCACATCTTTTCTCTATAAAAGTTGAGTAAATTTTTAGGTTTTTAAAGGGCCCAACCCTTCGGAACCAAAAAAAATTTTTTCCTCGTATCGTGTGGAATATTGTTAGAAAGGTCTACCGCCATAGATTACAGAAATAATATTTCTTACATTTTAGAAAAAAGGGTAGATATCATCATATACATAAAAGGCAAGCGTCACCCTCCGTGCCCCATATCTACTGTAATTGCTCGAAATATTTTTATTTCAAACTTTTCAAATTTTCAAACTTCAAAAATAAAGTGACAAATTATCAAGAAAAGGAAAAATTGAAATATGGGATGAAACTTTATGTGAGGCCGCAAACGAAAAAATGCCGTCGTAGGACGGGCTTTTTTATCCTAGTAAAAGATAAAGCTCGAAATCTGAAAATAACTTCCCTGTCACCACATGATCTTACTCCATTTCTCAAAATCAAATTTTGATAAAATTAGGGTTACTACGTAGTTGATTACACATCCGGCTTTTTAAATTTAAAAAAAAAATTTTATTTAAGATGATCTCCTCAGAAAAAATTGTCGTACACGGATATCAAATATCTTTTAAGTTTTGGGTGAATTCCCAACATATTTTATATTATTTTTATATATGAAATTTTCTTGCAAATTTTGCTATTTGTTTGTCCCTTGCTGTCGCAGTCGTCATATATCAACACTATTTCTACAAGCTATGAGCTCCTTCCCTAACCTGAAAATCTGAATCGCAAATAAGGCAAAAATTGTTTGATTTATCTACTTCTGTCAAGTCCTATGCTATTCTTTGTAACTTCAGGCTATCATAAAATATTTTAAACGAATTAAAAAAGGCACCAACATTTTACAAATTTATCGCAATCACTCTCTTTTAAATCTCCATCCACATCAGGCAAAAGTTTGAATTTTGGCAACTGAATTTCTGCCACTTCAAAACGTCATCCGCATGAAGCTAGCTCCATGTGTGCCTTTCCACAGCCACTCTCTCACACTCACACACACACACACACACATATGTGCTTATGCACACACATTCGCAATCATATTAGGTAAAACCTAAACGCATATTTCAATATGACGAAAATGCTTGGGGGTGACATTGGAAGCGGCATCCGCTTTGCCCTCCAACCGCAAACCAGGCGACCAATCTAAGCAGCCATCCGTGATTCCACCAAGGCGTCAATTTAGCAATTTTGAGGTTTGTTGAACGGCGTGAAAAAAGTGTTGAAGTGGTGTTCTTGTTCTTTTTCATGGCGCTGTTGGCTTCCGTCGTCAGCACAGTTGAGCTGTCGTCCTCGCAGTTCTCGATGCCATCATCAGAGGCAGGTTTGTTGTTGTGTTTGTTATTACTGCTATTTTCGCTGGTTGCTTTGCCTTCTGCCGTGTTGCGGTATCGTGTTTGGGTTCGGGTTCAAATTCAAAACCGCAAAGTTCAGAAAAACCAGAAAATTTTGTGAAAAATGTGCAAATTAGTTCCTGCTCAGAGTCAACAGTGTGTAAAAGTTGGGAACTGTATTGCGCTGTTGCATTATTCAGTGCAGTGTTGCCACCACGGAGAAAGTCAACTTCAGACATTTTCTGTTGAGTAGGCTTCACCGAAAGTTTATGGAAATTCTCCTTCAGCTTTAAGATTTTTGTTTAAGTAGGTGATTTAGTACTTGATTTAGTTTTTTCAGTTTAGTGGGAGACTGTTTAGAAAAAATATTTGATAAATTTAGTTTAAGATTTCTGAGCATCAAATCACTTTACATAACCAAGAACTTAAATTTAATGTAATATGAAGGAAATAAAAATAAAAATTTTTAAAACATGTTTTTTCTCTTCCGAGTTTGTTTTCCATTTTCCGAAATTACAAACCGGTAAAGGTAAGCAAATTATTTTTTTACAGCGCTCGTAGTTCACTTAATTAAATCATAACTGCTTGGTCAGTGAAAATAGCAGCAACAATAATGAATACTTCTTAATTTCCGCAAGATGGCATCATTTCTACAAGGAAGAAGAATACGCTTGAAAAAGCTAAAGTGAAGTGGAATGAGCAAAAGACTTGATAATGTCAAAAGCAGAAGCGAATACGGTCGCTGCAGAGTGAGGTGGAAATTTTTAATTAAAAAGTATTTGTTTCGTCAGTATGCTCCAAATCACACGGAAAAGGAGCAACATGCCAAGTACAGCTTAATCAAGTTAACAACAATAGTCACGCCGGCAAATTATCCCTTTCCGTTAATACACTGTGTAGGTTTGTGGGTAGTCGGCAACAAAAATCGGTAAGGAATATTAATTTTAAATTGTTACTTGCTTAAACGAATACAAGGCAATAATTTAATACAATAAGAATCCTATAAAGATTATAATTGATCTAAATAAAATGTCCCTAAAAATTTGTGTTCACTTCTTAAACTGTTGTCCAAAAATTCCATACGAGCCAGCTTATGTCTATTTGGCTGATTATACCAATGTGGTGTGAGTTCGGCAATATTTTTCTTTCATGTTAAGTATCACACTTCGTCTATATTTTAAAGTTTACCAAGGTAAAAAGGAACACTAAATGCTTGAAATATGCCATTTGAACTGCATTATCGGCACTACAAAGAGCAAAACATGTCAAATAGATTTAATTTATGGAATGTGAATACAAACCAAATAACGCAGAGCATGTCGATAATGCAGTGCGTGTTCTATGTGGCCCGCTAGTAAAGAGCACTTACATACATTTATACACAAACGAATGTGTAGCAGCACGTGGCGTATACGTAACCAGCATTGCAAAGAGTGAATTTTCAGGCGCAGTCGTTTTCTCCAACAGCGGCTCTTTCAAATATATTGCAGTCAGAAGTAGCAATACTATTGCGGTGCGCACAAACACACACACACACACACACACTTATAGTGCGCCACTTGCTGCTGGTAGGTACTTGAAGTGCATCGAAGCGCGGCAGATACC
Organism: Neria commutata; assembly: GCA_963457695.1. Taxonomy (NCBI): domain Eukaryota; kingdom Metazoa; phylum Arthropoda; class Insecta; order Diptera; family Micropezidae; genus Neria; species Neria commutata. Next base: position 24,759,828 of record OY735249.1, on the reverse strand, counting down.
AACATAAATGCACGCCATTGGGGTCCCTGACACGGGGTTGAGGGCACTTGCCAGGGCAACCAAACAAGTGCAAGGTTAGGCGCCCACAATACTGCAGCGACTTAAGCAATAATTGCAAATAAGGCCGAACAACAATTGCCACTGTTCAAGCAGCAATCATGACTGAAGTGTCAATATGCGCATCGCTGACGGACGCAGTCGACGTGCAATCTTAGCGGAATTACAACGCGAAATCTGATGGGGAAAGGAAGAGCAGCCGCCAGCAGACAAAATGGCGAAACTCACACCTTCCTCGAAGTCGTTAAAGAGCTTAGTACTCGTCGCGACGAGCTGCGAACAATTGGCCGGAAATGAGGCAGAGCGCTTTGTGCGTCACTGCAAATTAAATTGCATAATGAAATATTATCTAAGCGCAGCACGAGCGCCTGTAGCCAGCTGCAAGCGAGCGAGAATATATGGAGGGCGTTTAAATTATTGTGCGCAGTTTATGGTCACGTCAGCGGATGTCAGTGCAATAGAAAATGTAGGCGGAATGTGGGGGGCACCGCTGTGTGAGCTATCAAAGTGAAATGCAATTCAATTCCCGTAAAGTTTTTGGCACAGAAACGTGCACAAATAATTTACGACTACCGACGCAACGAAAACATTAAAAAGGATATCTAACGTGTTTTGCCACACATATACACACACCCACACACAAATGACACGAGCACGCACATAGGCAAATAAATAATAAAATTGCAGAAGGGGAACATTGCAAAATTCATCACGCTTATCCCAAGCACAAATGCGAATATCATCTGAATATATATACATACATATGTACATATAAAGCATGGAACACATGTACGCATACGAACAAAATATATGGCAGACATTTTATACACGCACACTTTCGGAATTTTGATTTGTTGTTGCATCGCTTATGCCTCAATGGGACATTCATAAATATGCCAGTTCGTGAATATGTATGCGGAAGCCATATACATATGCTGATATTGTCTTATATACGGCAAGACATAAACCGACAAGTAACTAATCATTTTTCTAGTAATTATATCGAAAGTTTAGATTAGATCTTATTCAAAAGTTGGTATTACATTATACTGAACGCTAAGAAAAATTTGACTGAAACTAGTATATATATGTATATTATACGGTGACCAACCGTACTATATTATATAGAACAGTACTCTATTTTAATCCGATGTTCTATATGATATATTTTGTTATAAAAAACATGGAAATGTTCTCTTTTTTAAAATGTGTTCTATATTTGTTCTATATTTGATACAAAACGAATTATTATCGCATAAAAAATAAATACCAACCATGAATTACGAGCATTATCGAATTAAGCATATCATTAAAGAATTAAGCCAAAAAGGGCCAATTGATTTAGACCAATTCAATAAACATGTAAGCAGTTTTAATACGAGTTGTATTGATTACTTAGATCAATGGAGCACTGCATTCGAAGAGGTTGAAGTTTTTGAATGGATGCTTCTTCATGAAACTCTTTCCTGGGACGAAGTAGAAAAAAGTTTGCTGCTTATTGTGGAAATGATTAGGGATTTAACTATTGATGGCAGCGAACTATTTGACGAAATAGCATACGTTAAAAAGTATGTGACTTTGGACAAGATCGAAATGTGGTTAGAAAGTCAGTCGACAGTCGAAGAAAGATGGGTAGAGATTTTTAATTACTTTGACAAAAAAAGTATACCTTGTAAAAACATTGTAAAAATTGTGGAATTCAGTATTTGCTTACCAGGGTCAAATGCTCCTACAGAAAGTGTTTTCTCTCTTATGAACAACATTTGGACTGCGGAAAAATCGAAAATGAATATTAACACAATTAAATCCATTTTAATTACAAAAAGCAATTATGAACTTTCTTGCTTGGAATTTAAGAGGTATTTAGAGGAAAACCAAAATTTGATAAAAAAAAATTTATTCCACAGAAATATATCAAAGCAATTAGAGTTTAAACGTTTTTTATGTTATGTTTACTGGGTATTTTTATAATAATTGTTTTTTTTATAATAATTATAAGTTATTTTGCAACATGATCTCATATGTTCGAATGAAAAATACATTTTTAAAACGGCCATTTGCCATTTTTAAATTTTTAGCAAAAAAAGGGTATGTTGGTGGGTGTGTTCTCTATTTTCATTTCAAAAATATGGTCACCGTATGTATATATGATGTGATATGTATCAGTGTGGTAGTATCGCTAGTACCCACTACCCGATTTTAACCTTAGTACCGACCAACCAATAGTTTCAAGGCAACTAAATGACCACTTATATATATTTGTGGTCACAAACCATAACCGCCTAAGTCGAGTTAGGACAAAATTGAGTTATTAATGCCATCGTATTCAGCGTTTCTGAATCTTATTTGTATCTTTTTTAGGACGGCAATTATTCATAAAAAACCTGAGAGCTTTCCCATATAATGCTATGAGAATTTGTAACTTTAAACTACTCTCCAGAAAAGCTTGAAAAACAGACTTAGGCGGTTATGACTTGAGACCACAGATATATACAATTACACTGACGCATCTGCCATTCAGCATATACATATAATGTATGTAATTCTTGACAATTATATTGATAAAAATATTTTTTTATGTAAATTTTCAGTTTTTAAAAGAATTGCTTTCCAATTTTAAGACAAACTTTTTGTTATGCTTAAATATTTTATCAAAAAAGTTTACATAAAAACTTGATTAAAACAAATACTTCTGAGTTTCATGTTAACTAAATCTGAGCGTGCACCTTTCGAATAAAGTTTTGACATAGTTTTGTCAAGCAGAGCCGCCCAGGCTTTGCCACCAAATACTGTCTATCGCTCGCCCCAGCTCCCTCTTTGTCTACGGTTGCTTGGGCACAGACCGAATGTGTTAAAGTTGTGTTCATAATAAATGAGCAACTAATAGGCAGAAGGCTTCAAAACTCATTCATTTTTGATGTAGTCAATAAAGTAATCATTCCAGCTACACGCATTTGCACACGCAACACACCTGAGCGGACGCGCCTTTGCCCACAGACCGAATTACGTATGTATAATACACGCTCATAGTTACATATAAACGCACGTGGACATATAGACCCGTAACACACATTCAGCTTATATACCTACATATTTGTGTGTGAGATATACACCGAAAGAAATTATGGTCGAAGCGCCTTCAATCAGCAATTAGACAAAATTAAACACACGCGTATTTAAAAATTCATTTAAAACGAACATATTCAAAATAATAACGTAAAATGAAACGCAATTATTTGATTTTAAAAATGAATATTATTAATATTACGCATTTTTATTATTTCATCCAAAATATAAGCCCCAAAAGATGACAGTGCTTAATGGCATCTTCTAGTTTGTTTTATGGGAGACGTTTCTTTCGAAGAAGCATAATAGTTTTTTTTATCAGCATAAGTAAACTAACCAGCATTTATCCATTGTACTTATAAGTACATACTTTTAATTTACTCTTGATCTTTTTAAAAAGCGGATGATTTAGATGGAGGCATCTGTTCTCACTAGAGTCTGACCGAACGTTCGGTCTCGGTCTCGGTTATCGAACAGTGTGGCCACAAGGTTCGAGTTCGGTCTCGGTTCGGTCTCTGCTCCTAAATGGTTGAGTATTAGCCGAATAGTTGAGAAAAAAATCGTATCGTTTTAAGCAAAATTAAAATTTTTTAGTATTAATTTCTACTGATTTTTCATAAATCAGATATTTAATACCAGTATAGGTATTTACATTTCAAATGAATAGTTTTTTATAATAAATTGTAATTTTTTACTAAAAATTTATGAATTTTTTTTCATTAAAATTCTTCTTAAATTTTTTGCTTATATATTCGAAAGGTTCGGTCGCGTCCGAACTTTAAGAAAAAGGCCGAAGTTCGGGTTCGGTTGAACTCTAGTTCTCACCGCGTCTGACACAAACAACTGGAATCGGGACCTTGAAAAGGCGGGACACTCGCACAAGAAGTGGGTAGCGTTCTTCTGACAGATCTCACATATGCTGCGGTCAGGCCATCACAATCAAGTGTTAGAACAGGAGGCGTGACCTGTCAGGACGCCAACTAGAAGACGGTTTAGGGACCTAAAGAATAAAGATTTTCATTTGTCGACTTTTGGAAGCAGGAGTTTCGTCCGTCTACACCCAGCTTGCACGGCACATCTTTGTCCGTATTGAGAAGCAACATGGTCGTTGGTAGACGGCGAAGAAATAATACTGGCTTTCAAATAAAAGAATTTATTTATACTATGCGTTTTTAGCTCAGTGTATGTGTCTAAATCCCAAAAGAAGCACACACACACACACACTGCAGTGTTGTCAATAATGTGAATGTTACCAAACCCAAATGCGGCACTTTAGTTTAATGACATTCGGCCTGCAAACGACACACGCACAAATGAGTGTCGACCTATATGAAATTGACGAAATTTCGACATCTCACAAATATGAGCATTCATAATAAAAGAGCAGGCAAACTTAATTAATGTGGAGGTTCGACGACGACGAACGTTAACAATACATATGAAGAGATGTACGTATGCATATTCGGCTTAAGTGTGGAACATGAAAACATTCTCTGCCGCTATTCAATGGAAATTCTCTGAGCGATTTCAATGTTCATACATCTGGAATATGATGGTAGAAAAGCCTGTACAGAAAACTTGCGCCTTTCGCCATTTATACGATTTATGATAAAATAAACTCAGACCCAGAAAATAGTAACTTTATTTTTTTTACGTACTTCTTGAAGTTTTTTTTAACACGTTGAGTGCCACCATACAAGGAAAAAAATTGGTCCCGTAGGCCAACATTTTTTTTTACAGAATTCGGTAGATTATCACCCAAGGATTCAAAATATCTATTTGTGATTGAAATATATGCAATAGACGAGAAATACCGTTATTTTTTATTTATGGTGACCCGTTGCCCTCACGCGGCCAGGAGATTGACTCCAAGTGCTTCTGTGCCGTCTGAGACCAACGTGTCACCACAAATTCATGTATACGCTTTGATCATGTTTTAGCTGGCAAAATCTCGCGACTTGTTCGATTGAATTGGAAAGAGTTCTGATTTCCTCAGACTGTTTGTAAATAATGATGTTTTGGACCTAATTGTAAGTTATTCTTATGTTCCTATCTATACAAATGAAATGCATCAAAATATTTGTGTTCAGGTACTGGAAACAAATCGATATGGTGTAGAATGCGCTCAGAAAACGTCATTTCCAAATGCCAGAATTCAACAATGGACACCTACTGATCCTAACGAAATAGAACAACTTCTCGGTATAATAATCTCAGGGTCCATATCAATACAGTCATATTGGCAGAAGTCAATTTATTTAAATTTCTTACCAAGAATTATGCCCAGAAATCGTTTCCAATTGCTGCTAAAAACGTTGCATCCCAACAATAATGAAATCATAACAGAAGATAGGATATATAATATGTACCCATTGATAGAAAAACTTCGCGAATCATATCAGCAGCCAATTGTTCCTTGTGAATACGTCTGTATCGATGAAACATTCGTGCCTTTTCGAGGAAGACTAAACTTGCGACAGTATATTCCAAATAACAGACACAAATTTGGGATAAAACTATTCAAGCTGTGCTTGCAATATGGCTATACCTATGTATATGTGTATGAATCTGAACGAAACTATAAACATTTTATTTCTTTTTATAAACCAAACATGTAATACAAAGGTTTTATTTTGTTTTATAAAAAAAATTTGAATTCAAATAACCGTTAAATTTCCTTATTTTTGAACAGGCCGTATGGTGACACACAGGTCTCATACCGACAGGCCAAATAGCATGGTAGATGCAATAGATCGAGTATTTCATGAAATCATTGTGTTATATGGCCACTGGGAGCCCACCACAGTACAACAAAGCTAAATCTCATGCAATATGCTGTGAGACCAGGGTGACAACACGCGGCCTGGAAGTCCCTTCTAGGCGTGTACCACGTTGGTCTCACCTGGCACTCAACGTGTTAAGATCTGCTAGGCAATATTTGATAAAACTGTCGCTGGAGGCTTTCTTCGTGGGCTCTGAGTCCTTCTTTTTGGCTCGTGTTCCATTCACAAATCTTGTTTAGCCCTCTTTATATCATATTACTTATGTTCAGATATGACTGCAACTTAAATTGCTTCAGGCGGTGCCTTATAGATTGCATTACGTATGCATGTAATTACTAACGAACGCGTCAGAGATATGCACTACCCACTGTAGCACGTAGAATGTATTTAAAAGTAATTAAGAAGATAGCTTAGATTCAGTAAAATGAATTGGAAGTTGCTCATGCACTTCGGAAATTAAAAGCGCTGCGATTGCTGTTAATTATAGAGAGAGATTGTTGATTATTTACTAAAACAATGGCCACATACTTACTTTAAGCACAAATGCCGTACTTCAGGCCGCAAGCAATTGCAATAATTCAAGGCGGTCATTACGTCATTACGGATATATGTGGCAGGTCCGGCTTTGCCGCGCACCGATACTCGAACGCGCGTCGCCGACGTGATAAAGTGCGAAGATACTCGGGCGCGTAATGGGCTTTTAAGTATCGGCGGTCTGTCCGGTTTGATGGTGTTGTTTCGACAGCATCATTTGTTGTTATGTGCGAGGCGGTTGAGTGTGTGCGCCTACAGAGTAGCACCCAACGAGGAGTAAGGGCGGTCGGTGTGAAGAATAGGCCTGTGTGCACAAATTATTTCGGCAATTGTCCGGCATTTTTTGTGCGTTCTGCGTGCAGCCGCGTTTACTTTTATTGTTTCGGTTACGGATAAAAAATGCCATAATTCCTGGGTTTATGGCGCCTGCATGTGCGCAAGGCACACTCTCACACACACATACACCTACGCACACACAAATACTGGCAAAGAGCCAGTCGGCTGCAAGCGGCCCGCTTTAAAAAAATATGGCAATTAATTACCAGAGCAAATGTTGTTGTAGGCAGCCGGGGACGCCGCCGAAAAAACGCTGCCATTTCTTGCAAAATTCGCTGGTGTAAGCAAAATGCGCATAAAAATGTGTAACGATGTGCGGAGAGCTACAATTTATCGCCAGCATAATTATTTCATTAATCACCAGCAATTCCGCTGGCAGACGGCATGCGGCCGTTTTGCTCGGTCCCACTGCGCCCTGGACATGGCGCGAGCAGACAAACAAGAAGGTGCGCTTTAATTAATGGCGTATTTGCAATCCGATACAGATATCTGAGTCTACAGTGAAAGCGAGCTTTGCTGGCAGCGCTGCAAAGGGTGCAATTTTTGTGGCAAATATGCTTAAAGGCGAATTGAAACCTTTCGTCACTCCCTGAATCGTTAAAGTTTCGCATACCAAGAGCAATTTCAGAAAAACCTGTCTGCATTTGATGCCCAAACTTGCACAAGCAATTTACATTTCCGACATTATTCTAATACAACCATGTATGTGTATTTATAGCACGCTTGTGTGTATGCACTGGGGCAAGTGATGTGGCAGTTTTGAGTAGTTCATTTCTCTTCTTCTATATTTTCATAAGGACATAAAAAAACACACAAATAAACATTTCAACAAAATTTATCATTTTATTAAGTTGATTTAATGCAGCTCCTTTACATTCATTGAAGTAGACACTTTTATAGCTACTCGTAGCAATCACAGCACTTATGTAGGTAGCATTCTTTAATCCTATTGGCGTTCGAAATGTAACAGTTTTCATTAAATTTTCATTAAAGTTTCATTCATGTTAATAAACAAACAATTTTCATTCGGTTTCCTCTTCGAATTTTGCACTTTCTGAACCCGGTATCATTTTTTATTTCTCATTGCTTAAAAATTATAAGTTCTAAAATTTCGCAAAAAGGGGAACTATCTTTTTGTTATCGTTTATTTTCGACATCACTGGGGGAACTGTGGATTGTTCGTCTCTACTTGTGCCGATCGTTTTCAGCATTCCTGTAAGATTTCATCGGCAATTTGATACTTTTATGCTTATGATTACTAAAGATTTAATTGAATTTATTAAGATTTCGAACTTCATAGAAGTTGATTTCTCTTCTTGCTAATGTTACTTTTTGAATATGCTTTATGCTGATCTTAATAGATTTAATTTTTATATTAGTACAAGCATTAAGTTTTTTTTTCTGCTACCGCTCCTTATTGCTCTGTAAGAATATCATCATGACAATATATTAAGCAAATAAAAAAGATATTAAAATTGGTAAATGAACCTTCTTTCGTAGAGACAGAAATATATTATTAATTTTATTATTATGATTAAATCGAGAATGACAAGTTTCCTTACTGACTAACAGAGCAATAATTGGAGAAGAAGCATTAACAATTTGAACAAGAATAAAGCGCATAACAACAACTTCAGATAAGCACCAAACAACAAAATCCCGCGTACCTGCTAATAGAAATTCACTAACAGCGCCACACGCTGCGATACTCTTGCCACAATCCACAGGAGCGTTGCAGTATTCCCATGCATTCCAATGCTTTGGGGAGCGTTGAATTTTCTAGCAGCTACTCAGAAACTCAGCGTGGTATGTAAATTTCATTACTTTGAGTCATGGAACTTGTTGGAAGCATTTTTATTTTAGTTTTTCTACGTTTGCATACAAAACACTTTGGATTCTTCCTTTCTGCAGTCGGAACTTGTGTGTGGGAATTGTTTTTGCTTAACGCGGTTTTACATTTCTCCTTTTCTTGCCATTCAAAGTCGCACTCGTTCCTTGCGATTTGGTTTGTTCTTCTGCACTTGCACTCAGCTTGCATTTATTTTGAGTCTGACATAGCAAGGGGAAATTGTTGAAAAAGTTTTCACTGCTAGATTTGATTTGCGCAGTTTTTAAAAGTGATTCCTAGAAGATCTTTTAGTTAACGCACATCAAGAAACCAGAAAACTCATAAAGGAAAATCTACATTTATATAGCTTGCAATCTTTTTTTTCCGCAATATTCTATGCTGCGCAATGCATTGTAGATGCTTGAAAGGGGCATAATAGCTCTTTAGATTGCAGTGCAATACACAACCAATTTATTATCATTCTTATTAGAATTTGTATTTATTTAAAAATTTCACATGCAAGTACATATTTTATAGCATAAAAACCAGAAACCAAAACAACAAGTTTTTATTAAAAATTATTGCTTTATTTATAATTTCTTGTTGCAGTATAATATCAAAAGCGCCTTACATAACAACCCCAAAATTTTGGCTGGGCTTCTCACTTTTAACTAATATGAGCACGTTAAATATATTTTTAACAAAGTTCGACGGACCAATAAATTTGTTATATAGCCGAATCCGAACGGCATTTATTTTAGATGATTTATTTATAATTCCTTAAAATGAATTAAACAGATCACTCTCTAGAGTCTAGATCAGAACTACTTTTATGTGTGCTGGGACCGCTGTACAAATATTCAAATATATCATTAAATGCGCTTAAATTCAACTGGGAGCAGTTATTAATTTAGCCGGATAAGCTGCTCAGCATATTTGAAATATTTATATCAAATGCTCCATTCAACAAGAAGTAGTCTAAGCACTTAAATATAAATTTCCCTGAGAAGAGCATAACATTTTTATTTTCCAATAATATTTCTAGTGAGCGAGTTAATTGTTCTTATAATTTTGCAACTGATTTGTTGGAACTGAGGCGAACTATGATAGCATATAGATTTCTATATCATGAAATTGAGTATGTGAGAATTTTTCCTAAGTCAATTTAGACTACTCTTGAATGGAGCCGTTGATATGTATGTGCTGTTAAATAATCGTTTTCGTCCCGGAGGCTCAAACAACTCTCTCTAGGAAGCGTGCTCGTTTAATATGTACATATGTAGCTTAATGAATGTGGCCACCAACAATTTCAATATACATACCTACATAAAGCCACAGTGGCGCTTAAATTGCACACGCACATATAATATGCGTATCGAATAAATTCTATCTAATTTAAATGAGTTGCATGAATATTGTATTTTTAATAAATTCTATTTGGGATAGCAAATATTTGGTTCATGGTTCAACTCATGTGTTTCACAGACTTTACCATTAATGCTCTACTTCGAGTATTTAGTCGTTTAGAAATTATTAGAATTCACATTAAAAGTCACTGATGAGGTTTCCTGGCATATTGTGGAATTTATGTGGAAGATCATTTAATTTTACTTACAGCGATAGCTTCCTTCGAATCAAATCATATTTTACAAGTTTGTATATCCTTTTCGTATTTCGAAATAATTCAGATCACTCCTTGAGGTTGCACATATGTATGTAGGGACCACTGTACATGTCGCAAAGTTGCAAATGATTTTTCTTAAACAGCTTTAATTAGAAGAAAATTAAACAAAATACAAAAATGCCTGCGTCTTTTCTTTAAAATATGCAAGCGCGTAATCTCATTAAAAATATGAGCCGGAAATTGCTTCAAGTTATGCAATCTTGCAATAATATCTTGCGTCAATTTTTGCTGGTTGCACTCTTCCTTTCTGCCACCCCTCGACAAGCGACATTTAACAATGTGCTGACATGGCGAGAGAAATCCGTGTTGCAAGCCTGGCAGGATAATTTATACGGAGCACCGCCATTTGCAATACTTGACTGGGACATCATCGTCGTTGTTGACGTTAACGTTGACGTTGACGCTAACGACATTCTTTTATGTATTGTTGCACTTAGAGGACGCCATTGTTCCACGTCCAGCGAGCAGCAATAAAAGCTCTGTGCATCAAAGGCACAATGGGCGGCAGTTCTGCGTGCAGTGTGGGCAAAATGTGGCAACTTTCCAAGCAAAGCTGAAGGACAAGCTCTTTGAGAGCGCAACGGACTATAAGTCAAGTGTTGCGCGTCGCAGAGAGCATGCTTTCTGTGGTCTGTCAGTCAAAGACGCAGAGGCCAAGAAGCGCGACAAAAACCCTTTTAGCGGCTGCCACATAAAAGTGTCGTTTTAAGAACTGCGCTGCATGCCACATGAATGAGCGGAATCGCAGCAGTGCCTGCTTCTAATGCAAAGTGCCTTAGACAAGAGAGGAAATTACACAGATTAAACGAAACAACTGAACAACTGGGCATGTCAGCTGCTCCGAAGCGCCAGCATTTGTGGTCAAGAGCGTTGGCAATAAAACAAAGCCAGCTGGCATTGAACCCGCCATGTTCTTGCCCCAGTTTGCGCTTGCTTACAATTAGTTTACGGTCGGAAGCGTTAAAGCACAAAATGGATTGTGCCAAAAAAAAAAACGCATTCTTTCTCTCGCCAAACTAATTAATATTCGAGAAGTGTTTTAAGCGCATACAAAGTTTCAAATGTCTGTTCGCCTTTTATGCCAACTTCCAGCGTTTAGCGCTACTTAAAGCAAGCGTCTCCCTCAGCACTTGCGCCGGCAAAGTTTCCGGCGCGCATTCAAGTGCAGATTAAAAGTTATTGAATGCATTCAAATTGCAGTTCACTAGGGACTTTTTTCGCTATATTTTACAGCCAATGTCTGTAACTCAAAAATAGTTTTCGAGAAGTTGCAGTTTTTGCAGTTGACTGAGGAGGAACAAAGCCGGGTAAGGGGCGTCAGTTAATTCGCGTTGAATACGGCTCAAGTTAAGCGTTAATTAGCTTTGATCCAATGGGGCAGCATTTAAGTGTGCTTCCTGCCTTTTTGTTAGTTGAATTGATTTTTGTTAGGTCGACGTTTAAACATATAAATCCATTTGTCGATTTTGTATAAGAATTATGTGTGGAGTTGGTTTTGAGCTGAAGTGTTTCTTGAAGGCGCCCGGCATCGTGCAAAGCACTTCACACTCTTCACACGAACTCTCGGGCGTCAAATGAACAATGCACTCTGCCAAGTACGAGTGTCGTAGCGTAGCAACAACAATAGTCCTTGAGCAACACCTGTCGACAGTCAAGCCAATCACTTGTTGGTGTTCAGTTCACACCTTGGCATTTATTTCCGAACATGCTTGTGTATTTTTATATAATGCTGTGTGAGTGTGTATTTACTAAATCGCCTTTCCTATAGAGCTGTACAATAACACAATATGCTCCTTTAAATTAGAATAAAAACATACCTACATACTCGTACAAGTACGCACTTTGTAATATATCATTTAGTAAGAAGAACTTCATTACTGTGTTACTACTAAATGCCAGCAAATGTTGCAGGCTACTGACCCAAAAATGAATTAATACGTACTGCTGTATGGGCAGGCTTCCGTATACTCAAAAAATGTTGCACAAAAACACATTACATGTATGTGTTTCCGCTGAAATTGAAAAAAAAAAACATTTGTTTATTCCAGATTTAGACGGGAAGACCTTCTAATTGGTAGTACCGTAATTTTATGTGTAGCTTGCTTTCGTCTATATCAATAGCATTCAAAAATTACACTTTTTTGCGTAAGATGGGAAGTGACGAAATATGGATGGTCTGACAAATATATTATGAATTTTAGGAGGATTGTCCATTTATCACTTATATAGTGGGCAGACCATGCCCATTTCATCGTACCACATATAAGCATGATATCAGAACTTGAATACAAACTTTGAATACAGAATTATTTAGTCAAGTTAGAACCATTTTACGGGAAAAATATTTTCCGCCCCTCTACTGGATGGATCGCGACCATTTTTTCGCATAACATGCATTTACAGATGATCAGACGGACAGATGAACAACCAAAACTAAAGACAGACAGTTTTTGTGATCAATTCTATATACTTATATCGAGAATGGCTTCTTTAATGCGTTTTAGTTTTCTCACAAATACTCTACAACCATAAGCGTTGGATAATAAAAAGAAAAATCGTTTGAGCATTCACAGAAATTATTTATGATCTGGCAATACGGCGCTCAATAGAAAGTATGAAGGCGTGAAACTCTTATATTTGAGCAATTTTTTAACCAATCTTAATAACTTTAAAACTTGCTAAAATGGTATATGAGTTAGAATTGTAATATTTTTGGATCATCTGGAATAAGCGGAAAGCTTCATAGATTGAAATATATACGTACATATGTAATATTTTGACATGACTGATATAGATTCCCAACCTAATATAGTAAATATATGTAAATTATTATTTGCAAGGGACTATGAAGGTATGAGAAAAAAGTTTCCTTAACGAGAAATAGTAATCTAGGAACTACAAAGGAAGTTTTTTCTTGTTGTTTTCTGTTTATTGAGCTTGTTATGCGATCATATATTATTCGTCAAAAAAATATACCACACTGTCATCGGACCTTCAGAGTAGTTCAATTTGACAATTCGAAGAACGTAGATTCTTATATCGAAGCTTGAGCTAACATAAAAGAAACTACAGCAAGACAATCCCGTTCGAGCTGATGAGGTTCGCCTTGCATTAAGTATGTGCTTGTATGTGTAAGTAGTTTTATGCACAACTGTACTCCCAGCGCAGCAAAGGATAAGACCCTCCCAACCGATAGCAGAACTCATCTACTTGCCTATTGCTAGTATAAAAACCTGCATAACCCAAAGCGGCATTGCGAATGCTTTTATACCTTAACCTCGGCCATTTTGCCATTTCTTTTATGTTAGCGTTTTTTCGCAATTTCACTTACCATAATGCAATTTACCGCGTGCCCTCGCTGCCTGCGCCCTTGGTGAAGGGACCGCGCTTACACTTTTATGAACCCTTTACGCTTAATGGCTTAATTCCGGCTTATATTAATGCAGCTTGAATATATTGAATTTTTATTATTTTAATCAAAAAAATTGAAAATTATGTGCATCTGAGTGTGTGTGTTTGTGTGGGCCACCTTGCGGAATAAGCGCTTTAAGTGCGCCGTAAAGCCGCACATCAACTTAGAATGTGTGCACCCTGCCGGATTATGCCACACATCCCTGCATACAACAAAGATATATACTATGTTTGAGTGTGCATGTGCTTCCGATGTAACAGTCGTTTTATTATGCTTGCGGCTCAAGTCCTTAATACCCAATCGACGTGCGCCGAACTAAAATTTATCAATCCTAATTTAATTCACTCTTGAGAAGAGTTATTAAATAAGGCACTTTCGTCTGAGTCATTCGTCATTATTGTGTGATACATTGTGGGATATATTGTCAGATACATTATTGCTTGCCTTATTGACACGTCCATTGGTCGAAGGCATTGCAGCTGATTTGGACATGCAAGTCCATATACAGACATTTTACGTTTAGGAAGTCTTTTCACATGTTTTTATTTTATTTAGCCATTGCAGTGCCTAAGTGAATGCGTGCTCGGTCTCTGATGCGAGATTCATCTAAAAATGAGAATTTCTTTTCCAATTGTTCATTGCGCCGCGCCATTACTCGCCAAGAATTGGCATCTTTTCGAAAGTATTATTTGCCATAATTCTCAATTCTCGTTCGGCTATACAAAGTATAAATTTCGAGATCCTATAAACTTGTGCTAAAATAGATCGAGCACACACAAGCTAATGCGATAAGCTAGGTCTAGTCCTAATTCTACTAGCAAGTGCACTATAATAAAATCTACATAACAGAAATTTCCGATACACCCACAAAGTATGTATGTTTTCAATACTCTTCACAATTGTGCAAACTAAAACTAACTCAACAATGGTTGATCCGCTACAAAAGATTTGATTTCCGATAGATTTCGTGTATATTTCTATATTTTTTAAGTTTCATAGTCTGCCCACAAAAATTTTAAAAACGCGCACCGGAAATCGATATCGCATAAAACGGCATGATTGGCATCACTGACATTAACCCCTTTAAAACTAACTTGTATGCAATATTTGACAGCTGTAATTCTACATTGCCAAGCTAGCTTGAACATATTTGTATAGCCTCTAATTAGCCACGGATACGCAAAGCAGAGCCAAAATATAATTACAGCAATAATTAAATTTATAAAAGTTAGATATTGCGCTATGCTAATTCTACCGCAACAATTTCCAGGCATAATTCAAATCATTATTGGTAGCCTTCGATCAAAGAGAATATATTTATCGATATCTTGACTGTCAAAGAGCTGGTTCCGCATAAATGTATGCACTACATGCAAATATTTGCTGGGCTTTGATGTGCTCTCGCAGCCCGCTAATTTAATTACAATAATTAAATAATGCGCTAATAGCATGAACGCCAGAGTGCGCTCACACCTCGCAAACGTGCGAAGTTTAATTCGAAATTCATTGCTGCCCCGCAGTCTGTTAGCTGAAATACACATGCCTCCTGGGAGTGGGGTAGCGTTCCCCTATAATTTTGCGCCCTCGAATGCTTCATTATGGCAACGAAGGCGGCGGCAACGACGAGGGCAAGCGCAGTTAATGCAAACCTGAAAATTAACTTGATGAGAATTTATTGATTAATAAAGTCGATAAAAGCGATATAGAAGCTGGCATGCTTCCGTGTAGCTGCTGCTGCTGTTATTGTTGTTGTTGCTCAGTGTCTGCTGCCGTTTGATCGCCTAAAAGTGTGCTACGCAAAGCGTTGTTTTTTGCAGTGGGTGGCAGAAATTGTTAAGCAAAAATGGAATTTTTGAGCTTTAATGGCCTTGTCATATTTCAATTAAATTCTACAATCTTAAAGGAGAAGCTCCTTAGCGAAGCTAAAAATAGCTTTCAAGTCTAAATATTTTTAAAATAGCTCGAAGCGATTAAACATTGCCATGCACTTTGCCAAGAAATGAAAAATTTCTGCAACTTGGCAGATCAGCTCACAACATTAAAATCTAAAATTAAATATACATACACGCATATACAAAAATAAAACACATTCATAATTAATTGCATACCCCTGACATTCCAAGCGAGTCCCAAGCCAGCGGCATTCTGCTCCCCGTCGCGCAGTGGAGCCGCTGAATTGCACGCCCACTTAACTGCTCATATCCTTCAAAATTTATTTTTATTAGCGTAAATAATATCCCTCCTTCTCCCTTACTTTCCTTTATCGCGTTGCCTTAACAAAGTTTCAGCAAACTTTGAAATTTTATTGACTGGAATTTGTTTTGAATTTTGATTTGCTGTATTAATATTGACGCCACATCCCGCGCTCATTGGGTTATCTGTTGAATATGCAAAACTTTTCATAATGCTATATTTCATCTTTGTGTGTGTGGGCTTATGAAGGTGTGTGTGTGTCGTCGCTGAATGACAAATCACTTTTGCAAACTTTTGAAACATATCCGAATCCGATTGCGACAAATTGATTTATTGATTACACAAGCAGTGTAAAAATTTGACAATGCCCTTCGAAACAAGTTTCTACTTATTCATGTTTTCGTTGGCTTAATTGATTTATGCCGCAATAGCAAAGTTTTATGCTTTATTCTTAGAATTGTATACTCACTTTGTATGAAGAATCATCGTCATCGAAAAACGTAAGGAACTGTTATAAATCCTTAGGGCCGTTCTCTCAATGCCTGGTTAGTTTCACTCTTAACCAGCAGATAACTAATCGCCCGATAGAAGTTTATCTGGCGGTTAAGAATTTTCGTTTCGACCATTTGCTGGTTAACATTGTGTCGGTTAAAGGAAAAAGTTAAAAGATTTGACGTTTGTTCTAGTACATTTTTTGTCAATATGAATCACAAAATAAATTTCAAAATAATTTTCTGTGAAAAAATGTTAAGCCAAGAAGAAAAGAGATGCTGGACAAACGGGTAGCGCCCAGCGGAAAAAGAGCACTGATCCAATAGTGAAGAGGCTTGGCGCACTCATAGGTTCCTTCTCTTGTCCATTTCATTTTATAATCATTGCTTTGTTCACTTGTAAAATGCGTAAAAAACGCAATTAAAAATATAGCAATATTAGACGTCAGTTGAAAACGTCACTTCTATTAGCTGTCAAACGGTTAGCTTAACTGACAGAGCAATTTTGACCAAATACTGTGAAACTGGAAACTTCAAAAGTCTCCGGTAAAAGTATTGGTTATCGCTTAACCGGACATTGAGAGAACGGCTTTTAGACTTGTACGCATACTTGAGGCATAGTTTCGGGCTTGTACTTTTAAATTGTATAATATGCTTGAATTCTTCAGTCCCTTATATGCTTTTATCTAACAAGCTCTAGCGTTCGCTACTCACCTGCCAAAGGAACTATTATGTTGATTTAATAAGTAGATTTGGTTAATCTGGCTGCCTAAAAAGGCTAAGCATATACCCCGTTGGGTCCTTAGCGATACCAGTGAGAGTTCCGTTTAGGAGTGGTCAAAGTAATGATCATCAGAATTTGGGTGTGTTTCTCAAATTTCCATGTTCGAGCCCTAAAAAGAATGGCGATTTAATAACTAGCCACCTTAAGATTATCTGACAGTTGAAAAGGAGTTTTAATCATATTTGATTTTATTGCTTTTTTATATGTTTCTTGTGTTATTCTATCGGTTTCGAAACTTAGACTTCTATATAAATACCCATATGCAACACTCTAACCATTTATTACAACTTATTTTAAGAGTTTAAAGCTCCGAGAAGGTAATTCCTATGAAGATCGTGTGCATTCAATGTAATAAGCCAAACCACCAATATATCATGCATCAATCTATGCTCGAATTAACGACAAATCGCAGATTCTTTCTGTGTTTCTTTGCTTAGATTATGCCAATTATTATGCGATTTTTGAATCAGACCAAATATCGACGCTTTTATCGTAGAACAGAATGACAGTGCTTGCGGCAGCTTCAAGCTTCATAATGTCCATGTGCACATCGCATCTGATTGTGAGTCTCCCCACGGCGTCATCCTGCTGTAGTGACGCCATGTGTGTGTGTGTGTGTGTGGCAAAGTTGATGGTGATTGGTATGGCGGCTCCATCTGCGCAGCGACGTAAACGAATGGATATGTTCTTCAGCGAGCGCAGGTGCTGCTATTTTATGTTGCCGGAGAACACGTTCCAGTGTGTGCAGCATCCAATATTGCAAAGACATTTTCCAAGTTGTTGCTGTCGCGCCTGCATCAGCCGGCAGCCGGCAGCAGTGATGAACACATTTCAAACTCGACGCAGAATTTGCGTCGCGCGTACGTAATTCATTTGTGGCAATTTCTTGATTGATAAAAGCCGTGGCATAGACATGCGCTGCGGCTGTACATCCATAGATAAGAGATACACGTGTCATTTGCTGTTGTCACATGTGAGCCAATTTAAAAGCTGCCACTTAAATACGGAAAATGTCTTCGTCAGCTCATATCAAATGTATGAAGGGAATAAACGATTTGGCAAAGGACAAAGTAAGTCCTTTATGTTGGCGCATGTGCATGTTAAATTCTGCAAAATTCTTGTTTTAGTGGCAGCATTATTAATCGCCGCATATACACTCACTCTGATGAAAAGCAGAACAAATTATATTTTAAGATAAAGATGAAAGGAATAACAATGATTTAAAGCCTACAAAACATGTTCTTAGAACTGTCTTCTTACTTGAATCAAGCGAAAGTTTCACTACTTAATATACAAAATTTTTAAGTGAAAGCTGACTTGAATAACGCGAATTTTTCATTTTATATAAAAAATTTTTGGAATTGACTGACTGGAATACATTTAATACATCACTTCTCAATGCTTGCCAAAGTTATGTATTTGCTGTCGATCGAAAGCAAAACTAATATCGATTGTAATTTGAAATTGAAGTAGCTTTTGTAAACTAAATCCAAAAAAATGTTGGCTTATTTCAAACACTTCCCTTTGCATTAAGCATTTGAGCAAACTGCGAACTAGAACGCAATTTTATTCAAGGATATTTAGTTAATCTTTCTCATAATTGAGAAAAATTGTTCACTTGATAAGAAAATCGAATTTGCTGGCTTACAGTTGGATTCAGAAAAGTACAGCTAAATTATACCATTTGTCAATTAAGAAAGATTTTAATTTAATGCTCAATATTTACCAAGCTTTTATTTGATTGTGGAATTGAGTAATTAGCTTTCTACATACTTTATAAAACATTGAAAACAAAAATTTTCGAAGCCATCTGCTCACTTTCATGACTGAAGGCCTCCAGACTGTGTGCATGTAAATGATGCTCATTCTACTTTTAATTAAATGACTTCACTAAATTTACCAACACAAGTAGTGTAAATATGGCGGTTCTGGCGCAAGGGAAGGAGCGGGTTGAGTAGGGTTCAGTGAAAAATTTGTATGTGTGGAGCAGAAAATTTGCTCCACCATATGTAGGGGTGAAACGATGACGTCATCAGTGAAAATGACGTCATCAGTGATAATGTAAACAATATGATAAAATTAGAATTTCGCAATTCGAATTTCACAATTAGATGTAATTTGAAATCGTTTATGTATGTATGTATGTATGTGTGCATGTGTATGTATATATGTATGTATGTATGTATATATATATGTATGTATGTATGCATATATATATATGTGTGTATGTATATATATATGTGTATATGTGTGTATGTATGTATGTATACATGTATGTATATGGGATCGAGAACCTAAGCGCGGGGGCAAGCGCGAGAGCGGCTCTATCGTTGTTCATAACAATATGTTTGTTTTGTGATAACGCAGGAGCACAGCTAAGAATGAACAGCATATTGATTCTTGCTAACCAGCCATAGAGCGATAATGTGTGCTGTATGATGCATATGACTTAGAATTTTTAAGAGGAAGATCAATTTTGTTTGTTTACATTAAAGATTCGTTGGCGATAGTAGTATATGAGGCATTAGCGTGTGAATATTGTTTGTTTACATTAAAGATTCGTTGGCGATAGTAGTATATGACGCATTAGCGTGTGAATATAACTAATGATTTTTATGAGCAGGAACACAGCTAAGAATTAACAACAAGTTGGATATAGCTTATTTCAATCTTGAACTTTTATAAACAAATATTATGAAAATGAAGAAAGAAATGAAGGATACAAATACAATCCTATATATTTCATATTTAAGCTTGCAGCAGATAAAGTGTAAATTTGAAATATTTTAACTGAAACTTGTCTCAGGCTTCTCCAAAGCATTGAATATAGAAAATGGATAGTCAACATTTGCTATCTGGTACGCTATTCTTCCACATAATGCGTTCACCATATCAATCTACAGGAATTTATACTAACAATATTTTATTTAAATAAAATAACAAAAGATTAATAAAAATGTTTATTTATTCATTTCAGTATGCTGATTTACAAATCTTATAGACTATAACAAACGGAAAAAGCTTAACCTAAAGCAATTAGCATTTACATCTTAATCTAGACATTGTTGTAAAAACTTATGGATACACAATTTGAACAACATGTTAATTATTTTTCAATTAATTTGATAATGTCCCCACGCTAATGTGTTAACACCATCTTCTTGAATACATCTCTTATCATCTGAACAACTTAATATTAATTTTTTGAGCTCTTGTGTATACAATTGATGAACTCTTGATCTAAATATATACATATTACCATAGAATTGTTTCTTCCTCAACAAACAATCTTTATAATCTTCTATACTAAGGTTTTTTAATAAAGCTTTTTTAACGCCTTTTGCTTTTTTTACTTGTTTACAATTGATCGTATCAATAGAATACATTTTTGATCGAAGGCCGACGAATTCCCTCATTATATTTCCGTTGTTTTCATCTTTCATCATGCCGAGAACTTTTTTGTTTTTCAAAGGCAAATTGAAGGCATTGTCATTTGAATATCCTGAAGTATCGAAATACAAATCTATATCATCTCTAATGTCTTTATAAAAATCTTCAGTCTGAATATTGTAAATGAATGAGTCTGTATCCATGTAATTTAAAGTTAAATTTACACCAAATTTCGGTTTCATATAATTATAATGGAAATCATACATTTTTAATTTGGATAATTCAAGTACCGTAAAACCTAAATATATAGGTTTATTATACAACGAATGAACCCTATTCAATTGGATTGCAACCATGTCATCTGTAAACAATGTAGAGCTATGATAATTGGGTTTTGCAATTAGAGCGCGAGCACCTAAATGTTTTCTATAACTTTCCCATTCAGTTACAATTTTAACATCTTTTCTCTTATCGACATTTTCCATTGTTTTGCCGTATACGGCATTATTTAAGAGTTTAAAGAAATTTTTTTCAAACTCGTTTTTAGCTAATGTTCTATGATGAGTATTCAAATCTATATATTGCTTCAACCAACTCGACTGTTTAAATTTCAAAATTGTGTGTATTTTTTTCAACTTTAATCCATTTGCTAGACATTGCTTAAGATTTCTATGATGAATAATGTAATTAGTTTTATTATTTAAATCTGCTATTAATTTTTTACATTGGGTTATGGGGCTGTTTTTATTTTCTACACAAAATGGCAAGTCATTATGTAGAATATGGTAATTTTCTGGATACTCTAAATCTACTTCAAGTATATAACCAAAAGAAGAATTTTCTTCAATTGATTCTATCTCAAAGTCATCGAAATTTTGCATCCATTCAAATCCACCATATGGAAGCTTTTCCGACATTGCCCAACCATACAGATTATTTGCATCTAAATACATTAAATATTCTGATGGTTGGGTAATGTCGTAATCACTCATATATTTATTGTTTGCCTTGGAATGTCTCTTGCAGCATTGAACAAGTCCACCTCGTATTCCCTTTTGTACAAAATTGTACATATCTATATCGGTAAGGAGCTCAAGTTCAATATTAGTTGTTTTAAGCATTGCATCCCAAGATAAGCCTGGAGCAGTATAATATTGACAGGGATCTAGCCCATAAATATTTTTGCAAACCTTTCTAAAATTTTCAAAAATATCTGTCAATAGTAAAACATCTGTTTTCAAATACAACATCATATAACTAAGCAATGTCGAACAATTGAAAACATCCCAAACTTTTTCAGCATGTTCATAATCCTCAATTGAACATTCTATATTACACAATTTGTTGAAAAATTCATGTCGAGTTGGAAGTTTTTTCTCATTAAGGCGATCTACAGAATTTATATAATCATAGGGAAAGACACCCTTTCTTCTGACTAAATTAAACTCAGCTTCAATTGGATACATCTCTCTTGTAATATGTAAATCATTAACTGCTAAATTATTAGCTAAACTATCTAAGCTTGATGCCATAAACCGAAATGAATCTAAAAATCGCAATTCAATTGTATTTTTCTCATCCACAAATATGCGTTTCGAAAGAGATACATACAATTCCTTATTTAAAGGGATTACATGTATATCTCCTGGAAATAATGTGAGTTCTTTGATAAAAAGATGACAATCATAACCGGAAAAGTTATGGAAAAATATAGGAATAAATTTTGCAATCTGATATCTCAAATTGCATTCATTATGGGCTGGTCCTCTATATTTTCCAGTTAAATGGCAATGATCAGCCACTCTATCATTTCCCAGCTCTTTATTACAGATATGACATAATATGCTATCAAATTGTTTTCGAATTTCCTCAGATGTGAGGAAATTCATCGGCCTTACTATAGCTAAATATTTATAATAAATATCTTTTAAATCTCTAACTAAATACTCTACAAATTTTTTTGGTGAATCTACACCTGAATATTGAACTAATTTACTATAACTATTATTAGAACATTTTATATAATAACTAAATGCAAAAGGTACATGCTTTTGAATACTCTTAACTTGTGCTGAGTTTTGAAAATTTTCACTTTGTAAAATACACTCAAAATCAGCATATACTACAACGGGTACATCTAACTCCCGTTCATAATTTTTATATCGTAGAACTACATTCTTACCTCTTGGCATTTCACAAACAATTTTGTTACAGCCAAGTTTGTGAAATGCCAACGCTTCTGCACTATGCCTATACTGCAGGCAGTTGTTGCATATAAATATTCGATGTTCATGCTGAGTAGATTGTTTACATAGCAATCTATTGAAAAAATAGAAAACCAAAATATATCAAAATTTTAAATATATAAATCGTATAATATATATAAATATTGTATATAAATTGTTGTTATTCTTATTATTGAATATATGTACCTTGAAATATGTTTTATCCACACGTAGTGGAACTGCTGTTCTTTCTGGATTAGCATCAGGTTGATATGGTGCTCCTTTTCGACAGCAGTGCTATAGTAGGGACCAACTACTTTATGGAGCTCTTCATCGAATCCGAAAATATTAATGCTGATGCTGCTGTTTTGGTCCTCAAACTTTTTTGCGTCTTTAATTAGTAAAGGGAATGTCAGATCCTTGAAATTTAGCTCTATATTGTTGCGCAAGGTTATTAAATCAGCCTTAATGTCTGCTATTTGATAGTTGCAACATCTCTGAGGATCACGTTCCACTGGACACAGCGCTGATATTATCGCCCACTTGAAACAGAATTCATCACTATTTCGTATATTTAAACAGGCTTTCTTCTTGTACACTTCATATGGTAGTGGTAGATACCGCGATCCTTTTATTGGTCTATATTGATTGATGTTAATTTCCAGATGAGAGAGTCTTATTAATGTCCAGCCGCTATCTCTTTCTTGAAATTCAGCTAGTTTTGTGCAGAGTTGCGTACACATGTCCTCATAGCTAGAAATCACTTGCGGTTCAATTTGAGCTACACTCATTTTAGTTTGAAATGATTTCAAGTCAATAACTATTTCATCATCACTGGACATTTTTATGAATTCAGCAAACAGTTCTATATTATATTTAATTGCTGAATGTTTTTCGAGCATATCGTTTAACATTTTTATTATAATTGATTGAGCATTTTTCAAAAATTGATCAGGTATTAGTTGACCTTCATCTTTATTTTCAAATACAACTGTTTCAATGCGCTCATTAAACGCCGATTTAACACTTTTAAAGTTTTCATCTTTTGTAATCGCACAATTTCTCTTATGTTTATTTGTGCGTACGTGATAGTTCCAGGATTTGAATATAACATTTTCACCGCAACTGTTGCAAAGCACTTCTCTGTTGAAATCAATCAACTGATTTACATTATTGTTATTATTATTATTATTATTATTGCTACACGATGGCAGACAATCTTGTGGCTGATGATAGACTTTAGTATGTCGTGCTAACTTATCAGCTCTCGAAAATGTTTGTTTGCATATTTCACATGCAATATCGACTTTATTATGTTTATTTAAAATATGTCGATTTAGCGTATATTTATAACTAAATCCGCATCCGCACACTTCACAATTGAATCCTTTCATTTTGATTTTTTTTAAATTACAATAGTTTTGAGCTTTTATCCTTGTTGCTGTTCAGATGAAAGTTGAAACAGTACTATTAAAGCTTCACGTTCATTCGTCCTTTATATAAGAAGCGACAATGAGCCGAACGATAATTTTTGCGCTCGGTTTCTGTGTTGTTGTTTATATATGCTGACTGAGCATTTTTGTGTTCGGTTTCTATATTGTTGTTGTTTATATATGCTAACTGAGCATTTTTGTGTTCGGTTTCTGTATTGTTGTTGTTTATATATGCTGACTGAGCATTTTTGTGTTCGGTTTCTGTGTTGTTGTTGATTATATATGCTGACTGAGCATTTTTGTGTTCGGTTTCTGTATTGTTGTTGTTTATATATGCTGACTGAGCATTTTTGCGCTCGGTTTCTATGTTGTTGTTGTTTATATATATATGCTGACTGAGCATTTTTGTGTTCGGGTTCTGTGTTGTTGTTGTTTATAATGAAGCTTCGCTCTCGGAAGCACCCGCTGTGTCCGTTGTTGCTGCTGTCTATAATGAAGCTTCGCTCTCGGAAGCACCCGCTGTGTCCGTTGTTGCTGCTGTCTATAATGAAGCTTCGCTCTCGGAAGCACCCACTGTGTCCTTTGTTACTGCTGTCTATAATAAAACTTCGCTCTCGGAAGCACCCGCTATGCCCGTCGTTGCTGCTGTTTGTTTCTGCGTAAGCAATGTCGTGTTCTCTACAAGCCGAATCCAAGGGATTAATTCCTCTATCGCCTCTTGCTAAACGTTTTTTCAATTTCGTCCCGGCCCACAAAACTGATAGCCTGGTAAATGAAGTTCCACTGGCAACGAATTTATTAGAACCTTAGCAAATTTTAAACACAGGCATTCAACGCTATAACAAATTACTAATACAATATTGGATACGGACTTCGCCTTGTGTGGGAATATTTTTGATAGAGTTTAATCAAAATGTTCTTTTAAAAATAGGTCATGTCAAATCATATAATCAACTAGGTATTATATATATATATTAAACAATGAAAGTCATTTTTTGTCATTCATTTTATGATTTCCGATTTTAAAAGTGTATCAGCTTATCCGCTATCAGCTTATCCGCTATCTGCTTATCTGCTATCAGCTTATCTGATATCAGCTTATCTGCTATCAGCTTATCTGCTATCAGCTTATCTGCTATCTGCTTATCTGATATCAGCTTATCTGCTATCAGATATCAGCTTATCAGCTCTATACCAGCTCTATACCAGCTTATCTGCTATCAGATATCAGGTATCAGATGTCAGGTATCAGATATCAGGTATCAGGTTATCAGGTATCAGGTATATATCAGTTCCACTGGAAACGAATTTATTATATTATTAAGTAGACTTCCTCCAACAACAAATCGATTAGGAGTGATTTGATTTTTATAGTTTACTACCATATTATAATGAATAATGTTTTAACCTTTCACACGGTCCATTAAAGACTAATGTAAATCAACAAATGTATATGTTTCAAATAGATTGTCATCAGTTGCTAAGATGCTTCTAATAAAACAACACCAAAACATAATTGATAGAAATGTCTATATTTCTTCAAATAATCATCAAAAACTAAGACACAGTTCACTACTTCCTAACACCATAAGAGCCCTTATTGTTGGACCATCAAATTGCGGAAAGACCAATGTTATGATAGGTCTAATAGAAAGTCCTAATGGGCTAAAATTTGAAAATATATATTTGTATTCAAAATCTTTACATCAGCCTAAATATGAATATTTAAGACAATTGATAACACCAATTAAAGGTATGGGGTTCTATACATTTTCTGAAAACGAACACGTTTTACCACCGGACAAGGCCAAAAGAAATTCCATCATGATTTTTGATGATGTTGCCTGCGAGAAACAAAATAATATTCATGCATATTTCTGCATGGGTCGGTATAAAAATGTTGATAGCTTCTATCTGTGTCAAACATATACACGTATACCAAAGCATTTAATACGCGACAATGCTAACATGATAATTATGTTTAAGCAAGATGAACTGAATATGAAGCATATATATCATGATCATGTTGGTAGGGATATGTCATTTAAAACGTTTTGTTAAATGTACACAGAATGTTGGAAGGACAAATATGGATTCCTTGTTTAAGCAAGATGAACTGAATATGAAGCATATATATCAGGATCATGTTGGTAGGGATATGTCATTTAAAACGTTTTGTTAAATGTACACAGAATGTTGTAAGGATAAATATGGATTCCTTGTTTAAGCAAGATGAACTGAATATGAAGCATATATATCATGATCATGTTGGTAGGGATATATCATTTAAAACGTTTTGTTAAATGTACACAGAATGTTGGAAGGATAAATATGGATTCCTTGGTATAAACAAAGATGACGATATTGATTCTGAACGCTATAGAAAGGGGTTCAATATTTTTATTAAACAATAAAATGTTAGATGCTGTAACTAAATGTTTAGTATGTTACCAACTATCTGCTATCAAGTAAATCAAGATGATGAATCAGTTGTAATAGCTTGAGAGCAGATAGCTGATAACCTGATACCTGATATCTGATACCTGATATCTGATACCTGACATCTGATACCTGATATCTGATAGCAGATAAGCTGGTATAGAGCTGGTATAGAGCTGATAAGCTGGTATAGAGCTGGTATAGAGCTGATAAGCTGATATCTGATAGCAGATAAGCTGATATCAGATAAGCTGATATCAGATAAGCAGATAGCAGATAAGCTGATAGCAGATAAGCAGATAGCGGATAAGCTGATAGCGGATAAGCTGATACACTTTTAAAATCGGAAATCATAAAATGAATGACAAAAAATGACTTTCATTGTTTAATATATATATATAATACCTAGTTGATTATATGATTTGACATGACCTATTTTTAAAAGAACATTTTGATTAAACTCTATCAAAAATATTCCCACACAAGGCGAAGTCCGTATCCAATATTGTATTAGTAATTTGTTATAGCGTTGAATGCCTGTGTTTAAAATTTGCTAAGGTTCTAATAAATTCGTTGCCAGTGGAACTTCATTTACCAGGCTATCAGTTTTGTGGGCCGGGACGAAATTGAAAAAACGTTTAGCAAGAGGCGATAGAGGAATTAATCCCTTGGATTCAGCTTGTAGAGAACACGACATTGCTTACGCAGAAACAAACAGCAGCAACGACGGGCATAGCGGGTGCTTCCGAGAGCGAAGTTTTATTATAGACAGCAGTAACAAAGGACACAGTGGGTGCTTCCGAGAGCGAAGCTTCATTATAGACAGCAGCAACAACGGACACAGCGGGTGCTTCCGAGAGCGAAGCTTCATTATAGACAGCAGCAACAACGGACACAGCGGGTGCTTCCGAGAGCGAAGCTTCATTATAAACAACAACAACACAGAACCCGAACACAAAAATGCTCAGTCAGCATATATATATAAACAACAACAACATAGAAACCGAGCGCAAAAATGCTCAGTCAGCATATATAAACAACAACAATACAGAAACCGAACACAAAAATGCTCAGTCAGCATATATAAACAACAACAACACAGAAACCGAACACAAAAATGCTCAGTCAGCATATATAAACAACAACAATACAAAAACCGAACACAAAAATGCTCAGTTAGCATATATAAACAACAGCAATACAGAAACCGAACACAAAAATGCTCAGTCAGCATATATAAACAACAACACAGAAACCGAGCGCAAAAATTATCGTTCGGCTCATTGTCGCTTCTTATATAAAGGACGAATGAACGTGAAGCTTTAATAGTACTGTTTCAACTTTCATCTGAACAGCAACAAGGATAAAAGCTCAAAACTATTGTAATTTAAAAAAAATCAAAATGAAAGGATTCAATTGTGAAGTGTGCGGATGCGGATT
The DNA here is from genome assembly GCA_963457695.1 of Neria commutata. NCBI lineage: Eukaryota > Metazoa > Arthropoda > Insecta > Diptera > Micropezidae > Neria > Neria commutata. The sequence continues at coordinate 24,731,733 of OY735249.1, read as the reverse complement.
TAGTTATAAATATACGCTAAATCGACATATTTTAAATAAACATAATAAAGTCGATATTGCATGTGAAATATGCAAACAAACATTTTCGAGAGCTGATAAGTTAGCACGACATACTAAAGTCTATCATCAGCCACAAGATTGTCTGCCATCGTGCAGCAATAATAATAATAATAATAATAACAATAATGTAAATCAGTTGATTGATTTCAACAGAGAAGTGCTTTGCAACAGTTGCGGTGAAAATGTTATATTCAAATCCTGGAACTATCACGTACGCACAAATAAACATAAGAGAAATTGTGCGATTACAAAAGATGAAAACTTTAAAAGTGTTAAATCGGCGTTTAATGAGCGCATTGAAACAGTTGTATTTGAAAATAAAGATGAAGGTCAACTAATACCTGATCAATTTTTGAAAAATGCTCAATCAATTATAATAAAAATGTTAAACGATATGCTCGAAAAACATTCAGCAATTAAATATAATATAGAACTGTTTGCTGAATTCATAAAAATGTCCAGTGATGATGAAATAGTTATTGACTTGAAATCATTTCAAACTAAAATGAGTGTAGCTCAAATTGAACCGCAAGTGATTTCTAGCTATGAGGACATGTGTACGCAACTCTGCACAAAACTAGCTGAATTTCAAGAAAGAGATAGCGGCTGGACATTAATAAGACTCTCTCATCTGGAAATTAACATCAATCAATATAGACCAATAAAAGGATCGCGGTATCTACCACTACCATATGAAGTGTACAAGAAGAAAGCCTGTTTAAATATACGAAATAGTGATGAATTCTGTTTCAAGTGGGCGATAATATCAGCGCTGTGTCCAGTGGAACGTGATCCTCAGAGATGTTGCAACTATCAAATAGCAGACATTAAGGCTGATTTAATAACCTTGCGCAACAATATAGAGCTAAATTTCAAGGATCTGACATTCCCTTTACTAATTAAAGACGCAAAAAAGTTTGAGGACCAAAACAGCAGCATCAGCATTAATATTTTCGGATTCGATGAAGAGCTCCATAAAGTAGTTGGTCCCTACTATAGCACTGCTGTCGAAAAGGAGCACCATATCAACCTGATGCTAATCCAGAAAGAACAGCAGTTCCACTACGTGTGGATAAAACATATTTCAAGGTACATATATTCAATAATAAGAATAACAACAATTTATATACAATATTTATATATATTATACGATTTATATATTTAAAATTTTGATATATTTTGGTTTTCTATTTTTTCAATAGATTGCTATGTAAACAATCTACTCAGCATGAACATCGAATATTTATATGCAACAACTGCCTGCAGTATAGGCATAGTGCAGAAGCGTTGGCATTTCACAAACTTGGCTGTAACAAAATTGTTTGTGAAATGCCAAGAGGTAAGAATGTAGTTCTACGATATAAAAATTATGAACGGGAGTTAGATGTACCCGTTGTAGTATATGCTGATTTTGAGTGTATTTTACAAAGTGAAAATTTTCAAAACTCAGCACAAGTTAAGAGTATTCAAAAGCATGTACCTTTTGCATTTAGTTATTATATAAAATGTTCTAATAATAGTTATAGTAAATTAGTTCAATATTCAGGTGTAGATTCACCAAAAAAATTTGTAGAGTATTTAGTTAGAGATTTAAAAGATATTTATTATAAATATTTAGCTATAGTAAGGCCGATGAATTTCCTCACATCTGAGGAAATTCGAAAACAATTTGATAGCATATTATGTCATATCTGTAATAAAGAGCTGGGAAATGATAGAGTGGCTGATCATTGCCATTTAACTGGAAAATATAGAGGACCAGCCCATAATGAATGCAATTTGAGATATCAGATTGCAAAATTTATTCCTATATTTTTCCATAACTTTTCCGGTTATGATTGTCATCTTTTTATCAAAGAACTCACATTATTTCCAGGAGATATACATGTAATCCCTTTAAATAAGGAATTGTATGTATCTCTTTCGAAACGCATATTTGTGGATGAGAAAAATACAATTGAATTGCGATTTTTAGATTCATTTCGGTTTATGGCATCAAGCTTAGATAGTTTAGCTAATAATTTAGCAGTTAATGATTTACATATTACAAGAGAGATGTATCCAATTGAAGCTGAGTTTAATTTAGTCAGAAGAAAGGGTGTCTTTCCCTATGATTATATAAATTCTGTAGATCGCCTTAATGAGAAAAAACTTCCAACTCGACATGAATTTTTCAACAAATTGTGTAATATAGAATGTTCAATTGAGGATTATGAACATGCTGAAAAAGTTTGGGATGTTTTCAATTGTTCGACATTGCTTAGTTATATGATGTTGTATTTGAAAACAGATGTTTTACTATTGACAGATATTTTTGAAAATTTTAGAAAGGTTTGCAAAAATATTTATGGGCTAGATCCCTGTCAATATTATACTGCTCCAGGCTTATCTTGGGATGCAATGCTTAAAACAACTAATATTGAACTTGAGCTCCTTACCGATATAGATATGTACAATTTTGTACAAAAGGGAATACGAGGTGGACTTGTTCAATGCTGCAAGAGACATTCCAAGGCAAACAATAAATATATGAGTGATTACGACATTACCCAACCATCAGAATATTTAATGTATTTAGATGCAAATAATCTGTATGGTTGGGCAATGTCGGAAAAGCTTCCATATGGTGGATTTGAATGGATGCAAAATTTCGATGACTTTGAGATAGAATCAATTGAAGAAAATTCTTCTTTTGGTTATATACTTGAAGTAGATTTAGAGTATCCAGAAAATTACCATATTCTACATAATGACTTGCCATTTTGTGTAGAAAATAAAAACAGCCCCATAACCCAATGTAAAAAATTAATAGCAGATTTAAATAATAAAACTAATTACATTATTCATCATAGAAATCTTAAGCAATGTCTAGCAAATGGATTAAAGTTGAAAAAAATACACACAATTTTGAAATTTAAACAGTCGAGTTGGTTGAAGCAATATATAGATTTGAATACTCATCATAGAACATTAGCTAAAAACGAGTTTGAAAAAAATTTCTTTAAACTCTTAAATAATGCCGTATACGGCAAAACAATGGAAAATGTCGATAAGAGAAAAGATGTTAAAATTGTAACTGAATGGGAAAGTTATAGAAAACATTTAGGTGCTCGCGCTCTAATTGCAAAACCCAATTATCATAGCTCTACATTGTTTACAGATGACATGGTTGCAATCCAATTGAATAGGGTTCATTCGTTGTATAATAAACCTATATATTTAGGTTTTACGGTACTTGAATTATCCAAATTAAAAATGTATGATTTCCATTATAATTATATGAAACCGAAATTTGGTGTAAATTTAACTTTAAATTACATGGATACAGACTCATTCATTTACAATATTCAGACTGAAGATTTTTATAAAGACATTAGAGATGATATAGATTTGTATTTCGATACTTCAGGATATTCAAATGACAATGCCTTCAATTTGCCTTTGAAAAACAAAAAAGTTCTCGGCATGATGAAAGATGAAAACAACGGAAATATAATGAGGGAATTCGTCGGCCTTCGATCAAAAATGTATTCTATTGATACGATCAATTGTAAACAAGTAAAAAAAGCAAAAGGCGTTAAAAAAGCTTTATTAAAAAACCTTAGTATAGAAGATTATAAAGATTGTTTGTTGAGGAAGAAACAATTCTATGGTAATATGTATATATTTAGATCAAGAGTTCATCAATTGTATACACAAGAGCTCAAAAAATTAATATTAAGTTGTTCAGATGATAAGAGATGTATTCAAGAAGATGGTGTTAACACATTAGCGTGGGGACATTATCAAATTAATTGAAAAATAATTAACATGTTGTTCAAATTGTGTATCCATAAGTTTTTACAACAATGTCTAGATTAAGATGTAAATGCTAATTGCTTTAGGTTAAGCTTTTTCCGTTTGTTATAGTCTATAAGATTTGTAAATCAGCATACTGAAATGAATAAATAAACATTTTTATTAATCTTTTGTTATTTTATTTAAATAAAATATTGTTAGTATAAATTCCTGTAGATTGATATGGTGAACGCATTATGTGGAAGAATAGCGTACCAGATAGCAAATGTTGACTATCCATTTTCTATATTCAATGCTTTGGAGAAGCCTGAGACAAGTTTCAGTTAAAATATTTCAAATTTACACTTTATCTGCTGCAAGCTTAAATATGAAATATATAGGATTGTATTTGTATCCTTCATTTCTTTCTTCATTTTCATAATATTTGTTTATAAAAGTTCAAGATTGAAATAAGCTATATCCAACTTGTTGTTAATTCTTAGCTGTGTTCCTGCTCATAAAAATCATTAGTTATATTCACACGCTAATGCGTCATATACTACTATCGCCAACGAATCTTTAATGTAAACAAACAATATTCACACGCTAATGCCTCATATACTACTATCGCCAACGAATCTTTAATGTAAACAAACAAAATTGATCTTCCTCTTAAAAATTCTAAGTCATATGCATCATACAGCACACATTATCGCTCTATGGCTGGTTAGCAAGAATCAATATGCTGTTCATTCTTAGCTGTGCTCCTGCGTTATCACAAAACAAACATATTGTTATGAACAACGATAGAGCCGCTCTCGCGCTTGCCCCCGCGCTTAGGTTCTCGATCCCATATACATACATGTATACATACATACATACACACATATACACATATATATATACATACACACATATATATATATGCATACATACATACATATATATATACATACATACATACATATATACATACACATGCACACATACATACATACATACATAAACGATTTCAAATTACATCTAATTGTGAAATTCGAATTGCGAAATTCTAATTTTATCATATTGTTTACATTATCACTGATGACGTCATTTTCACTGATGACGTCATCGTTTCACCCCTACATATGGTGGAGCAAATTTTCTGCTCCACACATACAAATTTTTCACTGAACCCTACTCAACCCGCTCCTTCCCTTGCGCCAGAACCGCCATATTTACACTACTAACACAAGCCACAAATGCAGCCATTTAACGTGCTGTTAGCTGCTTTTTGCCCGTTGTGCGGCATAATTCCACCATTTACAGAATGTCCTGCAGTTGAATGCACTTTGTTGTCATTGCGGTTAGTTTGTTGTTGGCATGATATGCGGCTATTCAGTTTACACATGCATATTTGTCGTTTGAAATCGGAAGTGGTATTTGTATATTATAATGAAAAAAAGAGCGCATTAAATTTCCAACGACTTTTAACATGCGGAATTTTCAATTATAGCTTCATTTTGCCGGAACGGAAGTCGAATCGATTAAGCATCTGCTTTGTGACTGCGCTAGGCCATGCAAGCATGGATGGATGCCTACACTTTAGCGTAGAACTATGACGGAAAATGCGATTTTCAAATAAATTTCTTTTTTATACCTATGTACACTAACTTTTCACAGTCAGTTACATTTAATAGGAAATATTTATTGATTTAAATATTTTCAATTTAAATATGAATTATTGCTGCAAATAGTTTCATATAATGTTTTATATTAAAATGCTTTTTTTTCAAATATGTATGTATGTATTAATCTCGTCACTCTGGCGCCGCGGTAGTTCAGTGGGCTAAATGCTTGGTCGCTGACGCAGAGGACCTGGGTTCATCAATAGTGAATACCCTAATTATTGCATTGCTGAAGATTTGAGTCGTTTATTTTAAAATGGGGCAGGTCCATTTTCTTTTAATACGAGATATTTTAAGGGTTGCATTCAACTCCCAGTGTCAATAAGAGCTAAAACTTCCATCTCGCAAATACTAGAATCTCAAGCTTTTATTACCATTAATTTGCTTACCCATAAAATGATCATAACAACTTTTATCTATAACTGCCATTATCTTCAATTTTTTTGAAAAATGGACTTGCTCCACTTTCAAAATAAACGGCTCATTTAGTGGTTATACCTATATTGGTAGCATTAATGTATGTAAATGAAAAATAACAAAATATTATTTAGTAAGCAAATCCTTTAAATCAGCAGCTACTTAACATGAAAAGTATTTGAAACGCGATTCCGGAATCAATGAGATACAAAACGAAAACGCACTGTGAAAAATAATACTCTTCACCTCACCATAACGTAGAAAGGTTCAGCTCATTCTCCGCAAATGATTTCTATGAAAACTCTTTCTCTCAGACAAAGTCCTTGGATGGATATTTTTGCTGCCATCAAGTTTAAATGTAAAGTGTACGTGACTCTGTCGACTGCCAACTTTTTTGGTTTGTCGACAGCTATTTCAATTTCAATTTCTCTAATACCTGCAAAAGCGTACGTACCTTTTCGGAAATAGTTTTCTACAAATGCCACAATAATCTAACATCTTTGAGACTTAGAGGCAACGTGGCCAGGTGATGAACGGAGCGCCTCCTGCAACTTCACGTGAACTACTTTTACAATGAAAAATGTGAATTTGGCAGTCTCTTGCAAAGGAGCCAAAATGCTACGCGGCAAAGCAATGAGGGCAACACACAGACAGCAAAGCGTGCAACAGCGACTTCGACTGCAGAATTCATTTTTAGTTGTTATGCCTTGTTGCAACATTCCCACACAGCAATTGTGCATGCATGTTGCAAGATCTACATAACCTTCAATTGAGACATTTAGAGACAAAACTGTCACAAGCTTGTTTCTATCAAAGAGAACGGCTGAAATTTGCTTGAATGTGTGCATGTGAGGTAGTATGCAAAAGTATGGGTCGAAACAAAAACTATTGCATTTCTTGGCGGACAAGAGATGTGGCATGTTACTCCAATGACGAATATGAGCTTCTGCATAAGTTCCTTGCGCACTTCACTGCTAAAAATGTGGAATTCCGTTATTGAGAAGCGTTCGGTCGGACTTTGCAGAACGAGCTTTAAAATATAACTTGCATTAATAAAAATCTCATGGAATTCAAGCTGTTTCAGACCCAAAAATCTTAACAGCAAAATACTATGAAGATCCTTTGCAACTTGAATTAAAATGTTTGTCTGTTTTCTCACAGTTTTCATCAATATTTTGATCACCTTTAAAGACACTTTTGCACTTTAATGTATGTGTTCTTTAATATGGCCATTTCAACATATTTTAAGTTTTAGTGCAATAACTTTTCAAGAGGAGTTCCGAGCTTTTACCGATTAAAACCTCTCCCACATTTGGATATGTCAAATCAGACCGTTTTATTTTGAGTTTCCTTTTTGCCTTCAGCAAAGAACGTGTTATCTTTGACTCTATCATATTTGCTTAGTTCTCGAAAAAATACTTAATAGTATTCAAGAAGTAGAGCAACTAGAAGACTAAAATGACAGATTTGCTCAGAACCACAACAAAATTCGTTTCTACTCCCTAGCTCTTTATATATTTTGGTTTGGTTCGGAATAAATCATCACATTTACCCTTCTGCCAGACCAGTTTCCTGAATACCATCATTATATCGAGGTCCTTCTTAGAGGTAATATAAAAATATAAAGCAAGCCTTAAATATTAATAAAATATTCCGCACAAAACACAATTAACAGCTGGCCGCATGCAAAAAGAAACAACAAGAGCTAACTCACTATATAGATAAATATATAAAATCCATTAGAGTAGCAACTGTCATTTATAATTCAATTTCACTGTCAATGCTGAATATCGTTCGAAAGCCCTCGAGACATACAAACTGTGCGCCATTCATTTTGTGTCACTTTGGGCGCTGGCGTCATCAATTTCAAAGGCGGGCGCTGTCGTTGTTGCAACAGCAAGAAGTTTCCGCCTGCGCAACGCGAAGGAATGTACAAATAGATTTATGGTAACATTTTTCACATTCACATTCAGTTTCACAACTGACAACTGAAGGGCAAGCGGGTGCGTGCTCTCCATCTCCCTCTCCTTTATACTTTCCTTTTGTACGAGTTTTTATTCTGCATTTTGGTATGAAAGGAAAGCACTTGTTCAAAATTTTTTCTTGTACTTGCAATTAGTCGGGAATATTGGCAACAAAAATTCTTTGTATGAAAACACATATATACATACATATGTATTTTTGACTCCAGTGCCGCGAGCATCAGTAAATGAAGTTTTGAACCCTTTCATGAGAGCCTGATAAACTTTGTTGTAGTCGCGAGCTGAGAGTGTAAACTTGTCCGACTCTTACTTACACATACTTGCATTTACACTTGCCACATACGCGGCATTTCCGGATAACAGCAGAAGTGTTGTTCAAGAAAGTTGCTGCCTGCGACAGGGTATAAGGTTTGTTCCTATACTTGGTAGAGCAAGAAAATTGTAAAATGCCAAATGTGAGCGGAAACTTTCTATGAATTCATAAGCAATAGACATGGATTTAATATGCAGAACTTCTGGCTGTAAGACGGAAGAAGTCATTGTCCGCCCGATCCTTTCTCGGCTCAACGGCCAGGCGTTGGGTTACACCTTATCCAAGAAGTACCCCAAGTTCCTCATGTGGTATCATAATGGGCCTTCACATGGCCTCAGCGTATCTTTCTAGCATACCAGCTACGCCTCAGACATAACATTACATATAAGATATGAAATTGTTTGGATATTATATAAAAATATTTGTTTAATTACGTAGTGGCATAACGAATTTCTATAAATTTCACAGATTGTCCACTTTTATATCTACATAGAAAAATAGTAGCCAAAATTCTGCCAGTTCTGATTTGGGGGGAACAAAATTTTTCCTCTTATTGGCCGATTTTTTTGGCATATGTGATTTTTACTTATTTAGCCAATACTCTGGGGATGTCCCCTTTACATGCAAAACACTCGTTGGTTGTCAACAGTTGCCTACAGTTTTTGAATAAGCGAACAGATCTCTCGCTGCCTCATATTCGCGCGTGTTTTATGTAGGCCATTTCATGTAAGGGAGGCTTTTAATCGGTCGTTTGTGGCTTACATTGTAAAGTAATGCAATAGCGGCAGCATGAATTGCGAGTTGTTAAAAATAAATTGCGCAAGTTAAGAACCTGAAGACGAAAATTTTTTAATAGCAGACTCCCTTTTTAATTACTTTTGCGCAGAGGCCAAAAAGCACAAGACATTCAACTCAGATCCCAAAACCGCCACTGAACGCAATTACTGACCGCAATATCTGACCGAAATTTAACCCTCTCATGATTTCTCCGAGTTCTATATGTCAAGCCTATGCATTCATTTTCCTCGCTTTATTTTTAAATATTTTTCTAATAGCACAAATTAATTAACACAATGAAAATAAAGGTTCCTTTAATTTCGAAATATCAAATAAATTTACTATTTAAATTTAAAAGCATATGCACACACACACACAAACGCATGTACGCGCCTTCTTTATTTGCTTATACAAGCTCAAAATCAATAAAATATTTGTTGCGCTTAAAACATAAATTCTCAATTGTGGTTGGAAAACACGTTCACTTCGACACACACACACACACACATTCCTCACTAAAAGGCACTAGAGTATTAAAACCGTTTTAAGTGATTGGTATTTTGAAAAAAGACGAATAATTTCAGAACAAACCAAAATATCAACGTTCTGCAAACGAGGCAAAAGATATTACAAAACTCTTCACTCGCAGTGCGCCTATTTCCATTTCCCATGGGCAGCTGTCGTTAAAATGGCTTTTGTAATATATGTACTATGTATGCAGATCATATAATCCCTTTTGCCAGATTTCAAACGTTACCGCTTCAAAAAGAGGAAAGTGGCGAATTTAATCCTTGCACACTATTTTTAATGGATTATACGATCAATTATTCAATTGTCGAACAAGTTTCAAAATTGCTTTTATACGGAAAAGCACTGAACTTTTGTATGAGAATTTAATTTACAGAAATTTTTTCGACAAATTGATATCGAAAACTTTTCTGCCTATTGAAAAGTCGGCTTCAGAGCGAAAAAATTATAATAAACATTTATAATCAGAAATGAGCTGCAGTGGCTCAAACGGTGTATGCGTGGTCTCTGATGAGAGCAGTGCCAGATGCAAACCCTGGCAGGATCTTTCCATCTGCCATTGCCATGAGAAAAATAGTTCGAATACAGCTATTGAAAGGTCCTTTTACTTGTGCCAAAAATAGAACAAGCACCAACAAATTTAATGGATAGTTGCGCCATTATCTGCATGGACAATAGGCTCCACTATAATTTAACTTGATATTTTCCTTTCAATGATTCTCATGCTTGAATTTGCAAATCTTAATTACGATGGCAATTAAATAAAATGGTTTTTGTAAAGTTTTCTTAACTTTTTCCCAATCTTTAAATTAAATCAATCTGCAAACTTTTTTTATATGGCTTATGCAACTTATCAGAAGCATAAAAAGTCAAAGTTTCTAAAGAATAAAAAAGCAGACAGCGCAGAAAGTTCGCTCAGCAGTTGCATTAAATTTGGAAAAAGACAAACTACGAAAGTTATTGAGAAGCTGGAATGAAATTGACAAGCAATTTGTTAGCATGCCAAAACGTCCAACAGTAAAAGGAAAAATGACAAACTGTCACTTAGAGTAGACAGTAAATTATTCCTTAAATATCAGAGAAGTTTATTTTATTTTTTTACAAACTAACACACAAACAAAATTAATTTCTGAACGTTTACTTTTTTCGTTTATTTCTTTTCTTATGATCTTTTTGACTTTTGATTTCTTCGCACTTTATTTTTCCATTGTATACCTTTCAGCCTTTTTTTCAACAGTTTCTTTGATATATTTGTTACTTTATTTCTGCTTAGTGAAATATAGTTATTAGGTGGGTTTCTTCAGTAAAATTTTTCTACGAAAATTGCCAATACACTACAAGAAAAGAAGTTGCACAAAGAAGCAGCATTCGAGTAAAGCATACACTTTAAAAGTTTCGGTTAGAAACGCAAGTGAAGTCAGTCAATAAATTTTGTCGCAAATGAATGTAGCACGTAAAACGTTCCTCGCCTCAATTCAGTGCCCCATTCGCAGCCCCCACCGAGTCGTTTGTGTGGACACGCAAGGCGAAGTGTGAAAATGAAATGTTGACACAAGCAAATCAGACGACACTTTCATTGCTTCCAGCGATAATCTACACAGTTTATAGATCTGATGGGGTAAGAGCTTATGTCGTCCTTTGAAATCAGCAAAGTGGCAGAGTGCAACTGGCTTCAGAGCAGCACTTCTCTCTGCACACTCACTGTAACTTCCAAAAGTGTGCGTGCTTATGTTTCGATGTGTGTATGTATGTATGTATGTATGTATTATCACTAGTGCTCGACCGATACCCGTTTTTTGGCCGAAGCCGATACCGATGCCGAAGTCATAGTGTCATAGCTGTTGGTGCAGAGGATCAGGAAATGGTGCAAATTGTTATTTCTCAAACTCATCGCGCAACTCTCCGTGGTACAATGCTCAGCCTACCAGTCTATCGATTCAGAGTCCGAGTGCTGGTGTCTGCAGTGGACTCTACAAAAAATTATTCTACTTGAAATAATAAGTACTTTGAAATTATGTATTAAAATTCACACTAAAAGTAATTCGCTTGGATGCGGCGAATGAATAAATGTGTAGATCCCATTAACTTGTGTCTAAAGGAGAGTATGTGAGCCTCGTTACGGGCTGTTGTGCCAATAATTTATTTATGCTCTTTTTTATTAAAAGTCATTGATGAGGCTTTTTCTAAAACAACCGAAAAATCTATCTGACTGTGCGGATGTGAGCAAATAATAATTTTAATTATTGTTGTTGCACTCAAAATCTCGTAGTTTTAATATACCAACAGAAATTTCTTGTCTTTCCGCAGGCAAAGTATTTTTTCGTATAGGGGAGAGGGGGTTGCCTTCGTCTACTTTTTTTTAAGGCCTATATTTCAGAAGGTAATGAAAATATTTAAAAACCGATTAGACTGTTACAATACCTCATTATTTAACAATAAAATGTTATACTAAAATTTCTTTAAAAAGTTCCGTTTGTATTATTTTTTTCCTGATTAGTAAAAAAAAGTCATTTCGCTGAATGTGCCCCCATGCCAGGGTAGCTTCGGCATTTGGCGGGGCACTTTCGGCATTCACTCTTTAAGGTACCATAAGGTAATACAGAATCTTGTTTAGACTAGATAAGACATGTTTTTGGTTACATAACACGTTTTTATTATATTTTGCATTAAAAAAATATAAAAAAATCATGTTTAAGAGCTTCAAAAAAAGGTAGTTATTGTAAAATTTTTTTTATAAATTTTTTTTTATATATAAAGTTTAAAGTGCTGAGATCGACCCTAATATTAATTTTGTGTGGTTACGGGAGGTTTAAGCCAGGTTCGAGGGTCTTGGAAGCCTCAACTCGATTCCGATTTTTAGTACCTGTGAAGTTATATTGACGAATGTGCCCCATGAAAAAAAGACGAGTCCAACCTGGTGTCACTTTTTTTTCTTTTTATTTTTTTACTCCTAATTTCAGTGTTTTATTTTCACATAAAACACTTTTATTTACACAAAAATTAGTATTCAAGTAATACTAATACAATTTAGATTGAAATAATGATATATGTACACCACAAACTTCTTACGTTACCGACCTGAATATTCGGGAACGAAGCGCGAAAACACAAAATCAAATGTAACTTTATCAGCTGTTCAGATAGAGATGGAAAACTTTGTTAGGGATATTTATGCTAGTTTTGGGCTAGTCTTAACTAATAAACAGTGATGTCCGATGACTCCTTCATACCGAAATCGCCTATGACGAATGTGCCTCAAGGACGAAGGCACCCCCCTCTCCCCTACGTATTATTCCTGTTCTTGCCGCGTTATGGTTAGAGCTACATTAACAAAAGGTTTTTGGGATGCCATCAATTTGAAAATTCTTTTTCTGCTCGTGCAAACAATAAAAGTGCAACCTGAAAATTTATTTATTTGCAAATATTCTACAACAAACTTCATTTCAAAAATCCCAATCAAGCTTTCAAAAAAGTCTTGTTTAAATTGCATTTACTACGCATAAAATATGACAGCACTTCCTTCCGACTGTCAGCAGCTCGTGCAATAAATCATAAACACGTATCTACATGATGCCAAGCTAATTTGTGTTGCCTGAAGTTGTGCCTAGGAGGGAGGGTCGCTGTGAAAGGTAAACTCTGTCTTGCGCTGAACCTAGAAAGCTGCTCTGCAAACACTTTCCATGCATAAACTTTTTTAATTAAAAAATTCTTTTGTTGCGGAGCATATCCTTTGCCCCTGCCAAAACATATGCTCAGCACACACAAACACAAACACAAGCACACGCACGTGCAGTCACACAAAAACTTGTCAAAGTGCTTTCCTTGTCAGCTCGCAAAAAGTTTAATTAATTTTTGATTTGCCATTATGCTTCACGCCTGCTGCCGGCATGTGCTCTGCGACAGAATCATCGCTTGCAGTTTCGCCCCTGACAAAGTAACGTTGGCCACACTGTGCCCATGTGTGGGTGCGGTTGACAAATTCGATTTTCCAGCTGAACAGCCGGCGAGTCTATTTTAATTTATTGCCGCCGAAATTTAGCCGCAAGTCTTCAAATAAATGTGACACTTGCTGCCGCCACATTGAAGCGGCAACACTTGAAATTCGCGCAGTGGTGCTGGGGATTTGATAATTTGCAGAATGGCGTAAAAGGGCTGCCACAAGGGCAGCGTGCCAGAAGCCGGCAAGAGTCCTTAAATATAATTCACTGGTTTCGCTATTGTTGCTGCTGGTGTTCTTAATGTGTTTGTGCGCGCTTTTATATTCACAAGTGTATGGTTTACACACATACACACACACACACGCAAACATACATTCGCAACAACATGAGAAGCAGTCTTTCTAAGTATCCTTTGTAAATGCCGAGGAGCTCATTGGAATAAAAAGATAAATCCGCAAAACAGTCCCAGAGGCAGCTAAAAGCACAGCGCGATGCGACACGGCCTCCCCTGCCTCCCCCCTTACAACCAACAATGGCACAACAATAAGCCAAAAATACGGCACGGCAACCCTACACAATGGAATCGACAAAGCGGCAGCTCCAACAACAACAACAGCGCACTGCAAATATCAGCACTCATTTCCTGCCTCAAATAGGATTCCCAACGGGCACCGCTAAAATTATCCAACGGCCCACACTCGAGATCGCTACGTTCATGCCTTTCGCTTCGTTTCGTTTCGCTGAGTTAAGTTACTTCGCAAGTTGTTGAACTTAATTTGACGTGGGCCTAAATACGCCAGAAGACACGAAAAATCCAGCATAAAGCCGTGAATTATGGCCGGAAAGCCAGCAGGCCTTCATGGGGTTGCAGCCGCCCCCGCCCACTCACACTCGCACAGCCGCGCGAGCTTGAAGGCCTGTAGGACAAAAGGGATTTGCATTTGGATGTGGATCGTTATCGTTAGCGCTGTTGTTGGCGTTGTTGTTGTTTAAATGCTGCGGCATTCGGTTTAAAGAATGCGCGACGCATTAGCGAAATGCCTTCAACTGCTGCAGTTCATTTGCATCGAAATGAAAATTCCCCTACGTCAGCGTGCCACCTGAAATGCATGCTATTTCAATTGTGTCTGTATGCGTGCGCTTTTCATTCATATGCAACAGCAGCAGGCTTTATAATAATTGCGAATATATTATGCATATCGCCCCCTCCCATTCTCAAGTCTGACCTTTAAACTTCGCAGCACATTGATGCCGCTGCCCCGCGAGCATATTTCACGAGCATTTCGAGGCAAAAGCGAAGCCGCGGAAGTTAAGCATAAGCGCCAACGCCAGTTTTTTTTCCGCGACCTACTTTTTACACAGAAAATTCCGTTAGCCAAACGTAGGCATAAAACTAGTAAAAGTCATTTTCATTAAAAACTTAGTTCATATAGTTTCCTAAAGGATAATAAAAGCAATAAGGTTAACGACTAGCAGCAGGTAAAAATTTAAGCTTCAACAATCAACAATAATGCGGATCTTAAAGTGCCTTCCCGTTATAAGCTGCAGATGTTTAATCCGAGCGTGATGTTGGTCAAAATAGTTCAAACTTTTTATGTATTCTGAAATTTAAAGGCTTAATATTTGCAGCGTAAAAAAGTGAATTGATAAGAAAATGCAGTAGAGCCTGCCGATGCTGGACTACTGCAGTAACGAAGGACCTCTCTGGTTGAGCCCCTTGAGCAAACCAGAAACATCTTACAGCAATTTCAGCTAATCAACTTAAGCCCTAAAGTAATTATCTACAACATAGAATTAGATTTTTTTGAAATTTAGAAAATGGTGGCATTTGGGGAAAATTTAATTTGCGAGTAATCCAAGTTGATAATTAAGTAATTCAATTTCTTGCCAAAAAATGCAAGTAAATCAGATGAACGAGCTAAAAGCGCTTTATAAACTAAAAAAGTTTCTTCGAGAAAAACGCATTTGAAATGTTCGAAACTGTTTTACCTGCCGTAAGCCAGGAAGGGAATTAAATTTTTGAAAAAAAAAACTGTTTCAGGACAACATTTTACTAAGCTTTCTAAAGAGCAATAAAATTTTTTTTAATTTTTTGAAAGTTTCAGGGTTCAACTTAAAGATAAATAAAGAATTTTTTGTTTTCATTTGGCGCGCTTAAAATATTTTATACACACCCGACGATGGCTGCAACTTTGCCTTTAAACTGACCTTTCCAAATTCTTTGCGATGGTCAAAGATCAAGAAATGAGCGTAACATTTTCAGAAAGGTAATAACCATATTGAAAACGTGTATTTAAGTTTATAAGTTAAATGATATCTTCATTATCAAACTTCAAAATTAGCTGACTTGAAATTCAAAGAGTTTCTAAAAATTTCATAAAAAGATAGTTTGTGGGTAGACGAGAAAATGATTTGGTTCCTATATGAAATTTTAATTTTGTTAATAACTAAATATTGCAGAGATCGGAATATATTTACTATTTTTGTACCTCACTTCTATGTACTCGATATATTGTGCAGTGTTATCTCTCTCGACGAATTGGCAACTATTCGAGAGTTTTGTTTGCCTTTTTGAAGCTGCTCACGCCCGTTCGAATGTTCTAGCTCTGACCACCATTTGGGAACCGCGGCTCTACAGCGTCAACTTACAGCATACGCGCGCCGAACGCCATTTGCCTCCGCCGCTGCGCTCAAGACTATCTGCTTAAAGTTTGCGCATATTTCCCCTACTCTTTGCCAGCTGCAGGCGAAACTTTCAAATTTATTTGCTCATAAACAACACCTCACTTTGCTCTTATCTGCCGGCTGCTTCTCCTGCTAGCCTGCTTGCCTGCCTGCGCCCATCTTCGCATCATTTGCACAGCGTATCTGATGGCGCAAACTTTTCTAGAATTTATAGCGTCGAGAAGTGCGAATTATCTGCACACTTCATTACTCCACTTTGTTCTATTGATTTGCGAAAAATATTCAGCAACACTGAGCATCCACTTTTCACTGAAAAATATACTAACGCAATGCCGAAAGCATCCTCAGCTACTTTCCTCCACCAATGCGATAGTAATTGAAATCGTTTTAACGCTTCAAGAAATCACAAACTCCTGTCACTTTCCAGACCGATTTATGCCACAAAAATTGAGTTTCCTTTCTCAAGGATTTTTGCATTTTGTTTTGCTGCAGGCCCGGAGAATTGCTGAGCTTCTTTGCGTAGACACGTAAACGAAATAAATCAAAGAAAAGACGCAGATTTAAAGTCAAAGGCAATATTTCTTCTGAGAATTTGAAACAATACAATGATATAAAAATAACCAAACAGTCTATACCCGGTGGGAAAAAATTCAGATCTGTCAATATTTAGAAATGTCTGAATATCATATAGGTATAGGTATCAAGAGGCGTAACTTTGATCGTAAAGCGTTGTATTTGCTGCAGTTATTTATTATATAAGTTATAAGTTTTTTTAATTTGCGGCAGCTATTCCTCTTCGTGATATTGACGACGATATGTGAAGATCTGATATTAGTCTTGCAATCTATTCGAGTGGAATACCTTTAAATCCAAGTGAAAGCGCATAAAACAAAAAAATTACGTTAGTGAAGTTACGTAAAGTGAGAACTAGAGCCCGACCGAACCCGAAATTTTGACCGAGACCGAGCGTTCGGCTTTTTTTAATGTTCGGCCGAGACCGAGACCGAACCTTTCGAATACATATGCAAAAGAAGAAGAAGAAAAATTTTAATAAAAAAAAATTTATACATTTTTAGGAAAAAACACATTTTATTATAAAAAACAATTCTTTTGAGGTATAAATACCTACATTAAGCATCTGATGTATGAAAAATCAATAAAAAGTATTATTAAAAAATTTAAATTTTGTTTAAAACTATACAATTTGTTCCTCAACTGTTCGGCTAAATACTCGGCCTTTTGTAGCCGAGACCGAACCGAGACCGAACCCGAACCTTTTGGCCGAACTGTTCGCTAACCGAGACCGAGATCGAGCGTTCGGTCGGGCTCTAGTGAGAACCCTAGTTAATCGGGTGTGTCGTGACGCAGCTATAAATAAATTTTGATACGGAAAAGTCTTTCTTCAATCTGATGTTTTTGCACGGAGGCTATTATTGAACCCTTAATATAAAATACGTCTGAAAAAGCTCACCTATCTGGTATAATTGTATAGCTCCTGAACAATTCTAGCTTATATGTCTGAACACTCCGCTGCTGGCTTTCTTTAAACGCATCCTCAAATTTTTCGCCCCGTTAGTAGCTCAAACTATTAACCAGATCTCTCTCTTCCAGTAAATATTACAGCAATACAATATAATAAGTTCTCGAAGCTGGCGCATAAAATCCAATTTAATGAGGAAAAGTCCTTAAAATTTGCCTACTGGGCACTGAGTTGCTGTGCTTTTGCTTGTGTTTGTGCTTGTGCGTGTGTGTGGAAGCATGAAAATCTCGAGAGAAATTGTGCATGCTCATAAAAGTGGCCACAATATGGGAAATTGAAAGCCACACAATGTAGGACGATGGCGCAGCGCATGAAATCGGTTGTTGCCGTCGCTAGAGAAGGAACGCCGGCATGGGTAAAACGTGAAGGACGTGAGCAAAATGCACATGCAAGAATTTCCTTCGGGATGCAGTAACTGACATAAATTGCATGGGAGGAGCATAGACGCAGCGTAGTTTCTACAGCGGGCACAAGACGCTCCGAGCTGCCGCAGTGCTCCTCCACATAATGGACATTGCACATTTTGTGATAATATTGTCAATTTATACATGAATTGCACTCTTTTGTAGATAAATACTTTAGTGTAATAAATGTGCACTCTGTATGCATAGAGCTAAAAACAAGAAGACGTAGCTGCTCAGATTCTATAAACTGCTCTTATGCTTTTCTATTAGCAATAATGCACTCTGGAACACAATGCAGCAGAAATGGAAGCATGTAGCTAAAAATATAAAATTTTCATTGGAACTGAAGTAAGAAACTGGCAGATTGCACTGCGTTGCTGTGAGCAAACTACAGATACTTTCCAGTTCCACTCACATGCCGAACAAGATTATCAATTAATTCTATGCGAGTATATGTATGTGTGTATATAATTGGAGCAAGAGTTCGTACCACGGTCTTAGGCCAAGGCTTCACATATTAAGCGGACCTCAAAATTTATTCTAGAGCCATATCCAAACGATATTGATAAGATTTATTTATAAGGCATGGAAATATTTCCAAGAATATACACGAACTCGTTTGTATCAAAATTTTGTACTCGCCTCAAGCAATTTTGAATTATATTTTTCTTTCAATTGAAAATGTTCGCTTTTACTTGCTGTTCAATAGTGCTTTATATGACATTTTCCACTTCGGCGTGTGCTCCCCAAAATTAGAATTTTGCTTTCATAAAAGGCGGAGCACTATCGAATCAGCACAGCTGAAAGGAAATATTTTAGTGAGAACGACACTCAAGTTCCCTTTCGATCGGAATCGATTTTCCGAATGAGCGGCTACTGTGAATTTCATCATTTCCAGCCAAGCAAATTTAATTTATATGCATGATACACACACACACACATGCTGCGATTGTATTACATAAACTACAACTTCAGTGCGCCTTTATTCTTGACTTCAGCTGAATTTCACTACAACTTGGCTGCTCGAATTGTTGCTGTCTCAATTTTTTGCCAACCTGTTGCTTGTTGTTGTAGTTTGCATGTTGCCTGCGGCCCTCAAAACGTTTCGAATATTCACTACTCTCTTTTAAGGGCATCATACTTACGTGAGCTTGCCAGCAAGTTATGCACTTTTCTTGAAATGTTGAAAATTTGTTGATTGAGGCGGAAAATTTTTGCCAACCGAAAAAGTTCTCAAAGCATAGCAAAATATTTCAAACACTTACGAGATAAATGGAACTTTATATGCTCTATCGAAAATTGCACAATTAATTTTTTCAAAAACATAGTTCAAGAAGAAATTTTTGTTGCATCTTACTTACCTTCCTAATTGGCCACAACAAGCCGTTAACGGGGTTACGGGCTGCCGTAAAGATTCTCTGAAGCCACTTGAGCTATTTGCTTATATCACTGCTGTTTTTTTTTCAATCTCGTTAACTTAAAGACATTGCCATTTTATATAATATATAATATAATATATTTTATTTAATGATCACATCACATGCATAATTTGTTTGCAATCTGATTGATTCATGTATTGCCATCGTGTCTACGCATGTATGCAAAGTTTCAGATCTCTAAGTAGTCGGGAAGTTGGTGAAAAATTGATTACTAGATTCCACTACATACATACATACCTGATGTGAACCTAATATAAAGCTTATAAAAAAGCTTGTTGGATGAAACTGATAGTCCGAATTGCGCTGTCAAACTCGGTAATACGATTTCCAAAATAATGAAATATGGAACTTCATGAAACTTAACTCGTCCTTTGCTTTAATTTAGAACGCTCATAAGCAAGCACTTTTATAAATTTGTACACGTTAAACAACTAAGCGTTCCTTAAGGGACATCCCAGTGGAGGTGCCTGCTTCACCTTTTAAGAGCAATTTAATTTACTTTAATTAATTATTTTCTCGCTCTACTCTCTTTCGCACACGCACGCACACACATACACTGTCACATTAAAGGGCACTTGCGACAGAGCGCGGCTCGGCGCGGCCACTTTCAGGTCAAAACAAACAACCGAGATTGCTCATTAAAGTTTGTTTGCGTCGGAGACGCGCATGCTTGTAAACACTATATAAAGCAATGTCCATCAACGTCAACGGTGACATAAACATTTGAACAACAACAGCAACAACAGCAGCAACAGCTACAACAATGGCAAAGGCAACCGTCGAAGTGTTTGCGCCTAAGACAAATTAGCAGAAATTAAACAAGAATCGTAATGGCAGCAGTTGTAGACTGCCGAGTTCAAGGCGCCCTCAGGGCCTTCATTTTCGCTGCAGCCAACAATTGTCAATGCCAAGCGATGCCGCCAACAGCCCAACGGCCTCAGGCTGCTCTGCCCAAAGGTAATGGCGGCGAAGGAACGCGACTGGGCACACGATGCGGAATTAATTGCCGTCTCGATCTCAGTTTTATTTGCTCATTTGTGATTTGGTTTTACGACGCGCACAAGCCATCATCCAAAGCCATCGGCGGCCCGGCGGCTCAGCTGCTCGGTGGCCAGTTGCGGCGGCAGCGACAAATACATACCTCAACGCCCTCCAATGCGGCATGTTGGCAGGTAGCAGCTGATGCTATGTGCCGTGATGCCAGCGGCAGATTATGTCATTTTGGCTCATTGCCGCGGTGAAGGGTTTAATTAATTTGCGCACGTCGCCACTGACAGATTGGTCAGCGCGCCGCAAAAAGATTATTGCCGTCGCCTGGCGTGGCTGTTTATGGCGACACAATGTACATGCCAAGCAAGCAGTGCCGGAGGCGGAGAGCATACTTAGCAATATGTCTGTTCATTTATTGCATAAAAATGTAAGTTTCGCATAATTGATGTGAATACAACATAATTTTCTCTACCAGCCAAATTACAGAATAAATCTTTCGAAATATAAAATACTTTGCAAAAATATATAATATACTAGCTGTCCCGGCAAACGTTGTTCTGCCTAAAATAATTATTTTATTCTAAGATTTGTTTTGAAAGTATATCAATTATGGTAGGAATTTCTTAAAAAAATATGAAAATTATGCTCAGGAAGAATACGTTTTCGTGAATATTTCCACTTCGACAACAGCTATCCTGTTCAAATTTTGTCAACGACTTTCTGTCAACTTTAGCATTATATGGTGTGAATCTGAGCCAAATCGGTCCATAAATAAGAATTTTCGAAAAAACGCCACCGTGGCAACACTCAGGAAGGTCTAACATGAAAACAAACCATTCACCATGCACCTCACGAACATATGTTGTGAGTATAAGGTCGATCGCTTTTGTGGTTCAGCCGTGATGCTGCGACATACATACGCACAAACGTTTTTATATATTAAGATATAATTAGCGCGACAACTCGAGTAACCAAGGCTTAAACCTGGCTGTCTTGCATTAACTTGTTTGTTCTAATTATTCCATAGGCGAGGCCGTGATGAAATTTGAAATCAAACTTTTTTTTAAATGGTATGAGTCTGCCAGGAATCGAAAATAAAGATGGCAAAGAAAACTTGTTTAACAATCCGCACAAGTTTTTCTTTGCAGAATGGATCTAGTAACATCGGAAGCCTAATGGCCGATTGTGATAATTCTTTATGTATTTTGTGATCCTCATAGCTTCAGGAGGTCTGAATCAATTACTTTATTTTAATTTCCTTGCCAATGACAACAACTTAAATTGTGCTTAAACGAAAATTTTATACTCATTAACTTCTTGACAGGGACTCATGTCGAAACTAACCATTAATCAATTTCGATTCATGTTCCTCTTCAGTACTAGAGTCTTCAGTAAACTGATGCCAATCTTCGATTTGAATTGCATTTGGAATTTCTAAAAGGGATTACTTCCGAAATTTTAGGTTTTCCAGGAGCATCAAGAAACTGAAATATTTTTGACTTATTTATTTTAGAAAGTCACGTGTCAATATCCATATTCAAAATATCTTTCATTACTAGAATCTATTTGCAAAAAATAATTTAAATAAAATATTGTGGTAACTGGTAGACAAATATTAAACAAATGAGCGCCCCAAGCTTTTATTAATAGTAAGATACAGGTGACTTGGAAACAATTTATTTTCTACTTTTTAGTACATTAAATAAATTAAAGCTTATTTTTAAAAAGTTGTTTTTTATATAATTTTATTTATTTTAATGCCCATTTTGATGCAGTGCTGGAATTGAAATGAGCTTTCAATTCATACCAATTGTTATGCTACTAAATCAATTAGTAGATTTAAATTTATATGTAATTGGGTTCACTGCTGGAAGAAATGCTTACACACCTTCGATTTGATTAATGGATCAACGATTCAAATACTAACTCTGCTGATGGATAACTTTAGTAATTCAGCTACGATTAACGTTTCTATTCCATAAGTTGCTTCGATGCCGCTTCTATATTTCCGTGTTATTACCATTTCATCCCTTTCTGCGCCATAAAACTACTTAACAATTTTCTAGCGCCTAATATCTTTTCATAAAAGTTCATCAAACAAATACTCCGTGTAATTGGAATATGCAAGGGAACCAATTTAGCGACGGAAGCCAACAGAAAATTAATAACTTTCAACAAAGAGCGAATGCAAAGCCGGAAACCGGAAACCGCACCAGCAGCCCATCTTAGCGCACTGCCTCGTGCCTTCTGCGTAGACATTGCGGCTATGCTCTGGTTTGCAGCGAGTAATGAAAAGCTTCAAGTTGCTGCATTTGGCCGCAGGACTTGCGCAACGGATTGCCCCTGCATGGGTATTCCCGCTGCTGCGTTTGCGTTACATAATTGCATTTTCCGGTATCATGGCAGCTGCTTTTTGATTCTCCATTTTCCCATTTCTCCCTTTTCATTTGCTCGTTTCTGTGCCATTGCCTGAGCTCCTATTTTTTGGTGTACCACCCCCCTTAAGAACTAGCTGAGGTAAAGGTTTAACGTGATGAGCGAACATTGCGAGCGTTTCAGTTGCATTTATCAGATGACGCTGTCACTAATAATAATAATAATGATGACGAGCTCAACGAGGCGGCGGCAATGCATTTCCGCTTCACAGTCAGTTTCGTCTTGTCAACAATCAGGATAACGTGCAGCTGTATCCATAGAATTATGCTACTTGCAACATAATTAATGCAATTCTCCAGCAGCTGTTATGGCAATTTACTACATAATGCCCATGCAAGCTGAGAGCAGGCTATCGGTAAATTAGTGTCCAAAAGCAACGAGTTTAATCTGAAGGTACCGAATTATTTTGAAAAATAACGAACTTTCTGCTATTGATACTCTTACCTTAAATGTCGTTAGATATAGATTTTTTATAAGAGATATATGCAAAACAAATGCATTTTGCCAAGAAAGTTTAAGTTTATCAAATCGCTTGCGTGCAAACTGGCAGCAACTGCCGCATTATAGGTACTACCCGAAAGACGAAAATTATATAAATTGGCATCCCTTATTTTTATAAGAAACACATTTTTGGTTCAAACGTTAAAAAGATATAAGGAGTTATCAAATCAAAATTAAACTCAAAGTATCAACATGGAATAGACTGACCGATACATCGCCAATCTCTAGCTAACAGCAAACTCGAGTTGGATTGTAGTGAACCACTCAATCCATTGAAAGGTGGCAATGTGCTGGACAAGATGAGGCTGCTGGTTGTTGTGGTTACACTCGATTTAGTGCAGCAACACAAATAACAAGTGGGGTTAAGCAGTTTGCAGCCTGCTGTGTTGTTGTTGTTGTTCAAGGCATCGATTATGGCAAGATTGGTTTAACAGCTCGTTTGCTCATTGTTTGCCAATTATACCAGATGCTGTTGTCTTTGCTGACATTTTGGTAGCTATGAAATTGCCAATCGGCTGAGGTGCGAGTAGATCGCTCTCAGTGTCATTGCTTCTCAAGCTGGAAACTATTATTTGAGTGGAGAGTTTCTGCTTGGAAATCAAACCCCTTATACTTGACCGACTTGAACAGTTTATCAATTATTTATGAATCAATTATACTGACTATTTTCTAATCGGTTTAAGGTGTAAATTTCCCTTTGACTTCTTTCAACCGGAAAATGGGTCAAACCAACGAATCAATAAAAAGGATTCAATAAATTTGTTCGCATTAAATTACCGTCATGCATTGGCTTTTGTAAAGAAAATGTATGTATTTTCTTAAAGTTAGAAAATTACGATTACGTAAATAAATATGGGAATCAGGGACTCCAGTTTCAAGGTCAATATTACAATATAGGGGTTAATAAGAAATAGGGTCAACATATTTCTTTAACACCTTCATCTCTCTTAATAAGCTACAAACTTGGCAAGCGCTTTACTTTTTGATGAGAAAACCTCTGAACTACTTATAATTCTATCAAATCTCCAATTCCCCAATATCGTCGATCGACTTTGGATTATTGAAAACTGTAGAAGGTTACAGCTGTCGGAATTCTGTTAGAGATGGTTTCTCACTCCGCCCCTATGATATTAGATCAAGAGGCCGGCGCTCCTGAGTTTCCACTCTAAGCAAAACAAATAACTGAACTGCACTTTTATCTTCTCTTTGACACTAAAACCATTAACATGTTTTTACAAAGAAATTCCGTTATTTTTATTTGGAGTTCACTCAATTGCCTGCACAACAATTTGCTATAACTTGTCAGCCTTAGCACAATTTCAAAGGGAACAGGTGCACGTGTGTGTGCACATGCATAAATGTATAAGTACTGTATATAAACGCATAGTTCATACAAATCTACAAACTCTATCTTTTTTGGTATATAAAAATAAATACAGTTAAATACGAAAGCAAACAAAGAAACTTTAGTTGAGACTTTGTAAAAGCACAAAAAGTTTAAATTCTGTTTACTACAGAAGTTGCAAAGGCACACAGTTTATCGCGGTCCTAGTTTACTCACTGAAGAGAATGTCTGCCAGAGCCGTAGTCATTTCTGCAAAGTGTAGATATCTGTCGATAAAATTCACATATTTTGTACTAGATGGAAGTTTTTCTAAACAAATTTATTTGATTGTAGTTGCAACAAGCGTTACTTCTCAATGTTTGAACACCCCCTTCGCCCCCTAACCATCTAAACTTTTTACTTAAAATACAACTCACTAAAGCCTACGCATATTATTTTCTGGCTACGGCCCTGCTTTCTGCAATTGTTTCTTTGACAGTGAATTCCTCTGCCAGAGTGTACAGCTTTTTGTGGCTTTGGCTCGATTCCACTTTGATTTCCGCACCATCTATCTTTTACTTTTGCTTTACCTTCTGCAATTCTTGCGCATTTATCTTCTCGGTGCTGAATTTTCGCAGTTAGATTTTTACTCTTTCCTTAAGGCCACTTCAGTACTGCAGCGAGCTAAGTGAGCTATGCTCCACAGCCAATTGCAAGTGTGCCAGCTCAAACATACGATTTTCTTGGGAGATGCAAATAATTGCAATTAATTCTTCACATTAAAATTTAGCACTGTATTTTTTTGGCAATTGCTCTATAAATTTCTTTAATTTGTGCTAACATTTGCAAAAAAGATAGCAAACATACAAAACTTTGAGCAAAACCTTGATTTGCAAATCAAAAATTATTTGCATTACAGTTAGTTTGTGGGACCTACCTTCTGTAAAATATATATTCCGAATGCTTTTGCATGGCCATTTATATACTATTTGTATGACAAATAAAGCATTGAATGTGCATTCGTAAATGTATACAACTTTTTAAAATTATTTTAAATTCTGGGCCACTAAAAAAGGTTGAAGGTTCATGCCAATGTTCGACCAAGAGTACAACCTTCAACATAGATGATAAATTGCACCTTTTCCTTTCAAATCTTTAGCTCCGACCTAAAAACGCCTGCAGGTAAGACTAAAGGCTAAAGTAAAGATTTCTTAATTCAATTTCAATTAAAAGAATGTTACTCTGTACATTGATTTTTCCACCATTTTTTGCTTGGATCTCAAATTTTTCTCTACAAGGCACTATAAATTTAAAAGTAAAGAAGAGAAAGCGCAAATTCAAGTACCAATAAAATCGAGAAATTTACATACAATATTTATAAAAA
Organism: Neria commutata; assembly: GCA_963457695.1. Classification (NCBI taxonomy): domain Eukaryota; kingdom Metazoa; phylum Arthropoda; class Insecta; order Diptera; family Micropezidae; genus Neria; species Neria commutata. The sequence goes on along the minus strand of OY735249.1, from coordinate 24,705,571 downwards.
ATATTTAATCCGCTGTTTATTTATTGAAATTTCAGCCATTTGTTGTATTCAATGTGGTTTTATGCTAGTGAATAATTTTAAAAGTTAGAAAAACTTGAAAAATTAAAGTGACTTTCAATGAAACAAAAGCATACTACTTGAAATTTTGTTGTTGTTTAATTGAAAGAAACTTTCATTTTTCGTTTCCTTTTTTAATTTCAAGTGCAATTTTCATATTTTTAGTATTTTCTACAGTAGTCTTCTCATAATTGTTTATGGCAAAAGACACTCTTTTTGGTACATTCATTCAGCGCATTTGCGAAGCGCTATTGTTGACGCAGCAAGCGAAGGGAACGCAATTTCGCGAATAAGGATCAAAAAGGTCCTAATTGTTTCTGAGTACTACAAACTCCACTAAATTCTTTTCCAACAAGTTTTGAGCTTTATTCTAAATGTGCAAGGTAGAAGCACTTCACCTCAAAAAGTTAGGGAATTTTTTCTTCAAAATAGCACACAGCACACGTGCAACATAACCTACACCAAACTTCGAAATATACATAACTGTAAAAGGGAACAGCAGAGATATGCTCATATCTTGTGAACATAAACATCATATTACAACGGCATAAAATACACCCATAAACGGATAATGCATGCATGTGTGAGTGTGCCTGCTTATGGCACATATGCCGCAGATGAGCTCCACGCAAGCAACAGAGCCAACAGAGACACAGCGCGCACGCACACGCACACGCACGCACAAATGAACACACTCACGCACAGGTACAAGCACAAGCACGGCAGCTTCTCTTCCTGTGACAACATTTGCTGTCAGCAGCCTCGAAAATGTTGTTCTGCGTAAATTTATTACCGTCATGTGGTTGGCTGGCTGCGTGCTTGCGTCCCTGCCGCTGCCATGCTGCCGCTGCCACTGATGCTGTTGCTGTTGTCAGTGTCAATATGCGAGTGAGCCTACATAAGAAGGGTTTGGGCTTATGTGTGAGACACACGCACACATTCACATGCATTTCTGAGCAATTTTCGCATGCCCGACGCACGCTCGAGCACGCACTCCAGCGGGCTCTGCGCTGCTGTCAAACGCGCCGGCCTACATAAAAGCCGCAGATTAAGTTGTGACTGTGTGTGAGTTATGACCGTGCTCAAACACTTACATATGCGCACTGTATATTTTTTGGGAAAATGCAAATAATTAGGAGTTTCCAGCTCCAAGTTATGCGCTTGCTAGCAGACGGCCACAAATCAATATAAATTATATGCTTCGCTTGCTGCCAAAGGCTCTGCCGCTGGCGTTCTTATACAGCAGGCAAATGTGTAATTGTATGCGTTATTTGTATACCATGTCATTTTACCACAGATCGTTCTGCGGCACCGAAATGTAATGAAATGAAGCGACAGAATTGGTTACTCTCAGCCAATTGCACTTGTAAATTTAACAAGACTAAACAATTGTATTGATCCGAGCTAGGACTATCAAGGCTTTTGTAATACCGGGATTTTTGTGATACCAAATTTCAGAGCCTAAATTTTTATATAAACGATTTCATGTCTTTTTATGTAACTGTACATAAATTTCTTCTTAAGCTTCATATTATGTGCAGACAAAGGAATTCCTTTTTTTCAATTAGATGGCTTTAGTAATCTGTGGCTCATTACGCTCATTACTCATCAATGAATGCAATCGTCCAGAATCCGCCAGCTTTGGCCAATAGGAGAGAAATTGTATTTGATCAGTACAACGCCAAGCCACACACATCGATAGTGACACGTCAGAAGCCCCGAAAGCTTGATTGTGAGACTCTTATGCATCCACTTTATAGTCCGGAGCTGCCACCAAATAATCACCATCTGATCCTATCTATTGCGAAAGATTTTACTGGTGAAAAATTCGTATCGACAGAAGTTTGTATAAATCGACTGTTCCAGTTTTTCTCCAATAGAGACGAGGGTTTCTTAAAGAGAGGCATAATTGAATTACCTTAAATATAGCAACAAAAGATCGCAAAAAACGGTGTTTCACTTAAATCGGTTCAACCTAACTATCTCAAACAAAGCCTTCAATTTCCTGCCAAAATAAAGGAATTATTTTTACTAAACCTAACATATGAAAATGAACAACACAGGTAAGATTACACATTTTAAAAATAAAGTTGCACAGGGTCAGAATTTAAAAGAATTTTTCTACTGTTTAATATTTATAATTAGGATAAGTTTAAAGCATTTATCGTAAACGTAACGATAGATCTGTGCACTGTAACTTCTACACTACATATTTCTATACATATATAAATGAAAATCTTAAATTAAATATTTTATTCAGCTTAGGTGATTTGCTTTAAATATTGGGAAAAATTGTGCTTTAAATTTCATTTAGTAATTTATAAAATATATCCAATCCCTAATCCCCCACTCAACCACTTTAATCCATGAGCACACTGAGACTCTTCCCGAGGAAGTGGGAGTGCACTACAGCCGTGTGTACGTGCTAAATGCTTTTAGCCAAAGGCATGACGCTTGTTGTTGTTGTTATTTATGTTGCTGTTGCTCTTAGCGCTTACGCTGATTCTCAAATGTCGATGTAGTGGTGTCATAATAAGCCCTAATCAAAGTTGTGCCGCAAGGCCGTGGGCCACACCGCGCTATGTCACGCGCGTGACTGTTCGACGTTGAAATCGCAATCGGGTTGGCGGGGCGTATGAGTGTTGCCCTGTGATATTTTAACTCATGATAGACACACGCACAACACACACACACACAACTCGAGTGTGCTCCAGTTCATGCAAATTCAGAGTATTGTACATGCAGAGGGTGGCTCTGCTGCAGGCTGCCGGCAGACATGTTGGAGTGCGCTTTCAGAGCGCCTCAATTTTCCTTTAGTCGACACAGGTTAACCTACAATGTTAGGCCTGTCAGTTTCATGTGCTTTGAAGTTAACAATTCCCTTTTCAATGACGGCCAAATGAAATGCAGACTATCTTCCTATTCCCCACCACAAATTTGCTCGCACATTAACGCCAAAATCTCTTTGTTTGTAAAAGGCAACAGAATTTCAACAATTTCCAACTGAATACAGCGGCTGCTACAGAGCTCCGAAGCCGGCAGCCTATGTTAGAGCAATATTCTCCTGTTCTCAGTAAAATTATGCGAGGCTGTTGAGCTGGCATTTGAAAGCAGTTTTCATGTGGGGTGGGGTGGGATGGGTGGTATCAGGAAATAGACTTTAATTTAATTAATGGTTTCTTAAAGTTAAGCCGCTAAAATCTAAAAATATTTATGTTTACTTATAGAGCTGCAGAGCTGCTCATCAATATTCCAGAAGGGTAGGGTAGTATTTTCATAAATGTTAACAATTTTAAAGATGAGAGAAAATTATATAAGAAATATTAACACAATGAGGGAGATGAAATTTATAGCACTCATAATATTAAAGAAATCACTTTTTAAACACCTAATAGGACCTCTATAGCTGGTATCCCTCTTCCGGCTCCATAGGTGAAGGCGACGCTGTGAACTTCTGCATGCATTCACACACATTTCAACACTTTTAATTGCACGCGTTCATGTAATTGCCTTTCCATTTGTGTGTGTATGCGTAAATGCTACTCATGCTGCAGGAGAATGCATTTAAATGGAGCATGCCTCTGCCGCAAATTTTGTGTGCACCTGTTGCACGAAATTATAATACGCTGCTGCAAATCAACAACCAAAGGCGGCAGCATATGACAAATACATTTCGTAATTGACAAAAGGGAGTTCTGAATTCAATGCGTCATTAGAGAAAAAGATTACACTTACTGAAAGCTAAAACATTTCAGTGGAGCATGAACAAAAATTGTGCAGCAATGCAAATGATTTAGTTGTACGCTTGTCGCTTTGATGGCCTCAATTCCACATTTATTCCCTCTACGATTACGCATTTTGCTGTTTATTTAATGCATTGAATTCACAAGTCGATTGCCCCATATATGAAGATAGAAAATAATAAATTTATATCTGATTTTTAGAACCAGAAAAAGATTATTTTTATGCCATCATTTTAATTTGCGATACAGCTACATTCAGACAGCGCCAACATCGAATTGCTCACTAGTTTTAGTTTGGATTCCAGCATAAGTTGAGAGACTGTGCTGAGATTTCTGCTGCCGACCTTTGACATGCGAGCATCACCGCAATTTATTCTTCATTTGCTCCTCCTCAATAAAGATAAGTTCTATTTGGTGATGCCCTGAAACCTGAAACGAGGACAGGACGGCCAGGTGGAATAAACTAAGCACCTGTGCGACCTCCAAAACCATGTTCGAGTCCACGAAAAGTATACTATATATATACTGACTCTCCCAAGAATAGAGTGTAAAGCTATCATAGGTGCACTAATGGGACACTGCGTTGATCATTCCTAAATGGAACTCTAACTGTTATCGCTAAGAACCCAACAGGATCTATGTGAGGCAGTCAGCTTAACCGAACCTAACCTTTGATATGCCCCCCAAATATGCAAAATATTTGTTGGTTTTAAAAGGCTTAAAGGCTAGAAGTAGAGGATAAATGTAAGTACTGTAAGTAGAAATTTCCCGAATACGGTAATGTCGTTAATATTTAGAGCAGAATAAATTTGATACGATATTTTATATACAGACAGACAGACAGATCCATCTAATACTCTAAGTCGAAATTTAGCAAGCCATTTACGGGTTTGTACTTGCTAAAATACACAAGGCTTTATAGGGTTCCAATCGGAACATCTAGTGTATGTTGAATGTAATAACTGGCAGCAGAAGGCAAATATCTATACTATAATAATTAAGTTAACTATTGCAGTGGAAATTATGTAATTAAATTAACTAGGCTAATTCTTCTGTAAATCCTCTCAGCAAAATCTATTCTAAATAAAAAATTTTGAAAAAATCGTAAGCGGATTTGGAACCACGTACCTCAACTACGGTTCACATTGAGTTCCTTTTCTAAAGGAAAATATTCAGTAATCGAAATCAAAGTAAACAGCCTATTTTCATTAAGCGTAAAAAAATAGACCTTAGTTGTTATACTTTCCTCCAGCCTACAGCCACACATTCAGACTGACAGCTCAGCCCAGCAAAAGAAGCGAAAAAAATGTCAGTACTACGTCCCTGCTTTGCAAGAAATAAAGCACTTGGCTTTTGCAGAATCATTTTGTTGAATATTATAATTTTGAAACTAAACAACAACAAGCAAATAACTTTTCAGCACACAATCAGCAACTTTCAACGCACACAGATGCACATATCCTTATAAATACTAAACGCTCACAATCACACTTGTTTGCGCACATGTATTGCAAGTGTGGCAAGTGATTTTGCTATTGTGGACTGCCTCACCCTCACCCCACCCCCATCCATCATTGCTTCCTTTACAGTATGGCAAATATTTAGGCATCACAGCGCCACATTGCTTGTGTGTGCGCGTGTATCTGTGTGGGTGCGATGGTTGCTTCGCTCTTGATTGCATATGTTGATGTCGCGTTTCAATTTGCCATAAGCAAAATGCTTTCAAATGCTGAACGGCTCTTTAATGCTGATCTTCCACCCAACGTTTCAACCTCCCTCGCCAGACCCGGAAACGTCGCTGGCAAGAGTGGGCTCATTGAAAATGCAGCAAGCAGGAAATTTGGTAATCAAGTGCCATGCTCAAGCCATATGACAAACATACACACACAGAAGCAAACACAACGAAGTAAACAGCCCGTGCTGTCTTCTGTATTTGGAGGGTAAGAGGCCCGGTCGCTTAGTCGCTGGTTTGGATTTCAGCCGACCTCATAACATCTGAAAAGGAAATTGATTTTGGAATAGTTTCTTTGCGGAGAGTTGGAAACTCTCCGAGGGTATTCTTTGACATGAAAGTGTAAAGATTATCAATTCCGTTTGGATGGCTATAGAATAAATACGGCTATAAAAGTAATGTGTAGGTCCCGTTAACTTGTAACAAAATACAAGAAGCACACACAAGTTTATGTGACAAAGCTAGGCCTATGCCTCGGTTACACGAGCTATTGCGCAAACTATTTATTTATTTATAAATGTGAGTGTTTGCCTATAAAAAATCATAGCTTTGTGCTCATGCTAAATATATCTTATTCAAAAGCAAATAATATATGCAATTAAAAACCACATATATTTTTACACGGGAAAAGTTTCTGTCAACAGCAATTTTTCTATACATTTTCATAAATCCCTCACTCGGGTATTTGATTTAGGCCTTTTGGGCTATCTTGTTAGCTGCTGATCAGAACTTCATTCACAGCTATCTTTGAGATTGTGTATTTTGGTGTTATGCTGCCTTATCTGATCCTTTCTATGATGTAAGTCTATCCGGTAATTTTTCAGCCTTTCAAAATGAGAAAAGTAAAAAACAAAAGTAAATTATAGAAATTTATCGTTTCTTTTGAAGAGCGCTGATGGCTGCAACTTATAAGACGGCCCTGGGCCCCACTTATGCTTGCACGTAGGCAAAGATGGCACTGCACAAACATACACACAAGCTCATCAAGTGAAACATATTATATGCCAGCTGACATTGAAATAAAGTTGTGCGGCTGTGCAAGTGCATGTGTATTTGTATTTGTATTGGCGTGTGAGTGCGAGGGTGTGTGGGTGTCGGTGTGTGTCTGTGTGTCTGTGCTTGTGCCTAAATCAAAATCTGTTGTAGATAAACATATCAAATTGTTGAAATGTGACTGGCATAAATTGAGCATTAGAGGGCGCTTGTGACTTGCGAGACTGGCGCGACTCGAGCCCGTGATGCGATGCGATCCGCTGTGATACGATACTTGGTAATGTGATATGATGTCACAGCAACTTTGACATACCGCCTGCCATATGCTCCCTCGCTGAGCTCGGTGCCCTGCGTCCCTCTGTGCTGCAGCAACCTCGTCTAATTTTCCATCGTGCGAGGCGTCACATTCGCTTTCTCGCTGTTTGCTATTCATTGCCAGCGGAGGTTTCATTTAACGTTTCCAGATTTCAGTCGCTTGAGTCGCATACAAATTAGCTCCACATGCAGCAGTTTCTGGAACATGCAAATGCGTTGCATAAAAGATATCTATGATTAGCTTTTAATCATTTTCATGGCAACTTCTAATGTATTCTACGCCTATAAGAGGCGAGAATTCCAATTTGTCTGCAGTCAAGGACAAGCAAGCGGGAGAGTGCGACGAATATTTTGTGAAAGGACATCCACTTTCTGAATTTACGACCATTAAAGTTCCAGACAAATTTGAAATTGTTTGAAAGTGAAACAAAGCGAACGAGAGACAAGTGCTAAAATTCTCCGAATACTCGAGGGATTTTTATCAAGCTTCCCGTGTGAGCCCCAAATTCTAAGTAGCATGTCCTTTCCTCTTTGAGCACAAGGCAAATGCAATGCAATGCAATCAAAAGACGACATTGGCTCAATTGTAGTTAAACATTTATTTAAATAATGAAAACTATGCAATATGTAAATGAAATAAAGATCGAGTGATTGATGTCAACTGTTCGTTTATCGTCTGTTCTATTTGAATCGTCCGCCAGTTTTCATTGTTGTATTATCGTCGGGGTTGTAACTTTTAGTAATACCGTCCGCTTTTGGTTTCCATTCGTCTGTTCGTGGATTTGCTACTGGTTTCCATTCGTCTGTTCGTGGATTTGCTACTCCCATATTTGTATTGTGCTTTTATCAAAATTTCTTTATAATCAAGAGAACCACAATAACTTTCTGTTGGCATTTGAATTTGTTGAAAACCCCAAAAAAAATTAACTATATTTCCTTTAAAAAAGTTAGATTCTTCCCTTAATAGATGCAATAAACACTTCTACGGAGAAACATAATGACAGCTTTAATTCACGAAAAGTAAACTAACAAAAAAACTTTGTGTAATCAAACAAAGAAAATAATATTGCTAGTAATGCCTAGCAAATTATAATTTCTATACAACTGATCCTTGTTTACATAATACTGCTTCGATATTGAAGAATGGTAATTGGGATTTTTATTTTTCTTAAAAAAGACTTGTTCCGAAATTTTGTGTGCAGATGATGAATGTATATAAGATCCATATTCAGAATATATGTAACGCACACTTGCATCAAAGTGACTGTAAGTAATTACATATATAGCATATTAAAACAATTTTTGCCAAAACATTCCAAACATCTGCACTTTCTTTGATGATGAGTGAAAGCGTTAAAATATTGCCTTCGTTTATTTCTACCGCAGATCGCTTGCCCCTGAAACTTGTAACGGATATTAGTGCTAATTACAGAGAAGTTTCCACAGCAGCAACTGTTCGCTTTTGATTTTCAACTATTGCTGTTCTTTCATGCTGCATGCAACACGCTGCAGCATTACCCACACAGCAACAAATTCACTTACAATGGCTCGTTAATCAGCAGCAGAATTGAAAAAGGAAAAGCGTTGTACTTTCTCACTATAAGCAGTAACTGCCATGCTGCCAGAAGGCTTGCGTGCAACACGAATCGAGGCATGCATATGTGTGCTCCCATGCTGTCGGTGGAAGAGTAACAGCGTGCGCTGTTTTGTCTTTAAGCGCTGCAAAAAGTCCTTCCAAGGAAATACTTCACAAACAGACACATACATATGTATATACCTGAGTATGTTTAATAAATAGCAGCTGCCGCGAACGCTTTGTTGCTTCATATTTCACGCGCGTTGCATGCAACTATTCATTTCCACCACCAACACCACCACCGCACAATGAGCGCTGGTGCAATTTATCTGGCTTTGATCGCTGGCAGATGCGGTGCGGAAACTGCTGGAATACACCGAGACAGAAGATTGGCAGCGCGTGCGTAGTTCACACGTCCCACCAGGTGTGCTGAAATCAGCGGCTGCAACCGAAAAAAGCTCCATTTCCTGCCGATTCAGTTGCCAAATAACATAATATATTTTTCATACTTTTTATATAATACCCTAAATCGAAAAAGGTAGCAAAGATTTAAATTATGCCAGTTTAATCTTTCGCATCTTGAAATATAGGTTTGGACCATGATGCCACTTCGAGGGTTTTTATATCACCCAATAAATCGATTACCATTACCATTCCTTGAAGTTTCATGCTAATTAAAATTTTTCGAAAACTAATGATATGCATTTGGTGGCAATAAGCAATACGTTCTTTTGATCCTTGAATATTCAAATCGGTGTCGGCTATCTCTCAATATGTTTAAGGTTTATGTGATGATATGGTAATAAATTTTATATTCTTAATAAGTTAGCATTATAACTCTTATCCACATACAGAAGGCATGCCACTGCAGCTTTTAATTTAATCGAAGTTGATTTGACGAGCATGCGAGAAGAAATTAGGGTGAGGATGTCGAAAATACCACATATTGAACGCAATATTTCAGTTTCTTAGACAATATTTGACTACACCACCAACTTTGCATTTAATGTCCGTAGAACACTCTTTTATAACGCTTAACAGTTCGAATTTCTGCAAAATTTTTATTTTTCAACTAATCCGTTTCTTTTAATTCAGTGACAAGTTTTATTTTAGACTTTAAGCTATAGCTCAATTCCACTGCCATTTATCAAATGTATGCTCTTAGTATCTATGAGGCAATTTTATGAAGAGCCTTTTCAAAGAAATCTTAGCTTTTTCATCTAAAAGTACAGCTAAATTATGCAACACATATTCAAATTGACTAAAACGCAAAACATGCACACGTGTCTCTACTGCTATTCGTATATGAGCTGCATTTGCACAGGATGTGCGATTGCCATATGTAAGGAATACAAATTGCGTTAGATATATAACCATATATTTTGCTTTGGATTGAATTAAATATGGTTTGTTGTTATACTTTTATATTATTGATATTTTATAAATACAAACATTTAGTTATATTGTGAATAAAGTACCTATTTTTTAGCAAATCGGCAAATTTTTCTTCTCTTATTTCTTATTAGAATTATTCAAATTTACTATTGAGCTACAAAAAAATGGGTGTGGAAAAGTGACGTAACGATTTCGCTTCTCCGAATTTAAGTTTCAATTTACGAGAGCTTTTCGAAACAAAATTTCAATTTCGCTCGCTGGGGTTCTAAGTCAAGACCAGCACTTCCGATCACATTTGCTTTTCCGGCTTTTTAGAATTACAGATCTGCCCTAAGGTGTATGACAGTACGGCTCCGGTTTCGCTGCCATTTCCATGGCATGGCTTAAATTTTTAAATTTTCAGCAGAGCCGAAAAAGAGTTGCTCCACATTGTGCTGCCAATTTGCTCGTACTGCATTCCAATATTTCTGCGCAATTTTTCATTTAAGACTTTCCTTGAATATGTCATGCTCCTCTTAAAGTGTGGTGCGAGCGCTTTGTTGCCGCTGCAGCAATAAATGACAGTATAAATAACCATTTCGCCTTGCACGGTGCATTTTTAATAACGCAACGAATTGCAATATTAAAATTTTACAAGCATGCGCGTGCTTCGCCTGCATCGTCATGTCCTGCCTGCATGCAGCCTGCTAAAAGTGTGGCATGCAAAACAGCACAAAACAAAACAGAAGAAAAAACACTCATACGCTCCGTATGTCCTGCATGCGGCATTTTACTACACATTTTCACAAATGAACTGCTCCATATTTTGTGTGCCACATGCAAACACACACACGCACACAAAAACAGGCACACATTTGCAATTTTAGTAGAACTTTAAAGTATTTACCAACTTTTTTGGTGTCCTTTTGAATCCCATCCCGAGTGTCGCTTTCGCTGCCTCTGTGTGTTTTGAAATTTAGTGCACTCCAACCGAGAAGTTCCGCAAAAATTCCACTGGAGCAGTTTTTGTTTAAATGCAGAAATTGCACTTAAATTTTTTTAAACAATGAGCATATACATATTTTTTTATAAAAATCTATAAATGGGATACCGCTGTAGCTCAGTGGACTATAACTTCATGATAAAAATAAATAACTTTTTCTTTATTTATAAAATCTCTTTAGGCCAATGAATCCTTCTCAGCGTTTTTGTGGATGAAGTGAAAACTATGAAATGTAGAAAACCGAATAATATCAAAAAAATTTTAGCTAAGAATGGAAGCCATCGAACTTTTCATTGCATTTTTTTATTAGTTCTCTGTTAAGGACCTCTTGGACAGAGTAATGAACAAAATTACTATTTCTCTGTTAAGGACCTCTTCATTTATTTCCGATGCAGATGCTGGCGCATTTCAGACAATTTAATTGTGTTGTCCGAAATGAGGTATGTATTAGGAAAATAAGAGCAAAGTCGAGTTGGCAACATAATTTTGTATGATCTATTTTATCATTACTGTTTTTTAATGCATTTATTAATATTGAACAGTTGAGACAGTTAATTATTTGCTCTTTTAAAGAAAGATAGTTATTAAAAACCTTTTACCTTTCTTTCTTGGTGTTTCCAATAGTATAATCGAAGTTTCGAAAAATTTTCCATCGTAGACTAAAAGTGGTGGATCCTTCCTTTTTAAACATTATTAAATTGACTAGGGCTTCCATCTGATATGTTCATCTTTGAACAAAGCTTATTTCGGCAAATTTCTGCGTACCTTAATGCCACTGTTTATTTCAAAACATGGGCGAATTTAAACATCATTCTAGACTAGAATGATAATTTGTAAGATTGGTATGGGTGACTATGACGTATGCATTTAAGCACGCGTTTGGAAATTCTCTTTTGGGAATATGCGTAATATGCGCTGTTCGGTTTTACCTAGGAATTATTTTCAATGTATACCTGGACATAAACGCAATATTTTTCAAATGCCAATTTTTCTGCCAACCTGTAAACAATTACTCACAGCTCATGTGCGGCCTGCTGCAACGAAGCACTGCCAAATGCTTGCAACCAATTAGATTTTTATATGTTCTGCATGTTTGAGCGAGGAGTAAAAAACCAGTACAATGTATTCTCATTTTGAGGAAAATATACCATTTATTCCAATGCACTTTCGATACAAATTTTTGCCATGCGTTTGATCCAATTAATACATATTTATGTGGATTCCTTCTTGCAGTTTTTCGTTCCGTTCATATTTTCTAACCTATTGTTAGCTTAATTGCTACTATTAAATGCTTAAACTGAGATGTAATACATACGCTTTAGTAATAATCAAGTATTTTTATATGAAAGTAAGCACTGTTGCCTTAAGCAATCCGTTTACTAAAGTCTTTTGGTTTATGCATTTTAATCAATTTACAAATTGTTGCTCAACTATGCAATATACAGCTGCAATGCACTTTTCTCTAAAAGCTGCAGTATTTTACAAGAAGGTGTAACTTACAAATTCGCTTATATTAAAATAATATGAGCTGAAAATCAGTTTAATTAATTGAAACCAAAAATGTTGCAGTTTTTTATATTTTAACTCAAAAATTTTAGCTAAGCAATTTAAAGATAGAATCAACTTTTTTTGAATATTTGCAATATAGAAGGAAAAAAATTTTTATGAGCAAAATTATACTTAGCAGCATTGCACACAAACAATATTATTGTAACAAGGCATTTCTTACTAAATGAAATTAAAGCATATATGTTGAAATTCATTCCCAAAGACTTCAACATTTTCGCAGAAAGGCATTCAAAAAATCGCACTAAAAGTCAGCTGCTTACACTGCTTTCTATATTTAATGAAATATATTTTTTAACATACTTTTATACAATATTTATTGATTAAACGACTCTAGTTTTACATTGAATTAATTTATTTCAAATATTTCAATTACACATACATAATTTTCGCTTCGTACATTTCCATTAGTGTCCGACCGAAGTTCGACCTTCGGCTACTGCTTCTGAGGATTTCAGCCAAAATTTCAGCTTCGCCTAAAATTTAAAACTTTGGCCGAAGCTTTTCTATGCATATTTCTGTTACCAAAAATTTTTCTATTTTATTGTCTTAAATAATGCAATCCAGTTTATTTTTAATCACTTGAGTGTCAGCTATTTTATTTTTTCCCCAGGACTCCACGTGCGATTTTCCAGTGCATTAAACTCATTGTAATGCAATTCATTGAAATTGGAGTCTTACTTTTTAATCTCTTAAAATTCATCACATGAAAACTACATGACACTTATTTCATGATATAAATTTCATTTAAAGCCAATTGCACATGTAGCCGTAGAGTCGAATTTTTTGTATTAAAATCGCTTCTTCTTTTCAGCAATCAAGATAATCAGAAAACAAAGTCTAGGGAAGTTTATTTTCTTAACTTCTTAACAATTAATGTCTTTGTTTGATTTCTGGATGAATAAATTAGTTTAAAAAAACGATTTTCGTCCTCAACTTCGCATTCGGCCGGACACTAATTTCAGTGCATATATTTTTGCCCTCAATATACTCAAATGTTATGTATATACTTTCAATAGTTACTCATACCAAATTCGCCTTTCCCCGTAGAATTATTTACAAATGATTTTGCTCGTCTTATTTTCGCTTGATTAGCCAGCTACATTTGCCTGTTATATATCTTATCGCTAGTGCAAATATTAAATTTGCTTTTCTAATTTGCCACTTAATTTTTTTGTTTGGCCGGCAAGTCAGAATTATTACAGCTTCTTTTCAAGAAACTCACAAGAACTCACTTTTTATGTGGATTCCCACTCAAAATTGGTTTATCTGCTAGAACTTTCTTTTCGTCAGCACCTGCTTGGCGTAAGCGCTAGTGGAGGCAATGGTGCAATGAGATAGCTGCAACAACAAAGCGCTCAGAACCATCGAAGATCTGTATCAGCTGTGCATCAGCCAGTGTGCTTATCACTCAAAATGTCATGCCATATTTCCTCCGTACCATTTCTGCCACCGGGCTAAGTGCCATTTGTACCACTGTCAGTGTGTTTGTAAGACAGCCCGCTCGGTTTCAGCTCAGAAATAGACTCTTATTACTTTGTGGAATGGCGCCGTAACAGTTGCTTATATACACAAGTGCAAAAGTCAGCATAATGTGACACACTAAGATACGCATTCCAACTGAAGTGTGACAGGTGTAGACGTTAACAATGAGCAGAAATGCCATTCGGCGCAGACGGAGCTGGAAGGGGACGCACATCATTCATGCATTAATTCGCATGAATAAAATATTTATTTCGCTATTTGCCGCTGCTGCCTCCCACTCTTCCCACAATAACAAGGAACGGTCTTCGCCGCCAGTCCCTCCTTCCTGCCGACTCAGCATGCCAGATGAAACTTCTTAGTGTCGCACAGCAGGCCACAATGAGCCGCGTTGCCATGTGAGAACACTTCTCTCTTTTCTGGCACTTTTGACTGACGGACAGTGGTATTAATGTCCAGTACCCCTCCCGCGCGCCTTACACTTTCGACTCGGAGTGAAGTCAAACTTTGTGACAGGCCAGCAAGTGCGATGATTTATTGTTGTTTGCCACTGCGCAGACGGAACAGTAATGGAATTAAATTTGTTTTCATTAAGAGCTCGAACAGTCAGACTAAACCCACGCCAATCTTTTTGTTTGTGGCAACAGAGGCAATACAATGGGTGGAGCTTTAACTTTGCCGTCACCTTTATTTCAGCTCAATTTCAGGAATGTGGCCACTTTCGAATGCGTTTGACGCCATTTTTGAGGCACACTTTTAAGCGCAAAACAAAACTTTTTCATTTCGTTTGCTTGAAATAAACACACACAAACGCTGGAAATGATACGGAACTTGACACGAAGTTTCTGTACTTTCGGAGCGCCTCACCTCAGCTCTTCTCAGCAGCTTCCGCAGTAGGCCTTTGCTTTCGGATACTTGCCATTCTTTCGTTGAATAGAAATGAAATTAACTCGATCTACTCGCGGTTCTTCTCTCAGGCGCCGCCGAAAGCCACTTTAGCCTCTTTCCACACCATCTGCAGTCCGCTTCGCTGTCGGTTACTTGCCTCTGGCAGGCGCTACCGAAAGCCAACTCCCGATCTGCCAGCTATTTACTACACTATATGAGACGCCTCGCGTCTGCTTCTTGTTGCCCACTACGTGCCACCGGCTACACATCGCTGCCGGTTAGTTATCACAACAATTGCCGCCGTGGTGCATATTCGGTTGTGGTGAGGAAGTTCAGCGATGACGAGGCAGTCACAATGGTCTCGCGTGTCGCCGTCAGCGCAGCAGCCACACCCACATCGCCGCTCTCGCCGACCACTTTTCCGTCGTGCCGGTAACCCAGATCCTTGGTCGCGCTGTTCTCCTTGTCGTCGTTGACGCTCGTGCGCCGCTGGAAGAGCAGACCGCTGTTCGTGCGGTGCGTCGCATTGTAGGGCGGCGGTGGCGGCTGGCGGTACTCGAAGCTGCTGTCGGTGGGCGTGGCTAGATGGCGTTGCGGCAGCGCGAGTGACTTGCTGTGCCGCTGCAGCGTCGATAGTCCGCTCTCTTGCGTAGGTCCCGCGTTGTTTGTGTAGGCGGCCGCCGTCAGCGAGGCGGATGTGGTCAGCGGTATCACTGGCGCCTCCCGCTTGGAAGTCTTCTCTGCTGTGTGGGCTTTCAGAGTGCTGTTGCCGTACTTCGCTTGCAAGTAGCCTTGCGCGCTGCTGTTGTATTTGCTCTTGGGCGTATGGCTGGCGTTGACCAGCTGCTGCTGATCCTCTTGCAGGTTTATTGTCTTGGTGGCTGTGATTGGACTGTACAGTTGGCCTGGGGAGGTGCTGTTGGTTTTCTTGTTGTACGAGGGCAACAGGTCGGGTTGATATTCCCCCGTCAAGCCGTTCGTTTCCCCAATGATGCCGTTCATCTCGGCGTAGCGCTTGTTGTCAACATTGCTGACGCTGTTGCGACTTACTTCAGCGCGTACCAAGCCATGCGGATATTTGATATGGAGTGTATCTGCAGAAGAGACAGCATACAATAAGATAAAAATATACTTAATGATACATCGCAGGAAACCCAAAAAATTTTGTGGTTTAATATGACGTGTCTGGTGGTTTTTTTAAAACCATAATGGAATTGATGTGCCATAGGCAATTGTTTAAGTTGCAAAAATATACATCTTATATCTAATTATGGAATATACAAGTGCAATATATTCCATCAAATGTGATATTTTGCTTTTGCTATTGAACACAGAACTAAATGAGATCTATATTCGCTTGAAGTTTGACCTGTATAAAAATTACTTTTATTTTGATTGCAATCTTATTGGAAGGTTTTCTCCTTAAATCTGACATCCGGAACCACTACAGTTGCTTGCACCATAAAATTATGCTGTTATGGGCTTTTGTAAAAAGGAAAAGTACAGACCAAGCTTAGGGAAACACGTAGGAAAGGATCAATTTCTTTACTTTAATTTTAAAAAAATACTTCCTCGTGCCATGAAAACCTTTCAAGGATGTTGGAATGTTAAAGTCATACCTTTTAAAGTCATTATGTCAACGTTGACGAAACTGAAATTTGTAAAAGCTAATGTCTATCAACTTCCCCACAGGCTTCCTGCAATCATACTTCAGCCTTCTGGTCCACTATTCCAGCAAGCTTTTCCAAAACAATGTCCTTCATTTCTGTTTTTCTTTTAATTTCTCACACTTCCATCAAGGAGTAGCAAAGTACGAGAGTACAGGCATTTCCCAATTTTTCAGTGTGAGCAGATTAGCATATTCATCAGACGGACATACGATGGAATGTGGACAAAGCGGCACACCAACTCCAATTGTCAGCAATAAACAACTCAAACACAGCTGCAAGCTCACCTTCATTGCATTGCTCCAAATATGCCTTCTCCGCATGTCCCAATTTGGTGTCGTTCAGCAGCAGCTGATGGTGTCCCACACCGCCGCCACCAGCGCCGCCTACCAAGTCGCCATTGTCCATGCCAGAAACGCCATGCTTCAGCACCTCGGCATATTTATCTTTCAAGCCACTGCCGCCATTCAGGTTCGTCTTCTGCAGCCGATGCTTGAAGTTGGCCATGCTGTCGTCATCGTCCACGCTGACGCCCAGCACTACATCAGTGCCGCCAGCCACCGTCGTGCTGCCGCCATGCTCCATGCCCGTCGTCAGTTGCGTGTCGCCATCCATATGGTGATGCGGATGATGGTGGTGCAGCGCCGGATTGATGGCCTTAAAGCGCTTGTAGATGCAGCACGTGACCATGGCAAGGAACACCGAAACACTCAGCAGGCCCAAGGCCATGAGGCAAATCACAATGATCAGATTTCCCTGCAGCAGCAGCTCCCGGGGGCCTGGCTTCTGCACGAGCAGGCTCATCTGCACGGCATCCTTGCCACCGGCGTTCTCCGCCAGGCAGGTGTAGACGCCCTCATCACTCTTCTCGGCGCCCAGTATGGTGAGGCGCGAGATGAACACGTCGCGGCCGAATTCCTTCTCCTTGGACTGCTCGTCGCGCAGCAGCTGTATGTGCACGCGCTGCTGTTGGCCCGCGCCGCCGACGCCCGCCACGTTGGCGCGGTACATCTGCTTGTTGTAGTCCCACGCGATGTGCGTGTTGGGCGAGGCGTGCACTCGGCAGATGAGCGTCACGTTCTCCTTGGATGTGTTGATCGAAGCGCCGCGCGCCGGATAGATGATGCGCGGCTTGCAGGCGAACGCCTCCGGCTGGTCCTCCACCCAGAGCATGCCGCGCAGGTGCGCCGGATAGTAGCAGGCGGTCGGCGGCGTGTACAGGTTGCGTTTCAGCACGAAGTCGCGGAAGATCTGCAGCTCGCACGTGCAGTTCCAGGGGTTCTGGTCCAGCGACAGAGCCGTCAGCCGCTTCACCGACTCGAAGCTCTCCTTGCGCAGAAAGCTCAGCCGATTGCCGTCCAAGTAGATCTGCGACAGCAGCGGCACATTCACGAACACCTGCGGGCCGATGCGCCGCAGCCGATTGTTCTTCAGCTCCACCTTGTGCAGATACTTGAGGTTCTGGAAGATGCCATCGCCCAGCGACTCCAGCAGGTTGCCGTTCAGCACCAGCGCACGCACCTTCACCAGCCGCGCGAACAGATTCGCCTGCAGCGAGCGCAGCAGATTGTTGGACAGGTCGAGCTCGATGAGTATCTCGAGTTGCGTGAAGGTGCGCGGATCGATTTGCTGCAGCGAGCTGTTGCGTATGTACAGCTTGTGCAGATTCTGCAGGTCCGCTCGCAGGAAGGCGTTCTCCTCCATGTACGCGATGCGGTTGAACGAGAGATCGAGCACCTGCACCTCCGAGCTGAGGTTCTCCGGCACGGCGGCCAGGCTCAAGTTCTTGCAATCCGCCGTCTTCTTGCCCGAGTTCCACTTGCAGTGGCAGTCGCCGCAGTCCATGAGCCAATCGGCGTGCGCAGCCTCAACGCGGCTCAGCAACAGCAGCAGCAATTGGCAGAGCAGAAGCGTGATGCTCAGTCGGCGATGACGGCGGTACGAGTCGGGATGTTGGCGGCTGCGAACGACTTGGAAGGCGCACGGAACGACTGCTTCTGAGAGGTGTGGTGCCTCTTGCTTTCGTAGTTGTTGGTCGCTGTTGTTGTTGTTGTTACTTATTATTATCATGTTTCACATTAAATCTGGTACGACGCGTGCAACATCCGCTTTGACGAAGTCGAGCGGTGTGTGCGTAGACATTTGCTGCAATTAGCAATTCTTCAGGCGAGATCGATTGATAGTGCCTCCGAGTTGAGATTCCAAGCGTTCTTTGTGTGACTCCGTTTCATGACAAATTCTTTGAAGGAATATTTCAGTCGTTGAGTAGCTTCTTTGTTTTCCCATTTGTAGGTCAGAGCTTGTTGGCACGCAGTTCAAGCAAACTCTTCGCAGCTCACTCGATTCTTCTTCACTCGATTCTTCTTCACTCGATTCTTCCTTCCGTGCGCTGCTTGCCGCACAGGCACATTTATTATTCGTCGTCGCTTTTCCACGTTATTGGCCCTTTTTGTTGGCACTTTATGAAGCCGTCGGCGCTTGAATTATTCCCAAGTGTCTGCCACGTTTCACTTGCCGCGCAGTTCCCCTCGCACTGTACGCTCGACACTGTTGTGCTCCTCTTGACATGTGTGAATATCTGAGGCAAGGCTACTTGCCGCTTGCGCCGCGTTGTTGCAAATGGATTTTATGTCTATGCTCTCACCAAGCTTATCATATTGTTCTGTTTGTTGTCGCTCTCGTTGTTGCCTTTGTTTTTGTTGCTATTATTATCACCGCTGCTGCTGTCATCTATGTCCTTTAAACACTAAACTTCTATGTCCTTGCTGAAAACTTTGTTCTCGTCAAGCCATGCGCTTGCTTTCTGGTACTCATGTTGTTTTTGCTGTTGTTATTACTGTTGTTGTTGCTAGTTCAAATTCTGTCTATGCTCGACGAGCATGTTTGCCTGTTTGTCTTCCATTTTCATTTTCTGAAATTATACGAAATGGAAATATAAGAGCGCATTTTAAAAAGTAATGCTCATACTGCATATTTGTGTGTATGCAAATATTTTATCTTGATAAAAGAATAGGATATTTCTTGTATGTATAGCATTCAATTAGTAAAATAATGTGTTTACATAGAAAGGTTTCAAAAATTTTCCACAGTTACTCATTTTTTGAACCGAAGTTACGTTTCCCTTATACAAAACGAAACCATTCTATTACATTTAGTTAAAATTTTCCTACGCATTTTTTTGTATTATACATGCTTTTATATAATAATTTATGAAAATAATTCAAGCTCATATGCGGAAGAATGAAATCGTTCTCTTAAGTCTACGGTTGAAGCCGTCGAAATGTACATTCAGCTGATATTGAAGTAGGTACCTACTTTGAATTGAGGAAAATTTATACGGAAAAATTATATTTGATTTTATTTCTTTCGCTTTCTCAATAGGCCGATAGATTAGCCCCTCTATTTTAATAAACTCTCTTTGCAGTTTCAAATGACAATCAACAATTATTCATGCACCAAAGAGCAATAAGGAAATATAAATGGCAGTTGAAAAATTGATCTCAAAAATATAAAATTTATTAAAATGAGCAGTCCTTAAATTTTAGTACATTACCAAGCCTTAAATGTAATCATAAAAGCTTTTTGTTGTATATTTATTCACGCCATCGTTTATGTTGAAATGTACAATTATTTATTGATTTATTGATATAGTTATATTTGCTATGGAAAACACTGACAAAACACGTAAAAATTTCTCTTTTAATATGCATACAAATATGAAAATAATTTGATTTCTACTAAGAGCTACCCTCAAACAATTCCGTGGTTAACAGCGAACCACTTTGAATGACCTAGAAAGCATTTTCGGTTTGGTTGTGGAGTGGTGTGAACAATGAAAACATCAACACATGCGCAACAATACAACAACACAACGCACAGAAAACAAACACTATGAAGGTTCCGAAGCGCTGCAGCAATACAAAGGAATACCGTCATTTAAGTTGCTCGGCAGCAACAAGTAAAACACACAAATCGGAATGCAGAATCGAAATCGGAATTGGAATGCGGCAGCAAATCAGGAACAGAGCATGAGCAAGGCTGGAGATAAATTCAGCTGAGCTGAAATGCGAACGAAAAGCTGTGAAGCCGAACACAGCAAATGACAAAAGCAGCAACGGATCAAAACCAATGAAATATACCGGCACAGGGGGGGATATAATCGCTTCAGCAGCAATTGACCTGCAGGCCAAAAGGGCAAGCCAACTGGGCAAAGTGAAGGCCTTCACAGTTGAGGGTCGCCCTTCACGAATCCGGCAATTGAACTTTTGGCTTGAATGCTAATCGCTGTGAAAAATGTCCCCCGACACTTCTGCTCATCACCCTAGCCGCCCAGCCCCCCTTCTTGTATTTACATTCTTATGGAATAAATTCAGCTTGCTTGCTGCGTCGACATTTTGGAATTTTCGCAGCGCTTGCTCCGTACGTACGGTTTGCCATGGAATCCTCCGGCTTCAATTAGAAATTGAGCAAGGGCTCTTCAAAATTGAATTAAAAGCCATTTTGCGTGATATTTCATCGGCTGTTTTGCCGAGTGGCAGCTACGTTGTTGGGCTGATTTATGTGCGAGTTTATTGTTTTATTGATGACTAAGGCCGGAAGAGACTTTCAAGGATAATGAAAAATTTGCACTTGCACTGCAGCCCCCAGCTGCCCAACAATTTTGGCAATTAGTTTTTGTTGATGTCGGCCTTTTGGCCACATTTTTGCTGCGGGTCGGAGGCTTAACACGAAAATAAATTGTGTTCGGGAAATGGCTAAAGCGAACTATGCTGGCAATGCGCTTCAACTAAAATGTTCCGAGTTGGTTGGGATTTTTGTTTTATTAAACATTCCGGGCATGGCATTTGAACGTTCATATGTGCTGCAAATCCAGAGAGAGAGTGTTTGATTACTTATGTGCTGAAGTGAAAAACCGTTGGCACAAAATTGCTAGCAAGGGTATTAATTACTTTAAAAGTGTGCTATATTCATGTCTGTTCACTTTTACGCTGGCCATAATGAAAATTTATTGTACCCCACTCGAGAATATTCGAAGCCATGTCTCTGTTGTTAGTTCAGAGTGATTTGCAAAGGTTCGATGTTTGATTTAGCTCAAACTTTTAATTAAATATTTTCGATATATCAACACACACATACACACGCAACCTTATATACAGAGTATTGTCATGTGAGAAATTTTAAGCCTATACTTAAACAAAAATGCTCCACTATCCAATTTAAAAGTTAACATGAATTTTGTTGACATATTTTAAGTCTTTGACTCAATGAGTTTGTTGGATTGTTCTGGGAGTACGAAATTATGCGTTCATTAGCGCAATGAATCCAGTATCAATAATTTTATATTCCAACAAAATTTACTTTCGCATTTCTTCAATATAAGAAATAAGAATGTAAGACTGACTTAATATTTAACGAATGAATTCCTAAATAGGAGTAAACACAGATACATAGACTGAAAGAGACATAAAATAACAAGGAATTGATATGTTGAGTGACACAATCGAGGGGTTCCGTTAGCTCTCTACCAACTAACAGAATGTAATTGGTGGACATTTTACTTGTCTTAACACGACCTTCTTTTTTCGCTGTACCTTTGTACAGAATTCTTATATCACTTATTATAGACAAGCATAGACAAAACACAAGCTTTAGCAAATATCAGCGCCTCTGATTCGAATGTGTTTCGAAATTCTGACATATATTGTGTATTGGATTTTTCTACAATAGTACACTCAAGAAACAGGGCGAGCGAAAAGTTGTAGAATGTTCGACAGTAGCTGGCGAAAAACAGTAACAGGTATAAAAAGCAGCCGCCGGCAGTGTCTAGAGTTAGTCTTTGAGTAATAATGGAACGTGCAACATCGAGTCAGTTACCGGGTATCAAGTGAACGTGCAACATCGCAATCAGACCGAAGGACAACTCAACTGCAAAATAGTGCAAATCTTTGTAACAAAAGGATTGGAATAGTCAATCTGTTTATTGGAATCAATAAAACCGTTACAAGCATTGAGCTTATTGTGCCTTATTCTTGACGATTACACAATCCTGTGATCCGAACCGAAGTAGCGGAGTACTTAAGCGGAATTACGTAACAATATGTACATATGCAGCTACTCAAATTTTGACTTCAATTAAAAACTTGCTTAGATAATTGAACTTATTTTGATTTCACATGAAATCTAACCGAGCACTAAAAATATCTGTCCATTTACATGGCTGCTAATCACATCTGCCAATGTGGCAATTTTATTAGTTATGTTTTTTGCCCCTATAATCTTAGAACATGACAATATTGCAAGTCTATGCTAACATACACTCTCACTCTCATCAAATGTTGCCCAAAACAATGCTGTGCAAAAACAATGCTACATTTAATGTTAAATTAACAGGGTAACGGTAACTGAACCATAACATTGCGTGCGCAATAGCGTTTTATTTAATAGTATGAAGTATGATATGATGATATTGCTTAGTATTATAACGTTTCTAAAACGCAATAAAATGTTCTCAGATTTTTTAACGTTTCAGTGTGAATTTCTCTAACTCAAACGGCTTAGTTAAAACATATTCACTCAAAAGACACGTCTGAAATATTATTTTAATTAGGCAGTGATCACAAATGAGAAAAGCGCAACCAATGACACGACACCGAAGAGGAAAACTGAATATGCAGTGATTAAAAAAACAGAAACGTTTTAGAAGCACCAAATGGCAACTGCAACACTTTTAGAGAAAGTCCGAAAGCATGTTCTCCTATTAGTTAGTAACCAACATTCTTCGTTATATAAACCTTTTCAGTATAAACGTTGAACAGTTCCAATCAGTTCAATCCCTCCACACGTGTTGTCACATTTTCATTATGCTTCACATTGTCCTTTATTCATAAAACAATTATTTAGTTAAAAGTAAGAGTCTAGTAATTGCTATATGTTGACATACATATAAACAGACAAGATAAATATTATTCTAAATGTCAATGCTGAATAATTAATTTCGAATGCTCCGAATTTAATGGTACTAACACACCCACCCCCCACCGGCTAACTGCAAACTAGAAACAATACTAAACTACAAGCAATTTATGTTGGTTTGTTTATTTATGTGCATGTGTCAGGCAGAACGAATGCGATTTAACACAATCCATAATGACCCATAAGTTTTCTAATTCACAGTGAATGCGGCAGCGAGTGAGTGAGTGAATGAATGAATGAACGAATGATAAAATTAGAAAGTGCGTGCGTTTTGTGATGAAACAACTGCAAATGTATCGTTACAACGCACTGTCACAATACACATCCGCACCCAAACACCTTCAACCCACCCGCAGTGCTCCCTTTTGTGCGTTTATGTTTCGGGGACACACACAACATTACTGAAAAAACTGGCGGCCGCGCCGATACCAAAGTGCCACTGCGCATTGCCCTCACCGTCCATATGGGTTGGGTCATTTGCTTCCTCGTAGTTGTTGTTGCTGTTGTCATTGTTTTTGCTATTGCGACACGTTTAATGTTGGTCCTATTTATTGTGAAGTTAACCACACCCGCTCCCAACAGGTGTTCCGCTCCGAGTCTGGCTGTGCTAAGGTAAGGTTAAGGGCGTGTGTTTTTTGTGTGCTTTCTCGGGTTTATAGCGGAGCGCTTTATCGATCGCACGCCAAATTTTTTTAATGCTCAGACCATTAAAGCTATTCATTGTGACTGCAAAGGTCTTCGAAAAAGAAACGTTGCAATTTTGTGGTCTTTGAAAAATAAAAAAGCATACACTAAAATCATTGATTATATTTAAATGTAGAGCATAAAATAAATTGTCGTAATATTGGGCGCCGCGGTGGCTCAGTGGGTAAATGCTTGGTCGTTGATGCGGGAGGCATGGGTTCAAATAACAGCCAACAAATGGTCAATAATATTCACCCCCATCACTGAATTCATCGTTGATCCGCTTTTTCTAAAAGCTACGAAAGTGTTATAATTTAACTGTAATGGCTTCGAATGTATCTTTGAAGCTCGTAGATTGGTTTCAATGAATTCATTCGGCCAATTCGTAAGTTTTTTCCTACGACGAATTTAAATTGTATACGATTGAAATGCAAGTGCATAATGTTATAGAAAATATATATTTAAATTTGAATTATTGAAATGTGTTTTATGTTGCATATTATTTTAAATATGGCTGAAATTGGAACACGCCAGAGATATAGTAATTGGCTGCTGGTACTTTTACAACAAAAGCGAGAAGTGGTGCAAGGGCTCACGAAGCACATAGGTGAATTCTAATCGATTCAAGTGGTAATTTGAAAAAAAATTACCACTTAAAGACTTTTGAAATGACTTTTATACATATCCTATTTTGTTTTTGGAAGATGATTGGCGTCCCTAAACATTCACTTCACTTTCTTTTGGCATCACAAATGTTTTTCTCCTTTGCCGCTTTGTCTACTTTGAATCAGCTGACTTCGAAAGCCAAATTTCACTTCACAAGTTGCCAACACTTTTTTCGGTTTACGATGGATTCTTTAATACCAAATTTTTCGTATTCCACCACAATATTCAATTTAGATACAAAATTGTTGTTGTTTAAATTCTTTTAAGTAAATAATTTAATTAAAATTATGTCTGAGATATGGTTTTCCTAAAAATCGGTGTTGAAAACAAATCTCATCGTTTCGATGCTGACAATTTTATGTGCCAGATGTAGAACATGGTTCCCTCTCTACGTTGCATGAACCAGTGTCACACTGTCATCAATTGCTTTTGGTGAGCAGATGCAGATGTTTTTTTTTACTATTACTCGTTACACACACACGCATGTATGCACATGTACATAAATATGTACATATGGATAAACTAGCTCGCTCCAATAGGTCACACAAAACCAGGCTTATCATAGCAGAATGGAAAAACTGCTAATAAGGTTACAAGCCACAACTATTTCCGCCAATTTAACAGACTTCCGGCGCCAGCTGCTGCCAACGCTGCAGCTGGAGCGATGCCCAAGTGAAAACGGAAGCGAAGTGTAAATGGCAGCGAAGAGTATCTGCTTGTTTGCAACAGTGTGAGTATCTCAGTGCATGTGTATAAAAAGTAAACTTTAAGCTTCACACACAAGCACACTTCGAGTAACGGCACTACCGCTTGTGTATGCATGCATGCACACAACGTGCCAACAAAATGGCTGCTTCCCTTCACATACAAGCCACATTTTTGGCCTTACTAACCTATTCAGGGATGCAAAGTGAACCAACAAATTGAAATTCCAAACATGTAAGTTTATTATGAATGCACGTTGCCACACTAGCGCACACCCGCTCGCCCCGCCTCTAGCCTAACCTCTGTCCCAACCATTGCACAGTGCCTTTCCGACCGCCTGCTTTTGGCACACGAGTACAACTTGGCAACGGGCCAAAGCGTTGAAACAGTGCGTCAGTTCCTGTACGAAGGGAAGTGGAGGCCGGCCAAATTGCAGTGGAAGTGATGTAGGGGGCCAGAGTGAGAAAACGCGTTTACAAATTACCAACCTTAGCGAAAATTCCTGTTTACATTATTCTTGCGCAAGCCGCAAACACACATACATGCACAAATACATATACGAGCACATATATACTGGTGCGCCGTGGCGTACTTTCAATAGCTCCATAAAGTTGTTTTAGAAGCTCGAGAAAAAGAAAAATGTATGGCTTAGTGAGGAAACAAGAGGAGATACATAACCTTCAGGAAATAGAATATTAAGCTTCTACCGCTTGGACGCTATAATCACGGATCTACGAGAGAAGTAATATGTACTCTCGGTATCAGTATGAAAAACAAGTAAGGAAGTATCAGACGGGTTTCACCGACAGAGTAATACCCTACACCATGTTCCCAATTGGGGTGATAATTCACTGAAATTGTGGGTGCATTTGATTTACAACCTACATAGTGGGCGGACCACGCCCATTTTTGGCAGACTACAAGATATACCTAATAGGACTATACATGCCAAATATTGATGCTCTGACCTTCGGGTGATTTTGCTTATCTCAGAACTTAAAGTAGTGGAAGGTTCACTGCGACTGTGTGCCAAATTTGGTCCAAATCGGACAACTCCTTCTTTCTCTCCTGCGCCAACGGACAGCCAGACAGACAGACAGACAGACAGACAGACAGACAGACAGACAGACAGACAGACGGACAGACGGACAACCGGAAATCAAGACAGAAAGTGATTCTAAGCATTTCCATATACTTATGTCTATACCTAGGACGTCTCCTTTAATGCGTTACAATTTTCGCACAAAGTTATTATACCCTATTACCATAGGTGTAGGGTATAAAGAGCGAATTGAGTTCAAATATTTTGTATTTCTCAACTTAATTCCCCATAACCTCAACAAATTCATTAAATCTCGAAATTATATTTTCAATACCCTGCAAAATATAATTTCCTGCATAGCGCGATGTACGATTTTCTTCAACATTGTCGCGTCAACCTAGTCGTCGTCTTTCACCTGGCCGACTTCATTAGTAAATACCCCGATACCGAGAATACATTGAACGCCCTCGTAAATGCAAATTTTTTAGAAAAACTGGAAAACTAAATTGTACAGTTTATTGAATAGATAATTTCGCGATGTAATATATGTATGTGATGGAGAATTGAGCTGATTGAACCCCCCTCATGATTAGAAATCAGCCCTTCAAAAGTTTGCAGCTAGTATTCTTCAATCGTACATACATATATTGCATTTAAAAAATGCAAAAATTAAATAAAAATGACGGTATCAGAACTTCTTCTTCCTGCCGTCGAAATAAATGCCAAATTTAATGAGAAAACATTATATAATACATTTCCTCAAAAGAAAGAAATTGTTGTTCGCATACAAACTTTTGAAAACAGGTAACTTGGCATAGAAATAAATGATATTGTTCGAAGTAAAAGCAAATTGCAAGATTAACCTTCTGCGACTGACGTGACTTAGTTTCACAATTCTACTGACGTGGTAGTACACCAGACATCAATTCGATTGCTTATATTTTTAATGTTTTGTTTTGTACACCTACAGTTATGATTGCTATTTTTAACTTAAGGGTGGAAGTTGTTATTAATAATAAAAAAAAATTATTATTCAAAAAGACATTTCATGTTAAATTGGAATTATTGACATGGCACAAATTGCCCCTCCAAAACTTATATCTATACAAAAAGGAAAAAAATATATTCTATATTTAAATTTTTTAAGCAAACGTTTCACTTTTGTTAAAGTTTACACTTTAATTAATCAGTACACAAAAAATGAGATCCATTCAATGGTTAAATAAAAAGTTATAACTTATCTTGGCCGTCATTACAAAGTGGCTTAGAGTACTGCTTGGAGCAATCACAGCAACAATATCTGGTTACTCTTTTTATTTTTGGGGGATAAATGGAGCAAAGTTTCCTTCCACTTGGTGAAATAGTTTAAACTCTTGGTGGGGGAGGGATTAGATCTGGTGTCTGTCAGACTACCACGTCAGTCACAGAAGGACAAACAAGAAATATAACGTAGAAAAACGATTTCACTGACGTGTTGTTTAGGAGACACTACGAGAATATAATAAATATACTGACGTGGTTGTCTCGCAGACACATACGTTAAAGCTGACGTGGTTGACTCGTAGACACTTTTGCACTCACAACGACGCATGCGGTCGCCTCGAACGCTTTCGGCACACTAATACACGCTTGGGTACGTAATTGGAAGGTACAAAGAACGTGAGAGTCTACCTTTGAAAAATAACGGTACAAACGCGTTTTTCTCTTTCTTGGTGTCTGTCAGACTACCACGTCAGTCGCAGAAGGCTAATTGACCTAGCATAATTAGTGTATTTATGAGAGAGTTCGCGTGTTAAAACCGCCATTTTGAATCAAAAAAATCTGAAAACTATATACATTACAAGAAACGATCAGACTCTCTTACAAGGCAGAATTCAGACACCTAAAGGCCAAAAATTCTATCAGTGTATTTTAAATATCAATTTATCAGATGCTCCAGAAATTCTAAAACTTCGACTTTTCAAAATGTAAAATTTTTTTTAAAAAGCGCAATTAGAATCTAATTTTTGTTTTTCGCCCATTCTACAATAAGAATAATCGGATTTTTTTAGTGAACTATATTAATCTGGCTACCTATATCATTAAAATAAATCCACATATTGGCAGAATATTTTATATTTTAACTACTGGGACTAATCTGTGTGAGAGTAATTGCAGCTGTGCCGGAGAACTCGCCATCCCCTAAGCTCCGTATTCGTCTACGTACGTTATCACAGTTCATTATTTCGGGCTAAATAACTTGTTGCACTGTTTATTTATAAAATTAAATATATTTTCCTGATATTTGGTCTCATTCTTCATATTCAAGGTTATCAAACGAAGTACGTTAATCCACAATTTAGTTATATGAAACCCTATTTAAAATTAGTAAAAAGCTACCAGCCTTTTAAGTGAAAAGCTTTCGTAAAACACAAATATAATTTTTTCCAACACATTTTTTCTATTACAAGGGAAGCTTTTCTTCTTGTTTCGAAATGTTCAAAAAATACCACAATTTACGATAGCCCTAATTTTATATGAGCTCCTTGCTATTAGCCGAGTGCGTTTTTAGCCAAGCTAATTTCTCTTCAACTTTTGCTTCTTTTTAACTGAGACGGCATTGATTAGAGTTTTCGCATTAAATGGCAGTGCACCCTGTATATCTACAATACATAAGTATTACCTATTCATATATGTGTACTCTATGTTTGCACAAAGTAGCGGAATATAAAATAAGATAATAGTTCAACAAAAATGTTGTTGTTTTGCGCTGCACGGCGGGCGGGCATAAGGACATGATAGCCGGCAGCAAAAGCGAGCAACTATTTGTAATCCTTTAAGCTTAGTCGAGCGACTGCAAATGTGTACCTACTGTTTTGTTTGTTGTTGTAACGTTGCGCTGTTGATCGAGGCTCATGTTGAATACATTTGAAATTGCTAAGCCCAGTTCAGCGGCAGTCGCAAACAGTTTTCATAGTTGCCAACTTGTTGTTGTTGTTTGTAGGCAGTTGGTGTGCTTAATCCTTCGCGCATCCTGTTTAAAATGCGAATTGCACTTGCTTTTCTGCAGTGAGCTGCATCTTAAATTTAATTACACTGCACTGCACTGCACTTCACAAAGCTCTGCCGGCTTTCATGCGACTGATGCGACTATTTTCTATTTTTTTATATTTTCACTCGCTTAGCAAATATCAAACGAGAAAATATCGTGTTTTATTCTGAGCGTTTCTGCTGCTTCTATAATTCCATTTTCATTTCTTACACTCTGTAGCACACACGCACTGCACACAGCCTGCCACTGGCACTTAAGCTGATCGGCATTATCTTTTGGCATTTGGCGCTTATTACATTTTCAATGACCTCTGACATTTGGCATGCCCTTACAGGCCACTGCGGGTGTTCCGCGCTTGCCTGGCAGCGTCTTAGAAGGAACGTTATATCGCGCAATGCACTCACGTGCGCTTCACCTTGCACTTTTACGGCTGCCGCGTAGGCGTGCGACCTGTATGGTGGGCTTGGGGCGGGAGCAGGCGCGGCACACAGCAGCTCCACGCTTCATTGGCTCACCTCTAAATTATCGGCTGTGTCACGGCCAAGCAAATTCCTCGAGCCAGAAGCACAAATCATCACGATTCAGTCGCACGCAACCGTCAACGCACACACGCACACAAATGGCCTATACGCCTATACTATGCACAGAGTCGCGCCTCGCTTTGGCGTCAATATTACATAGGCACACATACACCCACATGCACGCACATGTGCCGCGATACACGTCACGCCGCGCAAAGCCGCCGACTGCGATTGTTGCTCGCTTATGGCACGTAACCTTTAACGGCTTCGTTGGCGTTCGCTGATCAACAGCAAACACGTTATGCCTTCACTCTTGCTACACTACAATTGGGTATCCTTTTTGTGGCAGTGCCAGTCGAGACGCACGTTACGCATACGCCGCGATGTTGCTGCCACGACGACGTTCACTTGGAGACTGTTTTTGTATTGTAGACTAAAGCACATTTTATATCGAAAGCAAGAACGGCCCAGTGTCTGCGCACTGCCTTGCCGACTGCCTTCAACGCTGGCCTGCTCTTTGGGCATGTCTCCTACAGCACTCATGTCTGTGCCTTGTCCACTGCGCAGTAGCCCCTTAAATTGCTCAGCGCTCTTTGTGGCCTACGAAGTGGGTAAGGCAGTTCCTTTCGGAAATAGCTACTGCCAATTTTTGTCACTGCTATGCAAAAACGCTTGCAAAAGTACTTCAGCTATGCTAAAACTTTGGTGGCAATGTGTCAACGCGGAATCTTCGCCAGCTGCCGCGTTATCTCTATAATACATTCCTTTCTATAGACAAAAAGGTTATATTTCTAGTTAAGAAACACAATTCTCTAAAACTTTTGCAGCAATAAATCTTAGCTTCTTTTAAATTTAACTAACCCTACTAATGTTAGCAATGATTCAACTCGTATTAAGTAGATATACTGGATCAAAATTATATTTCTCACAGCTCACATTTTTTCAAATTTAATAATGATGACTACTTGAAAATATTTCCACATGCTAACGCAGTAATTTCAAGCATTTAGTTAATTGTAGACGTCAAAGATTTGTAGAACTTCAAAAAGCTTGAATAATAACTTTATAACTAACTAACAAAAAGGGTACCAGAAAAAATTCCGTAAACGACTTTTAAAAATGTTAATGCATTTATATTTGTGCATCTGTCAGTATCTTGCATAATTTTCCGGGCATTTTTTATACGCAATACGTTATTTTATAATAAAAAAACTGATAACTGACAAGCCTGAAGGCAAGTTAATATAAAGCTTATAAAATAAGGATAAATCCCACTGAAATTCATGATGCATTTCATCTGTTGAAACTAACAGCATATAAATGTAACTGATTCCGCAACTCATGAAATAAGTGCTAATTTTTGGTTAGTAAATTCCATGAGAGTGAAATAAATTGCACCGCACAGCATTTCATGCAATGAATGCTGGTTATATAAGTCACTTAAAATTCCATGAACTGTGCACCTAAAAACTTTTCAAGCATACACACATACATATGTATGTATATACGTGTGTATGTATGTATGTATGAATGCACTCACTGTCATTTAAGAACGCTCACAAAAGCTCCTAAACCTGGCACGCGTTACGTGTCGCATTAAGTTTCTCAACTGCAACTGGAGTGCTTGCATTGCATAGAATAGCTCATAAATTCACAATTATGCATTCTAAATGATTTATCCTTATCAACGCTGTGCAGCCAAAAGGTTACCCAAGCATATTATGGCCAAAATGCAACGCCATCCACTTCTTGGTGTTGACACTATAGCCGAAACAAAAACAGCAAAATAAGAGCGAAGAGATCAAACAAAGGCTGCCAAAGTTGCCATGAAATCCATTCAAACGAAATGCAAAAGCTTATCCTTTAAGCCTATTAAATAAATTCGTCTGCTACAGAATGGAGCGTTAAATTTGAATTATTTCCAGCACTCGCTTTTATTGAAACCCAGCATCGCCGCCTGAGGGCACATTCAAGATGACTGATTGTGGAAGCAGCGCTAAAACAAAAGTCCAATACTAGTATGCAGTGTAAAGGAAGCGGAAGTGGCAGTGGCAGTGGTTGGGGATATGGACAGTGGAAGTGGAAGTGGTGACCAAAGTGAATATTAACACCCAATCGCTTTATTTCTCATTCAAAAGTTTGTTGAAATGTGAAGCGCGTCTCTGAGAGATTTACTGGTGACTGTGTGAAAGCACAATTCAGAATAAGAAGCAGCTCACAAAAAGCATAGTATTAAGTTTGTCAACGGTGGATCTCACTGCCAGCGATTGCTTCCTATAACTTTCAAACCTTCTCAGCAAGAATACAGAAAGTGAATTGACTCACATCACTGCTCAAAATGTTATTTTTGACATGGCAATTCGAGCAGAATTCAAAAATGTTTACCTTCACATACAAAGATGTGCACATCATATGCAGGCATAAACAGTAAGCCAACATGTTGACACAAAAACAAAATACACGTCCATCGGATAAAGCGGTATTAGCAGGTCATGTTGCCCCTTCGTTGGCATTGTTTTTCCTTTTGTCACAACAATGACAGTGCAGTGACGCCGCACCGACAGACAACATTGATCCATCTAAAGGTAAACAAAGCAACATTTGAATTCAGATTAAAATGCATATGACTAGAGGCACAACCAGCAATAACTTAATTAAAATGTCATGGACAACAACAATCCGGAGCAATACTTCAGTGGCAGCAAGCAATTCGGCAACTACGCAACGTAATTGCCTCTCCATCAAATTATGAACGACCCAAAACAGTGATGGGCTATGCAATATACTCAATTTAATGTAATGGATTTCACTGAAATCTAGATCTGTATTTTGGAATCGCGGCCACAATTGACTGTCAATCGAATTCTCGTCAACGTTGAAATTTAAATTTTTTTATTACAATTCCAACTAAAAAACCGTGCAGATTCCAATTGAATTCAAGAAACTATTTTAAAGAATCTTATGACTTATATCAAGTTGAACATATTATCAGCTGATGAAATTTCAGCAACAATATATCAATCCATGTAAGAAACAGCAAAATTTAAGCCAAAATTTCTATTTTAGACAACTTTAGATATAAGAGTCCAAACGGAGTACTAAAAACTGAACGCAATTCGACCAAGAAATACATTAGAGCTTTTTAAAAAAAAGATAAAAGCATCAAAATAATGAAAAGATTGAGAGCTATAAATGGTACACAGCGTGATTGGAATAAGGTTAGGTTTAACTGATCAACCAACTACTTAGGGATAGCAGCATAGACGCTGTTGGTGCATACCAGATGGTGATCGGATTATGAGTCCAGGTATTAGTACTTCTACTACTACTACTACTAGTAGTTCCCATTAAGCCATGGGACTGCCAAGTAGACTACGCGTGACTTAAAGATGGCGGACAGAGGCACAGTTGATGCTTGATAGATTGAGAAAGGCGATAGATAGTTAAAGAAGCGAATAAATTTTGGCATCACATAAAGAAATGGGACTAATTTTAAAAAGAAGTTTGCAATGAAAATAGAAAAGCGGTTTTTGCAGTTCTCTGGAACCGGGCTGTTCGGAATATTTCCCTTATCTCAGTCTCTAATTGAAATGCATTTTAAAATTGAACTTAAAAAGCCTCAAAATTCAACGAAAGCTAGCTTGGAACTCATTAGCATTAACACATATTTATGGCATATAATAAGTACCGGCATATATGTATATTAGTCTGTGTCCTGGCGGTTTCGCCTGTGTGCAAATTCAGGCTCCATTCACACCAAAAAAACACGATGCAAGTCACATGTATCTCGTGCCTGTGCTGTATCTATCTGCGGCGACATAAAAAAGCGGCAAGTGGCGCAACGCTTCTGCATCTCGCATACAAATCGCAAGCCCAGCCGAAAAAAGATATAAAAAGAAAGAAATGAAAATGAAAGGAAAGAAAAGAAAAGAAAATCGTTAACGCTTACGCCAGCATAATCTATAAAGACATGTGTGTGTTTTGATGTGCATGTGTGTGTGTGTGTACCTGTATGTGTCACGACCAACCGCAATAGCCTTGAACAAATTTATGCTAATGAGTTTAGATATTTTTATATAGATTGCGTCGCGCAATGTTTCCGGCCCGCATACTCGTACGACGCTAATTTGCCGCTGTAATTTCTTGCTCATCCGCTTCATTGCAGTATGCCAGAAGAAGTGCGAATGCGTGTATTTGCATGTGTTAATATACATACATGAATACAATTTACACTCATTGGCCAAATTAAAGCATGCTTGCCACAACGAATTAACCCATTAAAGACTGACCATAGATCGGCTCATACGATTTTGATGAAATTTTTATTGGCGTGCCTGGTAAACCATAGAAGTTGAAAGAAAAAATATTTTTTTTTTTATCTGCACCCACACCTGAGATATGGTATGGGTATTTAAATACCCGACAGGCCATGGTGTGACTTGCTTTCGCTTTAACTTTTTTGCCAAAAAATAATCCGCGGTATTTCGTTCGCGTTATGTGGGCGAGCGATATTTGCAAAATATAGAAAAAGGGGTTTCCCCGAAAAAAGTTAGCCTCGACAGAAGGATACTTATACCAGTTTATCCCGTACGCTGGTGCATCAGAGCAAAAAGATCCCGACTTTGGACTTGGAGAACGAACTGTCTTATCACTTTTGTCGCATCTAGAGGACCGCTCTAAGCACACTGTAACGTTTGACAACTTTTTCACAAGTCACAAGCTAATGACGCGTTTATCAAAGGATGGATACTTCGCTTTGGGAACTGTACGTGATAATCGGACCAATCATGCCCCATTGATAAGCATCAAAGAAATGCGCAAGAAACCTCGCGGGACATCTGACTTTTATTTTGATAGAAACAATTCAATACTTGCAGTGCGTTGGAACGATAATGCAGTAAGTTATTCTCAGAAACGTTCCATTTTGTCCCAGCGTTACTCATTATTCCTATATTTTCAGGTTGTAACTTTACTATCTAATTTCATGAGCCATACGCCAATATCTTATGCAAAGCGGTATGATCGAAAGCAACAAAAAAATGTTCTAATTGATCAGCCTCATTTGGTCAGCCAATATAATAATCGCATGGGTGGTGTGGACCTTTTTGACAATGCAATAAATAATTATCGAATTCGGATTCGAGGCAAGAAGTGGTATTGGCCGTTGATAACAAATACGTTAGACGCGGTCATGGTAAATGCGTGGAAGCTACACTGCTTTTGTCGCAAATATGAAAATAACCCCTTGATGTCTCAAGTAGAATTCCGAGTGGCGGTTTGTGAATCCATTATCGTAAAGCGCACTTCTCATCATCCAGGAAGAAAATCGACTTCCGGGGCCGAACTAACAACGCGTTATGATCGAATGGATCATTTGATCGGAAAGCTCAACACTCGTCATCGTTGTTCGCAGTGCGGCGGTAAAACTGAATATGGATGCTTGAAGTGCCAGACAAACTTGCATCCAGCTCCTTGCTTTTCGGACTACCATAAAGGTGTTGCACCAGACCAACAAAAAAAAGCAATGGCTCAATGAAAATTTTTTTATAAACATTGCCAATTTTTAATAAAATAAGAAAAATTCAAATTTCTATGCGCTTTTTATTTACTTCAATTTATATTTGTCATACAACAAAAAATTGCATTTTGACTACACACCATGGACTGTCGGGTATTTAAATACCCATTTTCAAAATATCTTGTGTGACGACCAGGTTTGTTAGCGCATTTTTGCTTGATTGTCTCTATTCTAAAAAGGATACCTTAGGCCACCTAGAAAGAGTGCGCGTTTTCCATTTTTCCCCTTTTTCATTTATTTGGGAGCACTTTCCTAAGCATTTTCCGACTCAGAAAAAAACAGAATTTTCAATGGTACAAAACTTAAGGAAAACCCAGGAAAATTTGTATGGTTTTATTTTTTATTTTTAGGTTTATCTTTCCTCTTCACTATTATGAAAAAAATACCTCGATGTCTATTTCCTAGTTCGTGCTAAAATTTTTTAAGTTTCAGAGTTTTCTTGGGTATTTAAATACCCAATAGACTAAAATGGGTTAAGGAAGTGAAATATTTGGCTCGATTTCAGCCAAAAAGTCTTTAAAGTCAAATGAGTTATTCGGTTTTTAAATTAATTCCATATCTTAAATATGTTAAGCAATATCGGCGAGGTAATATACAATCATCTAAAAGCTTATTTTCTAAGCTGAAGACGGACTAAGCAATTATTTCAAGAAAACAAGAAGTTTGCTTACTACTATTTAAAAAAAAAAATTCTTGTAAGGCTGCACTTACACAAGAAATCAAACGATTCTTGTTCGTTTTGATTTTTATTCTCTTTTGTTCTTTGGGAACCAAAGGTAATTGATTAACCGTTTTTACTCAAGAGTTTTGGCCATTGACATTCAAAAGTTGGTTTGGCTAAACTATTGTGACTTTTTCTGAGCGTTCGTTCATTCACATTAAGTGATGATTATTAGTCGAAAATGAACGGGACCCAAGACCAAAATAATTCAATTGTAAGAGAGAGCATTTATATACATTTTGCAATGGGAAAAGATAAATCCTTTGGTCCCTTCTGTAAACGCAGCCTAAGCAAACCGCTAATCGGTTTAGCCTCTAGAGAGATGCTCTGCCATTAATGAAAGGATATGTCATAAAACTTAATGTAAGAATTTATAATAATAATAAGGATATTCACAGGTTCGTGGTATTTACTGTGGTAATAATACCACGTGCTATAATTTTTCATACTTCACAAGTTAAGCATGTTGAGATAATTTTTATTAAAATGCAAAACAACAACAATTTGAAATACTACGTTGCGGAGCTATAAAGACCCATATTATTATTATATATGAAATTTTTTAACATGTGCTTTCAGTAATGGCAGAGCAGCAGTAGAACATTTTTTCCTTAGCTGAGTTGAAATAAAAATGGCGTTAAGAAAAAGAAATCAATTGCACATAAAACAAATTATTTAATATGACACACACGAGCAACACGAATCGACATGTACTTACTGAAATATGTGAACATGTGTGTGTGTGTGTGTGTGGGAGAGAGTAGGAGTATGAGTATAATTAATTAAATATTTTTTATATTCTCAATTTAATCGTTTGTCTTTATGACCCTCCTTGCCCGTGTCAGCGCCCCCTGGGCATTTACAATGCACTGTAACAATTCTCAGGCGAGTAGTTTAATGTGTGTGTCCTTCGCTCAGTTTGCAGCATTGGCAGGAGGTCGCATAGTGCACTTTTATTGCTCACTGCTGCCATGAAGTACGCTTCACTCGATACTGTCAAGCAAAAAGTGACATGAGTCTAGGCGGGTTTTTAACGAGCGAGTATATATGCATGCATATGTGTGCATGCGAAAGCAGCAAATTATACATTTTTATTGCATATCCTGTGGGGCGCGTCCTATCGTTCGCTTTGTTCGTTGCGCGGCAGAGGCTTGAATTAACATATGTATACATATATGTAAATGCGCTGAATGGCAAATGACAGCTCCTGAAAGCTATAAAAAATAACAATCGACTTAAAATGCAATTTTTAATTTAATTAATTGATATTTATTATACGTGAACATCAAGCACAAGCATTGCATTTTTATCATCCACAAAATATGGATAACGCTCTTTTCTCTTGCAATATTATCATTAAAATCGTATTATATTGAAATATTAGCCCAATTCACAATCTTGTGCAATTGGTCTGGGATTTTTGCAATTGACAGTTTTGTAGCAAACTACTGTCAAAACTACTGTAGTTTTGCTACAAAACTGTCAATTGCAAAAATCCCAGACCATTTGCACAAGATTGTGAATTGGGCTATTGAAATGTGCTTGTCGAACTATCACTCATTTTGTATTAGCTGCTAAGCCCATGTTTACAGAATTGACAGAGGTTTAATTATGATTTATTTACATATTTCCTTATTTCACACTTTCCCTCTCACGATGTGGTTCAAGAATGGGCGTATGCCGGTAGGGACCAGAGGAAACTATAGCACACCTAAAATGTTAATCTGATGCAACATAAATTTGTCTCATTAAAGAAAAAATTGCAACGGTTTAGACATTTTTGGGGAGTGCTCATTCGTGAAGAATTTAAAATTTTCCAAGTATATGCATAACCTAATCTTGTCATTGTAAACGCATTTTCAATTGAAAAAATTCTTCAACAAAAACTAAAATTGGGGTACTGAAACTTAAGAAACTTTATTTCAAGAAAAAACGCTCTTAAAGCGGACATACGGACAACTGGACAGAAAGTGATTCTGATCATTTCTATATACTAATTTCGATATCTAGAACGGCTCCTTTAAAGCGTTACAACTTTCGCACAAAATTACCCTACTACCATTAGTGTAGAGTATAAAAAGATGGATATTTGACATAATTTCACGCATGAATGAAATCCCATTGGTAGCTACAAGCAACATGCATGAAGGAAGTCAATTAAACATCTTCTTTATATTCTTGAAACTTTCCACTCACACAATTTCACCGCAGGGCAACATAAAAAATATTAAAAAGCACTTTAAAATAATTCCCTTCCTGTCTTATGTACGAGGAAGCGCATCCCAAAGCAATCACGTGCAGCAGCCAATTTGAGTTGCAGTTACGTGCAGCGACACTCATATCCACAGTCACCTGCCGCACCCACACACACACCGAAAAAAGACTTGCCATACAAACGCATACATATTCACACGTATAGTCCCTTTTGAGGATGCAATGTCTAGCAGATAAGAGAGTGTCTGCGCGTGGAGTAGCTGCAAAATGTGTCGTGTCTATTTTTTTACAGCCACGTGTGTTCTTTTAAAGCTCGTGCTTGTAGCGCTCACAAGAAACTACTCATAAGCATCATTGTCATATCCACACACATACACACGCACCCACAGGCAGGCGTACATCCCACACATAATCACGCACATATCCATTCTTTTCGCTTGAAGAAAAAGAACTCCTTTGTCTGAAAATTGATAACCTGGATATGCATTGAATCCTCACAAGGACTCAGGGAAAAATGCAGCGAATTGCAAGCGAAAATAGCAAACCTTTCACGCACTCTCATTCGAGTTTATAGAAAAAAGGGACAATATTTCTTAATGCTTGCAATGCCTAGAAGGAGGCGTGACAAAGTAATATAATGATAAGAATGTAGATATGGTTAGATACGAAATCTAAATCAATCTATATTTTCGATAAAGTCAAGGATTCCAACTACCTAGCCACTGTTATCATCAACACCAAGAACGTCAGCCTGGAGATCAAGCGAAGAATAGCTCCTGCCAATTGATGCTACATTGGGCTAGTGGACAACTGACAAAACTTATTCCTCCTCAACTAAAATAAGCGGAAATTGCTAAAA
This sequence comes from Neria commutata, assembly GCA_963457695.1. Taxonomy (NCBI): domain Eukaryota; kingdom Metazoa; phylum Arthropoda; class Insecta; order Diptera; family Micropezidae; genus Neria; species Neria commutata. The sequence continues at coordinate 24,666,182 of OY735249.1, read as the reverse complement.
CTCTCGCTTAATGGAGAGCTACTACACATTGCTGGGCGAAAAAAAAGATGACACAAAGGCTAACGTATATAGCCAGAAGCTTCTCAGTGGAAACAAAACAAGCTGGTAAAGATCCCAAATGGTCAAGGGATTCTTGACCGGACACTATAGAGCAGTATGAGAACGAATCCCTACTGCAAATACAATCTTAAATTTAATCTTAAATATGGGTCTTTTGGTAATCTTAAACTCATGAAAAACAAACCTTGAATATAAAGTTTGTTACAAAAAGTTTCTTGCATCTGTGTACTGTGAAAAAATTGCGACTGAAATGCACACACACACACAATCACGCCGCACAAGGAATTGCAATTTCTTTGGGAGCTGCACACACCTACCCTCGCTCCCTATGCTCATCAATAAATCATGGGCTCACAGCCAACGTGAAATTTAAATGAATGAATGTCATAATTGTATCTCAGAAAATGCAAATATATTGAGCAGCTGCGGGGCACACAACTTTTCCAATAATCCTGTGCAATTTTACACTTCGAGCACTTTATTAGTAATTAATAATGCTGCTTCTCACATTTCTTTTGCTGTTCTTTAATATTTCGCTTTATTTTGGACCGCATTAATTGCATCCTCCAGATCGATGCTATCATTTCCATTTTATGTTAAGTGCCTTTGTGGAACATGCCGCGGAAACTAATTGCAGCTGAATTTAATCAAATTAGGCTGCACTTGCTCCATTTAATGAAGGCGAGTTCATTTTAAATTAACCAAATAAATATGTATAAAGAATTGAGTTAGGCATTCGAGGTATTGTATCTAATATGGAATGGGAAGCACAAGAAATGCCCAACTAAGCACACTCTATCCTGTTTACCTAATTTATCATAAGAGCTGTTGAACTGCTGAATTTATAACTGGTCATTTTCGATGGACTCGGGTTCAATCCCTGACTTTTTTATTCAAAATGCAATATATTTAATTTCGACGTTGACGCAATTTCACTACCCCCGCCCCATCGTTGAATAATATTTTCTGGATAAATACCCTCTGGACGACTAAGTAATATGTCACAGTTGTAAATTTATTTCTTTTTGTATATACATATGTAAAATACTATCTTCTGAATTGTATTCAACGTGGAATGAAGAAATAAATGCATTACTACTACCTTTTATATCCTTTGGAATGCTCAAAGATTGAACTTTAGCCAAACTTCAAAAATTGGTGCATCGATGATGTTTCAGGCCGGTGTTTCTACACTTCGGGCTTTAATATACATACTTTTAACGCATTTCTGGCATACGAACTCTTCTTACAATTTTCTTATGGTTAATTGCTATTTTGGTTTTTATAACAAAAATATCAATTGATTATATTATTAAATGCGATATAAGCAGATATCTTAAAGAAGCCTCCGCATTGGTCTTGGTTAGCTATGATTTGCTCTACTTCTTTCTTTGCAGTGACATTCTGTAATGAAATTTTAAGAGCTAAATTAATTTGTACTGCATTGTGAAGCAAAAAGCTATTAGCGGACTTTTTTTAAATCTTAATTGCATATCGCTTTCGCGCGCTCCGTACAAAGCGTAGAAGGAGCGACAATGTCGAGAAGCGAAAAGTGAAAAAAGTGAAATTCATTTGCAGCGGAGCATTGCGTGCCGAGCTTCCGGTCCATTGTCGCAATAACAGAAATGGAAGTTGGCATTGCATAATTGCAAGCGTAAATGGCACACCTGCAAATACACGCCCGGAATCCGTGCAACGTCCAGTGGCTGCTTATACTCGTATCTTAAATTCTAATTTCACAAAGATTTCGGCGCCACAAGGCGCCAGAAGTGCGCTGTGCAGCAGAGGAGTCACGCTGAGCCACCGAACTTACTGCCCTACGAGTCCACTGACCCAGTTCCAAGCTATGCAAGCACATTAAGTTCTAATTTTGGCGCTACAGCCGAGCCCAGCCTCAGCGGAGTTTCGCATTCCACAGAAAAAGTGCCCACGAAGTGAGCAGCCAGCTGACAAGTCAGTGGGGAGGGGTTGGCGGCAAAAGGCGAACTGGTAACAGCAGCAACTTTAATTGTGTTGGTTAAGTTTGCTTGGAGCAAGTGCAGGGGAACTGTGAACTGGCGGGCGGGCATAAGATTTTGCAGTCATCATGACGTAAATAATGAGTGTGAGTTCCGATTTACACACGTAATTATTTCGGTGGAAAGTTTGTTGTTTTCCCTTAAACTCTTTTCATAAGCGTGCCACACGAAAAAATCTCTGCTCGTCTCCTTTTCGTGTTTCCTTAATTGCTCTTGAAATCGTCTCACGAAAGAAAACGGTTCGTGTGTAAATCGGAGTCAACTCAATTAAAATTTTGTTAAACAATTTTAATGTCAAAATGAAAATTTTAAGATACGTTCCTGTAGGTGAAAGCAGTCAAGACTGCATAAGTAATTGGCAAGAATGATTGAACATGCATAGCTATATTTTTAAGTTAAGCATGTAGTGTTGTAATGGATCAGCTTAACATGCCAATTCATTCAAACTACCACAAGCTTCTTCTTAAGCGTACAGAAGATGTAAGAAAGACTCTGAAATTTAAATATTATTATCACTGTAAATGCGAGGATTGCAACCAATGGCTTGTAGGAGCCAAGATTCCACAGTTGAGGAAGTATAAACAAAATAATTTATAAAAAAAAATGAATTCGCAAAATATGAAAATTAGTAACCGAACCTAAGACGAAATTTCAATATTTCACATAGTTTAACAATTTTTCCTAAATAAAATAACAATCAATTGTTAGCTCGACGCCAGAATAGGATAATTATTTTTGAATTTCAATATTTATTTAATTATAAATAATAAGAAATGCATTCGATGCATGCCTACTTACTTACTTACGTTAGCATAGGACCGTAAAAGTGCACTGCACTATCCGTACCGAGCATTCACGCGCTCTCCCGCTCTCTTATCTTACATAAATTTCCCATTCAAGGGCATTATTAATTTAATCAATTTAACAACTATACTAACGTTTTGTATTGTAATTATTGCGAACCACTGATTATTCGAGCTCAATTGATTTGCTGTTACATACATCTGTCTATATGTATTATACTTTCAACTTCTTTTTTACAATGCCCAATCATTATCCGTTTCGTTGTTTATTTATTTTATTACAAGCGAACAAGTGAAATCAATAAAAAAGTTCACTTCATGTCATTGCAGAGTGCATTTATCCTTTGATTGCGTACTTAAAATCTGCCGATAATCAGATATAAGCATTGCTTTATACTTTTAATTACAGCAATTACAGCAATTGAATAAACCTTTTTCGCTTTTGTGCTGCAATTTCACATGCATTATCATGGCGACATTTTCATGATAAAAGCTTGGTGTTCGGGCACGACAATACGTGAAATGTATAGGCCCCGTTGTCTTGTGCGAGAAAACTAGGGCTAAAGCGACAATCAGTCACCGCGTATCGTATTTAATCGTATCGCAGACAAAACCTGTTTTACCCGAGCTCTATACATGCGTTCGCTCTTGGCGTATTTATTCTGATGGTAACGCAGAAATTCTCATAGAAATAGGTCTCTCTCAGACATTTACGATACGATTAAATACGATACGCGGTGACTGTTTGGCGCTTAAGCCTCGTTCGCAGACTTTTACACCAATAATTTTTATAATTTTTTAAGCGTATTAAAGTATGTTTGATTGTATTTGAAGCTTCAAACTAATATGCCATTCATTTGAATGGGTTAAGTAGATAGAGTTTTCAAAATCAATGCAACTAATATATGTATGTTTCAAAATCAATGCAACTAACATATGTACATATGTTTCGATTTAAAGAACTATAAAATAATTTGCTCAAACCCCTAATGTTATGATTTATATTCCAAAGGAATCGTATACATATATGTACATATTATTGATGTGATGACGCAGTTCATCAAATATCAATCTGAGCCGTAAATAAAGATTCCCGGATTAAGCTGGAATTTCGGTAGTTAGTGACATTTTGATGCATTTTAGTAATAATACATACATATATTCTATTGTATCTATCTGCAAAAAATTTAAAAACGTGCTTGTGTAATTTTCCCTGTTATCTAAATGCTCGTTTTCATTTAGCGCGGCATTTAGTAAATGCCAAAGGCACAAAAGCGCACGGGCAACAGAAATCTCCTATCTGCACAGATTTTCATGTGGCAAGGCTCACACACTCGTGCCACATACCGACACGCCGTGCTGGCGATTTAGTGGCGCAGATATGCCGTACATGCAACGGCAGGAAGTGCAAGCGGCCGGGTGTGTGTTTGCGTGCAACGGACTGCTGTCAGTTTCCATGTCAAGGTTCTATAATCGCAACGGAACTACGAAAACCGCAGCTGCGGAAAAACGTTGCACAAAAAGAAAGTGAAAAGTGGCGGACGGGGCTAGTTTGCAGCTGCTGCCATGCAGCGGCAGCGCGCACTTTGTGCGGCATATATTTCGCGTGTCCTCCTCTGGAAGAGCTGGTGCCGCAGTTCGGAGTTCATGTTGCGTATACGCCGAGCTGAGCCGGCCAAAGGCAAATACGACAGCAGCTTAAGCGCAAAAATGCGCCGCATTTCTAAAGCAGATTTGCCACAGTAAATACGCGCGCTCATATCTTGGCAGACGGCACGTTCCTGCCACATATGCCACGCGCTGCATATTAAATACAGCACAGCCAACACCCTCCGCCGGCCGCTCTTCGTGTGCGCGCTTGTGCGTGTGTGAAATATGAATAATTTGCATGTACACGAGCGTGAGTGTGAGTGTTAGTGTGAGTGCAGTCCGCTCTGCACTGCTGTAATGTAATTTTCGGCATTGCTGCATATCATTTACAGCATTGCAAATGAGAGGCACACCCCTCCTACCCCCTCCTCTGCCATTCAACATGTAACAACAATGGTCGCACACTTGTCCTGTATGTTGGTGTGCTTGCTGATAAATTGCAGCGCCATCTACATGCCAGTACTTGCAAGTAATGTGCAAGTTGTTGAATTATGAATATTCCAATGTGAAGGCATCACATCCGCCTCCTGCCTTACACTTGAGCGTGCTTTATCATTCTCCTTCTCTTCCAGATTCCTAACATCGCAAAAATTTGGCTAAGAGTAGACAAAACTTTAAAGTTAGGAGTCTTTGTTGTTTATACGGAACTGAGGGTTGACAATAATGTTATAAATCTCTTCGTTCGGGTTCCCCTTTGCCATTCATAGATTCAAATATACAACCAAAAATATCATCAAAATAATTAAAAAGTCGAACCGAAGCGCTTGAACAGTTTAAACTGAATATATTGAACTTTAGATGCCGTATAAGTTTTGAGTTCTAAAATCTAGGCTATTAGATATACGGGCCAAGATTTTCGTAATATTTCCAAATATAAAACACTCTATTGAAAATTGAAAATTCATATTTCCTTAATCTCTAAACCATCAAATGCATGACGGCGCCTTTAGGCATTTTCATATGCGTATATGTGTATATAGTGTATGTAAAATTTGCACAAATAGTACATATTATTCGAAAGTGTAACACGTCCATTCTCTGTATTCTTCTCTCTATATTTTACGAAAATAATATTTTTGTCTTTAAAGTGCTTTCCAAGCTACTGTCGTTTTTTGCAAGTAGTTGCAAAATCAGTAGTTAGATAATTATTTTTCCGAAAACAGAGGCTATTTGTTGTCATTTGTTTTTTAACCATTGAAAATATTCTTTTTTTAAGATGGTGCCCCAGATAGGGAAAATTAGAGCGTATTCTAAATTAACTTGCAAAGGATTGCAAATACATATACGAAGAAATAATTATGAATTAGTTGGTTAACTGCACATTTATGCTTAGTGAATTTAAGTATAAGTACATATGTATTTAAAAATATTTTCTCTAATTTTACGTACTGACATGTTGACCCACAAAGTATTTTCAAAAACAAGGATCTAATTGCCAGCATGTCGACACTTTTGCGTTTCTACTCTGAATAAATATATACAATAATTTTATTTTAATGAAGTTGTTATAAAAAAACGTAAATCTTAAGTACCTAAAAGTTCAACTGAACCACATAAAAAAGCTGTCACATAAAATTCTGTCATATGCGAGTATTTATACCCTACACCTATGGTAATAGGGTATAATAACTTTGTGCGAAAATTGTAACGCATTAAAGGAGACGTCCTAGGTATAGACATAAGTATATGGAAATGCTTAGAATCACTTTCTGTCTTGATTTCCGGTTGTCCGTCTGTCCGTCTGTCCGTCTGTCTGTCTGTCTGTCTGTCTGTCTGTCTGTCTGTCTGTCTGTCTTGCTGTCCGTTGGCGCAGGAGAGAAAGAAGGAGTTGTCCGATTTGGACCAAATTTGGCACACAGTCGCAGTGAACCTTCCACTACTTCAAGTTCCGAGATTAGCCAAATCGGTTAAAGGACACGCCTACAATGGGTCTGTAAGTCCCACTACGCCGGAATATTTCCAGTAAAATTGCTTAAATTTGTGTAATTATTCATTAAAAGGAATGGTATTAGGTATTTAATGTAAGGTGTGGACCCTCTATGACATACAAAAAAATGGGCGTGGTCCGCCCACTATATAGACGGTAAGCGGAAAATCCTTATAACTTCCATAATATATACACCAGTCTGTCCATATTTGGTCACTTCAGTTCTGGTAAGAACACCTCTTCATTCTCCAAAAATGGGCGTGGTCCGCCCACTCAGTTACTTGTTGTAGGGTATTACTATGTCGGTGAAACCCGACTGATGCTTCCTTACTTGTTTTTACTTAAAATTAAAATTAAAACGTAAACTAATCATGTCAGCATGAATTCGCAGCTTGCGGTCGCATATTTCAAACATTTTAAATGCCAACATTTTACACTTACACCACAAACACACACACATACACAACAACGTGACTGCTGCCTGCAATCCACGCCGTTGCACTCGCTGTCTTGCGCAGCTGTTGATGACTTCCGCCAGTAGCGCCCGCCTGCCTCCGTGCAGCGAATACAGCTCAAAGTTTATGGCAACTTGCGCTGCAGTTCCACTTGAACTCGCGGCAGGACTGACTTTGCGACGCGCAGGCCAAAGGCTTGGGTGCACTTTGGCCTTTGTGCTTGCTGTTGCCCCATGTTGTTGCACGTTGTTGGCACAGTTGCCGCTGGCTCATATTTTAACTATTGCCTCTTAATATTAAATTGTGTGTATAGCGAAATTGCTAAGAATGCAATTTATGTCTGAATTTGTTGGCAGAAATGTGCATGAGCTCGCTATTTGGGTAGTTGTAGATAGTAATTTCGAGCAGCAGATAATTTAAACAGCTAAAGAATGGATTTTATATGAAAATATGAAGCTGAATAGTAGAAGTCAAAGCTTTTACACAAAAAAAGAGTGAATAACCGTATGTATAGCACTTTGCTTTAGAAAGAAAATCAAGTCATTTATCTGAAAAAATATAATGAACCAAATTCCCTGCCCTTTTGTTAATAATATTTCTGCAAAAGCATTAAATAACAAGTAAGGAAGTATCAGTCGGGTTTCACCGACAGAGTAATACCCTACACCATGTTCCCAAGTGGGGTGATAATTCACTGAAATTGTGGGTGCATTTGATTTACAACCTACATAGTGGGCGGACCACGCCCATTTTTGGCAGACTACAAGATATACCAAATAGGACTATACATGCCAAATATTGATGCTCTGGCGAGTGTACAACAGATGTTATCGGCATATTTATTTTACTGCCCCCATGGTGGGCGGACCACGCCCATTTTTGGAGAATTAAAAGATATTCCTACCAGGAACGAAGTAACCAAATCTGGACTCTCTGGTGTATATATTATGGAAGTTAAGAAGATTTTTTGTTTATCGCCTATATAGTGGGCGGACCACGCCCATTTTCTTCTATGGCATCTAAGACCTATATATCAACTTGGGAACCGAATTTCATTCATTTATATTCGTAACTAGTCAATTGGTAACCATTTTACCGAAAAAATTTTGCCGGCTATATAGTGGGCGGATCACGCCCATTTTTTCCTGAGATATAGAAGACCTACCTCTTAACTTGAATACCAAGTATTAATCTTTTCCATGAGTAATTACACAAATTATAGCCATTTTACCGAAAAAAACCCGAGGTAGTGGAACTTACAGGCCCATTGTGGGCGTGTCCTTTAACCGATTTGACTAATTTTAATACTTTACCTAACCCGAGGTTCACTGTAACTGTGTACCAAATTTGGTCCAAATCGGACAACTCCTTCTTTCTTTTTTTTGCATACACGCAGACGGACAGACGGACAGACAGACGGACAGACGGACAGACGGACAGACGGACAGACGGACAACCGGAAATGAAAAGAGAAAGTGTTTCTGATCATTTCTATATACTTATGTCTATACCTAGGAAGGCTCCTTTAATGCGTTACAATTTTGGCACAAAGTTATTATACCCTATTACCATAGGTGTAGGGTATAAAAAGATACTGTTCCAATAGTTTTTCTTAAAATTATGTTTTTTTATACCCTACACCTATGGTAATAGGGTATAATAACTTTGTGCCAAAATTGTAACGCATTAAAGGAGCCTTCCTAGGTATAGACATAAGTATATAGAAATGATCAGAAACACTTTCTCTTTTCATTTCCGGTTGTCCGTCTGTCCGTCTGTCCGTCTGTCCGTCCGTCTGTCTGTCTGTCTGCGTGTACGCAAAAAAAAGAAAGAAGGAGTTGTCCGATTTGGACCAAATTTGGTACACAGTCACAGTGAACCTTGGGTTAGGTAAAGTGTTAAAATTATTCAAATCGGTCGAAGGATACGCCCCCAATGGACCTATAAGTCCCTCTACCTCGGGTTTTTTGCGATCAAATTACTGTAATTTGTCTAATTAATCATTGAAAACAATAATACTTGGTATTCAAGTTAAGGGGGCGGTTATCTATGTCATACGAAAAAATGGGCGTGGTCCGCCCACTATATAGGCGGCAAACTTTTTCCGGTAAAATGGCTCCCAATTGACTAGTTACGAATATAAATGAATGAAATTCGGTTCCCAAGTTGATATATAGGTCTTAGATGCCATAGAAGAAAATGGGCGTGGTGCGCCCACTATATAGGCGATAAACGAAAAACCCTCTTAACTTCCATAATATATACACCAGAGCGTGTAGATTTGGTTACTTCGTTCCTGGTAGGAATATCTTTTAATTCTCCAAAAATGGGCATGGTCCGCCCACCATGGGGGCAGTAAAATAAATATACCGATAACATTTGTTGTACACCTGCCAGAGCATCAATATTTGGCATGTATAGTCCTATTAGGTATATCTTGTAGTCTGCCAAAAATGGGCGTGGTCCGCCCACTATGTGGGTTGTAAATCAAATGCACCCACAATTTCAGTGAATTATCACCCTACTTGGGAACATGGTGTAGGGTATTACTCTGTCGGTGAAACCCGACTGATACTTCCTAACTTGTTTTCTTATTGTTTTTATACTCCATATATCGCCGATTCTTCGAATGATATTTACTCTGATCACTTAGCTAAAAATTTTATAAATATCACGTCAAGAAGCATGAGTCGGGCTAGCCTTACAGAATAGTACCCTACACCTAGAAAGAAGTGCGGCCTTGCCACCTATACAGTCGATGGACCACGCAAATTTTTTCGTATGACATAGAGTACCTTAACTTAAATAGCAATCATTCCCTTAAATGAGTAATTAAACAAATTTAAGCCATTATGCAGAAGAAATTCCCAGGTAGGTGGACTTATAGGCCCATTGTGGGCGGGTCCTTCGACCGATTTAGATACCCTCGAAACTTAAACAAAGCTAAGGAAAAATTATTCTTTCTCTCCTGTGGCCACCGGCAGTTACACAGAGAGACCGACCGACGGAAATCAAAACAGAAAGTGATTCTGATCATTTCTACATACTATCATAGGTTAATACCTTGTACGGGTCCTTTAATTCGATACAATTTTCGCACAAAGTTATTCTTCTATATTAAGATGTAAATGAAAAAAATACCAACTCGTATCGTTTCTTTTCTCATTTTTCCGAATATTTATGGTTTTCATTTTGTAAAAAATTTAATCTCTAACCTGATCAAGTTGTAGTAAAAAAGCAGCCAATATTTTTCCAATAGATATGATAGACATATATCTTCAACACAACTCTCCGTCACAGTTTGGGCAAAGTTACATCTTAGAAAATTTAAAAGAAAATATAAAACCCATTAAATAAAGAAATGGTGTCAGTGTATAAAAAATAAATTGAAGAAAAAAGTTCAAGTGCCAACTGGCGCACTGGGATCATGGCACTAAGTACTGCCCTGACTAACACCAGCCCATAGGCCAGAATGCAGGCGCCACTTTTAACCAGACACAAGCAAGCTACAACATTGCAACGCCGCTTGCCTTGCTCTCGGGTTTTGTTCTGGTTTGTTTGGAGCTAATTGCCACTAAAGGCGAAATGGCAGAAGGCAACAAAACTGGAGAAGCCAATGTGACGTCGAAGGACATTTTAGCCATGGGCTGCATACGCGCACATAGCACGGCAGGCAGCATGCACACTCACACATGCTCCATCTAGGAGGCAAGTGAATGTGCACTTCAATTGGGTTTCTGGGTCTTCACATACGCGTCGTCTGCTGCCAAGCGAAATAAATTAGTTAGGATTCGCATTCAACGCACAAAACTGCAGCCTGTCTGCACTTTGTGTTTGTGTGTGTGTGTGTGAAAGGAACTTCTATTAGTAGAGGTTGAGGAAAAAATAATTCAATTTGCACGTTCTTCGGTGTTTGTCTGTGTTGTGTAGCGCTTCGAAATGTTTGAAAAGCCAGTGGAATTTTACAGGATTTCTGTTCACTTTCTTTTAAATGAAACATGTGCAATCAAGCCATTTGTGAGACAGCTCAAATGAATGTCAGAAGCAAGTTTCACTAATTTTATTCAAAAGTATCTGTTTCTTTAGTTTTGCTATGGAAAAAACTGTTTCTTCTTTGCTTCATGAGCAAACATTCTAGGAAATAGTTTTATTATACTACAAACCAAATAATGCCTCTGAAATAGAAAAAGAAGGTGATTAACTTAGGAGCAAAATCAGTGTAAGTAGATTAAACTAAAACAAATATATATTCTGCTATTTAAGAAAGTGTCATCAAACAATCGTTTGAAAGAGATTTTACAGCAAAATGATCAAACTTCTTGCTCACCAATTGAGAATGCAATGGCCTTGAATATAAACTATATGAACTACCATCTATATTTAGCAACTTCTGGCATTGCCATGTAGACAATTTTTCTCTTCAACACCCGGCGGTCACTATAACCTTAAGTTTCTTAAGCTAAACTAAGTTCCGATTAGTTATACGAATCTTCAGCGTGTGGCTATGTCTTTAAAACCGGAAATAAGTCAAAACAAATTACCTTTATAATGTGTTACTTATTTTTTGTTTACAAAATAGTGATACATTTTATTAGGGTAGGGAAATCATAAAAATATACTACAGTCCAGGTTCAACAGCATGCTTGATTCTCAACAGCTACGGTCAGCCTCTTTTTGCAGATCGCGAATCAGACCATTTTTTTTGCCTTTTCATTCCCGCGAAGGAACCTTTGAAATATGACTGGGTTTCTCCAGGTTTTCTGTCTAGCCTCCATGTTTCGCCCATTTCAATGGCACATTCTCGAATTATAGAGAAATAATTTCGATAGCAATTCTGTTTCGAAGTTTATTTTGAGCTTCGGTTGCATTTAAATGTTTCGATATAAGCTAAAAGATCGAATGGAAACAGGGACTAGTGTAAATAACGTTCGCTCGATCTACATTTTAAGGAAACTGAGACTGCAGATGTTCTGCAATTGCTACTGCCACAACTGCATTGCCTTCCATTTACCCTCACATGCATTTGAGTATGTACGCAGAGACAATGATGCGCCGATTTTCGATTAATGGCCAGTCAGGCGTGCAATTTGCAAATGTGTAGGTAGAATTCGCGTGTCCCTGACTGAGCATAATTATAGCCAATTTTCCAGTCACTGCAGCGCAGCAACGCAAATTGCTTGGGCCACTCAAACACTTCAGCAGATATGCGTGTTTGCGTGAGTGTGTGTGCCTGTTCCTGAGGCAGATAATAAAACAGCCAACCGCTTTGCTTCTGTAAAATGCAGCAGCAAATTGGTGTAATGCGGCGGACTGCAAGCGGCATGCGACTGGCCGCGACAGCGTAGCATAATTCAGGCGCATTCACGGCGCATAAATCTGCTGAATTGTTCAGCTGCGAGCTTTCAACATTTTCGCAGCTAATTTTGGCGAAATACACACACACACACACACACAAACACACCAGCGCACGGATATGAATGTTGACACAGTTGCGCGCAGTTTGCTAAGCGCTGTAGCATAATTACGATAATTAAGTGCATGTGTATGTGTGAACACAAAATTTTGCAACACGAGTATGCACCCAATGACCGCACACACACACACACCCATGCAAGAGCACAAAGGCCGCGTACGCGAAAACATGCTGTTTGCCATGTTAAATGCAAATTTAGTGTACCTACTCTGCCCATTTTTGTTGCCACCAACAACAACAAAAACAACCACTGCAGTACCGCAATGAACTTGAAGTTGTATTTGCCACGAAAGAGTCCAAATGGCGCAAGCCAATGCCGCTGCTGCAAGCAAACAATTTTTATTTAAAGCGCTCTCTGTGTGTAGATCTCCCCTTTCCCCACACTCCCCCTTCCCTCAAAGACCTTGCTTAAAATACTCCAAGAGGATGAAAATATGCTTAAGGAAAGATGAATATAAAGTTTGAATCAAAGAATATGAATATATATAATATATTAGTATTGGAATATAGTATATACATATATGTATATTAGTATTAATAGTCTTTGGTTGAACCATGCTCTCTCGAAATTTATGTTGACAATTTACGTGCAAATCAGAGAAGGCGCTAGACGTAGAATATACAAAATATCCACAAATTTCAAAAATATTGAATAATCTACGTTCTTTTCTACATTTTCTACCCTCTTTATACACGCATATGTAAAAAACTTCAAAAATACATACGCAAACTTTCCCAAAATTGTTTGGCGTTAATTACTTCAAATACTGTCGTACGCAATGAAAAGATCTCGCTGATGCTCTCTCTCGCTCTCGCGGAGCACAATACACTTTTCTTGCATCCAATGTTACCATATTCACAGTTTTAACTGTAAATTACAGTTTTTTAGACAAGCTCACAGTTTTTAAAATTACCTCCTAGTACAAATTACAGTTTTTTATAAATTTCAAATTTGAAAGAATAAATTAAAATGTCTTTAAAACAAAATGAAAATGTGATTTGAATCGTAGTACTTTCGTATTTAAGCTTATTATTTTATTTAAAATGAATTGTTTTGTGTTATTTTTGTTTAATAAAATTTAAAAAAAACCGTATTATCACAAAAATTTTTTCGGTTTTGAAGGTTACAGTTTTTTGGTTGAAAATACAGTTTTTCTTTTAGGAATTTACAGTTTTTTGGAAAAAAAATCTGGCAACATTGCTTGCATCCGAAATTCCCACTGATTCATATGAGATGAAGAAGGTTCTCCAGCTCGCTTTGTGTGCTCATTTCACAACGACAGAGGACGGTCGGACATGTCTAGATCGATTCAGATTTGTTTATATACATACTTATCATTCACGTGGTGTATTCCCTTTCAAAATATTAGCCCGGTTCACAATCTTGTGCATTTAAGATTGCAAAATTTGTGCAATATTAAATATTTGCGATCAATTGTGAGCGATTTTCTCGGTTTAGTTTGCAAAACTTTTAGCAAAACATAAAACTCACAGCTGATTGCACAAAGGGAAAATTGTTTTCTGCAGGAATTTTGACGAAGTCGAACGAAGCTTTAAAACACAATTAGTGGACTTTTTAATAGAAGAAGCTACAATGCAAGCTCTTTCTCATGCTTTCTTTTCCCGATTTTAATCAAATTTAAACATTCTTCTTCTTTTTTTCTCTCTCTCGCTCTGAGAGCCGTTTGCAATTCCGTATTGTGTTCGCATAGGAAATATACTAAGGTTTTGCAATTGTATCTCTGTATATTTTGTTAGTGTAAAAAAAAAATACACTCCAAAATTTGCAATTGCAAAAATACAATACCATTTGCACAAGATTGTTGATTAGGCTATCATAAATTTGTCCATTTCCCTAATATAAGGAATTTAAATTTTTGCATATGTGGCGATGCATCGTAATGCTAGTTCAAATGTCTTTTTTGGGAACTTGTCTGAAAATTTGGCAGACACGACATTTGGAATAATGGTTTAATAGCTATATGGCTATGGCCGACTAGCACAATTTCACACACTCACACTAACCGTAGCCTGTGGCGCCTCACATGCCGGATCAGCGATGTTGAACGCATTGACATTTGCTTGCAACGCGCTGATACGCTGATAGCTTGCATCGAGGCAAACGGAAGTCAATGACGATTCGCCAAGCAAATTGAAATTGGCTCTCGACACGCTGCGCACCGCTTCAAAAGCAGCAACGTTATTGCTTTTCTCACTGGCAGTGGCGAGCGCCCATGGCAGCGTTTCCTCCGTCATCGGGTGCAAATTGTTGCAACATGCGATATAGCAAAATGAAAACGAATTCGCTTTTCGAGTGAATAAACAAAAGTCAGCGCAGTTTCTCCACTCTTTCAAGTTTGCTATGTAGTACAGGAACGCAAACGCACACACACACACACACATATGTACATATACACAGAATGGGAATGCAATCTGTGCGCAACAATCCCCCGAAGCGCCCGCGGCGACGGCTCTGCCAGCGGAAGCTACACAAATCACTCGCCTTTATCTCTGTGTAATTCGCCATTTGCAAAGCTCTGCCGCATTAGCGCCGCAAGCGTAAAATCCGCACACACAATCCGCGCCACATATGCAATATACACACACACACACACACACATGCACACAATTGATACATTTTGAGCATTTCGCTTTCGTTAGTGTCCAACACGAGCACGCGTCGTCGCCGGCCTAAAGGCAGCGTAACAACTTCGAGCCATAGCTTTTCCTAAATACCACCAAAGCAAGACTGGCGACAAAGAACATGAAAATGACAACAACAGCAAAAAATTGCGACCAAAGATATGCAAAATTCAAACGTCAGCGGTAGCAAAGGCACCATTTTTGCCTGGCAGAGAAACATTTTTCGATAAAAAGCGAAATATTAAAATTTATGAATCAAAAGTGAAGTGAAGAATTAAAACACACAAATATAATCCTTCAACTATTAGTAATCTGTCCAATAACTTCAATTCTCTTTGTTGTATTTCTCTGTTCTTTCGCGCTCATTAAATTTTTCACATTCCTGAAAGAATTTGGTTATGTCGATATTCCTTGTATTTCTTACAATTTCATCACATGCTACCGAAAATGCTCGGCGTTAGAAGTTTTGATTAAAATTCAAAATAAATCTTTTATGTTATCATATGAAAATTTTGGCTGACGTCTTAAGCCATTGCTATATGTAAATAAATATTAATTGTAATGTAATTAAATGGAAAAAACACACACTATAAAATTTGAAATATTTGATGCAATCATTTTAATCCAGTCAAAAACTTTCTGCCCTTTTCCAACTGTCAACTGCTGCGATGGTTCCGAAAATCTGTCTGACATATGTATGTATGTACGCTACCGCATAACAACATCCACACATTGACACATCCCCTTAGCTTAGTTAAGCCCCAAGCCGAAAGCCAGAAGCATATTGACAAAAACACGCAAAGCAGGTGAACAGGGGCAGCTGGAAGCAAAGGACAAGCAGCAGGGAGCAGCGTAAGCCCGCAAATAAATTCACACAGCAGCAACAACAATTCAGCCAAGGATGCTGGCAGCTAATGCTGTCGCTTGCTTGTTTATGTGTATTGGTGTTTTTATGTTCGTATTGCTAATTTGCATACACATGAGACAGCTTTTTGCAATAAATTCTTTCGCGACTGATGTTGCACTTTTGAAGAAATATGGAAAATCACAACAAAAACCTTTAATAATGGAAAGCAGCGATACTTACTAATGGCTTAACGAACTTCCAATCACGAATAATTATTTCAAACCAGGGACATAACTATTATGGAGTTTACCGATAAAAATTGAAAATAATTGTTGCGATAAAACGAATTTTCAATTTCGTTAAAAATAACTATTATTTATAAGAGAAATACTTTTCAATTGCTGGTAACAATTATTTGTGAGAAATATTTTTTACGTTATCGAATAACTATTATTTTGTGAGAAATATTTTTTCCGTTGCCGCATAACTTTTATTTTTGGGAATAAATTTTTTACGTTGTTTTTGAGTCACGCCTCAACGGCTGAACTTATTTGGCTGAAACTTTGTGGGTATATAGTGCATTTTGTGGGCTATAACCTAGCCCACTTTTCATCCCGGAAAAATCTGAAGGAGCGTGGCACTTCCGGTTTACAAATTTTATGTTTTACACGTACATATATTGGAAACTACAGCTTTAAAACTCGGTAGTCTGTTATAATTTGGTTATGCCTTTACACTAGTGCAGTTTTGGGGTTTTGAGTAAGGGGGCGTGGCACTTTCCATATAACCAAATTACATGATTTGCTATAACTTTGGACCTACTACATAAAACCTTTTTCCCTATCTAGAAGCCTCAGTTTCATTTAACCTTACCAGGCGCTCATAAGCCTGTAGGCAGTGTCTCCCACGCATCTTCTCTTTCCATTCTCCTGTATATCAAGCGGTGCTTTCTCGCGGCATTGTGGAGCACTTCTCTCGAACACTTCAAGAGAGGCCGCTCTCCCACGCCTGTAGTGATAGAATTCAGTTACTTTTTCAGCATTCAATTTTCAAATTGAATTTTTCCAATTTTGGATATGCAAATAAAACAACAACAATTATCTTCGCTGGCGCTTCTTTGTCCACACGCATTTTCGGTTGTTATAGAATAAATTTTGCTTCTCGCTTATTTCAAATTCTTGCAGTACATTTTGTATTGCCTGCTTGAAATTTTCAGCAGTTTGTCTGCAGCTAAGCTCTTTCATCGAAAGTATACAAATTTTTAATTTATACTTCTCGATAATTTGCAAATTTATACCCAAAACCGACCGATCGTGGCGTGTCGCAGAATCAACTTTTAGGGATACCATGCGTCCCTTTGTAGCTCGAATAATTTGATTTTTTATATTCGCATACCGCTCATTAACTAGGTAACAAATATTTCGCGAAGTGACAGCAGGCATTTTTAAGCCATTAAAAATTTGTTCCGACAAAAGAGCCAAAGACCAGACCCACCAACTACAATTGTTTTTGTAGTTCACAGTTATTAAAATGAAAATGCGTGTGGACAAAGAGGCGCCAGCGAAGATAATTGTTGTTGTTTTATTTGCATATCCAAAATTGGAAAAATTCAATTTGAAAATTGAATGCTGAAAAAGTAACTGAATTCTATCACTACAGGCGTGGGAGAGTGGCCTCTCTTGAAGTGTTCGAGAGAAGTGCTCCACAATGCCGCGAGAAAGCACCGCTTGATATACAGGAGAATGGAAAGAGAAGATGCGTGGGAGACACTGCCTACAGGCTTATGAGCGCCTGGTAAGGTTAAATGAAACTGAGGCTTCTAGATAGGGAAAAAGGTTTTATGTAGTAGGTCCAAAGTTATAGCAAATCATGTAATTTGGTTATATGGAAAGTGCCACGCCCCCTTACTCAAAACCCCAAAACTGCACTAGTGTAAAGGCATAACCAAATTATAACAGACTACCGAGTTTTAAAGCTGTAGTTTCCAATATATGTACGTGTAAAACATAAAATTTGTAAACCGGAAGTGCCACGCCCCTTCAGATTTTTCCGGGATGAAAAGTGGGCTAGGTTATAGCCCACAAAATGCACTATATACCCACAAAGTTTCAGCCAAATAAGTTCAGCCGTTGAGGCGTGACTCAAAAACAACGTAAAAAATTTATTCCCAAAAATAAAAGTTATGCGGCAACGGAAAAAATATTTCTCACAAAATAATAGTTATTCGATAACGTACAAAATATTTCTTACAAAATAATAGTTATGCAGCAACGGGAACAATTTTTTCCCAAAATAATAGTTATTTTCAACAAGAATAATTAATATCAATTGATAATTATTAAAAATAACATTTATTAATACCTCTTAAAAAGCGGTAATTTTTTCGGCTGTGAAAGCAGGCATAATAATTATTTTCGGTCCCTGTTTCAAACTTAAAATATAAGAAGCAATATATCATAATTGCCGCTGGCACTTCACTACTTCAGTAAATAGTACGTAACTAATTCAATGCAATATATAAGGAACTACTCTTCTTATTTTAAAGGTACATAATTGCTGTTGAAATACAACAAATGAATTCTTGAAATTGAATTAAAATTACATTAAGTTTTAAATCTTTTCACTAACACTTGACTTACAACTTTCAACACTAACAAGCAACATTGGTTTTTATGTAATTTTGTGGCAAAAACAAAACTTCTAAACTAATTTACACAAACTTAAAGATACTCCCGAAAAAAAATTATCTCACTGTTCTGTTTCCAATATGAAAGACTAAAGCGACAGCAGAGAAATGCTGAGAGAAAGAGAAGCTGAACGCGAAACGAAACTGATAAGAAATGTTGTTCATGCAGTGAAATAGAAGGATTAAATTAATCACAAAGTGCAACGAAGAAAAGCGCAAAGTTGGCATTTCGAAGATAAATAAATAAAAGCAACATAACAAATGTTTATTCTAATTTTCAAGAAATATCAAGCACTCGCATTTTATTATTTCAAAGTAAACATTCATCCTTCGTATCGCACAACATCGTTTACAATCCTTATAATGACGCAGGGGCTTAGTACATGAGTGGTCGCTGGTTCGATCCGCAGCAGACACACACCATTTAAAAAAGGAAAGAAGAATTGGCAACTCTTCGAGACTATTATTTGTCAGTAAAATAAAGTTTTTCAATTCCGTTCAGCTGCAGCTATAGGAAAAATGTGCAGGTCCCATTAACTTGTGCTTAAAATAGACAGTGCGCATACAAGTCAATGCGAGAAAGCTATGCCTAAGCCCAAGCCGTGCTGTTGCGGAACAATTAATGCTTCCACTTCGAGTAATTAGTCGCTTATAAATTATAAGAATTCACATTAAAAGTCACTGAGGAGGTTTTCTGGAGAAAAACGGAAATAGTTATATGACCTGCTCATGTGAGCCATAATTCTAATTATTTGTTGTTGCACACTTAAAATCGCTTCGTTTCAAAACTGAAATAGACAGCTACTGTAATTTCTCTCTGGCATGTGAGTCCGAATAAAACTATTCTATTTATGTACATTTTCAAATAGTTATGCACACATACGCATGCCTCCCTCAACTTACAAGGCAAATAGTTTATGGCAATTTTCAAATAACACAGATTTATTCGTTTAGTTCAAAGCAAACTGGGTTACACCAACCCAATCTACATGAAATATTAGAAATTAACAAAGCACTTTGTTGCACTTCATCTAAACTTTTGCAGTTTCCACCCACAATCGAACTAATTCAAATATATGCAATAGATGCATTTGACATGCAATACAAATGCCAGTAAAAATGCAGGAGGGAAGGATGCTAGCTATACACACAAACCGCAACCACTTTGCTAACTTGGTAAATATAACTAACCGAAAATATCAATCTTCGTGGCAAACCGTGGAGCAGAGCAGAAAGTGCAAATATAATTAAATCGTATTTACAAGCATATTGCAAATACCTGCATAAATGTACACACATACACACACTGCCGAGAAGTGCAATTGTTTGTGTGAGAGTTGCATGCAGTGCTGCAAAGAGAAAGAAATACATTAAGAATTTTGTAATTACAATTCTCTAGTGAAAAATTTTATATTAATATTTTCATATGAGTGTGATTTTTTTGTTGTCTTTGAAGAAAAACTCTTCAACATCTTTGGTGCATATCTCTAAAACGTTCATCTGAATTTTCTTAACTATACCTTATTTAAAAGTTACGATATTATAAAAAATTGCAAATGGATTCAAGATTAAAATATTGATTATTTGAAAAAAAATATCTCCCCGTAAAGGAGTATTTATTAAATGCAATCGAAAATCAGCGAGAAGTTATCCGATTTGGTTAAAACTTTGAGGAAATCCTTCTTGGGTCAACATCATATTTTATGCCCATGATTGAAAATCTTCATACAAGATTGTGCTGGTCTAACGTATATTCTGTATATATATAATCAGTAAAATGATGAGCTGCCAAAGCATATTTCGTTTCACTCTTCCAACTGCAGGCCCAAAACAATCCTTCACGTCTGCATATTGATTTGAACATGCCGAAAATTACAGCACAACATTTAGTTCAACAAATTTTATAATTGGAAGACCTAAACTAAATACAGTGGAATTTGAAAGACAAGGAATGATAGGAAAGGAAATATATATGTATTTTAAAACATGCTGCTTGAACCTAATACGACACCAAATGCCTCTTTGTTTAAAGCAATAATTCGCCAATGATTCTGATTTTGTAAATGCGAAGTTTAGAAAATATTTACATAGGTAGCTCGAAAATGTCGCTCATTGAGCGCGACACCACATAACCAAAAACTTTTCCATTAATTTAGGAAATACCATTAATTAGGTCGAAATATATAAACCACAGCCTTTAGGATAAACATTTTTGTCAAAATTTATATTCAAAACGCCTATACTTAAAATTGTTGGTAGTGCGCTAATGCATAAATGAAAGCATTGTGTAATTTTATTATATTATTATACGCATACAATTTTTAGCGTAAATTTATCTGCTTTGTATCATTGAACACCCATACAAATTTGATAGTTAATTGACGAGTTGGCACACTTTCTTATAAGCCACGGATTTGAAAGCTTTCATGAACACCTACCCGGAAGAGATACATAATATCTACTTGTAGAGATGAACGTTACTACAAATTAATCTACGGATATGGCATGTGTTGCTTTAGTGTGTCTTGGATTCTGTAAGAAATTAAACATAAACAAATGCGAAAGCAGGAAAAATTGCGCGCGGGGAGAAACGTTAATCGATGTATAATACGATTCTCGCACAATTTAATTGTTGAAGTTGATCTTCTGTAACTCCATTTAATATTCAGCTCATGTTTGCGAACGGAGTGAAGGGAATATGTAAACGCAATAATTTTATGTATTCGCATTGAAATATGCCACAAGTTGCAAAAGTAATAGCTTCATAACAAAACTACAATTCAGCTGGCACAGTTGGAACGATTTGAACCCAGCTCAATGTCAGTGCAATAATCCAAAATGGCTCTGGTAATTTATAGAGAATTTCCTTGAGAATTTATGGTGCCACTTCGATGCACTGCGCCGACCCGACCCACAGCACCACGCAACGTGTTAATGTGCTACTCATACTCGTAAATACTTGCCATTTGCGCTTAGCGGGCATGATATGCACAAATACACATAGAACACATCGAAATGCACACATACTCGAAAAGCGAAATGTAAATTATTTTGTATAGTAAAATTAACTGGAAAATAACTTGGTGTGCAAGGCCAATGATGAGGTGCTTGTAAGCGAGGAACCCCCCAAAGCAACAGCATTTTGAGCTACACATTAGCTACATTTTAGTTGTGCATGTGCATGCATGTGTGTGTTATGTGTGAGCGGCAACCAAGTAGGCAGCAGCGGAAGCAAGCTGTGTGCGAAATTTACATGTTTGCACTTGGAAGTGGCAACACTGTTTATTCTGCTGTTAAACATGCCAGACACAGAATATTTTACAGACACGCGTATGTGTGTGTGTATCTGACAATAAGTGCAAGATGCTTTGTGTGAGTGTGTGCATGCATTAGGCGGTGAACTACACTTCCGCCTCAATGGACACTACGAATTTTATACAAATTCAAATGTTTCCTCATACGGGATATGCTTGGACACTTCCTGCGCTGCTGCCGAGCCAACGAGCATTCGAGTAAAATAAACACGCTTGCAAATACGCAAACGGTAAATCAACTGCCAACAAACAATTACCGTTGTAGCTGTGTCTTTTCTGTTTGCCTTGCGATAGAGAGCATTCTGTTGCTCCTGCGGCGCCAGGCATCGAACTTATGCATTTGCCAAAGGATAAACATTATCAACAAGAACAGCAGCAATAATGAGGGACTTGGCTGTTGTAAGCGGATTCGAGAGTTGGCCAGCACGCTTGCAAAGCATGCACACACACAAGCACATTGGCAAACCACATATCGACATAACAGTTTTCGGAATTGTAAGCAGACTAGACTGGATTACTAAGCTCCATTGTAGAAGCTTTCAGTCATAAATTACAATTTTCATTGGAATAGTTCGCACAAAGCTTTGAAGCTATTTACTTCGCCCCTATACATATCTTATACATAGCACGCTTCAAGTTACATCGGCCCTCCAAGTGGCCCCTGCCAGTCAGTTGCTAAATGGTTTCGTGTTTATCGAAACTTACACTACGACCAGCTCAAACCACGAGCGTTTAAACTAGTTGCTCTTTAGCGGTTGTATTTCAGCTGGCAACTTAATTGGAGCTGTGAGAGAAATCTTGCATGTACATATATTTTGAGACTTTAATTAAGCTTTATGGCATTAGAAACTGTACAGACAGACGAAAAAAAAATATATGTGAGCGTAGGAAAAGAGGAGGGTTGCTGCTCTGCTATAGCTAAAATATCATGAATATAGAAATGCAATCTCTTGAAATGTTTACAATTTATAAACAACCGTAAATATTTAGACCATGGGAGGCCAACCTTTTCAACTGCTGGGTCGGATTTTATAAATGAGATTTCCTACAAAATTTCGTTTATTATTCAAAGCAAACAAGAAATACATACTATATGTATGTATGTATACTGTAAATCCAAAGACTTGAGAAACTCTTCGAACTGACGGTAATTCAGCCCATTCGACTTAATAAAGTTGACTGCTTTGATGACCATCTTCCTGACATGATCCATTTTGAGGGACTTGAAACATAAATTCTCCTGATTAATAATGTAATGAAAATTTAGCATCGAATATAGCAGACATCATTTTCATACAATTTTACTAAACCTTGATGGAGCACCATCTCTTACTAAGTCCAATAAGTTGTTTAGTTGTAACGAAAAGCGATTCAATGTCGATGTAACAGCTCTTCTCGTAAGCAAGTAGTGTCCTTAAGAGGACACAGTGATGCTAATTCTTCTATTTTGCTAAAATAGACATCAAACCGTTATCTGTTAGATCTGTTTTTTCATCCAATGCCAGAGCATAAAATATGAACTTGGATGCTAGATGTAAATGTCGTCGACACACATAGTAATAGTTTGACGAGACAGGCTTATTTTTGAGAAATCCGTATTCTTTTCTGGGCACAGAATTTCAACGACTCTCTCCAAACATTTCTTAACCAATTCACCATCTTAATATGGCTTCGATTTTTTTGCTATTATCATGGCTACAGCATAACTAGCTTTTACATAGCATGTTGACTGCCGATGGGAGCTTCCCGTTGTGATTCAGATGATTTTGACTTAAGTTAGAAGTCGTTCCAAAACAAATGGGCTTTACTGAGAATGGAATTGCAGATGAACTCTCTGGGAACAACAACCACTCTGTGAGCAGCCTCAAAGATTGGGCTTAGCCTAAAACTCAGGAGAAAATAATGCTATAGCATTTCTGAAAGGAAACGGAAGACAACAGAGAGACTACACATTTACATATATCAGGGCTGGATGATCTAGACTCTTGAGCAAAAACATACAGGTGCTTTCAAATTAAATGGCAATGCATCAATTTGGTAGTGCTCTTCTATACTTTTCTTTTTTTAAACAAATATCTTAAACCTCACTTTCTTTAAAAGCAACCAAAATATTTATCAACATTAAAAAAGTGCTGTTCTCGGCAACCCTAATGGTAATCATCAATTATAACTACAATACTTACACAACAAAAGCAAAATAATCAGATATACAAGACCAACAAAGCAAGCTAATCGGCTCAACAAGAGATGAATTGCCAATTGTGAGTGGCAATCAGCGCGAATACAATGCCACAAAAGCGGAGCCGAACCACAACGTCGAAGATCTTTTCTGGGAAGGTGTGAAATTATTTAAGCCCATGAAATGAATGGCGCAATCTCTCAATGACAATGACACAACATCGTATTCAACTGTCCCATTGAGTTGCAGTGTCGCCAGGATACAAGGCGCTGCCACAAATGAGCAAATAAATCAGCATTGAGAGCAGCAGCGATTAATGCGCCACAGAGCCTGCTGCCTTCAATTGGTAGCCACATTGGCGCTTTTGATGAGTTGCCTATGTGACAAGTGGGTGCAGATTTGCCCAGCTGATGACGAACAAAAGCAGTGAGAGTGGCGAATGATGAGGTTGCTTCAACTGACGTGCGCCTGCTATGTTTAATTAATTGAAAACACTCAATTATGCTCATCAAGTGCTTTCCGAAAGAAGAAGGCGAGAGGCATGTGCAATTACTGGCAAAAAAGGAATTATTCTACAAAAGCAGAAGCAAGTCTGCCGCTCCTTCTCAGATGCTGTGCTTGTAGCTAAGACGATTACTTTAATAGTGCAATGAGCATTTTCTCGAATGACCAGCGTAAAATCAGACCGAAATAAAATGCAATTATTCGCTGCTCACGTAAAGCGCCACATGAAGGCAGCAGAGCAGCATCAAATACGCATGACTTCCTGCCAATCGACATTTAATATCGAAATTTCATTTCATTTACGAGTACTACCGTCCCCCAGCAAAGTCGTAAGACTGACAACTTGGTTTTGGTGTGCTCAGAAACTCCGGAGAAATAAAATATCTCAGCATACAGAATGCGTATTGATCATGTCTTCCGCCATTGCTAATACCAACGCATCACGAAAACAATTGTACATTTGTGTATCTGTGTATCTGTGTGAGTGTGTGTGTACTCGGAGAAGAATAGAGCTTAAATGTTTCGACCAATTTAAGTGCTGTTCAATTGCTATCATAAATACCACAAATTTTATGACTACTTTAAACAACCAACCGATTCTTTCATACGGAAACTGCAGATAGCGTTTTATAGAAGGTAATCAGGGGGAAGGCGACTGTTGTGTCGAAAAAAGTACAATTGAATTCTCACTTCAGCAGCGTTTGCAGCTGTCAAACTTCAATAACAAATAAAACCCAAGGAAAACAGCAATGCAATGTTGTGTCGCTTGTGTGAGTGTATGTGTGAAGGTGAAGAAGTGTGGAAATGGACGAAAAAACGAAAGGAAGATGCACAAAAAACGCGTAACGAAAGGAAGAAAGTCTGTTTCGACTGACTGTGCTCTGGGAATATCAATTCTGGGATTTCGAATGATGTGATTGCTTAAAAGTTTTGTTTTTCAAATGACAAAATTTCAAATCGTACTACTTTAAAAATTTTAACAAAAATTTTACTAATCAAAAATTGTTTTTTTCTGCAATGGTGTCTTTTACACAGCGTCTTCACGTACAATTTTAAATTATTCATTTTGTTTTTGCAGATAGAGACCACTTTCTTCACACTCCTAAAAAATTTTCATGGTACTTGTTTCTGCAATTTCCAATGAAATTTGCTGTCAAATATATTTGAGCCGCCATGTTTTTTGCATTTTTCAAATTTAAATGCCTGCCAGATAATGCCTACGTACATAACACTACGATTCGTATGTTGGTAGGCATTCTAATTCAGAAATTTCTATGTCAAATATGGCAACAAACATGGCGGTTCTCATGAAATCTTTGGTGAGATAAGATTAATAAAATCATGAAAAGTGGTCATCAATAAACTGCATAAATCCAATTTCCCTAATTTTATTCAATAAAAGAATTAATTTTTATGAAGACCGAGGGTAAAACTGCCACATATTACAATCTCGTGATATGGAAAATGCAAGTTATTACGAAATTACTTTTTGCACGTGTGTTATGAAATGAAAACTTTATTTCGTTGTTGCATTGCTTTTTTCAAATTATCTAAATTTTTTTTAGAATTACATCTCACTAATTTAATGAGTTGAATGTATGAGCTCTTGAAAACATTTTTGATAACCACCATGTATGTCAATAATGATATCAATAATAATTTCAAAAAATTTCAAAAAATCCCGGAGAGTGTGATTGAAATTTTGTAAAGCTGAAATCCATGGATTGACAGCGCTCTTGTGCACAACGGTATGGTCGCAATAATATAAGTTGACTCGGCAGGAAATCAAGAAATTCAGAGCGACTGTTCAATTGGAAAATTGAATGCGATCAGACGGAATACCGTAGTGCAATTCGCTGCTCCGTGCGCCCAGCCCAAATCGATTACAGATTACACCGCAGCGAGGCGTGTGCCTGGCACAGATGACATCGGCGCGGACAATGACATGGCGACAGGGGCGTGTGGGCCAAAACACAAGTGAAAGTAAATGTCGAAATTAATTTTTCTCGGGAGTTCAAAGGAAATAAGACATGACTTTCGAATGCAGTGTGATGAATTTTTTACAAAATATTGATATGCAGTGGATAAGTAAAACTTTGAAAAACATTGTCGCAAAGTGTTTATGTAAAATGGAATATTTAAAATCCCTAGCTTGGACGAATCGCACTCCTCCTCAGAAAATTAGTTTATTTAGACTAAGCTAGAAGTATCTTCTTAAGAAAGGGGCAAATATGAGAAGTGAATTTACAAATATAAGTCAGGTTAAATTGTTAGCTCACGGAACTCTCGCTTAGACACTTTTGGGTCCTCGGTACTTTCAGACGGTAATCCGTTTATGAATCCGAGAAGTGGCCAATGTAAGAACACGAGTGTTTCTATCTAACTTTATCAAAAAGTTGATTTGCAGCTTTGAGGCCTCCTTCCTGTGGCTCCCAAGTAGGTTGGGCGGGACAAAGAAGATGCTCAATGTATTCGCTGGATCCAGCATCTCCGCAATTCCTAGTCTCTTTGCTATCAGTGATGCCCATCCTGTATACGTGAGCCGCTTGTTGGCTTTTAAATATGTGCATGGAAGTGTTATTGAGGTACATAATTGCGCATGCCAGAAATTTATAGAAAACTAGCTGTCCCGGCAAACGTTGTACTGCCTAAAATAATAATTTTAATCCAGAATTTGTTTTGAAATGTATTTCAATTATGAGAGGAAGTTTTTTAATAATATGAAAGTTAAGTACAGGAAGAATACGTTTTCGTGAATATTTCCACCCGATCGGGTTAAAATTCTGTCAACTACTTTCTTTCAACTTAATATTATATGGTGTGAATTTGAGCCGAATCGGTCCATAAATAATAATTTTCGAATAAAATCCACCGCAGAGCCACTTAGGAGGGTCTAACATAAAACAAACCATTCAGAGCACCACGTGAATATATGTTGTGAGTATAAGGTCGGTCGCTTCTGTTCTTCAGCCGTGATGCTGTAACACACATACGCACCAACGTTTTTATATATTAGATTTTGTGTCTATCAGTTTCTCTCAACATAATTCCAAAAAAGGTTAAACGCAACTTCACGCAAATTTTAAAATACTGTTGCCTTGTCGACCTGGGAACTTCGAAATAAAGCATATGTTATTTATCGCGTTTTTCTCCATCTCTGGGAGATTTTCTTCTTGCCTCAGGTTATCTGCATTTTACCATATATTTGGCCCAAACATTGCGGGAACGAACCTTATGCACTTTCTTACAGTCACATTTACATATTTTAATTTGCCTCAACCCGATTTGCAAAAAATTGTCTAACCTCATTAAAGCAGCTTTTGAGAGTTCTCGTCCTGCGCATATTTATGTGACATACATATATTTTCCGTCTCGCTCGCGCACACCCACACAAGTTATGTCTTTATGCAGTAAGGCCAACGTCGCTCCAAACAATCGCTGGCAATATTTTTTAATGAATCGAAATGCATATTCATCAGCGAACAGTTCGCCTGTGAGAG
Source organism: Neria commutata (assembly GCA_963457695.1). Lineage (NCBI taxonomy): Eukaryota > Metazoa > Arthropoda > Insecta > Diptera > Micropezidae > Neria > Neria commutata. The sequence continues at coordinate 24,638,123 of OY735249.1, read as the reverse complement.
GGGGAGGAAAAGTAAAATATTGCTCAATGATTGAAATTCCATGAAAATGAAGGCAAAAGATAAATGAGTGAATTTGCGTGCCTCAGGTGCTTTTTGCCAACATATTTCGACAATATTTGTCTAAATCACATGCAGCCATTGACAGCTGCTCGCGCACAAGAACAAAACTTGGGCACTTGTTGGGTGTATCTGTGTGTGTGTGTGTGCCTGTGTGAATCTACAAATCATTTGCACACTTTCGAATTTCGACGTGGAAAATTTTTAAATTTGGCTTACCGCGAGTCGGCGACGTGTCCACTATTTTGCGCTGTAAATGCTCAAAAAAAGAACAACAAAAGCAGGCAATGCAAACACAGCAAACGTAAAAAAACGAGCAGCAAAAATTACAATGTCAATGTTTGTAAAATGCAATTTGCAAAATACATATGTAAAAAATATCATAAAAATGATGCATACCTGTGTCAAGCCAATGTACTACAACAAGCGACAACAACAAATATAGCGACAGCAACAGCACAAGTTGTTCCCCTAAAAACCATAAATAAATTTCTCTGCGCACATTTTCTGATCGTTTACTCGACGGCAGCAGCCGCCCGCGACAGCGAGCTGTGTTGTTGCAAAAAACCGCAGCTGCGTGGCGGGAAGCGGATATTTATGTTAAAAATTGAGCGTGGCAAAAACCTCGCAACATTGACACCCAACAAATATGCCACAATATTAGACTTGTGGCAATTTATGTAGCCACCCCTTGCACACACACACACACACGCACGCAGCCACAGACACAGAAAAGAGTGCAGTATGTATGTACTATAAAGCAATTTTGAAAATTGTTTTAATGGTTAAATCCGCAATACAAAACTTCCCCCAGTTAATGCAGGCACTTAAAATCTCTTTTATATTCAAATTGAAGCTTAGTTAAAATGTGAAAGGATGCGTTTGTTGTGTTGATCCATGCGCTGCGTGAAGCAAATAAAAATCGAAAAAAATTTTGAATCAACCTCTTCCCTTTCGGAGCTACGCCCTGGAGGCCTGAGCAAGTTTAAATAACCCTTCAGACGAATCATACATTCTCAGATATGACACTTTACTATCAGAAACGATTCAAAATTTTACCTAATTTATATTCACACGACATGTAAGAGCGACATCTTAGCTTTAATATATTCTATTTAATAATACATGCAGTCTTCTCTTTATAATTTAAATTATAATGCCTGCCTCTATATTTGTAAGGGCCTCAATAAGGAAAGCCAAAATAAAAGTCACGATCTGTTTCTATGAGATCAACTATCGTGGACCCCCATTCACATCTCATGCACCCCCAATTTTTTATCTCTAGCGTGAACCCTTTGGAAATCACTTGATTAAGCATTTCCTGTTTAAATTGAAGAGCAAAAGTTATGAACAAATCCAAAAAAATTCACAATTCTACGTTATACCTCAGTCCTTTTGGAAGGCAGTACAAGCAGCGAGTGCCCCAATTAGCAGCTTTGGTTGCGTATGCTTTGTGCAGCTTTATGTCTGCATCCACTAGAAATCGCTTAAGCTTTTCGCACAATGGCGCTAAAAGAACCAGTTTAAACTACAACTCAGAACGTCTGCTGTTCTTGTCTAGCGGCGAAACAAAAAAATCCCCACCCTTCCCATTGAGCAACTTTATGCGCTCTTTGTCGCTCAGAGGCAGACAGCGATGCTGACATTTCGTATTCCATTTAAATAGTTTGCATAACTTCTTTGTAGACACTTTTTTTCCAACACGAGCATGCAAAGAGTCAACTTGAGATTGAATTAAAAAAGGAATAAATTAGAAACAGATACAGCGCTACTGCCGACACCGAAAGGATATTTAATTAAAAAATCGTTTCTGGCACACTATGCTTTGCATTTAATGTAAAGGAGCAAGGCGTGAGCGTGGTTCAAGCAGGCGGAAAGAGAAACGGGAACGAAGGTGAAGTTAGCATGCAGATGGCAACAAATTCACTACAACGGAAATTTGGAAAATAGCTCAAGTTGCTGTATTAGTCGATGTGGCAGCCTGTTATGGGGCAACGAATTAACCCTCTGCCGTTCCGTTTTTTCGCCGAGAAGATTATGTTAAACTAATTTTGAGTTAAAATTCAATTTTAGCTGAATGACTGAAAATGCTACCCGTATCAACCCATATCTTTTCAGCTTCTCAATTTTCAACGTTGACACATAGCTTATGCATAATTTGGTCATTTTGGAGACATAAGAATAAATAAATATATGATAAAATTGTATTTATTCTCGATTCTAATAATGAGAGCAAATTGCTACCGAAAATAAACCCGCTCAGCGTTCAATATTTTTTAGCGGCAACATTTTTTTGGATTTAATCAAATCTCTTCAAAAATGTATTAATTCCGGTCTAATCCTTCGCACCAGTCTTCGAGGGTTAAGAAATCGGACTGTGTATCATAAAGATGCAAGGACACACAAAATAATCTCACTGGAAATGCGGAAAATACAAAGAAAGTGGTAGACAGCCCACAAAAAGAGACGGCAGTAAGCCCCAAAAAGATGCAAACTGTTACAGCGTTGACAAAGCGATAAAGATGAGCACGACAAGCCGAATATTAGCATATAAGCACGGGCGGATTTGCAATTTACACGCAAATGTGTGATCTCGAAGTATATGCCTTTTTTTGCGCAGTGCATAAAAGCCAGTATGGGAATTCCGCCTCAGCGTCCAACTGGCAAAGGGGAAAATACCCTAATGGACTAGGGCATTTGAGCAGCTGTTCCACGAAGTCAACTGCTACCGCGCCGAAGAGGAAGGGAAGGGGCAAGAGTAGGGATAACAATCGAAAATTTATCGCAAACAAGGGATAAGCTGGGTTAAACACTCTTCTCAAGCGTATCTCAGCGATTTCGAGCGGAAGCGCCCGCCCCGCAGTGCTGAGCTTCATTGATTATGTGGGCATAAAAATATATTTACGAGCATTTTATGACTCTGTATATGCGCAAGTGTTACAATGCGCGGCTGTGTGTGTGTATGTGTGCATAAAAAGCTGCTTAAATAAATTTCACCAATTGTTATTTACATACTCTTAGGCGCTTGCTTGTGAAAAATCTTGGAATTGCTACAAATTGAAATTTGTACAAAATTTATGAACTGATTTCGATGACCTTCAAGTGCTTCATTGTAAAATATTTGCATAGGAATTTAAAAATCCTTGCAGCCTTTGTCCCTTTGGGAAATAAACTCTTGCTTGTATTTAACGACCTTTTTTCGTAATCGGTTTTTATATTTCAGGCCAAAGAAAGTAGATTGGTTGATTAATTTGACGAAAATGAATTTATTTCGAATGCATAAGAAAGCAATGGAATGAAGAATTATTATAAGAGTGTAGAAAGCATCAGAATGCCGCGTTGCATTTTCTCGATGACTACGACGCTACGAGAAAGGTGGCGCGTAAATTCTCGTGCAGATGAAAGGCTCTTTCATGGTTTAAAGTTCTAAATTGTGAACAATTTTACGATGCAAGGTAAATAAAATTGTATCCCTTGCGGATTAATTTAGTCAACAAGATATGCACTTCTGATTTGAGCACAACGTTCTATATGTGCTTTGTAATTTCAACAGCCGTTAATTCGTTATACACTAGTCGGAAATATATTTTCCGTAACTCTGACCATTCATTATATGTATTCCAGTATTCCATAATACGAATTCCTTTTGCATATATAATCGTAATCGAGACTTAATCCTATATTTATCGCATTCACTTAAATGTGTTCATTCTACTTGTAGCACCAGTTAACCAGACATAATATTTGTTGCCAAAGCTGAGTCCACTTAAAAACGAATGCGACAACCTCAATGCTTTCAAATATTTATATATAAGACAAAACCACTTTAAAACTGCAGAACATCGTGTGACTGTCTTTATATAAAAATGTTAATACTGACTAAATTATATGTATAATTTTCCATGACATCTAGTTACCGGATAACAGCCTACCATAGAGTTGTTCTCCAGGCCTGATTAATAACACATTTAAAGATATTTTGTGGATTCGTATAACTCAAAATTTCGATCGTAGATTTTTTCAAATTCACGTTATTTGGTTTGTATTCGAAACTTCGATATAATACATGCTGTTTTGCAATTCTTTAAAAATATTTGTTTAGAATTTATGTAGTCAATTGGAATCGATAAAAATTTTGCATGTGTCTGGAAACATACAATTATGTATGGACCATACAAAATTGTTTTCATAATTGCGTAGATGGCTTGCACTGTGTTCCTGTTAGTGTTTGTTAACACTTTACAATGATGGCACAATTATTGCAAGCGAGCCAGATTCAACGTCATAAATATCTTGGGGATTGTCAGGCAGTCATGAACAAGCCGGCAGCGCTGCACTGCGTCTGAGTAATTGTCTAAGTCCCTCATTTGTGTCGGCTCAACGGAACATGTGAAGCCGTGTTTGTTCAACACACTCAAACAAGCATGCACACAAATGCATGCATACGGATGATTGTGTAAGCGTGTTTGAGGATTCAGCGTCGGCTCTTAATGCTGCCAAAGCCTATTTACGCTTACAAGAGCAGCATGTAAAGCTAGGCGCTTCCTCCGGCCTCACCGCTCTGTGTGGCATTTATCAAAAGATATAAATGACTCTTCAGCTTGCGGCGGCAGCAGAAATGAAAAGTAGACGCGGGAGCGGAAACGGAAACTCACTTTAATAGGCACTCATAATGATTACATTCTCGACTTGGAGTTTAAATTATAACTAACACCTTTGATTTTTATTTTAAATTTTTTTCCCATAAAACAACACTCAGGGGATGCCCCTATACATGCAGAGCACTAGTTGATTTGGGAAGGATTATTGGTGAGTGGATGGGGAAAAGTGAAGTAGTGGCGGTGAACACATGCCTTGAATCCACGAATATTGCAAGGACGTGGGAAAGACTATTTCACAACCGGGATGTATGTAGAACCAATGAACGGAATATGTCTATAATGCCTGGTGCGTTGAAGTTTTGTACAAATGTAGAATCAAAGAACCCCATTGGTCAAGGTGAGCCCTGGGCCCTGTTTTACAAAATTATTTACCTCTTGAGACAGTTTTAACTCTCACTTTGCTTTGCTGGCATTTTTACTAGAAGCACTTCGAGTTCAGAGTTCCGAAAAACTGCTACATAAGTCGGCGAAGAAGAAATGCATGACGGTGGGACATGCAAAAGTTGCCACCCTGTTGTAATTTTACAGCACAGCTTTAAGTGCATCATAAAATTGATAACTAAAAATTGCTCTCCGGCAGATACAAGTTGAAGCATACTCCATACTGGCAATTTTCTAATTTAAACTGTTTCTGCAACATGTGCGAAATTTATGCACGAACGCGGTCCCGTCAGCACACTCCATGCGGTCCTTTGCTTCCACAGCGCCTTTTAGCGCACCAAATCGGGCCTAAATGTATGTAAAAACGTTCAGACGACCATTATACAACGACTTCAACCGTGCATCACGGTGGCACTGGATATTGGGGCGCCATTGGAGCGCACATTTCCAAATGCCTTGTCACAAAGTGCTGTTAAGTTTCCCAAAAGGTTTTGCCATTTGCCTATTAGGCAGCGCCTGCCTTTCGCAGCGTGGAGAGGAGAGGTTGCGGCGGCGCATTCACTTGCGCTCGAATGCTTGAGTTTGTACTCGTAGGCGTGAAATGTAAAAGGGCAGCATTCCATTACAGGATAATGCACATATATCTGCCTTCGAACAGCTCTATGTAGCCAGGCATGTCGGCAGCAAAAGCGGCAGCGGCGCAGGCGTACATAGACAACAAGAGCAACAGCAGACAAGTACGGAATGGTTGTTGTTTTTGCCTTCGTCTGTGCCGTAGCTATAAAATAACAAGTGACCATAAGCGACGTGATAACGATTCGGTCGGTTCGCATGCTCAGCCACATTGCGGCGTCATCGGTAACATGATTGCCAATAAATTTGCTTCTGCAAGTACAACTCCTGCTCGTGTTGTGGCTTTTTCCCATATACTTACGTCGCCTTGATATTTTTACATGCAATGTGCCTAGTCATAAATATAAACGCACTTGCTCGTTGGACATGTGCATGTATTCACAGGCCAAACCGGCCGAACCCGTTCCTTCCAGCAAAAATTGAATTAATATTCTGAGCAAATCGATAGCTCTTTACTAAAGAAATTTATTTTTTTTCAATTGTAAATAGCGCATTCACTTTCTACTCATTTTTGATGCAGATAGTCTCCGAACGGATCCAGAAGCTTTTAATGGCAAGGAATACTCTCGGAGAATTGTCAATTCTTCGCGAAACGTTTGCCCCGGCTGAGATTTGAACCCTGGCCTTCCACATCTGCGACCAAGCATTTTTCCGCTGAGCCACCGCGGTGGCCTTAACATTTAGTATATAGGCATGTCCGAACCGGAAGTTTTATAAAGCTTTATTCGCGAATTCAAGGCAAACGTCCACCACTACTACTTCACTTTCCCCCCACCCACTTACCTACATATGATCCTTTCTAAACCAACAAGTGCTTTGCATGTAAAGGGGGTGTCCGCTGAGTGTCGGTTTATTTAAAAAAAAAGCTTTTTTGGGGGAATATTTTTTATCATGGCAAAGTATATTCTCGAAGAGTTGCATAGTGTGAATTTTTTGCACCACAATCCTAAAACGGCCTGACCCAAATGACTCCTTTTTTATTTAAATTATGTTTTTCGTTTTCCTCTAAAATAAGCACTATTATCAACATCAGGATCAATTTAATTTTATGCAATAATTTATTCAATTTCATTTTGATATATTTACAAAGTGTGACAGCTTGTTAAAGTGCTTTCCATAATTTACCAGCTTTTAACACTCGCTTAAAGAACTTTACTTGCATAGTCTGTCGGCTCCTTTATGCATTTTTATTCGAACCAATTCCTTTTTGAAACAATTTTATGGCTGTTCACTTTGCTGTGGATTTGGAGCTAGCGGGTTTTAAAATATAGATCGGCGCTTATTAAAATAATTAAAGGTATTAAGTACGAGAATTAAATAACTCCAAAATGTTTCAAAGCTCCTACAGAATAGCAAAAGCAAATCAGAATTTTGCTAAAATTTTACAGAACTTAATGCTGATCAATGGAAAAAATATAAATCGAACTACCGAGCAGAAAAGACAATGAAAGTGCAATCGAAATGGTTTTAAAAAATTACTTGTTGGTGTAAATTTCCGTTAAAGAAACATTTTAATTGGAAACTGTTTGATCTAACGCTAGTTCTACCACTTAAGGCTTAATTCACAACTGCGAAGTAAGAAACCACATTCCGAGAATATTTATTCCAACTTGATGGGGTTAACGAAGAACTGCCTCTTGCCATTTTGCGCGAGCGGAACAGAGGGAAGTGCGAAAGGCGTGTTCGCCATGACCGCACGTACGCGCAGCTAACAAAGGTGCGAAAATTTGGCTGTGGAAAGCCCCCGCGCATGCCTCGGCGTAAGCTGTGAGCCCCTACCACGACATGTGTGTGCACCTGCAGCGCTGACATTCCACCGTGCTACCGTGCTGCCGATGTGCAGCATATGAAATGAACACTCGAGCTTGAAGCTGGCAGCAAGTGACGTCACTGGCGCTTGCATGCGAAAAAAGAGCGCTAAAAGCACGGAGGCAACGGAAGTGGCAAATGCTCGCATAGGATTTAGCGTCATGATGAAAAAGAAGTTAAGGTATTTTTACTTGAAGCGTGTGCATGTGGTCCCTTTGTCTGATAATCTGTTCATGTAACACTTTAAATATTTCAGAGAGTTCTTCCAAAATGAAATTTATAACAATTTTTTCGAACTGCATTTGCTACGTCTCATTGCTCTCATGGATTTCGAAAATAGCCAATCACATCATGGGAATCAAAATAGTCTCTGAATTTCGCTTTACTGAATAGCATGGTCCTGTAGTTTTAAAACTTTTATAATAAATTAATTGAAATGATATTTTAAAGCTTTGAGATTTACAAAAATTTTAAGTATTTCTTGCCAATTTAGCGGTGAGCCGAAAGCCATCGCAGCTGACACTACTTGTATTTATTTTATAAAATAGTGAAAGTGTAATCATTTATCCTCTGGTAAATAAATAAATAAAAAATGTTACCTCAATGATTTTCAACATACCGATTAAAGTTAAGCTCCACAAAAAAGAATATTCTCAATAATTAAGCACACACAAAATAAGCGTACAGTTTCGGGAATTAAAGCTTTTTAATTGGACAACGACGATATTACTCATTTTCCCCAAAGGCCAATTAAAAGGGGCATTATTAGTCATATTTTTGAATTTAATTTTGATATCCTTTTATTTCGAATGATCAGTTTTTCATGTGACTACTACTAATTTAATGTACAATTACATTGAGAAATATACACACATTTTTCATACAGCTCATAGTGAAATAGTTTTGATAGCCTAGAAGAATGAAACATATTAGATATTTATTCATATTAAATTTGTTCTAAATTGTTCTGCCATACAAATTGATTGAAATGAATGAATTTGTTTTGAGACTTAGTCAGGATGAATAAAAATGTTGGTGCCAAGTTTTAGGCTTCCCTACCTCCACCAACCGGTTTAATTTTGTATATGGATCTTCATTCTTTTTATTTGCATATCGAATACCCTTAATCAATTTATTCACAAATTAATAAGTGACTTTATCAGTTTTAGTATTATCAGATTACTTGAAAACATTCATATTTGCATAAAAGAGATTCAATGTTTTTCGTTTTTTATGTGTTGAAAATTGCTTCTTTTATTCACGAAAATGGGTCGACCCACTTTTTCGCGTTGCCATGAACAAGAACAAGAGTGTTACCATTCTCGCATGCACAGCAGGAACACACTCACACTTGCCCATACAAATACAAGTACACATTGGGCACATGAAACCGACAGGAATTCATTTTGCACACACACATACAAACTGCAGCTCGAATTCAAATCACTGTTTTGTCTTCATTTCGCTTCTTCTCGTTGCACATTCCGGAATCTCAAAAATGCCGTAGAAAGCACATAGACTGCATTTTTGCATTTTCACTGTTATTTTACGACAAAAAAGAGAGCGAACTCTCAATTTTGTCTGTCTTTGTAACTTACTAAGAGTCGTTTACACTTGCACGTTCTGCATGTATGCATAAAAGAATTTGTGCTACACCCCAGCTGGAAATCGGAGTTCGATGATAGTGTCATGATGAACATTATTCAAGACCAATGTATTCATATATAGCACCATTTTTGGAAGCTACCTGCCAACGTAACTCCAAATTCCATTTTTATAGTAGTAAACTTGAAATTGTACGAGAAGTATAAATCGAAAATTATAAATAACGTCACCAGTGATCACTTCGAAATGTCATCTGAGACTTGTATGGACTGGCCAAAGATCATTCTTATAATAATTTAAAGAGGTCGTTTTAAATTCCCAGAATGTATGTAGATAGTGTATATCTTTGTAACAAATTCCGATTTTAAGGAACCAAAAACACTTGAAAGCTCTTTAAGATACTAAACTATTTGGCTAACTTTTTAAATTCTTTATTCATTTGTCTCATGCTTTCAATAGTGCTTTCTAATAGCCCACTCGACTATGCCGATAATTGTATGTCATTACAGAAATTTTGAATTATAGTGTATGCAACAACAATGTCATGTCCTTGCGTCCTTACGGTAACCATGTAATTTTGTTTTTTCCATACTTTTCCCTTTTGCTGCAACCTGTAGCTCTTGCTTTCTCTCTTTCTCTCTCTCTCTTTATCCATTCCACTGTATAATTCCTTGAAAGCAGCTTCACGTGCCATCCAGTAAGAGTAATAACTACGATACAGTCTAAAGCTGCTTAAAGTACTTCCCAATGCAATTACCCGATACACTCACACCCCCGCACTCAGAGGCATACTACACATGTGGAAAAATATTCTATTTATTGTGGAAAAGAAAAAAGCCTTAATAAATTTGTTATGTGTGTGCATGTGTTGTGTATTTGTCCTGCTGCGATGCCCATAATTGTCAATAAATTCTCATCAGTTCGATTCCCAGAACGCATTAACACCATTTGATGTCGCATAAAGGAAGAATTAGAGAGCGCATTAAGTGGTAGTTTGCACTGGCCATCAGAAGCAGCGGCAATATGGCAACATTAAGTCAGCCTCAATTCATTACAGGGCAAGTTCGTTTAAATGAGGTGTGGCATTGAGACAATAAGCCTTCGAAGGAGTGCCACTGATTAAAGAACTTCATTTAAGAGAGAACTTTATTTGGAGCTATGAATAAATGAAAAACTTAAATAAAAGCAGTGCACAAGTAATACATGCAATTTGCAATACAACAACTGAAAGGATATCAGTACTAATGCCAACTCTAACTGAAAAGCTTCTAGATTTTATTGGATTAAGGACCCTAGTGGGTCCCTATCGATACCAAATGGCGATCCATTTAAGAGTTCGGCAAGTAGTGATGTATTGGAGTACGAGAGTTTCTAGCGCACTTCAGTTGAGAGCCGACTCCAAATTTTGAGGCTTCCTCCAAATATTTGCATTTGATTGACAGATGCATAAATGGCATCGTTTTCTTGGTCGGTGATGCGTGCTTCTACGTATATATTCCAAACTTGTTAGATCAGTAACCACTGATTGCATTGTATTTTATTGAAAACTTCTGATCAAACATAGCAAAACCGCCCAAATTAACTGACTTCGTATTGCTTTCCAAACAGTGTTGATTTGACACTACAACTTGTAAATTCTCTACTGGGAGTAGTAGGAACACTACTACTAAAAAATAAAAGAAATAATTGGTGAACCGTGTGGGCTTAGGCCTAGCTTCCTCGTATTAGCTTGTGTGTCCTTTGCAGCTTTTCATGGCAAAGACTACTCTCGGAGTATTCATCGCGAGACGTGGAGCTGGGCAAAGAAATAATTTGAAAAACAAATTCTCTTTTTACTAGATTTGAACCCAGACGTCCCACATTAGCGACCCAGCATTGGACCGGACAAGTGCTGGGTCGCTAATGAGACACTTTTAATAGTAAACAAAACTAAAGCCGCAAGATTTCAGATACAAATTTTCAAATATTCTTCGCAGAGCTCAAGTCGAAAATATAACCAAGTTGGCAAGCACATACGATAGAAGTTCATAAAGTAAGGATTTGGCATAAGTTTTCAAAACCAAAATCCTTGTTGATTTTAATACATTCCCTTCGCATATACCACATGTAAACTAAAAATGTTGTATTGTCAAAAATAACGTATTTTAAAGCCCTGTGTATATATTTCATCTGTTTCAGTTTTGAAAGGTTTTTTTTCCCGCTGTAGAATAGAAGAAATGTTAGTTACCGCCTTATTAAGGTTGCGCTGCATGCACATGCTATATAAGGTTACACTTTTCTCCAACATTTCTCTCTCTCATTCCTAGACATTCTTTTAATTTGAGTCGAAAAAATTTTAAACTAAAGTTCTTGTCAAATTTCCCTCAGAGATTTTCAGCTGGTTCTTCTCGTTTGCATATGGCCAATTGATTCTACAAACTACGGCAACGGCAAAACATACCACTTAACACTTTTGTGCGTGTATCCAAATTCCCATTCAAACGCCAACGAAGCTCCTCCACAAGGCTGCTACATATCAGCGCGTGGTAAGCGGCAGAAATAAAAAGTGTTTAAAATTAAAAAAAAGGCTGCTAAATGCAGCAAAAAATGCACACTAGCAGCAAGAGCTAAACTGAAGTTATTGTCTACATAAGCAATGAGGGAATCTGCTACTTCCAGCATTTCATGCTGCCAATGTGCAGCATTTGCCGCCAGCTTGGTGGCTTACCAACGCACAACGCGCCCAGCACGAGCAGAACGCCTGTCGGATGTTTATTGCTTTTGCTGCTGATGGGAATTTATGCGCTCATTTGTTGTTGTTATTTTGAAAGTTTCATTTTATTTAGCTGCTGCGGCAACAGGAACAGCATCAGCGCCGTTTTTGTGTCTGGCATTGTGTATGCTGCTGCAGCTCGCCAGCAGATTTTAATCCGAAACTAAATCGTTTTAAAATGTGAAATTTGCATAGAAAATATTAAAATTGCTCGTAGACAATTTTGGAGCAGAGTCAAGATAAATGTCAAAAATTATGTTTTCAATATTTTTGCATCTAAAAAATCGATGTTGAATATGAGTCAATTGCTGCAATTATCGGCATTTTATAAAGACACCAAAAGTTATACGGCATCCAATTCCAAATTGCATCCAAATTCTGCCATTCCATATTTGATTAAAATTACTCAATTTCAAATAACATAGAAATAACAAAAATTCAAAATTCAATGAATTTTCTATAAAAATTGTGCTTTGTGTTTTTTTTCGCTGCCATTTTTCCATCTGCCTCCCTGGAAGCTTTATTGCAGTTGATAGTTCACTTTTCACTCGCCCACCAACAACAACAAAGTTGTACCAAAACCACAAATCTCTCGCACACATACACACAAACTAACACTTGCACGTTTGCGTGTTCATTGCACGCTTTCAAATAATCAAAATAAACGCATGTAAAATTAAATTGTAATTATTTCTGTTTACAAAATATGCGGTTAGATAGCGCTTTACCGTTGGCCCGTTCCAGTTTGACATGCCAGCAAATGTCGATGCACGCCATTGCGCGGGTTAAGCTGCGGTCTTTTTAAAACTTATTTTAAATAATCTAAAATATGGATTGACAAATACCAAAATTATAGCTAACGAAAAGTTACGAAAGCGCAAGTTTAAAGGTATTTAATAACACTTTTCATGTTTAATTTTAGTCGCTCTTGTCATCGATTTTGTTGAGGTTTTGATTCTAAAATTAATTTTTCATTATCAATTGAACATTATGTGATCTTTATGTGCCGCTTATTGCTTCCAGATTGCCAAAATGATAAGACTCAATGTAATTTTATACATTTTATTGTTCTGGGTAATTTTTCGAAATTTGAAATTGTATGTAATTTTTCTGCTCTTTTGGCTTACTTGGAATAAATCGCCTTACTTTAAACGAAAGACATCACGTTTTATAATTTTTTTAATATTTGAGTTTATTTCTTAATTTTATTTAAAATCTTTTGTCATACAGTTCTTAAGCCTTTGATTCGCATACACCGTTTTCGTCGACGAAAACGAAATCCCACACATTACCTACGAAAAATTTGAGAAAAACTGAAAATTTTAAAAAAACTGAAAATTTTTCGTAGCTAATGTATGGGATTTCGTTTTCGTCGACGAAAACGGTGTATGCGACTCAAAGGCTTTACTCTTTTTCTAGTTTTTTTTCGAGTTTATAAGATTGAAGATTTTTAGCAGTTTTCAAAATATTGCCACCCTGCTAAAAATAAGTAAGGTTAGAAAGAATAGTTTTTATTCGGACTGACTTGCCAAAGAGAAATGACAATACTTAGTTGTCTATTTCTGTTCTGAAACAAAGCAATTTTAAGTGTACAACAACAAAGAATTAGAATTATTGCTCACATGGCCAGGTCATATAGCTATTTCGGTTTTTGCCAGAAAACCTCATCAGTAACTTTTAATGTGAATTCTAATAATTTTTAAACGACTAATTACTCGACATAAACTCGTATAATAAGTAAGGTTTTAATAATATGATATACCTTCATGGTTCTTTGATTTCAATTTCGCTATTGTAACGATATAAGTATTCACTTTAAAATTCATAAATTACAAAAGTTGTTGGATTGATAGTACTTAATTCTGTATGGTAGTACATCAACTTTCAATGTGATCATTTAATAACTCAGAGAAACAAACAGATTACGCACACATGCTGACAGCCAGGCAAAATCTGCAAATTATTATGTTGCATATAACATATTTAGTTTGTATTTATAATGTTCAAATATAACAAAAATGTAATCCAATTTCGGCGAAAACATTTTGCATAACTGTTGTTTTAAATGTATTGCGCTGAAATTATTTTAAATAGAGCAAAAACATTTATTATTGTGCGTGTTAAATGCTTGTTTATGCATACAGCCCGTGGCTACTTTCAGAAATAATTACATTTTCTTTAATAATTTTAAATTATTTGTACCGTTTTAAAATATCTCAACTGATAACCTCCTTCCTCCCCCATGCCTGCCACACTCCATATTTTGTGGCATACAAAGAAATATAAGACTATTAACTTTTTATGAATTTTTTTCATTGTACATTTTATTTTCTATCTACTTCTTTTGTAGTTGCCGCAATAGCGAAAGATTAAAACCCAACTAATCGGAATATTTGCTCCAATTCTGCACATTTCAATTTCGAAGCTGTGATGCTGCTTCCGCTTCATCGCATCTGCAAGCCAAAAAGTATTGCCTCTGTGCGGAGGGCGAGCCCGAGTAAGGGCCACTAGCTACTTTCAGGCTGCCCGAGAGTACATTCTGCATTTTGATGCGTTTGGTTGGTTGCAAAGCAATCGTCGAATTTGCAATTTTCTATGCTTTTAAGCAGAAAACAAACAGAAACATGCAAATTATTCGCTCAACAAAAGCAAAACGCGAAACGGAGTCCAAAGTCCGTAGTTATTATTGTAAGCTCTTCCTTTGTGTGCTTCTCAATTGGCAGCAACTCAACTCAACAGAATACAATACACATTACTGTATTTAGCAACAACACAACGTGAGGGTAGACGGAAGGAAGAGACATATCCTACCTCCTCAAACTATTCCATTAGTAACCTATTAGATAATTTGATCCCTCTATTGTACGACTTACAATGAAAATGTTCTTTATGCTAGAAGTAATACTGGCAATTTGAGTGCCCTCAAGTAGGTACTAATTTCATATGGTACGTGATAGAACAAAACAAAATTTGAGAAAGAAGCTTATATAAAAGAACTAATTAAGTTTTAAGTGTCTCAATACTAGAGATTCGATATCGATATTCATCGCAGCGAAAAAATTCTTAAAAATTACATAAAAATATATCAATTTGTATATGTATATTCAAAACAAAATTAAGCTTGGCAGTTCAACAAACTGTATCAAGTCACAAAACATTAAAATTAAACCAGCCGAATCTACGGATTTCACATAAGTCTGGCTTTAGTTAAATCTTAATAAACTTGCCAGCTTTGGCAAAAATTTCAGCCGAATGCGATTTTTTCTATATTTTCGGTATATAAATGCACCATTATATATCCTTGGATATGGACTTAGTATTCAAGTCGATAGCTCCCGGCAGGAGTCGAATAGGAGCGAATATATAATTTTTACAGAAATTTTTCGGCGCTTTAATACCGCTTTTGTATATATTATATATGCACCAAATTTCGTCAAGTTTAAATTTTTATATATAAATATTATAGGTGTCGCTATAGCTCAGTGAACAAGTACTTAGTCGCTGATGCGAGAGGGCCTGTGTTCAAATCTCAGTCCGGCACATAACATCTAATACAAAGCGAATTTGTGCTTCAAATTGTTTCTTTGGGCAGCGCCACTTCTCGCGATGAATTGGCAATTGCCATGGAAACAATCTAAAACCATTCGGCCATGGCTATTTGGTTGGTCACATTATATTCCGCTAGAATATAACAAGCACCCATTAGTTAATGCGAAAAAGCTAGACCTAAGACCACATGGGCTGATGCACCAATTACTTTTTTATATTTTTTTATACAAATATCAATTATGGAAATATCGAAAAATATGTCTAAGTTGACTGTGGCCTTTTAGAATTGAAACCGTGCTGGTACGAGTTGCCGAATCCTGCAATATGTTTTAATAGCCATGAAACTAAGTATAGCTTCTACCCACTCTTCCATTCTTTAATAAAAAAAAAACCATAATAAAATTCTTCATTTCATATAAAATTAATTTGATTCAGTTGTTTCAAATGGACGCTCAGCCTTTAAGAATTATCGCGCACCTCAAGCATTCAACTTTAATTAAGGCTGCGCGTGCATATCCTTTGATGTGTTGCTGGTATGCATGTCACAAAGTATGCAGTTTAATATAAAGCTCGAGGCAGTGATCCTGAGCGATGCATGTGCACAATGGCAATAACAACAATGTAATGTTTTTTATGTATACATGCAATGAAAATATGACGACACACGCGTGTTTTTGTGTGTAGTTTGTATTTGCCTTAACGGCAATGAACTTGCCGTTGCAAGTTTGTAGCGCAATACACACACACACACACACACACACACACACACACACACACACACACACACACACACATGAAAATGCGGTTTATGCGCACAATGCGGCCGAAAAAAATAGTAAATAGAAAGTTGCCGAAAAAAGAGAGAAAAGCAAAGAAGAGCTATTTTTGCTAGTAGAGTTTAGTAGTGAACTTTCGAGCAGCACTTGTAAAAAGTTTCTTTAGGCGAACCAATTTGCTTTGAGAAGATTTCCAATTTCACACACAATACGCACTCACACACACGCACACACGACGGCATTACTAAATAGATTACATTATAGCATCATTACACGCTGTATGGAGCACTTTGAACTGCCTCACCAGAGGGACCCCATCCCCCCTATGCCCGTCACTTCTTCAGCATGTCTCAGCAGTTTAAATACCTACCCCAAGCCCGCTTGCCGGCGCATTTCCATCACTTCAAGTAGAAAAGTCTTTCAGTTCAGGTTTAAATTTAAGCAGCTATTTTCATGATGATTTTCTTCTTCTCATTTTACTTTAATCTTATTTGGAAGAACTTTGCTGCACTGTTATAAGTTGCTTTCGCATCTTCAGCAGCAGATTTTATAGACAATCAAAGCGTTTTTTAAGCGCAAATTACTTTTTTGTTGTTGTTCTTGTTGCCTTACCTGCCATTGTGTCCAGACAGCCAATGTAAGCTTAAATATGCTGCTTTGCGGCGCATCTGAGTGTGTGCGTGTGTATTGGTGAGTCATTTGTTATTACCACAAATTGCATTTGTCTTTTTAATGGTCGCGAAATGACCGACTGATTGTTTTCGAGATCAAATGTCCTTTTGAACTGTTTGTCTGCCTTCAGTCGTGACTACACGTTGATCAAATTAAACTCTGTCTCTTAACTATTTATGAGAAATATTGGAGCGACAAAATAATGACATTTGTTTCAAAATATAGATTTATACTCACTTTACTAACCAACTTATTCAACTGAGAATATTACAACCGTGAGTCATTTTGAAAGCGTCAAATGAGCCGGGCAAGAAACAAATCTTCAAATACTTGGTTATTCGAAGGGGAATGTGGTCAGTCTTTTCTGCGTCGTCCACTTTCGGAAGCCAAGTTGAAGACCCTTTTTCCAGAAGCTATGCCGTTCAATTGCTCAACATGACCGAGCCATCGAACTAAGGGATCTTTAAGCGCTTACCAAAGTCGATAGCTGAAAATTCTAAAATTTCTTTTAGCAAGTTTTTATATTTCTTAACCAGCCAATCAAAACACTCGAATATGTTCATAAGTGATTATAAGAAGTGGTATTAAAAATTAATACATTTTTAAATAATCTTATAGGAATTTTCGTTTTTATAACCTACAGCTTTGTAATAGGGTATATAAAATTTGTGCGAAAGTTGTAACGCCTTAGATAAGCCGTCTTAGGTATAGACTTCAGCATATAAAACTGATCAGAATCACTTTCTCTATATTTTGATACATAACCTAAAAAAACCGAAAATTAACTAAATTAATAAGAAAAAAAATGTCATAAAATATCAAAGGAAAATGTATACAATTTCAGAGGGGAAAACATTGCAATATTTCTGGCTAGCATGTGTGCATATGTGCAAACATAAAAGACGTGATTTATTCTGAATACCTTGTCATGTTACTCATACGCCCCGAACATATCGGCACGGCCAACAAAAAAAATCTCGAATTTGTTTGTCCCAACCATGAGTGATAAGACGGTCATGATTATTTACAAATGATTCAGCAATTTTAGAAATTGTTTCACAAATTTGCTGCATAATGCTTCTGCAGTAGGCGGCAAAAAATGTCATAAGGCGCTCCCCCACTGCGCATACTCGTACTTCATTACTGCATGATGGCATGATGACACGCTCATCAACAACAGCAGCAACACAAAATCGACAACAATTTCCGCATATGACGGCAACGAGAAAAAAGCGCACAGCAATTTGTAGCCTACTGCCGCAGCAGCGCTGTGCTTAATTAATAAATTCTCATCTTTGACTAAATTTCCGGCTGTGCTGCTGCACACTCCGCACCCAGCCGCACCCCGAACATGCCGCCATAATGAAGCCTGCAAAGGCAACTCAATTACAGCGGCTGATTGCCAGGCTGCCGCTGATTCCCAGTGGGCGGCTGCAGCTGCACTAGGACAGCACATCATCAAAGGTATCCGGCGTAGGTGGGCCGCGCTAAATGAGCAGCCAGGGCAGGCAATGGCTTTTTAAGTATGCCCGCTTATGGGCTCTTAAATTTCCCCTGCAAGACGATGCAATTCAATTAGCACTTAATGCAATTACTGAAAAAAACTGCAAAAACAAAGCAATTAAAATGGCTTCCTACCATGACGTAATTACAGCGTGTAGCAATACACAAAAGGAGCACCTCGGATTAATCAAATAGAAGAGCCGAATCAGGATTGAAGTGGAACCAGAACCTGCACTTGGTGGAAATGCATGCTATTTACAAAAGCACCGTAGTTCCAAAGCTACAAAAATTTAGTTTCAATTTTAAACAAACTAAACTAAACGTATGATCAAATAATGACTTCGATTTTAAAAAAGATTAATTAGGTTTCTTAACATTTCTGCTAACCGAAAAGGGTTTCTTTATCTCAAGTTTCCATGTGACATAGCAAAAAATCATCTCATGAAATATTCTATTTCGCTTCAAGCTATTATAAATTGGCAGCTTTTACTAAATGCAATCGAGTATGAGAAGTCATTAACAAGAGTTAAGTTCAAGTAAGTTTTTTCTAACAGCTCGAAGCGACAACAACATTTTTAATTAATTAAATCGGATCCTACATAAAAACTGAAATTTAATTCCTATTTTTGCAATATTTTTAAATTTTTGTCGACTTTTATGGATTTCTTATTTCATAAAACTTTGATAATTCCAGGAAAAATGGGGAACCAATGATTTCAAATATTAAGAGCCAACGAATTAAGCATTTTGCCACTGCTCCAAATTTCATTTCTGCACATCCAAATGAATCCGTTCTGACGTTTATCTCAAATGTTTGAAATTTAAAAGCACACCCATTGAGCGTGCCACTATAGCTTTTCGACAGCAGCAGCACTTTCATTTCCGTTTTAGCATGTTGCACGCTGCACGCTTGTTGTTGGTGTTGTTGGCGCTGCTTGAGTTGATGATGATTTATTGATTTGTTTGGCTGATTGAAATCAAATTGCAAAAGCTAAATTGATTGTACCGAAATATCAACAGCAAATGTGTCGCAGCTAAAATATATTTAAAATCGGAAATAGAAAACAATTTCACTAAAAAATTTGCATAAGCGAATATCACTAACAATATTCAGACAAGCATATCCGAGTAATAGTATGCGAAGCACTAAACAAGATAAAACTTTAAAAAATGCCAATAGCGACAGCGAAATCAAAGATGAAAGTGAACGGAACCGGAGCCAAGTTCGGAATTGATAAAAGAGTAGATGATGAAAAGACCGACAGAGAGAAACATATAATTTCAAAATAAAAATGCAAGTGTAATTGTAATTACAAATTTACCGTTTTACTCATGTACGAAATCGGGAAAGAACTGCTGTCGTTAACCTAACAATTTTGCGGACTCGCCACTTCAAAGAAAAATTGCAAAAAGGAAGGACTATTAAATTGAAAATTGCCACGAGCATTGTCAAGAACTTACAATGCCTTATAAAAAGTTCACTTTACACACACATGCACAATTTCACTAATACCCTCGTATCCTCTTCAACAGAAGTGGGTTGGGAATTAAGCGCTCATAAATTTGATGTGAAAGCGTAACAACTTACGTTATGACTTAACAGGGTTGAATGCATATAGTCATATACGTTGCACACATACACACACTGACACGCACATAGCACAGACATACAGGGCTAAGCTGTAATGCCACTTTATGGTGATTGTAATGAAGTTATGCAATAACCCCCGCACGGAATGCCTCGCTTTATGGACGTAAACAAATAAAAATGCTCCATTTACGAAATTAAAGCAACTCTCATTTGATGTGATGCCAATGCGCCGCCGTGGGTCGGACCCTGATGCGTGAAGGCGCTGGTTCAAATCCCACCCGATTCATAAAATCTAAAAAAAATAACTTCGTTCCTTGGCATGCGTCGCCGTTTCTCGCGATCTGGTTGGCATACTACTCTCCGAAAGTATACTTCGCCATGGAAATAAAACTACTCGATCCCGGTCGTATGAGGCTATTGAATATATGAGAAGGCTAGGCCTAAGCCTTGCTCGTGTGCTGCTGCGCCAATTATTGTATTATTATATTCTTTCGAAGGCCACAAAAAACACAAATACAATAGTTTATATGAATTGATACTTTCTCTATGTAACAACAATACTTGAAGTAGCGATCAATTATGACTATATCGCCAGACTATGCATGTGGGAATAAAAAGGCCTTATATTTTAGACAAAACTTTTGGATGGAAATTAACATAATCTAAGCCAAAGCAAAGGCTTTTTCGCTTCGGATATCAAACATGGAACGGAAAAATTAGAATAATCCAAAGGTAAAAACAAGGGTTACTTCAAATCTTACTACTAGAATCATGCATATTCGATCCATCCAAACATTTAAATATTGTGTTCTACTTTTAACAACTTTTATATTTAAGATAAGTTCGAAATCAAACTGTATTTCTTTCACCCTCGAATATTTATATTCATTTTGTTAGAATTGGCTTTAACTGATGAGTCTCAATGGTTCAGAAGTCTTGCCTAAATGGAAAAATGTTTTTATATAAGTTGTCAGTAGTATGTATATTGATAAAAGCCATCATTGTAAATGGTACAACAACAAAAGCCGAAAAGGTTGACAACTGTTAACACACCGCAAACATGACTTCCATTTTAAAATCCTATCGTTAGATCATATACATATGTACATGCTTTCTAAGATTGCATGACTTTGAGTTACATTTGTAATGGTATTTACTCGTATCAAAGCCGAAGCCATGGCTTCTTAATATCACTCCCCCCACCTTCTTTTTACGGGGCTTTAAGAGGTAGGCGGTGTACTTGAGCTACCGCACACCAATTTAACTCTTTTGTTAGAACTGAGTTGTTGTTTATTGACTTTCTTACTTGTTACACATGCGTATTTGTGTGTGTGTGTGTGTGTGTGGGTGTGAGTGAGCTTTTGTTCGCTTGTTTATTTATATTTTGGCTTAATTAAGTTGCCGAAGTAAATTTGTCAAAAATGAAAATTATGTCGCTTTTGTGTAACTTTCATGTGTGCTCTAACGTACGCCTATAATCGACAAGACGACCCCGCCTCTCGCACTCACCTCACCCAATTCGACTGAAAAGCATGCATGAATATTTGTTTTCGAGCAAAATAGACATGCTTCCTGCGAATTGTAGACCTCAAGTGCCGCATTGAGGCATTCTTCCACGCCACTGGCAAGTTTGTATGTATGTGTGCTTGCATGTGTGTGTGAGGCTTGCCAACTGCTATCGGGCACATGCCGCGGGAAGTGGGAAGACATTCACTTGTCACGTTGACGCCTGGAACTCAAAGAAACATTTTCCCGAGTGTGTGCTCCAGCGTTTAACGGCAAAACACTTCACTTCGCATTTAATGCCAACGCATATTCGACTCTGCTCCAGCTTCCCCTGCTCCGCGGCGGCCCAAGCACCGGTTGCTTTGCCACCAGCGCGCCATACACGCTCATCAGACAAATCAAATAAAGAAGGCGCTGTCTGTCAAGTGAGCAAAATTCAAGTGGCAGTTATTCATGTGTGTGCAAATTTTAATGACTCTGGTCGTCTTGACTTGGCTCATCAGCAGCAAAGCGAAATTATCAAGGAGCAGTGTAAGTGCAAAGTGGCATTAAAAATGTTTACAACTTTTCAAATTGTTCACCCTTTTTTACGCCCTTTCAGCAGAAGTGAGAACTCATGTGTGAAGCGTAAGAAGCACAAAGTAGCAATCCGTGTATCCTTATACATACATATGTGACTATAAGGTGGAGGGAGTATTTTACGCTAGCAAATACAAAAAAATAAGCAAAAAATTAAATTCTTTAAACACTTTTTCTTACTGATTTTTTGGTAAAAGTTTCTGCAACTCAAATGCATAAACATGAAAAAATCGGTTGCATAGTTTCAGGCTTATATTTTTACTTAAAGTACTACTAACAAATCTAAACCTGAAAAAAGTTTTCTGTAGCCGGAAATTCTAGTTTAATTGCATTAAATTTCTTTGATTTCTATGAGTATTCTCTATGAAACGAATCACTATGAATCCATTCGTTTATCGTGCAAAATTTTTAATCCGATATCAGCTTTAAATGGAGCAGGTTTGCATGACTTGCCGAGGAACATACTAGTTTCTTTGTGACCGTCTGCCTATCTGCTTTTTTATTCGACTCCCGTTTTTATCGCAATCAAAGGAAGGGTTTATTTCAAGAATGAGAATGCACTCAGAACTTTTAAAATACAGACAGCGTATAAATCAAAATTCGAACTGTAAACAACTCTGGCTTGGCAGGCAGTTCATAAACCCTCTTCGCCGCTTATCGCTTCTTCACTATCCCTTTTGGCACGTTCGCATGTCGATGGCATAATACCTCGCATGCAAAGCACAGAGATGCAGAGATATCAGTCATCGAGATCCTGTCGCAACAGAGATACCATGTTTCACTACGTTGTCATTGTGTTGTGCTTGTTCATGTTTCAGGCCATAGGCATTTATAAACTCAGCGGAAAAAAATAAACATGAAAAGTAACCAAAGGAAAACGGATATAAATACGAGCAAAAGGCCTCGTTGTGTGTCCAAAGAGTAACTCTCAAATGCGACTGCTGTTTCATTAAGCTGATGCTCCGGCACTTCCACGCGCTGCTGCCACAAAAAAGCCCACTTTTGATGTACTGCCGACATTATTCTTTTGACGCACTGAAGCCATGATTCTTTAAGCCCTTTTTACAATGTTGTTTATTGTTGCTGCCGCTGCGCCTGCCCCCTGCAAAACTGTAGGGCGCAAGCAACGTCCACGGTGCACTATGAATCCTTGCGACGTTGGAAGTGAAAGCATACGCCTGCAGCTCACTTTCAGCTCGTATTAATGAGAGGGTGAAGCCGTTCACAGGTGCTCATATTTCAGCTGCAAGAATTTCCATACTTTCACTTCATTTTAGTAGGTATGCTGTAAGGAAAGAACGACAGCCGAATAAATCAGTTTGTCTTAAGAAATTTTAGGAATTTCTCCGGAGATTCAATTTTGCAGCCAAAAGCAGCACCTTGAAGGATATTGCTACAACGCTTCATTTTTCCAGAGTAGAAGACTGGCTGGAAAAATGTTTAGTTTATGACAAATGTTTTTGAGTTTCCAAAATAACTGCTATCTCATAATAGTTGATGAAGCCGAAATCCTTCCTTTTGGCTTTTCTTTCAAGAAAATATATATTTAAGTTCATAGGGGAGGAGGTTTAAAATCATGCCTCAGCACATATTTGAGTATATGCTTAAAGTATTCAATATATATATATTAGGTGTCGTAAAAGACAATCCATTATTTTTGCGTGAAACTTAAGACTTTATTTAGCATAGTTAGAATGATCCGATCTATGTTCTTCTTGCTTACATGACTGTCGGACTCGATTCACATGATTTTATCGACATTTTCGACAATTGGCCATCCAGAGCATGGTGCATCTATGGCATCAAAATTACTGAAACGAATTCGACGAATCTAAATTGTACCTGATTGCCTACTACAGCATCGAGACCATAAACGCAATTCCCATTTTCAGCCGCTTGCCTTGCGTTTTCGCTTTTATCGAAGAAAATCTGTAAAATATGGCATATTTTCTCTTTGCCAATGTCCAACTTTGACGCGCGCTCCAACAAAACTGAGGCAAGCAATCACAAAACTGTATGAACAGGTTTTTTTAGCACGAACTCCTGTCTTTCTAATGCCGTCCAGTGTAAACTGATCGCTCTTATATGAAGCGAGCTACAGATTACTAGAGCCATCTATCTTTTTTCACTATACCTGAGATTTTTAACATTTTTCTTGCAGCTTCACATATTTCTACGAACCTTCATCGGCACACTTTTGTGTTGCTTTTAAATTTGCTTGCTAAATTAAATTTTTTTTTTAATTACCTAATAAACCTTTCATTAGTACTCCGCATGCGATTATTCATATAACGCTCTCATTGCCGCAATATCAACCGCAAAGCAAGTTCAAACAAGAGCGAAATATACATTTTCAACACGCTTTTTTCAGTGCATTTGAACTTAATGGTTTTATGCTGCTTTAATTTTTAAGCCAGAAATAAATTTACTTTTGGGTGATTATAATGCAGGAAAATTATGCATTTTAATTGCATGAATTTTGCCTTTCTCATTTATTTAAATGAAACATTTTAATTATGCGCTACGTTTTACTAATATATGTTGAAAATCGTATAAAGTGAATAAAATGCATTTTGGCAAATTATCTTTTGTGTTTGTTTGATGATAGATCGCTTGTATTTTAATTGGATATACCAATTAAAATACGCGCACAGTTGCGCAATGAATGGCCTGAAATTTTAATAACTACACATCCGGTTTATGCTCCTTCATTTAGATTGATTTGAAAATGCACACATTTAGAGTATATAAACCTGTAATTGACAGTTATTGCAAAATTAGAATAATAAATACTATGCAATTAAACGAAAAATCTGAATTATATTTTTGACACTAACTGAAATTATGTTCGCTCACTAACGTAATCGTTACATGCATTTCGTGCCATGAGGCGTATGAGCAATTTGTTAAAGCTCGCGTTTAAGCGCATAAGTCCAAAGGAAATAGCATGGCAATATTTTGCAACTCATAAATTTCTATTCACAGATTTATAACTAGTAGAACCATCAGCAGTTTAAAATTATAATAAATCAATTAGGGCAAAGAGAACTCTTACAGAAATGCCAAAGCCGCGCGACAGATGGCGCCAAATACACAACAATTTTAATTAAATCACGTGAAGTATTTATCTCTAGTTTCTAAGCACTACATTAAGAGATACCTTTAAAGTGTAATCTTTTAGTTAAAAAATTATTTAATATCGATTATTTTGTATGCTTGAAAGTATGAAAGTTCTTGCCACAAACAAGCAGCCTGGTGAAACTAACTTCACAACACTATTAATTGAAAAGTGAGAAAGTAGAAATTCCTGAGATTTCTGCTCTTATGTTTTAATTCATTATTTCTAGGTACGAGTACGCGAATGCTCTGTCTCAGAACTTGTGTGCTATTGATCCAACTTTTTAATGCTTTGCTCGTACTGCGTGAATGCGCCTTCATTGCGCCACCAACCCGCCTTTTTTTGTTAAGTCTTTCTTACATTGCGTGCATAATTTACGCACATCTCGAATGCAAAATGAATTCCACCGCTTTTAAAGAATTGCACGCTCTTGCGTTCCGCCTCATTTCGCATGCGTTTCGACTAACATAAAAGAAATGCATGGAATTCATTCATAGCGTAAGTGCTCTCAACTAATTCCAAGCTTCAAGACAAGTCAAAAGAAAACCGAAGAGAATTGAGGAAAACCATTTTCATTTAAATTCATGCATTAAATATGCGCTCTTGAAGCATTCTCGCTTCAAGAAAAGCATAGAATATTTTGCTTTGTTTTCATGACAAATACCAAAAAGAAATAAACATCCGCTTCCGGTGCGTCGTGCCACAATAACAGCAAGAACAACAATGGCGCGCCGCAGGCACTGCAGGCTAGCCAGCGTCTTCATATAGTCACGTAGCAAGTGTCTGTCCATGCTGTCCTGTTGCTGCCTGTTATGGCAGTTGTTGTTGTTATTGTTGCTGTTGCCGTTGAGTGACAGTGACATTTAGCGCAAAATGCGTTTTCACTGCTTCCCTCTGCAGATGACGAGGCTTAAGAGTTGAAGGGAAATTAGAATTACAGTCACACAGAGTGGAGAAAAATACGCTCCCGTGCCCCTTGCAAAGCTTACTTATAATTTCCGGAAAATGAAACGGCAACAGCTGCTTACACATAATTTCAATATCAAACTTTTTATTTATTTATTATTTTTACTTTATAGTGAAACAACCACGTGAAATCCTTACACAGTCTGTATCTGAGTCTATAGCGCTCGATTTAATTTGTCACCGGAAATTGCTGTTATGCCATTTATTGTCACGTTTTCCTCAAAGGGGGCAGCAGTTTGAGTAAATGTGCTATTGATCCTGTTGCACCTGTTGGCCTTCACTGCCAGTAGCTGCTCGTCTATGCCCTGTGGAAATCAGGCATGACATATTGCCGCTCGTAATCTAAATAAGCCACAAGGCTTCAGCTCCAATATCAACTCATCCGCAGTACGCATTAAATATGAAGTAAGTGGCATGCGACTGCCCCATTCCTTTACGTATGCATATGTGCAACTGTGCGTAGTTATCAGCTGATTAAGCGAATTATGTTTGGTTGGATTTTGGACAGTTTCGCAGACTTATATCATCTTGTATTCTGGCCAACCGAGCAGACGATTCTGCCAGCAGCGACGACATTGCAATGCGCCTCTGATTTGCATGCCTTGGTTTGGGATCCAGCACTTCGTAAGAGAATAATGCATTACTACGTAGAGAGCTTGTATGCCAAATAGCAGCCAGTGCTAGCGTCCACTGTTACTACTGCGCTGATATATGTACCTTCATAATATGTGCATGGCCCTCTCATTCTACAGCACTGCATTCCAGCATCACATAGCACTTCATCTTCATTGCAAACGCAGTCAATCTGGAACATGTTAAAATTACAGAATTCTGAGTTGTATTTTAACCTTTATCTCATTGCTTGAAATGCAATAATTTGTATTAAATTTTTACGAGTTACAAAATAAAATATGTAAGAAGCAGCATAATGAAGTGTGCATATCTTAAAACAAGCCTGTTGAATACTACTGGCAGAATGCGTGGAAACCTTAACGCTTATAATAATATCGTATCGCTAAACGCACTTAAATAAATAAGAAATACTTCCTTTTCGAGCGCTCCTAAGAGTAAATTTCCCCTCTTCTTGTGCATGCTTATATAAAAAAATGCATGTTTACTCTAGCAGCAAGTGGAATTTATATTTAACAAAGGAATTTCTGCTATCCCGAAGGGCAAGAACGATTATCTAAACGAGTTTGCTTTTCTACTTTACAGCTTTTTACAAATTAACCTCAAATTGATGTACGCTAGAAAATGAAATAGTCGAGAAACTTGAACTGACACAGATCTAGTCAAATGAAAAAACTGCACAACAACAAATTTCTAGTACACCCGCCAAATGCGGCTTTAGAGCGAGAGATTTTCAGAGATTTCGCGCTGTTTTCCCCAATAACACCAAAAGTATTGCCTTGATTTTCGGGAAAAGTAGTTAAATAATAATTGGTCAGTTTTCATATGAGATTTAAGAAACTGATGCAATCAGTCAGAAGTCAGCCCTATAACATGCACTAAGTATCAAATCCACTTTTGTGCTAGTTAATTAACAGACAGCCAACAAAAGAAAAGTCATAAACGTTTTTCGAAAAACTCGAAAATCAGGAATAAAAACTTGAAAAGCTGAAATATCGAAAAGCTGTTGAGATTTTAGACAAATCCCGAAATATTCAGATCAATTTACGGTTCATTTCGACTGAAAAAGCTAAAAATAAGGTTGCTATTGGTTCGATTCGACTTTAAGAGCTTTAACATATGATAAAAACAATCCCTTAAGCCTAAGCTTTCGTTTAAATAAATTCCCATGGTCCCCCCATTAAATCTCCTTCTCACTTTTGTAAACAGACGAGTTTTTTTTTAACAAAATAACAAATCGTTATAAAAATTAGTTAGCATAAAATTAAGTCACAAAAATTATAGTATACCATGAAATAAGAACAAAAACATAAAATTCAGGAGTAGTCCTTACTTTTGAAGTTTTATCATATAAAATGGAATATAGCGAAATCGGAAGGTGCGAGAAAATTACCGGCAATCTTTTCTATTACGAACTATTTAGTTCCAATAACATAGCTACTTTTCGTTTATCTGCTTATTACAACATTTTATAGAAGGAAGTCATTAAGAAAGATTCGACTGTAACATAAATACAACAAATGCTATTTGATATTGTAGGTCGGCCCGGTATGCCGCCGCGGTTTTCACTCCTCCTTCTAAAAGTTAAAACACTCTTTATTTCTTTTCCTATTAATTTCTGATCACACGCCCACACGGCGAATTTGAATTTATATTGAACTCTGCGCGTTTGTATCTATGCGTGTGCGTTTCCGTTTCGATTCCCCCGTCGCCGATTGCAAATTCGCAAATTCAGTCTAATTCAGAATTACAACTCGCGCATGGCATACAAATTGGCTGAGTTTGAACTTTGATGGCGGAATTGGCGTGCACATTTCAAATAATGCGGGCGACCTACACACACACATGCTTGCATACGCCATAAGCATATCCAATTGAAAGCTAAGAGACTAAATAAGAATTAACATAAATAATTTAACTTAAAGCCGGCGCATTGAAATATTGAAGCATGCTTTTAGGCGGGCCAGGCGAATTATAGCAAACATTGTTCCCTGCATTTCACACTCACGCCCGACAAAGCGCGCCAGCGTGCAGGCCATTCGCGTTAGATAAATCAGCTATTTAATGAGCTATAAAAAGAGCAATTCCAACGCGGCGCATCTTCTTTCTTATTTTTTTATCACTGAAATTGCGCGCTTGCAATGCGAGAATAAACGCGCCAAATATGAACTATGCAGACGCGATTTTTAGGCGCTTCTGATTTGGGCACAAAGCTTGCTTGCTAGCTTCCCTGCTTTGTGGCTTCAATGGCGACGGCGAGTGCGCTGCTGCCGCTGCGGGCTGTGCAGCCAAAACAAAGGCGCACTTCCCGCGCGACTGCCGGAAACGCTTCCTTGAAGCGAGCAACTACACTGGGAATGTGTGCGCCATAAATTATGCATGAGCGAAAGCAAGAAGGAGGAGACCCGCAGGAAACGCCAAAATTCTACTGAGCGGGCAGAAACAAAGGGAACGCCCTATTTGCAATGGCGCAAATAAATTTCATGTAAGCCAAAATATTATCTCAAAAAGGAAGAAGCCAATGCAAATGCGTGTGTGTGTGTGTGTGAGTGTTTGTGTGCCTCTGTGTGATATGCTGGCGTTGAAAAATTAAATTTTTATGCAATGCAGCGAATTGCAAATTTCATACAATGCATTAAATTTGAATGGCATAGACAATTGAAGTCTTTGCTGTGCGATGGAAACGCTAGGAGTAAGCGGCAGAAATTTAGCCAGAAATCGTTTCCTGCAACTATGTGCTGATGCAAACCTTTCCAAAAACAGCATAAAAATGTTCAATAGACATAAATTGCAAAAGTATTTAAGAAAGATTTATGCGTAAATCTGTGCTCACAAGTCATAACCACCCAAGTCGGTTCTTCAATTTTTTCCAGGAGCTGTTGCAAGTTTAAGATTCTCACTGCAAAGCACCTTAAGCTATTAGGTTTTTGATATATACTTGCCGTCCCAAAGAAGAAACAAACATTAAAAATGTATAGCAAATAGGTTTAGATACTCTCAGCACGATAGCATTAAAAACTCGACTTAGGCGATAATAAGAGTGGGTACATAATGTCCCTGTTGAGCAGGCAATCCCTCAAGCATTCAAGCTGAGGGACCCATTGCACTTGGTTGACCCATAAAAAATTTTGAATTTCGTTAGGGATTGGGTTGTAGAAACGAAAATTCAGAAATACAGGATAGTAGGCAGGTAAATGCGTGGAGGAATGTCTCCCATCCAATATCCTTCGTTTCTTTGAGAAATCACAATTCTATGCAGGATCACAAGACAAAAAAAAGTATACACGGCTGGTTTCAGCGTTTCACGAGTTCCTCAAATACATACTGGCGCGGCACGATACAATATTCTGGAGAAGTGGCATGCTTCAGCATAAAGATTAAATCTGATTCTGTTCGGCAAATAAAATATAGTATGGGTTGGTTTATGCATCGGTTCAGCATCAAATTTGGTTCGATTCAGAATAAAAAGGAATAATTCTTCAAAGTTCGCTCCAATCCCGCTAAAATTGCGAATAGTTTGGTTCAAACCCGTTTCGCAGCCCTGATTTAAGCACAATCTCTGGTCCACTCCACTCGTGCTGGAACAAAAAATAACGCTCCAGGATGCACCAACAGCATCAGCACCACAAACGCCGTCATCGCCGCCAGTGATTAACGAAATAATTATCAGAGTAATAAAAACTCGCTACTGCTCTTTGATGATGTTACGCTCTTGTCCTGCGCTTGCTGTGCTTCAACTACAAACAAGCACCCAAAAAGAGGAAATACACACACACAGGCAAACATTTTCATTTCGAATTTCGCAAAGGAAAATTAATTACCATATTTATCACACGCACACAATGAGAGCAGCCTCAGCTTCATATACTTGTACATACCTACATATTCCTGTCTGCGTATGGGCATGCAATAAACTCAGAAACGCAGCGATATCATTGTCTCATGCCGCCTAGAAGCACCATTGTAATTTTACAAGAGCGCCATTTAAAAACTGAATCTCAACAACGTGTTAATTATGTTCCCATTCATTGAAATCAAAAGGGTTTAGAAGGGACCTTTCGGGTACCACAATCAAGAATAGTCGATTAGCATTATGTTTTACCCAAGTTGTTTTGTTTAACGTTTTTCTTATCTCGATTTTCTCTTTTGCTGATGATTTTCATCATAAAATGAGTATTATACCGACGGCGAGGATCGAACGCAACTGCTCTCTACTGACACTTTTGCTTTACGCACGCATTCTTCAGGACTTAATCGTGCCTCCCTCCACTTGATTCCTTTTTCTGGCATATTATGTACCTATTCTGCATTGTTCCGCGATCTTCCTTGATCCTACATCTTCTAAGCTGGGACCTTGTCATTCAACCGCTCGGTATGCCTAAGCCAGCAGAGTTTATCTACTAACTGCTTCTAAAGCTTTTAA
This sequence comes from Neria commutata, assembly GCA_963457695.1. Classification (NCBI taxonomy): domain Eukaryota; kingdom Metazoa; phylum Arthropoda; class Insecta; order Diptera; family Micropezidae; genus Neria; species Neria commutata. Next base: position 24,606,912 of record OY735249.1, on the reverse strand, counting down.
AAAATAATTGAAGAACAAAGCGTTAACTTAAAGTTCATTTAATCCACTTTGTTTTGAATAATAATTCGAAATGGAATTAGTTCAAGAATTGATATCAGAAATGTATTGCATGTACAGCCAAACGCAAAACATTTGGACCTAGGAAATATGCGCAGTGGAAACATGATCGGAATTTGTGCTTCGGAAAGTCATGTCATATTCCAATACTATTGAAATATATAATTCAGCCCTTACATTGTCATTTCTTCTATCGAAAGTCTGTCAAAAAATTTTCAATTTTAGACAATCTTTAGTAAATTTTTCGCTCTAAAAGAGCAATTAAAATTGTTTTATGCTCACGTCACAGAAGTTCGAATGACTTGTAGTTGACTCTCTGGCTCAATATGAATAGAAAACTATTTGCTTCTATGACAAAAACTCTGGAAAATTACGCTTTATAAAGTGTACAGTAGATCCAAGAATCTCATTAGAGAGACAGAAGAGAACCGCCATACTAATAAGAATGCGCTTGAGAGAATCTAATATAATAGTAGGAATCTATTCTCCTTATCAGCGCCGCCTGAGAGGCCTACCCTTCTCTAAAAGATCAAGGATTTCAGGTTCTTTGCAAAACGCTGCTGCCGTTCAGCCCAGTTATGTTTCCCCGCCCTGAGCACAGTCGTACTCGAAACTTCAACAGACAATGTAATAAAAGCGCAGACATGCCCATCCTCCGCAAAACGTATCGCCCCTCTTCATGTGTTATTCGAGTCGGCTGGCAAAGAAGCCTGTGCACCCTCTCCCCTTTGCATGTGTCTACATGTGTCTTTTATGTAACACTTGTAGCAGCCATTGTTGACAGTCGTAGTTGTTATTGTTATTGTTGTTGACAGCTGCAAAAGTGAATCTGTTGTTGCTGCTGATGAGTTGCAATCCAATAATTGCATCTTTTGTTGGTTCGCTGCGCCGGCGGCGATAATACCGTGCGCACACAAACGATGACGCATTTTCGCTTACAACAAATAAAAGCAACAAAAGCGGCAAATTCCGTAAGCAGCTAGTGCAGCAACAACAACAATTTCTACAACCAAAAAAAACACATTCTGGTGCCATTCTAAGGCAAACTAAGAAGTGCTCAACCGTTGCCGCTGTCGTATGTTGCTGTTGTTGTTGTTGTTGTACTGCCTTTGTGTGCTTTCTTGTATTTGCGCTCGGTTAAACATGGAACGGAAATAGTGGCATGAGCTTGTGTTTGTATATCTGCGTACGAGTGTGTGTGTTCATGTGAGCTTGCTGGGTCGATTTGCTACTGCAAAGAAGCGCAAAGTTGTGTTCTTTTAGGCCGCCTGCATGTGCAAACACAAGCCCAGCAGCCAACGGAGGCAATGCCTTCCATCCTTGCATCCTGCTGTGCACATACACTAATGCAATAAGGAGACTGCAGGCCGGCATCTGCTCAGGCATTTGTTCATCCGAAGAGTTATTTATTCGCCGAATTCTCAGTGCCGTCTTTGTCTAAAGTCATGGTCAAAATTTGGGAGGGCCCCAAATAAAGTTCAAGAAAGCAATAGTTATTTAAATTTTGAATATAAATCATTCATTAATTATAAATCGTCATTTTAAGTTTTTTATTTCAATAAATCATTATTCTTGCTTGAGTTGGATATACTATTAAGCATTCTTCAAGTGTAGTGATTTTAGACTTTCTATATTTCTCTAATATGTATTACATTTTCCCAAACGCAAGGATTAAACTTAATTCTTGAATTAATGTGGCCAAATTGGACTGTTTTTACGTACTGCAAGTAGTTTCATTGACGATTGCTTTTTGAAAATTTCGCAGTTTTATACACCCCATATTATATTAGTTCATTCAATTTAAAAGAAATTTATATCGATTTCTGCATATTGATATTCCAAAGAAATATCAATTTACTTCGGAAATGATAAAATATCAAGAATGAGCTGAAACTTAGAATGTATGAAAGGACTACTGGAGTAGTAAGTGAAGATACATATATTGATTAACATCCTTCAATTGTGCAGATTTAATATAACCAAATATATTTATGATAGGAAAATCACAAACTTCCAATACGAAATAGAGCAAATTTTAGTAATTACAAGAGCGTGTCCGCAGTCGGCACGGGAAGAAGTCCAATGAAAATTCCGTCCCATAGAAACAAGGTGCACTCTAGTATGTCCATCTGTTGTAGGAGCTGTCGATTTCCAAAAGTTCTCCCATTCATTTTAGTTGCATCCAACTACGATCGAAAGTGCATGCATGTACATATGTAAGTAACTAAACTTTCGTTAAAAATTCCGTAAATTTTGTTCATAGACACTTTCATAGAAACTATTGAACTTTAACAATGCAAAGAATAGTCTCATTCGAAATGTTTGAATTGATTCCGCGTTTGGAATTAAGTGAAATTCATCTCTGATAAAGTCGGATTATTATTTAAAACTTTATAGAATTTTCTTGAATTTACAGTTTTTCTAGGCCCATCAGTTTTGCTTTGTTACATTGAATTTCCGAATTTATTAGGCCCAGTACCCTTCCCAACATGTAAAGGCGGCAGTGGTTTGAGTGTTCTTCATTCGTGTTGCGGCTGCTGCATCGTTGATGTTGTTGTTGTTTCTGGCAGCACAGTTTGCATGAAGCTACTTTCTTGACTCATATGCTCCTATTTCCTGTAGCATTTCCGACGAAAGACCACAACAACAACAACAACATTAAAGGCACGCTAAGAAATGTTCCCATTTGGAATGTACAAAAGCTTATGCTGGCAAAAGACTGCCGCCACAGGACCGTCTACAATCGCGCACTACTTCCCTGTCTTTTCCAGTGACGAAGTCTCCAACTAGCAAAGCCATTGCGGTTATTGTTATTGTAGTCTACTTACTCGCCGCACAAGCAAAGATTTCATTTAAGTTAAGACCGTTGTTCCTGTTTCAGTTCCGATTCATGTGACTGGCATTTCTCAACCACAGCCTGTACGCGCACACACACGCACACACAAACACACATGCCTGCTGTATCTTAAAATAACATGCATTGTTCTGTGGCAACTGAAGTACTACGAAGTATGTTGAATGCTGCACATGAGCAGTGCATTTCACTTCACAACTTGAAATATGAAATTTTTTAAAATGGCTTTTAATTTCGCTTTCGAAACGTTATTTGCAAATTTCTCCTATGGTATATACAACAAACTGTCAAACACGCATACGCACAGCCATTTTTAAGAGCTTTCATTGCGTACAATTTACAATGTAGCATGCAATACACACACACACACGCCGTCTTATCAAACTAAAATGGTTTGCATTGTTCATTGGGCTGTGTTCGAAAGTACCTACTATTTGAAAAGATCTGACCAACTTCTGGCAGAGCAAAGTGTTCCTTCCGGATATAAGTTTCTTGCCATTGTTGCCAACAACAAGTACAGTTTTCCCACTCAGAGCTCACAATCAGTCTTCCTGCGCTCGTTTATATGAAGGCCTATGGGAGCAGAAGCTAAAAAGGCACAGTCACTTTCCACACACAAAGCAGCCTATTGGCAAGCGTCTTTAGTGGCAAGTGCATGTTTTATTGTTGCGTAAAATGTTGCTGCTGCTTATGACAGCGAACCTTTTTCACTATTCTGGCAAATCAATTTTCCAGCCTTTTCTGCAAATTGCGACTATGGATTTTCAAGAGGGATTTAAAAGCATGCATATGGAACAGAATAACTGTTGAAGTTAAGTTATAAAAGAATGAGTTCTTTATGTAAAAAGACTGCGCCTTACACACAGTTTTGCATTTTCATGGTACCTTTTCAAAAAAAATATTATTTAAAGACTAGGATCTTCCTTTGTCTCTTTATCTTCCTAATTTTTGAATGATAAATGCATAGAAGATATGGCCACAACAGCTTCAACTTATTTTTAAACGTTTAAATTACAGAAATGCGTTTACTTTTTTTAATCAGAAATCAGATACTGCAGCAATATCTTATATTGGCAATCTGAAAAATATATCGTCAGCAAAGAACTTCATTGCTTTCAGCCGAACAATTGAAGCGATCGGGAAGAAATTTACTAAGGTAGGTGCATATTTTGGTTTTAGCCATATTTTCAAAATGTTTCGTATGGAAACTTTAAGGATATTGAAGAAAAAAATTTGAAAGAAAAGACAATTTTTGGGAAAAAAAACTGGCTTTGAGTTGAACACATCATTAGCTTGAAAAAGTAGGATTAAATTCGAAGCTGATAAGCATGTGTCCTAACTTAACCACCACATATCATCGAATAATCCTTTATATTAAAGTATAATAAAAATGCATGTGTTGTTTTGAAAATTTTTATGTATTCAAGTTTATAAGTTGATTAGCGAGAAGCGTGCGCCAGAGCTTAACTAACAGCTTAATCAACTTATAAACTTTAATACACCCCGGCTGCAACCAAACTCCATTAATGTCAACAAATCCCTATCAACCAAAAAACGGGCTTCAATCAAATCTATTATTAAAGCGGAAGACCTTTTCTTTCAAGGACTTTTACAAACATGCAATATATAAAAGTTATCATTGTATTCAAATATTGGCAATATTTCAAATGGGTTTTAGTGCAAATACACGTTCATCAAAGCAGCCAAGCAAACCAAACCAATTTACCAACAAAAATATAACAAAAGAAATCCAATTGCAGTAATTACGAACTCCCCAAGCGGCCATCCACCACGCCCCGGTATGACCCAAAGGCCTTTCCACACAATTTAATAGATATGTATGTATTGTTTGGGGAAAACAGCAGCGACAACGATAAAAATAACAACAGTAACAACAAAAACAACAACCACAGCTCAATACACAAAATCATTGGCCGGACAGCAAAAATCCTTTGGCTGGCAGCAACAAGTAACGCACAACAACAACAGCGTAATCGTTTCAAATCCTATTTCGAATGCAATTCGAACTTCTATCGATGACAGCGCGTCGGTACGTGCAAGCGTCAGGGGTCAGCAAATACGAGTTACAAAAGCACACACAAATTCGTGGGGCGGCAATGCCACGCAAACTGAGACGAGGGCAGGGCGGAGTGGTAGGACGGGAGGACTTCAGCCATTCATTACCAATTGAGCACTGAACTCAGTGTATGTTAGGCGAGCAGACGCACCCAGCGGCAAGGCAAGCACATTAAAGCATGCTATCTGTGTGTATGTATAGGTGTGCGTTTGATTAAATATGTATACATGTATATATTAGTGTGTGTGCGAGTGTATGCTGCATGGACGCCTTGGTTGCCTGGAACAACGCCTCAGGAGGCATGTTAATCGTAGCTCTGTCCTCTTTTCTTTTGCGTCCAGTTGCCGCAATTGAGCGAAAAACTTCACCAACCTTCGAAGGAAAGATGATTGCCTACTAGCAACTAATATCGGCTCTCTGTCCGCCCCCCCTAGCAGAAGTTGCCGGCGCCATGGCGTGACAAAACTTTGTCAACAACTCGCAACGAAGTTGGCGAGAAACTTTTCGCTTTTGTAATAAGTAGCAGCGCTGTTCTGATAGGCCGGGCACCTATTCGGCTGTGGCACTGCCAACGGCATGTCGCGTCTGCCACTTGCCATGACACACTTTCTGGACTTTGGCTGCCTAATTTAATTTCGATTGTGTTAAACATTGTAAATCAGTTTAAGTCGCACTTTTCTCTGCATTTGCTAGAGATTGGGTTTGCGTTGCGTGACGTGGCTACTGTTGCTTGGGGCTTCAGCGTAAAATGCTGCTCAAATTGATGAATATCAATCAATCATGTTGTGAATCCCCAACCCAAATTATTAGAGAGTATATTGCGCATAAAAAGTCCTTAAGTAACAAAAATGTTTTAATGATATCAGTTCTTTTGAAAACTTATTGAATAAGTTATCGGTCCCTGATGCCTGGACTCGCTGGTTCTAATGTCACCCGGAATCCTAGTAATTAATTAATTGATTGGCGCAACAGCCCGTGTGGGATTAGGCCTAGCTTTCTCACGTTAACTTGTGTGTATTTGTTATATTTTTGCACAAGTTGACGGGACCTACACATTACCGATTCCGAACGGGTTTGAGAAGCTTTTCATGGCAAAGAATATTCTCGGAGAATTGCCAATTCACCGCGAGAAGTGGCGCCGCGCAAAGCAACCAATTTGAAAACCAATTTTCTTTGAATAAGATGTTACCGGACCGGGAGTTGAACCAGGGTCCTCCGCGTCAGCGACCAAGCACTTAGCCCACTGAGCCACCGCGCCATCCGGGATGCTACCATCTATTAAAAAAGGAACCTCATTACTTTGCACACAGCGCCATCTCTCGCGAGCTAGTTGGCAACTCTCTGAGAATATACTTTGTCATGCTAAAAATTAAGCTTTTCACAAAATGAGATTTATAAAAAGTTTCCCGTTAGGATTTATGCTAAAATAGAATGAGCACATGTAAGGTAAAGCAAGAAAGCTAGACATAAGCCTCGTTCTCGGACTGGTGCCACAATTAATTATTTTTTAGAAAAGGAATTTATTATTTTAATTTTTTCCATTGAAAAATTTTAAGAATGACATTCAATAGGCCCTGTAAATTCCATCGTTATTGAGTAACGAGTATGGACGGGCAGTTTTTTGGCGTACCTTCTGTCTGCTTTTCCATGTCAGCTGCTTCAAGTTGTGTTTAGATCAGGGGTCAGCAACCTTTTTAATCAACGGGCCAATTTAAATTGTAAAATTTTTTGGCGTGCCGCACATAAAGTAACACTTTTTAATAATTTACAAAACTTTATTTATAATAAACATTAGAATAAAAATAATATAAAATTTTAAAAAAAGTAAAGATTTCATACACAAATTTTTAAGCAAATTAAAAACAAACAAGAAAAGAACAGAAAAACGAATTTACTTGAAATTTTTAATGAGAAATTTGGCACTGTTTTTTCAAAACAAGCTGATCAATAACAGCCGGAATTGATGAGGTAGCTACACGTACACAGCTTTCTAATCGTGCATTACCCAGTCTTGCTCGGTGATCGTTTTTGATTAATTTCATGGTTGAAAATAATTGTTCGCAAACATACGTACTTCCGAACAGAGACATCATTTGCTTTGCATTTTTAGTCAAAAGCGGAAATTTCTCAAGGCCCACATACGATTTATCAAAATTTTCGATGTTTACTGAGAAAAAAACATTTTTTAAATCGGTATTATTCTGCATGTCAATCACTTCCATATGAAAGTCTACGGGAACTGTATCCACATCGATATTAAATGGCGAGGAAAATATTTTCATGGAAACCGCTGTCTTCTCAGCTTTGAACATTTGGAATCGTAATTGAAATTCGTTGATTAAAATGTCTATATATTGTGCTTATTTTTGAGAAGAAGTGACGTTTTCTTTTTCTAAATGTGGAAAGTGAGACACATTATTCTGCAAAAGATGCTGTTTCCACAATTTTAATTTGCGCTCAAAGCCCTGAATTTTACCACACAAATTGTGAATGAACTGTCCTTTGCCTTGAAGTTCCACATTAAGATCATTGAGATGCTGAGTCATGTCGATAAGAAACCCAAAATCGCACATCCATTCTTTATTACCAAAATGAGGAAAGTCATATCCCTTCATATCCAAAAACAATTGAATTTCGCTTTTTAGGTTGTATACTCTTTTTAGCATTGCACCTCTACTAAGCCAACGTACTTCGGTATTAAAAACCACGTCGCCATATTCAGTTTCTAAATCTTTCAGGAATTCTTTAAATTCACGGTGATTTAACGCGCGCGACTTTATAAAATTGATTAGCTTAATTATTATATCTTTTCGCACACAAATTTTCCTGGTGAATTATGCAGTGGTTAACGAATATTTCCCTTCCTGTGACCTCCTTAATGTCTTGAAATAGCCTTCCCGATACTCCTACCTCCATGCTTGACATTGCTCGTGCTCCATCCGTCGATATACCAATAATCTTTTCTAATAAAATTGAAAAATTTTCCAACACAGACTTTAGTTCATCGTACAGGTCTTTGCCGGTTGTAGTCCCATGCATTGGAATCAGTGAACACAATTCTTCGGTAATATTAAAGTTGGTGTCAATACCACGTAAAAATATAGCCAGTTGTGCTGTATCGCTAATATCGCAACTCTCATCAAGTGCCAAAGAACAGTATTCGAATTTTGCAATGCGTTCACGAAGCGTTGTTGCTATGTTCTCGGACAAGTCTTCAATTCTCCTTGCAATGGTGAACCTTGATAAACTAATGTTTGAAATAATATTTATTTTATCAGGAAATGCTATTTCTGCAACAGCAGTCAGACATTCTTTTATCATCTCTCCACCCGCAAAGGGTTTCATTTTTTTTGCTAGTATTTGACTAACAACAAAACTAGCCTTTACTGCCGTATTTGATAAAATAGCTTGATTTTTAAAAATAATCTGTTGTTTTCCCAAGTTTTTCTCCATTTGATTAAACTTATTTATCCGGAGTTGTCCTATTGTATTGGACTTAGGAACAAGTCGCCGACAAGTGGGTAACTTGTCGCAAAAAAAAATTGTTTCGGTTTAGTATGTACTACCATTTTATTATAATTAATTTTCTAAATTTTAGAAATGCTTGGCGGGCCGCATAAACATGTTTAACGGGCCGCGTATTACTCATCCCTGGTTTAGATGCTTAAGCGAAATGGATCTTCTCTATTCGTCATACAATTTCGTTGGAGTTGGCACTTCCGCCTTGGCGAGTCCACTCCATTGTCGTCACGCTAATTCCTTCCTTCCAGATCTTGCAGAGTTTCCTTCAATGCTTTGGTCATTGTGCTCTTGTAGAGCGAAATTTTCAATTTTGTCACCGATTCAAAAAGTATAAGTTTATAAATTTTTTGCGTATATTAAATTTAGTGTCCCAAAGTGTTCCATATAAAAAAAAGAATAAATATTATATCTAGCACTTTATAAAAAATCGTTTTTGAATACAGCTGGCACATATGATTAGCCTGAGAAACTGTTTGTGTAACAATTTTAACATTGAAATTGTTTTAAACTAAGATGCGGAAAGTGTTCCGATTTGCCAAATCACCTCAAATTGGATTGTACATAACTCGTCCCGACCCGCCACTCGCTCTTTTCATACACAAATTATTTTCTTTAACATTTGTGCATACGAAAACTGTCGATATTAATTCAAGCTGAGCAGCTCGAGCAGTCCCACAAGTCCCAAACCCCTTCCTAATCCAAGCTGACAGTTGGCACATGATACTTTCTCCATGTGTCATGCTCCCACTGGAGCTGCAAATCTATGTGCGTGTGTGGCCAAATATACTTGTAGATTTTATTCGGCCAGTATTACAGCGATCCATGTCACATTACACAAATACACATGTAAATTCAATTGCCACTCAGACCACAAAACTTTCCGATGACCGAATCCAACAAGCGCGTTGAACCCTCATAGGCTACATGTGACGCGAACAACGTGTGCAGTGCTAACATGGCCATTACAGGCGTAATCTTAGATTTTACCACGAAACTCACAACGCACACACACTCAAATTTACATATCTTAGCCAATTAGCACGAAAATCACGCCACCAAAACCACGCAAAAAGGCGGTAATGAGCTTATAAAACCAAAGTCATTTCCGTTCACACGGCGCGTTTCCGGCGCCGACATAAAACGCATTAAGCATGAAATGGGTAAGGGATATTGACATGGGTAGAAAGGTCACAGCAAAAACAACAACAACAACTTAAAATGGACTTACTGCAATATGATACGTTTTGGCGTAATTCAAAAAATATTGTCAATTCCATGGAAAGAACGTTTTTTAGGCAGAATATCTCAAAATATATAATTTGGCAGCTCTTTATACGTATTTTTGTATATATCCACAGAAAACTTTGTGCATCTTAGGAGAAGTATCTCGAAAAATTCTTAAACTTTAAGCTTATAATTTCTTGAGTATATACGTCACTTTCAAATGGAAGGACCCTTTTGGAAAAATTAGCTAAACACTTTTACCAAAGGATGCGCTGTGCAGCACAACATCGTATCAGTATTCCAAACATGTTGCTGCATAATAAATATCTGCTGTCTCACTAGCCGTGGCAGCATGTAGGCAGAGTTCCGGCGGCACGTTGTTAGTATCACATTGCCGGAACGTGGACTTCGGTCGTATACAAATTACCAGCATTAGAATAAGTAATGCATTTGCTCAACTGGTAGCATTGTGAAACACAAGCACCCACACTCATGCGACTTTACATATACATACATATATGCAGAAGGACTCTTAAGAGTTGCTGTTAGAAGAAGCTATGCCAATAACGCATTAAGAAGGCTCGCTGACGTTTAAGAGTAAACCGAAAAGTGCAGAGCCGCCTCTAAACTGACAGGTATATTTTAATTTTTATACAAACCAGCATAATATAGCCCGTCGAATTCGACAAACTATAACTATAAATTGCCTATATAGCAAATTTAGCAATGAAAGGAAGACCCGATTCCACTGAATCCCAGAGAGATAATACTTAAGTAGAACACTCAGCTCCCGCGACTTAAAAGCTTAGCTCTTATAAATCAGCATGGCTTTGGATTTATCTAATCGGTATCAGACGCCACAAATACCAGCTTCAACAACTGGTCACTCCAATGTACTCAAACAAAGGAAAAATTTAATTAAAATATGTTTTTTCTATATCAGCCCTTGCAATGACATTTCTTTATTTGTGGGCGTACACGGGATTTTGTTAGGGGGTAACCAATCATTCACACTTCACATGCAAAAATGATATGCGTCAATTCTCATACGCTTTGAGCAACGACGGAATTTAAGGATTCTCGTTAGCAGCCAGGAGTTCGATGTGATTGGTTAATGTCGCCGTTACCAAAAAGAGGAAGAGAAAGAAACTATAGCTCAACTTTGTCTGTTTTCGGTCCTTTCTAGTCGCACCCTCAAATCGGTTTAAATCAAGAACGTCTTGATGTTTATCCAACTCTCCTTAGTTTTCCAAAAAGTATGCCAAATCTCCTCCTATGTTATTACAACCGACTTACACATGGCATAAATGTGTTTCTCTGGCAGATATATAACCTAAGAATCTTTTTTTGCTCAAAATAAAGACTACTTGTGTTTCTAGTTTCCAAAATCATATAGGCAAGTAAACTACACACTTATGTATATAAAGTTATGTGTTCGTCTATATTTTATTAATAGTAATTGTATTTCTGAAAAATTTAATGTAGCTGCTGCCTGGTGATGGATACTACAACTCTAGTCCAACTCTCTTCCAATATTGTAATTGAATATTCAAGAATAGTTATTATTTTAGTAAATAATCTAGAAAGCTAAATTATCTGGTGAACTTTCTCTTCTTCTATCAACTTAATGTCGATTAATCTCTTGTTAAATACAATTTTTTCAGTATAGAAACCAAGAACTCTAATGACAGCTCAATATTTTTATTTGATTTATATTTCTTCATATTTTTCAAATAAGTAAAAGCGAAAATCAACCCGCAGTGAACAGACTTAAACCAACAAATTTAATCTTTGTCCCTGCCCTGAGTGTCTTTGGCGCTGGAGCCGCTTGTCTGTAAAATATCATCATATCGTTAAGCCGGAAGCACATATTCCATTGCAAAAAGCTCTGCACTCACACTCAAGCAATCTTTTGCGCATTCTGTCTTCCGTTGAACTTTTTGACTGCCATTTAAAATCACACACAAATACACGTGCAAAGAAGTGAAACTAACTGCTTCGACTAGCTTCAATGCTGCCACAAAAGATGCTTGTGGGTGCTAGCTTAGTAGCTACTTTGGCTTTACACTTAAGTGCTTTACGTGGTCGCAAAATTCGATTCTGCGTATACTCTTTCAGGACCCACCTGCGCTCTCCCCCTTCTTCACCAAGAGTATTGTCCCTAACGCTCGACAGTGTGGCTGCAGCGACGGTGACGAGACTAAAGCCAATATTTCGCACTAAAAGTTTAAGGCCATAGAATTATTCGCTTCTTGCACTTACACGTTTTTCTGCATATTGTTTTATATACTATCTATAATATTTGACAAATATTCATGGCTAGTTATAAAATATTAATTGTAACATGCAATTATCATTAAAATTTTTTCGAAAATAAATTATACTTCGAAAGACGCCTTAGATTTTCTGTTATTCTATCAGTAATCGTAATCGCTGCGAAGTAATCCATTTAAAGGTTGCCTATACAGCCCATAAAATATCTTTTCAATTTACGTTCAAATCCTGTGAAGTTGCGTTGCGTATACGCCGTGTAGGTCGCTCGAGAACCACGTTCACTTGGAGACTGTTTTTATTTTGTAGACTAAAGCACATTTTATATGGCACAATCACTCTCTCTCTCTCTCTCTTACCTCCTTTACACCTCGCTTTCACGTTTTATCTCTGTTCTAAGCTGTGGCAATCGTATCAGATACTTCACTATCGATGCTCTTAGCCCGAATTTTTTGTCAGATACATTCTCTCATATAAACTTTTTAGCTTTGCTCTTACCATCTCCATATGCAGGTAATGCAGTGCAATGCGCAGCTAATGCAGTTACCACCTCGAAATGCAAAACAAATGCGCTGTGCGGCTTCTTCTTCTTCTTCTCTGTTAGACCGGAATCAGTGTCAATGTGTCAACACGTTCAAGTACATATTGACATTTTTACATGTATGTGTAGTGGTAGGCTTATTCATACAAGTTGTATATACTTGTGGTTAGCTTCTGCTCTTTATACAATGCGGTACTTTTCATGCAACTATGCGGGTTTTGCAGGATTTTTTCCTTCTTCCACATATTTTGCGGCAAATTTAATATTTAGCCTTTTTAATTCTATACGATTTTAACGACTCTTTATACCCTCGACCTATGGTAGTAGGGTATATTAACTTTGCGAAATTTGTAACGCATTAAAGAGCCGTCCTAGGTATAGAAATAAATATATAGAAATTATCGGAATCAATTTCTGTCTTGGTTTCCTGCTGTCCGTCTCTCCTTCTATGCATTTGTCAATGCAGGAGGGAAAAAAACCAGTTGACAGCTATTTTCGAATAATTAGAAGACTTTGAGCGTTTACAAATATCTTTATTTTGGGGAATAAATTTTCACTTCAATGCGGCTTATCACAGGAGAGCAGGCAAAAAGTTGGCAACTCAAACAAAAAGCCTTTTTCAATTGGGAGCAACAAGGAACTAACAAGTATGAGAACACAAACAAAATCCAAAGATGCCAAACTATTCATTGGGATGGAATGCAGAGCTAATCCGTTAAGCTTATTAAGTAAATTCACATTATGTCATTATCGCAACTCACTCTTGCCTCTGCTTCAACTAAAATCGAAAAGTACAATAGACGTTAGTACAAGTGCATTTATTCCGAGTTCACACTTGCGCATTATTTTTTCATTTTCTGCGCGGGCGCTCTCATACATTTTACATTGAAGGAGCTATATACTACATACACATACATATATAATTATATACAAAAGCAAAGAAAGTGCGAAGCAGGGCGAAACGCAAGTGCAAATATGAGTTATCGCACGGTGCACCGTTACATACAAACATACATACATACACTCGTTGGGGGGAACTTAAGGCGTTAAAGTAGCGCATTTCTCCGAGCGAAGCGCGACAAATGAAAAGGCTTGTTAGCTTATCGCCACGCTGCAAGGCTGCACTTGAAAGGCACACTCAGCGGCGTTTCTCTTTTTATGCGCAGGGGAAAAAGGAAATTGAAATGCCTTTCATTGAAATGAAATAAGTGTCAGAGGCATCTCTGTGGAGTGCCGCGCAGCCGGAAAGTGTCCGAGCGAGTGGCGGAACGGATCAGAAATTTGCCGTAGCAGTGGCTGGAGTACTAGCTAATGTTCGCCTGAGCAGCTGCGCGAAACGTATTTCCTGCAATGTGTCACAGCCTCTGGCAAATAGACTTCATAAAAACTTAATGGGTTGTTACCAACAGCATACCTTAAAAAAATCTTCTTTCATTGCAAATGTCTAAAGTAATACATTTCATGATTTACAAAAGAAACTAGCAAAAAACAGAAATAATTATGGTAATCCATTTTAGAGCAGTCGTAAAGTGAAGTCGGAGCCAGTTCGAAATAGGGTTTGAAGTCGTTGACAGAATTTCTTCGTAAGTCACTGTCTTACATGAAGATTTGACAAATTGTTAAGCGCTTCATTCTCTAAATGGCAACAGTTTTCTATTTTCATTATCGTTTACGTTGGTTTACAATAAAAGAAAACTTGAATTGTTTGCCAAAACTTTAAGTTTTTCGAATGGCCGGCATTTCGTTAGTATTCCATTCAAAATAAAAAAATTTAACTGCAGCCTACATAATATCGTCATAATTTAAAATTCTCTTAGGTTTTGATTTGAGATGAACGAGCTTGGTAAAGCATCTGCCATTGTTAATCACTCACAGATAATACCATATACTGGTGACAGTTATCTATCGTGTTTAGTTTCTTCTACCTGGAAGGATTTTATCGTTGATTCGACGAACGATATTTGAGTTAATGCGAAAAAGCAAGGCCTAAGTCTCGGTTACACGATCTGCTATGCTTTCCCTTACGTTGCTCCTCAGGTCATACACTTATAAAGGGTGTTCTTTTAGACGTGTGGTTTTCAATCAAGCAATACTTTTTTCGAAGTTGGTGTTTCTGACAGCTGTCACTTGATTTATACTCAGTTTGGTTTGCCATTTCATAATGAAGAGACTTACTCCTGAACAACGTTTGCAAATCGTGCAAATTTATTACCAAAATAATGGTTCGGTTCGCGCGACACATTTCGACAAATTTTGTTCAGCAATGAAGCTCACTTTTGGTTGAATGGGTGCGTTAATAAGCAAAATTGTCGCCTTGGTGCAGTTTAATTTAGATTAAAGAGCAAGTTTTTGAAACCCAAAATTTATTTATACTGTTTTGCCTCCAGGCGCACAATAATAATAAACGCAACAAATATATTACATTCTCGTTTCCGGATTAAGAATGAGCTGAAAATATGGCGGCACTATTTTAAATGCGCAGGCAAAGCAGAAAATTTGAATATTAAGGGTCGCAAGCCCACACCCACACACACGTACATACAACCAGATACAAAAGTATCTGCTGCCGAAACAAAGTGAAACACTTAATTATCAATTTGCGTCACGGTTTGTGTGGCTCATTAGCGGAATGAAATTAACCCGTTCGCTTGTAGTCAGCAAACCAGGCACGTGAAAATTGCACGCCACCAACTCAAGCAGACAGTAGGCAGCGGCTCCTTGCTGACGCTACGCAGCACGCGGCAATGACACTTTAATTGGCGCAAATGTGAGCGCGTCTCGCCTCGCTGCTGGTCCGAGGCGTTTCGCGCTGCCTTTGAAATGAACAAGAACAAGAGGAACAGCAGTAAATGAATTCAGCACTGCTGCAGATATTATCGCAACTCGACCGCATAATTTGCAAGTGCCACGAGCTTCAGATACACAACGGCTTAAAAAACAACAACAACGACGACAGAAAACTAAAATATGCAGAGCAAGGAAGAAAACGAGCTTTGGCGAAGAAAGAAGAGGTGCGCGAGGCAGAGCGAGAACTAGGACAGTGAAGCCGACCTGCATTTTTGCCTTTTTGAGCGCAATCATAATAATTACAGAGAAGAAAAAATTCCACTGTTGCTAACTAAAGTACACACTCGAAGGACAACACGATACACTGAAACAGAATGGTTTAAAAGTCAATTAGTTGACTGCCTTTCATGAACCTTTAAGGGGCACAATACAATGCAATGTCCTGTTGATATTTGTTTTTCGCAGAAATTACGAAAACATAGGAAATTCTTAATTTTCAACTTCCAGAATGAACTTTCTGCTACCGCAGCACTGTGAATATCTTTATGGTGGAGTTCCCAAGTCCTTTTTGACTTATTGCAATCGAATGCAAGAAAACTTTTATTTGAAATTATTTCTTAGAGTGGCGCCATCTCTCGCAATAAAGTAACAACTATGCTAGTGCATTCTTTATCTTAAAACCACATTTTTCTTTACTTATGACAAAAATATTATTATATGTACTATATGCTATATAACTTGTCGCTTTAATGTTCCAATCCCGTGGCACTTACAATTAGGGCCATCTTTTGCACTGATCTGCTTGCATCTGTGTGTATCGCCGATTTCGACTTTTTCAATTAAAAGTTACCAAAAACAATGCATTGATACACTATTTGAAAATGAGTTGACCTGCAGCAGATTGTGATAGCCTCCAATGCCACAAATTAATCAACACGTGAAATGGCACCCACGCCCGGATGTGAGCAGCTTCTCGACATAATATCTGGCATAGCTGAAAATCGTGTTAGCAACGCCCACGCGTACAGAATTGCCAGCCCTTACATAAACAACAACCCTACAAGAGCAACCGCAAGTGGTTTTAATTAAGGATGCGTCACGTTTTGGCATCTGTCGGTGTCTGTCGGAGTAGTCGCGGTCCGTTGTTTTGGGAAACTTTAATAATACATTATACATACATAGCTATTAAATGACACTATATAGCATAATGCCGCAGAAAAAATAATATACGAGCCTTTAGTCATAGAACTATTTCATCAAGTTGCTACTTCTAGTCTTAAAACTGAAATGTTCCAATATAATTGGAATACATATATAATATTAAAATTATTACTAACTAGATGCAGACACTTTCTTTATCAGCCAATAGCTGCTCATAGTCCAAAGGGGGAACATAGCAGCGAAATCTGGTGGGATGGTGTATTTAGTGTTTGGAAAATTTTTGGCCTTAGCTGCAGACAGTGTTTAATTATTTTTTGCAAGTTGCTGTCTTAGCCCTTATTAATTCAAGCTTTACAGTTGATACTATTTTTGGGAAATCAGTTTAAAATTCCGCATAACTCTTTTTGCATGCAAGTTTTTGATATCTGATGATGCCTTCATTATGAGGAAAGACAGAGCAACAACAATATTTGCATAATTTTCCTTCATATCGGTGCTGTGTGTCTCTTTTAATAGAATTTTATTTTTCCTTGTTACAACAACACACAGGCTTCATTCTTCAATTGCACAATAACAAAATTATTGATGACACGATTGGCCAGTCAAGCTCATTCAACTGCACTGCTGCACTGTAGCTCTCCTTTTTTGCTTGGCTTTATTGTAATTGTCCTTTTGTTTTTGTTGTTGTTGAATTTGCGTAAAATATATTTAGCAAATTGGTTTTCTAATCTTTAACTAAGGCTCGTCGCTGTGTCGCTCTCTGTCAGCACGATTACAAGAAGCCTGTCCTGTTGTGGGCGACGATTTCCAATCACTTCCATTCAAAATTTTAGTGCCTTCGAGGCGGACCGTTTTAAAAGCAACAACGACGACGAATTCTGCAAAGGTAGATATTAAAAAAACAATTGCAACGTTTTTATAACAACCTTGTTAGTCCCAATTCTATCTTAAGGTTGCACACACACACACACGCACACATACAAGAATATGCGCAACATTGACGTCCCACTCCAAATCGATCGCACTTTTTTGCGCATAAAATTTTACTGCGCTGTCGCTGGTTGCCTCAAAGTGTGTCAAAGTGAAGGCTGCCTTGAACATGGCACATTTACTGCGGCACATATACACACACATATACAGGCGCACAGCAACACTAGCACAGAAATGCCGCATAAAACATGGCAGCAAACGACTCAGGCGATTTCCGCAGCAGAGCACTGCGCGACATTTGCTGATGCGTTGCAAATGTGCCATAGCAATATAACACTTACGGCACATAACCCAAATGCACACACACACACGCGCACAAGCACACACTTCTGCAAAAATGAAAAGCACACGCAGCGGCATTGAAACATTGAGACTTCGTCACGAACACATAAAAGCACTTAGCAGCATAAGAACCCTTTCGATGGGAGCTGTGCCGATGCTGATGCCGATGCGGATGCCGATGCCGCTGCCGACGCAAACCCATAAAAACGCAATACTAAATTTTATTATTTGCAGTTTGATTACACAAATATCCAAAAACAACGCATGTAAAACAAATTTAAGGCTAAGTGTATGCGTGCGTGTGTGTGTGAAAATATCTTGCTCAAAATTTGAAATAGCACAAAATCGAATTAAAATGAAAACTTTAATTTTTCCAAATCCAAAAGTGGTGAATGTAAATTTTAAATTACTTTCGGCACTAACACTAACAAAATGTGCCTGTATTAAGCATCAATGTTTGTCACTTTTCTTTTGCATTTTAGTTAAAGACCAAGTTTAGATTTTCGTTTGATGCTTCGGAGTTACTTTCTAGTGTATACTGAAATTTCTTATAAGTAACTGGAATTCATTGAGCATGCTTTAGAAAAAAAGTGATTTTTAAAAGCGCAACAAAATTGAGCAACTGGTATTTGAATAAAGTTTACAGAAAAAATCGGCGCTTCAAATCAATGCAGCAACTACAGCTGGTTCCGACAGAGGCTTCAGTAGCTCCCGAACAACCGTGTTTGTAGAAAAAATGGATTAAAAGAAGTATTTTGTCAATGATTCGTTTTCGGAACCAATTCGCTAAAAATTATATCTTAGAGCTTGTGTTCCAAATAAGCGTATTTTATGGTGATCTATCAAAATCAACAATAACTTGATTTTGAAACAAGTTTTAGCAAGTGCCTTCATACTGTGCCATCTGAGGATCTGTAAATAAATGTAGAACCGTCAGAAAAGGTTTTTCTGGCCGCGATGATTAGAAGTCTATTTCTACAAATATTCAGACAAATATCTTTCCTTGGAAAACAGCATTTTGACAAAAACAACTTTTTGAAATAAAATCGTTTGGGTTATGCTCATATTCAAGATTCAATTAGCAGATCTCTAAAAACATTATAAGGTATTCCTTGCGTTTTAATAAGATTTTAAATGAACAATAAGATTTGTTGCGTTATTCTTATATCTAAAAGAAAATATGACAACTAAAACTTCATATATTTATGTAATACATTTATTAAATTTCTTGCTGGCGTAAGAAATCAGCTGCCGGAATTGCGACATCACGTTACAGAAAAAGAAGCATACACAAACGTAAATATAATTAAATTTAATGTTTTCTTTTATGGATATCTGAAATTACCTTGCACTTAAACAGAGATTAACTCGTCTGGCAATGAAATTCACAGTCACGCAGAAATGTCTGTGCTTGACAATAGATAATGTAATTGTCTTCCGGTTCTACCCAAATGCATTAAATACTCGTATCAAAGAAATGACATGCTAAATGAAGAGGCGAAAAGGAGTTCAAATTGATTCTGGAGCCCTCATTGAAATAATTCAAATCCCATTTGTTGTGAGATAAGCGCATATCGCGACAATTCCCGAGTCACTCAAAGTCCATCAAAGCAATTTAACACTTCAAGGAATTCGCTCTATCTCGCTCACACAATTAATTACGTTTCCACTTCGATATATGCATGGGCACAAAAATCATTAATTACTGCGAGATACAAGCAACGTATGTACAAGATACAATGACACAGGCGTTATGGTGGCCTTCATGAGCACAAGCGGCTCATTTAGAAAACAACAAGTTCTGCGGCAGACGCTCGGGCGGAATTGCCATACTAGATATGCACACACACGTAATTGAGCACTAGCTTTGTTTCCGTATGCATGTATTTTTATTCATCTACTTCTGGTTTTGTATAATTTGATCCTTTTCTGCAGCACTTCCTGCTGCGCACACTGTTCGCAATACGCTCATGAATATGAATTGCTCTGTGCGGGCTGAGCTGTTGGCCAAAATCAAATCATCTTTTTGGACACAACAGTTGTTACGCTTAATGAGACATATTGCTCAAATATCTAATATAGTCATAGTCATAGTAGTACTTAATAGAAAGAGGCAGGGAGAGATGTTGTCTCTTGTACAAAAGGTAACAGTTGTTGGCTATCATATATAAATAAAGGCATATAGCAGCATGTAGGCATGATTTAGCAGCGGAAGCAGAAGAAGAACCACTGATTGTGGTTCAAAGCGATTTTGTTATAGCATAACGGCACGAACTGCATGACGTCTGAAGTAATGGAAATCAGCAAGAAGGTATCCAGATTTGGCAAAAAGGGAAAGTTTTGGTTTGCCCACAGATACCATTCCACTTCGAAAACTCCCATTTTGCTTAGAAAGCGAAGCAACTTTTCAAATTCAAGTCGAATTACAAATGTGTTTTAGAACCGGATTCACTATTTATCCATTGCATTTTCAATGCCACTGAATCCCGAAACATCTCTTCGTGTATTCGTGCATAATCCAATCCTTCGCTTTACAACAATTAAAAATATCAAAATATTGTATTTTCAAAATTTAATTGAATGTTTCAATTTGCACTAACTCAAATTGCGCAGGAATACACTCAAAACACTCGCGATCCAGCATAGTGGATGTCGTAGGCCTAATTGGACATATGAGCCGTTTATTTCTGTTATTACGAGATATTTCATTGTTTACATTTCACTCTTAGTGTCACTGCTATGAAGAGCTAAAACTTCCATCTCCCAAATAAAAGAATCTCAATTTTTTTTCACTATAAATTGTTTACCCATAGAAAGATCATAATAAGTTCTATCTAAAAATGCCATTATCTACATTTTTGTAAAAAATGGACTTACCCCACTTTCAAAATAAACGGCTCATATGTATTTGACTATACCAATGCATCGTTTAGGTTAGGCACAAAACCTGCAGAAGTGACATAAAAAACGATCAGTAAAAATATAAGGTATATGAATTACATAAGCATTATTCCCAATTGCCCGCAGGAACTAATATCTGGACAAATTTTTCTTGTCTTCCTTTTGTTCTTTCCCTATGCGTTTATACACGGAAAATCTTGTTTGGCAGATTCTTTATCGTTTCTGTTGTTGTTGTTGCAAATGTCAAAAATGTGAGAGCTCTTTTCTCCCTTGTTTACTAACTCGACTTTTTGGAAAGAAAAATTGAGGCTTGCCTCAAATGCATCAGGTGATAAAGTGGGCTCAGATGACTCCATTGAGTTATGTATACTAGGCCGATGAGTCAAGTGATGGCCTGTTTTCGCACTTCGTTGGCGTGGCCAAAGACAACTGCCAAATGAAGCAAGCAAATAAGAAATGGTGTTAATAGAAATTTGCCCACAATCATGTTGATCGGAAATATCGCTTTCAGCTCCAGTACAAGGAAATTCTAAACTTCCGAAGCTAGAAGTTGGTTGATATTCTCAGCGCAGTTAGCTAACAAATTCATGGGCTTGCAACTGAAATGCAACGTGATAAGGCCTAAGTTCCTAACATTTGCAAGTTTCGTTTTAGTTTTCAATTAACAAGATAAAATAACATATTTTAGAAAATTGGCAATGTCGCTTGCCTTGAGTAGCGAAAACGTTGAATTTGAAAGTCTATTTCAGTTTTTTAGGCAGATTCAGATCAGGTCGGCAGCATTAGTGGTTATTAGACCTTTACAAGTTGGGAGATATCAATCCGGTGCATTTTGACCTACAGCCATGTTCCACATTGCAACGGTCCCATTCAGAAGTACAAGTATACTATGACAGTTGTTTAAGTGTTTTTTTTACACAATATCACCTGTGAGCAAAGCACATTTTTCTTTATAACATCGGACTGACTGGGCGAATCTTACATTACTTGTCCCACTTTTTTTTTAATTGCGGTTTTCATTTGAATTATGCTTTTCATCTGCACTTGGTAGAAAAATTTCATACAGAAAAGTATCTCCTAGTTTTGTCCAACCAAGCTGTTTGCTAGCCGTGACCCAATTCCAGACGCGTTAAAAATATGCTTCAAGTTGAAAATCCGCTGCAGGTGCTGCAAAGACGAACAGTTACAAGCAGTGTTGTGCTGAATTCTCTACATGTGTAATATAATTAAGATGGAAGGTAAAATAAATAATTGAAATGTAAAGAATAGCAAAATCTACGCATCTGATTTTAAAATTTGTAAAATTTTCTTATAATTTCTTGAATTATAAAAACTGTGTAAGAAATTAATTTAGGAGATCAACTAAGACTTGTTGTTATAAACTTAATATTCCAAAAAACTCTTTTTTCGAACACTTGACAGTATCGTTTGGTCTTGTAAGATATTAAATCTATCAACCGAACTATATTCAATGTGTGTAATTTTTGAACATTTTGTGCCGCTCCTTGTGTGAAATTGTATAAAACAAGATAGTAAGAAATTTTATTATAACGTGCTTCTAATACAATACCAATTATGCCAGTTTATTGGCTTTTTGTAGATATTATAGTACCAATATGAAACTTATATTTTGCAACCCTGGTGCAACGACTCTGAATATGAAACCATCCCAACTTTCAACCTTTCAACTAAATTCAGCGCTTTCCACTAAACCAACAGGAATTGTTCAGTTTCGCCCTGAAATAAATTACATATTCGTTTGCCCTAAAATCCGATATTCAGTTTTGCCACAATTTCTCTTCGGCCATAAAAAAAACTATTCCTCTTACAGTCATGCAATCTACATATTATAGAATCTAGATTGTCTACAAGCTCTTCTTCATATTCTACAGCTTCTACCCATATTCTACACGCATACGTAAAAAAAAGTTCGCCCATCTCTGGTAGCAAGCAAATGCACACAAACATTTAATGTTATTCCATTATTCTGGTTAGAATTACATGCCACTCAACATTTCGCGTAATGGCACACTTTCTTTCAAGGACAAACAGAGACAGGCGACCAAGATGGGAGCAGACTTTTGCGTTGCGGTTTTGGGAGCTCGCAGGCTTCATGTGACACACTTAATTAGAAGAAATTAATTCATTGAAAACGTCACGCTTTCATATGAGCTCCCTCTTCCCTCTTGTTTGGACGAAATATAATGAAATGGAGAATATCCCCACAAAAGTGTTCACTTACACAAATGCGCTATTGATTGAGTTCGTTTTAGTTTGGCAAATGTTGGCTGCTCCTGGATTAAAAAAGTTTACGAAAGTAAAATCGCGCAACGTCAAAATGACTGGACCATATGTGACGCGACAGCTGCTGCCGTAAATGATTCGCCAGCGTGCGACAAATGCTCCTATAATTTGCTCAGTAAATGTAAAATTAATTTGCAGCTTTACCGGAACGCCCCGTCTCGCCTTCGGACCAAGTTGTAAAATTGTCATTAGTCGCATTACTTAAAATTCGATTAGTTCTGTTTAGCGCGTGTAAAGCTTGTAATGCAACCGAAAAATGGCTCGCCTTACCTTAGCCTGCAACAGCAACGGAAACAACAAATGTTACCTAATTTAGTTCATTAAGTTTCCGCGCCGTCGCCGCCACCATCGCCACCAGCGCCGGCAAGCTTCAATTTAAATTTTGCAATGCGCCAAATGGTGCCGAAGGAAAATTAATTTTCTATTAAGCGGCGCCGCTCCTGCCAGGCTGAGTCAGAGCAGCAGCAACGGCCGCAGCAGCACCAACAGCAGGGAGACAGCAACCAGAAGGAAGCTAATTAAATACGTGACTTACTATTTGCAGCGCCGTAATTGCCTTTCCGATTGTCTCTTAAATTCCTGTTTATGCAGCGTATTAAATTGTTGCCAGTGTCACTTATTTAAAGGACCTCCCTTGACGCATATTGACTCATGCCAGCCAAAGCAATAAAAGTGTGAGAAAATACGTACTAACCATCGAACTGTGCACACTAATCGTTTAAATTCCATACCCTTATTAGAACGAGACTTAGAGCTAGCTTACTAGCATTAACTTGTGTGTGCACGTTCAATTTATACACAAGTTAACGGAAACCACCCGCCTAGTCTTCAGCCGTCTCCGAACTGGAAGCTTTATTAAGCTTTTTTGTAAGAAACGAAGTAATTTTTGTTAGATTATAACTAATAGCGGCTGGGATTCAATCCAACGACTTCACGCAGCAGGGGCCTTATCCACTGAGCCAGAGTGGCGTTTTAAAACAGAAAGTAAAACAACTACAATGCATTCTGCGAAAAAAAACAGTTTCGGCCAGTCTATTATCTGGAAAGTGGGAACTTGCTATAGTTTCTTCGAACTGCCAGAAGCGCAATAATATTTCGAAGCATGCAAAAATGATTTATTTGACTTCCTATTCGTTATTTTTCTTTTGCCTTTAAATAAGTAGTACACGAGTAAAATATCATTATTGTATTGTTGTCAATAATTCAACGTCCTTACTTTTCTCTTTTCAGTTTAGTTTCGGAAATTTTAAATTAAATTTTAATTCTTATTCAAATTTTTATTGCATGCACATCAGAAAAGGCAAATTGAATTGCAGAAATAATAAATTTTATGTCAGAATAAGAATGTCAAATTCATAAATTTGCCCTGCAGATAACAAATTTCTGAATTCAGAATATGCACCTTAAGTTTCAGAATTCCAAAATTAAATAGTGAAAATATTAATTGCGGTTTAAACCAATGTGCTTATAATATTTCTCCCAAACATATGTATAAAGTCTGGGTTTTTCTGGAAAGTGTTTTGTTAAATTGAGCTGATATGGCTGCAATTTCTTACTTGTACTCTATTACTAACTAGTATTTGAAAGGCGCCCATGGCGCCCACTGACTCAATTTTGGACAATTTTTATTTAAATTTTTTGGGATATTTGGGTCATGTTTGATCTCACTCCATAGACTTGGGATCACTTCAATGCCCGTCTCATTTTTCGAGTTGAAAGATACGGATATGTAGTAAGTTCCTATCGGGTTTAATTGATGTGTGTGTGGTGTATAGTTCTAAAGTTATACCCAAATGTGTAGTTGCTCAAAAAGTGCCACGCCCCTTGTCCTACGCCCATACAATTTTGCAAATGGGATGATACATCCATGAGGCGACTGCATACGAAACTTCAATGCTGCACGACTTTTAGTTCCAAAGCTGTAGATCAGAATTTCTCTTTAGTTGCGAGTGGCGCCATCTTGTGGTCAACTCAGAAACTAAAAACTACTGTGGCCCTTCCAATAATTAATTGATACCGAAAAATAAAATGATATAAAAAAAAACTTTTTAAAAATAAGCTTTAATTTATTTAATGTATGTACACCTATACCTCGGTTTACGCGGTACTCGTTTTACGCGGATTCGAATTTACTCGGTTTTTAAAATCCAAAAAAAAATAATGATATTTACTTTTATTTAATTTATTTTAACTTTGCTTTATATCTGGCAATACTTATTATTTTAGTTAATTTTAAATCTGGTAACGCTTCATGCTACTGTCATATTACATGCTATCTTATACATATATAAAACTCAGACAGACTAAAAAGCCCTTGCATTCGGTAACTCGACAGGTCATGGGTTCGAATCCCGGCTCCGCAGGTTTTAAAATTTTTCTTTTTTATCTTTATTTATGTTTTTTTATTACTTAAATGATACTTTTATATCTTATTAACAGTATAAAGCTATATTTTGTGTTCAATTAATATTTTAAAAAGCTTATTTATAGTCGGATTCGCTTTACGCGTTATTTCCATATAAAAATGTTCAATTCGATTTACGCGGATTTGTCAGGAACGTATCTATCGCGTAAACCGAGGTATAGGTGTATACACTTTTTTAAAAAATTTTATTTGTACACAGATGTATAATGTACATATGACGCGCCCAGAGCAAAAACGACTCTTATAATTTCACAGAGCAAAAACGCTTCAAAAAATTACACACCGTACATGTGACACTAACACATGTTTGCATGCATGCTCGGTTGCACCGGAGCTCGGAGCAAACGTCGGTTTCGTCAGTGTCGCTGCTGATGCCAAGCAGAACAGAACCCACCCTAGGTCTGTCGCTACCACGTGGTAAAATTCGGTTTTGAGAAATATCTATGCTACCAACGAAAAATTCTTGATGCTTTGCCGTCTTGTCGAATTTACGTTTTGCAGGCTGTAAATTGAAAAATGACAATTTCCTATTAGCCAAAAAAATATGTTTGCTTTCCTTTAAATTTTATCACTTCTAAACGCAATATGTAAATTTTTCGGAAATTTCGCTTTATTTAATATTTGTTCATTTATTTTATTTGCGTTGATATATTTTGATAAATCACTTTTTTTTAGATTTTACAGATACTTTTCGTCAAATCTTTTTTCAGATCAAATTATTTAAAGATCACATTAAATACAAATATAAACTGATGACGTTTCGGCAATATATGTATGTATAGCCCTTTCATCTCCTAATTCTGCATCTAATTTGCCGCTGTCTTTCAGTCTCTAAGCAGCACACCCGGCAACAGCATTATTTGAGCTGTTCGTCCGTTTGTGTAAGTTTTTTATACAAACTTGCCTGAGATCCTGCTTTGCTTTGTGTGGGTTTTTCCCGCGAATTTTTCACCTGTTTGAAGGCATTCAATCTTTTGACTGCGGACGGCTAGAGACTTGCAGGTGTTTGGCGGGGTTCTCTATTATAAAAGGTCGCTTGCAGATTTTGAAAGAATAAAGCGTGAACATCTTGTGGAAGAAATCGGTCTTTGTGATCTTTAAGAAGCAGTTAACAAAATAAATAAATTCGAAATTGAGGAAGGCTTTCATGAGAGAACGTATTATTTTCAATATGCAACCGATTTTTCTATTTTAAATCAAAGCAATATTCTAATGGCAAAGATCAACGGTCGCAAATTTATTTGTAACTCATCGGGATGATTCTATTTCATTGTATAAATTAACTATTTGGTGTGAATTCATGATAAAAGCGATGAGGGTGGAGAGTGAAAATTCAGTTTGATGCAATTGCATTTCTTTATATTTTCGCAAAATTTTTTATGCCATTCATGTAATATCAAATTAAGGTCAGAAGCAAAAATTGTTCAACGTAATTCTTCAATTTTACAATGCTTATAAATGTTTAGTTGCCTCTTTGGAGCATAGAATGTCGACATTGCCATCATAAAATCGACACAACTTCCGTTTCATCAGTGAAAAGGTGAACGCTACATTCCACTTCTTTCTTTCAGTTCAGCAGCATACAGAAAGAAAACCGCTTAGAAATTATTGCGACCGTCATTTGAATGAGCGAACAAATGACCAGCCATAACACGCCTGCAAGTGACCCCGTTGATCGCTTTTATCATGAATTCACACCAAATAGTTAATTTATACAATGAAATAGAATCATCCCGATGAGTTACAAATAAATTTGCGACCGTTGATCTTTGCCATTAGAATATTGCTTTGATTTAAAATAGAAAAATCGGTTGCATATTGAAAATAATACGTTCTCTCATGAAAGCCTTCCTCAATTTCGAATTTATTTATTTTGTTAACTGCTTCTTAAAGATCACAAAGACCGATTTCTTCCACAAGATGTTCACGCTTTATTCTTTCAAAATCTGCAAGCGACCTTTTATAATAGAGAACCCCGCCAAACACCTGCAAGTCTCTAGCCGTCCGCAGTCAAAAGATTGAATGCCTTCAAACAGGTGAAAAATTCGCGGGAAAAACCCACACAAAGCAAAGCAGGATCTCAGGCAAGTTTGTATAAAAAACTTACACAAACGGACGAACAGCTCAAATAATGCTGTTGCCGGGTGTGCTGCTTAGAGACTGAAAGACAGCGGCAAATTAGATGCAGAATTAGGAGATGAAAGGGCTATACATACATATATTGCCGAAACGTCATCAGTTTATATTTGTATTTAATGTGATCTTTAAATAATTTGATCTGAAAAAAGATTTGACGAAAAGTATCTGTAAAATCTAAAAAAAAGTGATTTATCAAAATATATCAACGCAAATAAAATAAATGAACAAATATTAAATAAAGCGAAATTTCCGAAAAATTTACATATTGCGTTTAGAAGTGATAAAATTTAAAGGAAAGCAAACATATTTTTTTGGCTAATAGGAAATTGTCATTTTTCAATTTACAGCCTGCAAAACGTAAATTCGACAAGACGGCAAAGCATCAAGAATTTTTCGTTGGTAGCATAGATATTTCTCAAAACCGAATTTTACCACGTGGTAGCGACAGACCTAGGGTGGGTTCTGTTCTGCTTGGCATCAGCAGCGACACTGACGAAACCGACGTTTGCTCCGAGCTCCGGTGCAACCGAGCATGCATGCAAACATGTGTTAGTGTCACATGTACGGTGTGTAATTTTTTGAAGCGTTTTTGCTCTGTGAAATTATAAGAGTCGTTTTTGCTCTGGGCGCGTCATATGTACATTATACATCTGTGTACAAATAAAATTTTTAAAAAAGTGTATACACCTATACCTCGGTTTACGCGAACAGTTCTCATCCCTCAAACAAAAATACCATAAAAATGTATGTGTGTGTGTGTATATGGAATTTAATTTTGGCATTTCGCAATTTAGGCAAACACTTCCACATTTTGAAATGAAAGGTGGAATCGAATGACGGCACGAACAGAACTTAAGTATAATCGATTTCATGCGTAAATTACATACATAATTGAGCCAGCTTTCAGGCCAATTTCTGCTGTAACGATAATGGCCATGATGGATAATTGCTGTGTTGATCGTGTATACGATTCTGCTAGCCCCTGAACCTCACGTCGTTAGTCCATCTGCTCCCTGTCAGCCAGTTTAAGCAGTTGAATTTTTTATATCATTCGCAAAAATTTTAACGAATTTACACAGAAACATACACAATTACATACATACATATGTATGTACATAAAAAAAACCACTTGCAAACGGTCACGCACAATACACACGCACGATTTTAAAATATTTCGTATTTTTTTGGATTGTTCAAAAAACGCTGGCCAATGTATGAATGTGTTGATTGTTGTGCATGTGCGTGTAAATATATAAGAGTGTGTGTGTATGTGTGTGAAAGGACATCAAAGGATGCATTGCCCCGGGCTATTTACCCAACATTAAGCGACACAGTTAATAAATTTCATTCTCGGTTTGTTGTTTTACTGTGAAAATTGCTTTTATCACAATGTTCCCTTTCATGTCGATTCCTCGCTTCGCTGTTTCCTGTTTTTGTTGTTCGTGCACTCGCCTTGAATGTGTGAAATTATTGACATTGAATCTGGCCAATTTTCACAAGTCACACTCAGTGCTGCTGATTGCCGTTAATAAGAGCAATTCGTAAGTAAACACAAGCAATAGTTATTTACTTTATTAAACTAGCACGAGTTATGTCATACTAACAATTGAAGTTAGCAGCCACTCAGTTTCGATTTACATACATACATATATCTTTTAATCATTATGTCATATAGTTTTCATTTTCGTTTTTTAAACTTTATCCAAATTATTCTAATAATGAAAATTCATTCATATTTAAGATCTTGCTCGAATAAAACCGTTTTTCAATTCAAGAAGCTAAAACTCTTCGACATATAACATATTGTTCGAATTAAACCATCTTTAAATTCAAGATGCTAAAATTCTTGGACATACCTACTAGTGGCGTCCCTAGTTCATTCCAAAGCTTTTCGTGAGCGTGCATCCGGCTTTTTCGCTTTTTAGCGTTAAAGCCTAAAGCCTCGTTCACATTCGACTTTTGCTCCTCATGCTTTTATATGAGGCTTGCTAAATAGAACGCGTGGAAAGCGAAAGCGAAGCAAAATGTTGGGCAACTCTCTACTTTTGTGCGCTTTGCCAATCAACTCTTGAAATTGTTTGTGATATTTTTCATTTTCTCGTGCGCTTGCAGTTGGTTTCATTTTCTCGTGCGTTTGCGTTTTCAATTTAGACACTCGCGAATTTCAAACATTAGTAGCATAACTACTACTACTTCAATTCTATCAGTTAAATCCAAAGTTAAAGCGTTCATTGTAGCAAACCTTCTACTTTTCACGCTTTGTTATTGAATCTCGAACTGTCAAGCAAAGCGAGGAAAGTCGAATGTGAACGAGGCTTAAAGCGTCAGTTAAGGCTCAGTTAGTGATGACGTATCGTATTTATTCGTATCGCAGACGAAACCTGATTTACCCGAGCTCTATACATGCGTTCGCCTTTGACGTATTTATTCGGATCGTAATGCAGAAATTCTCATAGAAATAGGTCTCTCTCAGACATTTACAATACGAACAAATACGATACGTCATCACTAACTGAGTCTTGAGCCTTTAAGCTTAAAAGCCGTTTCGGTACCAAGCTTAAAGTAATATTTTCAGTAACATTTTCCAATAGTGTAACTACGACCATAAAAAAGTTTCTCTATTCGTGTGCAGAGAAATTTACAGAAGATGATCATCGGTTCATTCACGAACACTATTGGGACATGGACTAGACTCCTGCACGAGCATGCGTTTTTACTATTCGAAAACATTCACATACTTTTGAATAGAATTACTTCACTTCTTCTTTGCGCACCGGTCCGAATAAATACGAACACTGCTCTCTTAGAGTACGAGAAGTTTCGAAGAGAAGAGAGTAGACGTACACTGTTTATTCATATTCGGTCGAAGTGGGAAAACGGGAACCAAAGTGCTCGAATACCTGTACACTGTTTGAATATTCGAATATATTCATTTCATTGAACAGAAGAAAATAAGTTGCTATTGCGCATTATTAAACAAGTGGAATTGTTGAACGTTGTTGTAAAATTAACAATGGAAACAATATATAGACAACTTAATAATTTATTTATTTAAAATCTTCATTATAAATAATTTAAAATAAAATAAATATTCCGAATAATAACCGAAATATTCGAGTAAACAGTTAGTCTTCGAATACTTTGCAAAGTCTCGATTACTGAATAGAAACCGAGCAGTGTTCTCTGCTCACCGAACACGAATGTGCAGAGTAGCCGTGAGAAATGAATACGAGTAAAACCGAGAACCTACGCTCGCTGGTTCTCGTTTCTATTCATTTCGTCGTTTACATTCTTCGAATACTGAGTACCCGTACAGCAAGTGCAGTATTGTTGTTGGCAAAACGAATATATTCATGCAGGGCTCTGGTACATACTTCAAAAATAAGAACATAATTAATAATATTTCAGACTCAGCAGGCTGCGGCCTGCTCATCGAGTTTTTGAGAGAGAGAGTTTTTCGTGCCTGTGCGCTCGAGTTTTGTTTTTAGTTTTACAGTTACTTATATCCAGTGAATAAAGTTGGGTTTTTAAAGTTGTTTTTTTTTTCAATAAAAAAAGGCGTTGTGTTATAATTTTCCAAATACCAAGAGATATTAAATTAAATTATAAAGGGGCCGACTTCAGAGTGTGCCAACAGTTTCTTCTTATAATTCTTAACATTTCGCAAATGACTTTTAGGTATGCCAACTTAACTCTCGATAAATCTTTCATTGATCAGTTGCTAGCGGTACTACCGCAACAAAAGCAATAAGCTTTATCTGCCCGAAGAGTATGGCAATGTACCAACATTATATAAATGTTACACCAAGCACTTAAAAGAGAGAAATTGCGAGATTTCAGGTGTCGCTAAGAGTTTTTTGCAATATTTTCAAAGCAGACTATACTTTTCATTTTCCAAAAAAAGGTAAATTTTCCTTATGTGAAAAATACAAGAGTACAAAAAACACATTAAGAAGAGCAAGGAGGGTTTCCTCAAATATCAAAAGTGAAGCAAAGAGCATCATAATGATTAAATATATATGTATCCCTTTTAGAAGAAAAGAAGCAATAAGCAATTCAGTAGTCGACTACGAAAATAACACACTAAGGGCCAGTTTCACAGTGGATATTTAAACTCTGATTGCAGTTTAAATAGGGAATTTCAGTTTCACAGTTGGATGTTTAAATCTAATTTGCGAATTGAGTTTAAATCTAGTTTAACTTTTCTTGAGTTTCACAGTGCATTTATTTAAATACGGAATAATGAATGGCAACTTCGAATATTTGACATTTGAAGGTTGGCACAACTTGCTAAAAACATATGTTCAATTGTTCAATTATGGAGGCAGCGCGAACTCAAAATTTTTCGTCGGCCGAAAGAAGTGAATTATTGGATATTGTGCAAAGAATCCACAGTTTATATCATTTATAATACTACGGGATCATTTATATGTGCTATACCATGCAGTTTTATGTTTAATTTGATCTCTTATAAATTGCAAAATTGTCGACGCAGCTTGCTTGCTCATCCGAAATCAGCTGTTTATTTGTTTTCGATTGCAACTCTGAGCCGTACTTAAATATCCACAATCGGCTATTTAAATCGTGTTTAACTTACAACTGTGAAACTGAAATTCCCTATTTAAACTGCAATCAGAGTTTAAATATCCACTGTGAAACTGGCCCTTATAGCTAACTTGTATGACCTAACTATAAGCTAACTACTACAATGTAGTGTAGAACTTCCCAAAATCAACTGTTTGTTTTCTTTCTTTTTCGCTACATATTTGCTTTTTTTAAATATTTTTCATTTATTTATGTGCATTGTGAAATTGAAATTAGTGCTTAGTGATTTAGTGATTTTATAGAGTGAAGCTAAATAAGAAAAGGTTCGATATTAAAAAAGGTTTCCTTAAAACTTGCGACTGCTTTATAATACTAATTATTTTAGCTAAACTAAAATGAAAGGTGCAAGCAAAAGACGCTTAAGAAGACTTTTCAAAAGGGAAAAAGATGTGTATGTATTCCAAAAAACTAATTTCTCACAGTTGTAAGGACCTAAATTAACGCCTTAGGCCTTACAAATATACAGAATATAACATTTTGTTTTTTTCATTGTACTTTGATTTTCAAAATCTTTTTACATTTTGTTTTTCTGTCAAATTTTTTCCTGTAAAATTTTAATTTTCAATTCGGAGTTTTGGAACGAGGAAGTTTATTTTAATTGGTGCATTGGAAAATAAAAGAAAGGAATTAAAAACATAAACAAATACTATTGAATATAACATAAAATCACATTCAATACACGTAATTCAGATTCCAAGATCAGGCGGACAATGAAAACATCATCACAGGCCAAACGGTCAAGGCGGAGAAAGAACCGCAATCAAGCAAGAACAATAACAAGTGGCGAAGAAGAAGAAGCTCTGCTTTGAACACACTACAGCAGGCGTGCCAAATGCAAACGGCAGACCATAGTGTAATTATATCAAGTGTGCCAGATAGCAATGACATTATATTTTCATACCCTAGCTTGACAGTTGTGTTGTCACAAATATTAACTCGTTTTTCAGTTTGAGTTTGCGTTTGAAGTAAAAAGTAAAAAGAAAAAATATCAATGCCCAACTCTTTCTATTTGTGCAAAAGCATTCACGATAAAGCGGTGCCGATGTTTTCTGTACCAAACGATGAAGATTTGCGACGAAAATGGTCAAAAGCGTGCAATACCACTTTTTCATTCTCAGCGCATATTTGCGCTAACCATTTTGAAGAGCAGGAGATCTTAGCGACAAACAGTAATGGTCTAATTAGTCCAGCCGTGTCGGATTCAATCGTTTCGGATAGCAATTTGCCCAGTTACTCTAACAGCTAAACGGATTGCAGCTGTCAATCTTTTCTTTTTGTTATTGCTGCCGTATAGTTTTGTGCACAAAGGAAGAACGCTGTTTATTTTCCTCTGAGATGAAATTTTACATTCTTTATTAAATTTATGGCACAGAATTAACATAATTGTTACTTCTTTATATTGTGTACTACGTTTTTAACTAATTTCGGTTATAATATTAGACTTCTTTTGTTGAACTGAAATCGAAGGCCAGTGGCAACACTTTTCTGCAACAAAGTTCACAAGCAAAATATATCGTGAAAAATTAACTCAAACGACGAAATAATATACTCAATGTGTTGAGTGTTGTGTAAAATGTACGATGTGTACAAATTAAAAGCAAACGAAAGCGCAGGTGGATTGTATTTCCAATAAATATTCGCTTGTTTTAATCAGTGTTGCCATATTACCTCTTGCATAGGAAAAGCATTAATTCTATTTCAATTTTCAATGAATATTTTGGGTGGCAACATTCTTTTCACAGCTGACACGATTTTTGTAGTAGTTTTCTAATTGACGCAGAAATTTCTACTACTCAATCCGGTCAGAGTAATAGCGAACATTGTGTTCCGGTAAGATAGATTGTGTCAGCTGACACTATTTCTTACTTTACTACTAGAGTAATTCTACCATAAATAATCGAAATGGCACCAACTCGTGGAAAAACAAAAATACGTGGTGAAAGTGCATCAGCAGATGAAAAAGCGGCAGAGGAATTCCCGAAAGTCTTGAGCGAAGTCATTGCTTCCGGAGGATACGTTGTAGACCAGGTGTTTAATGCCGACGAGACAGGTCTATTTTGGAAAAAAATGCCTAGTCGCACTTATATCGCTAAGCATGAAAAATTGGCTAAAGGCTTTAAAGCAGCAAAGGAACGTGTGACATTCTTGCTGTGCAGTAATGCGTCTGGAGACAAACTTTTAAAACCACTGCTTGTAAACAAGCATCTTAAGCCAAGAGCTTTAAAAGGTAGCTTCTTTATTAAACGGATTCTTCTACTAGGTACTTACACTAATATTTTGTTTGTTTCATAAGGTGCGGACTTAAAAAATTTGTCAGTTCATTGGATGGCAAAACAAAAAGCTTGGGTAACTGCCTCACTTTTTAAAACATGGTTTCAAGAATGCTTTGTTCCTGAAGTTCGAGAATACCTCTACTACAAGAACCTTGACTTTAAATGCTCCTGGGCATCCATTAATTGAACATCCGAACATTAAAGTGATGTTTCTACCGCCAAACACAACATCACTTATTCAGCCGCTTGACCAGGGCATTATTGCAACATTCAAATCGTACTACGTGAAGCATTCATTTCAGTACGTTTTGGACAAAATAGAAAATCACTCCGAGTTAGATGTAGTCTCAGCATGGAAGGCGTTTACAATAAAAAACTGCATAGATTGCGCTAAGCGCGCTGTGAACGAAATTAAGAAAAGCACTCTGAACAAGTGCTGGAAAAATCTCTGGCAGAATGCCATATCGCAAGATGACGTTGAAAGCGAAAGTGTCCATTTAGCTGCTTATGCCGATATATTCGAAGTAGCTAGAAATATTGGGGGCGAAGGATTCGAAAATCTCGACGTTGAAGACATCAACGAACTTTTTGAAGATTGCGTTGCAGAAGATGACGAAATCATCGCAGCACTGGATGAAAACAACAACAATGACGATCCTGGAAACGACGGTGAAATGGTGTGCTGTGAAACTACATCACTTACTACAAGTTTGATCAAACAAGGCTTAAAAAAAGCAATGGATCTAGAAGATTTTTTTATAGATCATGATTCAAATATTGAGCGTTTGACTTTATTTCGTCGTCAATTAAAACAAGCAGTGGAATGCTACCACAACTTGTATGACGAAGCCAAAAATAAAATGCCTCAGCGCTTGATGACGGACTATTTTAAGGCTTAATTATAAATGTTTATGATTTATGATCTCAATGATTTACTGGACATATGTATGTGTAATATGAATTGTTCCTTTAGGTACTGTAAAACAGTACAAAATATTGGTTGATTTTTGTTTTTGTCTTTTGTTTGTTTTGTATTTTACTTACATAAATATGTTAATATAAACCGAAAAGTACATACATATCTTTATAACTAGTTGGCACGAGTTAGACATTTCATAAGAAAATCTATTTTCTGCTTTTTAGTCTTCCATAAATTCAATTTTAGAGCTCTGAAATTTTTCGCAAAAAGAATTTAAAACTTGCAGAGCAGTACACAATATTTAGGGTATTCATAGTGTCTCCTATCGTCATATCCTCAATTTAACAAATAATACGGCTGTGATCGACCCTAATATTCATGGCATATTTGTGGCGCGATGAGTTGTTGTTGTTTTGCTTGCAAGGCGCGGCGAGTAAGTTCCTTTCGTGTTTCATTGATGTGTGATGTACCTTTAATTATAAACTGAAGCCCAGTGTGTAGTTGCGTGAAAAGTGTCACGCCCCTTGTCCTACGCCCATAAAATTTTACCAGTGGGACGAAGCATCCAAGAGGGGCCTGTATACGGAATTTCAATGCTGCACGACCTTTAGTTCCAAAGCTATTCTATATAAACGATTTTGTTTGTATGGGCGGTGCCACGCCCACTTGTCCACTGCCCGTCTTATTTTTACAGTAGAAGGATATGGATATGTAGTAAGTTCCTACCGAGTTTCATTGATGTGTGATGTGTAGTTCTAAAGTTATACACAAATCTGGAGTTTATAAAAAAGTGCCACGCCCCTTATCCTACGCCCATAAAATTTATTGATTCATGTATTGGGCTCTAGGTTAGGCATGTATGCAAAGTTTCAGATCTCTAAGTAGTCGGAAAGTGGGTGAAAAATTTATTACTAGATTTGACGACTTACTGACAGAAAGTGAAGTTAATATAAAGCTTATAATTAATAGAAATATGTATGCACTATTAATTGGAAAATAAAATTTTTGAAGGGAAAGGACGCGCGACCTTATGGCCTTCCTCGTTGAGAAACGGAATCAGTTCATTCAAAAACTTGGTGAAAGCAAGGTCATTGCATTGGATATCTCCAAAGCTATTGATAGAGTTTGGCATGAAGCACTAGTTGCTTACGGCGTCGGTGATTGCTTCGCTCGATGGATAACGAGCTTCCTGAGCGGCCGTTCTATTCGAGTTGTGATAGACGGTATCGCTTGTAACGAGTACTCCTCTTTTCCTCTTGTCATTGACTAAGAATCCTATATAATCCTTAATCTCCAAGCTGATATCATTATTGGTGGTATTGTCTAAATAGACAATAGTTTTTTTTCCCATCCAACCAAATGAGATGAGAATTCAATAATATGCATGTATATGTACTGTAGTGTATCTGCACCATTCTAATCATTTCTATTCACGGGCCTTAAGCCCCAGTTGCACATTTATAAGGTAAACAAACTCAATGCCAAGTGCAAGGCCTGCATGCAAGAATCAGGTAACCGAAAAATGCAAACGCAGCAGTTTTGCACTCAAGGCCAGCGTGCAGTACATTGCACTTAGCAATGCATTGAGCGGACAACAACAAAGCCACTCAATGCATCGATAAGCTGCCTATCGGCTTTTCGCTGACCTATTTATGCAACACAGCATAATTGCGTGCATGTAGGCCATATGAAGAAATAGGACGGGAGATAGAAGTAAGTTATATGTATTAGAGTAAGTAGAGTAGGTATACTTTAAAATAAGTATAACACTTTGTATAATAGTTTTAAGAATCAGTATTTAAGACGCTGATTTTATCGAAATAGAGGAAGATCTTTTTAGAAACTGAAAGCGGCAACATTTGCCTTGTTTTTATTTTGATCTTTTAACTGCGGCATTCGTGCTATCCCCTCAAATATCGCGGTGGTACGTGTATAAAAACCGAACATAGGGACCTTGTAGATTGCCAGGGACTCTCTGCCAGGTCTTTATCTACTCCACAGGCACCCACGGCAAATCATTAATCCCCCACAGTATCACTCCGCAAGGCAATCATTAATTTATATAACTCGGCACTTAGTTTTTTTGTTTGGACTTAGGTTTTCTCGATTTGAGCGGCAAATGATTGCGTTCCGCTTTGGAGCCGATCTTCAGTTTCGAGTCCTGTTGCTGTTCATTCTTGCGCGCCCAAACAACGTAGAAGAGCTTGTCGCTGGGCGACATTTGGCGCCAACGCTCGCCGACCTTGCATGCGATCTCCTTCGCCGAAAAATTGGTGACGCCACGTTCCTTCAGATCTTGACGGAACTCATGCTGAAAGACGAAGAACGGATTGGTGGCTTTCGATTTCGTTTCCGGTGCACTGCTGGTGCATGGTTTTGCTGCATTTTGAGATGTACTTGCCATTTTCAATTAATCAGGCAGGTTCCAGATTTCACTTTCGAGTGAAATTGACTCGAATTCGAATCGGATTCGTTTTTTGGTGTTCTGCAATTTACTTTTTCAATTCGACCCGTTTTTGAAAATGAATTCAGACTGATTTTTCAGGTTCTAGAAACCGAACCAGTGTTGTTAACTGTAGGGAAAATTCCCTACATGTTGGGATTTTTGTCTAAAAAAATGGGTGTAGGGAAAAAAAAGGACAGATTTTTTAAAATCCTCTAAATGTAGGGAATTTTTAAGAGAAACAGAAAAATAAAAAAAAGCGGAAAAAGCCCCCGAAATAAAAATTTAAATACAAATTTCATGCCAGACTTTTTTCTTTGTTATGGCAACATTGTTTTAAAAGCATTGGAATGGCTAGCTGTCAAGTTGTGCGCGCGTGTTTAATTTGCTTAAATATTTAACAAATTCATCTGCCTATGGTACAAGTGTTTTAATCGGGCAGCATAATTCCTTTGCATCAAGATTACTTAACGACTTCCCAAATGCTATAATTGTAAAGTGCGTATGCGTATTGCAAGTAAGGCTTGCTTAGCGCTTCCCAGAGCACCTGATGATCTTTTGTGGCAAATAGGCTTATATGTTTCGGGAAGTTCTAAAAGATGTGCGCAATTAGAAGCTCTGCAGGAAATGCTAAACGAGAAGAAAAATAATATTCTAAGAACTTGTGCAACCAGATGGCTCTCTCATCACAAATGCGTCGAAAGTGTATTGGGTAACTAGAATTTTTTAAGCAAGCTGCCACGCAAGACAAATTGAAGTCTACGGAAATGATTTTATCTGAGCTCAATAACGAATGCAAAAAGATTTACTTGCTTATCCTTAAATAAGTTTCTCAATTACTTCAATACGCTAAACGCACTTTTTCAGTCGAAAGCTCCATTAATAGGTACTTCAACTAGAGTCGATTAAAATATTTTTAAGCTTGGGTCAAAATTTCATTAAAAAATCTGAACTTAACATTGCTTGTGTTGTTAGATCTCCGCATATTTCTTTACCGCTTGAAGAAGTTTTTCTTGGCCATGAATGTGCCGAGCTGCTAAACACTGTTCCAAAAACGACTGCAAATAAAATAAGAATAGATTGTCTGCAGTTTTATATTAATGCTTTGGAAGAGATACAGCGTAGATTACCGCTAAAAAATGAGACTTTGAAAGAAATTGAGTTTTTAAGTCCAGAAGTTGCTATGGGAGTAAAAGGAAACAAAAACGAACTGACATTTAAAAACATTTGTAAAATTGTAAATGTGGATGTTAACTCTCTCCTACACTGTGAACCAGATAGCAATGACATTCTATTCTCGTACCCTTGCTTGTCAGTTGCGATGTCAAAAATATTAACCCGTTTTCAGTTTGAGTTTGCGTTTGAAGAAAAAAGTAAAAAAGAAAAAACATCAATGGCCAACTCTTGTGGTAATAACGAATACCTCCCTAAATTTGCTGTATAAACATCTGCAAGAAAAGTTTGGAATGTCCTAAGATTTGACTAGTAGACTAAATCAAGACGTATTAGAAAATTTCTTTGGGGCAATGCGAAGTTCAGGAGGTCTTAACGAGATAAAAAAAAAGATTAACAATTGGTTTATAAACGCTATTTGTTATAAAATATGTAACACACGTGCTAGTTCATTACTGAAAATTGTTTGGCACGTAAAAATGTTGAGTAACTTTTTTGTACTAATGTCTCGGATAGGTTAAGACATATAACGAAGAAGGAGAAAAGAAAAATCAAAATATTTTTTTGACAAGCTGGGGTACGTCAAGCTATCTGGTTCACTTGATATTTATTACACTATGGTACAGTTCTGTCCGATTTGGCTACAGCTGCTCCTTTTATATAGAGCAGTGCTTCTTCTTCCCTGTTGTGCTCTGATTGGCTGTTGCTGAAAGTAATTCTATTTAATTTAATAGGAGTGCTTTTCCTTGCCCGTCTGGTCTTTTCTTGGTTTTCGGATGAATAGCAGCGCTCCTCCTTGCCCGTCTGTCTCCGGAATATTTGTTGATGTGATTTAATGTTATATCTATATAATATTGGTTGTGATACATATTTGTTGGTAGGGGCCTAATTTAGACATAAATCTAGGTCCTTATATATTTTGTATTCCATAAATACAGCAAAAAATATATACATATAGCGATTAGCGGTTTGGCATGAATTTTAATTTCTGTACAGTGTCGTCAAAGAACGTAAAAAACTTTATTTCGCTGGAATCTTCCTTAAAAATGAATGAATGCATGTATGCACAGTTTCAGATCTCTAAGGGAGAAAACACACCAGATCAGTCAAAACAACTTTATCATCTACATATATTAACTTTTTCTTCCCTATCTGTACTGTGATTGGCTGTTGCTCAATCTAATTCTATTTAATTTAATAGGAGTACTTTTCCTTGCCCGTCTGCCCTTTACTTGATTTTCTTTGTTTGCGGTTGTATAGCAGCGCTCCTCCTTGCCCGTCTGTCCAAGAATATTTGTTGATGTATTTGATGTAATTTATTTAATGATCTGTATATATAATATTATTTGTAGGGGCCTAAAGCAGATATAAATCTAGGTGATTACACATTTCGTATTCTATAAATACGGCAAGATTATATTAAATCAATAAAAGCTTTGTCAACCAGCTACCACAATATTTTATTTTATTAATTTTTTGTAAATAGATTGCAGTAATGAAAGGTAAGTGTGAATATAGATTTTGAGCGCCCAAGCTTTTATTAATAGTAAGATACAGGTGACTTGGAAACAATTTATTTTCTACTTTTTAGTACATTAAATAAATAAAAGCTTATTTTTAAAAAGTTTTTTTTTATATAATTTTATTCCTTATTCAAATTTGCCTTCCATTCGTATGGGTTTGCAAACCTACTTTTCTTGCGAGCATTATTATTTTCCGTATCAGTATTATTGTTCCCAACAACACAACCCATATCAGAACCTTCAATATTATAACTATGTGTATACTTTACTATGTTCATAACATACAATTTTTTCGGTAGGGTGTAAATGACAGAGGTCAACCAGAAAAAAAGCAAATAACCAGATTACGAACAAAAATGAGATACGCCCTTTCCAACTATGTATAGGGTACGTTCGTAAATGCAACCCAGCGGTTGCACTGCAAAGCAACGCGTTCGTAAAAGCAAAATGGCGCAATACTGCCGCGTGCAGCGCGTGCAGCGCGTTCGTTAATGCAACGGCTTGGCACCGCAGTGACAAATTTTTGCAGTCATTATCCTACTGTTGCAGAACACGAAATGGAAACGTAGAAAATTTATTATAAATGGATCAAAATTTGTTTGTTATCATGTATAAAGATGGAATACATCATCTGGATACGTTTTTATTGTTTTAAAGTAATTATTTACTTTCGGGATGGATCTAATTCTCTTTTTCAACAAGGTTTTTACCAAGGCACATTAACAAGGTATGCCAACTAGGGAGAGCCGGCTGTAAATGTTGATATTTTTGGTACGACGACTTTTTTTTGTACATTTTGGGATAGCATACAAATAAACACATTTGATGTGTAATATAATTAATAAATACAAAATAAATGTGCATACATTCTCTGCCTACTTGTCAAAAACTCTTTTATACAAATTTACATGCCATTTTTATTTTTGAATTGGCAAATAATTTATGAAGCACCCTTAAAATTAATAGAATATCATCTTAATTGCTATGAAATTAATAATATATACTGCTAAGCAAGCATTTGCTTCTAATTATATAACTTTTTATATGCGTATGCAATTTTTTATAAAAGAAAATTTTACATACTTTTTTATTTGGGAACAAACACTAATCATTGCAACCAAACATTTGTTCCTAAATACAAGCAACTGCGATTTTGACATATCTCGCACTCCAAATTTTACGGCTCTCCCTAGTTGGCATACCTTGGCTTTTTACCACGACATATCTTTTTTCACACGTTTTACTCTTTATTGAAATTTATTAAAAGACTCTCACTTCGAGTTTCACAACTATCAATTAATGCGTTAACCAAAATTTCCATCCTGAATCACGTTCGTTAATGCAACAAAAGTTTCTGCAGCCAACCTGCAATCGAAATCAGCTGATCGGGCAGTGGTAACCAAAGAAAATAGAAGG
This sequence comes from Neria commutata, assembly GCA_963457695.1. NCBI lineage: Eukaryota > Metazoa > Arthropoda > Insecta > Diptera > Micropezidae > Neria > Neria commutata. The sequence continues at coordinate 24,565,025 of OY735249.1, read as the reverse complement.
ATTATCTTATCTTTGGTGGTAACTAAAGTTGGCTGCACTGCTACTGTCACTGCACGAATTTACTGCATTTACGAACGTACCTGTCACACGCATGAAAATACACAAATGAAGAATGTATTTGCTTTTATACTTTTTGATGTTTTGTAGATTTTCGATAATCTCAAGTTTTTAAATTTTTCAAGCGGTATTGTTTGTTTATATGTCACAGGTTTTTTTTCCCATTTTTTAGAAATGTTTATTCTCAAAAAGTAAAAGGGGGAATATTCGCAAACTGCCAAAAACTCGAAACCTAAACGACGAAGTATTGTAATAATTCTTACCGTACTCGGTTAAATTTTTACAGTTGTGCGGAGAAACAACAAACAAAGAAATCACGTAGTAACGCGAATGTTGAATCAATAATGGACAAGTGTCGTGCACTCTGAGCAACGCAACACAATCAGGAACAGCTTCAATGTTCCAAAAGAATCGGTGGTCTTGTGAAAATTTCGAAAGTGTGCAAAGTAACGGGAGGGAGTCCACAGAAAGGAAAGCGGACTAAAAACCAATTTGAAAAAATTTATATAGAATCGGATCAGCATGTACGGCAGGTGAGTGCACAGGCAACGCCAAATCATAGAAGAAGCGATGACGCCAGCGTAACTAATGCCAATCAACACGACTGCCATTTAGAGTAAGCAACGCAACTGGCGGCCATGACCACATGAAAATCTTCTTCTGCACCGATCTAGACAAGTCGGTGCTGGTGAACAACTTTGAGAAGCGCGGTTGGATGCAGGTGTCCGGCGACGAGGACTGGAACTTCTACTGGGCCAGCGTGCTCACCTGTCGCAACATATTCAGCGTGGACAGTGGCTATCGCATGCACGACAATCAGTAGAAGCATTCGAATCACTTTCCCTGCGCCCAGCCAAGTTAAAAGTACTCTCTTACAGAATTATCAATCATTTTCCGAATCACTATGAGCTGTCTCGCAAGGATTTGCTAGTGAAGAACATCAAAAGATATCGCAAGGATCTGGAACGCGATGGCAATCCCTTGGCCGAGAAGACCGAACCGGGCGGTGGCAGTGGCGCACGCTATTTGTACTTGGACTTTGTGCCTGTGACCTTTGTGCTGCCCGCAGGTAATGAACTGAGGACTTGCGACTGCGAAAAAAGAATTGACGCAACAGCCCGTGTGGGCTTAGGCCCAGCTTTCTCACATTCAACTTTTGTGTGCTTGTTGTATTGTAGCCACGCTAAACGGATTTTCTTCCCCACAGATTACAACATGTTCGTTGAAGAGTATCGCAAAAACCCTCAGAGCACTTGGATCATGAAGCCCTGTGGCAAGTCGCAGGGTGCTGGCATTTTCCTTATCAATAAACTGTCCAAGCTGAAGAAATGGTCACGCGAGGCCAAGGGCCCCTTTCATCCACAGATTTCCAAGGAGAGTTACGTCATATCCAGGTGAAGCCTTCCTCGCCACAACCCGCTCGGCTTATATAATCTATTATAGACATCCGCTATCAGGTATATAGACAATCCGTTGCTCATCGGCGGCAAAAAGTTCGATATGCGTCTGTATGTGCTGGTCACGTCCTTTCGCCCGCTGAAGGCGTATCTCTTTAAGCAGGGTTTCTGTCGCTTTTGCACGGTGAAGTACGACACCAGCGTCACGGAACTCGACAATATGTATGTGCATCTGACCAATGTCAGCGTGCAAAAGCATGGCGTAAGTTCCAACTCAATAATTGCTGTATAATCACCCAACCTTTCTCCATCCACAACCTAACTCACTCAGGGTGAATACAACAATCTGCACGGTGGCAAATGGTCCGTGCAAAATCTGGCACTCTATCTGGAGGGCACACGCGGCAAGGAGGTCACGGACCGTCTCTTCGGTGCAATCTCTTGGCTGATCGTGCACTCGCTGCGTGCTGTTGCTCCCGTAATGGCCAGCGATCGCCACTGCTTTGAGTGCTATGGCTACGACATTATCATTGACAACAATCTTAAGCCGTGGCTAGTCGAGGTGAATGCCTCACCCTCGCTCACCTCCACCACAGTGACGGACCGTATACTCAAGTACAAACTGATCGATAATATACTCGCCGTAGTTCTACCGCCGGATGGTGTGCCAGAGTATGTTGCTACATAAACGCGTAGTCCCAGCAGAACGTTTAGATCTTTGTGTATTGTATTCCCCTTGCAGCGTGCGTTGGAACAAAATGCCCGGTTCCGAAGCACTGGGAAACTTTGAGCTGCTCATCGATGAAGAACTGGCCGCACAAGACGAGTCCGCAAGCGGTAGCCAACAAAATAGTAAAGTCAAATCTTCTGGAAGTCGTTGGAAGTAGTAATAGAATGTCGGATTTTTTTACTTCAAGAATAAATTTTGGGTGTAACCATTTTTAATACAAAATGAATTAATATTCACTGGTTCTTCGGACAGACCTCATAGATATTAGTATGCGAAACTACTATTATTTAAAATCGAAAAATATAAAAAATTTTAAAGCGCAAAAAGTTTAACAAAAAATTTTTATAATAGGTAGTCTTTTTCTACTTATGTATCTCACAATCACCGAATGATTTTTTCCGGAATCGTGCTCTTAAACACTATTTCTACCACAGTTTTGTGTATACCTATTTCTACCAAAGGTGTTAAATGGATCAGTTCAACTCTGATACATGCCCAAAGCACTGTAGCCAATTCGCACTCAAATATGCAGTGAGAAAAGTCCTGGTGGAGTGTACACGCTTTTTACATGCATTCCAAAGGAGCTTACAATTTCAATTAACACATTTCGAAACACGCAAAATACGAGTATACCACTTCCGCTGTTTGTACGGTGCAAATCGCATATGCCAGCATGGAACGATGGTGCTGATAAGGTGGCAGGCGCGCGGCGACTTGCAACTCACACAATCACCGCAGTCAAAAGTCGAAGTCGAGCTGTGCATGCACCCAATAAACATCGTTTCCAGCCTTGGAAATTGGAATTGAAAAAACTTATTGGAAATCAAGTGTGACATGAATATGAATATCAATGGTAAATGGTGGATAATATTACTGATGAACAACACACTGGATACCAATTGGATATCGACCTGGATTGAAAGCTGGTAATTCGCTGGATATACATACATACATACATACATATGACAAACCAGCAAGGTCACGGTAGGTATCTTTTGGACAAAATGGAAATCAAACTTTCGCTTTGCTCAAGAATGACATGGTTCTCAATTGAGATCAAGCCTATATCCATCGTTTGAGGAAAACGCTTGAGGTAAACTGATGCTTCAGTGGATGTCTAGCGAAAATCTTTATTAGGATGTTTTATTTGTATGCTATGTAGAAGTATGAGCGTGCATGGAACGTAGCGCCGTGTGAAATTATTTTTGGGAAAAAATTCATAGGTAGCATGCATTCAAACATACATGCATATGTACATGAAAATATCCATATAGTCGCGTGCATTACTGCAATTTGCCAGTTTCTTACAACCAAGGTTTTCACACTCACACTCTTTTCATACCCCTCTGCGCATACTCTGCGGTCAGGCATGTAAATCGTTGTAGTTGCTATGCCTTCAACCAAAAACTCTGTTGCATGTTGCGCACGCGAGATTCTGTGCATACACCGGCCCGGAACACCTTTTGAATTATACGCAATGCGAACAAATGGAGTTTAATCCAATAAGCCGAATCGCCGAAATGACCACTCTCTCATCCACGCCATCTTAACACAGCGCTCAATTCACCCCCACGTCCCCCTTAGTACAGCCCGTACACCCAATCTTACATGCAAGTGGACTCAGGACGCGAACCGCGAACCTTTTATGAAATATGTATAAATGAAATATATGAAATGTAAATTAAATTTGTAACAAAGTTTTCAATAAATTTGTGCTGCAAACATTTCTTTAATCTATGTGAAATGTGATTTTCTAGAATATGCTTAAAATAATAACACTCCAATAATAAATTGTTGATGCTGCAGCACAGATTTCCAAGCAGTTGGAACTTTGATTGCTCACCTTCTTGTTCGACCAATTAAGCTGGAAGAGTTGGAAGAGTGCTTGCTTGCGTGCAGCAGAACATGTTGTCAAACAGTGTCGCGTGCACGTTTGCGACAAATTACAGCGCCATCTATGTCATTGCCACACACACACACATGCTCACTTTCGCACAGCCATAAAATATCGCTCTTGAATGTGGTTCAATGCATTCTGCTTAATTGTTTCGCTCGCGTTCTGTTGTGTTCCACTGCTTTCAAGGACAAGGCTTTTTAGGATTGATACAGGAAAAAGAAATCTAAAAAGAGAGGCCGTCAATTGCTGATACCTATTCAAATATATATGTATTGTATAATGCCGATTCCGTGCTGGTTCCGGTTAAAGCTCTGATTCTTATGCCTGTTCTACTCCAATTCGAAACGAAACCCCTCTAAAGAAGGTTAGACAAATAAGAGCAAAGCAACCATATATGCATTTTATGTGCCTCTGTAAATGTAGCAAACGCGAGCGTGTGAAAGTGAGTATGTGTGTATGAGTAAGTAAGCGCACATACATGAAAGCTCAAATAGAAATGCGTCGAAAATTAAAAATGATGCTTAAATGCTGATGAAAACAAGCAAAAATGCAAAGCAACGGTTCACATTTTGTTTCTATATACAAACATTCACACATATGTATATGTGTGTGTTTGTGCATGTTAGCCAAGTCGCACAGTGTGCTTTGTACACTTTGTTAATTACTTCGATACTTGACACAGGACTATAAACACTGCAAGTGCCACTCTTGACAGGCAAGAAAAACAGAAGTGTGTCATTAAAAGACAGCACCTTTCCATAAACAATGGTAGCCAAGCTAACAAGCAGGCGGCAGCGCCTCTCACCCCCTTGTAGCGAATAATAAAAGGCAGCACGGCAAATAAATTGCGCCACTTCAGGCGAGCGCAGAGAAACAAAAGAGTTCGGCAGTACAAAAAGTTAACACCTACATACATACGCACAAATCGCATCTTCCCCTCTAAGGCGACAACACACATGCACCCACAACAAACACACACACTAACGTGCAAAGCTGTGCGTTTGTGTTGGAGCGATTTAATTAACAAACAACCGAAGTAGCAACTGCCAATGTCAAATGTGTAAAAGACACGTAAATAAGACGTTTGTGTCAGCATATTCTGGCCTTTTCAGCTGCTAATAAACGTCAGCGTATTGTCGTTCTTGCTCTTCATATACATCCATACATATCTATATATGTATATACATATCTATGTATTCCATATTTGAACTGCAATATTGCAGTGTACTACGCCTAGAAATGAAGAAATTCAACGCTCGGCATGTGACCTTTTTTGAAGTCTAGCATCCCTATTCCGACAAACTTGTTCTACTTCTAGTGTTCATTATCATGAAGAAAGCGTCAATTAATACACATGGTTTTATGTATATCACTCTCGCCAAAATAGGTCTGTAAATAAGTTTTCCTTGGAGCTAGCTTATGCACGCCAGTACATATTGGACTTGTGGGGATGTTTGTAATGTCCAGAAGGAGGCGTTGTCGATATCGTGATTAATATATGGCATTAATAACAACGAAATCTGAATCGAACCGCCTTTCTGTCTGTTTGTCTGGAATTTTTAACTAAATGGCCTTGACTGAAAAACCAATAAAGGTATTTCAATGCAATTTGCCAAGAATTTATGGTTACCCTGACCATAATTTATTTAGATCAGAATAACGCCACGGCCACAATTTACGATTAAATATTGAAACATAACATTCCAACGAGTAGTATACTTTTTTATATACATATGAATACAAATAAAATATTCTTTTCAGCTTCTCCTAGTTAATATATTATTTTAAAAAAACGCGCATACTTTAAAATCCAAAGATGTGACCTAGCAATTCGGTATTTCTTGCCACACACGTGTGTCATGTAATAATAATAATTGTTTGGTACAAAAGCGTATGTGGGCCTAGGCCAAGCTTTCTCATTGGCTCAATCAATACATATCTGTGGTCAAAAGCAATAACGACTTAAGTCGACTTAAGACGAAATTGAGTTAATGTTACCACTGTATTCCTGACGTTAATGCGCATATTTTGTTCAAACCCCGGTATCTGTACCCATCTCAGAAAAAAAGTTATTTAAAAAAAACACATGCACTTATGTACATGCACTTATGTGCATTTCAAATTTCGAATTGCATTTTCTCGAAACAGTTGTTTTCGACTTAAGTCGTTATTGCATATGACCACAGATATGTATGTGCTTATCCATTGAACCACTGCTGCGCCCAAGCAAATTCCTTAAAATTGGCTTCCAATTTTGTTATGGTATTAAATACATCACAAGTCATTAGCAGCAGGGGGCAGTTCCATAATAAAATTTTCAACATAAAGAAAACACAAAGCTCTACTTATTATAGAGGTAAGTTTCGTTTTCACGCCTCTGCCATGAGCTGAATCTCTACCATGGCCTTGATTTCCTTAGTTAAATTACTCAAAATTCCTTTTATTAACTGCGCCCATGCAGCACTTTGCAAAGTGTATTGCAGAAATTTCACTACAGATCTTTAAACTAAAAGGCAACAACTTTTTTATAAAAAAGGATATGGAATGTTTCCGCGTACTCCCAAAAGAAATCACGTACACACACAACAAGCCACTAACGAGCTTACATAGTAGTTGCCGCTAATGGAAGAACTATTTCCGACACACGCCCACACTACTTCCACTTTAATCTCTTCATAAAATAGTAGAAATTATGAGAACATGCAAGTATAAATAAGTATATTCCGAATTGTTTACAAGTGCAAGAGAGCCTGGTTTCCCTTGCCCTATTTGGGAAATGAGGAAGAACTAGGAGAGGGCAACAATTATGTGGGAAAACAATTTCTTGTAGGAACGTTTTCCGGCGCATTTGCCTATCAAGAAATGCACAGACGCTGATGCAGTGGAGGTACGATGGGAGAGTTGTTTAAGTTCACGTAATACTCGGATGTAAGATCTTGTCAGATATGTAAGTCGTGTACATTTTAAAAACGTTGTAGTATATGCATCTTTTTGTCGCAATAAGAAAATTTACGAATTCGCAGATAGACATTTGTCCCTTGTACTAATAAGTACCTAAATTCTCTTTTACTGAAATCTCCAGTGGGCATTTTAGTAAATACATACTCGCATCTAGCCAAGTAATCACGCTGTAACAATTGTATTATGTTGTAGACTAAGTGGACTAAGTGCAAGTGCTTGCTCGCTGATGCGTCAGGGCCTGGACCCTCAGTTCGGCGCATAACATCTAAAACAAAGAGAATTTGTTTTCAAATTGTTTCTTTGCGCGGCGCCACTTTTCGCGATGAATTTGAAATTTTCCGAGAACATTCTTTGCCGTTCGGATTCGGTTAATGTAGGTCCCATTAATTTGTGAAAAATATGACAAGCACACACAAGATAATGCGAGAAAGCTAGGCCTGAGCCCACACGGGCTGTTGCGCCATTCAATTATTAATTATTATTATTATTTAGAATAAAGATAATTTTTTTATTAAGAAATGACACAGCATTCAAAAAAGTAATATTTTGTATTAATACATAATCGCTAAGGATTCCTTTTCTACTCAATTTCAGGCTACGTTCCTCGAAATGAAAATAAACAGAAAATTCTCATCCTTTTCGAACGGACGAAAGACAAAATTGGCTGCCAAGTTTTCGCTTAGTCGTGATTTCGGCCAAATGCACTTTCCTGGTATTACTATAATTTGCAAAACTTAATTGTACCAGCAAATTGCATTCCGCTGCTCAGGATGGGAGTCGCTGGTGTGAGCAACAGCACTTCACACTTTGCCAACCAGCAGGCGCATACAACATCGCAGCCATATGTATGTTTTCCTCGGATGCCTGTAAACAGCAATAAAGGACATGCTTACATTTATTGCTTTTGTTATATTTTTATTTAAAAAAATTCTTTTGTTCAGTTTTGCACAGTCATTGTGACAGGTGACAATGGGTGGGCCCTCTGTGTAGTATAAAAATTCCGCAGAAAGTTAAATTTGTTCAAAGGGCAATTTTTTGTTTTATTTATATGTAAATTGCCTGAATAAAATTCAATTATGGTATGCAAGATCAGGAGGGTTTGAACATCCTTTAATATATTCCATCAGTTTGAAACGCTTGGAAAAACAGTCTATTCATCAAATTGATTGATCAATGGTGATCTATCCAATAGTCCTTTATTTCTTTGTATAAGTACCAACAACTTAATGCTCAACGTCCATCAAGAATGCCACTACATTTATTAATAATTAAAGGTAATCAGAGTATATACATATGTGATGTTGCTGCAGAATCTGAATCCAAATCTCAGTTTGACCCCTAAAAATGTCGATATACCACGAAAATATATAGCGTCATGGGAGCTTCAAAAATCATTAAATCAGTGCTCATACATATAGATGAAGTTCATAATCCCGTGCTAAAAATTAAGTGATATTAATCACTTTTGTTTTTCTACCATATAATAAGAAACTTCAATTAATTCCGGTCCGAAGCCTTCAATAAGGTTTGTTAAATTGCCGTCACCAATAAAAAAACGTTTATGGGTATCATGTTGTACTGTAGATTGCATGTTCTCGACTGAACCTCTTTGCCTGATATGAGAATTGTAAATTCTTGACATACTACAATTATAAAGTGTAGTATTGACACTAAGTTTACCATTTTTCGGAAGTCACCGCTCAGTAAGATAACCTTGCCTAATATTAGTCGGCAACAAGAATAGACCAACAAGTCGAATTCAAATTTGAAATCCCATTTCTTCAAAACCATATTATAACCAGAAACTATGCAACAGTTCTTTAATGTTTTTCCTTAAGAGCTCTAGCGATCCCGACTCACATCTCAAGGAAGTTGTGTATGTTACTTTTCTTACATTTTGCAATATTTAAGCTATGTATGTATTTTATAAGCTTTATTATATGTATGCATTTGAACATTTCTGAACACCAGCTTTCTTAAACATCGGACATGTTTGGAAGCTTTTAGTTGTTATCGAATCGAAAAACTAGTCTATTGATTTGAATTAAACACTTGAGTTCTGGTATGATAAGTCGAGAAACTAATAGAGAGTTTCTCGACTAGAGAAACTAATAGAGAGGTTTACCCACTTCTTATGCGAGTGTCCCGCCTTTTCCAGGTCGCGATTGCAGCTACTGGAGTCAGACGTGGTGAGAACCGATCAACTAAGTTCCTTGCCACCATCGAAAATCCTCCGCTTTATTAAAAGCTCAGGAAGATTTCAGTAAAAGGAATCAGCTCACCAGTACAATGGACAAATACTTGTCTGCGTGCTGGTAGGTTTTTCATATTCCGACAACAACAAAAAAAAAAAAAATAGAGAGGTAGGTATATGTATATCACAAAGCTCTGCCAAAACAATTTTAAATATTTCAAATTTCTAATCTCTAATTTCAAATGAGATATCCTTTTTTTATCTGGCATTGCGAGCAAATTCAACTTTGATGCGTAGGAAAACTACATACTTGTCTAAGTTGAATATGCACAGCAGTCAACGAAGACGAAGGGACGATTTTACAATGAAAGCGAAAACTGTTGTTCGGCATCAATCTCATCGAATGTACCTGGGGACAAGGGGAGTTAGTGACACGAATATCAAGTGATATACCCAGCGACACTTGACACTATTTAAGTGGCAGGAATTGCCCCAATTTGACGCTGCTTCATCGTTGTGATTAAGGCTGATAGATAGGTCCGTGCCAAGCGTGGCTATCTCGATGCAAGAACCGACAAAACAGGATAAAAAGTACGTAACTTGGGGATTTACTGCACATGACAGAAAAACTTAAATTGAGTTCCGAACGAGATTAGATGGGGACATCATAATTTTGCCACTTATATTGCAAATATGCGTGGCTTGTTTGCACAACCGCAAACGATGAAGCCACCAGGTCATTGCAGATGGTGAATGGCCGAAGTGCGAGAATGAAATGGCGACAATATACAGAAAGAGAGTGCGCCTGCTGACTGCGATGACGAAGTATGCCGTGCTGCAAGTTGAAGTGCACTCAGAAAATTTAAATAGCATAAATTATGCAGCAGCGCCACGTGCAGCACAGAAACGCACACACACGCGCGCCAAACTAAGTGAGAAATCTGGGCGAATCGAGGCGCTGCCTGAACTCACATAAGCCGCAGCTAGTAAGTCAGAACTGCGAGCGCACCGCTATGGGGGCAAGTCGAGTCGAGGGCGTGCCAAACCGCCGAGCGGCAAGACATGTCAAGGAGCGTGCTGAGTACAAGCAACCCCAGGGACTGTTCAAGCAGACGGACGTAGTGTGTGCGTGCATGTAAGCGCCTGCAATTGCTACTTTACGTACACATGCTTGCAGCAGCCACTTGACTACTTGCAGCACGCTGCACTTCTGCTCGCCTCATTTTGCACCCTAGAATGAAGCGTTGCTCTGCGCTCGCCCTCTGCTCAATAGTCAACATTACTGTTATCAGCATACCCCCGTTATCAGCGGGTGCCCCCGTCCAACATCTTTAGCCTCTCTGGCCACTAATAGCAAGCGTCACCAAAATAAACGTCGCCGCTTCTTATTGCCACTTGACTCTGCAGCAGCCGACTCGAAACAGTCATTAGCTAGGGCTCTCAGTTCCGCAAGCGGAAACCCGGCATCTCAGGCCGATTTTAGTCTTAGCATCAAAAAATATTTTTACGAAATTTTGAATATATTTTAAGTACATATATCTGAATATGAATACCGACTTAAGTATATAAACAGAAGATTCAAATATTAACAAAGAAGTTATTCTCAAAATACTTCTTTTGAGAATTATTAATAAGAGTTTATTATCAAAATAATAATTTTCACAGTCCTGGTCTGGTTTTTGCGTGCTGAATTATGAACAAATTTAAACAAACAACAGGGCACGGATTTTATAGTCCTAAAAATCTACCAAGACTTACATTTTAATAACGAAAAGCAGTCAAGTGTCACCATTAAAAATTAAAAATGGAAATATTTCCTTTTCTTTGACTGTCGAAATATGTTAACGCCATGAAGACCTAACACCATACCAAATTTCAGATTTCTAGGTCGAAAAAAGTATTCTTATGTAATACATGCGGACGAAAACCAAATTGTCCTTAAAAGAATAACGTGTTTGCCTTTAAGGGCGCGGAACCGTAAACACGGCCAAAATTTTACTTATTTCTTATTTTTGTGAAATCTTGACGGAATAACGCTTTCAGATTACCAGGAAACGCCTTCGCAGCACCATAAAGTTAGTCTAAATAACTAACAGAAAAAACTAAACACAAGTTTCCAATAAAATATGAAATAAATTTAAAAAATCAAATATTTTCGGTATGTTGTGACTCTATTAAAGAGTAAACATTCCCATTATAGTAGGTATTTGTCAAAAACGATTTCATTCATATATGTACAATGTACATATGTATGTAGTTATCTCAGATGGCCTCACAGTAGCGCATCCTGTCAAGGCAATTTTCCAAGAACTTGTTGAATGGCTCGGATTACATTCGCCTTAAGCGCCAGAAATATTTCTGGATTGTGCGCATAGCATCGATCAAATCAACGATCTTGGTGGTTAAATCGCAGCTCCGAGGCGGCCAATTAACTTAGCTAAGACGGCTGAAAACGCGATTACCAAACTTGGAATAATTAGTTCAATATAAGCAATCCCGGGATCAAAAAACCTCTCTGTATGGAAGACCCTATTGCTTTTCCATATTTACCCACGCCGTTGATGCTGTTACTGACTCCTTCGCTCTTAGCCGCTCCTCCGGCCTGTTGAGTTTTCAGTTGCGCTTGCCACGTGCCAAATGAACTCATATTCAAACCACACAATTTTGAAGGCAATTGAACGCGCAACGTCTTCGCCTCTGCCATTGCCACTGACACCGAATGTCATCCTCCCTTTAAGTTACTCGATATTTCAACTCAGTACGAACTTAAGCACTTGCTGAAGTGCGAATACCATTTAGAATGGGTTTTCGAACATTTTTGCCGAATAATAGATGCTCCTAGAATCGATAATGGCGGTAGAAAGCATACATGCAGTTTGAAGCAATCGGAAAGCATGTCGCTTTCCAAAACGCTCCAAATGGCAAAGAAAATCCTTCAATAAAATTCGCTTGCCAATTTTGAATTACATATATAAGAAACCAAGTACATAATGGCATAGAATATTCGCAGTTTAATCCGAAAGATTAGGCTGAAATCATGGGTAAATATTTAAGACACCAATAAGTGAAACTTTTTAAGGTGGCAACTATGCTCATAAGTTTGCACCCAAAAATTTTGCTATCTCTGCAATAGGTTCTGGTCTAGGAAATTAGTGACTGTGTTGCATTTGCAAATCAGCAGCACAATTCACAATCTTGTGCAAATGATCTTGTATTTTTGCAATTGCAAATTTTGTAGTATATTTTTACTCTACACTAACAAAATATATAAAGATGCAATTGCAAAATCTTTGCAGAAATGCAACACTAAAAACCCGTAGTATATTTACTATGCGAATGCGACACTGAATTGCAATCTGACAGCTGATAAAAAAAACATAGAAAAAAACGCAAGATCAGAAAAAAAGGAAATAAAAAATAAAACGACGCATAAAAAGAGAAAAACCTTACAAAAAGTGGACTGAGAATGATGTTAAAGCAAAAAGCCAAAAATAAAAGCATAAAATAATTTTTGCCAATCAGCTGTTTTTGTGACAGCCAGCTGTGATTTTTACGATTTGCAAGAAGTCTTGCAATCTTTAAAGAAAAACCGCTCCCAATTGATGGCAAAAATTTACTATTGCATAAATTTGCAATCTCAAATGCATAAGATTGTGAATTGGGCTAATATGTTTTGTTGTTGCGATTGCATACGGTGGAAAATAATTTGCATATGCACCTTTGCAAAGCTTTGTCAACCAATTGATACAATATTTTATTTAATTTATTCTTTGTAATTAAATTCTAGTAATGAAAGATAAGTGTGAATATAGATTTTGAGCGCACAAGCTATTATTGATAGTAAGATACAGGTGACTTCGAAACAATTTATTTTCTACTTTTTAGTACATTAAATGAATTAAAGCTTATTTTTAAAAAGTTTTTTTTTATATAATATTATTTTCTACTTTTTAGTCTCCCATAAATTCAAATTTAGAGCTCTGAAATCTTATATCAAATCAAAATTCTCAAAGGAAAAAGAAGGCACCATTTCCATCAGCAATTGCATTTACTTCCTTCTGTTGGGGGTTCAGCAGTGGTACATTTGTTAAAACTAACTGGTTCAATGCATCTCGATCGTATTCACGCTCACGTTTCAATTCTCGATTGAAACCGCTGTTCATTCCACGACATGGCGTTGGCATTCCTAAGTTAATTACTGGTGCACATGAGGTAACACATATCTTCGAGCAAAAACAAAGCCTGATTATCTATCTCCTCATTCACCTCGAAATCGGGATTCCTTAACTGACCTGTCTTCGATTTGTCAGTCTTGTACCACAGTTCACTTTGATTCGATGGGAAGCATGCATATTTGCATAAAGACAGCATATCCCAATGAGTATCAGTTGTTTGAAAAGCGCCACGCCCCTTATCCTACGCCCATAAAATTTTACCAGTGGGACGACGCATCCAAGAGGCGACTGCATACGAAATTTCAATGCTGCACGACTTTTAGTTCCAAAGCTATTCTATATAAACGATTTTGTTTGTATGGGCGGTGCCACGCCTCCTTATCCAGTGCCCGTCTTATTTTCTCATTAGAAGGATATGGATATGTAGTAAGATCATACCGAGTTTGATTGATGTGTGATGTGTAGTTCTAAAGTTATACACAAATCTGGAGTTGATAAAAAAGTGCTACGCCCCTTAGCCTACGCTCATAAAATTTTACAAGTGGGATGACGCATCCAAGAGGCGACTGCATACGGAATTTCAATGCTGCACGACTTTTAGTTCCAAAGCTAATCGAGATCAAAAATTTGGTTTGTATGGGCGGTGCCACGTCCTCTTGTCCAATCCGATGTTTTATGATTGATTCATGTATTGTGCTCCTGTTTACGCATGTATGCAAAGTTTCAGATCTCTAAGTAGTCGGGAAGTGGGTGAAAAATTGATTACTAGATTTGACTACAAACATACATACATACAAACAAACATACAAACCTGAAGTGAAGTTAATATAAAGCTTATAAAAAAGGAACGCGAACATAAACCAAAGAGAACGCTTTGACAGAAGCCATGCCGCAGCTCCGCGGCTGATGCACAGGAATCTTCTCGTTTTGAATGGTGGAAGCATATGATATGGCCATTATATTTTCAAACATTTCAAGGTTTATACTTTACTTACGGAAATTTTCCAGCATTTGCATACAATTTTTTTTTTGTTTTTTCTGAATTTTGTATACCTATACATATTGACCTTTTCTTCTCTTTTAATTCGACCGATTACTTATCGATAAGTTTACAGATGTTACTCTACAGGTGCAACCCTGAAAGCCGGAAACAAATATTTCCTTGGAGAAGAATAGTTCATAAGCATAACAAATTGTTGAGAATATTGATAACAACGCAGCAAAACATGGATTACAATGTAAGTGAATACGTATTACATAAAAACAAAGATACGAATCTTAAAAAAATACATTGCGCATATTTATTCGCGTATACACTTAACATTCGGTAGTTTCTTCTCACTGCAGCCCATTCCAACCGTTGTGCCAGCAGAGCCGCTCGACGTGGAAGCTGACAGCGGTGCTCTCCGCTCTGCCATGAAAGGATTCGGCACTGACGAGCAGGCAATAATTGATATACTAACGGCGCGTTCAAATGCTCAACGCCAGCAGATCAAGGAACACTTCTTGCGCGAATACGGTCGCGACCTCATCGACGATCTGAAGAGTGAACTAGGTGGCAAATTTGAAGATGTGATCATAGCTCTGATGCTGCCGCCTTTGGAATATTTGTGTAAGCAACTGCATAAAGCCATGTCCGGCCTAGGCACTAACGAGAGCACACTTGTGGAAATCCTCTGCACCAAATCCAATGAAGAGATGGCACAAATAGTTACCGTTTATGAGGCAATGTATGATCGTCCGTTAGCGGAACACATGTGTAGTGAAACGTCTGGCCACTTTCGCCGACTGCTGACACTAATTGTGACTGGCGTTCGTGATCCCGTGGGCACGGTGGATCCCACAAAGGCGCGTGAACAGGCGGAGGCACTATACGCAGCCGGCGAAGCGAAGTTGGGAACCGACGAGGAGGTGTTTAATCGTATTTTGGCACATGGCAGCTTCGCTCAATTGCGCCTCGTTTTCGAAGAGTACAAGCAGTTGACTGGGGAAACAATTGAACAGGCGATCAAACATGAAATGGGCGGAGAACTGCACGAGGCTATGATGGCCATTGGTAGGAAACACGAAATTTATTTTGGCTGGTTCAAAATTATAAATTCTTTTTTTCCAGTTGAATGTGTACAGTCACCAGCAGCTTTCTTTGCTAATCGCCTCTTTCAGGCTATGGACGGCGCCGGAACTGATGACACAACATTAATACGCATTATTGTCAGTCGCTCTGAAATTGATTTGGGCAACATTAAGGAGGAGTTTGAGCGCCTCTATAATCGAACTTTATTCAGTGCAGTCAAGGCAAGAGAAATGTGCATAATTTTACGATCTATTTTATTTTTGTGTTATCTTTTACAGTCGGAAACCTCTGGAGACTATAAACGCGCACTCTGTGCCCTAATTGGTGGTGCCTAAATTTATGTTTTGCTACCGGAAGGCAATTTACACAAACCCCCTCTTTAGATCAATTATAAGTAGTGTCCTAAAACATAGTCCCTAGTTGATTTTTATATACTCGTTCTAACAATCTCATTGGTTTTCCATGTTTCTTATAGTCTTTAACTGTAATTGTCCAATTCTAATAAAATTAAAACACAACAAGAGGGTTTTTATTTAATTTCAGATTCTCCATCCAATTTTACAAAACTGTTTCAAAATCCATTTCATTTCCACATTTCCTTGCCCGTCTGGTCGTTGCTACGGTAATGCGAAAAATGCGAAAATCCCAAAATTATAACGGCAAAATTTTTGCATACAAAAATGGGCAAAAAACTACGTAAGGCGGGGGGGATTTTAATTGAATTTTCTTGCTGCACGAAAATATGCTAGATAAAATTCTCGCGGTTTTTCTGTTTGAAGTGTACTTAAAACGTAAGTGTATTTTAGCAAGAAAATTCAATTAAAATCGCGCGTTTTTCTAACGTAACGAAAAAGGAAAAATCGCAATTTTCGCCGCAATCCGGAAAATTTCAGGATTTTTCTGCTCTACGTAGTAGATTAAGGGTTAAGGAATGCAGCGAAACGCAATCCCGGCAATTTGCGACGCATTTCGGCGAAGACGTAATCCCCCGCCTTACGTAGTTTTTTGCACGCGTTTTTTGCCCATTTTTGTATGCAAAAATTTTGCCGTTATAATTTTGGGATTTTCGCATTTTTCGCTACGTCATTTCATCTGCATTACGCAGGCAACGACCAGACGGGCAAGGAAATGTGGAAATGACTGACCAATTTTACTTTTTAAACTAAAAGTAATAACTAAAAGTGTTGATTGGATCCACACGGACATTTTCCTTTCCGGAAAATCGAGTTCATTGGTAAGAGGAAGAACGGAACGTTTTTCCCGCATGCGAAGTGAATCTTGGTAACCAATCTTTTTTTTACATTATAATTAATTAATAATGAAATGCCCTAATAATGAATTGTGCCAGAAAATAGAATTGAATCAGCACTAGATTACCACGTATTTTACGGTTGCAAAGGCTACTTGGATTAGCGAGAGCATGTTCAGACTGCACACTCCTTCAACAGAACAAATACGTTTCTAACTTTATATCAGTGGTGGGCAAGCCCTATACTCTATATACTATTTCAATACTCCAAAATGGGTATACTGTGCCCAAAAAATTCTGATGTCAATGAAGTTAATGAGCAATTTCTCAAAATGTTATTTGGTGATTCTATCGAAGACAGTGATGATAACGATAAACAAAATTACCCTGTTGAATTTTTAAATAACTGTTGTCCTCAGGAATGCCGTTGCATAAATTGAATCTCAAAATTGGAAGTAAATTTTTTGTCGTATATTGATTCTCTATGATTTGAACCCGTCGTAGGACGGGCTTTTTTACCCTAGTGTACATATAAATAAAAAGATAAAAACTGCTAAGAGCGGTGAAAATTCTTGGCTTTTTAACAAAATTTACAATTTCCGTCAGTAGGTGTTAATAACTTTGGAGTTGTGTACAGAAGACTTATTTTTCGCAAGCATTTACCATGAATAAGTACGTTCAAATGCAACCCTGAACACGGCGGAATGGCGGATGTCTCTCTCAATTTTCAAAATATTTTATAACGAACAGTTCTCTCAAGGGGGTTGTGGAGCATGTGCTATGTTGGTGGTGGTGGACATATGGAACTCGGCAGAATTCTGAACGCAGAACGGGAGGCACTGTTCTTAATTGAGGAAAGTCGAAAGCAACAACAGCACGACGACCAGGCGCGCACAAACACAACCAAATGGCCGATTGCTTGACGGACGACTCGCTATTGTCGAAAATATGTGATAGATACGGCGAATACGCTTCGAATTTTCAGTACCGAAAGCATAAAAATAAATTGAAGAAAATAAATTTTGCTGTAATTGCTAAAGCAGTTCATTTCAGTACGAGCACAACACACGCCGGGTGCAAACGAGCCGGCGAAAGTTGGTGGCAAGAATTTCGATACCTAAGAAAACTCGGCATTTTTTAATATTGCAAGTTTCAACAAATTGAAATTGCTGCAGTAAACGAAAGTGTGCAAAAAAGTCATAAAATGGATTTTAATTCGAAGCAATTCCACATTCTCGGCAGCATTGCCATCTCAATTGTGGGCTTTCAAGTCGTTCGCAAACTTCTGCCCTGGCTGTATCTGAACATAATCGGACCAAAGTTCCTTGGGCCAAAAGTGGACCTCCGCCGTATGGGCAGTTGGGCGGGTACGTCACTATTAACATTCCACTGATCTGTTTCAGACGAAGCACTACACAACCGTTTGCGCTTTTGTATTTAGCGATAAGCATTATGTATTTCTGTTTTATAATATTGATAAGATTTTTTTGTGCTAATTCTTTGTTGTTGTTGTTTCTGTCAAACAGTGGTAACTGGCGCTACAGATGGCATTGGAAAAGCGTACGCTAAAGCGGTATGTGCCTTTCACTTTCCTTACCTACTCCATACAACTTATTGATTTTTCACCTAATTCAAAGGACAATTGCATTGGTGCTGCTAAAAACAGCTTCTCGTTGCCATAACAAAAAAATATTTTTTTAAATAGTTTTACATACGAAACCCAAATTCAAGTTGGAAAGTTTAAAGCACGAGGGATCTTCAATAATATTGAATCAATATTCTTAGCCACAATTCTTATGGAACTGAATTTTGAAGAAAATCTGTATTACTTTGATTGGTTTATTCTTCAAGGACTGGACTAGCTATTGATGTTTTCGATTTTCTGTAATTTTTTTTAAACAGAGAGTATGAAAACATGAGTTTATACATATTTATATGCTATTTCCAGAAATTCCGCGCAAAGTTCCAATTGGTAACATTTTCCTAGAACTACCTAACTATACTTAATTGTTTAAGGTAGAGAATCCTTTAGTGAAATTTATGTTCGGAAGACAACTTCATAGAATGATTTTCATCGTGTAAGGTTATAGATAAAGATTTGAAAGCAATTGATCGCGTGTTATTTAAAAAAGCATAGACAGTAATACGTGTTTTAACTTCTTAATAAAATGATTCCTTTGGTGAATTAGAAGTATGTAATTCAACAAGATATTTTAATGATAATAATTTAATTCATTTATTTCATAAGTACATAATCGTAATCACGGCGAACATCAAATTTATCAATAATGAGTTCATTACTGGCCTTACTAGGAAATCTCGAGCTTCTCTACGCAGTGCTTATTAAACATTTTCACTGCTTACTTTAGAAAAATTAAAGAAATGCTTATTTGCTTTGGTGTCAATTCTTCCGATTTCGAAATGTTTACGGGCACCTTGGGCCAATTGGAAGTTTTCGTTTACACGTATGCGAGACGTGCATAAAATTGTAAATTAACCTGCCAGTTCAATTAATACAAATGCGAAGCAGAATTTACAGGGCTTAGTGCAGACATAGGAATTGGCTGTAGGTACTGGGGTATTAGGGTTGATGTATGAATGGACCTTATAGAAATAAAATAAAGGTGTGCACGCATATTTGACAATTTAAGTAAATTATACAAGTTTATTTATTGTTTTTGTTTATTGTTGTTTTTGTTTCCCATTGTAAACCAAAAATGAACACTCTCTCATAATAAGAAATAAGAACAACAATCATTTGTTAATCCCAAATATGTACGCGGTCTTGTCACAGAAAAATCTTCAATTCAAAATTGTAAGGGAATATGTAATAGCTAAATTCCATAGTTAGTATGTATATAATTCGAATAGCAATTGAACACAACAAAATTGTACTTTAATCTTATTCCCTTTTTTGTTGTTGATTTACATATATGTAATGTTGGCAATAGATATTTATTTTTTTCCACAATTGCAAATTTACAATATTATGAAAGCGAGCTTAGGTGGAGAGCAATCTGAGATCGTCGAGTATGCCCGCAAAAGGTGCTTTCAAGTTCAAAATCACTTCAAATGCAATTTGCCTAAGTCAACATTAGTCAAATGCATTGCGAGCATGCAAACATCGCTGTCATGCCCCGCAATGTCACCCTTTGACTATTTTTGCCTATCATCGCTTCTTGCCCAACTTTATTAATCAGCTTTTTACACAATGGCTTTTGATTTTTGTTGTTTAATTCTTATAAGAACAGTGCACTTTTAGAAAAGAGCACTTATAAGACTTTGGAGCAGCTATCGAAATAATAAATATGTCCTTCTCCCTATCTATGAATTTGCAGCTTGCCAAAAAGGGAATAAATTTGGTTCTTATAAGTAGATCGCTGAGCAAATTGGAGAATGTGGCAAAAGAATTTGGTAAGCAACTGCACAATCCAAACGTTAGCATGTAATTCACGTAGCCGATGTTGCATACTTTCAGGCGATGTTTCAAATGTAGAAATCAAAATTGTCGATGTCGATTTCACTGGTGGACCTGAAATCTATGAGAAAATCCAAAAGCACATCAACGGACTAGATATTGGCGTACTGGTCAACAATGTGGGCATTAGCTACGCGCATCCGGAATTCTTTCTAGAATGCAGTTCGAAAAATCCCAATTTTCTGCGCGATATTATCGCTGCGAATATTCATTCCGTAACACACATGTGCGCTCTCGTAATGCCAGAGATGGTGAAGAAGAAGAAGGGTGTGGTCATTAATCTGTCTTCTACAGCGGCCGTTATACCCAATCCCTTATTGAGTGTCTATAGCGCTACTAAGGTACAATTTACATAGCTTTTTTCATATACATATGTAATTGTACGTACATACGATGTGATTAACCAACTCTTCATCTCTTCGTAGGCTTTCGTAGATAAATTCAGTGGCGATCTACAAACAGAATACCAAAGTCATGGCATCATAGTGCAGAGTGTGCAGCCTGGATTCGTCGCCACAAACATGACTAAGATTCGCAAGGCCAGTCTCTTCGCCCCCTCTGCGGATGCATATGTGAATTCAGCCCTAAGAACCGTTGGTATTGCTGGCCACACCGCGGGCTATTTTCCGCACGCTTTATTGCAGTTTGGCATACATACAGCCGGCTGCCTTTTGGGGGATAAGCTCGCAAGGCAAGTCGTATTCAACAATCTCCTAGCAACGCGCAAACGGGCTTTGCGCAATTCGGCCAAGAAGCAATAATATTATAAGGGAGTTCACAAAGGGATTGGGTTGTTTATTGTTACCAAAAATGTATATGAAAATAAAAAAACTATTTGAGTTTATTTTAGATTTTTAATCTAATCTTAATCTTTCTCACCAAAAACCTTCAAAATATACATAAACGGTGTTTATTTCTTATGTACCAGTTAATGAGATGTTAGCGCCAGCGTTATCAATATCGAAATAGGTGTCTCTCAGACATTTACATCTGCTCTGATGCTCTGAGAGATGATGAGAGAATGAGAGTGCTACTTTGAAAAAAATTGCTGCCACTGCTCTCCGATTTTAGTTTGACAAAAAAGCGGATTATTATTGTCAAAATTTGTTCATAAAAGTAGACCACAATAAATATATTTACAAATTAAAATAATTCTGTGTCATAGATTTTATAAAGAACGTGAAATTTAACCTCAAAAGCAAAATGAACAGCGTGCTTACGTTGTGCACGAAACTATACGGCAGCACCAACAAAAACAGAAATCTGCAAATGAGCGACAGCTGCAATACGTTTTACGTTTTTCACTAAACGGCCCAATTTTTGTCCTTACGATTAATTACGACTCGTCTTTACTAACTGAGCCTTTACTCCAAGCCGCTGTAAATATCTTTATCAAATTGTCAAATAGACGGATAAGTTTTGTTTTTCCTCGCTGAGGGCTAGTTGCTGCACCAAGTAAGTGAATTGAATAGTATAAAATAGGTAAAAACACAAGCTAACGATTGGAACTGCATGTGCGCTAGTAGTGACGAATTTCTGTGGACAAAACTGACAGAAAGAGTTACTTGTGCTCCGTCTGCCTGCGCACTGCAGTGTTTTAACTTGAGCATCTTTAACTTACGTAATTAAAATTTTTTTGTTTTCATTTCTACTGCACTCTAGTTTGAATGGCCATTAACCCCGTCAGCCACCTTGCGAGAAAGTACGGAGCAGTAATATTCTTCCCCACATTCTCAGCAGCAACAATTTACGCCGACTGGTCGCATACGCGCAATTGGAAGCGACAACAGAAGGAATCGCTCAAAGCGAAGGAGCTAATCAAACAGGAATAGAGACGATATCTACCAGGCAACCCGCAGAGTAAACTATGCTTGGACTTGACAAACGGTATATGTGGGCGGTGGTGCCCTTCATTGGGTTCGCCATTGGCCACTTTTTGGATAAGAAGGAGACGGAACGCATGACCAGGTTCCGCGACAAGAGCGCTCTGTATGGCCGCCCCGAAGCCTCCGACAAGGCGCAGGCGCCATCATGGTGAACACAACGCATCACCCTTCGGTCATATTAAAAATCGTTTAGCTTGGTTTTTGTGCGACCGTTAAATAAATATAACATAAATTCATAGTATTTCCTTAATTTTTTATTTTGCGAAGGAACATAATTTTTCCCTAGAAAAATGCGAAGGCACAAAATTTTCCAGTGGAAACATGCGAAGGAACATAATTTTTCTCTAGAAAAATGCGAAGGCACAAAACAAACGAGAACTTGATTTTGCTCTTGCCCTACAGCAGCTATGTAGAGTACAATGGACTATAAAATAATTCCAGATTCATACCATTTATGAAAATCTTTGAGCGGCACTATTTCACGCGAAGAATTGGCAATCTCCTAGAGTGTTATTTTTCATAAAAATAAGCCTTCTCAATGCCGTTCGCATACGACTAAGATCAAATTTGCGGGATCCCTTAACTTGTGCTAAGATATAACGAGCACACCAGAGATCTGCAGCCAGTAGCTTTTTTGCTACTTGTGCTGAGTCACGACAAAGTCCCAGTCCTGATACGGGCTGGGACTGCTATGACTGTGACTGGGAGCATTTTCGAGTCAAGAGCAGCAAATATTCAAATCGAAAACATGACTCTCATGGTCTAATTAGTCCAGACGGGCCGGATTCAAACGTGCCGGATAGCAATTTGCCCAGTTACTCTTAACACCTAAACGGATTGCAGCTGTCAGTCTTTTCTTTTTGCTAGTGCTGCCGTATAGTTTTGTGCACAAAAGAAGAACGCTTTTTATTTTCTTCTGAGATGAAATTTTACATTCTTTTGTAATCTCTCTAAATTTCAACGCGGAGTATCATGACATGCCAATTGTGAATGGCTACATCCGTCTCTTGGATTTTGACAGCGAACGTGATAAGACATAGGCTATATTCCTAAATGTCAGTTGCGCTCATTAAGGGGTCTTAGCAGCTCTCAAGAAAAGCGAAAACTCCATATAAAAAACGCCAACAAAATGCTCAAGAAATTTCCTTGCGTCAAAATTACTTGACCCCTTTCGCATAGTGTAATAATATCAAGTGAACCAGATAGCAATGACATTCTATTCTCGTACCCTAGCTTGTCAGTTGCGTTGTCAAAAATATTAACCCGTTTACAGTTTGTGTTTTGAGTTTGCGTTTGAAGAAAAAAGTAAAAAGAAAAAAATATCAATGCCGAACTCTTGCTATTTGTGCAAAAGCACTTACGATGCAGCGGTGCCGATGTTTTCGCTGCCAAAGGATGAAGATTTGCGACGAAAGTGGTTAAGAGTATGCAATACCACTTTTTCATCCTCAGCGCGTGTTTGCGCTAACCATTTTGAGGAGAAGGAGATCTTAGGCAGTAAGAAAAGGCGATTGGGATCATTTGCGGTTCCCTCAAAACAATTGCTGGTTATTAATACTTTCATTACTGAAAATAAAAATTGCATGGTAAAAATGTTGAGTAACTTTTTTGTACTAATGTCTCGGATGGGTTAAGACATATAACGAAGAAGGAGAAAAGAAAAATCAGAAAATTTTTTGACAAGCTAGGGTACTTCAAGCTATCTGGTTCACTTGATATTATTACACTATGCCGTATCGCAGTTCTCAAGAAATCTGCTACGAAATTTACTACTTTTTTCCAGTGGAAATGTGCATAGGGTAACTCAGGTTTTGGCAAGGAATAATGTTTGAAACATTATTACTTTAACAAGAAGAAGACATTCAACGTATATTAACGGGCGAAAGAGGTAAGCAAAACATTAAATGTTCATTTTAGGTTGTAAATTTGCAAAATATTTTGATTTATTTCAGAATTTCAATTACCTTAATCTATTTTCTTATTCTCAGACATGGAAAACTCAGAAAATACTCAAAAACACGAGTTGGCGAAGCTGGTGAAGGAAAGGCCAAGGATTTGGGACCTGACCGATCCAAACCAAAGCAACAAAAATGCTATGGATCAGGCCTGGAGGCGATAAGTGCGGTCGGTGTTGGGCAAATCAGGTTAGCAAAATGTTCTAAGATTTTGTTCTTTTTGTAATTATTGCCTTCTTTCCAGCGGGTGAATGCAGAGCTGCATGGTTCAGCTTGCGTGAAAGCCATCGCTATCGCGCCAGGTCTGGCCAAAAGGCTGCAAGCGGCAGCGCTGGTGGCGACGTGCTAGAGGAGCCAGAATTTGGCGTGTGTGCTGCCTGGGAGTTCGCAGAGGATTTGGCGTTCCTTCCAAATGTCTCTCTTTTGGCCTGGTGTTCCGCTTCCGAAGCAAGTGTGGCTACAACATGATGTACAATTCTTCGAAAACTTCCGGTGGCATGTGGAAGTTTTCGATGAAGAGCGAAGGGTCTCTTTTTAAGTTTTCAAAGTCCGTCACGAACCTTCCCGTATCATTTCGCTCTTTTAGGTAGGGGCAAACCTAATATCTTTTGGTTTTAGCTTGCTTGTCCCTCTCTTCCGCTTCAAATTGATCCGCACAAAACACCAAAATTGCGGAATTTAGTGTGGACAACATATTATGCCTGAAAAATATATATAAATAATGCATTAATCAAATAATAGTAAATTTTGTGAAAGCTTACCAATCTTCATTTAACGACATTTTGCTTTGATTTGCATCAGCTGTTAGCAGTCAAAATTACTTGGCTACTACTATTTTTCCCTCAAGAAATAATGCAAAATTTTTCTTGAGCGATTTCTTGAGAGCTGCTAAGACCCCTTAAGTATAAAGCAGTATGTTCCTAAACGCAAACATAAAAACTGTGCACGTGCACCCTGTTCCTAAACGCAGGCATCAAGTTTTCGATAAGCATCGAATGCGCAAACTGCTCATCACAAATTTTGTTGATGCTTTGTGATTAGTTAGGTTATATCAGAGACAATATATGACAGAGATAGAGCAGTCCAAGAATGGAATCTATTCGGCTGAAAAATATTAGGTACCTTACTCGCTTGAAGCAACTCGCTGATTGTTCCGTGAGCGGCAGAGCGCAGATATAGGCGAGCCCGCTCAGCACAGAAAAACCGAAAGAGGATAAATTTGAATCGCTCGCTCGTTGCTTGGGTCGCCGTGACGGCTGCGTAGAAATTCTATTTATAGTTTTGAATTGTCACAACAAATGAGAAAGTACATGCATACACACATATGCATGTATTTTTATTTTTCTTCGTTTTTCAGAATTTTATCTTTTGATAATTTGTATGCCCTGCATTTGTGGCAGAATCATTTTCTTTTTTTCAGCATTTATGGCTTATTACTTTCTTATTATTAACTTGTATAGCTTTTAATTGCTAAGTTTCTGTGTATTTGTATTGAACTTTTCCCCTTTTTTTGGAAAATTTATTCAAAAAATCCAAACAGTTATAATTATAGATATGAATTAATTTTCCAATAATTTATTTCAAAATTCATATCTATTTGCAAAATTTCAGTCATTTTGGGTGTTACATGTGGCATTTTTCAAATCAGAGACCTGCGATTTTAAATTTATGCAGTACAGCCTAGCAAAAACCATACTCATATTCATTCAAGTTCTTTCCTACCTGAGATAAAACGAAGCAGTGTGTGGCCGAATTGGTAGAAGCGGTCGTTTACGTATACGAAAGGTACGCGAGTTCGATCCCCGCTCAGAGAAGTTTTTTATAGCGGCTTTTTTAATTTCAAAGAAAACTGAATGCTGCAAGAGGAAGAATTACTTGCTGCATAATTTTGTCGATCACGAATGTTTGTATTTTATTATATTTTAAATTTATATTAATAGTTTATTGAATTTGGCATGTTTTTTTTACATTTTTTGCATATTACAACTCACTTTGAATAAAAGACAGAGTTTTGACATTTCTTTTATTCAATGGGATCCTAATTGGATATTCCACTTGCTGTTGTTTTCATATTTTGGCTTATTCCATTTCTTTACAAGAAGTGGTAACTAATAACTGCGCTTTTATGTAAAATCAAACATCATTTATGGTAAATACAAAAAGTTACTGCTTAAAAATTAGTAAAAGAAAGTAAAAGAGTTTTACTCTCAATTTAAGATTTTAAATTTTATTTTAAGATTTTTATTCTTGATTTAATCCTCAGAGATTTTATTTTGAAATCTCCCGCTTAAGAATGGGACAATTTCAAAATAAGTACGACCGTACTTAATTTTAGATCGCGATTTTTCTCTTAGTGTAGTTGTAGGGAATGAAAAACCCTTGCACTAGGGTATATAATATTTTCGTGTAATTTGCGGTCAAGGCTTTGAGTAAACTAAAGACAAATTCCGCTCACTACCCAAACCAGGCTTTGTGTTCTTCTTTATCTCCTAACACGGAGCTGGTCTCACGTTGAGTCAGCATCAATAGAAAATAGTTACATTCGTATGTATATACATATGTGCGCAAAAATGTAGGGGCATGTGCCTGCAGATTTGTGCATATAGTTTTGTGTGTGTAGTGTTCTATTTAACATCTCTCTTCACGGCAAGTAACGTACGCTTCCCTTCTCTTGGAACATTCTGCAACGAAACTAAGGCTGACAGGTACCAAAATTGGCACTACCACTTGTAGCACGCTTTCCAACAACTGAAATTGTCTTAAAATTAACTGGTTGGGATTGGTGTGAGCAAGCATCTGTGTATGTATAAGAGTCTTGTTTCGAGGCAGCACTTTGGAAAGTAACATACATAGCATCAGTCGAAGACAACGGCAAATGCATTTGACTGTGCAAAGTAGTCATCAAGTGTCTGCATCAGCAACCCTGGGTCCCAAATAGTGCAGAACGTGTCCACGCACAATTCCGAAATGTAAGCAGTCGTTATCCCATAAATCCAAAAATTTAAACGCCAAAGCAACAAACCAATTTAGAGTGACAATCCTCTCCGTTGACCGTCGCACAGTGGGAAGGCGCCATAGAAGACCGTCTGAGAAATAAATTTTTCAAAGGCTGTCTGATGTAGACGACACATATATTTTTAGCAAGAATGGGGAAAGCAAACTCTTCTCTAGTAAAATGGTTTCATAACATTTTTGATAACAGGATGTCAGTGTTTTTCGATTATGAAAAGAAGGAATGGTAAGCTTTCTCATGGATATCATTAGAAGAATTTAAAAGTTGGCAGGAAACTCCGAATTTAAAAATTAAGCATAGCGCTGACCACAGCAACAACAAATTAAGTCTTTTTCAATACAATAACAACAAATCTAAGTCTATCTTCATGGAGCTCGTTATGATACCACTATTCATTATGATTTCACCTTCGATTGCAAGATTAATAACTACAATAAATGTTGAAGATACATTTTGTTTTTTGAAAGAGCCCATATAAAGCATATACTAAATAATACTTCATATAAATATCATATGGAATATGACTTTCGACCCACTGTGTCACGCACACTGAAATGTTTTAAAATCAATATGGAGTTAAATCTATATTTATAAAATTCAAATTATGTATGTATGTATGTTCGGAGTTGCGTCCTAAACCGCTTGATCAATCATAACAAAATTTAGCATATAGACTATAGATGTCCCAAGGATGGTCATAGGCTATACAAAATTTGGATATATCAAGAGGGCGTGGCACCTCCCATACAACTTAAATAATTGATTTGGCATATCTTTAAAACTGCAAGGCGTACAACATTAAAACTTTGTATTATGTTAATGTTTAGTGGTGTCTTCCTGCTGGAAAAAATTTAGAGGCATGGGACAAGGGGGCACCCCTCATATAACTTAACTCTATGATATGGCATATCTGTAAAACCACAAGTCACACAGCATTGCAATCCGTACGCAGGCACCTCTTGGATGAGTCGTCCCACTAGTAAAATTATATTGGCGTAGGACAAGAGGCGTGGCACTTTTCAAACAACTCCACATTTGTGTATAACTTTACAACTACACATCACACATCAATGAAACTCGATAGGAACTTACTACATATCCATATCCTTCTACTCGGAAAACGGGACAAGAGGGCGTGGCACTGCCCATACAAACAAAATTGGTTATATCGAATAGCTTTGGAACTAAAAGTCGTGCAGCATTAAAATTCCGTATTCAGTCGCCTCTTAGATGCGTCGTCCCACTGGTAAAATTTTATGGGCGTAGAATAAGGGGTGTGGCACTTTTTTATCAACTCCAGATTTGTGTATAACTTAAGAACTATACATCATACATCAATGAAACTCGGTAGGAACGTACTACAAATCCGTATCCTTCAACTGAGAAAATGGGATGGTCATTTGACACGAGGCGTGGCACCCCTCATACAACTTAAATCTTTGATTTGGTATATCTTGAAATAACAAGTCATACAACATTAAAATTTTGTATTCTGTTAGTATTTCGTCGTTCCTTCGTGCATAAATTTGGTAGGGCATGAGACGAGGGGGCGTGGCACCCATCACACAACTTAAATCTTTGATTTGGTATGTCTTTATAGCTATAAGTCATGCAACATTAAAATTTTGTATTCTGTTAGTCCGGGTTTAGACAGGGAAACATCTGGAACGGCAACACTGGAATTGTGAATGGAATGAGTGTGAATGGCGTGTCGCCAGTACGGGAAACAAAAACCCCTCTCCTTTCCCCGTCCGTCCCTCTCCACCGAATACAGTGTTGCCGTTCCAGATGTTTCCCTGTCTAAACCCGGACTTAGTATTTAGTCATACATACATGTAAACATTTTTACATAATTTTGAGTTTTATATATGCATATAGATTTAGATTTGGCGTGGCACACCTCAATTGTATTTACCGTCAAAAATTGAGGGTCCATGAGGAGTGAAGGAGGTCGTGACTTTAATTTTGGCCTTACACCAAAGGAGTAATCTTCATACACAGATAGTTCTGTAAGGACCTACATTTATGACTTCCGCAACAAATATATAGAGATCACAAGCATATGCAAGGAGAAGCCCTGCTGTTCAACAGAAAACAACAGAAACCAAGAAAATGACAGACTAACTAACACTGTTATTAAATTAAATACAATTAAATACAGCAACATCCAATCAGAGCATCATTCACATTAAGTATTTTTATAAAAGCGTGGGGTGAAACCCGCGGGTAACAGCTAGTACCGAATAAAAGTTTAGTTTCAATAATGAAATTACAGAAGTTACAGAGTTATGAGACGAAAAACATACATTATTATAATTATTATTATAAAGAGTTTATTTATTAAATAAATTTTATATACAAACTTAGAAATAGACACTAACAACTAAGGTTTTCGGCCTATACGCGAAAAACATACAATATTCTCACTGTGCGTGTCAGTCCGTTTGTGTCTGTCCATTGCGCAGACGGTGTCAAGTTGAAGCCGTGCTGGGTTTAAGTATTTTCTTTGGTCCAACGGTTTGTTTTGAACATAAATGCGTGTTGTACATACATACATATGTATGTACATATAGACCTTGCTCTTAGATCAGCTCGCATGGCGTTGATTTGAGTGCTCATTGCGGGCAAAAAAGCGAGAGCCGGCGATTCTCATTACATGTTAGCTCATGTTCAGACTCTCTCCAGGCCAGTGAATGGCTGAATGCAGCTTCCTACAATCTACATTAGCAAAACAGACCTGAGACAAAGGGGCATGCGCTGTGAGGATTACAGGATCACGACGTTGGGGAAAGGGCATGCAACGAGTTTATGTGGTATTTTAAATTGCGCACAAACAAGGCAGCCCGCTGTCAGCCGCAGAAGCAGTGCTGGCGCGCGGTTTGAAAATCTGCAGTCTTCTACTACTTGTGCATTGGTGCGGTTGTTCAGGGGGAAAATAAAATACCTGAATAAATGGTACATGTATAAATCTACGAGTTTGTCGTATTTCGAGCTATAAAATGAAAGAAACGATGGACAAAACATCTGCATCAAGACATGTTGAGGCCAATGAGGAATTTGCTTATAAAACGCTGCAAGACTACGAAGTCATATCGGTCATTGGTAGTGGCTCCTTCGGTACGTGCTTCAAAGTGCGTGACAAGAAGACGGGCGCATTGTATGCCTGGAAAGGGATGGACTACGACGAGCTGAGCGACTCGCAAAAAGAATCGCTCGTGTCAGAGATAAACGTGTTACGCCAACTGCAGCACCCCAACATTGTACAATACTATCATCATTTGGTCAACCATGCAGCCAAATCCGTCTTCATTGTCATGGAGTGCTGCGAAGGAGGCGATCTGGCGCAGCTCATTACAAGAGCGCGCGTGCATCGCAAACGTTTCGAGGAGCAGTACATTTGGCGAGTGCTTCTTCAGGTGTGCAGGGCGCTGCAGGTGTGCCATAACAAGATACAGCAGGGCACTATATTACATCGCGACATCAAGCCAGCTAACATATTTCTGGATGCGCAGGGCAATGCCAAGCTGGGCGATTTTGGCCTGGCACGCATGCTGCGTCGCAACGAAAGCTTTGCACAAACCTTCGTCGGCACGCCTTACTACATGAGTCCAGAGCTTGTTAAGGGTTCCCGCTACGACCGCAAATCTGACATCTGGGCGGTGGGTTGCTTGGCGTACGAAATGTGCGCTCTGCGACCACCATTCAAAGGGCACGAATTCAAACAGCTTTCAGCAAACATATCCACCGGAAAATTCAGCAGTATTCCGGAAGTGTACTCCAGCGACTTGCAGCAGATAATTGCATTCATGCTGGCGGTGGAAAATGAGCAGCGGCCTAGTGTCGAGGTAATCACCCGACATCCGCTTTTGGTACGTAACATAGTCGAAATAGGCAGTGTGTTCCCGAAACTGGTGCCAGCAGCGGAGGATGCCGATGGGATCGGCAGTGGCGACATACGTTGCAGGCTACAGTACAGCACAGCAACCGATTTGTCCAGCACAATGCTCACGGAACAGCATAGCTTCAACGAGACTTATGGACAGCGACGCTTTAGTGTTAGTGGTGTCTTCACGCCAGATCTTCGCGCCGAGCTCTTCTACTCGACCAAACGCAGCATATTCGAAAAACCCACGCTGCAACAGTCCGATCCTGAGTTGTATGATAGCATACGCCGTGAAGAGTATACCACAGTTAATGACACTATTAAACTGCAATCGTCTGCGACATCTATTCCAACAACAGCTGAATTGTTGGGAACATCGGAAACACGCACCGAAAATCCGATAAAAAGTCCTACTTTGGTGACACAGAGCATCTTCGATCATATTTTACAGAAACGTTTGCATGCAATACGTGCCCAGGAGTGTTTGCTAAAGCAGAGGGAAGTAAATCTAGACTCACGCGAACGGCAGTTAAACGAAAAAGAAAAACGCTTACAAGAACTGCAGCAAAACTTGCACGAGAGAACAACATTTATTACAAAGAAAGAGCACTGTGTAACTAAACTTGTTGCCAATAATCCGCCACAAGTCGTCCAACGTCCAAACCTCTTAAAACGATCAGTCATGCCACTGCGAAAAGAAGAGGTAACATCAACAGCAGCAGCGAACTCGACACCACCACCGATACCACCGCGCAAGCCGATGGATCATGAGGACTCCTACTGTAGCATTGAACCCAACGATTCCTTTCTGCAGCCACCCACTGTAGCCAAGCTGAATCTAGCGGCGCTGACCTTCCCCACACTGCGCAAAGTGACCTTCCAGTCGCCGAAAAAGTTTATCACATACGATATTGAGAATATACCCCCGAAAGCCAACAGCAAATTATCTCTAAAAACCAGTAGGAGCGTGGGCGTGGACAATCACGGCCAAATGCGAGCAAGTTTTACCAGCAAAGGTAGCGACGATTCGTCCGAGAGCACAACGCAACGGCGCAAATCAATTCTTTCCATATTCGGCTTGCATCGCATCAACAAAGATAACAAAGATGCTACAAAAGTCACCGCAACAACTGCAACAGTTTCGGCCACAAACGCCTGTCTTCCTTGTCACAAAATAAAGACACAGGTTATATCCAAATGTGAAACTACCGACTTGACAAATAAGTGGACCAGGGAGCATAAGCGCGCCGCTTTTGATTTGTTGGCTGCCATGAACGCGGCCGAACGTTACGGCCAGTGCGACAAATCCCCATTAACAACACACCACAAATTTCGACAATCCATGCAAGAACGGATTACACTATCTCGCAGTCGACTGCGGCATTCCTTAATTGTGGCACCGACCAAAGCACGAAAGCCGGCTTTAATTTAATACGATCAGAAGAATTTCAGCGCCCGTCAATTGTTCTAATGGAAGGAATTAAAAGTGTCCGGCTCTTGTGATGTGGAATTAGTTCCACTTCTTTGAAATAGTTCGTTAACATTTAATAATACATATTTAATTTGGATGTACATACATCAACATGAACGTACTTACTTTCCTATATGTAGATAGAAAAATTAATTTTAAATGCTAGTAGATAGCATGGATTATTATATTATTGTAGATAGTTGCTAAATTTAATTAAATTAGCTTATTGCTGCGCAGTTCACCCAACAATGCTGCTGGCGCCACGAAGAGCCAAATATCCCGCCGTTATATCAGATGGCAACGCTTTCACAATTGCGTACTCTTCGCCGTTGTGGTAATGCAGCTTCGATTGGGGATCTGTGTAAGGAGCTATAAGACCGGAAATGTCAGAGTATTTTTTGGCTGGTCGGAATGATGGAGGAGCATTCAGCGAGTAATCTGAAGAAAAGGTGGTGCTTCACTAACCAAAGTAATATTTACATCTCAAATTAATATTAGACTTACAAGTCACCGCCTCCTCGGACCAAGGCAGCGTTTTCTCAGTAGCCAAAATCTGTTTGAGTGACTTCCATACGAACTTTTTCCCACCACCCTGGGAATAACTGTATTCTGAATTTTTAAAGCAATATTTCGGAAGTTCTTCTGTCATCTTACGCTATTTCGTTTAAGCTAAACACTACAATCTTAGGCGAGAGGAGACGAAGAAATAACAACGCCACAGAGTTGCGTGAGTTGCGTCTTCGACTATAAGGAAATCAGCTGACCTGATGATTTTTTGCAAGTCAGCTGTTTCCTCTGAAATTTCCTAGCTTGCCATTTTGAATTTGGTTGATGTAACGAAAATTGTTTTTATTTTATTGGGGATTGGAGTACAATCCCAATCAGAATCGGGTGACGAGGATGTCGCGCGCAACACAATTCGTGAAGAATCTTCAACACTTTCGTTTGATAACTTTTGATGTTACCGATACGTTGCTGGGATTTCGATTTGCCCCAGCTATACAATATGCCAAAACAGCTGCAGAAATGGGTGTGACAGACATAGATCAGAAGAGTTTGGAGCATTGCTTCCAGCAAGAGTTCAAAAATATGTCAAAGAAGCACCCCAACTTCGGTTGCAAGACGCCGAACATGAGTTGGCAGCAATGGTGGTTGGAATTAGTAACAAACATATTTCACTGCGTGAAACCTACTATACCACCAGAGCAAGTTCATTTTCTGGCCGAGACTCTGTTGCGCATATATCGTACGTCAGAGTGCTGGACACGCATCGCTAGCGGCGAGGAAATGGTGCAGAAAATGCGCGACGCAGGCAAGTGTGTGGGTGTTATCTCCAATTTCGACCCGAGCCTACAACAAGTGTTGCGCGCAATGGATATGGAGCGTAAATTCGACTTTGTGTTGACGTCCTACGATGTTGGCGTTCAAAAACCACACTGTAAAATATTCGAAGTGGCATTGGAATGCTCAAAAGTGCAGGCACATGAGGCACTGCACATTGGAAACACGTACGAACTCGATTATGTGGGAGCGCGAAATTCTGGCTGGTCCAGTTTATTGGTGGGATCGAATATAGCGAAAGCAAACGTCTTGCATGGGGCCCACGTCTACAAAAGTCTCGCGGACATGCTTAACGCGCTAGAAACAAAGGATATTATATTTAAATAAGACGAGTACTAATTATTTCTATACACTCAAAACTCAAAAGTAATTACAGGAAATGTTTCGTTGTGATAAAGAAGTCATTTTAGAAATGTAAACTATATATTTAACATTTTGTAAAGTGTGACATAATAAAGTAAGGAATATGTAATTTGTACATGCAATTAACATAAACAAATAAAAACAATTAAGTTATACATACATATGATAATTTAGTATAATGGTATAAAGTTTAAATTTACTTAAAAGCATTTTTACACGAAAATGTAGCTGGGGAGTCGAACTCAAGCATCAGATTGCTTATCTGTGGCCCGCTGAGCTTTGGCTCGCGAACATTGCTGATTGCCATTACATAGATACAAATTCCATGTAAATCACAATCAATTGGAATTATTAAATAATCAGAAAATGTAAAATTAAACATGGTTTTGAAATTAAAAACAACCCTACTGTAAGAAGAAACAGCAATCGTCTGATAATTTTGTAAAAATCGCGATTCTTTTTATATATTCTTTTACCTATTATACAAGTTTATGTTTTTTCGGCAGATTGAATGTTAGAAAGAATAGTTTTTTATTCGGACTGACTTGCCAGAGAAATGACAATACTTAGTTGTCTATTTCTGTTCTGAAACAAAGCTATTTTAAGTGTACAACAACAAAGAATTTTACCTTTATAAGAATTATTTTGAATTTTCAAATGCATTTTTTCACACGTTTTAATAATTGTATAGACCATCTTTTTCGCGTACGTTCCAGAGCAGTATAAAGGGTATATACTTACTTCTAACGAACACACGAACACTAACCTCAGTTATTCAATGTTACAGCCCCCCTCAATACGTTGAGATGGGATTCTAGCCCCCGCCTGGTCTGGGTAACTTATCCCTGGTAGAAATAATTTAAAGTCAAACATATATAAAAATCAAGAATTATGTATGTATGACTGTACACTATCTAAAATGTTTTCATAATACTAAATTTCAACATCTTTCGTTTTTTAAACCTATTTTCCGATTAATATTAAACTTCTTAAACTGAAATGAAATTTAAAAAGAATGTATTATTTATGTTTACCAGTACTAGCTTCGTCCCTATCACCACTTTTGATGACAAGGCCTCCGTCGGCAGGCACTTGCGCTACTTGTGCTGCTTTCTCGTGCTCAAGATTCAATTGCTTACGAAACTCAGTCGAAACTTGTCGCATTACTGTGTCGCTGGTCAATTTTAGATCGCGCTCCAGCGACTCGATATCAACATCTTTACTCTGCAAGCGCATTTGCATGTCTGAATAGAAGTCACAGAAGAGAATGGGTTCCTCTCGGGCCGACAACGTTCGTGTGCTGCAATACTGACCACGTTTATGCAGATCTTCATTGGTGACTTTCATCCCTAAATTGCGTACACCCAGTGGCACCTAAAATATAACCATATTCAAATAGCTTGCAAAGTGCCATTATACATACACTCAATTAAATCAAATATATTAACCTGTTGTTGAATTAGTTTCTCGTGATTCTGTGATATTTTGTATTTAAGTTTCTTGAATTCCTTCACCTCATTCTTCATATACTCCACGTAGCTGCAACAAAATAATGCATTCAATAATATACATTCACAAGTGCAAAGCTAGGTAATATTATAACTTACCTGTACATCTTGGCAGTCTTTTTTGTGAGATTCTCCAAACAACTGATGAAATTACGCACTGGCAAAGTCCTAGGTAAAAGACTGGCGTCAAGTCGTTCCGCCTCATCAAAATGATAAAGGGAGCGATTGAAGTCATGCTTCATGGCTAGAGACGAGGCAAGCGTAATGTGATTCTCAGAGATGTGGGGCGCGTGCTCAACTGCGGCGGTAAGTATTAAGTCTGCGTCCGCCAGCCGTCCGCATCTAAATAGTATTGTGCCCAGACTCAAGAGGGGTATATCTTTAAAAGTACGAGGTGCCAACATAATGCCCCGGCGCGCACACTCGATCGCTTGTTGCGCCTTTCCACGCATGCGCCAATAATAAGAACTCAATGTATATGATTTCCATGAACGTGGCTGCTTCCTTAGTCCTTCTAGCGCCAAATGTCGGACAATGTCTATTGCAGATCCCGCTTGCCCAATATTCATTTCGTCTTCGCGCTCCATATGTACTGCATTCAAAACATCAGGCTGGAAGCTTTCCAGGTGATCGTAGCAACTCAATTGTGTTACATGCTCACATGTTGGTTCTCCGGACAATGATTGCCCGTCCACATCCACCACGCGGCGTTCTGGTATCTGTTGCAGCTGCAAGCGCTTTAAGTAAGCCGGCGATACTTTCAGATATGATATTCGTTTCTCCATCAGGTAAAACTCCATTGCGCACTTCGCTTGCTCAACGAGGTCTTCGCCAAACTGCACCGAAAACCGCAAATGCTCGACAATCTGTTCCCGCTGCCGCAGCAGCTGCAAATATGAAGTTTCGACCATTTCATTCAAGCGTATTTGAGCCAGGAAAGCAATTAAATTGTCCGGCTCGCGCATGTGATATGGAGAATCTATTTTGTGGATTACTCGTTCACCACTCAGATGCCAATGATTTACAGTAAGGCCCACCTTACTTAGCGCTGATAGCGACACTAAAATTAAAATGCTATTGCTAAACATTTTATTTGCAGTCAAACATCGCAAATAGCAAATGGAATGCTTGCTTCTGCGTATTTTTTCTCTTCCTCTTGGAAGTCGGAAACAAAACAAAAACTTGTCGATTTCGCCCTAACCTAAATAAGTTTGAAGTCTGATAAAAAGTCAACAATAAATCTGGACCTTTGCCAAATGATCACCAAAGAATCATCATTACTTCAATATGTACTTGCATAAGAAAATCTGCAAAACTTAAATTTGCTTCTTTTAGAAATTATACGTTAAATTTGACAAGTGTATTTGACATAAAAGCGAATTTGTTTAAAAAGAAACAACAGATAATTACTTGTGGGCAGTGGGTTTCGATTGTGGGATCTGTCTTGTTCTTTCTTTTCGCTGCCACTCTACTCGTTGTTACTTTCGTTGATACGTTGACGACGACCGCCGCAGTTTATTATTATTTTACTCGGCCGCTGCAAATATCAAAAATATATTGCAGTAATTTGCATTTAATTTGATAGCTCAAAGATTAATGTGTGAAAATATGCAATAAGTAGTGTAGACTAAACGGAACATAACGAGCGGAGAAAAGAGCAACCCCGTAGAAAGTGCTGTCGTCGTCGCATGGGAGCGGAGCAGAAGATCAAGAGGAATATTAGCAAAAGCAAATAACATTTCGGGTTCTCCGCCACCATTGAGCTGTTCCACTGCTACTAACTGATGCACCAGAACTACACTATATATTGTGTACAAATTTCCGCCAAAAGTGTGTGCTGCCTTAAGTGGATAATAACAGGCTAAACGAGCTTTTATAACAGAAGTAACATTGGAATATACTACACGATTTGGACAATTAAAAATGGCCGCGGTTAATGATTGCTTCACAATCGGCTCCACAGTGCTTTGCACGACCTGCTTCAACGAGGAGGTGGAGGGTGAAGTCCTGGCGTTTGATCACAACACAAAAATGCTCATTCTAAGTATCCTTTGAAAGAATCCAATACGATTTGCATATTTATTTAAGAGTTTGGAAATGTGCTTTCCGCCTGAAGCTGCTGTCATCTATCTGCCGCACTTGTGCAACTTGAGTGTTTATGGATGAGGGGGGAAAATTGGCAAGGAGCGAACATGTATTAAGTTTATATGCAAATACGCGGCGGATCATCGGATCATGTTGAAATTATCCACAAATGCATGCCGAAATGTGTATTAAATTTTATTGATTTTCCCCCTTTAGTTTCTACCGCCACATATTTTGACGTTTGGTTGCTTGTCAGTGTCATTTTCCATTTCCACGCAATTTTTCCAATTTCTCCCTCAAATGGAGTCTGAAGTTATTTGACAACAGACGGGCGGGCCCTTTGCTACCCGAGAAGTCACCACTAGTAATCATTTTTCGTCTCTATTGCATATTTAGTTTTCGTTTTTTATCTTAAAATTCGTTATGCTGTCGTCTTCACGTAGTGTGCGACATCAACGTTAAACATACGCCAAGAGAAAGTTGTAAAATTTGCATTTTATTAGCAAAATTAGTGCATCCACGTTATTATTATATTTCAAAAAATTCTAAGCCCATAAATCTTAAAAACCTAAATATTTTTGTCTTAATTTATAAAAATAAGTTGACTGTTTGTTTTTTCTATTAGTTTAAGCTCATACAACAGGTACACACTTTATATAAAACTATGTACATATTTTAAAACGCAGATCAATCTTCATGGTTCAATATAGAAAATTGTATGCAACAAAAGTTATCATTAATATAAGTAGTGTACTACACTACATCATCTACCGTTTCATTATGTGAATGCTTTTCCTTAACTCTATGCAATGCAATGCGTCTACACAGAATGTCGTTCCAAGAACTCGCAGGAGCTGAATGATGTATACTTTCTCAACTTGTCGCTCTGCAGCAACGTTCAAGTTGTCAAGGAATGCAATGGCAACTACGTTGAGGACCCACAAAAGCTAAATTTGGAACAGGTGATTTGTCACTTTGGGATCTTATAGAGTCTGGTTTTTAATGCTATTGTTTTTTTGTTCTTTTTTCTTTGGTACTTTTAGTTGAAAATACGACTTCGGAAGACAGTGCAACATCGACAAACTTTTCTGAAGTCGAAGAACGCTGATGTCAGCCCCGAGGCGCAAGAGTTATACAGAGTGATTGCTAAGCAATTTAAGGTTACTACTAATTTTTGATTTCCACTTCATTGCCTTATCTGCTCTAATACGCCTATCTCATTTG
Organism: Neria commutata; assembly: GCA_963457695.1. Classification (NCBI taxonomy): domain Eukaryota; kingdom Metazoa; phylum Arthropoda; class Insecta; order Diptera; family Micropezidae; genus Neria; species Neria commutata. The sequence goes on along the minus strand of OY735249.1, from coordinate 24,526,084 downwards.
CAGTATAACGAAGTATCCTGGCAAGGACCAAACATTCAAATCTTCAACGAGGTCACCATCTCACCGCCGTACAAAGTGGAAAACGTTGTCTCAAGCTCTAACAATAAGAGTTTATACAACTACATTAAGAAAATGGTACGATGCAGCTCAAAAAACTAATAAGGCTCTTTGTATTGTAAAGTTATCCTCACGCCGCTTTCATTCGCATCCAACAGATTGAGCAATTTGTCACCACAAGAGCGCAGGAGAATAACGTTGCTGTTGGGATCACATCTACACCATCTTCCACGTCGTCTTCGCTGTCGTCAGCGCCATCTGCTTTGGTAGGAACAACTTCGAATAATGCAGCTGCATTTGTGCCAGCAAATTAATAAGCAGATTTCGTTTAAAGTATGACAAACAACAAATATAAAAGAACAACCCAAAATAAAATCGTGTATGTATTAATAATAATACAAAAACTCAGGCAGTCGGTCTATTTGAAATTTAGATGCACTTTTCATGCATGATAAAACCTAAGGAAAATAAATAAAAAAATTGGAAGGGATTCTGCCCGCAACTCGGCAACACAAATTGGCTCAGATCTCAGATAAGCTAAATAAAAGGTACGTTCGTAAATGCGGCAAATTCGTGCCGCTGCCCGATCAGCTGTTCTTCAGCATGTTGAATGCAGGAACTTATTTTGCATTAACGAATACGATTCAAGAAGGAAATTTCGGTGAACGCAGTGTCTTTCTCAATTGCTGCTGTTGTGAAGGTGTAGACTTAGGGGCAGCTGTTGATTTATTCACAGTAGGTGTTCCCAATTGTGTGCGTGGACTATCAATTGCCACGCGTGCTACATCTTCTTTACGTGGACGTCCACGCTTCTTCGGCACAACTGGCGTACTAACTTCTAAATCGGAGAAATCTGAGTCTGTGTTAATTTTGTCACCCACCTGATACGCTTTGTCTAAAACTTGGTCTAACTCGCCATAATCATCCAGCTCATCGCTAGATTCTTTATTGAAAAAATCTTCTGAGCTACTGCTTGAGTAGTGCCGCCCTTTTCCTACTGCACCAAATAACTTCTTATGTGTCGACGTTGCAGAAGATGATTGACCTAGGGCACCCACGTTCTTCATACTTTTTGGCGTGACCATATCATCACAAGCATATTTCGGATTTGGTTTAATGGCGCGCCGTGATCTGCCTGCGGCAATGGTGGGGGGTATTTCATAGACCGGCTCGGCTCTGCAATCACTTCCTTTACCATTCGCTGTGGCACTTTCGCCTTATCTTTGGCTCTCGATGGCAGCAGATGGTGATGATTGTGGCACGATGGGTTGTGACAGGCCGCTTTTTTAAAGGACTCTTCAAAATTTTCTCGACCCGGGCTAACATTGTTTTTCATTGCGAAACTCAAAGTGACAGGTCTTTTAATGAATTTTAATAAGTAAGAATAAAACGAGTGAAAAAGAGATGTTTTATTGTTATTTTTGGAAGTGGAATAAGTCGACTTTCTGTTATTGCGAGATATTCAAATGTTTACGTTTCTCTTGGGGCTTGGGGCGCTCATGTGTTCAATATTTGTCAACCAGTTACCACAATATTTTATTAAAATAATTTTTTCCAAATAGATTCTAGTAATGAAAGATATTTTGAATATGGATATTAAGCGCACAAGCTTTTATTAATAGTAAGATACAGGTGACTTGGAAACAATTTATTTTATACTTTTTAGTACATTAAATAAATTAAAGCTTATTTTGAAAAAGTTATTTTTTATATAATTTTATTTTCTACTTTTAATTTTAAGTCTTCCATAAATTCAATTTTAGAGCTCTGAAATTTTTCGCAAAAAGAATTTAAAATTTGCAGAGCAGTACACAATATTTAGGGTATTTACAGTGTTTCCTATCGTCATATGTCATATCCTTAATTTAACAAATAATACGGCTGTGATCGACCCTAATATTCGTGGCATATTTGTGGCGCGATGAGTTGTTGTTGTTTTGCTTGCAAGGCGCGGTGAGTAAGTTCCTATCGTTTTTCATTGATGTGTGGTGTACCTGGTGTACCTATAATTATAAACTGAAACCCAAGTGTGTAGTTGCTTGAAAAGTGCCACGCCCCCTGTCCTACGCCCATAAAATTTTACCAGTGGGACGAAGCATCCAAGAGGGGCCTGTATACGGAATTTCAATGCTGCACGACCTTTAGTTCCAAAGCTATTCTATATATTCGATTTTGTTTGTATGGGCGGTGCCACGCCCACTTGTCCACTGCCCGTGTTATTTTCCCAGCAGAAGGATATGGATATGTAGTAAGTTCCTACCGAGTTTCATTGATGTGTGATGTGTAGTTCTAAAGTTATACACAAATCTGGAGTTGATAAAAAAGTGCCACGCCTCTTATCCTACGCCCATAAAATTTTACCAGTGGGACGACACATCCCAGAGGCGACTGCATACGAAATTTCAATGCTGCACGACCTTTATTTCCAAAGCTAATCGAGATCAAAAATTTTGTTTGTATGGGGGGTGCTACGCCCCCTTATCCAGTGCCCGTCTAATTTTCTCAGTAGAAGGATATGGATATGTAGTAAGTTCCTACCGAGTTTCATTGATGTGTGATGTGTAGTTCTAAAGTTATACACAAATCTGGAGTTGATAAAAAATGCCACGCCCCTTATCCCCATAAAATTTATTGGTTCATGTATCGTTCTCGTGTTTTGGCATGTATGCAAAGTTTCAGATCTCTAAGTAGTCGGGAAGTGGGTGAAAAATTGATTACTAGATTTGACGACAAACATACCGCGGAAAGTGCGGAAAGTGAACCTAATATAAAGCTTATAAAATAGATCGATCCCGAAAGTAAATAATTACTTTGAAACAATAAAAACCTATCCAGAAAATGTGTTCCATCTTTATACAAGATAACAAAACAATTTTGATCGATTTATAATCATTTTTCTACATTTCCATTTCGTGTTCAGTTACACCGGCATCAATATAATTGTGAATTGGGCTAATAACTGCTGCTGTGCCACGCTGTTGCATTAATGAACGCGATGCACGCAGCAGTGTTGCGCCATTTTGCTTTAACGAACGCGATGCTTTGCAGAGCAGCCGCAGGGATGCATTTTCGAACGTACCTATTGTTTCATAGTACTACTCCATTCGCGAGGGCGCTGCTATCGCTGTCACAGTTTTAACCACAGATGAACCAGATATCCAACTGTCCGTCCAGGGAACAAAAATTTCCATTTTTTTGGAAAAATTCCCTCCCACTGATAGCGTACGTGTGATTCGCAATGTATTTTGTTTTTGTAATTCCTAACAGAGTTGCATTCACAAAAATTCCTTTGTTTACATTTCGGACCAACAACTGTCAAACCTATAAAATTTGTTCGCAGTGGGTTGGGAATTCGACACAGCGGATAGCGCTTACTTTACAGTTGATTGCACCTACTTTACAGCTGATCGGCATTTTATGGGGATACAATTGCACGACACGGCTATCGACTACTGACGCCTTCGAGTACTCGGTTCCCACGCGACAAAAGCAACAAAATAAAATATTCGATGAACACACAAAATCTCAGCACATATATTCAAACTGAAATAAGAATCAAATTGTTACAATTATACAAGTTTAGACGAATACTGATGGAATACTTATATCAAAAAAACCGAATACCTGGCTACCCGTAACCAAATATAGATAAACTCTATCTTATTTTTGAGAATGTAAGGTACGTTCGTAAATGCAGTAAATTCGTGCAGTGACAGTAGCAGTGCAGCCAACTTCAGTTGTCACTGCCCGATCAGCTGATTTCGTTTGCAGGTTGGTTGCAGAAACTTTTGTTGCATTAACGAACGCGATTCAGGATGGAAATTTTGGTTAAGGCATTAATTGATAATTGCAAAACTCGAAGTGAGAGTCTTTTAATGAATTTCAATAAAGAAAGGGTAAAACGAGTGAAAGAGAGATGTGTCGTGGTAAAAACCTTGTTGAAAAAGAAAATAAGATCTATCCCGAAAGTAAATAATTACTTTAAAACAATAAAAACCTATCCAGATGATGTATATAAATCTTTATACAAGATGAGAAACAAATTTTGATCCATAATACTTATAATAAATTTTCTACGTTTCCATTTCGTGTTTTGCAAACGGCAACAGTAGGATAATGACTGCTAAAACTGCAGATATTGCATTAACGAACGCGTTGCACGCAGTAGTATTGCGCCATTTTGCTTTTACGAACGCGTTGCTTTGCAGTGCAACCGCTGGGTTGCATTTACGAACATACCTGTGTGGTGATTTTTTAGCGCTAGTGTGCGAGTTGGATATCTGGTAGTTATGTGGTTTTGTCAATTGCGAAGCGGTAGCGGGATCAAACGTCAGTGAGTCGAATTTAACAAAAATACAGGCTTCGATTTTTCAAGAATTGGCTAAAATTTCATAGTTATGGAGGAAGTCCAACGACACAGCGTTCACACACTAATTTTTCGCTCCCTGAAGCGAACACACGACATGTTCGTATCAAATCAAGGAGCACTGCCGGAAGAAGACGATAAATTGTAAGTTGCTATTTGGCTTTCTCAGTTTATTGTTATTGTAACGAGTCGCGATCTGCAGAGAAAAAATACGCAGGTCCATTAAGGCGAAAGACAGCTACAGTTTAGTTTTTGATCGTGTTTCAAAAGCGGCAGAGGCTAAGAAATATAATGGAGCTAGCGGACAAGATACGTCGGGAGATTCAGAACAGCAGCTCGCCATCACAGACGGCGGCATAGCAGGAACAATGGGTGGAACGGGGCTGGACGAAAGGAACAAGTCGTTGGTGTTGGACAAGAGCGCTGCAGGTCTGCCCGTAAACAGCTCGTTGGTAGCAACTTCAGGTATGCGTTCAGGCACGGCAAACATTAGCAACGTGCAGCTGATTCCAAAAAAAGCACCCACTATTCCCAAGCCCTCGTGGCATGCACCTTGGAAGTTGTCGCGTGTCATTTCGGGTAAGACTTGCGTAACTTACATCCAAACGAAAGTAATCTAAAGTACCTTGCTTGCAGGTCATCTTGGCTGGGTGCGTTGCATTGCAGTAGAGCCTGGCAACGAGTGGTTCGCCACTGGTGCCGGGGATCGCGTAATAAAAATTTGGGATCTGGCTAGCGGCAAGTTGAAGCTCTCTCTCACCGGCCACGTAAGCACAGTGCGCGGATTAGCTGTGAGCGCCAAGCATCCGTACTTATTCAGTTGCGGTGAGGACCGACAAGTAAAGTGTTGGGATCTGGAATATAATAAAGTCATACGCCACTACCACGGGCACTTGTCGGCCGTATACTCCATGGCTTTACACCCTACAATAGACATACTGGCTACTGCGGGCCGTGACTCCACAGCGCGCATTTGGGATATGCGTACAAAGGCCAACATTCATACGCTCGCCGGACACACCAACACCGTTGCCAGTGTGGTGGCACAAGCAGCCAATCCGCAAATTATAACCGGCTCCCATGACTCTACTGTACGTTTATGGGATTTGGCCGCCGGCAAGAGCGTCTGCACGCTAACTAATCACAAAAAATCAGTGCGCAGCGTTGTGCTTCATCCCACCCTGTATATGTTTGCCTCCGCCTCACCGGACAACATTAAGCAATGGCGCTGTCCAGAAGGCAACTTTGTACAGAATATATCTGGCCATAATGCAATCGTGAATTGCATGGCAGTAAACGCAGATGGAGTGCTGGTGTCGGGCGGTGACAACGGTACCATGTTCTTTTGGGACTGGCGCACTGGTTATAACTTCCAACGATTCCAGGCGCCAGTACAGCCAGGATCCATGGACAGTGAAGCTGGTATTTTTGCGCTCTGCTTTGACCAATCCGGTTCACGTTTAATCACCGCCGAAGCAGACAAAACAATTAAGATATACAAGGAAGATGAAGAAGCCAGCGAGGAATCGCATCCCGTTAACTGGCGCCCAGAGATACTTAAGCGTAGAAAGTTCTAAACTAATGAGTATTTGTCAATGCCCAATTTTTATGTTTCTAATAAAATCGCTTAAATTAGCATAATTATCCTTTTTCAATTATCTTTCGTGCCGATTGAGAAGCATCTTCTACATATTCCCGTCACAGGGAGGGGGAACAGAACTATTTAATAAATTCATAGCGTCTTCTTCACATTAGTTGCGTTCCATGAGGTGCCGAAGACCGGGTGGCCCCACAACTTTATTCTCTCTTCGATACATGTATGTAGCTGCGTTCTGGGGATACTTAAGTATTTAAGCATTAATTTTATTTAGTTTCTGTCGTTAGTTAAGTGTTTGAAAGTTTTGCAATAATTTCTCTTTTATGCATGTTTATATATAAATTTGCAGAAGAAGCATATCTTAACTACAGACCGATTATTTGTTGTTTTTTTTTGTTTTTGAATATAATATAACATAATAACAAACGCTAGCGTATCAGTAAATTTTACTTTCTGCATCTCGGGAGGCTCACATCATTCTCGACTGGCTTTTCGCTCTATTGCTATCGCTGCCTTTTTATTTCTATTTCTTTGCTTACTCGGTTCCCTGCTTTTTTGTGGGCTTTCCTATCAGCGCGCAGTCGCAGTTCCAGTTACATATCGGTTATTTGTCCTTTTAATTGTATATTTTAATCGCCTTCTCTGAAAAGTTCAAAGACGTTCGCTTTCGCGATTTGTTTATGTGGTCCAAGCCAAAGTAGGGCAAGTGTGTGCCGGTCCACAAGCGATAAACCTCCAAATCGACGGGCGTGTTGTCATGCACCTCCGCGGAATGACCCATCGAGATAACGGCGAATTTGTAGTTCTCCCACTCCTTGTCGGGCACGTTGAGACGCTTTTGTATACGTTGCTTCAGCACTCCGTAAGGTTCGCCATGCTTCGCTTTGATTAGGAATGGCACACCGAATGAGTTGTAGATCTCTTTGCTGTAGTGTGCCACGGGGATGAGCAATTCATTCTCTGACAATTGCATATCTTCGCCAGGCACCTCCTCGATGCGAAAGGTCTTCTGTGCACTTTGCGTGGCAATCGTTTCGTTCGCTTTTTGCAAGGACTCCAGCGCCATGTCTTCCTTAAAGATTGTAACTATCTTATGATTGCCCACTTTCAGTAGACGCAATTTCTTGCGGCTATTTTCCGAAAATTGAATTTTCTTGGCAGCCTCGTCCAGCAAACCCTTCACACTGTCGTTCTTATTCGGATACAGAACCAGCTCCTTCTCCTCCTTGAGGTCGTTAGAGACCCAAATGCATTTAAATTGTTTCTTATTGTCGAGTTCGTGTATGCTGAGCGAGAGTCTTTGATAGAAGAGCTTCTTCGGCGCACTTTGCTTACTGTATGCGACTAGGTCCTTTATGGTTCCCTACAAAAATAAATTAAATACAGCTTGTTAAGTACAAATTCAAGCCCGAAAGTCTGTAGACACTCACCTTGAAAGTGTATGGGATCGCATTTCCGGGAGTCTCCTTGTAGCTGCTGATGCACATAAAGAACTGCAATTTGTTCGGATCCGTGTTTAGTCGTTCGGCCACGGCTTGTGCCATTTGATCGTAGTTGTACCGATTGGATAATTCGAGAATGATTTCCGGCTCGTTGGCGTTGCTTTTATCGCAGAACGTAATCTCTACGCGGTATACCAAGTCCATGAAATAATCTTCTACAGTTGGCAAATCCAGTTTCATGTCGACATGTTCCTTCTCGAAAATAAGAATATAGCCCTGCAAATTGTCCTGCTGAACGTCGAGCACATTCTCCAGCAGCTCGTTCAGGTTGGTGATCTTCTTGTCGTTGCATTCATCGAAGACGGTTAGCTCTGTGTCCGTGTCGAAGCCCAGGTGCATATTCACATCGGGGACGAGCTCAGAAAGGCGCCGACTTAGTGGCTGCTGTGAACACCCAATGTAATTGAGTCGTTTGTTGCGCGCATCATAATACTTGAAGAAGAGCAACACCTCCTGTTTCGGGTCGAAGGACGGTAGCACATATGTTGGTATGTCCGGCGACGCAAACTCAAGGAAGATGACCCATGGCTTCTGAGCGGTCGCAATCTGCTCAATGGTGCGTGTCGCCTCACGCTTGAAATCGAAGAAGAGGAATTTCTGGGGCTGGGCGGTGCACATGATCCACACTCGCATACGATCTTTCGGCACGCAGAATGCCTTAACAAATGCCTCCATCATATCCTCGACTGTTTGTGTTTGTTTCATCTTGAACAGACGCTGATGAACCTTGTCCAGATCGAAGAGGCGTCGTTTCTGTTGCGCCTCGAAGTACTCTTCCAGGATAACATGTATGGAGACGTAAAGGTTCGCCTCGCTACGCTCCTTGCGGCGCGCCATTTCAATGCGCTTTTCCAGTTCGAGGCGCTCGACTAGTTCACTGGGTATTTCATGTTCAGGAATGTCGCTCAGCACACGTTCAAGCTCCGAGCGGCGTATATAGACTAACATGTATGCATTGCTGCACTTAGCATGGAACGAGATCTCGTCATCCATGCCACCGTAGTTCTGCTCGATAGCTTCTTGTTTGCGGCAACTCGACACTACATCGTCATCGAACTTGAACCACTTACCATCCGCTTTAGGATTGATGAAGACGACATAGTGCCCACCGTGGTTATCGCCCGAGTGCACCAGCACAGCATGCAGCACGTATTCGGCAGGCGTCTTCTCTTTCTCGGCTAAATAACGGTCCAGGTTGATGTCCTCGTAGAACTCGAAGCGATCGTTATACTTGATAGAGCTGTCTGTGATGGGATCGTACTGGAAACGCATCAAATGCAAGTGCAACACTGGAGGGAACGCGGTGAAGATAACACCTTTGCTGGCTTCCTTTAAGAACAAATAAGAAATCAAGATATTCAGGGAATGGGTTTTAACCAGCGCATCTAGGACGCAATTGGGCTGGGTACTCACCTGCAGACCGTGAACTCCAGCATCGTACTTATTGTCACCTTCCAGAGTTTCCGGCGCAATGTAGTCTTGGAAGGAATCATAAATGTTCTTCTTATCTTTTATGTTCAGCTGAATGTCGTAGAAGGTCTCGTAGCGAGTGCTGTTGTAATCGACGTTCTTGCATTTGATGTAGGATGACATCTTACCCTCGAAGAGACCGGGTATGGTGCCCTCCAAGCAGGTGCCCTTCATCTTTGACTCCAATTTGTCTAGCAGCACACGCAGGAACTCTTGAACATCGTGCTGCATGAACGAATCTAGTGTTTCCCAGCCAAAGGATTTAGTCAGCTTCTTTGTGCCTACTGGACGATCGCCAAATTGCAACTCCTGGAAGACACGCTGCAGCGACAAACCCACGGACTTGGCGCTGTCATCAGCCTCTGTTGGTATTTTGTACACTGCACGTCGCAGTTGATTTGTGAAGTACAGTGTCTGCAGTAGCGAGTTCATGTAGCAGGTGGCACCTTGATTTTTAAGGCCCACATATCCGGTGTGCTTCTTCGAGTCCCAGAGCACGCCATGGGGAGCGTCGGCAATAACGTGCACCTCTAATGTTATGGCTCCGTTGTGCACATAGTGCTTGTCAGGATCTTGCAGCTCTGCCCATGTAATAAAGTTGGAGTAGCCGTAATCGTTCTCCTTCGAGTAGAAAAGATGCTTAATGCGGGCGCGTGTGAAAGGCGGTGACTCAGGCTTGTGACATTTCAGACGCAGTTCAGCGATAGCGTTGCACGACCACGTGGGCGACTCGTTTTCGCCATTACACTGCAGGAAGAAGCCCAGCGCTCGATCGTTCGGTATAACCATGATCTTCCAAGGCAACATGCGCACGTAAACGGGCGGAGAGAGGTGCTGAGACTTCAGTTGTGCTATATTCTCTACTGTGTACGAAAATGTAGCCTCCGACCGGAATTGGTCATCCTTGGGGTCATCGATGGTGGTCATCTCTTGCTCATTGGCATACGGTGAGGTACTGTCTGCCGGCGTGGCTAGCAATTGCTGGGGCGGAACATTGCCATTCTCATTGGGTAGCTGCTGTGCTGATGGTGGCAGATGGTGCAACTTATTTAAATGCTGCTGGTGTTGCAAGTCGCTGGTTATAATCTCGACCTCTTGGGTATCCATTGCTTCTATTGATTGGTCAGGCTCAATTTCCATTTTCCTCCTGGCGATTATATATCAATTGAATTTTTCACTGTGCCCTCGCACCTCCAACACTTTTATCTTGCTCTTCTTTTTCTCTGTTGACCTTTGAAAAAGCAAGCCTAAAAACACAAGCCGAATCAGAAAGGTTATTTCAAAAGTACCAAACAAGTTAATTTTCTTAAAATTCCAATAATTATCTCCTCTTTTGAAATGATGGAAAATTGAATGAAAATTCGTCGCTCGTTCGTACCTGTCAAATTTTTATTTTTCAAATTCCACTTTGTGCCCTCCTCGCAATTTATGCTTTGTCCTCGCCTTTCTTTCCCTCCTATAATTCACTTCACCGTCGCTCTTTTGCTATGAGATGACGGCGACAAATTCTTTTTCGCACAGCTCTAGCTTTTTCTTACTGCCTCTTCCTGCTCCTTTTTGCTATTCAAATTATTATTTCCCTTCAATAAACGATTATCACTCTTCACTCAACCTTTTTTGCTAGTAATTTACGGAAATCACATTTCTCACAGTTACGGACGAAAAATTAATTTGGCCGAAAGAACAGAACAGGGGAAATGGCAACAAAATAATAAAGAACCGCGTGCCAGCGTTGCATTTTCTCGGCATTTTATATCGAATTTGTAAAAAATTGCATTTAAAAATTCAATAATCGTTTTTGTTGATCTATACTAGAGCCCGACCGAACCCGAAATTTTGGCCGAGACCGAGCCCGAGCGTTCGGCCTTTTTTTAATGTACGGCCGAGACCGAGACCGAACCTTTCGAATACATACGGAAAAAAAAGAAGAATTTTAATGAAAAAAAATTTATACATTTTTAGGAAAAAATACATTTTATTATAAAAACAATTCTTTTGAGGTATAAATAACTACATTAAGCATCTGATGTATGAAAAATCAATAAAAAGTATTATTAAAAAATTTAAATTTTGTTTAAAACTATAAAATTTGTTCCTCAACTGTTCGGCTAAATACTCGGCCTTTTGTAGCCGAGACCGAACCGAGACCGAACCCGAACCTTTTGGCCGAACTATTCGGTAACCGAGACCGAGCGTTCGGTCGGGCTCTAATCTATACACATGTTGCAAAGAAGCAGCTTATCAGTGTCTGGCTCTATCCAGGCGTAATATTTTCTGAACAGCTTTCAAACCCTGGCACCTATTTTATTATAAAGACCAAACTTTAAGGTTTTGTTTAAGAATGCGCCGAACACTCGTTTGCGCTGCGACCTTCAATTTGAACGCTGTATACCTTCTTTTTCGCGCTGTCGTTTACTATAATTTTTAAATTTTCAATACCTGAACAGACCTAAACGTAGCCAGATAGCCAGACCTCCCAAAATTCCTTAAGCATATTTTCTACCACCGCCATAGCGTTTTTTAGTTTATTATTACTGTCAGAGCCCCTATAACAAAAATACCCGTCAAATCGCTGTTGACAACAAAATGTATATAAAGCTCGATAGAAACGCCCGTTTTGTCAGGATTTTCAGGCCTGACGGACCTTACCAACTATCTAGCCATACACAATCTGTACTAGTTGTCAGCGGATCTCAATTCTTGTTCTTTGTCCAAAGCAAATGAAGCTTTCGATTAAGCATTATTATATATTTTTAGTGTAACCCGTTAATTGTTAAATTTAATTAAAGCGAATTAAAATACATAATTTTAAGTCTTATTATGTGTCTAAGTACATATGTATATATAACACATTGAAAAGTGTCGTTCTACGCTTAACAAGTAATATAATTCGAAATGGAACTTCGAATCGAACACCACGTCAAGATTTTTTAAATACATATACCTTTATGTTAGGCAAATATATTGTCCAAAATATGCACTTGCTGAAATCTTTTGATGTACCATTATTGGAATTGAGCAATCAATTGATCCCGAAGGAAAAGTATCAACCTAAAGGTGATGCGGGTGCATTTTCTTCTCCATTTCGATTTCCACGCGAGCTTCATCGATGCTTGCAAGAGTGGGCAGTCCCCCAGGCCAGTGCAGTAATTCGTGCTCATGCTCCATGATGATGTTGGCCTCAGCTATTTCAGCGAATGGAAAACACATTATTGATTAGAATGAACAGTGATTACGCTCACCTTGAATGCGATGTATTTTACTGCCGTAAGCCAAATCGGCGTAATAGCCCATGATGAATGTCAACGGCACCAGTGGCATCAGAGCCGCTGTCCTCCGGATGCGCTGATAGTAGGATACACAGCCGAACAACGACATGGTGTAGAAGCCTCCAAGCCAATAGAAGAGCTCCCGTTTTCGGGCCAATTCCACTGCTTGTTCACGCAGCTTTATCTGGTAATGCAGTTGAATCCACCGCTCCATCTATCAAAGATGCATGAGCTGGCATTAAAATTGGCTTTCACACGAACATAACAATTACACCCAAAATACTTACCTTTAGCTCCTGACTCTTCCTGTATGACGGATCATCGTGCAGCGAGCAGGAATTGTTCTCATTGCTGGACACTTTAGAACCCATTATATAGCGACACTTCCTAATATATTTAATTTAAAATATATTCAAGAACCGTTCTACTTATTAAATAAATGCAGTTATTTTTATTTTCACAAAAAAATTATACAATTTCAGCACAGCACCAAAGAAACACAAATGTTGACATGCTCAGAGCTCAGAGAGCGTTGTTGTTTTCCCCCTTAAATGCTGCTTTTGCAAAGTTCTGCGGAAGCCTAATCTCAATTAATTTATGAGTTTGCGCACTAACTTTATCACAGTATGCCAGTGGTATAACAGCTCATAGTGTTCCAAACTCACCGAATTGCTGCTAGTTTTGTGAATCGGTCTTATAGCATCGCAAATGTCCCAACTTTACTGAGCCCGTTTTAATGTATAGCTACCGAAGTGTTTTGTTCCTCATTTGAGTATACAAAATAATTTTACTTTGTCTTCACTTCCCAAGTTTGCTTTTGAGGCTAGTTCGTCTAGCAGAAATGATTTCATTCATAACCTTGAAAGAAGCGTACAAAGAAATTTAATCGACAAGAAAAATTAAGCGCACGTAGCATACGGAATCGCTAGTTTATTTTTCATGTGGTTACCCCTACATGCATACGCATGTACATATGTACTTATATTTATACTTTGGTAATAATTATAATTTTTCTACGTCTTGTCTGACACGACTAACATAATTCACAACGAAATTTCGGCAAATTTAGCGAACGTTTATGTTGTGACTTGCGTACGTAAACATTCTATTCCATATATTTTACTTTCAAGTTTTTGTATCTAGCTCACGCCACACATTAATTATAAACATTTGCTTTAAAAATGACTATGGTTTTTGCGGTTAATAAAATTGCCAAAAAATACTTATGATTGGCGTATATAGTATTGCTTATCAGTAAACACTACTTGTACTTTCATTAAATTAAATAAGATGTAAACAATTTTCAATAATAACTGAATTAAATCCATTCCGCAATACAAATTTCTTATTTTCTGATGATGGTTTTACCCAAAGAAATATTCAATATATGTACATATCGGTACAAACGAGGGGAGTTCAATATATTGTCGATATCGTATATGTACTAAAGAATGGAAGGAATCCCGAACCCAGGACCCCGACCCACTATTTGGTCCCATTATTTACATTACATAACCCCATAATTTTTAAAATTTTGCCGCTTACAAATATAAGCGATGTGTAGCAAGCATCCTGTTATCAGAACGTTTCTCAGCAACGACGTTAAATATTTGTATTATGAACTTTACAAATTTGTTTAATTTTCAATTCCAAATTATTTAACATTTGATTACTCTATAAATAAGCATGATTTTTTGTTCTCATAAATTTTATATTGAATTTTTCATAGATATTAATATTTACAAAAGCCTTACCTTACATAGTAATTATGAGGAATTCATTGCATATGAATAACTTCATATTAGTACAAAATGTTCATTAAAACTAAAAAAAAAAATTACCTATTTGCTTTACTAAAAGCACTCGGGTTGAGTAAAAAAGATTCTAAAAGCGTTTAAATCACATGAAAGTATGTACATACATTGGATATATAAATTAGAGGTTTGTCTGAGAAAAAACGAAAATTTAGCCTCTGAGCTTTCTGAATTATTGACAACGAAAAATTTAGATATTTAGCACGGCCACAATATTTTATTTGTTAATATTTATATAAACTTTCTGAAATACGAAATGTTTCCGAATCCTGAAAAACCCTGAAATATTTAAATTTTTAATCGGAAAAATCTTGAGATAATAAAACTTCCTGGAATTTGATTATCATGTATATACAGATATGTACTGTATATACATATGTACATTCTTTTGCTACATAGTGGGTAACGAAATCGATATTTTCCATATGTAAACAGGCATGGGAATTGCAATAAGCATATGTTCTCTGTTTACATCTTGTTTGTCAACAAACACGAACCTCTTCTATTTACCTAAATGCCGGTGGTTTACGAACCATACTATTATACATAGTACTGTGCAGATGGCCATGCGCCACATTATCATTACATACACCTCAAATCCCAATGCAGCTGATGACGACACATTTTGTGTATAATAACACATACTGTCAAGTTTGACAGTTACTTCACCGTTAATATACAGACAAAAAGGATTCTTCACAAACATAAATCGGGTGCACAGCTTTAATAAAATTGTTTTGTGTTATTTTTAAAAACTAAAGTAAGTTTTTGAGAATATTGTGATATATGATAAAAAGCTTAAAGTGTTAACAGCTTAAAAGCGAAAAAGTTATAGTATGTATTAAGATAGTACATGTGATAAAAACTTTGAAGTATAGCAAAAGAAATCAAAAAATCTTTAATTAATACAAAGAAAATATCTAAAGATTTTTTAAACCTTTAAACCTTAGTCTTCTACGTTTGTTTGTAGAAAATTATAAAAATTTCATAACAAAAGGTTTGTGAAAAAATTGCCACTGAAATTTCTGTATCTAACATAGTATGTAGATGTGTATGTATGGAATTTGAAAGAGTTCTCTATCATTTTCGCATACATACTTATGCACTAAATGGTTGCAGGCAACGAATACATCCATACGATATATGTATGTATATGTATGTAGGAAAATGTATGTTCCGAGTATGGTATTGCAATACTACTGCAATCTGCTGATTGACTGTATTTAGTAAACGAAAATCCGCTGTAGCATAGTTTTAAAAGCAGAATACCCACAATGCATCAGACTCTAATCTAGAACTGATTTTTGAATCTTTTTTTATTTTTTCACGCAGAGTATGAAATGTAGAGGCTTCATATCGAGGATTATACAACCGGCCTCAGATAATTGTGTATTCTTCCGCTAGATATTTTATAAGGCTTCTGCAGCATACATACGAGTAGTATACATCGGCCGTAAGGAACGAGAACACTTTCGCTGGTTGAACATGCTCGTCCATGCCCAACTTGAATGATTGACCGCTTGCGTACGCGTGGCAACACTACGCCGCCGGTGAGCACCAGCTCCTCAAGTGGAACCAGTCTCGCGCTGCACCAACAGCATTTGCGCGCCTCACTGCATCACCAACACCACCAGCCAAATCATTTGAATCATACGCCCGGCGATAGTCCTGGCAACGGCACCGGAAGCAGCACACGAAACTCACGCACCGGAAACGATGCTTGCAGTGCTGCCAACGGCGCTATAAACTCGATCGTAATGGGTCCCATGTTGGGCACATCCTCAAACAGTGGCATTGCGCAATCGGGCGGCGCCTTCAACATCAGCAGCAATGTGAACAACCATCCAACAGCCGCTTCCGGCGGTGGCAACTCACATAACAATGGCGCCGGCATTTTAGCTGGTAGTGGCGTCGGTGGCGTCGGCGCAGGCGGTGGAAGCGGCGGTGGTGGTGCTGCTATTGTAGGCGGCGGAGGAGGCGCCGTCAGTGGTGGAGTTGGTATGGGTATTTGTGGCGGTATAGGCAGCACTGGCCTGCCGCCCATTGGGCTTGGCATTGCAACGGGCATTGGCAACAAAATGCTCGGTCGCAAGCAAAGTCTTAAGGGCGGAGAACCGTTTCTAGCCGATTACGGTCCAGAAGAGTCGCTTAACGAAAGTGCCGATATTGAATGGGTGAACAAACTGTGGGTAAGGCGACTCATGCGCTTATGTGCTTTGGTATCCTTGGCCTCAGTCTCATTGAATACGCCGAAAACTTTCGAGCGCCATCCGCCATTGCAGTATATCGTATTCGTATCGGACATTTCGGTAACGCTGCTCTTCACCGCCGAAATGATAGCGAAAATGCATATTCGCGGCGTATTGCATGTGAGAATTATACTGTCTCTTTTTTATACATATACAATGATATATAACTTTATAAATACATACATATCAAAATATATGCTTATGTATGTTGAACTCTTCATGCCCAATACATATAGGGGGATGTACCATATCTCAAAGACCATTGGTGCCAATTTGATGCGTCCATGGTGTCGTTCCTCTGGGTCTCGATAATACTACAAGTTTTCGAGGTTCTCGAAATTGTGCCAAAGTAAATGTGGACTTTTATTGAAATATACATACATATATGGCCTATAGCATGTAATGTGCACGTTAAATTTACTAACATTTTAGATTTTCTTACCTATCGATGTTGCGTGCACCGCGGCCATTGATTATGATACGTTTCTTACGTGTCTTCCTGAAATTTTCCATGCCAAAAAGCCGTATCAATCAGATATTCAAGTAAGTTGAGTCAAAGAATATACAACATATAAACATATAGAATGCGTATCTGAGTCGAATATGACAGGACAAATAAAATTGAATGAATGAAAATATCTATATATTATTATATATATAAACCGAATAACGGAGAACGTGTTGTAGTCTTTGAGAGAGTATGTTGCTCTCTATTAAGGATTTGTTAGAATTCGGGAAGAATAGCCTCAGAGCGAGTCGCAATGTTACGACCCGCTATAGAAATATACTGATTGTATGAGAGGCTCATTCTATATGTTGTATGTATGTACTTATATTATTTTGTTGAATCGAGCCTATTTACCTTTAATATTTTACAAACATATGTTCATTTGCATTATTTCTTTGTCCAAAGACGCTCGAGCCAACAGATATACAATGTTACCCTGTTCTTCCTGTTCTTTATGTCACTGTATGGACTACTTGGAGTGCAGTTCTTTGGAGAGCTAAAGAATCACTGTGTTATGAATAACACAGATTACGATGAATACGATAGACCGTATATATTCAAGTCTGACATTTGCATCCTCTTTATGCTAATTACATTACATTTAACAGCATATTAACAATCAACTCAATGGCTATACCGGACACCTTCTGCTCCATGGATCCGGACTCGGGTTACCAGTGCTCTCCGGGCATGGTGTGCATGAAACTGGACTTTTTGAGCAGCTACGTGATTGGCTTCAATGGATTCGAGGATATTGCCACCAGCATTTTTACGGTGTATCAGGCCGCATCACAGGAAGGTTGGGTCTTTATAATGTATCGCGCCATAGATTCCTTGCCAGCGTGGCGTTCGGCATTTTACTTCAGGTGTGTATCGTTTTGAGAGGCGCACGCAAGTCTCGTTGGCCACTCTTTTAACAATCTCTCTTTTTATAACCTAGTACAATGATCTTCTTCCTTGCTTGGCTGGTGAAAAACGTTTTCATTGCTGTCATTACGGAAACTTTCAATGAGATCCGCGTGCAGTTCCAGCAGATGTGGGGTGCGCGCGGCCATATACAAAAGACTGCGGCCTCACAGATACTCAGCGGCAACGATTCCGGCTGGCGGCTCGTTACTATCGATGATAACAAGCACGGCGGACTGGCACCCGAAACTTGTCACGCCATCTTGCGTTCACCATACTTTCGAATGCTCGTTATGTCAGTGATACTGGCCAATGGCATTGTAACAGCTACGATGACATTCAAGCATGATGGGCGACCGCGGAACGTTTTCTTTGCAAAATATTATTACATTGAAGTCGTGTTCACGTTCTTCCTGGACTTGGAAACTTTGTTCAAAATCTACTGCCTGGGTTGGCGAGGTTACTACAAACACTCCATACATAAGTTCGAGCTGCTCCTTGCTGTGGGCACCACACTTCATATTGTGCCAATGTTCTATCTCTCGGGATTCACATATTTTCAGGTTTGTTCAATGCAGCTTTTGTATTTAAGTGCCTCCATTTCAATGGCTTGTTTGTAGGTTTTACGCGTGGTGCGACTGATCAAGGCATCCCCTATGCTCGAGGGGTTCGTTTACAAAATTTTTGGTCCTGGCAAGAAGCTCGGCTCCCTTATTATATTCACCATGTGCTTGCTAATCATCAGTTCCAGTATTTCGATGCAGCTGTTTTGCTTTCTCTGCGACTTTACCAAATTCGAATCGTTTCCCGAAGCATTCATGTCTATGTTCCAAATATTAACGCAAGAAGCTTGGGTAGAGGTTATGGATGAGACAATGATACGCACCAGCAAAACGCTGACTCCTCTCGTCGCCGTCTACTTCATACTCTATCACTTGTTTGTGACACTGATCGTGCTGAGTTTGTTCGTTGCGGTCATTTTGGATAACTTGGAATTAGACGAGGATATCAAGAAACTGAAGCAGCTCAAGTTCCGTGAACAGAGTGCCGAAATCAAAGAAACCTTACCATTTCGTTTGCGCATTTTCGAAAAGTTTCCACATTCACCTCAAATGACGATATTGCACAGAATACCCAATGACTTTATATTACCCAAAGTGCGAGAATCATTCATGAAACATTTCGTAATCGAGCTGGAGACAGAGGATCCGTCGATTGTGGAGAATTGTAAGCGACCTATGTCCGAGTATTGGGAATCGAATGTTGTTTTCAGAAAACAGAAACCAGTGCGAATTATGAATAACACCGCAAAGGTACGGTCGGCTGGCAGCAGTTTACGAAAATTGGCCATAACGCATATTATCAAGTAGGTTTTATCAAGGAATATACTACATATAGTATGCACAGCTCATGCAAACATACATATGTAATGTGTTGTCTAAAGCGGGTCCTTACATTAGGACCGCATTCATGCTTTGTTATTATCCTTTCGAATTATTATGACTCGTTCTCTTTTCCGCTCTAAGAGAGAGCCTTTTTGAACTTCATACTCAATTTCTCATTCGATGTGCTGTATGAATGTGTATATGTAATCCTTGGTTTTATGTTATTCATATTTTGAAATTTACGCAATTCTTACGCGAAACAAACTTTTAGTGACTCTAATAATCAGCGTTTAATGCTCGGTGACTCAGCAATGCTGCCCGTAGTGGGTGGAAAGAGTGGCTTAAAATCGCAGGGCACCATCACTCATTCGAAGCCATGGCGTGTTGACCAAAAGAAGTATATTGGCCTAATATTATGATCATACGAGTATACAGTGGTTTTCCAATTCTCCTTATTGTGCAGATTCGGCTCCCGATCGATACGTCGCAGTGTTCGTTCTGGCTCAATTAAGCTGAAGCAAACCTATGAGCATTTGATGGAAAACGGCGATATTGCAGCGGCGCCACGTGCTAACTCCGGACGTGCCCGTCCACATGACCTAGACATCAAGCTCCTGCAGGCCAAGCGCCAACAGGCCGAAATGCGCCGCAACCAGCGCGAGGAGGATCTGCGAGAGAATCATCCCTTCTTCGACACGCCCTTGTTTCTAGTGCCACGTGAGAGTCGTTTTCGCAAAATATGCCAGAAAATTGTCCACGGTCGCTACGATGCAAGACTGAAAGATCCGCTCACCGGCAAAGAGCGAAAAGTCCAATACAAAAGCTTGCAGTGAGTTACTGAAGTTATGTACTGCTGTTCCACTTATAATAGAAATAAGTTTCTCTAAAATTGTTACCCATAGCAACTTTCTGGGTCTAGTAACCTACCTTGACTGGGTGATGATCTTTGTAACGACTCTATCCTGCATATCGATGATGTTCGAAACGCCCAGCTACCGTGTCATGGACCATCCGACACTGCAAATAGCTGAATACGGTTTCGTGATCTTCATGAGCTTGGAATTGGCTTTGAAAATTTTAGCGGATGGGCTATTCTTCACGCCGAAGGCTTATATAAAAGACGTTGCAGCCGCATTGGACGTTTTTATCTATGTGGTTTCGACATCGTTCCTTTGCTGGACGCCGAAGCACATTCCGACCAATTCGGGTGCTCAGCTGCTGATGATTTTGCGCTGTGTGCGGCCATTGCGAATTTTCACGCTGGTGCCGCACATGCGCAAAGTTGTCTACGAATTGTGTCGCGGCTTCAAAGAAATCCTCTTGGTATCGACATTGCTAATACTGCTTATGTTCATATTTGCTAGCTACGGTGTGCAGCTGTATGGCGGGCGCTTGGCGCGCTGCAACGATCCGACCATTCTGCGGCGTGAGGACTGCGTGGGCGTGTTTATGCGACGTGTTTTTGTAACGAAAATGAAACTGACACCGGGCGTGAACGAATCATATCCTTCTATGCTCGTTCCGCGTGTTTGGGCCAATCCAAGGCGTTTTAATTTCGACAATATTGGCGACGCAATGTTGACACTCTTCGAGGTGTTGTCCTTTAAGGGCTGGCTGGATGTGCGCGACGTTCTAATAAAGGCAGTCGGGCCGGTATGTATATTCAATAATTTTGCTATGGCCATATGAACATGCCATAGTCAGGTGGCAATCTGTAGTGGTGATATCATTACTCGTAAATATAAATGCACTTTCATCTCTTGCCCCTTCAGATACATGCGGTATATATACACATATACATTTTCTTGGGTTGCATGATCGGTCTGACATTGTTCGTTGGTGTCGTGATCGCCAACTATTCGGAGAATAAAGGCACTGCTTTGCTAACTGTTGACCAACGCCGCTGGTGTGATCTAAAGAAGCGTTTGAAGATCGCGCAGCCGCTTCATTTGCCACCACGACCAGACGGCAGGAAGATACGTGCATTCACCTATGATATAACCCAGCATATCGTCTTTAAGCGCTTCATTGCTGTTGTTGTGCTGGTCAACAGCATGCTACTCTCCATAACGGTACGACCGTACGACCCAACGACCCGATTATCAAAAAATAATATATTGAAATTTATATCTTTTGCAGTGGATCAATGGCGAAGTGCATACAGATCGTTTGGTCTTCGTTAGTGCAGTGCTAACATTTGTATTCGTCATCGAAGTGGTTATGAAGAACATAGCCTTCACACCACGAGGCTACTGGCAATCGCGCAGGAATCGTTACGATTTACTTGTCACTGTGGCAGGCGTCGTTTGGATATTTCTGCAGACCATTTTGAGCGTAAGGCAATGCAGCCATTCCAAGTCGGCTTAACATTTACGAAATGATTGCACCTTTCAGAATGACCTTTCATACTTCTTCGGCTTTATGGTTGTCATTCTGCGTTTCTTCACAATCACCGGCAAGCATACCACGCTCAAAATGTTGATGTTGACAGTGGGCGTGTCCGTCTGCAAGTCGTTCTTCATTATATTCGGCATGTTTTTGCTCGTGTTCTTCTACGCTTTAGCAGGAACTATACTATTTGGGACTGTGAAGTATGGCGAAGGCATTGGACGCAGAGCGAATTTCGGTTCCCCCGTAACAGGAGTGGCGATGCTGTTCCGCATTGTTACCGGGGAGGATTGGAATAAAATTATGCATGATTGCATGGTACAACCGCCGTACTGCACTCCTGGCAATAACTATTGGGAAACCGATTGCGGTAGGAGGGGGTAGGAGTGGGAGTAGTAGGTCAGCATATATTTACGATTTTGTCTGTTTTTCTTCTTTTCGATAGGAAACTTCACCGCTAGCCTCACATACTTCTGCACATTCTATGTCATAATTACGTATATTGTGCTGAATCTGCTAGTAGGTGCGTAAAATGCAATGCAATAGAACTACCGAGCGCATGATTCTAAGCTTCCCTCCCGATTTTCCAGCTATTATCATGGAGAATTTCTCGCTGTTCTACTCGAACGAGGAGGATGCTCTGCTTTCCTATGCCGACATACGCAACTTTCAGAACACTTGGAACATTGTCGATATCCATCAGAGAGGTGTCATACCCGTGCGACGTGTGAAATTTATATTACGTTTACTCAAAGGACGACTGGAATGCGACCCACAGAAAGATCGTTTGCTCTTCAAGTACATGTGCTATGAGCTCGACAAGTTGCACAACGGGGAGGATGTAACGTTCCATGATGTAATTAAGTAAGTGGCCAAATAGCTAGCAGCTGGAGCATCTGAAACACATACATATGTATGCTATTTGTTTAGCATGCTTTCATATCGATCTGTGGACATACGAAAGGCATTACAGCTTGAAGAGTTACTGGCCCGCGAAGAGTTTGAGTACCTGGTGGAAGAGGAGGTGGCAAAGATGACCATACGAACCTGGTTGGAGGGCTGTTTGAAGAAGATACGTGCGCAGAATGCCAGTGTAAGAGACTATGAAAAACACATTCTGAACATCACTAATTTTGAGTTCCATATCTAAAATAGGAAAACAGAAGCCTTATGCCGGTATCACACTGCTTCCGATTCTTGTCGGCGACACGCTTCCGACTCTTGCTAACTGTCGTCGGCAGTGTGATAGTGCTACCGACTGTAGTCGCCGACGTTTGTCGACGACAGTCGGAAGCAATGAGTCGTCGACAAAAATCGGAAGCAGTGTGATACAGGCATTAGCAAGAGTCGGAAGCGTGTCGCCGACAAGAATCGGAAGCAGTGTGATACCGGCATTAGAAAATCATTCCTGCGTCCGTCCTTGTCCATCTTTACAAATCGTTTCTTTTAATGCATAAATTTGTAATTTAGTATAATGTACATAAACATCTTCTTGACGCGCACATTGCAGCTCCTAAAAAGGAAACACTCTTTCTATTACATATAAAGCCAAATCATAAGAAATGTTTTGAATATTTCCAGCGCAACTTCTGTAATTGTTTTATCACAGGCAAATTTGTATAAGACTTAATTATAGTTCAAAACGGTAGATGGACTGTGTAAAGTCCTGGTACGAAACCATGATTGTGCACGCACGACTCGCTATTGACCCTTCTTTTTTATATGTATACATAATGCTTTTATCTAACTGTGTATTTACAGAAACAGCAAAACTCTCTGATAGCGGGTCTGAGAGCAACTAACGAATTAATGATGCGCCACAATCCACAGGACGACAAAACGCCAGCAGGAGCGGGTGATAAATCCGCTATCGCCACAATAAGTGGCACGGTAGCTGCTACATGTCCGCCGACGAGCGACGCATTTTCGCCCACTTTTAGCTCTACCGAGAATGAGGAGAAGGACGGCAGCAGCAGTGCGGTCTTGCCAACGTCAGCTGATACTCATGGTATACCACGCGCCTTAATGGCTACAAAACGTGCATATGCCTTAAATCGTTCAGATTCAACGGGCAGTTCAGCGGGACGAAAATTTCTGGCGCCGACCTCTTCTGATCCGCAGCAGCGTTCGACTTTAACAGATAAAGAGCGTTTGCACATTAGCAGTCAGCAGAAAAAGAAGAACTCAATGACCATCGTATCAAATATACCAATTGCTTCGACCGCCTCCGCCGCGACGGCAGTTTTTAAGCGCGATGTTAACAGATCGTCAGGCTACTTTCCGCAGTTTAGCAATGAAGTTGGCCAATTTCACTATCCGTCTAACATTGGCGCCTCCATTAGCCATTATGGTGATCAACATGGCGCTAGTCCGTCAGCCATTATGGCCGGCAGCAAATTACTGCCCTTTAATAATCAAGCGAATATGGTGTACGAGGTTCATGATTGGTGGCAGGAGCAAGTTCAAGTGCTATGCACCAACCACAACAGCGACGACGAAATATAATTGTACGTGGTCGTACTATACAAAAAGTTTGTAGATTTCGATATGGAAGGTGTGTTTGCTTTCAAACACGGGCAATTTTGTATATTTTTGTAGACAATTGAAGGTGTCATTTTGTTTTATCAATTACTAGCGGATTTACCCGGCTTTGTCCGAGTGCCACATCATACGGGGAATAGCAACTAAATTGGAATTTAAAAATGTTATTAAAAGCCACATTATTTTTAGTGGTATGGTAAAGGGTGTTTTGTCAGAGTGGTTTTAAGGTATGAGATATATTTGTTTGTAAAGTTTTTTTCAAATCGGGGAAGTCATAAATGTAGGTCCTTACAGAACTATCTGTGTATGTAGATTACTCCTGGAAGGCCAAAATTAAAGTAACGACCCTCTTCACTCCTCATGGACCTCCAATTTTTATGGTACATACATTTCAGGTGCACGCCACCTTGTCCCATTACCCTAAATCTATATATATAAAACCCAAATTATATAAAAATGTTTACATGTATGCATGACTAAATACTAACAGAATAAAAAATTATAATGTTGTATGACTTGTAGTTTTAAAGATATACCAAATGAAATAGTTAAGTTGTATGAGGGGTGCCACGCCTCGTGTCCAATACCCATCTCATTTTCCCAGTTCAAGAATACGGATATGTAGTAAGTTCATACCGAGTTTCATTGATGTATGATGCATAGTTGAAGTAACACCCAAAAGTGGAGTTGATTGAAAAGTGCCACGCCCCTGTCCTACGCCCATAAAATTGTATCAGTGGGACGAAGCATCCAAGAGGGGCCTGTATACGGAATTTCAATGCTGCACGACCTTTAGTTCCAAAGCTATTCTATACAAACGATTTTGTTTGTATGGGCGGTGCCACGCCCACTTGTCCACTGCCCGTCTTATTTTCCCAGTAGAAGGATATGGATATGTAGTAAGTTCCTACCGAGTTTCATTGATGTGTGGTGTGTAGTTCTAAAGTTATCCACAAATCTGGAGTTGATAAAAAAGTGCCACGCCCCTTATACTACGCCCATAAAATTTCACCAGTGGGACGACACATCCAAGAGGCGACTGCATACGAAATTTCAATGCTGCACGACCTTTAGTTCCAAAGTTAATCGAAATCAAAAATTTTGTTTGTATGGGCGGTGCCACGCCCCCTTATCCAGTGCCCGCCTTATTTTCTCAGTAGAAGGATATGGATATGTAGTAAGTTCCTACCGAGTTTCATTGATGTGTGATTTGTAGTTCTAAAGTTATATACAAATCTGGAGTTGATAAAAAAGTGCCACGCCCCTTATCCTATTGATTCATGTATCGTGGTCCTGTTTACGCATGTATGCAAAGTTTCTAGGTAGTCCGGAAGTGGGTGAAAAATTGATTACTAGATTTGACGACATACTGACATACCGCTGACATACCGCGGACAGAAAGTGAAGTTAATATAAAGCTTATAAAATAGCAGTCAATCTCATAAATTAGCAGTCGATGGTAAGCAAAGTATGAAAAAATTTTTATGAAATATATTGCTTAATATGTAACTGGCAATATATTTTTGATCATGAATGATAGGCTAAATATGATTGCCAGTCGAAACAGTGTACAAGCAGATAGAGGTAAAGGTGGCAGCATTAAATATAAACTGTCAATGCCCCAATTCAAACCATTCCTATGAACAACTTAACAGCTTAACTTGTTGGATTAATTTTGCGCAGGTTTATTTTCCATAGATTTTTATGATAAAGTGCCTTAGGAAAATTCCATTTTAATGTAATTTGTAGTGTAATAAATGAAATAAATAAAAGTAGTACTATAAGAGAAGCAGAGTTGTGGAACAAAGAGAAAAGCAAGTGCAGCACAAAAATATGGAAATGGAAGCTCCTCTTCCTCTGTGAATGAAGAAGTATAGAACCGCGGAAACTACATAGAGATAAAACTAACGTACGAAACAAGCAAAACACCAAAAAAGGATTTAGGTCTGCATTTATTCGCTATGAATTGTTTTAGTGCCATTACATTCAGCTTGGGGGAAATGGAACAAATAATTTGCTTGTTGGAACGAGGTACGATTGTAGCGAAGCTTTACTCTAAGCAGCGGAAGCCCGAGCAACGCAGACTTATACTAGTGCGCGAAACGCGTCAGCTGCTGTGGTCCCTGGTGGCAGCCAACACCCGACTCGAGTACGAGGGTTCCCTAGAGCTGCGTGAGATTCGAGAGATACGTGTGGGCAAGGCCTCAAAGGAATTTCGTAACTTGACCGAGGATGTTAAGCGCTTTGAGCCGCGCAAATGCTTCGTGGTTCTGCACGGCAGTACTTTTAAATTGAAAAGCTTCTCTGCGGTGGCTCTTTCGGAGCAGGAGGCAGAGAACTGGGTACGTGGATTGCGCTACATGGTGCAGGACACCATAAATGCGCCCTACCCTCTCCAAGTAGAACGCTGGCTGCGGCGTGAGTACTATAATATCGAGAAGGCTAGTGCACCGCAATCAGCTAAGGAAGGTGGACAGGTGACAGTAAAAGATTTCAAGTCATTTTTGACGAGTGTTAGCTGTAAACTTACCACCAGCAAGCTGATGGAGTGCATTCTTGAGGATGACATTCGTCCGAAAAGCGATTTACGGTTCGACGACTTTGCACGGCTGTATCGAAAGTTGCTGCAGCCCAACAACTTCTTGGAAGATCTGTTTTTCTGCACACCCGGAATCTTTTCCTATTCAACAAACCTGCAGACAGTTACGCTGCGCGAGTTCCAGCGCTTCTTGGAGCATGAACAGCACGACATACAAGGATGCGACGATGCTGCCACTTCAAATTTCATACGCGATTTTATTCAAGACATTGAGCGCGACGTACAGGAGCCGTACTTCACTGTATCCGAGTTTCTCGACTACCTATTCTCTAAGCAGAACGATTTGTGGGATCGTAAGTGCGACCGGGTATATATGGATATGAAACAGCCCCTGTCCGCCTACTGGATCGCTTCCTCGCACAACACCTATTTGACTGGAGATCAGTTTTCGAGCGAGTCTTCGTGCGAGGCTTATGCGCGCGCCCTGCGGATGGGTTGTCGCTGCGTGGAATTGGATTGCTGGAATGGGCCAGACAACTTACCTTACATCTTCCACGGACACACTATGACTTCCAAGATTAAGTTCAAAGATGTCATTAAGACCATAAAGGAGCATGCTTTCGTTACATCGGAGTTTCCAGTCATATTGTCTATCGAACAGAATTGCTGCATAGAGCAGCAGCGAAATATGGCGCAGGCGCTGATTGAGGTATTCGGTGATATGCTGTTGACGCAACACTGTGACCGAGCGGAAACGCAACTACCTTCCCCATACCAATTACGACGCAAAATAATTTTGAAGCATAAAAAGTTGCCCGAATTCGACGACGGCTCCTCATATGGTTCTATGTCTAGTGTCGGCGTCTCTGGACTAACAACTGTAAGCAGTAGATCTTCATTGAGCGGTACTGGAGATGAGAATGACAATGTGCGGAATGTGCTCAAGGAGGGCATGTTGTATTTTAAGGATCCAGTCGACAGAACATGGAATCTCTATCACTTCGTGCTTACGCAGCAGGAACTGATTTACTCGTCCGATACGGATGAGAATCGCACCGTAGACGATGACGACAGTGGGCTCTCGGTTAACGTGTGTTCGACGCTCCCGCCCAAGAGCAAGGATAATCTAATGAACGACGAGTTGCATTTTGGCGAAAATTGGTTCCATGGCAAACTGGAAGGTAAGTCTCAATAGGATTGGTACTTTGAGATATTTAAAGATTTGTGCCATTTGTCTTTCAGGCGGTCGCCAAGAAGCCGATCAACTTTTGGAGGCCTACAAACATTTGGGCGATGGCACATTCCTGGTGCGCGAGTCCGCCACTTTTGTTGGTAATAATATACCTCCGCATGCTAATAACATACCTCCTCATCAAATTATTATTTATTAATTAATTTAAAATAAAACTTTTGTAGGCGACTATTCCCTTTCGTTTTGGCGACGCAATCGCCCTAATCATTGTCGCATCAAGTTGAAGCATGAGAATGGCACCACTAAGTACTACCTCGTTGAAAACTTTGTATTCGACTCGCTGTACTCATTGATCGTAAACTATCGCAAGAACATGCTGCGCAGTTCGGAGTTCTCGATCATATTGAAGGAGCCAGTGCCACAACCCAAGAAGCACGAAACGCAGGACTGGTTCCATCCCAATACAACCAAAGAGCAAGCCGAACAGGCGCTTATTAAACTAGATGTGGGTTCATTCCTTGTACGCCCCTCTGTGCAAAGTTCGAATGCGTTCGCTATATCCTTCACCATCAATCGCAAAGTGAAGCATTGCCGCATAATGCAAGAGGGGCGCCTGTATGTAGTAGACACTACACAATTTGAATCCTTGGTATCCCTGGTAAACCACTTTATGCGCAATCCGCTCTATCGTAACGTTAAGCTTTTGTATCCCGTGTCGCAAGAGTTGTTGCGTCAGAAGCTCTTGGCCTACCAGTCTTCGTTGGAGCATCACAACGGCAACGATTTTAGCTACGAATCAAATTACATGGATTCGAATCGGGATGACTGCGTCACGTGCAAAGCGCTCTTTAACTACAAGGCTAACAAGCCGGACGAGCTGTCCTTTCCCACCCACGCCATCATTACTAATGTGCAGCGCAATAAATCGATGTGGTGGCGCGGCGATTACGGTGGCATGATACAACGGCACTTTCCTGCAAATTACGTAAAGGTATACCTTTCCAGCAGTCGGAGTCAGTACTTGATTCGAAATTACATGATTTTAATACGTTGCCTCTCCCTGCAGGTTATCGATTCCCCTTGCGATGATTATAGCGCTAACAGCGATGACACGAGTAATGAGAGTTTTTCCCGTTCGGATTCCATTGAAATATATGGCGCCATCGCTTCGCTGTTTGAATCCAATGAACCCGGAATTTTGATGACGCTTCAAATACAGACGCCAACTATGCAAAATGCATTCACCATTGGCTTCGACAATCAGGATTTGGCATGTGAGTGGGTTAAGGCAATACAGGAGGCCGCGCAAATCGCGAATCAGTTGGACACGGAGCGCCGCAAAAAGGAACGTTCGGCTCGCGTGGCGAAGGAAATGTCAGACTTGATTATATACTTTCGCAGTGTGCCTTTCCGCGAGCACTCATGGATCTTTTACGAAATGTCCAGCTTCCCGGAAACTAAGGCCGAGAAGCAATTCCTGCAACAGAATTGCATGCTCTTTCTGGCTTATCATCGCAATCAAATTAGCCGCGTCTATCCAAAAGGACAGCGCCTAGACTCGTCCAATTACAATCCGGTGCCCTTCTGGAATGTAGGCTCGCAAATGGTGGCACTAAACTATCAGACTGGCGATCGGGCCATGCAGTACAACCACGCGAAGTTTCGTGACAACAGTCAAAGTGGCTACGTACTAAAACCGAAGTTCATGCAGATCGAGGGCTTTGACCCCAGCAATCCGCTGTCCATCAGTCCGCTGGAGCAGAAGATTGTGACGATTCGGATCGTAGCGGCTCGTCATCTCTTTCGCGGTGGCAAATCCAACAATCCTCTAGTGGTGGTAGAGGTGGCTGGCGCAAGCTTCGACTCTGGCATAAAGCATCGTACGAAGACGAATGAGAATGGCTTCAATCCGGTGTGGAATGAAACATGTGAGTTCACCGTACGCAATCCATATTTAGCGCTGCTGCGGTTCGAGGTGCAGGACGAAGATATGTTCGCTGAAACACATTTCATAGCGCAGGCTTCTTATCCTTTGAACTGCATACGCACAGGTTATCGCAGTGTGACACTTCGGAACAAATTCAGCGAAGAGCTGGAGTTAGCCTCCCTGCTGATTCATGTAGACATCAAGAATGCCGCTACGACGGCTCCAACCGAAAGCACCATAGTAGTGGGACTCTAGATTTCATAATCAACGCCTTCCCAATCCAGTAGGGTAGACATGCGCACATTATATGTATGTAGTTGTTGTAAGAGTACGATTTTAAAATTTAATATGTTTGTTTTACATGGCATTAACTACATACTAGAGGTATTTAGTATTCAGTCAGTCAGCAATCATGTTACTGATGAACCAAACAGGGCAGTGAAAAAATTTAAAACTTTTATAAAAATCAAAGCATAATATGCTTTTAAAGGGATTAAAACCGATGTAGCCACAATGTTTCTTTGGTCACTTTCTTATGGTCCATACTTATCCACTCTTGTAGAACAGTCTAAAGGTTTACATTCACGGATGCAGCCTCCCTTTTCATTAATTTTTTCCTTTATACTGGGTAACGCAAAGACTTATTTACCTGTACATTCTAAGTAAAATATGTACTTCAGCTTATATACGAATTAACATATTTCAGGCAATTACTATTTTATTAGTATTTTTTTATTCTAATGATAATTTTAGCTAATTTCTCCAGTTATTATTTAGGAAAATTTTATATTAATTTCTATGTCTGATTATGCTATTCTGTTTTCAAGCATATTTTCTCATTGTCAAGTTAATTTACACCTACGTCTTTAGTTTCAATTGTAACAAATTATAAATTATTAAGTGTTTCTTTTTATATACAATCAATACATATGCGACTATGTTTTTGACATTTGATGTTTTCTGTTGTGGTTCACTACCAAGTCCTTTAACAAACACATCGATGTTATATATTGTAATAAAATATGAAAAAAATGTAAAAACAGCAATTTCACTCTTAAATGTAGATCACTTTAGGCCAAACTTTATTTCTTTTTATTAATTCATTGAAAGAAAATTTTAGCGCTACTCAAGCTATAGTACAGTAAGTTGTATTCGGTTTGGTAGGCGTTGATGCGTCGTTCAGTTAGTGCCAAGGTCTGTTGCAACTTTTCACTTTCACTCTGCGCGGCTGTAGTGACGTTGCTCTTCGTGCCGTTTGTGGTGCTTATGTCCGCCAACATTTGCTTGATTTTTTGGCGCTCTGCCTGGAAACGCTCACGCACTGTAGCAAACCATTGCAGCGCATTAAAATCGCTTATCTGATTTAACAGTTTCAGTATGTATGCCAAGCCCACAGCGAAGCCGTCATCAAAAAGCACAACATCTTGTCGATCTCGCCTGTGAATGCCCTCCTTGACACTGAGCATATGCTCCACGTAGTTCACCGTCAGCGGGGGTACTATAAGGAAGAAGTTCTTCAGATGCATGTTATGCTTATTTCGAAAGAACGGTTGGAAAGCCTCTAGCAGCAGCTGCAATAAAAATGGCCTATAAAAGCGCTGCGGACTAATGCCTATTTTTGACATTATTTATGGTACAAACGTACAAACCTTAAAATAGTCGGTGCTATCCGAGAAGCTCTTCACCAAGTTGCTGACATTGCTTTCAAAGTTCTCCGCCGCTTTCGTCGTTACCTCGTGCAATTTTGACTTCTGACATTTCTCTACAAACTTCAAATGTTCGTCGAACTTTGGTAGATACAGACTGGCGCTGTAGTTAGCATGTATGCTGCCGGAGCGTACAAGGCGTATGTAGCCCATAGCATTGCCTGTAAAACGTAAGAAAACCATTGAAATAGAATCGCATTAGGATCGAGATGGAGAGTGGCGGAAGATAGTAGTGTTTACTAACCAACATGCGTTATCACTTTGCGGAAAAGGTCCATATAGGTTTGTCCGTCGTTGGACAAGCCCAGCTTGCGTATATCCTTGTTGAAGGCGTCTGCGCGCTCATACGGATAAAGCGGATAGCGCTCGCTCTGCTTGCGCTCCGCATAAGAGCGCAGCTCTTTCATAAGTCGAGACTTGATCTGTTCGTCGAACAGGAATTGCGAGAAGGTGTAGAACTTCTGGCGCAGGAATTGGTAAGTGAAATTCACTGTGGTGTTGATGACGCCCGAGCCGTGGGTGCGCAATGAATTCGCTACATGTCGTATGCCGATAGAGTCCAAGTGCTTGTTGGAACTATGCTGCTCCACGAATATTTGGGAGTTCATGTTGTACATGTATTTGGAGACGAAGATGTGTATTTTCCGCATTATTTCAAGTATATCAATGCCCTGTTTGTTGTAAATAAAAATGGAGGAGGAGAAGTGAGTTTGTACATGTGCAGATTTCTGCAAACAAAAGACGTACCTGCTCCAATGTTTGATTGGGTAAATAATCCTCAACTGCTCTGAGGCCGAGACGATTGTTTGACAAGTGCCGCATCTCCTCATATGTTTTCCAATCGTGCAGCGAAATTGTTGTTAAATTGTAGAACATGGCGCTTAAATAGTTCTCCACTTGATCTTCAAGAAACCAATTATTTCAACCAGTAAGTTTTAATAGAAGCATTGTCTACCTTTTAGTCTCACATAGTTTCCATTCATTTGAAAAGGACACGAGTTTATCAAATCTCTATAGTCATTGATGCTTTGATTAAACGGGCTCATTTTCTCCAGCTGCAAGTTGGAATGCACCTCCAGACGTAGAAAGGTTTCGATTTGAGCGCACAAATTACTAATAAGCTCTGTGCGCACAAGCTGATAATTGGATTTCTTTAACATGCTAGTTAATTTCAAATCGCCTAGCTGTAATGCATCCAAAGTCTTGCCACAATCATCTGCACAATGTAATATGTACTGAAAATAGTGAGAATATAGAATCATAGAAATAGCACGGAGGAAGAGTTTAAGATTAGCACACCTGAAATGAATTAAAATCCATTTTACGATCCACAATTTGCTTCAAATAGGCCGACAATATTGACTGATGCCAGTAGAGGAAAGAGGTTTCACACATTTGCTGCAGGTGCAGCTGGAATCTAGAGAGCAACTCTATGCGCTCCATAACTGTCCTAAGCCGCTCACATTGTTCCTGGGGTAAAGTGCGATTGTCGAAGTTAGAAATACTCAGCGCCAATTTGGTTACAAAAATGCGCATTTGCGTAGGCGGACCGTTCATGCACTTTTCGGCGATCTTTAAGGCAGCCAAAGCATCCACATTGCGGTCATGCATTTTGGCGGTAGTTATCTTTTTCTATAAACAAATTGAAGTAGCTTAAATACTGTTTTACAAAACAACAGTGTTGCTTCGATAGAAAGGCTACCTTGCAAGCGGCCAACAGATGCAGAAATTTGTACTGCAAGTACTGCAAAATACACTGCATGATCTTTGATATATCCGCCGTGTGTGCGTGGAATGTCAGTTGAATCATTTTAAGCAGCTCAATGAGTTTGCATATACAGAGAAGGGTTTGTTTCGTCATCGGCGTCTCTGAGGCGACGTGGGCATGCACCATACCCTTGACAAGAAAGCTTATTTGGCCGGCGTAACGCAAGCCCTGTAGCAATAGTGTTGTCAGTTCCTTGAATTGCTCCACTTTCAGATCAAAGACAGCGCCTGTGCTTAGTGTCTTCCGCACATGCAGCGTCCACAGCGATATAAGTGTGCAGTGTGTTCGGCAGTCACGCGACAGCGTCTGCACGCGCAAAGCCAAATACTGTTGACGGTGTCGCTTGACGTCTTGGAGCAGTTTCTCGTGTGACTTCACTAACGACGCGGCATGTTTCTGCAGAAAATGCGTTGGTTCCCAGGCAATATTTGCTACAAGCATAATTCCCTGATGTTTGGCGTTCAACTCAAGTAAATGTTTGACATGCTTCGACTCAATTTGCCCGCAAAAATCGTGAAACATCACGCAGAACGCGTTTAGGCGTACTAGCATCTGAGGTTCATTGAAATTATTCAAGTCACTAACTTGCAATTTGTCCACATGCACAAGTTGCTGTTTCATGTACTCGTTAAACTGCTGCATTAATTTTCCCATACCTTTGGCACCAATAATGTCTTTCAGCGCAAAAACGCTGTCCAAGAAGTTCTGAAATTGCGATCTTAAAACAGACATTGCTTTAAAATGCTGTTGAATTGGAAAATTACCTGAAAAACAGCTCCAGAGAAAAGATACTCAAAATCCTGCACACAGTTTTGCAATCCTTTCAGCTCGGAACTTGTACAGAACTCTAAAGAACCCCGTTGGTTATGTACCAATGCCGCCACTGTTTTTTTATAAGTAGACCAGAAACGACTGAAGTTTGAGGACGCCAGAATTTCATCAAATATAAGAATGTGTAACAATAAATCCGCCAACGTATCGAAAACATTCTGAAAATTCTTATCGTTGTAAAAATCAACGTCAACACGCAAATCATAGCTCACTTACGAAAAGCCTAAGTTCCGATATAGCACTATCGCTAGCCAAGAACGCTCCGCACTGGTGCAGTAAATTGTTCCCTAATACAGCGCAATGCTGCAGCAGAAATTGCATGTTGCACAGGAACTCCATATAGCGACTCATCTTAAGCAGTATGCGCTCGTTTGTTTGTTTTGCGTCGTTGGCCGCACCGCCGTCCGAATCCATTGTACAGAAACTCTCATCAATGTAAAGGAATTCATACTGCAAGCGCCTTCCCTCGCAGATGGCTTCTTCGACCTCATAGCACAAATGCGCAAATGTCAACACAGTCTTATTAAGTATACGCTCTGAATCAAGCAATCGCAGCAAAGGCAGCTGTTCCTGATTCAAGGAGTAATCGATTACCACAAGCGGCTCTAACGCATTTCTCGCAGTGTTTGGTGAATCAAAATTTGGCAACAGGCACTTCAATTTCCTGTCGTAGTCATCCAGAAAAGTTCCAAAGTTCCTTAACTGCTCTTCCGCAGAGGAAACTAAAAAAAACATGAAATATGACCACACCCGCATGCTAGCTTATACCAACTTACTAAGCGCCGTTTGATCCATATTTTGATTTGCATGAACAACCCTCTTTAGAATGCATTCACCTTATCAAATTCACTTGCGAAAACTATTTTCGTTGCAACCGTTTATTGTGCCATTTTATAGTGCGTACGCAGCTTAGAAATTCGAATCTGTTATTGTATTATTGTACTTCAAGTTTCCTTATTTTGTCAACCAACTTTTTCCTTCACATAATGTGGAGACGCTTCTACGTAGGGGCGCTGTATTAGGGAACAATTTGCAAAAATTTCATGTTTAACAGCTGTCAAATTCCATTGATGGCAGCGGAAAATTTTTTTGTGTGGGCACTTTTCTGTTATGCCATACTATTTAAAATATGACGTCGAACAAGATGGTGGCTAGAAACTTTAGAAAATTTTATTATTTATCAAACTAGTTGCTTTCGTTATTCCAAAGATACTCAAATTTCCTATACGAATTTAAAATACTCATATTTTGATTAAAAGGCACTCAATTTTCAATATTTTCCTGCGGCTGCCCTGTCAAACTTGTAAAATGACAGTCGGCCCGGCGGCCCAACTAGAAGTAATTTCGTGCTTAACAGCTGGGAAATGCCATTGCTGAAAACGAAGAAAAATTTCATGTGTACATTTTGTTGTTATGTTATAAAATTGCGTTCGAGCGCTAGAAAATTAAAAAAATTTTATTATTTTTCAAACTAGTTGCTTCTGTACAAGGCACATTAAGCTTTTATGGATAGTAAGATACAGGTGACTTGGGAACAATTTATTTTCTACTTTTTAGTACATTAAGTTAATTAAAGTTTATTTTAAATAGTTTTTTTTATATAATATTATTTAGGCTAGTTTTTAGGCTCCCATAAATTAAATTTAAGAGCTCTGAAATTTTAAATCAAAATCAAATCAAAATTCTCAAAAATAAGAGTTCCAATGCACGTGCGTTCGCAACGAATAACTGAAAGCAAAAGCCGCGGTGGCTCAGTGGGCTAATGGCTTGGTTGCTGATGCGAAAATCGTCTCGGTTCGAATCTCAGCCGGGGCCTCATAACATCTAACACAAAGAGAATTTGTTTTCAAATTGTTTCTTTGCGCGGCGCCACTTCTCGCGGTGAATTGGCAATTCTCAGAGAATAATCTTTGCCATGAAAAGCTTCTCAAACCCGTTCGGATTCGGTAAAGTAGGTCCCGTTAACTTGTGCAAAAATATTACAAGCACACACAAGTTAATGTGAGAAAGCTAGGCCTAAGCCTCGTTTGCGGGCGGTTGTGCCAGTTATTTATTTTTTTTTAAATAGAGCAGAGCGTGATTTTGTGCTTTTTATATACAGCAGTGCTTTTCCTTGCATGTCTGTGCTCTGATTAGCTGTCGCTGAATTTATTCTATTTAATTTAAATTTCGGTTGAATAGCAGCGCTTCTCCTTACCGGTCTGTCCCCAGAACATGAGGATGTATTTGATGTGATTTAATGACAAATCTATATGTATATGTAATATTATTTGTACGAGCCTAAATCAGGTTATTATACATTGTATAAATACGGCAAAATTATATATAATGCGAATAAACAGCTCCTGGCCCGTCTGTCCATACGTGCTTCTTCTTCTGTCTGTGCTCTGATTGGCTATTGCAGTTTCGCTAATAACTTTCAATTTTTTTTTATTGAATCATGTATCGTGCGCTTGTTTACGCATGTATGCAATGTTTCAGATCTCTAAGTTGTCGGAAAGTGGTTGCAAAATTGATTACTAGATTCCACTACATACCAGAAGGCAAGTTAATATAAAGCTTATAAAAAAATTGCAAAATGTTGCGCAATTTGGCACGCAGCACTTACGATGAACAATATGATCTGACATAATAACTTTGAGAATAACTGTAAATTTTGAAAACGCCACAAGTACTTGCTAACATACTTGCCGCTGCGCGCCCAGCCATATAATATGTAGTAAACTCAGAGACTTGTTTCTAACTGTCTCTGATATTAGTATGCGAATTCAAATGAAAAGCAAGACAAATATTGTGAAAATCTTATTTATTTAATTACGCATACATCTAAATACATAAATATATTTTTATAAATACATGCGATAATAGCAAAAACAACATATGTATACATAAATGCACTGGATAAACTTTGTAACGGCTTTGGTATCGCGCATTTCTCGTTTATTTAAATGATATACAATTATAGTTACGATTTTTGAGCCTTTTCCACTATTGCCTTACAATACAAAATCAACACAACCATTTAGGCGAACAATAATTAAAATAAGCAATTAGTTGTTATTATATGAGATAATATCGTATTTTTTGCATGGCTAACTTTTTTTAATCGGTTTATTTATATAATATTTATAGTAATGATGCGACGTGTAGGAATATTGCTAGCGTTTAGTTGAAAATATTTATTACGCAGTATGCCATTAATAATATTTTTATATAGTTATAAGTTTTGTCCTTGTAAAACTCGTCTTTGTTGACAATTTTCTAAATGGAGATCAGTTGAAAGCCAAGGATCGTTTTGCCCTTTCCTTCTTTATACGTATAAACTTACATTACAAAATAGTGATTCAACGTTTTTCATAGGATTAAAATACAATAGTATGTAGTTAGTTTAGTTGTGTCGTTTTTTCCATTTTAATGTGGCATCGTCTCACCAACCATTTACGTGCTTCAATGATTTTCAATTATAAAACGGATGTTTTTTGTAGCATTATAGCAGAAGATATCTTCATACTCGCACTTACAGATTTGCATGTTTTCAGCATTTGGACAGTAGCGTTTACTTAAATCTACAAAATTTCATGAATTTTAAAATGTTTCAATAGGGTTTTATTATATCTATATTCATTTAATATTTAGTGGCTAAGTTTCGAATTGAGGCTCATATTGCGTTGATAATATTCATGTTCAATTGTTAGCCTTTTTACACGAAATCTTACTTTCGATATTTCGGTATTTCGTATGATTAAAGCGAAATTAGTATTCGTAGCGAAGTAGTATTAGTCAGTTTGCTTCAAATTGTATGTTAATTTTCATTTTGTCCTGATGTTTTGCAAAAATGTGATATGATAAACCCTTTCGCCGCAGTAATTTTTACATGATTTCTTCTGTGCCGCCGCTGTTGTCAATACACAACGGCGAACGAGACGGGAATCATTGTCGTGTGCTAATTGTTTTTAAGGTATTCGTGCATGGGAGAGTATGTGCGCAAATGTGTGTAATTTTTATACGCAACTTTAAAATAGTTGAAATCCAGCAAAGATCTCATCTACATTCATTTAATATTTAGTGACCATATTTCGAACCGAGGCTCATATTGCGTTGGTAATATCGAGTTCAATTGCTTGTCTTTTTATATCAAAACTTAGCTAAAAAAATTTAGGTATTTTATGAATTAATGCGAAATTAGCATTCGTAATTCGTTTTAGGAATGTGTTTGTCCAATGAGATGCTGTAAATTGTATTAGTATGCTAATTTGCATTTGTCCCGATGTTTTGCAAAAATCTGTTATGGCTTAGAGCGCGTTCAAAATGTAAGTGTAAACATCTTTTGACCAAATGAGAGCCAAAGAGACTAAAAATTAAAATGAACAAGAAAATTGGGTTTAGTTAACTTCGAATTCCTGCGAGTTTATCCGAGTTCATATTAGAGAACTCTTTCCCTCCTCCACCTGGAGGAGTAGTAGCTATATTTGTGCATTTTAGATTCGAGTCCCGTTGTATTCCAGCCACTTTAACTGATATTTGAACTACGGGAACAACGATTCGATCACCCTTCGTCCATTGAAGATGTGAAGTGAGAAGCTTATATATTTGGACCGTACGAGGAAGCATCACTGATACGCCGTTGCGGATTCAGAGTGGTCTTGCGGCTTAAAGTAGTGGCAGACATGTTATTCGATTGGAGTGCGTTAGTATTTAGATTGGTGCTGCGGTATGTGGGATAATAGTTAAGCGGCGGTATGTTGGGATTATCGATACGGGTTGGCGATGATACAAGTGGGCGTGGCGATGTGCGTTGCAATGTGCCTATAACTTCTTGCGGCTCCTGATAGCCAGAGTCCAAGTCATCGTGATAGGAATCCATTAATGGCGTCGGGTCCTCGTAATCATAGTCAATGAAGCCGTTGTTGTCAAAAGACTGAAAACATAATCGAGCATAAATTTGCATATGTAAATTAGCTAGGCTATTTGGAATACATACTGTCAAACCAAATGTGTTACACTGTTATTTTGCATTTTGAGCATCTCTGCTATGTACTCACTTTTATTGGTGTCCGCTTGACATAGTCACGGCTAATTTGATTTTGCGGTTTAGCACGATAGTCCACTACTTCGTAGCCATCTTGTCCGTTGCTCATCGGTGGATAGTCAGAAATAAAATGGCGTGTTGTGCCATGCGGTGTCAACGTGGCCCAGAGTAAACGACTGTCGTTTGCAAGTTGACTCTGCAAAGTGTCGTGATTGTTGCTGGCAGCGCATGGATAAAGAATACCACCTGCCATGAAGTTGGTTTTGGATGGCTCGCCGAGAGTCGACATAGTGCTCTGCTTAATGTTGGAATCATGGTATGAAAAGTTGCAGCTCGAGAAGAGTGTGCTGGCATTGTGAAAGAAGGAATATACCATAACATTGAAACGATGGCGCAAAGGGCTTCTGCTATTTCCATAGAAACTTACTCTCTGCACTTGAGCAAAATTATCGCTAAGAGTCCACCCAAGATCAAGACTCCGACGCAAGATGAAATCAGCACAAAGAGCCAGGTGTTCTCCAATCCTTTAGTATGCTCGCCAGTGAACTCCACAAATTCTGCTCCACTCTCGCGTGGATGTGGATTTGTTTCACACATGAGAGTAGTGAAGCAAGGATAGGAATCGTTGTAGGGAAGTGTCAGTATAGCTGTCTTCGGCAAAAGGAAAGATGGCGGCGGTGGTGGTGGCATGGACAAAATGGAATCTGGAGGTGGCCCTACATGGACACAATTTCCCACACAACTGCCCAGCATAGTTAACTGTAGAAGATATCACAAATGTTACTGTGTTGGTATTTTCACACATACATACATATGTATGTACATATGTATCATATTAAGAAAAATGTATTTCCGAAACGATTTAAAATAAAGACGCTATTAGTGAGGCTTGTTTTGTACTATATTACCCGTATACAGTGCCAAAGGTAAATGTAAGATTAATATTGATTTTTACGAAACGTATATTGATATTTCACAATCGACACCTTTCCATACATATGCACATCACTACCTCGACACCTAAATACATTTTTATATTCGATTCGTAATAAGTGTATCATAAAAGGGACTGATTATATTTTAGACTTCACTTACTTGCACAATTGTAAACTTTTTGAAAAATAACTTTCTATTACACTTACCAAATTAGAGTATTCAATATTTTTATTATTATAAGAATAGTTTTGCTGCCTTGTTGACTATTGTAAAGGAAAATTTAACTGAACTAAAAGCACGTAGGAAAATCTGTATCACTTCAATTCCCGAGAGCTACATACGTGGCAGCAGGACATAACAAAGAGAGTTTATAAAGAGCAAGAGAGAGATAGAGGGAGAGTGAGAGTAAGAGAGACTAAGAAAAACCAGATTCAAATAAAAAAATTATTGCTTTAAAATTTTTAAATATTTACAAATATGTATATTTTAATTGTACTTGTAAATTCGAAAATTATACAATTTATATGTAAAATGTGAGAGTACATTTCATTTGAGACGAATTATGTCGTCGCAATGCGCATGTCCTTTACTCCGTTCTCAACATTTTTGTTTTAACCCCCACACTCAAAGTTCGAAGCATTTTCCGTAGCGGTAATTTTCACACGAGTTCTATCGACTTCTGTGCCGCCGCTGTTGTCAATATACGACTTCGAATGAGATGGCAATCAGTGTCGTGTGCTCACTATTTTTAAGGTATCCGTGCAAGTGAGAGTATGTGCGTGCGTAAGCGTGTGTCAACAATTAGGGTTGGAGAGCATTTTATTGATCCTCCGACATGCGAAAGGGCTCGCTGCATGGAGGTGTAAATAAGTAAATGAAGTCGAAAAAATAAGTACGAATTTAAAAAAAAATATTGGGGACGCTTGCATTGTTAAGTCAAATTAAGCACACACAAAAGCTGATTAAACGTTGCGATCCCGATTTGCTTGCTGTGATTCAAAAATGTCCTTATAAATTACTGAGTTATGAAATACTTACTCAAGGAGTGTTTATGCGAAATTTCCAGTCGCCGCGCTCCTTTGTTTGGGTGCTAGAGAAAGTTACTTGTATGAAACATTGCGCCAAAGTGGCTTACAATAGAATTTAAATAAAGGTCCTTTCTTTAATAATCTATTGTTGTAGATGAAATTTGAGAATTATTTACTATGCAATTTAATTAAATTATTATTTGACTAAAAGCTGTATTTTTAAGGGGATTCTAAGTTGTAGTATAGTGACTTAAGATGATATCACTGCCTTTTTTAAAAAATTATGAGAGTTACGGTGAAACCAACCGGGTTTCTTTTGATTTAACTTCACAATTATAAGTCAACTTACATAAGTATATTAAGACGACCAACAGATGAAATTGCTCTCAGGCGACTTCGGAATCGAAAGGATTAAGTCAAATAGGTACATAGGATAAGCTCTTTCAGAAAAAAAGCAGCATACGAAATTCTTTTGAAACAATTATTTCTATTATTTGTTTTATTAAAAAAATTCACTTTATCTGCAATAAAATCTAGCTCACAACTAAGATAAAATCAATTTAGTACATACGAACATATATTTAACAACGATTCCTGTTGTATACAATTTTTAAATGAAACGTTGCTCTGAAGTGCATACAAAAGTTTAGTAATAGGTACTTATCTGTCTTTTCGTAGGTACCATTTTCGAATTTTATGCGTAAATATCAAATGAATTCGTAGATTCACAGATGGGCTACGGAAAGCAGAATAAAAACAAAGGCAAAGGCAAAAGCACAAGCCAAAAGTAGAGAAGAGGTATTTTCCTGCGCTCGGCATCGGTCTTGGTTAGTAGGTGAACGTCATGTCATGTTTTGGTTCTACACGGCCATTGTCGCCATCGCTAACGCCATCATCATCACTGCTGGCGTCGTTGGCGCTGGCGCTGGCTTTTGCACTTCGGTCGCAGTTTCGCTATAAAGCACTTTCAGTGCTTTAACATTGACCGAAGAGTACGGCACGGAACTCAGAACTCGGAAATCTGAGCTCAGTGACGCAGACAGTGAAGAACACGACGAGTTGCATAGGTGCCATAACCAAAACAAAAAAGGCTAAATTCGGCACAGAATTCTCTCAGGCCACAAACGAGAGGAAGGGAAGTTAACTCGCACACTACGCTCAGTTAGCATGGTTCGCGTTCGCTTCTAGACGCAAATTAATGTGACTTTCTATTTTGATCATGTTTTGTGTGTTTGTTGCTTAAAAAAATAACAACAAATTACACAATAACGAAATGACATTCATTTAAAACTGTGCAGTTTCGCAATCCGCGGCTAACAGCAAAGCAAATATGTACAGTGAAATGAGCTGCTAAACGAGTGCTAAAAGGAGACTAAAAGAATAGTGACAAAAATACTTAAACAGCTGCAAACCCTCCCAGAGCAAACGATTTAAGCAACGAGTAAGTTATCCTCCGTTGAGTAGAGCAAAGAGGTGCAAACACTTCCTCCGCCCGAGGCATTTCACACGCAAACTCGCACACATTCACACCGATGTGCACAAACACAATGGCACAAATGGACCTTTGCAATTTTTTAATGACTACTACAAGCCCCCACCCCCGCTACCCGATTGCATCTACGCCATAGTTATCACAAGTTTAGCATGCCGACTTACAAAAACTGTGCAATTAACATTACAAGAGCAACAACAACGACACTTGTACTTGGCATATACTGTAGTATGATATATACGGTGACCATCCTTTCCCATAATACAGAACAGAACTTTACCTCGTTCTGCATGAATTATGTTATAATATGAAACTTAAAAATGTTTCTGGATTTAACCAATTGTATTCTGTATTTGTAATATTGTGTTCTTAACTAATTTAAAATATATTTTTGGAGCATAATTGTCTTTGGTAAACATGCTGAATCTTAATATATAAAAACGTTTGTGCGTATGTATGTTGCCGCATCACGGCTGAACCACAGAAGCGATCGACCTTATACTCACAACATATGTTCGTGTGGTGTTCTGAATGGTTTTTTTTCATGTTAGACCTTCCTAAGTGGCGCTGCGGTGGCGTTTTTTCGAAAATTCTTATTTATGGACCGATTTGGCTCAGAATCATACTATATAATACTAAAGTTGACAGAAAGTGGTCGACAAAATTTGAATCCGATAGCTGTTGTCGGGGTGGAAAATATTCACGAAAACATATTCTTCCTGTACATAATTTTCATATTATCAAAAAAATTCCTACCATAATTGAAATACATTTCAAAACAAATCTTGGAATAAAATAATTATTTTAGGCATAACAACGTTCGCCGGGACAGCTAGTATATTATAGAATATTTCATGTTAATTAATTTTGGTCACTGTATATACTACGTCTTCTTTTAGAGATATATGAGCTGGGTACATTGAACAAACAAACTGAAGATAATAATTTGTTCGAAGTAAGGACTAAAAAACAATTTTTTTAAGTATAAATATGATTTTTTCGGCAGATTAGTTTTATATAGAATAATTTTATTCGGACTTACATGCCAAAGAGAAATGGCAATAGCTGTCTATTTCTGGTTTCAATTATAATTATATTTTATGCCGATCCTTTTTAGATTTCAGAGACATGGTCACCATTCATATACATACATATGCCACAACATTTCATGTTATTTAGTACCGTTGCTGCTGCTGCAAACAACGTATAAAAGTGGGTGGGGAATATTTGATTAAATCTTAATCAACACAAGAGAGCCATTCTGCAAAATCAATTAAGAAAGCGAAGCACCAACAACCAACAAACTAAAACGCTACTCATTCATATCAGTGGGACACCAAAAAAATAACCTTTACGGCCTATGTTTCCCCTATGTTGTGGCTGTATTAGATGCCATCGCCGAAATGCGTTGTTACAACTGTTTAACTTGCCTAACCCTAAATCCGCACCGTCTTCCACGCACCCGCCTGCCGGCCATCTTCTCTCAACTTCCACCCCCTACTTGCAATTTGCTCGTGTGCTTGTGTATACGCGTAAATACGCATATGTATGTATATGTGTCGTGCAAACGTGACGTCATTGCTTCCCTTTCGAATCATCCCGGCAGGCTGCAGAGCTAACACACTCAAGCCCACACGCATTGTGCAATACATATTTTAAATCATTACAGTTCTGTATAGAATTGGGAATTACATTCCCAAAGCGCCAAATGTAGGTAGTTGACCACTCCACACGGGCTTTAATATTTGTCATCTTGAAGTTCTCAAATTTTTACAGCACATCCTGTGGGCCGCCTCCACCCCGTTTGACTAAATATTAGCGAAAACTTTTTATTCACAAATAATTCATAAAACATATGTCGGGTTTCTCAAGTAACCGAGTGGGGTGATAATCCACTGAAAGAAATTAAGTTGTGTATGTATTAAATTTACCGACTATGTAGTGGACAAACCACGCTCATTTTTTACAAACTACAAGATATTCTTAATAGGACTATATATGCCAGATATTGACGCTCTGGCAGGTGTACATTTCGTTTCCAAACAGAGTTGAGAAGCTTTTTTT
Source organism: Neria commutata (assembly GCA_963457695.1). Taxonomy (NCBI): domain Eukaryota; kingdom Metazoa; phylum Arthropoda; class Insecta; order Diptera; family Micropezidae; genus Neria; species Neria commutata. The sequence goes on along the minus strand of OY735249.1, from coordinate 24,481,520 downwards.
CATGCAAAAGAATACTCTCGGAGAGTTGCCTATTCTTAGCGGAGGTGGCGCAACGAACGAACTTGAAAAGTTGATTTTTTATGTGTGTGTCTGCTGGAGATCGAAACAGCGATCTCCTACATGAGGGACCGAACGACCGAGCACTTATCCACTATCCACTGAGCCTGCGGCGCCCAATAATTTCTGTTGTATCTTATCATTGATTTGTATTGCATATTGCAGCATGCTATTAAGTGCATTTCCGATCGGCGCCAAAAGCGGTGCACCCACCAGCAATAAGAATGGGAAGTGCCGATTTTTTTTACTATGCGCCAGCTACATCCTTTTTCTGGTACTGGGAGCGGCGATGTTTTCGGCCATTGAAGCGCCAAAAATTGATGATATCTCGAACCGCATGGAAACATTTCGTAATCAATTTCTACAGAATAATGCCTGTTTAAACGGTAAGTAATGCAATTTAAAGAAATATGTATATCAACTGTATTAAGCTTTCTTTATAACAATACTTTTCGCTAAAAACGTACCTAATTGAACCAGCAAAATAGTTCGTAATAAGGCCAGGTTCGTAATAACTTTTAAAATAATCACGTCAGAGTTAAGTTCATATTTTCGAATTCGTTCGTTGTAAACAAAAGTACCTTATAAGTGAAAAGTACTATACACTTGGTTCTGTTTTCACTGGTGTTTCTCTGGTGCAAAGGCATTTGCCAATGCATAAGCCCAATTCACAATCTTGTGGAAATGGTATTGTACTTTTGCAATTGCAAATTTCGGAGTATATTTTTACTCTACACTAAGAAAATATATAAGCCCAATTCACAATCTTTTTTTTTTTTTTTTTTTTTTTATTTTTTAAGAATCCCAGACCATTTGCACAAGATTGTGAATTGGGCAATAGAAATATAATTGCCAAACCTTTGCAAAAATACAACACTTAAAACCTGTAGAATATTTACTATGCGAATGCAGTACTAAATTGCAAACGGCTCTCAGAGCGAGCGAGAGAAATAGAATAGTTTTACATTTGATTTAAATAGGAAAAAGAAAGCATGAGAAAGAGCTTGCATTGCAGCTTCTTCTCTTAAAGAGACCACTAATTGTTTCCTAAAGCTTCGTTCGACTTCGAATTTGTAATGAAGTAAAAATTCTAGCAGAAAATAATTTTCCTTTTGAGCAAACATCTGTGAGTTTCGTGTTTTGCAATATGTGTTGCAAACTGAACCGAAAACACCGCTCACAATTGATCGCAAATATTTACTATTGCACAAATTTGCAATCTTAAATGCACAAATGTAATTGGGCTATAGAGTTTTATATGCACATGTATAATCGCGAACGAACTTTGACTTAAAAAGTTGCGAAATCCTGGTGAGAGTTTAACAAAATGCCTCGAAAAAGCTAAAAACAACAAATTTGCGACTTCATCATCGAAAGGCAGCAAATGAAATCATGGGTAAATATTTAAGACACCAATAAGTGCAACTTTCCAAGCTATGCGATTAAAATATAAGCAGTTCAATATAATACCACTGAGATTTTATCAAGAAAGCACTCAATTAAAACGAGATCTTATCAAATCTGAGAGTCGCATGCTCAATCCATCGCTGCTTAAGGAAAATAAATGTTTTTAACTGTTCATGCGATAACTCTCGCTACCGAAGCGCACTTAGAGACATGCTTAATATATACAAAATATAAAAAACATTTTCTTGAAATAATGAAATGATCAGCAGGAATCTGAATACCTTCAGTTGCAATGCCTTAAGAAGATTGCAGCAGTTGGCGAGCTGCATTCGATGAAGGCAGATTGAAGCAAAGACTGAGGCTGATAAAGCTGGGAAGATCGTTTCGAAAACTGAAAAGAAAGGGGGCGATTGTGCTGCAACACGAAGCCAGTGTGAATATGCTGAGTTTGCTGTAATCAGCGGCATTTTGCATACGAGCACTACACACATTTAGAACAGTTCTGGATGTGCACGATTCGTGAACTTGTGAACATTGTTTGCATACGTAATCCACTGGACCCGGCCGAAACCAAACCAAACCAAATCAAACCAATTCAGTCCAAAAAAATTGGCACAGCTCCACGTGGCAGTGTGCAAAATTAATGCAACATGGCTTTTTGCCACACAAGCGGATACAAAGATCTCGACGGAAGCAATCAATCATCGGCCGAAAGCTTTCAGCATGACAACTCGATGACAACGCAGCTCAATCAAGGGCCAAGAAGGCTGTTCTCCGCGTCCGATACAGCCATTCACTTGGTGCCGCCGCAAGGGCCACTTCGCTCCCCCGCTACTCAACGCCGTAAGCGCAATCAATCAGCATTAAGCCTGAGCAATAGCATTGGCTTCGGTTCTATTTGTCTGCTGCGGCCCGCGAGTCGTGCCGGCGAGACCGGCTGGGCAGTGTTTGGGGATGCAAATCCACAAGCCGAGAAGTGCTCAAGGCACACCAAGAAGGAACACATTTGGCTGTTGTGCTATGTGCTCTTGTATGCGGCGTTTTTGACCATCGGTGCCGTGTGCTTTCAGTTGATTGAAACGCCGATGGAGCAGGACATGCGCTCCTCTCTTAAGCTACTGCGTGATGAGTTTTTGCGGAAATATCCGCAGTTGTCGGGTAAAATGCAAAGATATTACATACATATATACTATTACGGCGTTTGTATAATTTCCTTGCAAACTTCAAGACTTGCTGAGTGATTTTTCTAACCTGATAATACGTGTATTTCTTTTATGCGCAGATGAGGATCTGGAGGAATTCCTGAGTGCTGTGATAACCGCTAATGATCGTGGCATATCACCACTGCGCAACGCCTCCAACGAGATGAACTGGAGCTTCGGCCAAGCGCTCTTTTTCTCCAGCACTGTGGTAACTACAATAGGTAAAGCTTCAAGACAGACCTTTTCAACCGCATCACCACTTTAATACACGCATTCACTCGCATTCCGCAGGATACGGACGCGTCACGCCGCTCAGCCAAACCGGCAAGATCTTTTGCATTATTTACGCCATAATCGGCATCCCACTCACTCTGGTGCTGCTGAGCGCGGTTGTGGAACGTTTGCTGGTGCCTGCCAACTGGTTGCTAGGCTCCTTGAATTCGAAACTGGGGCACTTGTATCAACCCTTTAACATTCGCCTGCTGCACTTGGGCGTAGTTGGTAAGCAAATCGCGTATTCTCTATTGCGACGCTCTGCTCTTTCCACAGTGGTTTATAACACGATAGTATTAATTGCTTTCAGTGCTGCTCGTCGCCATTTTATTTTTCGCCATTCCTACTGCCGTATTTGCCTACCTAGAGCCCACTTGGGGAGCGCTCGATGCATTCTACTACTGCTTCATATCGTTAACCACCATCGGCCTGGGCGATTACATTCCCGGCAACGGCGTTACCATTGAAAATCTTAGCTTCTATAAAATATGCATAACGTGCTACTTAATTTGTGGTAAGTTTTCAGATACACTTCACCCCGATTTTGCATGCAATTTTTTTGTTTTATTAGCATATTATAGTCACTTTAGACCTTTTTTTCATATATTTTATTTGAAAAATAGTAATTTTTATATGTGCTATAGCCGATCTCCGAGAGCTCCTCTAAAAAAAGTTTTCTTGCAGTGAACACAATATCGATGGATTCGATAATCCAAAATAGAAAAGTAAAAAGGAATTCGTTTGTAAAATGTATTACCCCGTAAGTGATCGATGGAATTAGCGAAATATAAATTACAACGACTTAAAAAAAAGTTTATTTTTCATGAAAATTTTGACCTTAAAACTGAAAATATTTATCAACGGGAAAAAAACCTTCGATCAATTACTAAAAAATTTGAGACTGATCGGTTGAGCTGTTTCCGAGAAATGGTGTTGATCGACTTTCAAAATACAGTTTTAGAAAAACGCGCTCAAAGCTTCAGTTGGCTTTGCTGCTACCATTGACTTCTCTTCAACATTTGCCAGTTGGGAATGAAAACTGTTTCGGATTGACATGAAACTTTCGGTGTACATATATATTTAAATATACATACATATGTACAGTACAAAAATGAAATAAAAAGCCCCTTGACATAAATATATCGAGGGCTTACATATATTCAAATAACTCACTACAATTTGTATGAGCATTTTTTTATTGCTTTTATATTATAATACATCTATAATATCATAAATCGAAGGAAAAATCGTTCTTAATGCCCTTTTTTAATTAGCAATGTATTCAATTCTACCGATTCATAGTGAAATATGGATAAATTAATACTTTTAGAGATAGCTACTAGCTTTTTGGCTTTGCTAAAAAATATTTATTTTTTGCAGATAAAAATGAGGGTAAAAGGTTTATGAGAAGCCCTCGATATATTCAAAGATTTACAAAAATTGATTTTTAAATGCATATATAGTATCCATTAAGATAAATACTGCTTTGGTTTTAGAAACAAGTTTTCATATGTACATACATACGTGTGCTCATGACAATCCGCATATGTGCTTATTTCTACGATATTTCCCTTTTTAAGGACTCATTTCCATGATGTTCGTACTTACCATATTCTATGATATTCCACAACTGAACCTGGGCCAATTGTTCACGGAGAACGTCAATGGGGAAACAGAAAAATTGCGCCTGTCCAGCAACAATGCCACGTGCTATTCTGGCCCCTCAGGACTCTACATGCCCCAACGGGACGAAGACACACGCCGTGCAGTGGTACGCATACGACCACATGGCGGCGACTCACCCAGCCCCGACGAAGCACCGCCATCCCTCAATCGTGACATGAGAATTCCATAAAGACACACCGGAACATACAACTAGTCACCGATAAAACACCAACGCACATATACAAAAAACCAGTCACGTATATTCAAGTAGCAAAATATTAATAAAATATCATGAATATTTAAGTACACTCACACCATGCCCCTCCTCCGCCGCCCTCCCTAACCCCATCATACAAAAAAAGCTAAGCATAAAAATATATTCGCAAATCAGAAATTATATCCTAAAAATAACAATAATTTTAAGTTTTAACCACAATAATCCAAAGCGCTGTCTTGCTTCAAGATTGTTCAACCCAAAATATTCACACGTACTGTTATACCGCTATATCGTGTATACTACATATGTATGTATGTAAGAGGAGCTTACATACCTACATACATACACCTTATACTCGTACAAATCATAAATTGTAATGAAGTCAACTCAATTAACTACTCGCATGAGCTTAAAATATGCATTGGGCCAATGAAAAAATTAATTGTTTTATATTGTTTCATTCATTTCGAGTTTCATTGAATTTTAAACCAATATATTTTCCAAAGTAATTCCAGCAATTTGTCTTTAATTATCATTTAGCCAATGAAAATCATCAAATCAATTTAAGTAAATATTGAGTCAATCACCATAATACATAACAACGGTAGTTATCAAAAGCCTCTAAATTGTGCTCATTTTTCAAATGCCGCTTAAGAAACATCAAGTTAAAAAAATATTTTCAGAGATAAATCAAATTATGTAATCACTCACTATATTTCACAATTTCTTAAATTTACTGTACTTCAACGCACGTGTCTAAATTATAATTGTATATTTTTTAAGGGGATACCTGCACTTTGTATTTTGGAATGAATTTTCTCCCATTAATCTTTCAATGTAAAGTCTACAGTGATAATTCGAAGTACACACACATTTAAGAAATTATTTAAATTTGCCCGGTTCATTAAACCAATTAAATACAATACATTGGCTAACTGTAAAACAACAATGAACACTTTTCATTGAACTATGAAGGAATTTTGGTTGAGTGTGTCAATTCAACGGAGTCCTGATGAAAGTACACCTCTTGTGGCAGTATTGCCCGAAGACCCGCAAACTAATCTAATAAGTAGCTGCAAGTTGCTTTAAAATTACCGAGGAGCAATGACGGCAATTAGCAGACTTTGGGGCATACTCGTATCAAGATATTTGCGTTTCCTTACGGAATAAACGACAGCAATTCCTAAGGAATTTCATCCATAAGTATACGATAGGGAAGATGGAGGGGTATCAAATTTATGAGAGCCTTCTGAAAATTTTAAAGACCGCCGCTTCTTGTCCTGTTATAATTTTCAGCAACTATGTAAATTATTTATTAAATACTGCTTTATTGAGACATAATTAAGGAATTTTCCACCAATTTACACAATAAACAAACAAGAAGAAAACTAAGTACGTACGACAAACAAGAGGTAATTCGCGTTGCGTTGATACAATTCCAAAAGTTAGGCTTTCTCACAACTATTTTGTTTCCTGCCTTACCTCCTGATCTCCTATATTTTTTTTACCAACCCCTTATAAAATGTGTAAACAATTATGTGGAATTCAGTTTTCACTTTGAAGAAACGACTCACTTTGAGTCCCTAATATATAGAAAATCGTATTATTTTTTTTATTGAAAAGAAGTATATGTATATGAATGCAATTTTATAATAAAAATATGTACATAAGTACATATATCTATGTATACAAATAAATGTTGCAATGATACATGTTTAAAAATAACAAAAATACACACAAGTTCATAGAAACAAGTGGAAATAAATGTTTGTGAGTAGCAAGCATTGTGGTTGCTTTTATTTCATTTTCTAAAATTGCGACTTCAACACATAAAATGAACACCTGTTTTTGGACTTAAATTTCTAAAGTGTAGATGTGTTAGCACAAAAATTACAACGTCTTGTCAGAGACAGTTTATTAGCTTATCTAATAAACTGTCTCTGGTCTTGTTCTTCACGTGTTGCAAATGTAAAAAGTTGGCACAATTCGACAGCATATTTAATTTATTGCAGATGAATGGCACTTTTTTATTAATCTCGTGAATTGCATCTCATTTCATGATGGAGGTGCTACATCTCATGAAAAGTTACATGCTAAACTAAATGACTGGTGGTTAAAGTTTATCGAGAAATACATATGTACTCACCGAATAATATGGAAGCGGAAATATATTATTTGTTCGTTTCGGAGTGGAAAATACTAGAATGTACACATTCCTTCTACTCTTCGCTTTGGGTCGGGAGAAGAAGGCGAGCTAAAATTATTAAATGGAAACTTCCAATATTATTGAAGATTCGGATTCAGAAATTATGTTAATTTCATCTACGATATATCCCTTAGAGAAAAGGAAAAAATTTAAAAATTTAAAGGGAGCTCGGCCGATATTATACCGAATTTTTCAAATAAGTAGTTTTTGATTCGATGCGCATTTTCCGATATATGTATTTGCGGATAACATATAAATTAGATCACCCTGTATCCCTGTACGCAAAATAAAACTAGCACATATTAAAAAAGTATTTTAGGAATTAAGCGCCAGTTAATGATCGCGTATCGTATTTAATCGTAATTAATCGTTACGGCAAAATTTGGGCCGTTTAGTAAAAATCGTAAAAAATCGTATCGCAGCTGTCCCTCTTTTGCAACTTTCTTTTTTGGTTAGTGCTGCGGTGCTGCCATATAGTTTCGTGCCGAAAGTAAGCACGCTGTTCGTTTTGCTTTTGAGGTTAAATTTTACATTCTTTTTAAAATCTATGACAAAGAATTATCTTAATTTTTAGATATATTGATTGTGGTCTACTTTTATGAATTAATTTTAGCAATAATAAACACGTTTTTGTTCTAAATTAAAATCGAAGAGTAGTGGCAGCACTATTTTTAGTACAAAGCCATGTTTACTATCCGAATAAATACGTATAGAGCTCAGGTAAAGTAGGTTTTGTTTACGATACGATTAAATACGATACGCGATCACTAACTGGCGCTTTATAGAGGTGCCAGCTCTTTTATGAGGTGTTTCCGCGTTTTTCGTTTTCTCCATTGCAATCTTAAAAGGTTTCACTGTGGTGAGAGCGAGACGCACTGTCTAGCTGTCTTCCTTTTTTTTACTAAAAACGTATCGTTTTTCAACTTTAAGCGCCAATCAGTTACCGCGTATCGTATTAAATCGGATCGCAGACAAAACCTACCCTACCCGAGCTCATACATGCGTTCGCTCATCGCGTATTTATTCGGAGCGTAACGCAGAAATTATAATCCAAATTGGTTTTTCTCACACGTTTACGTCTGCTCTGATGCTCAGAGAGGATGAGGGAATGACATTGCTTTGTACTAAAAACAGTGCTGCCATTGCTCTTCGATTTTAATTTAGAACTAAAACCGGATTATTATTGCTATAATAAATTCTTAAAAGTAGACCACAATAAATATATCTAAACCCCGGATCCATCAATTCAAGGCGATTGGGCAACTTTTTTAATGGACGAGTAACAATACTCGTTATTACATATTATTACTCGTTACACTTTTGAAAGTGTGTATGTGGGGTTTGCAACGCCGTTATTCAAAAGCGAAGATCTCGAAATTGTTTCACAGGTTTTTTTTTGCCTAACCAAAAATGGTAATGTGTCCTAATCAAGAGGTTTTTTCCGCCGAAATGAAGAAGGAAGCAAACTTTATTCGCGCGTTCCTTTTGGACAGTGGAACAATCGCCAAGCTAACAGAAGTATTTAATAAATTGATGCAGCCGGTGAAACCACCGAATCCCATGCTTGTACTAAGAGAAGAGCTTGGAGACATACCGATTCCAGACAGCATTGAACTTTTAGAACATGAATTGGAAGACGCGCATCGGCAACTCCGACACTTGCGCAACATTCTTAAAAAACTTGGAGTGCCTCAAACGGAATGGGAGGGTTGGCAAGAGCTTCCATTGCCTAATGTCCGCACCCAGACAGAAGCTGTGCAGGAACCGGTCAGCAGCGCTTGAAGGTAGATTTCGAAGAATTTGGTCACTACGCTGTGGTGTTTGCGAAGATGTAATGAATCATTACAATCGGTACCCGTTTGGTACGTCGTTATATTTAGTTTATCTGTAAGTGAACAGGGTTTTGAAGAAATTGTTAGTGCTAATGGATTTGTGGATTTGTCAATAAACTATTCACATTACAAGAAAACGTGATTTTATTTTTGCAATTGTTTACTTCGTTTCCACGTAACTTTTTGCTACCCAAAAAAACCCACCCAGCTTGAAAAATAAATACGATAAAATCGAATTCAAAATGATTTTTATTCTCTTATACCATACGTAAACTTATTTGATAATTTATATAATTTACGCATATTAACTGTTTTTTATTTTTCGTATATCTCCCACTATAAGAATCATTTTTCTAAATCTCTTCTCAATAAACTTCAAATAAATTTTAATTTTTGTTCGCTGATTAAGCATAAATTTTGCCAAAAATTTAACAGAATGCGTCGCTACCTGCCCTCATGTTGTTCTCCCAGGCAATGTTTAGTGGCAGTTTGCGGGCTGCTTCGAAAAAGACGACTTCATTGGGAAATTGTTTGCTAGTTAATTCCATATTTCAATTAAATTGCAATACATTTATTGGTAGTGCAGCTGCCAATAATATGCAATATGTATGTTTTGGGTGCTTTTCAAAAGCTTTTTGTTTTACATTCTTCATGAGCTATGGTTAATGGATGCTCAAAATATTTAATGCTTTTCAAGTGTTATGTTCTATGTACTTGTTATTTAAATATAACATATTAGACACAAACAAAAAAGACATTACAATTTTCATTAATTTCTTTGTTATTACTTGTTGATTTTTTGCTTTTCAGAGATCGGGGATCCGTTTGTGTAGATTGAATTGAAATGTGTCTATAAGTAATAATAAAAGGAGGTCGCTAATAAAAAAAACTATTTTGCGGTGCAACATTCTTCCCTTTCTCTGTTTCTACACTAAGCAAGAGTTTCTTGCAGCTTTTCATTTAGTTTTATATTTATAACTCATAAAAATTTTAAAATGTGAATATTGAATTTCGCTTGCGTTTTAATTCTTGTCATATTCATGCACATACATATATTAAAAGTTTACTTTTTATTTGCAATTTTATTTACGTTTTAAATTGCTCTCAATATAATTGTTTTAATGTCCGTCTGTGTCCGGATATATCTTACTTTACTATACACTGCACGTACATATCTGTTCTAAATATATTGGCTTGCATTTTTACGGCGATGCTTGCGCTCAAATTGCTCTAAAGCACTCGCTTATCGGTTGTCCAAATAAATTCAGGGCTTATGCTTAACAAAATATATATGTCCAGTTGTGCTTCTTTCTTTACTTTTACACAAACAACTAATAGTACTAGCTAATCGGTATTTAGAAGTAGTAAAATAAAAGTGTTTTCTATTAATAAATCGTCTCCTGTATTTCAGATTTTCCATATAAGTTTGTTCGGTAGGAGTCATGACGTCTCGACACTGAGTTATATAAAAAAAAACAAGTTAAATTATTTAGGATTATCCTAAATACTACAAATTAAGTGTATTTTATAAATTGCAACAATTTAAAGCGATTCTTGTGGAGAACTAAAAGATAAAAACGTGACCTTATAATCCAAAATTTGCAACGATTGCAAACTGTAAATGCAACTGCTACGAAAAAATGAAACAACAAAAAACTGACAGTAGATCTTTGATTTAGAAGGTAACACTTTTCATTCGAATTTCATTGTCTGAAATTCTAAACAAATGCTTAGTACATAATCTCTAGATAGAAAAAGAAAGAGGGCATAGAACAAACAAATTAAACTCGCAGCCATAACTGTTGCATGCCTCAACATCCTGTCATGTAAATACAATACTTAAAATTAAGTGATCCTTTCGCCACTGCGTGTCGCATACATTTTACGCCTAATGTACATTCCTATATGAATCTAAGTGTGTGACGCCTCTGCTTGCACATTTAGCAACCAACTGAAAATTCGACAATAGCTTGGCGCTCTACCAACTGATCTGTTTACGCTGGGGAAGAGGGCGGGGTAGTTTTTCCTTTGCTAAACTAAGTGCCTTGGTTAAGACTTTAAAGTTCCTTTTCTGCAATTTTACATTTCTATAAATAAATCAGACGCGTTTCACTTTCGACTTCTGGTTGGTCTATTGTTGCCAGCGGCGCTGTTCGTGGTTGCAGGCGTGGGAATAGCAGCAGTTGGAGTGATTGCCGTTTCGGATGCAGTTTTATTAGCTGTTGGACTGGATGAAGAACCGGCATCAGTGACCGGTTTCTTTATTGCAGCAGAGGCAGTTGCTCCCTCGCTTGCGCTCTCTTGGGCTGTAAACAACAAACGTGGGAGAATCAATGATTATATTTAAAATGGAAAAGAACACACATACATTTGCCCTTGGTATTTGTCGATTTTGAGGTGTTAACAGTAGTTGTTGCTGTTATTGTAGTTATGCTTTGCGTGACCGAGCTCGGTGCTTTCTTGGGAACCGTACCAGCTTCTGCGGCCGTATTCGTGGTATTCGTGATAGCTTTACGTTTTTTTGCTCTTTCACCACGGCTACTTGTTGCTAATGTAGAAGTGGTCTGCGGAAAAACAATGTTAGTTTTTTTAGTAGCTATTAGAAGAGACACATTTCCAGCCAATAACCTTCTGAGCCATGCTCTTAGCTCGTGATGAGGTCGGTGTGATCGGCGAAGCGGCTCTAGCTTTCGCCAACGGAGATCTCTGTGCGCGCGGTGACGACTTGGCTGCACTATTGCTGGCCTTCTTTTGGTTTGGTTTGTATTCCGCATCCGATTCGTAGCCATCTGAACTTTCACCGTCGTTGTCTTCGTCACTGGTGGTGGACCCCTTAGTTTTCTTCTTACGTTTTGTTAGTGCTTTGCGTTTTCGGGTCGGCGATTTGCACGCACTGCCTGCAGCGGCGGTAGCTCCACTAGTGCCGCGTTTGCGCTTTGTGCTCATTGTTGCAGGAGTTGTGGTTCTGTATTTAGGCGCAGCAGCAGAAGTACCATCACTACGACGTGACTTGCGCCCGGCCGTTGAAGGCGTGGAATTGCCTGAAGTTTTCTTTTCGATCTGAGATTCGTCTTTGTACAGGGATATATCAACTTTAATTTTAAAAAAAATAATCAAAATACTGAGTAATCAAAGCTTAATAACGTTTGAAACTTACGTCCATCAGGATTCTCCTCTGTAAGTTCGGGCCTCGGTACTAAGCCCGTCTCTACGTCTATAGCCTTCTTGAGTATGCTCTCAATGCGTGCCCTCTCCGTGTTCGGCAGCCGTAGATGCCCCTTGTCGACTCGCTTCAACTCGACTGTCGTTAACACGCACTCGATGTCAGTGTGGTCATAGAAATCGGGTATATAGACGCTGCTATCCTTAGTGTCCTCCGATAGCCAACGTATGCTGATACGCGGCGAGGTACGATACACATTCTGCATTGTTTGACACAGATAAAATGTGCCCTCGGCGTTGCGGACCGCCATGTATTCATTCTTATAGAAAACAATTAGTCTGTCTTCCATGGACATAGGTTTCGGCGAGTTGGAAGCTTCGCTTGCTGACAGCTTTGTGATAAACGCTAATTCTGGCAGTGGACTCTGATAAAGTATAGTCTTGAGACGATGTCGCTGACTCTTACGGTCACTTGTACTACTTTCCTCTTCATTAGGTGTAACAGGCCCGTAACTGGATTCATCGTCGATTTTTGACTTTCGCTTTTCGTCGCGAGAAGTGCGGCTACTGGTGGCTTTTACCTTTTTTTCGGGCGCCTTTTCTGACACTGCAGCTGAGTTCGCATTGTTGGTTGTTTTAGCGGATTTTGGTTGCCGACCTGGCTTCCTTGCGGCTGCGATCGTTGAGTTATTGATGCTATCGGTATCATGAACTTTCAAGCTTGTCAATCCAATCACAACAATATCAGCATTGGTAGCCACTGCCGTTGGAGTTATGATTTTAGCTTCTTCTTTCTCCACTTTAGTATGTTTATTTGATTTGTCTTCTTTCGGCTTCTCTGCTGTTTTCTCAGGTGACTTCTTTGAACTTGACTTCTGCTCTATGTCGGCGAGTAATTCCTTCGTAGTTTCTTCTTGCTTGGAGCTGACAACAGAACTCTCGTCTGCACTTACCTCTACAACGTTGCTCGCACCGCCTGTATTGGACGATTTTGATGGTGACTCCACTTCTTTGGCCACCGTTTGCATCTCTTTGGACTTTTCGTTTACTTCTTTCTTTTCGATTACCACAGAACACTCGTTCGATTTGATTTCGAGATTTTGCTCTGGGGCCGTTTTAATGGGAACTTCCACAGCCGCGGATGTTACACTTGTTTGCTTCTCAATTTCGATCGGTTCTTTGCCTTTCGGTTTTCCACTGCCAGTTGACTCCGTCTTCTTTGTCTCAACTTCCACTGGAGTCCGTTCTTTGTTCTCCATCTTTTCGTCCAATTTTACTGTTTCGCTCTAAAAGAAAACGTTGACAGTAAGATAAAACACTCGATACCCAATGTAAGTCCAACTTACCTTTTCCCCAATTTCTCCTGTTTCTTCTTTGGAATTGTCGACATTTTTCTTATCTTTAACCGTAGCGGATGGGGAGTCCTTAGGCGCAACAGCGCAAGTCGATGCCTTTTCATCTTGAACTATTGCTTCCTGGGATTTCTGTGATTTATCTGCTGAATTGGAAACAGATGCAGCAGTATTATCTATTCCAACCGTTGCTGGGGCATTTCCAGAAGGTGTTGTATTGGGGGTTGAGGCAGTAGATTTAACAAGACCTTGGCGTGCTGCACTTGCAGCAGCTGTATTAGCAGTCACGTTTTTCGCTGGAGACGCTGGAGTGGCAACCGGTTTGCCACTTGAGGCACTAGTCGCCTCTGTGCTTATACTGCCACTTGAGTCGGACTTTGTGTCCTTACAAGCTACAGCAGCAGCAGAAGGTACCGTTGCTGATGTGCTTGTGCTGTGTGTTATTGGTACTTTTTGTGGCGGTGTTTGATTTGATTTCTGAGCTACAACTGCAATTGTTGTTTGATTAGATGTGGTTGTAGCGGTGAGTGCCGCCTTACCAACAGTACCCCCTCCGATGTTAGATGTAGTGGGCGTTGTCATCGCTGGTGGTTTTGTAAGCGGAACGGGATTGGTTTGTATTGGCTTCACCGCTGCTGTTCCAACGTCAGGATTTGAGCCACTTTTCATGGGGACTATAGCAACAACGGGAGCTGTTGAAGGTTTCTGGAAGTGCGTAGGGAATGGTGGTGGTATAGAACTAATAGCTGGAGTCGATGCTGATGTCTTGTCATTGCCGACTTTATTCTGTTGATGAGTACCAGCTGGCGTAGGCGAAGGGGCCGACTGTTTAGCTGGCTGCAACGAAATTGAAGGTGGCACTTGTTTAGCAATTGCAGTTCCTGACACCGCAGAAGCTGATAAACTTTTGGCCGCTGCCCCCGCTGAGGATGAAGATACACTGCTAGCGGATGTGTTCGCCGGTACTGGAGTGATTTGTGTGCTCGGAGGGAGATTGGGCGGCTTCATTTGATTCGTAAGTGGCGGTGGTGGCGGTGGAGGAGTAGCGCTCATTTTGTTTCCACTCGTTGCTGGAGCTGCAGACTGGGAAGTTACAGCGGCAGCAGCTGAAAGATATCGCTGTTGGATACTTTGCTGAAATTGCTGCGAAATTGCTGATAACGTCTTTTGTCCGTGAAGTTGCTGTGGTTGGTGTGGTGCGGGCAACGGAGTTTGTGGTGTTTGTTGCTGTTGTTGTTGCTGCTGCTGTGCCTGCTGCGTGTGATGCTGTGATTGTTGAGGTTGTGCATGATGTTGCTGCTGCTGCTGTTGATGCTGTTGCATTTGGTACTGGAATGCTTGCAGCTGCTGCATAATGTTTGGCGACATAGCCTGCAGTTGTTGTTGGAACTGATTTAATGTTGGATTGCTGGTAGCTGCTGCGGCAGTTACTGCTGAGCTCCCGTTCGGCTGTTGCTGATGATGCTGTTGATAAGATTTGTTGAGCAATTCCGCAGCAGCAGGAGTCCGAGTGAGCGCTAGCGGTTCACCACCGCCACTTCCACTCCTTTCCTTGCTCTGTTGCTGCTGCTGCTGTTGTTGCTGCTGCATCTGTTGTTGGAAATGCTGCTGAAGAAACTGCTGTTGCTTGAACATATTTTGGAAGCGTTGTTGTTGCAAGAAAGCATTAAGATCAGCTTGTGGTGTTTGCCCATGTACCAAATTCTGCATCTGCTGTTGGATGCCCGCCAATGTTTTGGCTACTTGCTGTGAATTGTTTGGACCATTCGGTGGGCCGCCTCCGACGCCACTTCCACCAGGACCAGTTGGCTTCTGATTGTAGCTCATTATTACATTAAATAAATGTCAATATGAGACAACTATGAAGAAAAAAACATTATTTACAATTTATACTAACAAAAAAAATTTTTTTTACAATGACACATCCTAACTCAATATCCCTCAGCGGTTGTTTGTTTATTCTCTAAAAATATTAATAAATATTCATGCAGAACAGAATAATCAAACCTGAATGATAGTTAATTATTGTTGAAATTTTAAAATGCCTTTAGTATACATATTTCAAACAAAATTCGAATTTCTCCAAACAATGAGTTCTCAGATGCGGCCTTCTTCCCACTTTCGCCGCGCATATTTTTCATTACCTGTTTCTTCTTCCTCTTCTTCTCGACACTCCAACACTTCCTTTCACACCTTCTTTATTCTTTACTTGCTCTTGCTGCTTCCAAAAAACTTCGTGTTCGATTTTTCCTTGACTTTTCGCTTGCACTTTTAACTTTACGCTTTACAAAACTTTTGAAAAATTTTGCAAAAACCTATGCTCGAGCACTTTAATTTCTTTTTCCACCACTATTTATATGATATATTTAAATATTTCCTGAGATTTTTTCACACTTTCAGCGATGAAAAATTTTCACGAACGGCAAATCGAGGGAACTCTCCAAGCGCGTCCATCTTGCTATAGCGATGCCACCTTTCTACGATAATAATGGGAAACTTACTTAACCGTTATCAATTTTGGTATTGCGTTGTCAACTTGTCACAACTTTCCGAACCCTTCCGCAAAATTTCGATTCAGATTTTGTTGTTTTAGACAGGGCGACATTATATAACTGACAAGACGGCACCGTGCCGTAGTAGCTTAACCCTATAGTTCCCAAATTTTTTTTCCGAATACAAAAATTATTTTTGTTTGATTAGTGTTAAAAGTAAGGGATCTTCTTAAAAAAATCTAAATTTCTTGTGCGGATCGGGTTTTACAGGGTCAAAACCTTGGACCGCCTCTAGGCGGCCTTGGGAAAGAAAGACCAAAAAATTTCCAAACATTTTTTTTCCGCACCTTTTATTTATACAAAAAACAAAAGTTTATAACAGATTTGGATAGAAAATAAACAAAAAGCCACGATTCTATTATATATGAAGTAAATACTCCAAAAAATTTCAAAAAAACACATATTTTTGCGAAAAAATTCCTATTTTTGCAAAAATCGTAATTAAACTGCAAATTTTTCGGCATTTGCTCAAATCAATTTTTTTATATTATATTTCAGACTGTTTGGAACGCATCGATTTGAGCAAATGCTGAATAATTTGCAGTTTAATTACGATTTTTGCCAAAATAAAATTTTTTTCACAAAACTATGTGTTTTTTCGAAATTTTTTGGAGTATTTACTTCAAATATAATAGCATTGTGGCTTTTTGTTTATTTTCTATCCAAATCTGTTATAAACTTTTGTTTTTTGTTTAAAAAAACGGTGGGAAAAAAAATTTTTGGGAAATTTTTTTGTCTTTCTTTCCCAAGACCGCCTCTAGACGTGCTACCTTAAAAGACCGATAAAAATTTTATAGAATCTCTCTTCCTGCTATTGAAGCGATGTTTGTTTTCTTAACACTACAGGCAACACGCCAATAATTTTTATATTCAACTGCGACCACTTTTAATATTATTTAAAATTTTTTGAAATTTACACATTTTGTTAAATAATTATTTTAACCGAATTTCTCAATTTTCCAACTTTAAACGACTGTGGCAGCTGACACGAACATCAGAATGTATTGGGAACGCAATAAAATAAAATTTTGGGATTTTCCAAATAGTAATAAACAAAAAAGAACGAAAAACGGAAGTTGGGAAGCGAATAAGCGTGCAATTAACTTAGGCCGCCTAGAGGCGGTCTTGGGAACTAGAGGGTTAAAGATAAGTACGCGGTCGCTAATGCTTAAAGTTGTTGGATCAATTCCAGCCGACTCATAACATCTAAGAAAAAATTGCTTCTGTGCACGCGGCGGAGCCGTCTCTCGCGAGCTAGTGGGCAACTCTCCGAGAGTATACTTTGCCATAAAAATTAAAAGCTTCTCAACCATGTTCGAATACGGCCATAGAATTAATTTGTTGGTTCCCTTAACTGGTGCTAAAATAGAACGAGCATACACAAAAAAATGGGAGAAAGCTAGGCCTAAGTCTTGCGCCAATTATTTATTAATATATTTTTAATCTTCATTTTAAATAATAACCCAATTATAAAGAAATTGAAGAAAAATATAAGCAATTTCGAAACCGAAAAAATTTAAAAATATTTAATTGACAGCTTTTCCGATAAGAAATGTGAAAAAGATTTTGCGATGTTAAAGAGAGAATATTTTAAATATTCGCAGTTTTCTTTATGAAACCTTTTGACAACAACATTGACTTGATATAAATTTATTACTTGCTAGCAGAGCAACGTTTCCTTACAGAAAAAAAATTCCCTAGACTTCACGTAAAATTCTTTCTAATAAAAAATTTTTAAACCAAATTATGTATAATTTTTTTTATTAGATGGTGTTGCGGCCGATCTTGAACCCAAGCCCTCCCGCATCATCGACCCAGCACTTATCCACTGAGCCACCGCGATACCACATCTTTCTTAAAAAAAAACCATTCAAAATAATGGTTATCCCGCACACGGTTTGAACCTGGTACTCCTGATATATCGGCTACAATGTTTTAGTTAGATGTTTCAATAAAAATTCTATACCAAAGGATAAATCAAGAGAACTTCATTCTAAACAAATATATATAGGAATTTTCTATCGATTATTCTTAGCCCAGCCTACAACAAGTTTTAAAACATCGATAAATACCAAATATAAGAGCAAATGTAACATCCCTAATGTCAATTCATTTTCATCACACAAGCCAAACAGCCAAGCATAAGTGAAACCTCAAACTTCAAATGGATAGAAAATTACAAGAAGTTATCCTTCCCGATGAGACTTTCGATTTGGACTGGATCCAAATGCGCCGCAACTTTGAAGAGAATGCCGTGGAAACGACTAAAGAAAAGTTGATGCGCAAAATAAAAGAGAACCCACTGGTGCCAATGGGTAAGCAAATTATATAAGTACATATTAAAAACATGATGAACTAATTGCCGTACCTCCGTAGGTTGTTTGGCGACCGCGGGTGCTCTTTGCTACGGTCTGTACAGTTTTCGGAATGGCGATCGCAGAATGTCACAACTGATGATGCGTACCCGAATTGCAGCGCAAGGATTCACCGTTTTGGCGCTGATTGTAGGCGTTGCTACCACATACGGTAAAAAGGAGTAGTATGGACTCCTGGGTTCTTAAACGGGTTAAGACTAATTTCACGATGAGCGACAATTCTTGAAATGTAGCTCACAATATTTGCTTTTTAAAATACTAGTTACCTACTCTGTTGTGATTTTCGTTAAATCCTAGTTTTTGGTAAGGATAATGCTAATATGATTGGATTGAAAAATTAGATTTTAAGTTGCGAACTACATGTATCTCCTAGATATTGTTTCAGAAATAAATTAGTATGGAGGAATTTTATCCTGCTACAAAATTAAGTGGGCTTATTTGAAACAAAACTAGCTCATAAATACTTATGTCGATAACCTCTTTGCCATAAAACCAGCCGGTATCGTTCTATAATTTTCTTTATTCATAGAAGATAAACCAAAATGATATGTTAAAACTTGGAGAACTTCTCCGTTCGACCTCACTAATACGTTCAATGGCACCCACAGCTTTTTACAATCATGTTCTTATATTTCTTCAAATTCACATTCTCCTCATTGAGATGGTAGAGGACTGGCAAAGGGCCCAGTCGGGTGGGTGCACAGCACGGCTTAGGCACCTTCTTCGGCTCCAGCAAATGAACCAAGGTTTGCACAATGGCGTGATTCGTGGCATTCATGTGCGCGTTGAGTGGAAAGTTACATTCCCCAGAGCAATAGTAAGCGCCATAGCCATCTGGGGCAATGATCCAATCCTAATTGATAGTTATGTGATTAATAATTTTTTTATTGTATGATGAGTGTCTCGATTCCGTATACTTACATGCCATCCTAGATCTTTAAAATCGATGTACAAAGTCTGCATTTGACAGCTGCGCATATTTTCACCTGGACCTTCAAATAAAGGGTTCACCATTTCCGACTTCTTTCGGCGGCGCGCGTGTGGTGTGTTTCGTTTCTTGCGACTATGCCTTTTAGCGCTCTTAATCAACTGGATAACACCACAGAATAGAAGAAATGGAATAATGCGAAAAGAAATTGAATGGGACTCACCTCAGGGCCTCTGAAGAAACCGATCATGAAGGGCTGGTACTCGTCATCGCCCTTGGGATGCACCAGACCTATATCCTCCAATTTGACCTCACGCTCTTGCCTATGCACGGCGTGTGCGCCAATATACAATCCTTTATTCTCTTTGGAATTCTGCATCCAAGCTGTCAAGCCCTCCGTAACGTTCAATTCCAGCCAGCCTTGGTAGTCGGCTGTGGTATTGATGGATGATAACACATCCATTTTCCGGTGCCCATCAACTTTCACAATGTTGTATACCGATATGGTAAATTTCTTGCCGCTGGTCATCCACTTCCCTTGCGACGGGTTCTGATACATGCGTAGTTCCGCCATCATTAAAAAATTATCGTCAGGCACATCGGAAACATCAAACCACAGTCGGCAACCATGCTCGTGCCGTACCTCGTCAACATGATGGTCTGAATTGGGCCAGAGATTTAATAATGAAAGAAAATTTTATATACGTTACTACTTAATGTAGAGAGACCTGTAAACTTTTTTCTTAAAATTGTGTTTTTTTTATTCTGATATACCATCATTAATGGGGATGCGCTTAAAAAATTCGATTTACAACTTTCGCACAAAGTTAATATAACTAACGGTAACGGAACCAACAAATTTATCATGTAGCTAGTCTGAAACAGAAAACAAGCGATTGGTATTAATTTAAATGGGACAGGAGGAAAGTGCATAGCTTGTAGATGCACAGGCATGTTCCAAAATTGTAAAAAAAAGTAAGTTGCTCCATTTGGAGGCAAATTCAAAATCCCAAAAAAACATAACCATAATTGAACTGCAGCAAATTTTTCTTCACAGGCAACTTGGAAAATTGGCAGATAGGGCATTTAGTCGAAAAATATACTAAATACAATTTTGTTTACAACACTGGTTTTTTGGCTTTAAATTTTACATTCGAAAATGTTTGGGAATCTTTGATACATGTTATTTTCGCGATAATAATACATATATAATAAACACAAGAACCAATAAGCGAAACGAGAATAAAAGGAAAAAACAAACGAATAGTGGTTCTGCAGGTTTGCAACAGGCTCAATTGATTTAGATTTCGTTTTTTATTGCTTCCTTCATAATTGAGATCTTCTTGGAATGCAAGCGGGATACTCGTATGAGTAAGACAGGCGAAATGCCTGTTGGTGGCCTTTGGTTTTAGTACAAAGACTGCGCTCATAAGCTGGCTCTTTCGTTCTTACTTAAAAACAAAGATGCCTTCAAATAAACCTAAGCTATAAATAATTTAGTTAATACATATATGTACATACATACTTTTATTTAAAAACGTCATTATAATATCGCTCTGGTCGATCGCTCTCTTATCCAGATCCGTTATAAAGTTCTCCTGTTCCTGAAGATCACGTTTAGAGCGGGAAAGTGATTCTTGATTTTCCTCCTCTTCTGTTAATCGGTGATACACATCAAGCAGAAATTGTGGCGCTGATTTTCTAAAAAATAACACATAAAATCAGCAAATTTAAGATTTGACGAATCAATTTGACATTGTGTATGTGTGTATAAATGGATCAATTCGAATTTCAAATATCAGCAAAGAAATGCCAACAAAATTCAGTTTCGTTTTGTAGACGAAATGGAGCCTTTAAAGTTAATTATGTTTAGATTAGGTTACATACGGTTACTGCTAATAAGATACATGCTTCTGTACATATGTATGTATGTATGTACATATGTACAGACTAGGGAACTCAATATCGAGAATATCGCACGATTTTTCAGTACAGGGACCCAAGAGGGAATTTTGAATTTTCAAAACGTAATTTCCTCGAATAATAGGCGCGTATTCCTACAAAATTTAAATTTTCTGTTCACGTGAACCACTTCCACTTTTTTCCTTCATCTTTCCTTCGTTCTTTTAGAGCGGTTCAGGCGAACGAGGAGCACTTTTTGAGCAGTAGACACAGTGGGAGGAGCACATGGTGAAGGCGAAGACGGTGATTATATATTATACTTCGATACTGGCGTCAAATAACGAGGGTATATTTGCCATAAACGATTATTTTGGAAACCTGACCGTCAATTACTATTTAGATGGATTAAAGAAGTTAGAGCATCGCTGGATTTATGTTAGGCTCAAAACGTTTAAATCCACCTCGTATAGGTGTATGCATATACATACATACATATGTACAAATGTACATGATATTAATCTTTTCGCACAGTGTACATTTTAACAAAATCTCATTAAACTCACATTCACAATAATACGTTAATAATAAACTAGTTTTATCTCCGACAGCAACAAGAAGAACAACAAGAAAAGTTAGGAAATACAACAGCTAATGAGAATATGCATTCTCAGATTTTGGAGCAACATAAAGAAATAGTTATTTACTGAATGTTTAGAGCCATGTTTCCCCATCGATAATATTGCATTTTACATTTCCATTTCTTACACGCATGCATACATACCTGAGCGACAGGTAACCATGTTTGTGCCGGGGCCGTTCGGATAGTCCCAGAAACTCCAGAATCTCATAGGATACGGACATTTTGTCGGTATCGTCGAGCGTGCGATGCATTATGGTCTGATCAATGCCGTTGTCTATATAAATACCGGATTGGCTGGCGGCAGCGTGAAAATTGCCGGTGTTGATGCTCGGCAACAATATAAAAATTGAAGCCAAAATTGAAAAATTTATTTTCTGTAATAAGGCCACAGACAAGGGATGCCACCGATCGCGAGAATCGCGAGGACGATGAGATTGCTGCGCTTGCTGATGCTGCTGCTGCTTAGTTGAAAGTATTTTGTGTGTGGCTAACATTTTACGTAGCTTATTAACAGTATGTGTAGAATAATTTAAGTAGCCAGTGCTCGAGCCGCGCCACAGACACGTCGAAAACTTGCACAAATTGTGGCTAATATCAAATCGATGCGATCGCAAAAGCAAGTAAATTTCGTTCTCTAATATCCCATAGTGTTGATTGTTTCTGGCGTTTTGTTGTTTTAGTTGCGTTTGGATTGGTTTTCGTTTTTGAATTTGATTTCTCCACCGTGGAAATGTATATACATAGTATATGCAAATATATGTACGAGCATACGATATATAAACTTAAGTGCGCTTGTATACAAATTTCAAATTCAAGCAATCGGCGAAGGAATTCTTGGAATTGCTGCGCAGCGCCGTGGGACATACGCTCTAGCTCACTTTAGATCGCCGGCCCGCTGGCCACTACTCACAATAGCACCCGCAAGTGGCATACAAATACATATATGTACCTACAAACTTGTGTATGCGTTACATTGGATGTGCATGAAATATCGTATATATCGCTGGCGAAGAAAGAGTCTATACCACATATAATTAAACTAACTGATATACACAAACGCGAAAAGTGCGATAAATTAAAATCGGTGCAAGGAAAGTGGTCCAGCTGGCAGCCCTTCGGTGAGTGGTCAGTATATTAGTATATTGGCCGCAGTATCCAATCGTCAAAATGCGTAATTTATTTTCCGCTACTGGCTAGCGATTGCTTGTTTGTATATGATGTCGTGTTGTCGAGTGTCATTAGGCATTCCAGAGATACAAGAGAATCGCTTAAAAATGCCTTCACTCCTCTGCTATTACTATACATGTAGCGAGCAATCGCAACAGCGCAGGCAGATGCTAGTATAAGATGTCCAGGAATTTAACTCTAAGACGATGCGATTTTTCCCGAAAAATCAAAATATATGCCGGATCGGATTGATGCTGCTGAACTCAAGCTAAATCAATTTACACGCCGTAGCTTAAGCAAACGCTGCGCACCACTCGAATTCGGACCGGATCAGGTCAGCGGAACTACTAGAAGTGCATTGCACGAACTTCTACAAATAACTGAGAGACTCAATACGCCTGTTTGCGGCGGCGGGTCCAATGAAGCGATCGACAGGGCGGGTGAGCGAGCATACAAGCCAGACAACAAGTACTATCTAAATACAAGCGTACACTTCGGCTATGGTTTGGAGTGATCTTTTGGATCTCTTTTACTCACATTCATTATGAAACACGAGTGTTTGTGAGTGTGTACGGGCATTTACTCAGTGTATTGTTCGAGTATCGGTTTGTACGTGGCTGCGGCTCTTTTCGGCACCTCGTTGAGAGCGGAGCATCTTATACAAATTTATTTTAAATCTTGTACACCTCTTGGCTGGGTAGCACATCTATCCGCGTGCTCTCCAGTTCCACACACACGTATAGACTCTTAATTGCAGGCGCCAAGATTGAAGATACATCCATCTACTAAAACAATTCTTTGTGCTTGGGAGTGAGTGAGAATGATACAAGACAGGCAGATATATGTATATATGTACATACGTTGAATGTTTTTCTTCGTGATCTTGTCTTTCAGCGCGCGGCTCTGTTCTATATCAAGTCTGAGTTGCTATTCCAGCTCAAACGAGTTCTTGCGCTAGCCACTTGAAGCAGGATGAGAGTTTGTGTTGGTACTTCGGCAGGAGGTGCCGGTTTCCTTCTTATTTGAGTACGTCTCCTGGTGTATTTTCTTAGGTTCATTTAGCACTGCTTCTGATTGTTAAGCGACATCGTTGTTCTTTTGTAGTAGCCTCCTCTAAAACACAGGAATATTCTACCTGATGCTTTACTTTTAATGAAGAGGCGCCAAGCGCGGCAAAACAGGTTTAAAAATTACTGTTGGTGATTTTCGTTTTTGCAACGTGGTCACGTAAAATGGTTATATCTATGTATATACATATATAGAATATACATGTATGTACATATACAAAATCTGGCATGGCTGCTTTGTATCTTTTTCTTATGTAGGTATTGGTAGTAATGAAGTGTCCTGAATTTATCCTTCAAACGGGATGACCTTGCATTGAAGCTGGAAAACTTAAATTATCATCTATGCTTACTGTGACCAACGGTTCCATATAACACAGAACCGTACTTGCTCTTTCTGTTTGAATTATATTTTTTACAAAGCATAAAGTAGTCCAATTATATCCGTCATACATAACTGTTTCTGTGTTTTTTTTATTTTTGTTTAACGAACAAAATAAGAATCAGATATTTCCGGAAATTTTTTCTTGGGATGCGCATGAGTGTAAGGGGGTAATACCTTTTTGTGATCATAGAGACCAGCTCCAAAATAAAGTCAGTCAAGTACAATAGAAAATTATAACATAAATATATACAGCCAGAAAACTAGACTTAGACCAGAGCCAATTTATTAGATCAATCTAAGCTTTAATTTCTTTTAAATACATGGAAAGATGCAAATTTAAAAAATGTTCAACTTCTCTATGTTCCTGATATTCTGCGAAGGCTCCTATGATTTTGTGTGTGGGGGCCAAGAGATTGGGATGCATTTGATTCTCGATAATTCGTTTATTACAAGTGGAATATTAAGATCCCTGTTGATGTTTCTCTTGGTTACGAACCAATGGCCGTCTAAGATTTGGCGGAGTATTTTTGATTGTATGCGTTGAATAATTTCAATGTTAGAGGCACTAGCATTGTACCAAAGTTCAGCTTCATAGGTCCATATTGACAAGCCGATTGACTGGTTCGATTGTACCGTGTTTTGCCCTGAAGCCAAACTGGTGGTCTGGGATAAGGTTTGTTGGGTGCATATATGGGATAATTTTGAGTAGCATAATTCTCTCGAAAGTATCAGTAGAAAGCTGATTGGTCTATGCGACGATACTAGTGTAGGATTTTCGCCAGGTTTCGGAATCATAAGACTCATAAGAACTTTTATAAAGAGTACAAACATAGAACACTTGCTATAATACTTATAATTTTTATGTTTTGAACTAAAAAATAATTTATACAGAACAATACCAGGGAAAATCCATGTGACTGAGTTTTTTCCTATAACAAAATTTGTTGCAGATTTCATAAAACTTACTTTGTGAAGCATTTCATCGAACATCTTTCTGTAATTTTAATGAAGTCAACGAACCGCAAAGTTTGCTGCTGATCCGGCACTTTTAAGTTATAACCTTATAGCATTTTCGCTCCGATATGAAATTGAAATTATTCCTTTTAAGTTTTGGATCGGGTTGACGAAACCAATTCACCGAAATTGGTATGTCTCTCTTATGTAGGTATTGTTAACAATTGTATTTCTTAATTAATTATTGAGCATTTTGCGTGCTCGCTCATTTTTTCCGCAGAACAGCTGAGTGAAATTGGGGTTATGTCATACTGTGGGGTAGGTCATGGTTATAACGGCCCTATTCTTGCATTCCGTCACAATTGATTGTGACACAATTGTGATCCGCTTTCTTGTGACGAGCTTTCTGCAACCCTATTCCTTGCCAACCGTATCACGAAAAAAGCTTTGCGAAGTTCTTTGCTGTAAAGACAGCTGTTTGTGCTTCCTCTTCTTCAAAAATAAACGAAAAATGGAAACAAAAAAGCGGAAAGTGAGTATTTTTTTGGAAATTTTCAATAATTTGGTGTTTTATCTTATTTCTTTTAATTTCTAGACATCGTATATTTAACAGGAGGACGTAGGAGCAGCTGCAGCATTTCATTCAAAGTTGAAAACAGCACCCAGAGCAGCAAGCCGGGAAAACAGCCCGATAGCGCTGCGAGCAGTGCAAAATTTGAGGGAGCAGTGGCAGAGGACCTCGAACTCCCGATATAAAGGAGTTTTAGCAGCAGGCCATTCATGTGTTGTGTTTTTAAAATTGTGTAACTTCCTTTAAATTGCTGCAATAAAAAAATGTTTGCTTTTTTGCTTCAAAATTCACGTTTTTCAACAGTTGTTTTCGCTTGTGACCTCCTAATTCGACCGTCACAATTTTTGTCACAATTGATACGTTTCGAGCTTTTGATTTCTGTTCCGAATAGCGGGGTTTAGACGGTCCTACATGTGGTCCAACATGTAGGACAAGCCGCGATGTTGGATCGTGTATACGCAAGAAACAACCGCTTGTCACACATGTGGGATGGTTTTCAAAATTTTTTGATATTTCTGCTCGCTTGCCAAACCATCCAACCTGTGTAAACACATGTTGGTCAAGCCTAGTGTATTTTGGCACTTTGAGAAATTGTTCGTGCTGTTAACATGATCACGGACAGTAAGAATTTCATTGAGCTGCAGCCCGCAGTTGGTTCATACTTTGAAATATACGTTAATTAGAAAAACTTAAGGATGTATAAAATTAAATGAAAAAAATGGCTTTAAAATTTTAATGCTATAGCATTTCATTTTGCATCACTATGAAAATGAATGCTATGCACAAAAGATGCATAAAAGAGATAAATTAAATAATTTTCCTGAAACTTGGGAAAATTAATGGCGAAGTTCATAAAAATAGAAACGCACAAAATAAAGTGTACGTAGCGCTTTTAAAAAAACTAATTGAGTCGAATGATATCGACTAGAGCTGAGAACGCCCATTCTTTTTCAAAAGTCTCATTTGCCGCCGGTAAAAAGGCTTTGGCTGTATGCGAGCGTCTCGCTTGCCAACTTGAAGAAAGTGATGTTGTACGACATGTGGGATCGTCTAAACCCCACTAATAAGGAAAAGTAAAAATTGTGACGAAATGCTCTATTGTGACGAAATGAGTATTGTGACGGTCGCAGGAATAGAGCTGTAAATGTCACTTCGGCAAATGTAAATATTTATCTTATGCGGCCCCGAGACGGTCAAATGGTTTGAGTCAAATGTGAGCATGTGTTGGAGAATATTTGTATGTATGGTAACACAGACAATGTTTGACCAAATATCAAAGTGGTTTAGATATTTGTTATGCACTGCAGGGGCCAAAGCAAAATTGCCATTTCGTTTTGTTCGTCGTGATGTTAACATCGTGCGCATGTCGGCAAACCAAACAAGCGACGCGGAAAAACAATTTTTGTCGCGAAATTTATGCGATAACTGACTTCTTTTTCTTAAGCACTGTTTAATCCGAGTGCTCTTCTCTTTATTTTTTCACTTTTTAACACACTTTGCCAGTGCAAAATATGCGATACAATCGTCCGTGTCATTCATAGTATGTCTGCACACCACAAAGAGTCGGAAATTATGAAGATTTGATGGCAATGTTTGTTTTGTGTAAGGGATAAACATAAGTTTACACGGACACATGTTTGACTCAAACCATTTGACCGTCTCGGGGCCGCATTAGAGCTTCTTCTTCTTCGCTATTTGTATTTATTTTCTTCTGGCAATACGCTTAAGATATCGATATTACCTATCGAGTATAAAGTATCGAGAAAAGTGCATATCTAATTGCGCCCGCCATGTTTGTAATCGCGATTCAGTGAAATTCAATCGCATAGAAATCTTCTAATTTTTCGTTTCAAAAGGTAAATATTTGTATATTTGAGAACTTAAATCGAAAGACAATCAAAAACCTCAAACGTGTGTAGTGAAATGCTAAGACGAGCATTGAAATTGAGTCGAAAAAATGAAAGTGAAAATATTGGAAAAAAATTTTCACTTGCAACAATAATCTGCGACGAGGTGGAAGAGAAAAGCGTTGAAGTATAATTTTACGGTTCTTGGATGGAGCTGGTATCAAATGTGCACGTGCAAAGTGAATTTTTGTTTGAAAATTTAATCTGCAATTATTTGATAGTGTTATAAACAAGGAATTTTAAATCTTTCCGATTTGCCGTGATTTGGACCCCGTTTTGTGTCATAGGTACAAGGTTATTGCTATTGCCTCATTGTCGCATCAGAGGCGCATTCCGTTTCACATTGTTTCGTTCCGATTCGAATAAGATGCATATATTTTGCGTTCCAACTGTACTTTTTCCCATATTTTTCTGAAGCAGTTGCCACACTATTATAATTGGTTGGAATTTTGCGTTCATTTGACTGCATTGCCGTATCTTGCTTTGATTGTGATTATTCGTACATATTTCATTGATATTATTCGGTAGTACCATATGTAAAGGTTTTTGGAAAGGAGCTGGTCACCGAAAAATCATATCGGAATTCGCATTATAATAGTTCTATAGATTCAGTTTTATCCTTTTGACTTATTTGCACTTAAATTGCATTAAAGCTACATACTTACCTCAGTTAAACATCATCCCTTGAATAGCAATTATTTATGTGCGTATGCATGTACATATGTATATATTCACTCACATCTGTTTATGGCATGCGGATGCAGATTTCTATGTAACGGAATGAAATTGCGTGCAAGGATACTGCTCCTTTTTCAGTGCCGCTGCCTGTGTCTACCAACGACAGAGCCGGAATTCGCACAGATGCCATCATTCGGGGCCACCGCCTCTGCATCTTGTTCACTGAACCAAATGCGTCTTTCTGTGCAATATTGCGCGCGCATTATCTCAGCGCAACACCTTTATTTTTGTACATAACATTCGTTCTGTTACGCTCTCCATTTTCGCTTTCTTGCCAATTTATCTTCTGTAAAGGATTTCTAAATTTTAATTGTGTTCATTTTAGGTGGACGATTGCCACTTATAAAATATTTTTGTACAATATTTTCCGTGAAATATATGAAATATTTCTATGCATACAATTCACCACTTTTACTAGCAAGCAAGTTTGTAGGAATTATTTATGCGTGCTTTATACTAACTAATATACAAGATAAATAAAATTTTGAACCGAAGTTTTGGTGATCTGATATATATATATATATGTTCATATGGTAGTCCACTGCTTTGTATTCAAAACTATTTTGGACAAATTTTGTATAACCTCAAATCTTTTGAGTTAAAATTTTTAAATTGATGTTGCAAAAAGTTTAAACACGAAAGGAAAAAACAACCCGGCTGATTAATTTATATAAGAGACTTTAGAACATTATGAGCGTTTTTGGTCTGTTTATTTCGTTATTGTGTGCAATTATCCAAACACAAAAAACAGGAGTTTATATAAAAAAGTGCAAAAGCTCCGCGTCAACGCTGAATGATCCTGTTCTTAATTCTGATTTATGTATTTTCAGGCTTAGCAGTGAGTTGTAATTGTAGAGTAGTAGGGTCCACAATATGTCTGTAGGTCTCAGTGCGATACTCCCCCAGTTAATTATTATTAACATATGTTCTCTCAGCGGCTGTTGATCTGACAGCATTTTTGTACAAAAATATGTTAAATGTAGCAATGAGAGAAGATGTATCAATGTGGCAACCGTGTTTAGACATACCACACACCTTTTACTAAACCCCACTTAAACACAACTTCCCTCTCCAGCAAGATTAGTTTGTTTATGCTCACATCTTTTCCTAACCACCACTTCTCCCCCCCTGCTTTGACTGTACGCGTGTGCTCTTTTGAGCACAACATTTTGTAGTAAAATCTAAGGATACCAGATCTGTTAAGGCGTAATTTTTTTTTTTTCAAAACTAGACAATTCTTACTTTTTCGATCATTAATTTCTATATGTTTAATTATTATGCGCCGCGGTGGCTCAGTGGGCTAAGTGCTTGGTCGCTTACGCGGAGGACCTGGGCTCATCTCCCTGTCCGGTAACATCTAATAAAGAGAAAATTAGTTTTCAAATTGTTTCTTTGCGCGGCGCCACTTCTCGCGGTGAATTGGCAATTCTCCGAGAATAATCTTTGCCATGAAAAGCTTTTCAAAACCCGCTCGGATTCGGTAAAGTATGTCCCGTTAATTTGTAAAAAATTTGACAAGCGCACACAAGTTAATGCGAGAAAGCTAGGCCTAAGCCCACACGAGCTGTTGCGCCAATCAATTAATTAGTTTCTAACATTTTTTTTTAGCAACTATGTATGTACATATGTATGTATATACAATTTTTTTATATTAAATCTTGGTGTGTAGTGTCAATATTTTTAGTGTTAAAAACAAGTTTGATCAAATTTTTAATAAACATAGACGCACACATATACCAAAAACGATTCTGCCTAATGAATTTATATAAATTTCAATATATGAGCCGTTTATTTTGAAAATGGAGTAAGTCCATTTTCTGTTATTGCTAGATATTTAAATGTTTACATTTCACTCTGTGTCAATACTGTTAGGAGCTTAAACTTCCATCTCCCAAATTCTAGAATCTAAATTTTTTTTACTATAAATTGTTTACCCAAAAAAGATAACAAGTCTTTTTTATAACTGCTATTATCTAAATTTTTGTAAAAATGGACTTGCCCCACTTTCAAAATAAACGGCTCACATAATGAATGAACAGCTTTGTACTGTGATAGGTTACCGAAATATTTCTAAGTATTGAAATATTGGCTGTTGCAAATTATGAAGTGATTGGGAATAAGAAGACGATTAAAAAATCTAGGAAAGTAACTGTCAGTGTCTGCTCTCGAAATACGAGATATTTTGCGTATTACGCCTGGTCACCTTGTAGTCTCTATATGGCGTTTGAATTTTCGCATCTAGTATCTTTTGAATCTCAAAATGTGTTTTCGTTTTCGTCGTTGTTGTCGTCTTCGACTGCTTCTTCTCTCGCTCGTGACATTCCATTTTCGTTTATTTCTTTTCGCATCGCCTTCTGCGCTTTATTACTTCGCAGTTGTGAAAACGGTTAGATGCAGCACTGTCCAAGAAGTTTTTACTTTATTGCAAAATTGCTAATATAATCGCAAAAAACAAATAAAACAAATCGAAATAATTTCTTATTTCGGTGACTGTGCCAAAAAAGTGTAGGTTTTTTCAGCGAAGCTAGTTAATATTGAATTGAAACGTATTTTTGACTTTTATTTAACAAGTAATTTCTATTGAAATTTCCTTTAACCATTGTGAAATTCAGCCATTGAGCAGATATATTTTGATTGCTTTTATCCATCTGTGTTTATGAATGTTTGAGTGCGTGTAATAAGGGAAAATGCTGGAGTTGGGCCAAATTTCCAAATTTGCACACGGAAAGTTTCCTTTCTTGAATTTCGAGTTCGTCTGCAAGAGAGGAAAAGCGAAAGGGAACGAGCACAGTCTTTGTGCCTGAACGTTTCCTATTTTCCTTTCTTTTCGCTGTCAAATTTTTTACTTTTGCAACAACAATACCAATGATAAAAGGGCAGAGTTTGTCAAACGAATCAGTGTGTAAATGCGTACGAAAAGAACGAAGAAGCGGTAATGAAATTTCGCACAGAAATTTTTCCGTATATAATCTGAGACTAAGCATTAACATAACCTCCTTGGTTCGTGATCCTCGGTTTTATTTATTGTCCAAGTTCTGGGTATAGACCGACTCCAAGCGTCCCTTTACTCAATCTTGAAATACTTACTGTAGTACATGCACATCAAGCTTGTGCTAAATTTTCCTTATTGCTTAACGTGCTCATCAGTACATTGTTCGGCTTGCTGTCAGAGTTAATGACCTTTTCATTTTCGGATGTACGCGACGCGTTGCGATGCCCATTCTTAAAGCGCTTGCTTTTTCTTGTCCAATGACCTTTTTTCTCTTTTGGCTAAATTTAATAACATTACAACAATTTGGCGCAGTGTATTCAAAGCCGGATAGCTGCGTGCGTTTGCGGGAAATACAAAGCAATTTCTTGAGTTTCGCTTAATTTTGTATACTGTCCGCTGCAGTTTTTAGTGGAGAAGCTAGTTATTGCAACTGATTCAGGGTAAATTAAGAGCGTTGAATACCTAACCCGACATTAGTTTTCCTGCACAAGATTTAGTTGGTTTGTGTGGCTAGTCCTATCGACCTAGCCCTAGTGACTATCAATTAGCACTGAGTGCCGTTTTGTTAGCACAAGATTTAGTTTTTAAGTTTTTTTAGTTTAGGAAACAAATTGGTAGTTAAAGGGTTAAAGTTTTTATCCATTTCCAAAGTTTTTCAAATATCGTTTATGTTTAAGTCACTGCCATCTTCCAGCGCTTTCCTCAAAAAGAAGAGTAGCAGGGACGTCGTCCATCTATTTATATGGTCTGTGGACGATTTCCTAACTTCCTTTCTTTAGTCAAATATGGCAACAACTGGGGGAGAGGTATTCACTGATGCTGCTGATATTATTATAAACACGACGCTGGCCTGGCGACGATATCGCCATTCGAATGCACTTGCTGCCAGCCGCCAGCCTGCCTGCCGTCCGTCTGTCGCGAATAATAGCTACATTGCATATGCAATGCATTGTATATGGTATCTGCTTTTGTTATCTTTTATACATATTTTATTTATAATTATTTATTTTGCTTGTTGCTGCCGGAGTGTGCCTCTTTACTGGCATGTTTTCCCTAAAACGCATTTAAGTATGTACATATGTATGTATGTACAAACTCGTATGAGCAAATGACGCTGTTGATAAATGTGATTATAGCGGCTGCGAGGTGGTGTCTGTGATAATGATACCACGATGATGACTGTAACAATTACAACAACGGCGTCAGTAGCAACAAAGAAATGTCTTCAGCCATTTACGATAACATAAAACGTATCGGCACTACTGAACACAAGTGAATTATGTATTTGCTGCAGGCCATCAACCAACATTTCTGTGTATTCGCACTGAAAGTGGAACTCTAACTTCTTGAGCTCTTATCAATGGCACTGGAAGCCATTATAAGTATACCTATACATACATTTATATTTCGTTTAGTCTGTTAATTTGACTGATTCCAAGCAGGTTTATTTTTGCTCCAACTGTGCGAGCTTGTGGCAATGGTTAGCTGGGTGGTTGGTTGCTGGTAGTGTGTTGTGTCCTCATAATAGTCATCATCATCATCGCCAGATTTCAATAGAGCCGCCACAAATGCAATCACAGCTGCAACATCCAACTTTTGCTCTTTGTCTGTCTATATATGTAAGTATCTCTCTCCGGCTCTCGCTCGGTGAAATCGCATTGCAGTTGGGGATTTATTATCATTTTTTTATTATGTATTTGTTTTTATTGTTGTTGGCACGATAAAGCTTTTGTTTGCGTTGCTGAGTGAGTTTCCAGCTTTTTCGACTTGCATTTACTTATGTACGTCTTCACTTCTTTTTTCGTGCTGCCTCGTTTGCTTTTGTGTTCGCCTCTGTCTGTCGCTCGGCATCGCCGATTTCCATTCCTACTCGTACTAGCGCTCGTAGTCTGGCAAATTTCTTTGTTGCGTTGGGGTACGTGCACTCAGTACGCTGTTTATTTCGCTTTGACGTGTTTATGTTGAATTTTAGAACGGCTTAAGCTTTTGCCGTTTCGCTTTTCTGAAAATGTACGCCTTCCTTTCGAAACCACAGGTACTAGATACGACTGGTGTTCCGCACAATCGGCCATCGAAAATAGCCGCCAACGGCTGCGTGTGTCAGAAGAAAAGAAAAACTTGCAAACTTTCGTAAAATATAAAAAATACTTTCAAGTGATATTTTCTTTTGGAAGCTGAGAGTGTCAACGCCGATCGCTGCTGTCTGTGATATTACTTCTTATTTCAGTTGATTACATTCATTTCTTTGTTTATATTTACTGACTCATTCGCTTTCTAAGGTCAAGGACCTTTTCCGTTTTTCGAACTCGTTGTGTTCTAGATTTCTTCAATGTATAAATGTAAAATAAAATTATATAAAAAAAATCTTTTTAAAAATAAGCTTTAATTTATTTAATGTACTAAAAAGTAGAAAATAAATTGTTTCCAAGTCACCTGTATCTTACTATTAATAAAAACTTGTGCGCTCAATATCCATATTCAAAATATCTTTCATTACTAGAATCTATTTGCAAAAAATTATTTATATAAAATATTGTGGTAACTGGTTGACAAATATTGAACACATGAGCGCCCCAAGCTTTTATTGATAGTAAGATACAGGTGACTTGGAAACAATTTATTTTCTACTTTTTAGTACATTAAATAAATTAAAGCTTATTTTTAAAAAGTTTTTTTTTATATAATTTTATTTTCTACTTTTTAGTCTTTCATAAATTCAATTTTAGAGCTCTGAAATTTTTAGCAAAAAGAACTTGCAGAGCAGTGCACAATATTTAGGGTATTTACAGTGTCTTCTATCGTCATATCCTCAATTTAACAAATAATACGGCTCTGATCGACCCTAATATTCGTGGCATATTTGTGGTGCGATGAGTTGTTGTTTTGCTTGCAAGGGGCGGCGAGTAAGTTCCTATCGTGTTTCATTGATGTGTGGTGTACCTATAATTATAAACTGAAGCCCAAGTGTGTAGTTGCTTGAAAAGTGCCACGCCCCTTGTCCTACGCCCATAAAATTTTACCAGTGGGACGAAGCATCCAAGAGGGGCCTGTATACGGAATTTCAATGCTGCACGACCTTTAGTTCAAAAGCTATTCTATATAAACGATTTTGTTTGTATGGGCGGTGCCACGCCCCCTTATCCAGTGCCCGCCTTATTTTCTCAGTAGAAGGATATGGATATGTAGTAAGTTCCTACCGAGTTTCATTGATGTGTGATGTGTAGTTCTAAAGTTATACACAAATCTGGAGTTTATAAAAAAGTGCCACGCCCCTTATCCTACGCCCATAACATTTTACCAGTGGGACGTCACATTCAAGAGGCGCCTGTATACGGAATTTCAATGCTGCACGGCCTTTAGTTCAAAAGCTATTCTATATAAACGATTTTGTTTGTATGGGCGGTGCCACGCCCCCTTATCCAGTGCCCGCCTTATTTTCTCAGTAGAAGGATATGGATATGTAGTAAGTTCCTACCGAGTTTCATTGATGTGTGATGTGTAGTTCTAAAGTTATACACAAATCTGGAGTTTATAAAAAAGTGCCACGCCCCTTGTCCTACGCCCATAAAATTTTACCAGTGGGACGAAGCATCCAAGAGGGGCCTGTATACGGAATTTCAATGCTGCACGACCTTTAGTTCAAAAGCTATTCTATATAAACGATTTTGTTTGTATGGGCGGTGCCACGCCCCCTTATCCAGTGCCCGCCTTATTTTCTCAGTAGAAGGATATGGATATGTAGTAAGTTCCTACCGAGTTTCATTGATGTGTGATGTGTAGTTCTAAAGTTATACACAAATCTGGAGTTTATAAAAAAGTGCCACGCCCCTTATCCTACGCCCATAACATTTTACCAGTGGGACGTCACATTCAAGAGGCGCCTGTATACGGAATTTCAATGCTGCACGGCCTTTAGTTCAAAAGCTATTCTATATAAACGATTTTGTTTGTATGGGCGGTGCCACGCCCCCTTATCCAGTGCCCGCCTTATTTTCTCAGTAGAAGGATATGGATATGTAGTAAGTTCCTACCGAGTTTCATTGATGTGTGATGTGTAGTTCTAAAGTTATACACAAATCTGGAGTTTATAAAAAAGTGCCACGCCCCTTATCCTACGCCCATAAAATTTATTGATACATGTATTGGGCTCGTGTTTAGGCATGTATGCAAAGTTTCAGATCTCTAAGTAGTCGGGAAGTGGGTGAAAAATTTATTACTAGATTTGACGACCCACATACCCACATACCGGATGTGAATCTAATATAAAGCTTATAATTACTGATATGTTTTTGCTTTAAACTCGTCTCAAAATGTGTGCTGCTGCGTATATCCAACGCGACCTTGTCGGAGTTCATATACCTCACCTGAATATTAAAGCTACAATTAAAGATATTCATTATTATTTTGGTTTTGGCGAGTTTGCAAGTCGCATTTGATTTTACTAGCAATAATTTTAGTACACATTGAGATTATTTCTTTTACTGATTATAGCTGTATATTATGGTATATTTTAAGAATGTATTAGTAATGCCGCTGCATGCGGACAAAAAGAAATATTTTGGTCGTAAATTTGAAATAAATGTAGGATACATACATACGTAACTTATTATGAAAACTTCAACTTGGGGTACAGTTTTTTCGTTTTTTTTTTCCGAGATCTGACACATGGTAGGTAGATTATGGAATAAGCTATGTATGTACTTAGCATATAGCAAGTTTAATCAAGTCTTTTTTACGTAGTTTATTTATTCTACTTTAGTTCACGCAAATGATCAATAATTAATTACATATGTAGTAATAGACTTTTTATCTTAGTTACTTTCAACTTCAATTATGTTAAAGTTTAGAACTTAAACTGTGTTTGGTAATCGATTCAAATGACAATTTCCATAGAATATCTGCAAAAAAATACAGACTAGAAAATAAGAACAGAGCAAAAAGCAATAATATACCACAAATGACCTTGACGACGGCGACGTCATATACAGCACCAACGAAATCACTACAAAAGTGTGTGTGCGTATGCATGCACATATGTACATATAACGTCTGTTCATCTATACATGCATATGCACTTATACTTTAAGAGTGGGTAGTATGGAATTCGTAAGATAAGATACGTTCGTAAATGCAACCCAGCGGTTGCACTGCAAAGCAACGCGTTCGTAAAAGCAAAATGGCGCAATACTGTTGCGTGCAACGCGTTCGTTAATGCAACGGCTTGGCACCGCAGTGACAAATTTCTGCAGTTTTCGCAGTCATTATTCTACTGTTGCGGGTTGCAGAACACGAAATGGAAACGTAGAAAATAGCCCAATTCACAATCTTGTGCAAATGGTCTGGGATTTTTGCACAAGATTGTGAATTGGGCTATTGTATTATAAATGGATAAAAATTTGTTTGTTATCTTGTATAAAGATAGAATACATCATCTGGATAAGTTTTTATTGTTTTAAAGTAATTTTTTACTTTTGGGATAGATCTTATTTTCTTTTTCAACAAGGTTTTTACCACGATATATATTTTTTTCACTCGTTTTACTTTTTCTTTATTGAAATCCATTAAAAGACTCACTTCGAGTTTCGCAACTATCAATTAATGCGTTAACCAAAAATTCCATCCTGAATCGCGTTCGTTAATGCAACAAAAGTTTCTGCAACCAACCTGCAAACGAAATAGCTGATCGGGCAGTGGAACTGAAGTTGGCTGCACTGCTACTGTCACTGCACAAATTTACTGCATTTACGAACGTACCTATACTCAAAAAGCGAAAACCATGCTTCAAAAAGCAGTGAAGCGTTGTCAAAATGGAATGTCTGCGATGAGATTGGACAGAAGAGCCCATGCAATTTGCAAACGAGTTTTGACCTGAACCCTTAACAATTCTACGCGCCAGGCCCTATACTAAATCCGCATGCTTGTACATATTGTATGTACCATGAAACATGTGTTCGTGTGCCTCTATCTTTAGTGTTTTGTTTTTTAACTTTCCATCGGCATGCCATATTTACTGTCTTGAGGTAACAGACTGCAGGGCAGGTAAAATAGCACTATCGAATATGCGAATTTCCAATGAAATCTTCTGTTAGAAAAAGGTATTATTAAATTGCATTATTTCCAAAGCGGTTTTTAAGCATTTGAAGGACATTCATGCCGTGTAGGACGGCAGACCGTTAATTCGTCTACAAAAAAATGGTGTACATACATATATGTATGTATAATAATGCGTTTTGGTGTATTTTTTCTAAAAAAAAATTCCGACAATTCAACATTTAAAATCTCAGGATCGGATCGACTGACAGGCACTAGACTCTAGTGACTAGAGACACAGAACAAACGTATTCACAATCACTTCTTATACTTCTTGAATCAGTGGCCCTTAAATATATTACATATTTAAAACGTTTGGATAACTGGTGGTGCCCCAACAAAAATCTGCCTATACTCGTCGGCTTATATGATTTGCTTTAATATTTTGTTTGCAGAATTAATATTTTGTTGTTGTGGCGTTGAGGGAGTGTGCGGCAACACGTTTTCAAGTCGATGATATCATGCTGTTTGTGTATATCTTTTATACTCTTGCGCTCATTGCTTTGACAGATCTTTGCATCAGTCAATAATTTTAAACTTAACGTATTTGATTCCAAGCGTTTTTGCTATCGATCTAAATGAGACAATAGTACCCGCCGCAACAATGCCAATACCAGCAAATATTCGCCCATGCTGAGAGATACTCGTACCATTGGGCGGATACGTGTACATGCACATTTACCTATACCGGATGGACGGGCGGAAGGACGGTTGGGGGTGGACGGAACTGTTGCTGCTGCAGCACAGTGCGAGAGAGTGAGAGTGAGGAACTGTATTGGCGTTTTTACTTTTTCCTGCAGTCGTCTCTGTCGTGTTGAGTCGCTGCCGCTGCTGCTTTGCTTTACGATATCGTGGCACGAAGCGTTTTCGATTTAGTTTCTCTTGGCCAGTGAGCAGATTTGCTTCTTCAAACTTTTTCACACACTGGGGCGGCATACGGCAGTGAAATTGTATTTAATTTCGTTCTTTTTTATTTTTATTTGAAACAAACAAATTTTGCCGCGAGCGCACCGTTGAGATTGAATTGCAAGTTTTCTAAACTCCTGTGCAAAGGTGTCGTTCTAGTGTGTTTAGCGTGTTTACCTTGTGCGAGAAGCAAACTATGTACATACTCATTTCGTTTCTTAATTTTTTGTTCCTCTTTTTCGCCGCTTCGCGAACAGCAACAAAGCATTGAAATCAACTGAGAGCAGATTTGCAACAACATTACGATTGTCCGCCGTAAAATATCACGACGTTTTAATTCGTGTGCGATGCTTGCAGTTTGAAAAGCTTACATATATAGAATAAGAAAAAAATGTTTACGAAACGAATTTAACTGATATGTAATTATCAATACGACGAATTTGACGACTACGATTTCGACTTCGACATCGATGAAACTATCGACGACGAAATGATGTACGTATGTATGTATATAAACGTGTGTACAGTGCAAAAATCGCGATTTTTGCAGCATTGATGTAGTTTTTGCTATTATGTAATTGCCGCTATTGCTACTGCTGCGGCTACTTACTATCCAACGCTCATGCCACTGGTACTAGGCCAGTTTTCTTCTCTCGTTGGTTGTCTTGCCGTACTTTCTTATTTGGATGTTTGGGGTTTTTACGCCAGGGGAGGGGGACTATCGTTGGTGAAGTGGCGACAATGCATTTTTTGCACAGCCATAGCTGTATATTGTTTTGCCCCCGCTTCATCGCAGTCAGTGCCGCTGTTGGCTCTCTTACAACATACTCACCTTGCAATTGGTGTTTTCAATTGGAAAACGTGAGTGGCTGGATTTTGACAAATGCTTGTAACGTTTAAAATCAGGCGTGGTAGAAAATAAAAATTATAATAAGGGCATTCATTAAAGCTCGAAAATACGTAAACTGGATAAGTTTGCCAACATTATAATCAAATCTTCAACTGTGGCACTTAATTTTTGATATGATTTTTAATATGTATTAATATTAATACATATGTACATATGTACGTGTACGATAACTTTATGCGTAAAGCGAAAGAACTCCTTCTACATATTTTGTTTATAATCGTATGTACTAGTTCATAACAGTTGCTAAGACCGACTGCAATTTTTTCCTGTCTAGTTTCGTTTTATTTTATTTACGTTTGTCGGGTTTTTCTTGCACCCCTAGCTCCTCCATTGTTATTGTGTTTTGTGTTATCGCTTACTTTTAGCTCTGCCAAATGTTCGCATTTTTTAGCATCAAAATCGTTTGTCGTCCGAACATATTCGTCGTACTTCTAGTATTTGAGCACATTCGTCTAAAACGGTGCGCGCGTGTCTATGAGTGTGTGAGTGCGGCACAATTTTATGTACGTGCAACGCATTGTAGTATGTAGTAGTAATCGACTACTATCGCTCAATGTTTATCAGCTGATTTGGTGTTAGCTGCATTTTCATTCTGTCAGTCGTTTTTGAGTTTCCTTCGGCCACCGTTCGTGTGGGCACAGTGAAAATGGGTTGCAACCTGAAAAGTTCGCGTTGGAAAATTGTGCACTAAAATGACCTAATTTGGTTGAATTTAAAAGAAATACATTTATAACTGTTTGCAAGTGAAGAGGACGGTGTGCGTTGAAAAACGTGAGTGAATAAAGGCGTGGCATAAAATCAACGAAATACATGTCAAATTTGCATGTTATTATTTTGATAATGCTTGTGAAATTGTACTAATAAGCATTTATCAACTACGACTAAAAAAATATAAATTTGATTGAATTAAAAAGAGACTTGAGAAGTTGTCCCACTTACTCTAAAGGCTATTGCTATATGTACTCACATATTTACATATATGTATACATCTAAAATAATTTTATGTTCTTGATGTGATCTTGCAAAGTGCCGGTGATCATAGTATAAACTACACAGTTTGAAATTCTAAAAATGTTACTAGTACAAACATGTGTGGCTCCTTTGGATATATTTTTATTCCACCTTTTGAGCTGTCATTAAAAGAACGCGTTCTGAACGTTTCGGGATGAATAAAAAAAACGGAAAACGGATAATCCGAAATGATCGGAGCTAATAAAAACAAACAGTATATTCCAAAAATTCGGAATAAATAAAGAAGCATAGTCAACCGCTAGGCCCAAGCCCATACGGGCTGTGGTGCCAATCAATTATTATATTATAGTCAACATTGGCCAGAGTACGAAGCTATTTATGAACCATTTGTTTTCTTATTTCCCTTGTTTGCCGTCAGTTTCTTCTGGACATTATGTGTTGGGTATAATAGGCCACTCACTAACAACAAAATTGTGTCATTACATATCGCAAAAAAGCCATCATTAAATACCCTGTAAAAACATTTTTCTAATACTAATTTTGAAATAAATATCATAGATGACAGTCACTTCAGTGAAGTATTTGCAACTAGTATTCATGAAAATTTTGTTTTTGTCTTTATTAGTTCCGCTGAGTTTTTCTTGATTTTTACTACCTTTTGTATGACGAATAAGGGCTATCGAAGTTAATTTAATGGATTCGCATTATTGATATTCTCTGTTCGAGTTCGATTTAGGGGCATAGCGTATTATTTAAAAATTCAACAGGAAAACGGAGACTGAGAACGAGTAACGATTTCTATGTCAATTAAACAAAATTTAAAATACCCATTGATTGCTTTTTAGAAATTTCGATCTTTTTATAAGCTTTATATTAACTTCACTTCAGGTATCTATCTATGTATGTATGTCGTCAAATCTAGTAATCAATTTTTCACCCACTTCCCGACTACCTAGAGATCTGAAGCTTTGCATACACGCGTAAACACGCTGACAATACATGAATTAATCATAAAATATCGGATTGGATAAGAGGGTGTGGCAT
Organism: Neria commutata; assembly: GCA_963457695.1. Taxonomy (NCBI): domain Eukaryota; kingdom Metazoa; phylum Arthropoda; class Insecta; order Diptera; family Micropezidae; genus Neria; species Neria commutata. Next base: position 24,440,050 of record OY735249.1, on the reverse strand, counting down.
CGCCCATAAAACAAAATTTGTATAAGCTTTAAATTTATCTCGATTAGCTTTGGAACTAAAAGTCGTGCAGCATTGAAATTCCGTATGCAGTCGCCTCTTGGATGCGTCGTCCCACTGGTAAAATTTTATGGGCGTAGGATAAGGGGCGTGGCACTATTTTATCAACGCCAGATTTGTGTATAACTTTAGAACTACACATCACACATCAATGAAACTCGGTATGATCTTACTACATATCCATATCCTTCTACTGAGAAAATAAGACGGGCACTGGATAAGGAGGCGTGGCACCGCCCATACAAACAAAATCGTTTATATAGAATAGCTTTGGAACTAAAAGTCGTGCAGCATTGAAATTTCGTATTCAGTCGCCTCTGGGATGTGTCGTCCCACTGGTAAAATTTTATGGGCGTAAGATAAGGGGCGTGGCGCTTTTCAAACATCTGATACTCATTGGGATATGCTGTCATTAGGCAAATGCATGCTTCCCATCGAATCAATGTGAACTGTGGTACAAGACTGACAAATCGAACACAGGTCAGTTAAGGAATCCCGATTTCGAGGTGAATGAGGATAGATAATCAGGCTTTGTTTTTGCTCGAAGATATGTGTTACCTCATGTGCACCAGTAATCAAGTTAGGAATGCCAACGCTATGTCGTGGAATGAACAGCGGTTTCAATCGAGAATTGAAACGAGAGCGTGAATACGATCGAGATGTATTGAACCAGTTAGTTTTAACGAATGTACCACTGCTGAACCCCCAACAGAAGGAAGTGAATGCAATTGCTGATGGAAATGGTGCCTTCTGTTTCCTTTGAGAATTTTGATTTGATTTAAGATTTCAGAGCTCTAAATTTGAATTTATGGGAGACTAAAAAGTAGAAAATAATATTATAAAAAAAAACTTTTTAAAAATAAGCTTTAATTCATTTAATGTACTAAAAAGTAGAAAATAAATTGTTTCCAAGTCACCTGTATCTTACTATTAATAAAAGCTTGTGCGCTCAATATCCATATTCAAAATATCTTTCATTACTAGAATCTATTTGCAAAAAAATTATTGAAATAAATTATTGTGTTAACTGGTTGACAAATATTGAACACATGAGCGCCCCAAGCTTTTATGGATAGTAAGATACTGGTGACTTCGAAACAATTTATTTTCTACTTTTTAGTACATTAAATGAATTAAAGCTTATTTTTAAAAGGTTTTTTTTAATAATATTATTTTATTTGGCAATTTACAAAATACTTCCAACTTCAACTTTCGGAATGTTATAAAGACATTCCATTTCTCTTCACAAATTGGGCTAAAAATTACTTTACCCAATTCCGGATATTTTTGTTTGGCCTTACATAAGATAAGAGTAATAATTTTTCTTTTGTGTATTTTATTTGCTGAATTTCGGTTCCGACTCCTCAAAATGTTTTTATAATTTTGAATAACGCTTCCGGTTTCACTCGGTTTTTCACTTTCAGATTATTTTATACGCATGTACATATGTATGTGTGACATACGGAAAATTATGGCAACTATATCGACACATTAATGTAGATAAAGCACTATATCTGCTTGCCACTCGATAAAGAAAAAAATGTTATATGCACCTTTTTCCTCGACTCGAATTAAAATGTAAACGCAGACATGAAATCGCTGCTTGTTCACGTTTTATAGCTCGACACTGGTCATTGTGGCGCGATTCGTGACTACAGCCAACGACGATTCAATTATCGCTTAAACTAAAGCGAAATATCGTTTATAGTATTTATAGTGTGTATATATTTTGTCGTTTGGCTTGCTTGCAGGTTTGTCTGTTTGTATTCCACACATTTCGTTTTAAGCTTGTGTGTGTGTGTTTTAATGAATGAATCATACGAATTGTGTGTGGCTTTGTTTTGCTGTTTGGCAGAATTATATGCTTTCTTGCTCCACAACTTATTTGGAAATTGAAAATACGTAAAATGTACTCGAACTGCGCTAGCCTTTGTTGCTGTGTTCATATCGTTCATACAGGTGCGGACAAAATAATAGGAGTGAATGTACGAACAATATAAGTGCAAAATCATGCTATCAGATTATATTAATTATTATATTTAGCATATTTAAAATCTATAGCTGATCAATAATCTATAATTGTCAATAAATAAAAAATTGAATGGGCATAAAATACAAATGTAATGTTATTTTTTTGACTGTGACTGGAGGCATACGAGTATACAGTATTGTGCAAAACATGTGCAACTAAAAACCAAACTACTATTTTGGTATATGTATAAAAATAAATTTTTTTCAACGTAGAAACCTGAAATTTGTCATGATGTTAGGTCTTTATAACGTTAACATACTTCCACTATAAAAAAGAAAGAACTTTTTTCAAAAATTTTTGTATATATTGATATATGTACATACATATATTTTTTGATGTTAGAAAGGGCAACGTCCATAGATTCCACAAAAAATTTGTCTAAAATTTGCATATTAACGGGTTATTATAAACATATACATAGCTCAAAATGTGAAAAAATTACCCGTTCCCACATTATCCCTCTATTTTTCAAACTAAATTTTGATAAAATCAGGGTTACTAGGTATTACTGGAAGGATATAGGTTTTTTCGAAATATTAAATACTTTTTAAAATTTTTTAAAATTAATATAAGCCCCAGAAAAAAATGTGTTGTTTATGTATATTTTGTGGGGTAGGTATCGTTAGAAAGGGCATGGATTGGTTTATATTCTAAACTAAACTTTAGAAGATATAGCTCAAAATTTAAAAAAAATTACCATACCCCCCTCCCTGCATTGCTAGGTTTCTCAAGCCAAATTTTTTATAAAATCGGGGTAAGTAGGTCTTTAGTCATAGAAAACTGCAGTTTTTTCGAAATAATTAATTTTGAATATTTTTTATTTTTAAAATAGCCCCTCCTCAGTAAATAATGGATTTTGTACATACATACATATATGTATGTATGTATATATACCTTGTGTGGCTTAGTTAGAAAGGGCAGAAATATGGCGGTCGTATGTAGACTTTTAGCAGCCACTGTATGTGAAATGTTGAATGCTTTGTTTCATTGAAGTTGCATTATCTGTAATATTAGCACATTATTGCATTAGCGAAAATGCTCGCACTTTGTGCTTGATAATGTTCGCCTTGCCTCACTGCCTGCCCCACAAAGTGTTGGCTTGCCCGCTCCGCTGGCTCAGTGCCTCACTGGCTCACTGGCTCATTGGCAATTGTCAGTGAAGTAACAACTAACCGCAACACCAATAGTGCCTATGAAGTGGGATGCGGCATTTTCAAGTTTCGCTCTGGTCGGCTTGCCTTGAAATTTCAATTAATTTATGCCTATTGAGTGATAAGAAATCCGATGAATAACATTCACAATTACATAAACGCCTGTGTGCTACCGCAGAACAGAAAGAAGCCATTCAAATCAAGGGCTAAAAATAGCGCCTTATTTTTCTGTAGCAAGTGTTTAGTTAGACCTGCATCAACTCCTTGTGTTAGATTAGATTTATGGTGTGCGGCCAGTTATTGGTACTGGGCGCAACAATGTGCGCTGATTGCGAGTTAACCCGCATCCATCGAATATTTCTAGAAACAGCAAGTACGTTTTGCAAAACCATATACTAGTTCATTGTGTTTAAAATATCAATTGGATTCAAACGATGAATACGGGTTAAAAGAAATCATATGGAAAATGATGCATTTTATCTTATGTTTAAAAATGTTACCTGCCTAACCAATAAAAATATTCAAATGATTAAATTCGAATTTTAATCTTTACAGAAAACATCTAGCAACTACATGCAAGTGTGGAATAATTCCAAAGAGAATTCAGTTCCATAACACTGAAACACTATACAAAATGGGTTTCTAAAAGAAGAAAACACCATTAAACAAATCCAAAGGATAACAACAGCTGCAGCACACAACCAATCCGGATAACGCAGACCGAAAACTTTAGTTGGCGACAACTGACAGTTTTGGGTGAACCTTCCTCAAAAACCACAGAAGAAACACAGAATACAATTACACACATCGAAAGGTTTAAGAAAAATAAAAAAATATCAAACAACATTAGTACCATAAATTATAAAAACCGCAGCAACAACAACTAAAATATCAACAGCGGATTGAAGGTATTAAGTAAATCATCACGAAACAACAATCACAACAACAACCCTACAACACTTTGTTTGTACTGAAGAATTTCTATTTGATAAAGCAAGAGGAGTATTGTACATGCGAAAAGTTAACTAGCAACATCAAAAACAACTAGATCGACAGCTGCAAAAACGATATGATATAACATATATAAGAGGCATAAGATAGGATATGCAACTTAGCAGAGCAAGTGCGATAGCAACAATTATTATAATATCTACAAAGACAACAACATAACAATTATCAAATTTATTTTAGTTTTGGCAAATGAAACAATAACAGCAACAGCAACCAAACCTTTTTATTCGTATACACAAGTATTCAAAAATTTCTATGGGTGATTTCGTTGCATTTAAAAAAAAAGAAATAATAACAATCTAAGAATTTGATTTGCACTCAACTAAACATTTCATCTAAAACCAAAGATACATATACATAGAAGATAGAAATTTATCGAAGTAATTTCGAAAAGACAAGTGCTAACGGAAGAGATATAGCTGAGCAGAACCCTCTCAAAATGGCATCAAATGAACCTGTTCTTCAACATTATATGCTATCGCTAATGATGACCCCGATGATGCTGATGATGATGGCGAAGATAAGTGCTTTTGCATTCACGAAACATGCATAAATTCAGACGAAGAGGAGGAAATTCGCTTGTCGCAGATATCGATAGTAAGAACCAACAACACCACCAACAGCACCACTATCAACAACCGCAGCACCAGAACCAGCGTCATAGCCACAAATGCAAGTGGCAGCGTTGTGGCCAACAGCAGCTCCAGTGCCACCATCAACAACCAGTCCAGCACCAGTACCGAGTAACCGTTGAAATCGTACACGAATATTTTGCAACAATTGCTTCTACAGCTGCAGCTACGTATCGGTTCGCCACCGCTGACTGCCACAGCCCCAACGACAAGCACAGCTGCGGCAGCAACAACAACAGCAGCGGCAATAACGTATTGTCCAATTTCAATGAAATCGGATTATATATAATCGAATGACACTTTTGTTTGCAGTAAGCTTTTAGTAACCGGTAAGCACTTCTGATGATAATATTATATCTAACTATATTTCATATGCATGCGTGTTTTGTGCATTCTACTCTACTTCCACACCCCGCTGTACATATGTATGCATCGGAAAGACCGACCGAATATTTGGCTTCTGCTTCCTCCTAAAATCTTTTCTTAATCGAACTCTAAATTCTTTCGTCACCATGTCATCGTTTACTCGAGAATACCTTACACGAAAAGCTAGCAATGTGTATTGCCCGCTATATTTCAGGGTCTTTAATAATAACATGCTTAAGGTCCAATGCTATTTTTTTCGATTTCGAAATTATTCTTTCATTGTCTAAACTAATGGATTTCGCTTTCTTCCTTTATGCATATGTTACGATGTGTAAACGAGATACAGCAGAATTAAAGCAAATAAAAAATTGAGCAAAAACTCTCCGCCGCGAAATTGTTTGTAATTGCTTACCTTTTGGTTCGTTAAAATATTTGGTTACTTTCCGATTGTAAGTTGAGTAGTTTGGTTCAATTGTAATTTTGGCACTGACTCACACTGACAAATATGTGATATGTTGTTTTCACTTGCTCGATGATAATTGCAGTGGACCTCATTAAATATGTATAAGAATTGTGTCTTTTTTCTGTAGCACACTTTCGCACGTTCTTAGACGTACTCCAGTTATTGGTTCTTTCGTAGAATTTCCAATTTGAAAATGTAGTTTTTTGTACTTATTTTAAATCTGTTTGCGTTCTGTACTGTGTGTATTTGAATTTATGACTGTGGTAGTTAAGGCGCCAAGTGGCACAACGCAGCCTGACGAACATCTAATTTTCTTTATTATTATCTTGTTGTCAAACTACAGGTATGAAGTATCCTCAGCTTGTATCGACGCGCGCTGTGAACGCCATCTCTGATTGGTTAGTATCACGATTGGAGCAATTAGGCGTCGAGGCACCACAGATCTATACTAGGCTTCTCCTCTCTCTCTTACAATCGTCAGTTCAAATAAACGATCCAATTGAGTTCAGCAATTTAGAAGTAATTGAAATTGTTTAAAATTTTAGTATATGCCCTCATATATTAAAAGCCTAATTGACTAATGTTCTATATTTGTGAATCGTATTTACTCACTACCAACTGCAGACATTTTTTGCCAATCGTAAGGGAGGAATTAGGCGCCATCTGCCGTGTGACAAGGACACGTTGAAGAAATTAAATGCAGTCCATTGCCTAAAGGAAATTGTGTCTTCGGAACAAGAAGTTAGTGTTAAATGCCGTTAAAGTTCAATTTACTGATTTAGTCTTATTTATTGCAGATTGAAACAATTGAAAATCTTGTTGATGAACTGTGTGAGAAATTGAAGGATATTGAAAAGCAATCGTCAGATGTCGAAGATGACAATAACTTGTTAATAGCTGCTCTATCTGTGGCCACTGTATCGACAGTGTCTGGAAGTAACGCTCCGCTGCACAGCCAGCTACAACATCACGCCAACAGCAAGCACCATCACAATTACAGCAATAGAAGCGAGCGGGAGGAGCAAAAGGATCGTCAAAAAGGCATTGACGTAGCGACAGCTTCTGTTGACATTGAAACGGATCCGAAAAAGCGTTATTTTAGCGCGTTTCCTGCTCTTTCCAAGGAAATGGAAGATTCGTTCCGGATCTGGCGTCGAAATGCAAAACCTTTAACATGGCCTGTTGATCGTAGCAATATTTCAGTGTCGTCCTCGAGCTCAAGCTCGACTCTTTCAAGGTCTTTTGATGCTGGCAACTTGACGAGAGCTTCCGAGGAGCGTGTGGTAGCCAAAGTTTGTAATACGGTGAATTCGAACAGCCTACGAAGTACGAAAATTCACAAGGGTGGTTCTGGTGGTTCTGTTCTAGGCAACTTGAGCAATTGTAATAACACCGCAATTGCGTCTGCTTGTGCTGGTGGTGTTAAAAGGAAATCCAAACGTCGAAGAAATCAAGGTAAATTTCAATTCTATTGCACATTATAGAAAATGTAAATTTTGCGAATCATTTTAGCATTGTCCAAAGGTAAAACGATTCAGAATATACGGAAAAACTCGTCAGGCGTTGCCATAATTGGTGGAGGTGTAAGCGGCGCTTTTGGTGGACGGCATCATCGCCACTCTTCTCCCACGTACTGGGATACTGATTTTGAAGGCTGCTGGGAAATGGGTCGCGATCTGATCAAGGAATTTATTGTAAAACAAAATAAAAACAACCGCTATCGAAATCGCAGTACTTCTGAGAGTGCTGCTTACAATATGAGGAACGACGAACTTGGTGGTGCTCTCGAGTATGAAACCGTGAAGCATAGACGCCCCACGGGTCAAGCGATTGTGATGAATGAATACCATGATGAGAGTAAGGATGTAGACCCCGTCGTTGTAGCAAAGACATCTCGAACTACATCGCCGATGTTGCCAGTTGTGGATATTTCATTCTGTGATGATGAGTATGACGACTCCCTTGCATCTGTGTCAGAACTGGCTTCAGACACTAGTTTCAATGCTGCTGCAGTCTCTCGTAGACTGTATCAACGCGAGGCTGGTTTTGGTTCGCGCGAATTATTGTCCGAAGAAGAGACAGCTGAAAATCAATTGGATTTTGCACTGCTAAAAGCGAAATTTAACAGCAGCGTTGAGGCATTATGGAAGGATGCAGAGCCCATTACAGATCCAGGCATAGACGTCTTCTCATACACTTCGGCGAGCATTCAAATGCCTTCATTACCTACTGTTGCTCCTTTTAAAGAGAACCTTAAGAATTTTTGGACCAACTATTATAATCATCATTTCGATTTGGCCAAGATTCCACAGCAATGTGTGACTATGCCCGCAGCCGCTCCTGAAATGGACGAGAGCACGAGTTTGTCATATTGTGTGTCGGGCTCTGCTTCACACGTTGATGTAGCTAGAACAAGTGATTACTACTCCATGCCGAACAATTTGCAGGGGTTTGACAAGTCTGTTGGTGGAGCATGTCGCGATTTCATTGTAGGCGGAAGCAACGAAGGCCGAAACACACCAGTTGGCGTGTTTTTGCAGAACTCGATTTGGTCAAATAATTTGAATGGCGGTGCTGCTGTGGATACCGATGAGAGCTTTTATTATAAAGTTTGGAACTCTAATAAAAAATTAACCCAACTGGAAGCTCTTCGTGAAAGCAAGGTAAGATATAGTAAAACTGACAAATATTGTTGGTGACAGGGACTTACACCTATTTGCATTTTGCAGCTGCACATGTCTGGTGCCTCAAAAACCCACGACAATGCTCTTCACTTCCCATCTCATCCACACTCGAAATGGTCGGAAGGTATAAACGCCGAACCGCATGCACCACAACAAAAACAATTGCAGTCACACTTGAAGAGCAGCAATAGCAGCACCAGCAACCAGAACATAAGTGTCGACTGCACAGACTCTAGTGCCACGGCCTCTGTATCCAGCACCTCGTGTTCGTCGTTGTCTAACACTCACAGCTCGGCCGCAGCAGCAGCGTATAACTGGCAAACACCGATTCAGGGACAAAGTTTGCAGACAGACTTCCAATCGTGGCCGAATTTGAATCCCATGTCACTGACGGAGATGTACGGTGGCGGTGCAGCCACGAGCAACGTAACTGCAAGTGAAGCCGGCAAGCATATTGATGAGGCTGCCGGGCCAAGCATCACACTATCTAACCACTCGTCCACGTCCAGTGGCTTCGTGGAGTATGCGCTTATTAAATCCGAAACGAAGGCATGCAAACAAGAACGCGCGCAGCAGCAACTAAAGTACGCCGCTGAGTTCCTACGCCCAAAAGAGCGTTACACTGAAGATGAGAACTTGTTGACGTCCGAGCGCACCCATTTCCATCCAATCAAGACGTACGCAGATGGTCACACTTTTGACATTTGCAGCGCATTCGATGCGATCGATTACGAGCGCTCGGCCAGTGGCTACCTTTACCTGGAGTCAGAGAAGTATCTCGAGTACACTCGTAGCGACAATTGTCTGGCAGAGGAAGATACAGGAGCTGCGTCCATGAATCCACTCTATGCAGCCTCCAATTGTGAAGCAGCAGCGGCGGCACGCAACACTGCAGGATCCAAATGTAAAATTTCCAAGGAATTTATAATAAAGTTCCGTATGCGCAGGTGTGATATGGCTTGTCAAACTGATGACAAGGCTGAGCTACTGGTGGAGTCCGCCGCTACTGTAGCCATTAATAAACATGCCATCACACCGCAACATCCACTCTGTTTGATCTTATCGGGCGCTTCAAATGTGAAGAGTACTGGCTTGGGATGCAACGACGCCATCGAGGCGCTAAACAAGGCGGTAGCCGCCGCTGCTAAAGCTGCTGCTGCAGTGCATATTGGTCAGGATAGTGAGTATGGTCATTGGCTGTCGACAGCCACAGCAGCTGGAAACAGTGTCTGGACTGCTGTTCAGCCTTCGCACACATTGCATGACGAGGAGGGTTGCGACGAGGCAGACTTTTGCGCCAATATTGGAGCGAAGAAAAGCACGTTTTATGCGGAGGACAGCAGCCACGCGCTGGAGAAGCAATGGTCTATGCACGAAATTCGCAAGAAGTGCATGCTCAAGGGCCACGGCAACAATAACGAGGCGAGCCTGCATGAGGGTATACACACCCTATGGGGCATGTGTGCCGCTTGCAACAAAGAATGCAAGTCGGTACCTGCCAATCGCTTGCTGCGCGACGAATTAAAGCGGGAAGCCGACGAAATAATGAGCGACCTCAAATACATGCAAGACTTGTATATTGCCCGCGCAGAGAGCGAAGACGACATTGCAGTAGCGGCCGCGAGCGATAGCGATTGGGAAGGCGATGTCGAAGAAGAGCTGGAGGAGCATGCAGTCCCGCTATTGGGCTACACTGCGTGTAGGGAGTCGTCGTTTGTAGTGCGCAATCTTGCTACGGATACAAGTGTGAAAATGGAGCAGGATGACGACGACATTGAGATGTTGCCCGGGCCTGGGCCGCAAGCGCACGAAATGTTACAGAAAGTTAATCGCATTATTGCCGATTTGTTGCGTCCGGACAATGCTAAGGAAACCGCCCAACCGAAAGTTGCATCGAGTGCAGCAGACGATGCGGTGAAAGAAGGGGAAACTAGAAGCGGCAACAGCAGCCTTTGGTGCAGCATCAGCAGTGGCGGAAATGAGTGCAGCATTTGGCAACCAAATGAGACGGTCACTTCCAACAGGGCACTGCAGCAAATGGAGCAACTGCGTAACTACAGCATGGAGCCGCATGCAAATGCGCTGCGTGCAGAAGAGCAGAAGTTTCTGTCACAACTAAACTGGGAGCATAACAATCTCGCGCAGATATGGCAGCAAAATACGCCGCCAACTCAGCAAGTGACAACTACGCCAGCAAGCAGCTCGGCTGGTATGGCCGTCGTTCAGGCCGTTTCGCATGAAATTGCAGCCAAGTGCGAAAACACGGTTTCCGAGAAGAACTGTACGAACCTGCAAGCAAACGACACTCTGTCAACGGAACATGAAGCCGTCTCCAAAAACGCAATTGCAGCTGCCGCGTACGATCGCGTGCAACAGTTTCTAAAAGACAATGCTGCAATGAATACATGCTCCAAGCTGAAGCTGGCCAATCGCAAGCGCCGACATTCAGCTTCGCAGAACTACTCTCACCACCACCATCACCTACTGCCCGGGGCCGTTGCAACCAGCTTGGCGGCTACCACCAACACTGCGAGCAATAATAACAACAGCATAGGCGTGGCCGATTTGAATAGCTTCAATTTAAAATTGAATTCCACAGTTTTTGCGGATGACATCGACGTGCAAAAGTTTATCAATTCTTCATTGCGTCAGGCCTTGATCAATGAGACAGGTACCCGCAGCAATCTGAACGCGACAACAGTTGCTGCTTGCGATTCCGTGTACGGTGATACAGGTGCAGGTTCCGATGCAGAAGCGGATGTGGATCCGGAAGGCATATGTAGCGGCGCCGGCGATGTACTGCAGCAACGCAAGCAAACGATCATCACTTGCAAATATTGGACCACCATCGATCCCATGTTTGAGGCGGGCGATATGGTCGAAGGTACTGCATTTTCGTGTCTGATAGACAAGAATGCGTCTATACTGAAACATGTGACCATGGTGACACGGCCTCTTACGCGCTGAGCGCAACGGCAAATTTGCATGGGGTCAGCTGAACTGAATTTGGTGGTTCCATTTCAGGTTGGAGTGAGAAAAATAACACTGATTTTGTCGGTATGCCACAATCACGCCTCCAAGCCACTATCATCTCTTTCTTGTCCGTTTCTTTTTGATATTCATTATTATTTTGGTTTAGATATTCGAAAACATTTCAATTTTCATTTTTGCAAAACTCAGTTTTTTAAATTATTTATGTAAGTAAATTTGAGTAATTTCGTCTAAATGTTAAAACAAAAATATCTACATACATACCCATACCGAGTATACAGGCATATTTCAGTCACACGAAGTTACGCGTTATTGTCCATCCCTTTCATTAATTTGATTTGCATAGATTTTATATTTCCTGCTCTATTTTTGTTCTGTTTTTTCTTTCGCTGAAATTTGATTTAATTGAACAGGCATAAACATACACGAACTGTTGCTATAGATTCTTTTCTTGGAGAGAAATAAATTTAAAAAAAGAGTTAAAAGTTTAATTTTCAATTACGGAAGGGGCAACCGCCGCATCTACACTAACACCCTGTTCTATTGTGCAGTTTTCATTTGTATGTATATACATATATGCGTATCTTCGGTATGACTTAAAATTTTCGTTACAACTTACTTTCTTCCTCGGATAAATCTTTTTCGTTTCTAAGCTCAAAAGTTCTTAGGGATAACGAAAACAAATAAAAAAATATGCAGATATGGCGTATGTATTCGCAGTAAATATGTAAAGCAAATTTATTATTGTAATTAGACATTATTAGTTAAAAGTGGAGGGAAGGAAACCGCACGCCAGGAGGACAATGAAATAAATGCGCTCTTAAATTGCAAACTTGTATCTATGTCAAAATGAGAAACATCTTTTTCTGTTACTTCACACTCACTTTTATTGGAGAGCCCAACTAATGTTTTTGTTAAATGCGATATTTTGAAAACTCAAAATAATTTCTAAAAATTGTGGATTACTTTAAATTTATTGCTACTACATAGTAAATTGTTACGAAATTTGCTTTGTACTTTGAAAATATGCATCCTCCGAAGTAAAGTAATTAGTATGCTAGTGATGTCTAGGTAAAGTTTATAATAGACCTTTCTGGGAAGCTCTTTAGTTAGTTGATGTAACGAAGACTTTGTGTTAGGGTGTGAAATAACAAGTAACTTTCCATAAAACGTACAATGTTACACTAGTCACAGTTGAGAATAAATTAATTGAATTTCAAAGTAACACACCCCGCTGTTCAATCCCCTCAGTAAGACATGTGAAACCACAATTTTTAGAACGCGCTTCTGAAGCATTTTGTACAATCATTTTCTTGGATTCAGTCTTCTGTGTTTTTCGATAAAATTTTGTAAAATGTATGATTTAATAATTGTAACTGTTTAATTAGCAAAATATGTTTAAGCACTCAATTCATAATTTCTTATCTTTATTTAGTTGTTTGTTTGTTAGCAAAAGAACACATATTTCTGCTTGTGCCGCAAATATTTGATTGGCTTTTTTGTTGTCAAGATAGTTTATTGCTTTTCGTTATATGTATATGAAATGTACATACAAAAATATTAATTTGCCTAGTAATTTTATGTTTGTCAAAAAAACGGGGCTCTTACATATTTTATATCGTTAAATTTAGAACAACAAAAACAAACTCAACTTGATCTGAGTACCTACTCTTAAAGAATATATTTGCAAGCAATGAAGCAAAGTATATCGAGTATTTTGCTGTTAGAACTCATGTAAACTGTAAATTTCAATAGATTGCAACTTATAGTAGTAAATGTATTTTCGTAAGTAACTACTATAATGTTTATAATGGCAAACAATGGCGCCACAGCATATAAAATCGCCAAAGCGTAATTCATTTTATGTGTGTCGCTATAAAGCATAAATACATGTGCGTGCTATGGAGGGGCAGAGGAGGTAGGCGTGCGACAATTGTTTGCTAGAGCTGCAGAGCTTATTGCAACGGAACCCATTGCCGGTTTGCATCACATCGCCCGCCCCTTGCCGCTTCTGACTGCATCATTAGCTTTTTTGCTTTATAGCAAGCGCACTCAGAATTGAAATTGTTACAAGTTTATATTTCAAAATAGTGTATACGAATATATAAATGAAAGCATGCAAATTAAGCGCGCGGACTAAAGTTAATTACGCACGCATCTTGCTAATAGAAGAAAAACGTCTGCTTTTCTTTGCATATGAATCGAGAGAAGCCAAGGGAAAAGCATACAAAACGAAGAACAAATGCAATTGCCAACTTCATTCAAAGCTACTGCCACTCCAGCAGAGGCGCCTCTATTTAATCCGAGCTCATTCTTTTACCGCGTCACAGCTTCAAACCAGAACTACTTTTCGAAGTAGCTGAGCAAACGTCTGCGTTCTTTTTGGTCGAACTAATCGTGCGCCACAGTATAGCCACAATTTTGAATATAAATCTCAATGCTTTTGTTGTTTGCCAACGGCGGTTGCATCTTGCTTATCAGCTGTGCTCCACATTTCACTTTCGATCGATCAAAATTGAAATTGAATTCGTACCCAAATCGATTTCAATGAAATGTGGAACATGGTAGTATGCCCCCTTTTCTCTCTCTTTATTTTATTATCTAATAACTAAACATATGCCGTAAATAATTAAAATGAATAGCACAGTTTTATAATTATCATATAATTTGTAGTGATAGCCCGTGTCTAAATGCAAGCGAACATTTATAGCAGGAAAATAAAATGTATACAGCGATGTAATAATTGACAAAATGCTATAAAACTAAGCCTATATGCAAAACCGCAGTTGCACAGTTTCAATATCTTAACCCCAAAAAGGCGGCACGGCATACGCGGGCGGGTTTAGCTATTGAAATTACTGCTGCGAGTGCAAGAAGACGAGACAACAAAGCAAACTAGTTTCTAATTAATTTAATATATTAAATGCGAGGCAAGCCAGTCCAGTTCAATGTCCGTAGTGAAGTAATGTACCATGCAATCACACGACTTTTGGGAAGTGTGATGTGAACGAACGGGCGGACGGACGGACGGCATGAAAGTACTCGTATGTTGATAAGAAGGCATGTAGCAAACTAATGAATTAATGCTCTCCCAGTACATGGATATGGAAATTTGTTAAAAAAATATCCTGTACTTTATTTTTGTGTTTCCGAGCAAAACGATTACATGATGTATGCATGTATGTACAATATAAAAAAATGCTTATATGCAGAGCAGCAGAAGAGAAAAGAAAGAAGAACAAGCAACAAATTTGAATTTTTGTAGTTTAGTGTAGTGTACACACATTTAGGCAAATTGCCGCGCGTTGGAAGTTTTCATTTGAAAAATTTGAAATTTGCAAAGGAGACAAACAGAATTGAATATTATGTAAATGCATCGATCCGATCACAACTTTTGGTAGATCGGCTGCGGTAGACGGAAAGAAAATTTGCTTGAATTTGTGTTTGTATTAATTTGTGCTGGAAAATGAAGCCCAATCGCAAAAATGTTGTGTCTTCGAAAATCTGTTTTTAATTTGATCAAAATTGAAAAATTTTTTTTAAACAAAGCTAAAGCAGAAAATTTGTCGTCGTTGAGCAAAAGCAAACGCATTAACGTAAAATGAAAAACTAACTAAAAATTCTATTGAAAAGCAAATGAAAATTAACCAAAATTAAAAAAATTTTGTAACAGCCTTACCAGTAAAACTTTTTACTGACATTTAAATATCGACTCTTTTTATGTAGTCACTGCTAAATTTTCTTTAAAAAGTTTAACTAACTGAAGAAGTTTTGTTCAGCTTTAAAGTCAAAAATACAATATTCAGTTCTAAGTCGAATTTTATTTTGCTGCATTATAAAATGATATGGTTGTTTTCCTTTGTAGCTGTTGTAGACCGTAAATAAATTTTCTTAGCAACAAACACAGTCCAGCACTAATTTGAAAACGTACTACTCGGTTGCGAAACAAAGGAACTATATTATTATTATAAAAAGTGTAGAAAAACCAATAAGACTTGCGCAAGAGAAGGTATTTTGTGCCTTTTTCAAAATTTTCAAAACAAGAAAACTTTAAAAATGGTTTTTAATTTTTTCCCAAAAAACAAAGCAAACAATAATAATAATAAACATTAACTTAGTTTATTATTAAAAAGAGAAAGAAAAGGAAAACAAAAGGATTTGCGTAAAAATTAAAAATAATCTGTTTTGTGTAAAAAGCTTTAGAAATTTGTAATTTTTACGCAAGTTTAAAACGTTTGAAAAAAATTTAATAAAATAATAAAATGCAGACTTTCCTGCGCCAGCAACGGAAAGTTTGTGATCGAAAATCTTAAAAAAAAAATCAATAAATATATTGCAGCAATTAAAGAAAAAAACCGCATAAAATAAAAAAATTAATAAAGCATTTGCGTACATAAAATAAAACAACAACAAAATGAATGAAAAATCAAAACATGATGTTAAAAATGATATGTATAACACAAGTCAACCCAAATGTCAAAATTATGTTCCCATTTTTGTTGTAATTTCTAAATTTTCCTTTCAGACCGTCAGTTTTGATAACTGTTTTCCACATAATTTAAAACCTCATTTAAGAGCATAGCAAATTCAATTTGTAAACGGAACAAAATTGTAATAAATGTAAAAGTTACAAAAATAACAGAAAACAGTAAAAATGCATGAATGTGCTTTTGTTGAAGATTTAAAATCGATTAAAGAAAAAAAAACACATCTGTCAAACCGAAAACAAAAACAGTAAAACTCTGTGAAAGAATCATAAAAAAATTATAATGTTAATAAGGAGTAAACAGCTGAAAAATTGTAATTGGCCCCCCCCCCCCTACCCTCAATATAGCTCCAGAAAACAAAACATATATCACAAACTTACATAAAAACACACCACTCACACATACAACCACACACACACACACATATATAGACACTCTTGAAATTGAAAGGAAATAAAGTTGGGAATTCTGTTGACCGCACCCACGTGCGGTCGAATTCCGATAAAGCAAAGCTCCAGTTGTTTTATTTCAAATCGAGGCTTAGGCCTAGCTTTCTCGCATTAACTTGTGTGTGCTCGTTCTAATCTGGCACAAGTTAATGGGATCCACTCATTTTTTTTAACTTGGTTCCTTAAGCTTTGTTCTGTTGAGCAAGGTGAGTAGACTATTTGGCCAGATTGAAAACTAAATCGCCATCACCAATTATTTATGTATCATTCTTTTATGTTGTTTAACATGTCCATTTCGATTTCAGAACAGAATACATATTTATTCTACAGCCGTATCCGAACGGGATTGAGAAGCTTTATTTTCATGGCAACGTATACTCTCGGAGAGTTGCGAAGTATTACTATGAAGTTATAGATTTAAATATTTTAGAGGCGTCTCATTTCAAAAATCGTATCTGATTTCTCGTGAACCTAATGGGCGTGGTACCTCCCATACAACCTGAATATTAAACAAGTAAGGAAGCATCAGTCGGGTTTAGCCGACAGAGTAATAAGGTACGTTCGTAAATGCAGTAAATTCGTGCAGTGACAGTAGCAGTGCAGCCAACTTCAGTTGTCACTGCCCGATCAACTGATTTCTTTTGCAGGTTGGTTGCAGAAACTTTTGTTGCATTAACGAACGCGATTCAGGATGGAAATTTTGGTTAAGGCATTAATTGATAATTGCGAAACTCGAAGTGAGAGTCTTTTAATGAATTTTAATAAAGAAAGGGTAAAACGAGTGAAAGAAAGATGTGTCGTGCTAAAAACCTACCTTGTTGAAAGAGAGAAATAAAAAGAGATCGTTTAGAAATTCCGAGTGCGAGGAAACCGACAACAACACTCATACACTCATTGGTAATAACATATGTACCTCCTCATGCTAATATGCTAATAACATACCTCCTCATGGTAATAACATACCTTCTCATGCTAATATGCTAATAACATACCTCCTCATGGTAATAACATACCTCTTCATGCTAATAACATACCTCCTCATGGTAATAACATACCTCCTCATCAAAAAATTCATACCTCCTCATCAAAAAAATCATACCTCCTCATGAAATTCTATACCTCCTCATCAAAAAATTCATACCTCCTGAAAAAGAAAAAAAGATCGATCCCGAAAGTAAATAATTACTTTAAAACAATAAAAACCTATCCTGATGATGTATTTCATCTTTATGCAAGATAACAAACAAATTTTGATCCATTTATAATAAATTTTCTACGTTTCCATTTCGTGTTTTGCAAACGGCAACAGTAGGATAATGACTGCGAAAACTGCAGAAATTTGTCACTGCGGTGCCAAGCCGTTGCATTAACGAACGCGTTGCACGCAGTAGTATTGCGTCATTTTGCTTTTCCGAACGCGTTGCTTTGCAGTGCAACCGCTGGGTTGCATTTACGAACGTACCTATAATTTAAAATTTTGTTTTTGCATATGTTATGGACAGCAACCACAGCAAGCGCGATAAAAGCGCCAACGTATTCCACACCACTCGCAAAAAATGTAACTACCCTTGAATACATATTTCATACTATAAACAACTTTTCAGCGCTTCTCCATTGCCCTCCTCCGTCTCCCTTCTTCGATCATACTCTTTCTTGGCCAAAGCCTGTCGCGCAATCAATTCTGTGTTTATTCTCGTGCTTGGACTCTTATTGTTGTTGTAGTTTCTAAGTGCACGGCCGCGTCCACTTACCGGAGCTGAACTTTGCGTTTGGCTTTAATTACAGTTGAGACATTTTTTCCTCCTGATATTTTTTTATTACAAACAGTAGAAAAATACTCAGTGACACGTACTAACACAATTTAGATTTCTTGCTTGTATATCATGAGTTGAACCAGAAATTCTTAAAAGCTCCTAAATATATAAATTTGTTTACGTTAGAAATGAATGTTTCGATGTACATACATATGTATGTACTTAGGTATGTATGTAGCTCTATGATCTCATATTGCAATATGAACCAATAATTGTTTTCGTAAAACAACGCTGTTGAATTTATTTTCACCCTCTCAAAAATGGTTTATTTCATTTACCATACAAAAAGTGGATATATTGTACATAGTGTATCTATACACTGACTTCTAGCCACACTAACTATTTCTGGCGCAGTTAAAGAAACCAAATGAAAAGCCTAAGGCAAGATGCTGCTATAAGCTTCGATTTAGATCTTCTGTAACTCCTTTTTCAGGGAAAAGTATCTTACTTCGATTGTGTTTCTAAATAGAATGTGATGTATATATTTTTTCTAAGAAAATAATTGTAAAACAAACAGGAAAGCATCAGTCGGGTTTCACCGACAGGGAAATACCCTACACAAAGTAACATAGTGGGGCGATGATAATCCACTGAATGCAATAAAAATGTGTGTGCATTAAAATTACCGCGTATAAAGTGAGAGAACCACGCCCATTTTTTCGAAATTTAAAAGTATTCTTAACAGCAATGAAGTATGAACGCTTCCTTACTTCTTTCGTAGGCGAAATGAAGCTTTTTTGCAAGGGGCGTCAATATGCATGCTTAAGCCTTAAGGGGTTGGCGAAGGAAGGGGCAAGGAGCAGAAAACATGTTTATCGTGAATTTTTTGGGCGAAAAGAATTAATCTACACTTTTGTAAATTTTTTGTATTTTCAAGCATACTTTTACAATTTGCGTGTTTTCAGCAGGTCAACACGGAAGTTGGCTTTTCATGGCAAAGAATATTCTCGGAGAATTGCCAATTCATCGCGAGAAGTGGCGTCGTACAAAGAAACAATTTGAAAAACAAATTTTCTTTTTATTAGAAGGTCTGAGAGCGGTCTTGAACCCAGGCTTCCTCGCATCAGCGACCAAACCTCTGAGCCACCGCGGTGGAATTTATTACTTTATGCAATAGCTTCACTTAAAATTAAGGATTTCTTAGTGACATTTTAAAGGTACATTGTTGAGATGTTAAACTAGCAATTTAAACAAAAATTTCGAATTTTTCAAGCTGCAATTGTAATTATTTCGAGACTCAAACTTTACATATTTAAGGGAAATTCTTCTTTTATTTTAAGTGCTAGTTCCTAACTCATCCAATACTTGTAAGTTTAACAGCCCCTGTGAGAAAGGGAGAGAGGTATGAAGAATTTCTATAGCATTTGTTTCCAAAAGGCTTGAATTAGTTTATGCGCATTTTACTGAAACAAAGATAAATAAGCAATTCTGATATCTGCAGCAGCTGCTAACATTTAAACACATCTAAATAACACGAACCGAGAACACACCTATGACATTTACATAACAGTTTCAATGTGATTCAGCTTTAGAGCAACAATGATTTATTGTATAAAATACAAATTCCAATCATCGTTCAATTTATAGCATTTTATAATTGTACAGCGCGCAATGCAACGTGTGCAAAGTTCAACTTGCTTGCGAAAAATAAAATAACAATTACTCACATATAAATAAATCAGTGCAGCGCACAGCATGTGGAAGAGGAAATTTGAATTCAAATTCGTCGCTTCTGTGAGTTAAAATCGTTTGAACTCATTTGTTAGATAAGCAGCATATGAGGCTGACTAATCAGGCACTGGTGCTGGGCTGGCTCGACGTATTAATCATACACTGGACATACTGTTGAAATTCGTTTTTATTGAAATTATAATCCAGCTTAATTTACGAAGACTTACATTCGCCTGCAATTCAAGTATAAGCTGTATGCGGTGTGCTATCGCAATTACAATTATAACAATGTACATATGTATACATAAATATGATTATTAGCACACTGATAATGCAGGCACACACAAAAGCATGCTGATAACTGTCTAAAATTTTAATTTCAAAATAAACCAGAGTGCGTATGTATGTACCTATTAAAAAATGTTTGATATTTTAACAGAGATTCCATAAATTTCAATAAATCAAATGGTAACTGATTTAAATATCATTCATTATCCATTGTTTTCGAATAGTCTACAAGTACATATACATTTCCTGGCATATGCATATAATCGTTAAATATATATATGTATCTATATAGTTACCCATATAAATCGCTTAGATAGTACATTTCGCTGCTTAAACTAATATAGTTGAATGATTCTTGCTGCACTTGCAGTTAAAAATGCAAGGGAATGTCCAAATATAAAGACCATATCTTGAAGAGCTAGCACAAAAAGCGTTCACAGCTCAAACAGGCTTACCCACTTAAAAAAATGTGATAATTTTATACTTAAACCATTCGTTAGCATACAACTGTATTGAGTGTTTGGGGTGGCAATCAGCCCTGTAGTCTTTTTGACAGTGCGTAAAACAAGGACACTATTAGCGCCCAAACGCCGGTGTTACATCCCAGCAACAAGGTAGCATCGCCTGAACTTTTTGAGTCTGACTGCTTGGCCGCCATGATAGGAGTAGTGCGACAAATGGTCTCGTTCTTTATGAAGCGGAACATGGACTCGACTATATTGGCTGGTGTAATTTCGGAACATTTCTCCAGCTTTTCCACGATGCAGTCTTGGAGATGTTGCATATCGGTACACTGTTTCTCACCCATCACGAATTTTGGCAGTGATTTGACATTCTCAAAGCCATCTTTCGGAATATAATCAGCGAAGGTACTGTTAATGCACTGCTGTATGTCGTCCTTTTTGGATTCTAAGCACTCAGGTCCCTTCTCAGCAATGAAAAGTGCAATCTGATCGCCTCCCTTATGACAAATGAAATTCAACAGACTTCGCACAATGCGCATAAACACATCCTGATTCTTGCGTTCGTCAGTGTCGAGACAAGGCACCAGCTTCGAGTTGAATGTTTCAATGCACTGCAGCGCTTCGGGTTGTCTGGCGCAGTACTTGTTGAAAACGACGTCCAAATCGCCACGCGGACTTGCTTCGTCGATCTCTGCCTGTATGGCGGTGTAGTTCACAATGCCCATAACGCACTCGCTCAGCACCACAGCGGACATTTCGATATCTTCATAGGCCGCTTTGCCCTTTTCTTCGCCAGCTGCTTGTACACACTTGTCGCGGACCAGTGATTTGGCATCATCAAGCGTCAAATTCGTGTTGGCCAATTCCGCCGGCAACTGTTGCTGAATATCGTTCACGTTGATTTGGCTAATGTCTATATCCGCACGGACTACAGCGATAAAGTTCGTCAGCAGCACGAATGCAAATGCAACCAGTGCTGAACGGATTGAGACGAACGATTTGTTAGTCATTTTTAACTCGTGTGAGTTGATCCCTGTTGACCTTGGCACTTGGTTTTATGTTTCCCCGTTAGCTTTTCGCTGCTGTGCCTGTAGCAATTCCTCACTGCTCACTGGTACTTGTTGCAATTTTGCACTGAACAACGAACCTAATTAAATTATGCTGTCTTGCAAAAACATCCGCTAGCTTCGGCTTTGTTGGATGCAGAAATACGAGCACTTCAATTTGTTCGAATATGTAAGACTAGCCCATGAAAATTACAAAACTTTTGGTGAAGCAAACACAACAAAGGGCGATAAAATCTGGCTCAGAGTTGGACTGGGTCAAAATAAAAACGTACCCCATTTTTTAAAAAAACGTACCTTTTCCATAAATTCCGTACCTTGAAAATAAAAATTTGTTATGATAGGGATAAGTTCGTCTTCTAGTTCGGTTTGATGAGCAAAAAAAAAAAAGGTACTCCCTGAGCATAAAAAGCTTTTACGGGTGAGTGCTTCCCTCCTTCGGTGAATAATAATTTATAAATAATACAATTTTCTGCCCATTATTCATGTTTTAGTTACTACCACAGTTTTTACCCGCTCAATACAACCCTGCACTTTCAATCATCCACTTTTCCACAATTTGTCAAAATTGTAAATGGGTACCATGTTCACGTGAGAGGAAAAGAGATAAGATATTTGGAGGCATAACTATTCATATGCTAAACAGAAACAACTAGTGTTTCATGCAGATCTTGGACTCAAAGAACAAAATCTCAGCTAAAATTTGTCTATCTGGTACGAAATAGTACGTTTTCAAATAAATAAACAATCCGAAAGTGTCATGCGATGAAATTCCAAGGAAGTGAAGTTATATATCTATATTTTATGTATGTGCCTTTTATTTTACGTGAAAATTATGCAATATCCAGTAAATGTTAATACAAAGTTGTGTACTTTTTGGCGCAATTATTTTAAGCACATATATACTTTTACCGGTAGTGCTATTATCCTTAGAATTTTTTACTTTAACTTTAGAACTTTTTACTTAACAGTTTCGTAGGAGGGAGTATATACTATGCATTTTTTTGCCAGAGAAATTACATATATTACTCAGGCAGTATTGCATAGATTTACTCTGGGAATTAAAACGTGTACCATAAAAATAAAAACGTACCCAAAAAGTACGAAAGTATGGGGATTTTTTTACCCTGACTGCAACAGAAAACCCACCGATTCCAACTTCTCGTTGGCAACGCTAAGTTAAGCAAAACCGCTGAAAACCCGGCGGTCAAAATCGGCGGTGAACGGTTGCAGTTTTTCGCACTAAAAAAACTACTGTTCCCCATATTAGTTCATACTGTTCCCCATATTAGTAGATACTATTTAATATATTATTAGTACCAATTTTTACATATAGGTTGATACATGTGCTAAAAGCTAAGTTACAACAGGAACCAAAATTGGTATTTGGTTGTTGCAGTTGATACATGTGCTAAAAGCTAAGTTACAACAGGAACCATAAGAAGACAACAACTGGCTAAAATACCAAGTTGTTGCAACGTTGCAACGTGTTTCGTGAACAGCTAAATCAACGCAACACTGTCGACTTTCACTTTGAAATATTATGCTGCCGAATCGTTTTGTGGAATTTATTTAAAAACAAGGTCAGCGGAAGCAACGTTCTGAAAAAAGTTTAAAGAATTCGGTCAACAACTTCAAAATTCGATTTTGTTTGCGGAACTAAATGCGTGGGTGGAGTTACATTTGAATAAACGTTGACAGAGCAGAGAGAGTGAGTTGCGCGAGTTGCGCAGACCAAGTCAGATCAGCGGGTCAGCGCACTGCAATGACGTCAAAGTATGATCGTATCAAAGGAGAGTGTCGGGAACAGCGGGTCCTGTGGGAGGATCCCGACTTTGCTGCAGTGCAGTCATCAGTATTTTATTACCAGACTCCGCCGTTCACCTTCCAGTGGCGGCGCATAGCGGAGTTCGCTGACGACGCGCATGCGTGCTTTGTGAATGAGAGCGAGAACTTTGACGTGATTCCAGGCAAAATGGGAGATCGCTGGTTGGTGTCGTGTTTGGGCGTGCTGCATTCGTTGCGTAACCTATTCTACCGTGTGGTGCCCGCGGACCAGAGTCTGGACAAGGCACACGGTGTGTTTCGCTTTCGGTTATGGTGGTGTGGTGAGTGGGTGGAGGTTTTAGTGGACGACCGTCTGCCAACGATCAACGGGCGCTTGGCCTTTCTGCAGCCGCAGACGTCTCATTGCTACTGGGCGTCGCTGCTGGAGAAGGCAATTGCCAAGTTGCATGGCTCCTATGAGGCGCTGAAATATGGCACGCGCTCCGACGGTCTAAGCGATCTGCTGGGAGGTGTTGTCGAGTGCATTCCTCTAAAAACAGGCAGCAGCGCCAGCGAAATGGTCCGTCCGCAACAGCTGAAAGCGCATCTGGACACCACTTGCATTGTGACCTGCATCGCAGCAGTGGCTGCGCAGAACAAGAACTCACCCGAGCGGCTGCCAAATGGAGTCGCTCTCAACGTCAACTACAGGTGGGTTCAACATGTGTTCAGGGTGTAAGCATGTGTGAGTATGTTAATATGGTCAGTGTATGTGTGGGCGAGCTGGTCTAGTACAAATGTTAAAAGCGACTTTGGTCAACAGTTTAAATCCAACTCGATATGAATGCGATTATTTCTTTTTAAGCTAAAGCAGAAAAACGTATTGAGGCGACCATCCGCCACTGCTAAATGTTAACCCATAAATGTAGTTACATATGAAAATTCTAGGCCGT
The DNA here is from genome assembly GCA_963457695.1 of Neria commutata. Taxonomy (NCBI): domain Eukaryota; kingdom Metazoa; phylum Arthropoda; class Insecta; order Diptera; family Micropezidae; genus Neria; species Neria commutata. The sequence continues at coordinate 24,415,706 of OY735249.1, read as the reverse complement.
GACTTATGCGCTTTATTTATGCTTCAGATTATGCTCGCTGGACAAAGTGGAGACCTTACTCGGGGACGCAGTGCAGCTGGTGCGGTTGAAAGATCCCTTATCTTGCAACACCTTTGACAATAATTCCGGGTTCGAGGGCGACTGGTCCCCGATGTCGCAGTCGTGGGAGCGCGTCTCAGTGCAAGAGCGAGATCGGCTGTTTGGTCAGCTGGACGTGGGCGAATTTTGGATGTCTTTCTTAGACTTCACGCAAACCTTTTCCAGCCTGGAGTGCGTTTATCTAGACGCAGACACAGCGAAAGACGAGCTGACGCTGCAGGATCGCCCTAAGCGTTGGCAGATGAAGATGTTTCAGGGCCAATGGAAGCGGGGTGTTACTGCTGGCGGCTGCCGCAATCACGAATCTTTCCACATCAATCCACAACTGCTACTGAATATACAGGAAAAGCAAGAGGTGGTGGTGGCACTTAACCAGCACACTGCCGTTGAGCCGAAGGTAATCGGGTTCACCATGTACAAATTGGGTGGCGCTTCTGGCGGCAGCGGTAGAAGCAAATTCAGCGAGTGCCTGGCCAAGGAGTTTTTTAAGACGCAAGTGAGTTTCCTCAACTCGGACTACGGCAACACGCGTCATGTGAGCTACCGCTGCCAGTTGGACGTCAGTCAGTATGTACTCATGCCTACAACATATGAACCGGGCGAGGAATCCAGCTTTACAGTGCGCATATTAGGCACGGCGCCATTGCGTCTCTCGTTGCTTGAAACGCAGACGATGATGTTACTTGACCCCTTCCCAGCGCTGAAAAACGAAGCGGACACGGGGAAAATTAAGAATGTGTGTCAATATGAGCCGGTCTTTATGCAACTGGCAGATGAGAACAAAACAATCAATTGCTTCGAATTGCACGAGCTGCTGGAAGCATGCCTGCCCAACGACTACATCAAGGGCTGCGCCAACATTGACATCTGCCGGCAGGTGATTGCGCTGCAGGACAAAACGGGCATCGGGCGCATCAACTTCATACAATTTAAAACGTTCATGGTGAATCTGAAGTCGTGGCAGGGCGTGTTCAAGATCTACACCAAAGAGAAGGCTGGAATCCTGCGTGCAGAGCGGCTACGCGACGCGCTCTACGATGTGGGCTTTCAATTGAGCACGGACATAATGAATTGTCTGATGCAACGGTACATACGCAAGGACGGCACGTTGCGACTCAGCGATTTCGCGTCGGCCGTGCTGCACCTGACGGCGGCCTTCGATTACTTTCAGCGCAAAGATCACAACCAGGACAATGTTATCGAAATTGAAATGTCTGACTGGATCAAGTGTGTGTTGCGCTGCTAACACATCTTTCTATATACATAGATGTGGGCATTGTATGTTTTGCAGGTAAGCGTCCAAATTGGAGTAGAAACGCTTTAGCTCGTGACACCAGGTGCAATATCTAAAATTAATATCTTTTACTTATGTATTGTTTAAAATATCTACTTAATACTCTGACAGAGCGTAGTCGCAGTGATGTTTAGCTTTTTAGCGGGTTTCAAACCAAACCAAAACTTCTGTTAATATGCTGCATAACAAAAACTCTGTTAATATGTTGCGTATTCAAAACTTCTGTTAATATGTCGGTAGTAACCGAAATAACTCAGTATTTCGTGCTAACAAAATAATTGAGCAATAAGAACCTGAAACATGTAAGATTTTATAACAAACGTATCTGAGACTTGCTATTTTTTTTATCAGTATGTCCTGACCAATGGCTTCTAATGATTTAACTGTATTACCTGCATTGAATTTTTATACATATATGTATGTATGTATAGTTCGTCGAAGACGAAAACTTGAAATGAATTTGTATTATTCTTTAATATTAGCAAACAGTCTTTGATAAATTACGTTTGAGCTATTCTTATGGAGCTCGCAATTTTGGTTGCAAAATTTTTTTTTTTAAATAACCTATAGAAATTGAACTTATGTATGTAAATAAATCTTTTTTTAATTTTATTAGGAAATTCACAACTCTCCTTTAGCATCTTTTTATGAGCCGATTTTTCAATATTTTGCTGACATTCCTTTTGTGTAAAAATCTTCGAATTTCTTTTAATTAAAAATAAATAAAATTTTACAGATATTAAAAATCAAAGATTAATAAAGAGAACATGCTCTCTTTCGCATCTCACTTTACATGCAGAGATTCTAAAAGTACGGTTTTAAATTTTTAATTCCTTGCATTAATCTTACTCCTCTGCTATGCATAAACAACCCTTTCATCACACACAACGAATAGCTTAACATCGAATGTTTTTAAAATATATTTTTTATTTGTTAACAACATACCACAAAAATGCGATTATGAATCGCTAAAATGAAGGCCACGTACGCTTCAAGAGCGATACGCGGTTTTCCTTAAATCATAATTTTTAGCTTAAAATTTAATCGTAATTAAGTAGTTTAGTTTATAATACATATAAGTTAGTAAGCATACAATTTGTAATTTTACTTGTCTTATTGAATGTTTGTTATTATAAGCTTTCTATTAATAATTCAATTTTTATGCGTGCACAAATCTAACATAAGTCGAACATTTACAGTACATTCTATAGTTCAATGCAATTGAAAATGCGAGACAAAAGCAATAAAATAAAATATATTTATGTTTTCCAAAGAGCACGTCGTTTCAATGTGTCCCTCTTAATGGCAGCCACATTCCTTGGCAACACTCTGCGGATACTTGCTGAGATTGACGCTGTCGTCGTTCAAATAGTGCAAAATCGATATGGAGCCCAGCACGGTGGGCACGCAGCAGGGCTTGGGCAAGTTGGGTTGCTTGAGGTGCATCAGCGTCTGGACGATTGCATGATTTGTGGCGTTCATATGTGAGTTGAGCGGAAAGTTGCATTCGCCGCCGCAAAAGTAGGCTTCGAACTTCTTCGGCGCAATGATCCAGTTGTGCATGTGCAGGTCCTTGAAGTCAAGCGTGAAATTGAGGCGTTCGCATGTCTTGGGCGTGTGGTAAACGTCTGGAAGCGGTAGTGTTGGTGGCATGAAGTAGTCCGCCCTGCGTTTACGTTTAAGCAGCTCGCGCTTGAAGCGCTGTCTCTGTATTTTTGCCATCAAATCGGGGCCGTTGAAGTAGCCCACGATGAAAGGCTGTAGATCAATCATTGTGTCGTCCCCTTGCGCCACACCCACCAGGCCAATATCTCGGACACTCAATTCGCTGAAATGAGTTTCACCATCCGATTTGCTGTCGGACTGTAGTGTCATGCCCACCAGTATTTCTTTCGCGTGTGTGTTACTGCGTTGCAGCCACTTGCCCAACAGACACGTTACATTGAACTGCAGCCAGCCCTTGTGGGCCGTGGTTGAGTTGAGTGAGCTCATAATATGGAATTCATTGGATTGCTGTCTGCGGTTGTGTACCTTCTCATAAATTGCAACGCTGACATTGCGTGTGCTACTGCTGCTGCATTTACCCATCGCCGAGTCTTGATATAAGCGCAACTCCGCATATACCAATTGCAGATCCTTGGGCACGTCATTGCTGTTGAATTGGAGTAGGCTATCTGCGAGTCCACGGGCCGTTGTTAGATTATGACTTGCAGCAGGATGTTGGGCTTCTGAAAGTATAAATAATAATAGCTTGCATAACGTAATTTTCATGGCATAACTTACTTTTGCTGGATAACGTAATTATATTGTTGCACTTTTCAATTTCCGTACGATCAAAATGCATTTTAAAAGTGTCTTTCTGTGCTGCTCTCTTGTGTCTGCTGTCTCCTTCGTGAACCCCGTTGTACAAATCATTCTCCTCATTACTGATTTCTTGATAGATTTCCAAAAGAAATTTCGACGCAGAGTTCCTTGCGGAAGGCAATCTCTTCAAACGACTTGCACGATCTCCCAAACCCAGTAAATCAATTATTTCCAACTCGTATGCGTTCGGAAGTTGTGATCTGCTGGTCATTTGATTTTCTGTAGGGAAAGTATTGGCCGTTATTTGCGCTGTTTGTAGCGCAATTAAAATGCAAATTTTGAACATTTTAAAATTATCTGTCTTGTATTCTAGTGAAGAATGAACGCTTTGGATGCTTGTTGCACTTTGGTCTCTCGGCAAAAGAAATTTCAGATTTTATAGCGAGTGGAACTATGCCTAGCAGGTAGAATAAATTTGCCGTTACATGGTGTTAAATCAGGTAGGCACACAAATTACAGGTCAATTTGCCGTAGGATAAAGGAAATGAGCAGTACCTGTCAAATTAAGTTTTTTGTAAGGTTTCTTTGGAATTTCAAAGCTGCGGTCACGGGATCAAATTCTAAAATTAATGAACGCTCTAAAACAATTATCAGATGATCCCAGTCTCGTGCCCCTTTTAAAACTATGCAAATATGTACAATAATAACAACAGGCCCTAAATATTACATATTTTCGAATGTTCCTTTTAAAGACCGACCCAATTAATTCAAAATAGACATTTTGGCTACGGCCGAATTCAAATTTATTTTATGTAAATTTAATTTGCAAGCGAATCTCAGAGAGCATTGGCAACACTGATTTCTGTATGAAAATGATAACGAACACGAAAACAAATAAACAGCTCAACAATTCCAGTTTTTGCAGGCGTCGATTAGAAACAATAAAAGCCGCGGCAACAGAGTCAAAGCAGTAGTGGTCAACGATAAAGCACGAAATAAAGACGGAATAGTAAATATCGTTGCAAGCGAAATTGGAACTACTGATTACAGAGGCGGAATAAGAGTGCATATTGTAGTTGCAAATTTTAATTGGTTGAAGTCGAATTTTGCACAGGAAAAATCAGAAGATGTCTGCCAAATTTAAAATGGGCCCAGATACGCACGCAGTGCCCATGTCACTGTTTCGCAAAAACCGCCAGAAGGTATGCGCCGCTCTGCGGGATCAGCCGAGTGTGGGTGCAAATGCGTATATGCTGTTAAAAGGTGGCGTTGACGTCAGTTTCAACGACACCGATGTCAACTATTTATTCCGTCAGGAGTCATACTTTCAGTACATGTTCGGCGTGAAAGAACCCGATTGCTACGGCGTGGTGCAAGTGGACACAGGCAAGACTGTGCTCTTCGTGCCCCGCCTGCCGGAGGAGTATGCTACCTGGATGGGCCGTTTGTTGACGCTAGCGGAGTTCAAGGCCATGTATGAGACAGATGACGTGATGTACGTGGATCAGCTGGAAGCGTACTTTGAGGCAGCATCCCCCGAACTGATTTTGACGCTGAGTGGCACGAACACGGACAGCGGTCTGACCTCGCAACCAGCACGTTTTGATGGCATCGCAAAGTATGTAGTCAACTGTGATCTGCTGCATCCAGTGCTAGCCGAGTGCCGCGTCATCAAATCGGCTGAGGAGATCGCGGTGTTGCGTTACGTGGCGAAGCTGTCTTCCGATGCGCATGTGCGTGTCATGAAGTTCATGCAGCCTGGACGCAGCGAGTATGAGGGCGAATCGGTGTTTCTGCACCACGCCTATGCAGTGGGCGGCTGCCGTCACACGTCGTATACGTGCATCTGCGGCAGCGGCGTGAATTCAGCAGTGTTACACTATGGGCACGCTGCGGCGCCCAATGACAACGCCGTGCGTGATGGCGACATGTGTCTCTTCGATATGGGCGCAAACTATTGCGGCTATGCTGCTGATATTACGTGCAGCTTCCCTGCCAATGGCAAGTTCAATAGCGACCAAAAGTTCATTTACAACGCCGTTCTGGATGCGCGTAATGCGGTGCTGAAGGAGGCGCGCGACGGCGTCTCCTGGGTGGACATGCACAAGTTGGCCAATCGCGTGATGTTGCAACGCCTTAAGGAGGGCGGAATGTTAAAAGGAGACTTAGATGAAATGTTGATGGCTGGACTCGGCGGCATTTTCCAGCCACACGGATTGGGCCATCTCATTGGTTTGGACGTGCATGATGTGGGCGGATATTTGCCTGACCAGCCGGCTCGCCCAGCGGAGCCCTGGTTGAGTAAATTGCGATTTGCACGCATACTCAGAGCAGGAATGTATGTGACTGTGGAGCCGGGTTGCTACTTCGTCGACTGTCTCATGGATCGTGCGCTCTCCGATCCCGATTTGAACAAGTTCATCAATGTAGAGATTTTCGAGCGCTTCCGCACCTTTGGCGGCGTGCGCATCGAGGACGATGTGCTGATAACAAAAGATGGCAATGAGAATTTCGCAATTGTACCACGCACCGTGGAGGAAATCGAAAAGGTTATGGCTGAGCGCGCAGAAAATTAAGTGCCAAATATACTCGTATGCTTTGTTTTTATATTTACTGTTATAATTGTATCGACATCGACCATGTATTCCAATAAGAATGTTACCAGGTGTATTTGTATGTTATCTTCTACTTGTACTTGTTATGAATTTATTTTGATATACACTATATTATCAAAGCAAATAAAGATAAGATTGAGAGAAAATTTATGGACCGGATTTGCATGGTGTGCTATTGGTGTTGAATGAGTGGTATTGGATAGTGTCATGTATTTTGTTCTTTTTCGCAATACGTGTTTCTCTAAAAGGAGCGCTAAAAGTTGTTAAAAATTAGTTGGATTTTTTCGCAAAATTGCGATAAATCTCAACTTATGACATGATATTAAAATGTTTATACTTTCAGGCTAAGCAATAAATTAGCTCCCCAATTTGTTACATGATTCAGCGTTCTGCTAAATAATTTACTCTTTTAATGCTTTTACATAGACCATTTTACAAGGAATATCGTGAACAAGTTATGTCGTCACAATTGTTATACATATTTTATAATCCTATGCGTGCTGGAGTGCGGCGCGGTGTAGCACCAGGCGTCACAATCTCTTGTTTGGGCGCCAGTTGCTCTTCGCGTTGCGCCGCCTGTATTTTACTCTCCTCCATTTGCTCCTGTGCCAGCTGCATTTGCGTTTCCATCTCTTTCAGGTGTTCAGCGGCTTGCTTCTTCTTCTCACGTCCACTGCGCCCGGTTTCCTTCACCGAGAAGAACATGGGCCCCAACTCAGCTAGCCAGTAGCCGTCGACGGCTGTGGCACATTGCATGTACTCCTTGGCAGTCATTACCAGTTCGTGGTACACAACATAGTCGGGTGTGGTGCCTAGACCGTAGAGCGCTGAGGTGGGATGCAAGTGGCAAGGCATGCCGGTACGCAAGTTCACGTACTCGCCGATGCCTTTGAGTCGCGCCGCCTGATAGAAGTAAGCAGAGCAAATGCACTTGCGTACTATGTCCCAATCGGTCCCGCACGACTTCACGCTCAGTTTCTGCTGCAGCATAATGTCCTTCAGTTGTTGGCGTACCTCGCGCACCTTGCGCATTGCCTTGACGTGAATGAAATGCTCGTTGCACCAGTTGGCGTTATAGCTGTGACACGACGGCAAAAGAAAAACAAACATTAACAAGTGAAACATGCAAAGAGGCGCGGCAGTGTGTCGGACGGCACTCACTTGTTCTGCTTCCACTGCAAATACACATTGAGGTAGGTAAGGTGATCTGACTCCGGCACTTGGAACTTCTCGCGCACACCATCAGCTTCCTCTTCGCGCCCCTTGGGTCGATAGAAAATGGAAGGTACGGATAGCATGGACACTGTAAATGGAAGAAACAAAATTAGCACTGTCAATTTATCGATCCGTTCTGCTCACCTATAATAAGCACTTCGGAACTGCATTCCATCTGGCAGGACACAATAAGCATTTGACACTGCGGCGGATCCAAGGGAAATTCAGCCATTTGCCGACCGAGCGGTGTCAGCGCGCCAGTGTGATCGAGCGCGCCCAAAATCCACAATTGATACAGCGAATTCAGAATGTTGTCCTGCGGGGGTGGATCCATAAAATGGAATTGCAAAAGATCGACTACGCCCAGCGACTTCAGCAACAGCACTGTGTTGGCCAAATTGGTGCGTTGAATCTCAGGCACAGTCAACGCCAGTAGCTCATCTTTATACTGACGCTGCGTGTACAGACGGAACGCCTGACCGGGTCCAGTGCGGCCGGCACGTCCCGACCGCTGATTGGCGTTGGCCTGCGAGATGGGATAGATCTGCAGAGCATCCATGCCGATGCGTGGATTGTACACCTTCAGCTTGCAATAGCCCGAATCGATGACGTAAATAATGCCATCGACTGTGAGCGACGTCTCGGCAATGTTGGTAGCCACGACACATTTGCGCAGTCCTTCTGGCGATTTCTGAAAAATCTTCGCTTGCAGATCGGACGGTAGTTGTGAGTAAATCGGCAGTATGGAGAGTTCGGGTGCATTATCGATTTCCGCCAGTCGTTCGGCGAGCACCTCGCACGTCACTTCTATGTCCTCCTGGCCCGGCATGAAGATGAGCATGTCGCCCTCGTTTGGCGTGAGATGCACTTGAAGCGCTTGTTTCACCGCAGACTCCACATAGTCCTCACAAGTGTTCTTGCTATAGAGTACATCCACGGGGAAGGTGCGTCCCGGTATGGTAAATGTGGGCACATTCCCGAAGAAGGTTGCGAACTTGCTGGAGTCCATGGTAGCTGAGGTCACGATTAGTTTGAGATCGTGTCGACGTGCCACAATCTAAAAACAAAAAGGAACAGAACAACATAAATATTTGTATAATTAAAATCATTGTGGAGTGGATACGATATTAAGATATTGCGGACAGATCCTCAGAAGAAAGATGATCATACTTATTCAGGAGAACCTGTCACACATTGAGAATTGTTACAATAGCATCTTTATTTGTTTTTCAAATTGTGTCTTTGCGCAGCGCCGCTTCTCGCAATGAATTGGCAATTCTCCGAGAGTTTTCTTTGCCATGAAAAGTTTCTCAACCCGTTCGTTATTTGTAGGTCCCGTTAATTTGTGCAGGAATATAACAAGCATACAAAAGTTAATGCGAGAAAGCTAGGCTTACGCCCACATGAGCTGTTGCGCCAATTAATTATAATTATGTATTATTATTAATAACTTTTTCAATCCCATAATTTCCACCTGAAAAGACTAACTGCGAATGCAGTAGTTAAGGCTACACAATCAGCAAACTGCCAGGCCATCACGATGTGTCAATGAATTTCGAGATGCGCAATTTCCACACCCAGCCTTACTCCAGCCTTCAATTCTCCGCACAACAGGGCGTATGGATTTTGCAAAATCCTGCCTCAACAAATTTTACTTTATACAGAGGCTTTTGCCGTTCGAAGGGAGTCAAATGAAGTGAACTCTTAAAATATGTCGTAACGTGCTCTTAGCTGGCTCCCAAATGTCACTTTATTCTCTCCAATAAGCAACACGGCAGAGAGTAGGCGAGGTTATTGTTGAACGAGTGGGTGGCAATGACTGAGTGAGTACGTGTATAAACCAGGGTTGGGAAAAGTAGGTATTTTGTCTTGTTTTCAGGTGCGTTTTAATTTTTAAAGTACCCAAGCACAATAGAAAAAATTTACATTTTGCACGTACTCAGTGGACAAGTGCTTGGTTGCTGATGCGGAAGGCCTGGGTTCAAGACCGGTCTCAGACCATCTAATAAAAAGATAATTTGTTTTTTTTCAAATTGTTTCTTTGCGCGGCGCGACTTTTTGCGATGAATTGGCAATTCTCCGAGAGTATTGCCATGAAAAGCTTCTCAACCCGTTCGGATTCGGTTATTTGTAGGTCCCGTTAATTTTTGCAAAATGTAACAACCACATACAGCATGTCATATTTGCCAATTTTGTAGATAGTGCAATTATTGAAAAGGATATTTTCCAAACAAGTTATTGATTTATGTTTGAGGTGCAGATTATTGAGATAACGATTAAAAACTGAGGATATTTTAATAATTTAAGTATATTCTCAAAAAAAAACTTTTTCATGTAAACGGATACAATAACACCGAACCCCATTACCAACCCTGGTATGTTCAGCTCAAACATATTCACATAAGTGCACATGCCACGTAACACGTAGACGCGTACTTGTCCACAATTGAGCGCATTCTCACCTTTTCCCCGGTGGGGCATGCCCACAAATAGCTTGCCGTAAAAAACTCAAGCAATTTTAAATGCTACGAGTTGCTTAATACTGTCGCTAGAAGTGTTGCGCTTCGGCTGTACTCTCGCACTCGGCCCTGTAATTGTGTAGATATTTGGCTTATTTGATTTTCTGTTGGTAGATGCTCCGCTTAGCTTGGGTTGTGTGTTGGCTGGAGAGGAATGTGAGCCACTCCGCTTATCAGCATTGCGTAGAGCACGTTTTCTGCCTTGAGTTTATTTTTAGCCACAATTCTTTCATCAAATCGCTACGCTTATACTTTTTTTATATTTCTTCAATTGTTCTTTCAAACTACAGTAATTCCCGGTTAATCGACCTGAGTAAATTTTAAGCTCCGAGATAAGCCAAATCGGCCAAATCTACCTCGGAATTTTTAATAATCGCATTAATTTGTTTAATTACCTACTCATTTAAAGGTATTATGTTTGGCATTTATGGTAAGGTATGGTACGAAAAAGCAGTCAAGTGCGAGTCGGGCTCGCTCAGCGTTCCGTACCAGAAATACCCTTTTTAGCGGTCGAATTTAGTTTCTCTTTGCCCGTCTGGCCAAACAATTTTCGACATTTTGGCCTACATCTTCGAAACCAATTCACCGAAAATTATAAAAAAAATATGTTTGTAATCCATGGACGTAGCCCTTTCTAATGATACCCCACTCGATATAAACAAAAAAAATTTTTTTCTGAGGGGGGTCATCTTAAATTAAAAAAAAATTTTAAAATTTAAAATTCGAAAAAAGGGGCAGCCATTCAGTCATGTGTGATCAAATACCTAGTTAGCCTGATTTTATCAAAATTTTCGGTTGAGAAATGGCATGGGAAAATGGGATCATGTGGGGACAGGTCAGTTTTTCTCACATTTTTAACTATATCTTTCTAACCCGTTTACATAAAATTTAAAAAAAATACATTTTATAATCTATGGACATAGCCCTTTCTAACGATACCCCACACGATACGATTTAAAAATATTTTTATTTTTTTTGTCCGACCCGAAAACCTTTAAAAATTATAAAAAAATATTTCTAAAAATATTTCTTAACTTTTTATAGTGAAAATGTGTTTAGGTTATCAAGACCTAACATCGTGCCAAATTTCAGGTTTCTACGATGAAAATATGGTCGTTTTATATACACACTCCCAAAACAAAAGTGACCTTATAAGTGTTCCCGTTTTTTCCCTTTTAGGGGAACGGAACCCTAAAAATGGACGTGGTCCGCCTACTATATAGGCTGTACAATTTTTTCAGTAAAATGGCTCTCAATTGAGTAATTACAAACTTAAACGAATGAAACTTGGAAAAGGAATATCTTGTAGTTTGTCAAAAATTGGCGTGGTCCGGCTACATAGTGGGTAAATTTAATACACCCACAATTTCTTTTCATTCAGTGGACATCACTCTATTCGGTTACTTGGTTTAGGGTAATGCTCTGTCAGTGGACCCCGACTGACAATTCCTTTCTTGTTTTTCGATAATTTTATTTTTCAAGAAAAATACATGATAATATAATGATATGTTAAGATCCTTGGACATTTATTAGGAATATGTATTTATCAGTTCGGACACATAAAGTACTTTTCCTAGAAACTAACTTATTCCTAATCACGAAATGAAACAACACTGTGCGTATAAAAAAAGAGTCAATTCTTTGGAAATCAGTTTGAATCGAGGTGTTAAATTTTAATGCTTAACACGCCTGAAACAACGTAATTATAGCTGAGGTGTTACTACTTAGAGCAGGTAAGGGATTGTAGAACATGATTAAAAATAGCGCTTACATATTAGCAAGTGCTACTTAAAACCACGCCCAAGAAAAATTCAATAACAAAGCAATATGTTAAAATTGACGTGAGATATGTTGCAAAATGGTGGCAAATATTCGACATATAGTACTTCTACATATATTTAGTCATCGGAATAAGATGATATTTATGTCAAAAGCTATCCGAAGTCCACTTTACCGATCATCGTCTGACATCAAAAATGTATATGACATCTCTCAGTATACTCAGTTTAATCTTTTGTGACTCACCCGCGCGGACCACGCGTATATTTTCAACAGAGAGAGTCGAATTTAAGAAATTTCATCGAAGAAATTCTAAAATAGCTGGTCTTATGGGCCTATTGTGCGCCCGATTCGACCGATTTGGCTAATCTTTGAACGTAAACTAAGTTAGGGTTCACTGTTACTGTGAATCAAAGTTGCTTTAAATCGGACAGCTGGTTTCTTTTTCCATCCTTGTCTAGGGGAGTGCTAACCTGCTCTCCTTTCAAACTCCTTTCTCCTGCGGCCACAGACGGTCAGGCAGACGGACAACCGAAAACCAAGATAGAAAGTGATTCTGATTATTTCTATAGACTAGTACGGCTCCTGTAGTACGATAGAATTTTCGCACAAAGTCAATATATCCTATTACCGTAGGTGTAGGGTATAAACAAGATTTTTTGAAGCGGGGAAAAATTGCTATGGCTTATAAATGGAATGAAACACTTATCGCAAGTAAATATAGACATTCAATGAATTTCTACATATAGTAGCCACACCTCTCTCATTATCTGGCCATCGAAATTTCAAGTTCAAATTCCTTAAGACAGGAATTAATATTTCATAAAGAAGAAATTTTTCAGAAATTGGGACGCATGCCAAAACAAATTTAAACTATGTATTGTAGTACACAATTTTATAATCTTTTCGTTTTAATCTATCAAAATAGAAAGAACGATATCAAAATAAAATAAAGATCGTGTGTCTTGCACGTACATCGGGAAGCTAAAAATACAACACAACTCGTGACAATTTTATGTGAACAAAAACAAAACTTTATTGTTGCCTGTGCATATGTAGGCCTGTATGTATGTATGTGCACGAGCATGTATGAGTGTATTTTCGTATCGCTGCTAAATATTTCGATCGTTAAAACTGGTGAATAATTTCAACGTTGCTCTTTTTCCTGGCGCCATTGTAAAGCGCCACGACGAGATCGCCGTGTATACACACATACTAGCAAATGCAAATTGCATTGTGCATGTGTGTATGCGCGTTGCGATGTATGCATATTATTCAAATTGTATTAAAATGTGAGAAATTCCTTAAAAGTTCATAAATATTATTAACGTTTCATCAAGTCAATGCTTCAATTATGGAGGATAATAGAAAAGGCAATTTACAAGCATCATGCGTTGATGAACATTAACTGTTCATATATACATGTGTGTGTTTATACATACGTAGGCAGGGGAGAGCAGGTACTAGGGTACGAGTAACACAATGCCTAAGTTTCTTCAAGTATTCCGGATGTTTCCGGAGTTTATGTAGAAGATGATGAATGAAGTAACAAAAATGGAATATTTGGCAACACTTCTCAAGGACTGAGTTATAATTAAGAAATCCGTCACTAACTGTTCCATATCAATAATTTGTAGACTTTATCGAAACAAATGTAAATTTTGTATAGCTAATGAACTATTTTAGTAAATGCATCAATTATAAAAAACAATAAATAGCCGGAATTGATTTTGTTTTAACACCGTGCGACAGAAAACACTTGTTTACCCATAAAATATGAATATGAAACTATAGTCCATATAGTACAGTACAAACCGATTATTTGAATTAGAAAAATTGCACGATTTTTAGTTCAATTACCATGACAATTACAAAAGTGCCGGAAAACCAATTAACCGGGTCGAATTATGCGGGCAAGTTTTGGCATCTTTTTCGTCATTATTAAAGGACTTAAAGGATATTGAAGTTGAAAAAATTTATTTAAATACTTGCACTTGTTCTATGATTAAAATCTGGGTATCAAATAAGAGACGAGAATCTCTGCAGACTGAATTATTCTGTTTTCTTTCTTTGACTGGACGAAAAGGTGTCCATGGTATTCTTTGAAAATTCAATCCTTTACAAAAAACTTAAATCGTTAACTATGGATGCGAATTTTAAAATATTAAAACGTGTATTTAGTTAATTTCTTGTTCCTTTTCAAATAAAAAAGTAGTGAAAAATATTCTTAACTTCCTGCATTATGTATAAAGCACATGCCTCAGTCAGTCACATTGCGTTGAAATCAAGTGTTTTCTACTGTTTTCAAGTTCTCGGCCATAAGAAAATGTCAAAAGAAAACCGAAAGTTCAAGGTGATTTCAACGTAATAATTTCTTACTCCATTTCCTCACAACTTGTTATGCAATAACGAAAGATAGCCTTTGGAATAACTAAAAAGCACATGGGAAAGGAACAAGCAACCATTTGAAAAGTATCAAGAAAATAATAAACATTGTTGCGTTCGTCCCTGATCTTCCCAATGCACACATGTGAGTGTGCATGTGAAAAATAATCAAAAAATTCTATGTCTTTTATAACATATACACATATGTATGTATGTATATGTATATCGTTCTTGTTTACGAACAAGGATGCAGGCACTATGAAAATTACATGCAAAATTCCAAGGCCACATTTTGAGTTATTCAAATCAAATTCAAGCGCAATATATAAAGACACCTACATACATACTTATGTGGTACAGTAGACGCTCGCAAATTAGAACCACTTTGTTTTTAAGGTGATTCTAATTTCTGAAAAATTCAAATTTCTGGACAAATTTTTTTATTCGAATATAAATAAGAAATAGAGAAAACTTACTTAAAAAATACAACAGAATTCTTTTTTTACATTATTTTATTTAATAAAAATAAGTAAACGAAACCAAATAATCCAGTGCAATACATTTTACTTGTATTTTTAGCTATATGCAACAAAACTTAAAAATTCACTCATATTACATCACATGTACATATTATATTTTTTTAAATAAAAATGGAATGAATTAAAAAAAAATTAAAAATAATTGCGATAATGTTCAAAACTAAGAAATAAATTCAAAATTAATGGAGACGCAGACGGCACAATCAGCATGGTTTTTTCGCTTTCCCAATAACCAATGGCACTAATTTATGTGATCCATCAGAGTTTGCTCCAAGTAAGATTGAAATTCTTTCCTTTTGGATTTTATATCCAGGGGCAGCTTTTTCGAAAGTAGAGACATATGTTCTATCAGGTAGGCAGCGGAAAAATAATCCGCTTTCGTCGACATTATAAATTTGTGACTCGAGCAATCCCATCTCATCAACCTTTGCACGAAATTTGTGAATGAACGGAGTGACTGCAGAAACATCACTAGAGAGAATCTCGCCACAAATTTTCAAAAAACGGATTCCGTGTCGCTTCTTAAATTTAGTAAACCATCCGTCACTTGCTCGGAATGCATTTTCATCTTTATCGGGATATTTCTCTCTAAATATTTGTTTGGCTTTCTCCTTTAGTATTGGCCCAGTTAATGTACATTTTTTTTCACGTTGGTTTAAAAACCACTCATAAAGAGTCTTTTCCATTTGGGGATATTCAGCGCTGTGCAGGGATTTGTTCATTGCCTCATGGTAGGTGTTTGGAACAGCATTTAAAATTGCTGCTTTGTTTGATTTAATGTAGCTGATTGCAGATGGTGTAACATTAAAATCTAGGGCTAATCGCTTCCCTTGAACACCTTTGTCAAGTTTTTCTAAGATTTTAACTTTGGTTTCCAACGATAAAGTATTTTTTTTGCGTTTATTTAACATTTTCAATGATCTACTTTTACTTTTTCTATAGAGACTGCCAAAATATGTACACGCGTATCGAATTTCACACACAAACTAGCTGAAAATGTAAATAAATGCTACGAAAAAATAATAAATAGCGAAAAAGGGGATTCCCCTTTTTCGTTCTACTTTGTTTAGAACAAAATAACGAATAACATAGACAAATCAAAACAAAAAAAAAAACGCCCAGAAATTAGAATTTTTAATTCTAATTTTAGAGCGTGTAATGTTTCACAAACTTCAATTCTAATTTCTGGAAGATTCGAATTTCAGAGAGTTCTAATTTGTGAGCGTCTACTGTATATACAAACGAACGATGTTGACTAATTGTAAATATATTAGTGATGCTTTGAATATTAAGTAATTAGTATACGCGAATCTTAAAAACAGACGAGTATTCATCTGAACGAAAACAAGTAGGTATTCGCAGCTGCTTTAAAAGCCGCATTTTAAAAAATTAGCACCCATCTTATCTCAAAAATCATTAACTCGATTTCGCTCAAATTTTTATACTATATCTCAAAAACATCGTAAATTAATTTTCTTACTTAATTTTAGTACCGGCCAGAGCCACAAGTCTGTATTTTAGCTGAGCGGAATAGACAGTATGCTGCCAACCTTCGACCAATTCTTTGCGTATGTTTCTCTTTGGGCAGCTATAGACGGTCCACTCCGTATTCCCGCTCAAAACAATTCTGAAGGACAGTTTGAAAGTTAATAATAAATTTGTAGTACAAATTGCTATATGTATGTATGTATACTCTTTTCATCGTTCGTAAAAAAATTGTATGTGGCATAAGTCACATAAGCGAAGATTGTGCTGGGCGGTTTGAGGCGACTCCCCCCAAGCAGCTTGCTAAGCTCTGTTTTAGTCAAGTTAATGTAGCCTAATCAAAGTTCTGCCTGCAGTCACAGGGGGCAAACTGCTCTTTAAGCGAACGCAAGGTGGCGCTGCCAGAGAGCACGTGGCAGAATACGTAAAGAGCTGCCCTGGCAAGCGCATTTAAATGGCTAATTACAGGTAATTACGGCATAAAGCATGCGACTGCCGAATGCAATTGACACAGTTTATTTATTGTGCTTCTCATTCATGTACTTGTGGAAAGTATTTGCTGAAAATCTGTCGACGCCATGGACGACGGAATTTCAGCGCTGTCGCTCTGAATGAGCCAACACGCGCGCTGCGTCTCCTCTCGCGTGGTGAATTTTGAAACCGCCTAAAGTGGTGCATAAATAAAATACTTCGGGCTATGAGTATATAGACACGTACATACATATATATGTATATAAATCTGCATATGTGTTTGCGTGTGTGTGTATTCGGCGCACAGATACTTTCGACAGATACATACAATAATGTGCAAAAATTACGAAGAGAACGTAAACAAATAAAGAGGTGTGGCGGTGGCGCGCTGCTAAATTCGGCACAATTGTTGTTCAAGACAGAAAGGTAAACACACAAAAAGAGAAGTAGGTACTCCGGAATGGCGAAAACTACAAAAGCGGAAAATTGTTTATATGCACTTCTCGGGGTTTTGTTGTTATTTGCTGCTTTACTCGCTCGCTTGTTATGCATTTCACAACGAATATGTGAAACAGCGATAGTGGACTGGATAAAAGCGTAGCCGCAGTCAAGGCAGCGCGATGATGGAGCGCAGTGCGGGGGCGCAGCAGCCGCTCAGCATCTCCCCAGCATTTTAATTGCTGATCTTGATGGTTCTTGTTCAACTTGCTTTTTTGGAAATGAAAAATGCGAGCAGTGCAGTTGAATTCATTGAGGCGAGACTATCCAGAAAAATGGGCACGGCAATAGCCTGTGACGCTTGGGGCTCAGTAATCGAAGCCCATGCTGGCAGCCACTATCAGGAGCTGGCGGTGGGTGCACGTGCACCGCGGGTAACCTATTTTGTCAGCATGAAACCTTTCTCTGCCAAATCCAAATGAGCGGCACTATCTTAACAGCGCAACAAGCAAAACCGTGCTATCAAGTTGAAGCATGTGACAAGTTTGCGATAAAAGCCTGGCAAGGGGCAAGGGGGAGACGATCGATGACGTCAGTGAAGCAGTTGGGCGGAGTGGACGCTCACACACGTCTGTCGGGAAAGTCGCTGCCAAATTAGCAATTATTCAAATTGTGAAATCTTTGACTTTATCTCGTGACCTAAGCTCGAAAGCAGGTTCAAAATTCAGACGTATTGAGTCACTTTACCCGCATTATACATACATAACCCATTTCCATGCGCTACATTTTGCGAAGGCGAGTGTTCGATTTAAAGCATACATATGAGCGCTATGATATTTCTCAAACTAGCAACAAATCGTATTTTAGGAACGTATAGGAAAAAGTTGTATTTCATAAATTGTTGGCTGCTCAACCGTTAAGTTGAAGATATCAGCCATTTATCACTCACTGAAACAAGAAATGGTTTTTCTCAAAGCCACATATACATACATATGTATGTACATAAATACCTAGTGGGAACTCTCAGTTCAAAAATACTTATGTATATCAATGAAATTTACAACAACAACTCATAGTTCTGTGTCCGCCTTGATTAGAGGCGTTGTGTGAAGTTATTATAAATGTAACTATCTTAAAATGCACAGCTATTAACATTTATTCACGATGTGGTTAGCTTCACATTGTAAACACTCTACATTAGAAGTTTAAAAAATGTCATATTCGTGTTATTGTTTAAGGATACTGAGCTAAAAAAAACGACAAAATACCAAAAACCTGTAATACGTATACTAATTAATTGCTGTTTTGGCATTGTAGTGTCAAAATGGGGTTTCTACAGTGGCAATATCGTGAATATCCCTACTAGAGGTCTGCATGAATGCATTTGAAAGAGCGACCAAGACATTCATTCGGGTTTGAATCTTTCGCTCGCATGTGCACTTATTTCCAAACACGTGTTGAATAAGCACATATGCCTTAAGAGTGAATGAGATAGCAAAACAATTGAGTAAATTGTAAGCGCAAGCACATTACTCACAAGCAGTGTACCCACTATTCAAATGTTTTGGTAAACAGAGTGCAATGCAGTGGGTGCACCGAGTATTTAAGGGGCTATACGCAATTAAGAGACTGAGCTTATTTTTAAAGAATTTCTGATGGAAAGACGTTTTAGTGTATTAATTATAATTTCTATGCATATTGTGGTCATTTTAAAAATTATTTGCCGAAGAAAAGACTTTCGGACGATGCATTACTAACCGGCGCGCAGCAGCGGCTTCGCCAAAATTCTCCAGCTTACCATTCACTGCACCCACTTTACCCACTTCACTCACTATACTATACCGATACTTTGTTACATTCGTTTTGTTTGTTTCGATTGTAGCAAATAGAGCAAGATAACAAATGCTGCTCTTACTCTCTTTGAAAATAATGGCACGAGTGGGTATTTGTTTTGGTATTGAGAGGTTTTGTGAGTGTTTCACCCATTCAAATGTTTCACTCGTGCGCCGAGTGCAATGAAATGGGTAACCGTAGTGCACAGGCAAACCAAATGCATTCATGCAGACCTCTAATCCCTACAATTATTTTCACACTAGGCAAAAGTGTTTAGGGTAAGCGTTTATTGAAATAATAAATAATACATGAATAATTGCTGGACAAAAATGTCAAGAATTGTAAGCGCTGCTTTCGATATAAACTGTAACTAAATACAGTCTTAAAATAAAACTGAACTGAACTGTATAATATTTTTGAGTGATAAATTGCTGTGAGTCATTAACACGAGTGTAGCTCACTTCTCATAGTCGACAGAAGCAACCACAATTTGTCGCTCGCATTTCGTCTGCTTTGAATATTTTGGAATTGCGTAGTTATGAAAATATGTACGAATGATTTAAAATGCAATAATTAATGGGAAAGCGAGCTTCTAATGCAATGCTTAATGTTAAAAGAAATTCCCCATACCACATTTTATCACTTAATGCAGAAAGTGAAAACACTTGTGAGGGATTTCAGGGAATTAAAAGTAAGTACCTAAAAATTAGACAGAACCTTCAGAAGCGCACTATCGCATTATAAAAAGGAATGAGCAACAAGCACATACAGGCGCACGCTCCTTTGGGCACACGTGAGGATCCAGACACACATGCAAACTTTCTTCAAAACACGAATGCTTTGAGGCTGGCTTGGCTCACATTCCACTCACACATGTCCGAAAATATAAACAAATTTTGGCAAGTGTTCAAATATAAGCAATAACAGTGCTGAAAGCATACCAAAGAAGTGTTTTGTTTTTGGAAGAAATAAATTCACAGGTGGCTAACTACATATATCAGGAAAGAGTAGACATATGTATATGTATGTACATATGTACGGATATATAACACATACTAGGGGTGCCAGTTTCAGAAATTAAAATTCATAATTCCTAGATCAACAAGAGGTGGAAATTTGCATCAATGTTTGACTTCTTTGAATTTAAGGCGAAAGGGGCAAGTAAAGAATAGTTGGTACCGGAAATTAACCATCATCCTATGTGAGTGTCAAATTTATATTATTTCCGACTTTGCGCTCATATATTTCAGTTGCATATAAATATTTTTACCGGAGCTTTTTCCTTATGTTTTATATTATTACTTCATTGGAAACCATTCGAGATGCCCTCAGAACTCCCAGTAGAGAGAGTTGCAAATCCATCAGTCAGTTTGACACAGTGTGGAAAGCAGTATGATGACAATCGATTTCTGCGTTATTTTTGTTTGTTTGATCAAATATTTTCAATGAAATACCGTGCAATCATTATCCTATTAAGAAAAATTTTTCTTACTCATTATGGTTACGAAAGATAATAACAATATTGGTCAATTCGGCGGTTTCATTACAATTTGTGCTAGTTTGTTTACTAAAAACCCGAGATTTCTACAAGTTAGTTCCGAGATTACTGCACACAAAAACTTGACGATATGCCGGTAACCCTGGATTCGCAATCCCGTGATCGACATTCCTAGTAAATACCTATTTTAAAACGTCTCACGTATTAGTGGAATAAATATAAACGCGCATATCCACAACAAATATGATTTCCATTTTAAGATACAAGTGTTATGAATATGAGAAATGAGAGAAACTGACCTACACGCCAGGCTACGTAAGTGAATACACCGCTTTAGGCCACATAAAGTAAAATAAATAAATAATTGGCGCAACAGCCAAGCCATAGACCTAGCTTTCTCGCAATTTCTTTAGTGTGCTCGACTATTTAGCACAAGATAATGGGACCTACTCATTTATTCTGCAGCCGTGTCCGAACGGGAATTGAGGAGCTTTTTTTATTTTCATGGCAACGTATACTCTCGGAGAGTTGCCAACTACTCGCCAGAGACGGCGCCATGTGTAAAGCAATGAAGTTATTTTTTTTATTAGTGGTTATGAGCAGGGATTTTATCAACCGACTCCACGCATCAGCGACCGAGTACTTATCCACTGAGCCACGACGGCGCCACATATGTACATATGCTTGAAATATTCAATGACTGCCATTGGACTTAAGAGGTAAAGATACTTAAATGAAACAGTTCTGCCTCCTGGCATTCAGTAAAAAAGGTAAAGGTCTTTGCCAAGTGCTTGTGATTTCATGGAAGCGCGCCCTCAACAATATTCAAACGAAATTAATTTTTTCTTCCCGCCAGAAATTTGTGGAACCTCCTGTTACGCTACGTTACCTTGAGCCGCGAGGCCATAAAAAGCGTCGCGCACCCAATAACATCTTTAAATAAACAGAATCGAAATATAAGTATGTTGTTTTCTTTTCGACATGATAAACACGCTATATGCAGCTTCTTCGTGTTGACTATGAGCAAAAATTATAATATTGCAGTGTGTAGAATAAAAATCATTTAGGTCTGTAAAAGGCTGCATTAAGTCGCACTCTGCTAAAGATAAAAATAAATAATCAAAGAAACAAAAGAAAGAAATTATTTAGCACATTTGTTTGATTCAATGGAATGCACGAATGCGAGCGCTGGTGCCTGAATGGGTTCCTCTATACTCGAGAAGAGACGATTCAACCCAAAAGACTTTGGCGAGAGAACCGTATATGCCAGCCCCATGCGCTGTGGCTCTTCGCCAGCGCAAGAGCGCCAAAAAAGAGAGCCGAAGCTGATAATTCACCACATGAACTGGCTTTGCCCAGACCAGACCAGACTGGTCACAATCAGTGTTGCCAGAACCAGGGATTTCGCCCACATTTCGGGATTTTTGTACCTTTAAAGGGCGCGCGGGCTTTTGAATCTATAAATGGGATTTTTGAGCCTATACCTATCTTTTATACTTCTTTGGTTTATTTTTTGTTTATTTATTAATACAGTAGGAACTCGATTCTTGCACGTAATGAAAACCAGGCTCGCTGCAAGTTTCGAGGTTGTCGCAAGTACCGAGTAATTTTTTTCCCATATATGTAAATTATAAGGGGTTACTTTCACTGTAAAGAATCTAAGTTTGTTACACTTTTTATAATTTAATTCAATACATTTGTATAATGATAAATTTTAAGTGAAATTAAAGAAATTTAGGATTTTGGTTTTTTTGTTTTGTGCACACTTGCTTGTTCAGTACTGCACTGCTTCCATGCAAAAGTTAAATAAGAATAGAGATTTCGTCAGCATATGAAGTCGTGGGTACTTCCCCAAATATTTTGAGCTCCAAACTGATACATTTGCGGTACTTCCCCGAATTTTATTCAAAGACAAAACAAAAAATGTTGCAATGTATTCAGGACAAAATTTTTTAATTTCGCAAGTACTGAGTACGTAATGAAAAAAAAATTTTGTGTCGCAAGTATCGAGGTGGGTAAGTACCGAGTATCTGCAAGAATTGAGTTACTACTGTAACTGTAAATATTTTATTATTAGCACTTCATTTAAGTGTAATCTTCAGCGTTGTGCTTTAAGCAGCAATTTTTTTGTTCTTTTTTTGTTTAAAAAAATATATGTACATATGTATATGTATTTATGAATTGTTATTGAAAAACACGTTTTTTAATTAATATTTGCGAATGGGATTATTTTCCGGGATTTTTGATTTTTTAAATGGGATAAAGAGGGCGTTTTGCATAAGTGAATGGGATTTTTGGAGCTAGGTCTCTGGCAACACTGGTCACAATTGCTTTTGTCTGCTGTGGAGCTCATCGGGAACGTAATGCATGCACTGAAAGAGGGGGTCGGCAGGGCGGACGAAGAGAGCGCGCTGCTGGGAGAGCGGCGCCGAAACCGGCTTTAAATAAACATGCTCAACGGCGATTGTTGGTATTTGACTCTTGGGTCTCCTGCAAGCAGCAACAACGAACAACCGAGGAAGCAAACTTTTCGTAGTGAAGCATTCTGGCATAAAAAGTTAAAAATCAAAAGCAGAAAAAATAGCAATAACGGATTTGCTGTTGCAGAACAACAAACTAAGTGAAAACACACACACTATTCGAGTGCATTTAATTGGAAAATAAATTCAAAACTGAACATTGGAAAATTACACTTGTGTGCATTTTATGAGTATTTGCAAGTAAACACGAACAAAATAAATACAAACTGTAGCCGCGAAAATTGTTGGTGTAAAAAATGCGCTATTTGCGCTGAAATAAGAAAAGTGAAAAGCAACAAAGACCGTAAACAAAAAAGACAATATAAACAGAAAAATATAAACAAAGACTTCACGCACACACACACACACACACACACATACACGGAAAATAGTGAAAGTTTTGAGGGAAAACTGCAAAGCGTAAACATTTTCTAACATTCAGACATTCCAAAAGACGAGCGCACTGAGATCATCGCTCACCGAGCACGCACATAAGTCCTGAACCGCACTAACCTGGCCCCGCCTACGGCGAGCATGAACCGTTCCAACAGTTTTGTCAGCGCATTGAAATGGTGGCCCCTGCAGGGCCACAACAGCCAGTCGTCCCCCGCCAACAGCCCTGCGCACGGCACCACGCATCCCCACAGCAAGACCAACACATTCGGCAGCTCAGTGGCGGTGCAGAAGCTACGCGAGTCCAAATGGTTCAAGCGCGACGAGGCACGCATTTTCTGTGCCGTGATCGAGTGCGGCTTCATTGTGGAGTTGCGCAGCAGCGCCGCGGTGGCGGCGGCTGCCTGTAACCACGTCGACATCAATGGCTACCAGCGCGACAATGACGACGACGACGATGACGAGGCGCAGGACGAGAATGAGACGCCCGTGATGTCATGGTTCGGCGTAGTGCTATGCAAAACAGCCAAAGGTGAGTGGATTGGGCGCAGACAAGCAGGGTGGCTTTCTCCAACGAGCTGAGGGTAGGTACGGGAAGCGTTTTCTTCGGAGTTGGCAATTCCGAATTTCGTGTAGTCGTGCCAGGCGGCACAGCAGCAGCTGAATTGACAAATTCAAACGGAAAATGGAGCAAATGTGACACGCAACTGGTACCGAAATCGCGTTTAAAAATAGACTCATTTATGCGCCATTAAAAATGCCTTGTTAACTGCTATGCCGTTGTGTCCTTTAAGGTTCTTAACAAGGACATAACTTTTATAAGAACTTTTTGAACACATTTTTGAAAAAAAGATTTATTTTGTTACCCTCAATTTTGCATACAAGTTGTTTTGGGAAAATCCTTTGCTTCGGTCTTCAAAAGTGTGCATTTTTTTATTTTGGTTGCGAAATTTTTAATTTTCTAAGCTAGTTCAGGTAAATGTTGTAAGAAATGAAGTCCATATGTGTGCTCAAAAGAGAACAATAGAAAGAGGAGAGAGCAGAGTTCGCTTTTATGTGCTAAACAGCAAGAGAATAAAGGTGCCATAATAAACAGAAATTAAGCTTCGTTCATAACATCTCGTGTGAACAGCAGCTTTTGTAAAGCCAGGTATTTTAATTAAAAATAGCAAAATTTTGGTGCGTTTCTTCAAACTTTTTGCCATTTAAAAATTCTTTAATTTATAACAACAACCAAAACCAAATGAACGATTCAGATCACCTTGAATGCAGGAGTAGATGCATATACATACATACATACATATGTATGCCGTTATCTCTGACAGGTGCGATAATTGAAAATGCGCTCTAACAAGCACTTTTAAAACAAATATTTCATAATTTTTAACTGCTTTAGTGCCGATTCCAAAAATAACAATCGCACCTTTTACGATGAATATAGCATGATCGCATTTGTGCTAAAAGTAAATCATATTTTTGTACGCAATGGCTAATTTTATGGCTAACTCGAAATATTTGGACTTTATCGGTTTTTTTCGAAGGTGAAACATGTAAAAGTTAATAAGACTAATCAAGGCGACGTTAATCTAATTGCGCAGTTAGGAGGTGAACGCGGCGCCGTAAGTCCAGTGTAAGTGCCCATCAACACTCGAAAGTTTTGTTTATTTTCAAAAATATGTAAACAATTAGCGGCAATTTATTTTAAAGTTATGAAATCGTTTACTAAAAAACAATAACAAGCATGCGGGATGCCGCTTGCCGAATTCGAGAGTAAACAAGTTGACGGCTATGGCGTGCAGAAGTGGACTATGGCGGACGTGGTGTTGTGCATGTTTGCCAAGAAGGTTACAATGGTACACAACGCAGCATTTACAGCGAGCAACTTCCAATTTTTTTCAATATGTACATTGAAATTTCGAGATTTTCAAATGCTTAACGCACAAGTTTTGATTCAGACAGATTTTTTGATCAGCAGTTAAGGGTTTTTAAAAAACTGATATTAAAGATCGCGAATGGCACATTAGAGTGTTTAATTTTATTTTAAATACACACATATAATAAAGAGTACTTTATAGTACTTATAGCTATAATACCCTCTGAGAACAGAGAATTATTCAAATTGTTTTTTTCGTGGCGAAGAATTGGCAACTCTCCGAGAGTGTCCGAGATGTCATGCAAATAAAGCTTCTCAATCCTGTTTAGATACGGCTATAGAAAAAATTTATAGCTCCCATTAGCTTAGACTAAAAGAGAACGAGCACACACAAGTTAATGTGAGAAATCTAGGCCTAAGCCACGCTTACATGGGCTGCTACGCCATTTTGAAAAGTCGAAGCTTGCGGGATTGCAATTTTCAATCTCCAAAATCCTGGCATCATGAAAACCCTGCGGAATTAGAAGCCCTAATGATGAGCCATATAAAGAAGCCACGTGCCTTTGGCTCGTGACGTTCGGGGAGCTGGCACGCACACTTAATGGCTCGCTACAGAGGAATACACAAACAACAATGATTGGTTGGACGAGCCGGACAGCTCAAGTGTCAGTTTAAAAATATCTTTATTATTCAATAAATATAGGTATGTAGTTGTCTTTTTTCACGCTTTTATTTTGCTTGCTTTTTTCGTCGCGAATTTCGCACATGACTTGACGCACACAGGATTATGTATACAAACATTTGCACATACATACATATGTAAATATGTATGCATACGAGTATTATGGAGGGGTCTATTGAAAGAGCGTACTAGTGCGTTCTCCCGCTCTGTGCTGCGTAGCAGCTCCGCTCTGCTCAATGTTTCACGATTCACGGTGCACTCTGGAGCAGTCGTAAAGCTTCAGATACATTGCCTCATGTACATAGGGTGTGTGGGACGACGGGGGGCAGCAAGACAAAACGCCTGCTTTACGCCGATAAGCAACTCAATTTTCAGTTCAATTGTTTTCTCATTTATCCACTTTGTTTTCGTTTCTATATTCGCGTTTAATAAATTGTGTTTTTTTCCCGGTGCAAGAACGAGCATGCTTAGAATTCGACGTGACGGCCATGCCGTACGACACGTCGGCGGAGCAAGCAAGCTGCTCCGTGTAAACACGACAATATGAAGCGTGTTTGTGTGATAAAAAAGAGATTTATTTAGTTTGCGTCAAACCACTTGGGCGTAAAACTGAATTTAGGAAATTTTCCACGAATCAGTATTCCAACAAATTAAAAGCTTTTATCAGTCGAGGTGCAGGAGGCAGGTTTTGTGCAGCCACTCGCGATTGTGAAATTCTTTGCTGCGGTCCTATCCGGTCCGCCCCGGCCGTGTGGCATGTCCCAAGTGCAGCCAAACGATTTTGTGGTGGCATTCTTCGAATTCGCTGCCTCGTACGTGCTCGCAGATGCAGCCAAAGCAACGAATTCCGTTCTAAATGCCGACAGCTTCCGGTTTGGGTAGGAACAACAAGATATGCCATATGACAAAATGACTGAATTTGAATAATATATGAACCATTTAGATGCATGTATTTCGGAAACGTTTTCTTGTGGCGTACAAGGCAAAAACTGGCTACTATGTGAGTTTATGGTACAGTGAGCGAACATAATTGCACGATTATCACTGAATATTCAACAATGCAGGGAATTAAGCTACATATTTATTTTATTATCTATCACACATTTTTCGTTGTTATCAAGTAAGGCAAGAAATCAATTAAGCGGGGGTCAATAGAGAAGAGCAAACACTTGTGCTTTTTTAAATCATTATTAAAAACATTTGGACAATTTTCAACTACCAACTACAACAACAGTCAGCAACAAAAATACTTTAAATCAGGCGTGAGCTGTGACTGCAGCCAGGCCTGCCACACCCTGACTTCGCAGCTTGCCGGAACCTATTCGCTTTGTTTAATAAAAGCGCCAAATGTTGATAATCAAAAAGAATTCTTTATTTATGGCGACATCGACAACAACAAAAACCAAATTAAAAACAGAAATAAGTCGCCGCATGCGATAGCAATGTCACACAAATGGCGCCCATTAAAATTACGCCAAATAAACGAAATACCAAGTCACGTTTTCGATTCAATCTATTTTTCCATAGTAAACTATTTGAAGCAGATAAATATTTATGAGCCAAAGATAGCACACAATTTGAAGCGTATGCGAAGCATGCTCGAAAATGTTATTTACGAGAACAAATTAAAAAGTTGACTGCAGCCGGCTCTTGAGATTTATTTTAGGATTGGGACATAAAAGGAACACAAAGAATTAGTGTCCACAGTTTAATGAAGCTCTGCTCAGAAGAAGTTAAAATCCAAAATTTTGATTCCAAAATGCAGAGTTTGGAAATTTGGCGATGTTATTTCGCTGGAGCGTACCTCAAAGGTTATAATTTAACCCTCATTAGTTATACAAAAAGGCATATAGGTTAACATATTCAGCATAGTTACTTTATTATTATTACAACAATCCTTTTAAGAATCATACTTTTGAGTGATACGCGTGGGTTTAGGAAAATCATTTGGTGGGTGGGTGCTTTAGTTGTTCTCTTTAAATTGTCCGAAATCAAAAATTTTCAAACCAAGAAATGTAACGTGCTCTTTACTGAGGGCAATTATTTAAAAGGAAATCGCAAATTTTCTTCAAAAATACTATCAAAGTAACACTTGGACTAACTCTAGTTTTAACTGTTGACACCGTTTATGTTTAAATTTGGTGAGATAAGCGAACAATGAACTGATGAGTAAAATCCACTTCGATTGGTGCGTGCATGCATACATACAACTTGATTGGCATGTGTTGGGGATACACACACACACACGCACGTGCATGCGAAAAAAGAAAACGAAAGAGTGAATCGAAACTCGTGACTTCAGTTTTTGAAAGCGCCGGCATCATGTGCGAAGTGAATGTACCTCCGACACTTAATGACTACAAAATGCACAGACAAACACTGGACAAATGCGAAACGTGGCCAAGTATATGAAGGAGTGGCGCGTTTATTGAAGGGGGGTATGCATTTATGCCCCTTACCAGAGATAGAGCATTTAAACTATTTATAATAAAACCACATGTAAGGCAATTCATTAGAGCTGAGCAATAGAAATCAAAAGCGCGTGCATGCATACTTTTAGATTTGTAATGCATAATTTAATTAAGATAGTCGTATGGCTACAGTGGCACAAAGAGACCGACGCCAATAGAATGTAAAGCAAAATATCGTATGCAAAAGAATGTTATACATATCATTTGCATTTCACAGCGGAGGCTCATATGTAAGTCGAGTGGAGGCCAATCGATGGCGCTAAAGCCACTTATAGCGAGTGGTTTAAGAATGACAAAAAAGCTTATAAAATACGCCGGAAAATGCGAATGGCGGAAAATTTTTTCGAACTCTTTTTTTTGCGCCTAAAGAGAAAATTTTAAAAGTTTGAATACCACAAAACAAAACAGCATATAAAATGGACGCACAGAAATCACAAATATTTAGAATTGACAATAGCGAAACGACGAAACGGCAGAGCGACGCGCGATTGGACCGGCGACATTGCATAAGCGTGCATCTCATCAAGTCAAACTTAAACTTAAACGACACTTATTTACCCACTTAGTTTTATGCGCAAATATTAGCATATGGAAGTGTACACACACATTCACATGGTCATAAAGCAAACAACATATGTATATATTTCGAAATTCAGTCGGTGTGCCCAATCGGCGAGCGTGTGCGCGCGGGCTTAGATGAATCGCAACGAAACAGACTGGTTGTTTTATCAATTGACATAATGATGAACGTGCTGTCCAGCACGGACCAACGAACCATTACAATCTACACATGCTTGTTAAATAATGCTGAATCGGTTGCTGCTCGGGCGTATAGCAATCGATGCGCAGCATAAGCCAATGATGTCGGTGGAAGGGACAAGCAAGAGATTAGGAGCGATCTGCCGAGGTCTTGTAAAATAGAAAGCATATACATATGTACATATTTAAATTTCAATGGCATTTTTGAGATTATTTTGAAATATGCGGTCTAGAGAGACACCGCAGTGGTTCAATGGATAAGAGAGGCCCTGGTTCGAAACCCAGCTAACACGGACCATCTGCAAAGGAGAATTTGTTTTTCAAATCGTTTCTATGTGCGCCGCCATCTCTCCCCAAGAATTAGCAACTCTCCGAGAGTATTCTTTGCCATAAAAATAAAGCTTCTCAATTCTGTTCAGACATGGCTATAGAACAAATGTGTAGATCCCATTAATTTGTGCTAAAGTAGAACGAGCTGAACTTTTTATGCTTATCCAAAATGCTGTATTTTTTTGCAGATCATAAACCAAAACCTGAAACCATTGAAATATTTTCTGTGAAAATACGCGAAAATGGCACATTCAAAATGCTCAAACTGTCACTGGAGGACATTTGGAGTCAAGGCTGGGAACTGCGCATCAATAATTTCGGTGACAAGGAGAAGCAGCCACACAACGAAAAAGACATACGCAGTCAGGTTGGTATCATGCTACAAAAAATTATTATACATAATCGCCTTAGCTTGTGAGTCGGGAATACTAGAGTTGTTTAGGGAAAAGCATTTTACGAAAAGTCAGTGAATGGTGTACCGCAAGAACAATCAACTATGCAGTTGATTTGGAACAGCAGGTGAACGGAAATTAAGAAGCCGCCAGGGAATTGCGCCTCCGTGGTGTAATGCCTACCAAGCAACGTGTCGAGGGTTCAACAACTGGACTTGACCAAAAATGCCTGAACTTCGAATTAGTTGTTGAAAAAATGTACATAAAGTTGCTGATGACTTTTTTTCGAGAAGTAAAAATCCGTTAAATTTCGTAAAATTTTGTGCTTACAAACAGTGATGAGCAGTTTATATTGAATTTAATTGCAACCCACTTCTAATATCATTGTTCATTCGTTGATTTGCAGGTGTCCTTTGCACGCAAAGCAAAACAGAGCTTGTGGAACAACAACAAACATTTCGTCTATTGGTGCCGCTACGGCAGCCGTCAACAGGACGTGCGGAAAAGACAGGTAAAGTACACACACACACACATGCATTCAAATAACTTTTAAACCAATTCAATTCGCTATCCGCTTACCAGATGTCGGAGTGCGTGAGATGGGGCAGCGTGGGCATGAACGCGGGCATGTTGCTGGTGATGAATAAACAGAAGTCCTATTCGACATCCAAGTAGGAGAGCAATCACTGTTTAACCACATTCACATGCGATTAAGCAATCAATCGAAAAGAGAGCACGAAGTCTGGACTGCGCCTGTACAATTTGCGGAATGGCAATTCCAAATGAAATCAAACTAAACCAAACAAAACAACAATAACAAACGAGCAATTGCAAGTGAGCAGGGCGACCACGCCTGTCACTTGCATTCATTTGGAACGGCGCGCGCTTAGAAAAGGAGCGGAAATGAAGATTGTACTAAAAGCAAGGATAAACATTCTCATGCTGTAAGCAACAACTAGCCACGCCCCTCAACTCCCTTACGCATGCATCACAAAAGCCATGTTGGCACACCGATTGTACTTTATATCCAGTCACACACACACACACATGCATACACACTCATACAGACGTGTGTGCCGCGCCTAGCTGCGCCCAGTCGCACACTCACACTGTGAATTTGAAAAGACTTATTTTTGATTATTTTTAGTACTGCGTTAAGCGATAACTCTACTCTTGTTGATTACCTGTATTTGTATCTTATTGCGATATATAATAAGTACGTAGTTAATGTAGGAGTATGTGTCTACTCTTGGGCTTCGGGCCGCACTATTGCGAGCCCCTACAATGCTAGTTACTAGATGTGATTTGTTAATCTGATTATATATATTTTGTCTTTTGCATTGAGAAATGCGCATGCGTTATATTGCATTAAGTCGTAATGTTAAGCTGAAATCTAACAGATATACTGTATTACGTAATTTAGACATGTAAGTTTCTTGTAAACATTAATCGAGTAAAAGGATGGAACAATTTTTAAATATTATACTTTCCGCGACATTTTGTCAAGTGTTCGAAAATGTCAAAGTTGTAATAGAACTTGGCAGACATTATTTCAAAATCGAACCTGCAACAAAAAAAAATGCAAAAAGTTTCTCTCTTTGATATGAAGTTTACAGATATACAGTTTTTGTACCTGTAGAACAAGCTGATCAAAATCATATATTATCGCTGTTGAAATATAACAATAAAAACGTGTGCATATTCCGTTTGCAGACATCAAACAAAAATGGTTTTCTTTTTCGTACATGCGGTCTAAGGCATTGAAATGTATGCCGTTACACAATGGTCGCAAATCCCAAAAAGATAAGGTACGTTCGTAAATGCAGTAAATTCGTGCAGTGACAGTAGCAGTGCAGCCAACTTCAGTTCCCACTGCCCGATCAGCTGATTTCGTTTGCAGGTTGGCTGCAGAAACTTCGGTTGCATTAACGAACGCGATTCAGGATGGAATTTTTGGTTAAGGCATTAATTGATAATTGTGAAACTCGAAGTGAGAATCTTTTAATGAATTTCAATAAAGAAAGGGTAAAACGAGTGAAAGAGAGATGTGTCGTAAAAACCTAGCTGAGAAAGAAAAAAAGATCAATCCCGAAAGTAAATAATTACTTTAAAACAATAAAAACCTATCCAGATGATGTATTCCATCTTTATACAAGATGACAAACAAATTTTGATCCATTTATAAAAAATTTTCTACGTTTCCATTTCGTGTTTTGCAAACGGCAACAGTAGGATAATGACTGCGAAAACTGCAGAAATTTGCCACTGCGGTGCCAAGCCGTTGCATTAACAAACGCGTTGCACGCAGTAGTATTGCGCCATTTTGCTTTTACGAACGCGTTGCTTTGCAGTGCAACCGCTGGGTTGCATTTACGAACGTACCTATAGCTAAAGTATTCTTCAAATTTTCAAGTTTCTTTACATGCCAACTTCTTTGAAATTGTTTATTATTTTTAAGAAATAAAATGGTATTAATTTTTTTGTCATCAGATGTACATAAAACTTTAAATAGATTCACTTTTGGGGTAACTGATTACGAATTTCAATTGAAATTTCTGTGATATGTGAAATATATGTTTTCGGAAAGGAGCTAACTAACATTTTTGTTATTATAGAGGACTCTGGTATTAAATTACCAATCGACCATTGCATTTTTTAAGGGTGGTGAATTTGAGGATGATCTATCGGAATCAGAAAAAAGCTTAATTTAGAAAAGGCTGTTCTACTATAAGGTAACAACAGTCATAATGAAAGGACTGCTCATAGCTGTCAAAAATATGCTCAAGGTCGAAAGAAAGGTCACAGATCAATTGAAGTAGTAATCAGACTGCATCTTTGTAATAAAAAATTTAAAAATTTTTGCTAAGGCGCTTAATCGAAATCTTCAGTCGGAAACCATTCCATATTCCAGCAAGACTCAGCGTGCGCCGAAATGGATTAATAAGAATCTCAACTATTCAAGGGGTATAAAAAATGCTCCTAGCCAATTTGTTGAAAAACTGCAACTCACCTCACGCAGCAATCCAAAAAGAACATCGGTTGAAAGTGAACGCTCGTGTGCTTCGTCCATGATAATTGCCGAGTATCCATCAAGATCAGGGTCTCTTAAGCTTTCGCGCAGCAAAATACCATCCGTCATATACTTGATCACCGTCTTTTCGGACGTACAATCCTCAAAACGTATGGCGTAACCGACTTCCTCCCCTGTGGCAAAAAACTGATATTAGCTTTGAACAGAACACACGAAGAAACATTTTCGCATACCTAACTTTGTGCCCATTTCATCGGAGACACGCTTAGCCACTGACATGGCAGCCACACGTCTCGGCTGTGTACAGCCAATCATACCGAAGTTGCTGTAGCCATCCTCGTGCAGGTACTGCGTCAGCTGCGTAGTCTTGCCACTGCCCGTTTCGCCAACAATAATGACGACTGAGTTTTCACGTATCACATTCAGCACCTCTTGACGCACCGCGAATGCGGGCAAGAAGCGGCGCTGTTCTCCAATGGTCTTCTTGCGAGAGAAATCACTTTTGCCACCGTTATCCTGGTCACGCATATGCTGAGCGAACTTCTGGTCGCGTTTGTAGTCGGCAGTGTCATTTTCCGCATCAAATTTGGCATCTTCCTCCTCCGTCTTTTTTTCGATGCCCATGATGTTACCTAGCTTGGTGCCGCCTAGTTCCCAGTGCTTCTTTTGTGCTTTACGCCGCTCTTTCTGTTCTCGGTAGACGCGCACCAAAGTGCTTCCTTTGCGCGCTAATAGCGCCATGTCAGAGGTTGGATCTTTGACGGGTATTACCGGTTCCGGTTGCTTTGTAAAGACTATACGGCCATCCAGGAAGGGTGGAATAATATGGTGTACTAGTAAATGCACGCGCTCCACTGCTTCCTCGTCGAAATCTTCGTTCACGTTAATGGACATGACCACACCCGAGGTAAGCATGCGATTGCGCTCCCACAGCTCGTTGTCTTTGTTGATTTGACGTTGCTGAGCACTGATGCGTTTCGTTCGCTTTTGCTCCAAAATTTCTTCACGTTTTCTGTGAAACACAATTATAAATGAATTAGAAAACAAAAAAATTTATAGGGTACTTACTTAAAGTACTCGGCATTAGCACCGTAGAAGGGATTATTATCTTCATCGTAGCCCTCATCAATGTTGTACCATTCGCGATCTAGTCGACGTTGCTCCTCCTCCCACATATCTCGATCTTCCTCGCTCTCGCCCCAAGGTTGACGTGTGCTGCGACCAGTTGCCGGTGTGGCTCCTGAACGTTTGCGCTCATTCGCCCACGAGTTGTAATTGTGTGCGGGTGTGGCACGTGGGGTGTCGTCCTCATACTGGCGGTCCATGCGGGGCCGACTACGACTACCGAATCCACTGCTACCACTATGCGCTGACCAGTCTGAACGCTCGGAGCGCTCTGAATTTGTGTATGATTTTGGAGTTGGAAAGTCCCATGAAGATTTTTTAGAATGTGTTGGCCGTTCTCCATCGTCTTCGTCCCAGGAGCTACCCGAAATGCAAATATCAGCTGGGGTACGTGGCTCGTCCTTGAAGCGCGGTGTGTGCAGACTGCGCGAGGATGATGCTGAGTTCCTGTGACGACGATTCCGTTCCCATTCTCGTGACTCTCTTCGGTCGCGTCGGTCATGGCTTCTATCGCGGTCTTTCCTGTCCCTGTCACGATCTCTGTCACGTCGCCTATCTTTATCGCGCTGGTGTTCTCGATCATGACGACGGCTATCGTCCTTGTCCCGTGTGGTATAATGCACCCCCTTGTTGCGGTCTCGTTGTATGTGCTCACGCAAACGTTCACGCGCCTTCTCCGAGACACCTCCCGTGTGGGAGGGCGTTTCATCCTTGTGCTCGCGTAGCTGACGGCTCAGTTTGTGAAAGCTTTGCGTATCTGGCTTCTTAAAGGCGAAATCGTTTGGTACCGACCCTTGGGTCGGTGTATTCGACGCACGCCGATGGTCAGCATCATCGTACTCGCTGTCCTTAAAGGAAATCAGACGGTCTGCCTCTTCACGTTCTTTGCGTCTCTGAGCGGCAAGTTTGTCCAGGCCTAGTATAGAAGGC
This sequence comes from Neria commutata, assembly GCA_963457695.1. Lineage (NCBI taxonomy): Eukaryota > Metazoa > Arthropoda > Insecta > Diptera > Micropezidae > Neria > Neria commutata. Next base: position 24,380,727 of record OY735249.1, on the reverse strand, counting down.
ATTTTGAACTTGCTGCCTTCTTCCTTAGGCTTCTTTAATACAAGACCACCGCCTCCTTCACCACTCGTGCCCTCCAGGCGATGCACACCTTCGTCGTCGTCATCTGCCATCCTTTTTGAGATTTTAAGAAAGTTAACTTGCAAATTGTTGAATTTATGATTTGCTATAAACGCATCGCACACGGTGAATCTAACAGCTGACCGCGTCTGCTTCTTTCCAACCAATGCAATCAAAATAGACAAAGTGACAGCGTCGCATTCTAAGTATGTACTCATATCACAAAAAAACTTACACACTATATGACAAAATACCTGCTAATTTTCTGATTTCGTTCAAAGAAGGTATGCACTATGTTTCGCTGTAATACATTTGGAGCTGTTTAGTTTAAGTGTAACATATGGTTTATATAAAATTGATAGCAAAAATGTACTGCGGAAGACTTGGCAGCACTGTTTTGTACTGTACTTTTTTCTTAGAGAAATGTGGCAAAAGAAATGCTCGGCCAGCGCTCGCTTAACATCGACTGTCATTTTGTGAGTTTGACAGCTGTTTTTTCAAAAATATACCGTGCCGTTGCCGCTATGGAGACGCCCCCACGTCTCGACTAGCAAAAATTTCTTACTTACGATCTGTCAAATTCGATTGTCAGTGACACAACGAACAAATCCACTAGAAAGATTTATGCTAGAGCCACTGTCAAACTGCTGTTAAACTTCATCGCTGACAACGAGCAAATTGCTGTTATGGCATTTCATTTAAAATATTTGGTCAAACAAGATGGTGAGCTACGTTCACATGCTAGAATTATTTATCAAACTGCATCTGTAGTTCTAAAGACTCTCAAATTTTCTATACAAATATAATAAACTCAGATATTGGGAAAAAACCTATTCTATTTTCAATTTATTCCTTGTTTTGGCTCTAAATTTTTTCGTAGAGGAGTGCTGCCCTGCAGTGAAATTACCAGCTGTCAAACTCACGAAACGGCGGTAGATGTTAAGAGAGCGCTGCCCGAGCAATTTCTTTGACATATCTTTCTTAACAGCTAACTGAAGGGGGTCTCCAAAATTATAACCGAACCTTGATGTATTTGTTTTTCGACCTATTCTCTATTGGTGCTTTTGCCATTTCATTAAAAAAATGCCCGCAAATTGCTTGAAATAACTCATTCCTTTATTAAAGATCAGTTGTAGTTATATAATTTTATGTGTATATATAGTTTATTTTTCTTCTTTGTTTACTTGCTGGTTGCACAGTTTAGATACATTTATAATCATGTAAAGAAGAAGAAGAGTATCTTCGTATAAAAAACATCACAAAGAAACAAATCTTTACGAAAACGCATACAAGTACACATCTAACTGTAGGTAATAAATTATGCACATTAAATCTTTTGTTAAAATATAATTATGTATTTCTATGTGCATGTGTGTGGGTATTTGCTTGCTCTATTGCTTACATCTTATTTATTTGTTTCATTTAGTTTTGCTCAGCTGCTGACTTTAATTGTTACTTTTTACATTTGCTCGTAACATTTTCCTGTTGCATGAAAATAATTCAGAAATAATTTGCTTCTTCTCTGCCGGCCGTTTCGGAAAACGTTTAGCTTATGTTTTATTTTATTTAGCTTTATTTTGTTTACGTTTAAGTATTCATACAATATACAATATATTTAATTAATCATGTACACTTTGTAGCGCCTGTAAATGTTGCTCTTGGGTTTTCAAGTTTTGCTGTTGTTGCTGTAAAACATTTACATTCCTAAAATAAACCAAATACTATTTTAACTTTGTTTATGACTTCCTTTGGTAATGTTGCCAAAAACCTACTTTTTATTAGATATTGTGTTTTTCTACTGGCTCTGCTTCGTTGGTTTCCACGAAAATACTGTAGCAAATTATAAAGTTACACACGAATACTCGCTGGCGTTTTAACGCTGGAATATTTGACGTTTTGTTTTTCTGTTATTGTACTTAATTTACTTTTATTTAGCAGTTTCATCTTGAAAATAAGTAGCATGTACTATATTTATGCTGTTTGATTATTTTTCTTATTCTTTACAGTTTTTCTTTCTTTATAGTTTTCTTTCGTTTTGGTGGGACTAATCTCAGAAATTTGAATGTTTGTTTTGTGTGTGTGTAGGCTTACTCTGCTTAATTTAACGGTAATACACTGCCGTCATAGCTTGAGGTTGCAATCAAATTCGGGAGAGTTTTCTATGCAGCTATAGATATTTTTCCGCATATGTATGTGTGTGTATGTATGTATATCTGCTGATAGTAGGTGAGTTTTTCGCAAAGCAAATAAATAGTCAAAAAACGCTTACTCGATTAATTTGTAGCTTAACAAATTGATATTTAACAAAGTGGCAGCCTCCGGGTCAAATTGAAATATACAAACTATGTATAAGAATTTTGAGCATAAACTTAAAGAAAAATTCAGAGCAGGTATCGATTTTCACCCCATATTTGCACGTGCAAGGAATATATGTATGCCTGATAGCCTGATATTTTGATGCCACGAGATTGCAATTTGTTCGGGGGGGACAGCTTTATTTACGGGCACATTCTACTGTCGAAGTTTTTATTTTAAAAAAAGGCAACAATAATGGCAGTCCGCTATTTTTTACGGAAGTTGCAGAAATAAGTTTCATGAAGTTTTATCTGAGACAATGAGAAATTAGTTTCATAAAATGAAAAGTTGTCATTTGAGATGCCGGAAAATGCAAAATATATAATTGATATTAACAATATCATGACTGTTTCTTTATTCATTCCGATCGTTCGATATATTAATTTTGGTTGTTTCAGTTTACGTTCCGATCTTTCCGGGACAGTTTTATGCTTCGTGTTTCAGCCTGAAATGTTTGGAATGCGTTCTTTTTATTCCTGAATAGAAGATGAAATGAAACGTACATACATAACAAAGAGAGTTCAGTCTGAATAACTGCAAACTTATAATTGGCTTTAAATATCCTGTCTAATCCTAATGATAGGCGAGTATGCATGCAATTCCGCAAGTTAAGCGGGCGTTTTGACTGCTCAATGATCAAAAAATCTAAGGTATGCGAGCGTTTAAGCTGATACTCAAGTGAGCGGCTCCAACTAAAAATCAGAATCTTCAAACTTTTTCCATACGATGCTCTCTTGCCTCGCTGCTGTTTACAAAATTTATACTATATTATATATGTGTGCAATTTTGTTATGGCTTTCCACAAATTATTGGGAAATGTGTTCGTTTGCATACAAAATCTTATAAAAATTGTTTGACTGTGATTGCACAGTCGAGCAAGCGAGCGGCTCTGTTTTCCTTCTTGTAATTGTTGTAGTTGTAGTGTCCTGCACCATTCAGTTTTCAACCGATTGATTGAAATTGATTGATTTTTTTTAAAGTTGCTGTTGCATAACCAAAAAAAAACGCTTCTTTCTAGTTAGGGGAAGAATTTCAGTAAGCAAACTTATAACTTTTATAAGCTTTTTATTACGATCACTTCAGGTTTGTCCGTTTGTAGTCAAATCTAGTAAGCAATTTTTCACCCACTTCCCGACTGCTTAGAGATCGGACACTTTGCATACATGCGTAAACAGGCTGACAATGCATGAATTAATCAGAAAAATCTTGAAATTATTATTTCATGTCTCGTCTTTTTACTGTCTTTTGTCTTCCAAAAAAAGAGAAACCAAAAACTCTTTTTGACAAATTTGCCTTTTTCTATAAATACCCCGTGCTGTGAATGTGAGGGAGGGAGTTTGAACATTTGTATTTGGAAACTGCCTTAGAAATAAGCTTATGTTTTGTTTTTCTTTTATTTTGTTGCGTTAGTTGAATTTAAATTGTTTTTGTTAAGTTATCATCATGTTTAATGCATAAGTTTAATATATGTATGTAAAAAATTTCGTTAAAAAATGTTACCTTTGCCAATTACAAAAATAATTAGTATAAAAACACGCATCATAAGTATTTAAGTTTTTTACAATTACAAATACAAAGTTTATTTAAATATGATATATAGTGCACACATATGTGTATGTAGTTGTTAGAAATACTTTTGAGTGTGTAAGTGTTACTTATTTGGTTTTTTTATGAAAGCGCATAGAAAATCTACTTTATTCTTGTTTACATGCTTCTCTGTGAATGTGTGTGTGTGTGTGTGTGTGTGGCATATCTCAAAATATTCATGAGTAGCTGGCACACATATTTACTTTCATTGTTTTATTTTAAGCAATTATAAAATTGTTTTATTCAATTACAAAATAATTTTTTTTTCCCGTTTTTAACTTGTTTTTTAAGTTGATATTTTCAATTGTACAAAAAGTCACACTCAGATTTTTTAAGTAAAAATTTCTTCTGCAGTTTAGATAATTTTTAAATTTTTTTGAAATTTCTGTTGGTTTTCACTTTCATAAATAACATTAAAATTCTTCGAATTTTGACTATTTTAGTCAAGTTTAAAATTCATTTTTTAATTATTAATAGGCGTATTTATATACAAACTTCTGTTTTATAAGACTCCATTGAATTTGTGTGTGTGACTTCGAACCATTATCTTTGACCTTTTTTTTATTAATTTGAATTTAGTCAGCGTATCTGCACTAAGGCGAGAGATTGATGTACTAGTTAGGATTTTCCTTTGAAGAGCATAAGCTGACATTTTCTTTGTTTCAAGATGAATTCAATGTTCCGGCATTTTAGTTAAAACTGCAGACCTGGTTTAATTGCAAATAAGAGTAGCTGAAACTGCTTAAAGTATACCAATACTGATCTCTTCTTACTCAATTAAAATTTTTCCGATTTCAAAAACGTATATTTGAGCCTAATACGCTTTTGGACTTTCGTTATAAACAAGTTTCTAAAATCTGAGCACTTCGAATAAGTTTTTCAATAATACAATGTTGTCGACTTTACACACAAACAAATTTCATAGTTTTTGAGTGATTAGTTAGCAACATATTGTATGATGTTTTGGTATGAAAATATTTTTGCTGCTGCTTGTGTGTGTGTCGGTGTGTTGCAGTGTTGGTTTTCATGTACACATATTTTAAATTGCAATACAAGTACAATATCTTAAGAACAGGTACTCTATAGCGTTAACGTACAAAAAAGATATCTTAAATCTTCTCCTGAAAGTTATCTTAAGCATTCCGTGGAACTAATGGGCATAAAGGTTTCAACAAGCAGAAATTTTTGGGCGATTTTATAAAAGTGCTTATTAACATTATATTAACACTTATGAGCCTTTATTGATAGAAATTAATACAAAGAAACTGATGGAGTGAGTAGTAGTTGAATTTATGTTGTGATAATTTGCTTGAACAGAAATATTGTTGTTTTGACAAGAAAATTAGTAGTTTGCAAGCAAATACAATTTTGTATTTTATTTATATTGGCGTCCCCAGAAAAAATTGTAGGGCACTGCTAATTTTGATTTAGTCATTTAAATCGTGGAGAGGGGGAGGGGGGGGGGGGGGGGGTACCTCAGTAGAACAAAATAGAAAAGTTGTGACCACACATAGTCAATTTATATCTGGCAACGCCCAGGCCCATATCTATTGAAAGATTTGCAACAAAAGAGTTCCTGTTATTTTGACTAAAAATTAGTAGTTTTCAAACAAATACAGTTTTGTAGTTCATTACGCGTCTATTTGTCCATTGAAAGATTTGAGTATCTTATAGATACGAACTGATAATATGGCATATTTTCTAACAATACAGTATCCCATCAAGGTTTCGCACTGAAATTATGCACTTACAAATAAGTCACTTCATGCCATGTTATTTTAACGAGTTTCTCGTTTCGGATTTTTTCAAATGTTATTTTGCATTTTTGTTATACATACATACTTGAAAATATATATATTTTTTTAGGTACATGCATTTAATTTCACAAACTAACATTTTTGAATTGTAGTAAAAGTACAAAAACACGCACATATCGACTTTATGTAATAAGTTAGAAGGCGTCTTTGGGGATTAATAATAATGTAGGCTTAAATATTGAATATTTGCTCTTTTTCGGTTTCTTTTAAGGGTATGCAAGAGTAAGTTGTTTTTGTGTTGTTTCAATTCTGCAATATATAATACACATTTAGATTCCCCTACGAGTATAAAACGATGCATTGCTGCTATATGTATGCACGAGTACACACATGACTAGTAAATAACCACACGCTGTTTTGACAAAATATAAACAAAATCTGCTCTATTTATGTACACACAGCTATGATTTATTAGTAATCTAGTATTTTATATGCTACTTGTAGAATTTTGAAATCTTACCTTGCTAGAATTACAATAAGTATAGTACAAATATTATTGTTTCCATTGATATGCAAGTATTTATCTTGAAGTTACTAGTTCAAAACGAGATTTCTTTTAAGTGTTCATGCACGCGTATAATACACGGAATTCAATCAACTTTATATTTATGTAAACTAATTTGGGGAATTTTTACATATAAAAAATATTTTCAATCTTAAATTAGCTTAGCATTAACGATGCGTTTTTTAAATTAGTTGCATAATTTTGAAATTTTTCTCATAAAATTTGATACGCAAACTGGCGAAATTTTTCTCAAACTACCATTTCTATTAGGGTTAAGAAAAGCGCACTCCATGCACAAAGCACAGTGCAGAAAGAAAAGCGCACAGTTCGTCGCACATTTGGATACGTGCATATATATGTATTTATATATTACACCCCCGTAAACCCACACGTACTTGCACTCGCACCTTCCCTTGAGCGCAGTGACGTGTTGCGTGAAGTGTGGAATGCCAGTGTGTGTGAGTGAAGGGGAAGCCATTTGTTTACTAGTTTTTGTTCTGCTGATTGAAAATGGTTAATTGTAAAAGTCTTCTCACACATTTCAGCACTTGCACTCATACTTTCTTGGATTTGCACTAGCCTTTCACCAAAGAGTATGCTAATATAATTATATTAACATACTCTTTGCTTTCACTCTTCACTGTGCTCTGCTGGTGCGATTGAATCCGCAGTTGTGTGGATCGTTTCGGATCAGAGTGCTACTATGAATTTCAAATTGTGTGCAGTGCACACGTGTGTTCTCACTGTGTTAGAGCTGTGGAGTTTAATGTATTTGTTTCTATACCGTGAGAGAGCGACTGAAATGTGTGCTCTCCAGACACTATTGTAAGAAACTGTATGTAAGACCGCTCTGACAATTGTATCAAAAAGGTAGGGAACAGCGGAGAAATGTCCTGGCAGCGATTTTTGGAGCAACGTGACGTTTGACGTTAAACTTTGCTCGCCTATGGCTACGAGCGACGTCGCATCGTGTAAAAGCTACATACATAAATATGTATGTATGTGCAACCTCAAAGTGGAATGTCAAGAAATCACATGCGTATGTATGATGAAACAAAGAGACAAACGTAGCTTTTCTAGCCAGTAATTTAAAAAACTATGAAGTAACTCTGTATTTCTATGCGAATTTTCAGAAGTATCACTCTGATTGGAAATGCTATACATACTGAGCTTAAAAACGCATTGCAAAATCGAATACTTTTTATTTTCATATTTCGTGTACATATTTCAATTTCGTATGAATGCGAATTCCAACGGGAAAACATCGGCTTTTGGACATTGGTGAACATCGATCTTTTGGAAACATCGATCTATCAGCTGCAAATAAAACTACTAAACTTTAAAATTCAAATAATTTTGCTGAAACTGTTTGTGCCTACATAGTGTGCGGACCACAAATATTCCTGACAAGCTCTTAAATATTCCTAATATGTATTTAATTTTCACGATTCGTGAATCTACTACATTCATTGCTGTTTTTTCTCTCAGTATATGAAACTTTCTATGCAAATCGGCAGCTACTTTCGCTTCACAATACAGAGCAGCCTCTGTAGGCAACTAGATTTGTCTCTTTCATTCACCCACAGACCAACAGTCTCTTGTTCTTCGCGTATCTTCAACCAAATAGAAACTAATCTAACAGAATATGTTTAAGTTAATTTACAGAAAAATTCAATGTGAGAGTAAGTAGGATTTCAAATGTTTTCTATTCGTTTACTTTAACGCTTTTTGTTTCTCATTTTTTTCTTACAAATCTTATAGCTAGTAGCACTTTTTGAGTTACAAAAATAACATTGATTAAAGTGATAAAAATTTACGTTTATTTTCGAATAATTCATATAAGAGTTTATTCGGTTTATTTCTTTTGCATTTATAAAAATATGTCACCCTCCCGCTAGAAGTTATTTATATTCGTAAATTTTAAAAATTTCATGCAAAAAATGTCTACAAATACAAAAATTGCTTTTGAATTTTCATTTTTGGTTTTCGTTTTCTGCTTTATTGGAAGGTATAAAGGTTTTTTTGTTTTTCATAATTTTACGATAATTCTTGTTTAGTTCTTTTTTACATTTGACAAAAAAAATTGTAAGGAAAAACATTCTATATACCATAGTTTTATTCTATAAGAATTTTGCAAGTTTTACTCTACGTATATTTACAATATTCGCTACTATCAAAAGTCCTTTAAGTGTTCTCATATGTATACAAACATAAATTGCAAGTAATTTCCCTTTAACTACAAATTAACGAGTATAAAAGTATAAAAATTATCGTTTAATACATGCTACAAACGTTTTGCTACTCTTTTACTATGTTTCTTTTAAGGTACATACAATTTGTTTTTCACTGTTTCTTTTTTGTTTGTTTTTTGAAAAACTGAAAGATATTTTCCAGTATATTACAATTTTTCAAACTGACGAACTATTGAAAACTTCAAAACAGTCTTAAGCTACATACTTACATAAGTTCAATTTGAAAAGAGAGATAACTTAAATTGCTCGAACAGTGTTGATAGTGCCATTTATGACAATACACAAAGTGAAGCTTTCTATTAAGTTTGCGTATAAAAGTTTAATGCAAATTCCGCTATTCTCTATTCAAAACTAGCACATTCGATTCATCTCACATGAAAGCTTATATTATAAGTTTTCTTATATACTTGTGGTTACTATAAAAATAAACTACCATACATATGTATCTGCTACAAAACAACAGTGATTGAAAATTATTTTAAGCATACAAATTAAACGATTTTCAAATGAATGATGTTAGCAAGTTATAGGAAAGGAAATAAAAACAGAAATGTTTTGCAAAACGGTTGGAAACTTAATCTAAGCGCAGAAAGCACCACAATTCAGCTGTTACACTCATAATACTCTGCTTGAGAGGTGTCAGACATCTGCAATGAATACAATTTTTTTCCAACTTAGAGTCACTCTCGCAACACAAAGCGTTCCTCAGTACTCTGAGTGAAGCTAGCGCTCCTATTTTTTGAAACGTTCCCACTATGAGAAGAAGCACGGATTAGCTTCTCCACATGCATTGCTACTGCTCAATGTACTCATTCAATGCGCACTGAACGAATGAAGCACAAATCAGACTTTCGTCTGAGTCATGAGTCATAAAATTCATTCAAAGTTCCCTCTCTTATTTGGCAATGCACTCACAATTCATGCTCGGAAAACTACATGCTCATATACAGCTTTGCGCTTGTTCCTGAGAGCAACTATGGTTAATCCAAAAGCATATGTTAATATAATATTAATACATGTAATAATATTGCCTCTAGAGCGAGAGTCGGAGTATGAAGCATTCTTCACTCGAGTACACTTTATTTGTGACTACTCACTACAGATCTCTAGTAGGTGCTCCTTTGCTTCAGTAGCTTTTGGCCATTTGTGGCAGCAGGTGTTTTAAAGAAATTCATTTAGTCATATTATTTAGGAGCTTTAAAAGCGTATTTCAATAACATTCATTTTATCTTTTGGTATGAGCTATTTGCCGTGTTGCTCAAAAACACTTTGGAAACTTAGAAAAATGCTCACAAGCACTCACAATCAGTGATGTGTTCCGTCATTTGCTGTCATGAAGTATCGTGTACACACTTCATATGCAAAACCATTAAAAAGAAATTAAGTGTTCTCTTTTGCAAATACAACGTAAAAATATTTTATTTTTCGCATAAGCATGTATAAAAAGTATAAAAAATTGTATTTAAACTTTATAAAAAAATAGGAAATGTCTATAGAAAATCAATTGAAAAATGTTTTCTTTTTTTATCTTTTGTTGTTTTGATATTGTATGAAGCAATAATTACAATTTACATACAAAATAAACGTTATTGAACATTAAACTACTTGGCTAAAGTTATATAAAAATTGAGAGAATATATAGATAACAATAATAATCATAATAATAATGATGAAAAAGACTATTATTTCACGCTCTCTATATTTCAGCAATACAAATAGGGTATAACGTATTATGTACGTATGTATGTGAAAATGATAATAAAAAGTAGCAAAAAGTGTAGAAAAAGGAGTAGATTAAAATTGTAGGCATGTAAAAAACTACCTTTAAAAGTGGTGTATAAAAAACAATGAAACAAAATTGCACTAAATCAAACTACAATACATAAACAGAATTAGTTTAAAACTAGTTAAAAACTCGTCTCTGTGTCGGCGTCATCTTCGCGATCTGCTTGCAGCATTTTCTTAAAGAAATAACAAATTTTCATCCGCCATGACTTAATTAATTATTGTTGTTGTTGTAATAGTGTAAGATTAAGTTTCGGGTTTTTGGATTAAGGGATTAATTAGTGTGTAATCTAAAAGCAAGCAATTACAAAATATGTTCCTCCTTCCCTTCTGCCTGATGCACACGCTTAGTTTCAGTTGCTGCTGGCAACTCTTGTCCGCTGCTCGCCGGCTTAGAACTTCTTCCACCTGCGTCGCTGCTTTGGCGCAAGTATTGACTTTTAGTTGGCAACCAGCAGCTGCTGGTAGGATCCGGTTGCATTGGAATAGAACGAATTGAGACCATCGATCAGCTTCGAGCTGTTTGAGTCTTGGTTATTGGCGGCGACGACGGCGGCAGCAGCAGCGGCGGCGGCTGCGGAGGCGCTCGCGTTGGCAGCCGAAGCGGCGGCATTGGCGGACGATGTCGCCGTTGCTGTGGGCGGCACGGGGCTTATGGCGGCAATGGCGTCCACCTTGGCGCTTGCTGCGGCGGACACTGTCACAGTGATGGCTGCGCTGCTGACGTTGCAGTTGCCGTTTGTATGTGCATCTTTGTGGTTGGCATCGTTGCCAGCAATACTTTTTACACTTCCGTTCAGTAATGGCGCGGCGGCCTGTTGCTGGGCATGTGCTGCTGCAGCTGTCTGTTGTTGTGGTTGTATTGGCTGCTGCTGCATATGATGCCCAAGTCCATAGAATCCGTGCGGCTCCAAGTAACCATTAAACTTGCCATGGCCGGCGGCATTGGCGGCAGCGGCGGCTCCGTACAATCCAGTCGCTTCCGGATGGAAGTGGGGTGTCGAGTCGAACACGCTTCGATGTCCATTGAATTGTGGGTACATGCCCATGCCTGTCATGTTCGGAAAGTAGAAGGGATCTGCGCCCGCACCCAAGCCCAGCGACAATGGATTGGGCGAGAGAGAGCGCGCCGGCGAGACGGGGCCAATCGGTCCGAAGTGATTCGCCTGTGGTGCTGCGGGTCCGTGTCCGTGGTGTAGTTGCTGCTGCATGGCACGTTGCTTGATATAGTTGGAGAATTCAGTGGGCGACATGCGATATGAGCTGCTGTTGGAGGCAGAGAGAAAGAAGTTGTCCATTAGCTCATGTCGTGATATTTGTTATATATTACATGTACATATGGACTGCTTCGTTCAAACATGGGCTAAGCGCCGATTTCCAATTTTGTACATTTAGGTCTATTTTCAAAGCCAATGTACGATTCTAATCTATGATTTTTTTAAATTTGACATAATTATAAGTTATGAAAGAAATTCACTTCGCTAACACACTATATTCTATGAAAAAAAACGTCAAAATCATCCTTTGGAAAATGGAATTTTGAGACTAATATCGTACTTCTGGCTATGGCTGCTGTATGTAGTCAGAAATATTTGAGAAGGGATACATGAGACGTCACATTTTGATTAGAGATTCTTTGGCTTTAATAAATTGAACTGTTATCAGCATTTTTCTGTACCAGCAGAGTGAAAGTCATTTCCCACTCAACCATTGTGGGAGACACTGCTAAGAAAGTAAAGTATTGAATGAAATCGAGAGAAAGTTGCAAACGAATAATAATGTAAATTGATGAAGTTCAAAAGCAACTCTTGTTTTTTTGACTGTCCTCAGTCTTCAAATATTTCGTAAGATGCCTGCCTAACTATTCTGATAGGGAAAAGGATCTTCTCGGCCTTGCATTGCAACCTGAAAAGAATTGTAATTCTTCAATACCTCAGTAACAAAAATTGTACATTGTTACCTATCCTTCCCTTCATAGACATTTACAATTAATTGCAAAAAAAGCATTTCCCCCATAATTTTTAGTTCTTCTTTAGTTAAAAATTTTGATGCGGGGAAACAGAATCGCCAGCTGCTTAAGCTCGGCTGAAGAAATAAAAAGCTGTCATTATCTTTAGGTCACTGATTGTCGCTAGATACTATAGGTACATTGACATAATCAGATTATAAGCCTACTCTTGAACGCAATCGTCGATATGTACAATGGAAACATCTTTACTGTGAATGGTACATACCTGTTGGTTCTCTTCGAGCTGGTCTTCAATTTGGTGCTGCCGAATTTCGTCTGAGCAAAGGTAGCAGTGGTGAATGTCAACGGCGCTTGTGCGCGCTGCATGAACGCGCTCGAGGAAGCGGTAGCAGTGGCAGCCGGATTGGGACTGCGATTGCCCTTGTAGGTGGGCGAGCTGGAGGATGCCGAATGCGGCGAAGAGCCCGACTGCGGCGAAGTCTTGGGGCTCAAGCTCAAGCCATTCAGGCCGGAGTTGATGGACTCAATCGGTAGGAAGCATTGCGCCTCTGGATTAAAGGTTTTGGTAACCTCACGATCGGCCGATGTGTTGTCTTCATGATTGTCGCTGTTCTCAGAGTAGAGAATCTATAGAAAAGAGCGCAAATGCGAGTGTGCTATGAGGCTTAGTAGGTCTATGAAAGAGAGAGAGAGTGTAAGGACATACCTTTACGGCTCCTTTCTCGCCTATGCGGCAGGACACCTCGCCCGGATCTATCCACACGGAAAGCTCGTTCGGTAGGTTCTCTAATATGTCGGCAATCGGCACGCCACTCTCACGCGCCGCTCGTTCGAGCACGGCGTCAATGGGATCACCCGTCTTCAAACAGCGAAAGGCTGAACCCTAAGCAAATGCCACAAAGGAAAAGTGATCAATTGATCGAGCAACTCTTTGAGCTACGCTTACCTTGAAGGGTTTCTCCGGATACCAGTGCCCTTGGAACTTGTCTTTTAATGCCTTCTCCAGTTCCTCGCCGAAAATGTTGACACGCCGCCTTGGCAGTTTGTTGTACAGATAGGATATTACAAAATTTAATGCCACTTGGATCTCTATATGCATTTTAGTGGCTGTTTTGTAGTTGTTCCTACTATAATGCGATTGTTGTTGTTTGAACGTTATAACTATGCTGGGATACGTTGTTGTATTTTTTTTTATTGTAAGTTTAAAATACTCGTACTTTTAATGATTTTTTTTTGGATCACGTTATCTTTTTTATATTATTTCAATGACTTTTATTTGTATCTAGTGTTTATATTTAAGCGTAGCGTTCAGTTGTTGCGGGTTGTTGTTATAGGTTTATATTTACGAATATTTTTGCTTCAATTGCTTGAATATTTGTTTTTATTTATGTACTGAGAACAGATTCTTTTTTGGCAAATATTTGTCTTTTATTGTTGTTGTTGCAGTTGGATTTCAATTTAGTTGAGAATTGGATTCGGTTGATCTGCAAAATAATAGAAGTAATTCGTAAATAGTTTACATTACATGTCTTTCATATGAATATGATAACACTGAGCTACAAAAATTTTCGAATGTGGAAAAATCGCTATCGACATAAAAGTAGAAAAAAAATTTTATTTCCGAATTTCGAAATAAAATTTTTCAAGCATAAAGTTTTTATTAAATTTCTTCACTTGTTAGTGCAGTGAATTTCCAAATTAAATAAGTTGTTTAATCCCTCCCTTTGCTTGGAAGTCGAAATTGTGAAATCTGCATGTGAACGATTTCAAATTATAAGTACCTACTTAAAAATACAACATTGGAAAGAGGTTTTTCAAATCGTTTTTTGATATTTAATAAAATATTCAAAAATAATCGAAATTATTTTTACATTCATAAGATTATACTGTGTACTGTGATAGATTAAAATTTGATTTCTTTGAATTCCATAAAAAATAATTTGAAGAGATAAATGGTGTAATACTATAAAGAAGCGTATTTTTGCAATTAGGTATAAATTTGGTTGAGCTCAGATTTGGATAAATTTTAAATTTATCACACAGTTGATTGCGACATGTCGAAATACGGCTTATGCGATGCCATAAAGAAAAGGAAACTTCGCTGAGGGGCAAATGACTACAGAAAATTAAAATTTCCAATTCCTCCTGAACAGGATTAAATATATTTTTAGCGTACTTTCTTTTAACCTTCTGGCAAACCAGATGTCCTGCTTCGTGAATATCGCTAACGTATTTCACCGCCATTCCTTCACTTGGTTTGAAGAAAACACCCTAACAACAATTAAAGATACATATTTGGTTTTATTCTCTATGGTTTTATATTATTAGAGCTATAAGCCCGTTAAATAGTTTTTGTAAAATATCATCAAATAAACCAAAAACCCAAATAGCAGTAATTGTTTTGCTTTAGAAAATACAAATTCATTGATCCCCAAATAAATAATTTTTAAAAGCTGTTATTGAATTTTTATAAAATTTTTATAAATTGTTTGCAAAAGAAGGGAAACATCTACTTTCATTATTTTTCCAACACTTTACTATAACTGCAAAAATGCAGTGACGTATAAAGCCAAATACGTAAAATTGCCTTAGTCAAGATACTTTTGGCAACGCTCTTTCCAATTTAAATTGAAATAGAAATTGTAAAGAAATTTAATTTTCAATTTAAATTGACTTTTAAATGATGTAAGTTCTGCTGCTAATAAACATAGGAGGCAATATTAGCGCGCACAAGATACGCTCTGTGAAAATTAGCAGTATTGTTTGCTGGCACTCAACCATGCCTGCAACAACAATATCAACTAAACTTCATACATACGTGTATATAGAATAAATGCTATAAATCACATGGCTCTTGAGTTGTTTTAGCGTTAGTTGTTGTTGTTGTGACACGCCTTTAAATGGTGCAATGTCAGGGTTTTCACTTGCATTCTCTTAGCCAGGCATTGACATGGGTGGCTACGGCAATGCGATGATATAGCATAAAATGTTGGTATAGAAGGCGCTTGCCCTTGAATTTTGGCGTGAGCCAATTAAAAGTGTTTACGTTGGAATCGATTTTAAGGCAAACAATGGCAAAACCAACCATGCATAAAACGGTTTGCGGATTTAAATGAGTTTGCTTTAAGTGACCGAAACTATAAAAATATCAGTGATGTGCGACACCATTTTGTATGGCAATAGATATTTGTCTGAGGTAACAATATTTTATAGCAAATGTCTCAGCGTCAATAAAGGAAAATCGGGTTGTAGGGGGTTCGTCTCGCTCAATATTATTTAGGATTTCAAATGAAATTGCTTGCTAGTCTCACACATATACTCCAAAAAGTTAAGCTAAAATTGACAAATATTTTATGTTGTCATCGTTATTAACGAAAGGAATAAATTTTGTCCTTTAGATTAGATTTTTGTTAAATGAAACTTTTGTTTTTCAAACTGATAAAATATTGATCTGAGAAGAAGATTTTGTTGGCCTTTTACTGATATTCGTTTTATACAAATATCCTCGATTTTTCTCAATATTACTTGTGTTATTTTTGTGTGCTCATTGTCCGTAGTAGTAGTAGTAGTAGTATACATTGGAATTTTACAAAAAGCCTCACAATTAAATAGTAAAATCTGGGTCATTTCTCTGACCAGACGATATTATAATTTATTTTTTGGGTTAAATACGAAAATCCCTTTTTAATTGAATCCACCGTAAAATGGCGTCGCACACATTTCTGCGCCACAACAACTCATTTACAGTGCACCTCCTGCCTCACTTGCTCTCTTCTATTTGCGACTCCATCACTGCCTGGTATCTAAGCCACTTAATTTTTCGAAACATTTGCTTGGTTCCAAAAATAAAGCAACAATTTAATCAAATCAAATGATGCGCCACGCTCATCAGTGCCTAGAACGCCAACAACAACGCCGCAACCGACACAAAATCATTTTCATCATTTCGTCTACTGCGGCTCCATTTCCTACGTAGATTCCTAGCTGCCGATAAGGTGCCATAAATTTGGGGTTGCTGCTGTTAGAGCGTTACATAGGGGGGCGTAGGATGGCGTTGCGGCTTTGTCTGCGTCTTTACGGGGGGAGGGCATCATCAGTTCCCAACATGCTGTGTCTCTGGTGAATACTTAACGCCTGTCAAACCAATTCAATGGCTCGGAAAGAAAATTGCCGCTATAATCTTTGCAATTGGTTTTTGAGTGTGGGCAAAAGGGACGCTGTGGCAAGGGCAGAAGGGCAGTGGTAATGTACAAGGGAATGAGGATGAAAGAAAATGTGGCAGTTGAACAACGGAGTGGAAAACGATTGCTTTGTGTTTGCTTGTTTTCGTGTTAAATTAATTTTTCAGAGTTTCAAGAAAAGGCGAAATTGATTATTTTTAGACAAATTTAATTATAATTAGGAAATTAAAGTTGCCACATTTCAAAAATCGATTTTAATGTTACATTAGCTTTTGAACATTGTGCACAATAGGCAAAATGGCCGGCTTATGGCTTGAACATAAATGGGATATACAATATTTTTCAGAGAGCAAAGCAATTGGGTAGACGTGAGCAGCAGTGGAACCAGATTTGCAGCAAGGAATAAGCTTAAAACTTTTTTGTAAAAGAAACAAAGTGGATCTGAATTTGAAACCAGTTTCGGTAGCAACAAACCAATTGAAATATGTAGTTTGAACTTATTCGGGTTCAAGTGAAATAAGTGAAATCGAAATCAGATACCTGTTCATGACTCGCAGTTAATTCACTGGAAGACTTGACTCATGTCATGACTCGCACTCATACTCATTCTCAAAATAGCTCATGCTAGTCATGAGGGCCGTATCCAAATCCGATAGTTATAATTTGTCAATACAAATTTAGAGTTTAAATTCAAAAGTTGACAATTTCGATCATATTCGCTGAATTCATGAGACAAAGGGGTATTATGGGTACTTAAAAATATTTGCAAAAACAAACTATATTAAGCTATACGCTATAGTTTTTGCTTATATTTGTTAGTCATTGCTTTGACCTTGTTACGAGCCGACAGTTAGAATGAAAACAAGTGCACAGCAACACCTTCATTCACGAGTACTCATCCTCATGATTATGACTCTAAGTCAGTGTTTTTTGGACGTGATTCTCATAGGCATCTTATATATAAAACGCAGTCTGACTAAAAAGCGTCTGTCTGCTGCAGCCTGTCCACTTTCTTTCTTCTACGCCTTTAGACGGACGAAATTAGTTCGCTGTGTAGCCTAGTGGGTAGAGCCGCGCGCTTGCACTCGGCAGGTCATGGGTTCGAATCCCACAGGTTTCAAATTTTTTTATTTTATTTTTTACTTTGCTTTGCCTTTTATTGTTGCTAATTGTTTTATTAGCTGTCGTGTATACAGGCACACACGACAGGTGGCCCCACTTGTCATTCATATTTAACACACAGAGTGCAATCTTGTACGCATCGATCTTGTCAGTAGGTACATCCCAATTCTGGCGAGCGTGCCAATAGTCACACTCAAATATTTTGTATCAATTGATACCTTTTCATATAAAAAATAATATTTGAAAGGGTATTCAATTGTGACTGCTGGGTCAAAAAAGAGCTGTTAGATACACGAAAGAGCGACTTGCAGCAGTTCTCTTTTGTACATAATAGTTTTTCTTTTGAGCACTTGCATGTTTCTTGTGAGTGTCGGTGGAGCTCTGTGAAACGCTGCCAACTACCCCATCTTTCAGCTGTTACCCTTTCCCTTTGGTACTGACTGCGCATGGTATGCCATGCGAAGAAAGACTAAATTCATTTTGTGTGCCAATCGATTTGTTTCCCCCATTTCATTTGTATAGATAGCAAATGCATTTTGTTATTTGTGAATAAATGTCAGTGTGCCACTGCGCCCAAATTAAGCTGGCAGTGGAATGCACAAAATACAGTAGGTACTTCAAATAGCTAGGCGAAGCGCGCTCGAGTAGCAGGCAATAAATATCAGTTCAAATGAGTTGCTTTGTCAAGTGGAAATTTAAACGAAATTCAGGCGTGCCCATAACAAACGTAAGTAAAACCACAACAATCTACCTTTTCCGCCCTACACGACCTTCACAGTCATATAACCATCTTTTGTGTGTGTGTTTGTATTTTTTTAAACGCCGACAATTTTCTAATTATATTTTCACATATGTACATACATACAGACATATATTGTATAAGCACGAGTGCAGCAGAAATGTGCAATATGCAAATTTAAAAATATTTTGACATTGAAAATGCTTCATTTTTGTATTTGTCAGTTTGCTGTTGTTGCTGTTTTGCAGCGCATATGAAAATTTAATGCACCAATTCGCGCGCCGAACCAAGGTGCAAACTGCTGACTTCGTATGAAGTTGTCAGTCAAAGCGTTTGTATGTAAGGCAAAATGAGCAGAAAGACAAAAGCTAAGCACTTTAACAGGTGTGCATAAGAAAAGACCAAAAACATAAATGTTATGTAAAAAAGTGACGGTTCTTCCTCAACCGAATCATTAATCATTCGCAAAATGTGCAAAATTCTACGAAAACGAATGACGTTTTGTTTCTTGCTTTTTTGTAAATTTTAAGTAAACGGGCTGGCGTCTCTTGACAAGGCAATTTTCTTTGCTGTCTTGAGTGCTTTGATTAATTAGCCTGATTTCCAAAATATATTACGAGTGTTGTTAAAACCATTATTTACAAATATAAGATTTCAATTTGGTGGAAAAATAATAAGACCACGCTGCATTTTTTTAAAGTATCATAATAGCATTGACAAATTAAAGCGTATACGATTTTTTATGCACGAAAATGTTCAAAATATTGATTTAGAAAAGTTACAAAACACATGTATACATTTTCAAGAAATAGCAGTAACAAGTTCCTTATTTCTTTATGTAAAATATGTTAGCACTTGTTATTATATATGAGACTAGGGTAAAAAAGCCCGTCCTACGACGGGTTCATATCATTTTCTCTGCGCAGCCGAGACCTCTCTGACCAGCGCTTTTTCTCTGCTTCCTAAAGGGCTACAGCTTCCTCTCCACTCTTTCTTTTTGGAGCCATTTTTCCAGAACACTTTTTTTCGTTTTCTTGATAATTTGTCACTTTATTTTTGAAAGTTTGAAAATTTGAAAAGTTTGAAATAAAAATATTTCTAGCAATTACAGTTTGAGCGATATGGGACACGGAGGGTGACGCTTGCCTTTTATGTATATGATGATTATAATTATATGAAATTCTCAAAAATATATATAATTGTAGCATAAGAGCTTAAGGGGCACTAAGTTGAGTATTCATGTCGATTTATATTAAATATAGTATCAACTGCACATGAAGGAATCATAGTTCCTAATTTTCATTTTTTAAAAGAAGAAGTTGAATAAATTCCCGATTGAAGGTCAAGCCAAATTGAAAAATATGTATACTAAAACATGAGCATTTTAATCAAACTATCTCAAATCTTTGACATACAAAAGAATAAAAACAGTTTCCTCATAAGCGAAATCTGTGCAAATCGACTTTGATATTTTTCATATTTGAAACTGCATTTGAATTCGCTACACCTGAGCGCTATCAGCTGCAATCAGTAGCACGAGCACAAAAAAATGGTCCGCCAATTCAAACACGAGCTCTATCAATTTGCATATGAATTGTACGACAGAAAACTAATGCATATTTTAGAAGGCCCTCATATGGACATTGGGGGACGCTAACCATGACCCTATATTGAATGCATGTGTAGTACGAAAGGAAATTTGTAAATGTGCTTATGGCTAGTTGTAGTTGTTGTACAATGGCAATAGTGTAAATATACAAAGGCATTATAGGGGGTTCACAAACTAGGGGTGATGCTGGTGGGTGATAGCACTAACCATGTGCATGAATGTTATGATTGACACTGTTGAATTATTGAATGCAATTGCGGTGCATATGCCAGAGAGATTGCATTGCATGCAAAAATATAATATATACATTTATGCATATATATGTGTATCTATATATTTATGAGTATGCTTATGTAATTCAAACGATTGTCAACAACTGTGACAACGCGAATCCTGGTTGTTTTTTTCAAGTGGCATGATTGAAACTCAAATAAGTGTGCATTTTTAAGTTTGCGGATTAGTTGGCAGCGGATAGAATGGAGCTGAGGGAGGATGACAGTGATTTCGAAAACATGTCGTGGTTGCAAATGTATTGTAATATTATAGAAACGGCTATGCGAAATGTACTATCTCGATCGAAATGCGTTAGTGTGTTCAGTTTGATCTAAAAGAATGCAAAAACCAATTTGCCATAATGTAATGCACGTAAGTGTCAAAACTCAACTTACACACATAAGAGTACACATTAGGGGTCTGAAGTGAGTAGGTGTGCAGAGTGTACTCGAGTATAAACGCATTTTTCCTTAGACTACCACTCACCTGTACTCACTGAAATTTGTGCGATACTGGTAGCACATCAGTAATATTTAATTTATGATGCATTATAATGTCTATATGTTATCTATATATTTGATCAATGCATGCTGTTAAAAAAAATTGTATCTATGACCTTTAATTGTGGAAATTGGTGTTAACTCGTGACAGACTAAGCTACATTGCTTTGCAAATTTAAAAAATTATTGAGAATATTAAAAAGTGCTAAGCGTTGACGGAACCCACGCATAATAACATGAAAAATCTATCGACACATGTACATTTCTGCATAGACGTAAACCATCGATATGCTCAAAGTATCAGCAAAATAGTATCGCTGGTTCAAATATCGATACATACTACCATGTGCTTATAAATAATGTTAAACCATTTGAATACTTCTCAATTTAACTTTGCTGCCCGTCTGCAGTATATACCAACAGTAAATAGTTTTGAATTACATACACACAAAAAGGACAAGAAGAAATTCAGAAAATTGCTGTAAAAATTAAGTAAAATATCTGATTGTTTGCATCTGTTACGGAAATTCTCAGACTTGCTCTTGTCATTCTTTTGCCTAAATCAAAATTTTCAGCTCGATGTTGCAGCCTTTGAAAACTTCCCCCCTTGAGCGCGCAGATATGCACTCCAATGATTTCTCAATCAAATTAACAAATATTTTTGACAACCAAATTTTGCCAACCTCTGCCCTCAATCGCGCTTCGCTTCTCGCCAATGCAATGTTTACACACAAAATCGTTGCCAAGTGTTGCGAACACGACAAAATAGAATAGCAAGAATCACAACCGACAACCGCCACAAGAAATTCGCGGTTCGCTGTCTGCGCCAATGAGCTGAAAATAATTTTTGTAAATGCCAAATTGTCATTTTGTGCGCAGCGGCGACTCACTGCAAAAATATTTGCTTGTACCGAAATACCCCTTAACAACAACAACAACAAAAATTACGAAAATAATGAAAATAATGAAAGAATTACAAAATGCGAAAAAGACAAATAAGAAAATGTGTAAACAAAAATGTCATATTGCGATTTTATGCCGAAGCACATGCTGCCATTTTAATTTAGTGCGCTGAAAAGATATTTTTGCATTTTAAATGCCAGGGTTAATGGCAGCTGATCTTCAACAACAACTGCATGCAGCACACTAGACACATGCTGTTGTTGTTGCTGCGCTATAGTTGTCCAGAGCGGCATTCGTATATATTATAGCTAAGTTAGTCCAGACGTAACGTATTTTTTCATGTCAGCTGATACAACCTGCTTTACCCGAGCTCTACGCATGCGTTTACTCCGATCCTAATCCGATCATGTATCTCCGAAAAATTTATGTACAAACTCCTTAATGAATAAAATTCCCAGAAAATGAAGATTCTTGCAAAACAAATTATTTCGTTAAAAGTCTGTTGTAAATCAAGGCAACATCTCATATATTTTGTCGAATTTGTTTTGTTTGAATTTGCTTTAATAAACTGTATCTGTTAATGCGAAAAATTTGCATATGAATTTTACTATTTATTTATTTATGAGGTTTGTGTAAATTTGCGGTGGCAGCGTTGTGCTGCAGCCAGAACCGTAAATATTGCATGCAATATTCGCAAATTGTTGCCAAATTGTGCACACGCATTCACAGATACACCAGATACAATACAGCTCTGAATTCTGCGGTTGAAAAGAAAAAAGCAACAACAATCATTAAAAAAATGCGAGCATATTTCACACAAAATTCTCGCATACATAAGTATGTGCATAAGTATGTGCCAGTGTGTATGTGTGAGTACAAGCGTTGAATTATTTGATGTAAAAGTCAGCTGCATCAGTCAACTGCCGTTTTTTTTTGTCAATTTCTTGCAGCCAAAAGCAAGCGAAAATTTATGCGCGAATTTCCATCATTTTTAATTAAAGTGAATGAAATATTTTACGATCTTGTAAACATAAATGCATGTATACAAATTTATCAAGCTTGCAAGCAAGTATGTCGATATATACATATATACACATATGTACATATGCAAGTGCAAGCATGTGTAAGTGTGCAATTAACGCATAAGCTGACAAGGATTTGCGACATTCGGTCGCATGAAGATTGCAGTGATTTTAATGGCTCGCATGCCATAAATTTTGTTTATTGTATTTTAAAAGCCAAGTTAGATCTTTGATCTTTTGCCAGCAAATAATTGTGCAATGAAACACGGAGATGTCACTCAATATGTACCACTGCCAATGCTTAATATATACAAGTCAAAAAGATCAATATAATTTGGAAAAATCCCCATAAAAAATAAAAACGCCATGAAAAAGAAATATGTAGCCATAATACTAACGCCATCAGCAAAATAAAACCAATCGAGTTGATATGTTTCGGAGGGGGAAGAGAGCGCTTAGGAATGCATAACTTGCTTGGCCGATTTCCAGCGCAGAGAGCATTAACACACACACACACACACACATATACGCATTGAGACTGAAACGCCATCAGCTGTTTTATTAATAATGCTACAGAGCAGCAATAAAAATAACAACAACACAAATACCATACAGAAATGGCATCGACCACAACCAAAACACAACAAAAACGTAAAGGAAAACTACAGAGAAAACGTTTGAGTTGAAGCAGCCACAGGACACGCACAGCACATGAACCCAAACGTTTGTATCAGTGTAGGTACCCATCCGCGTACCGCCCGACGCCCACGTCTCCCGTATGTCACACGAAAACGACAGCAAAATCGAAAGTAGGTTACGCCAACAGCTACTGGCTAAACGTACGCTAAACTACCAACAACAACTACAACTATGCTGTCGGGAACATGAGCACTATTGCAAAGAGCGAGACACTGGAAGAGAGGTACTGGGAGCGAGAGTAGCATATGCACTGCCTAATAAGCACGATGCAGTGCGGCACTCTTCTTCCATCCTACCATCCATCCACCCACCCACTAAGACAAACTTCAAAAGCGCTCTCAATTCGACGCTGCGAATGTTTATGAACGAAATTGAAGGCGGCAAACGAAGCATGAAATTCCGTTACATTCCGGAGCGAAGAGTGGCAGCACGCTCTGTGTGGGTCACTGTGTTAGTGGATCCTTTCGTTGTGCGGCTCGTGCGGCGTATGCGCAATGTAATTGGTACACTTCGACACGACACGACTGTTTCACTTTCTAATGTTCTGAGAGTAACAGCAACGTGGCGAGAGAGAAAGAGAGAGAGAGAGCGGTAAAGCGAATATGTTTGGGTGGATGGGTTGGGTTGGGTTCGGGTGCGTTCTAAAGTGGAGCAGCAGTTGCAATTGCACTTGCTGTTGTTGTTTATGCCCTCAATGTGAGCTGCTCCACTCGGCACGGTTCGGCTCTGTGCTGTTATCCTTTCTGCTGCCTTTATGCCTTGCTGTATATTCTCTTCCCCTGCCGTCGATTGTTCGCTAGCGCAGTACGCTGAAACGTAAAAGCTGTTGCCCCAGATATTATTGATTTTCTACCGAAAACAGACCGACGCAGACTTAAATATACATATGTACTATATATATTCTGTACATATGTATATACAAAATGAGCAAGCTTGTGTGCGTGTGTGTGAGCGAAAGTTTAACTATTGTTGTTGCGACACAGTAAATAAGTACAGATGTTGTCTGTTTTGTATGTTGATTAGCTTTTTTGTCTGCTGCTGCTGCTTTTGGTCCTTTGTTAATGCGTCCTTACGTATTCCAGACTTAAGCACATATGATATAAATACAAATATACACATAAAAAACAGTGGGAAAAATCATTTTACGTATTAAATTACTTTTAGTAGTCATTTTGAGGGTCGCGAATTTATTTGACGGCGTTGCAGGGGCGTAGCTACTCTTTTGGTTATGCTAACAATAAGCGGAATAACCTTTTCAATGTTGTTCATTGACGTAAGCACTATGCGACAGCAGCTCTTCAAGAACACACAAACACACAAACTCACACGTATACTAAACATAGTTAGAAGATACTATAATTATTAGA
Source organism: Neria commutata (assembly GCA_963457695.1). Taxonomy (NCBI): domain Eukaryota; kingdom Metazoa; phylum Arthropoda; class Insecta; order Diptera; family Micropezidae; genus Neria; species Neria commutata. Next base: position 24,355,985 of record OY735249.1, on the reverse strand, counting down.
TACAATGAATGCTGCATTGTTTTATGTTGGCAAACAGTTAAAGATAAAATATTGCATATAGTAGCAGTGACAGCAGTTTTCACGTGAGCGCGTTGTACTTTCTATCGAATTGTTTGCTGTTCCTGCACTTGACACTTGTCACGGCGGCATACCTCTCGCTCTTTTTCTCAAACTGCAGAAAATTATTTTAAAATAAACGAAAAAGGAAAGAAAAAAAAACACCAGAGTTGAAAATCACTCAACACGCAGTGACACGCCTGTCAGTCGAAGGTTGCTCTTTTGTAGTCACACGCGTTGGACAGTTTTTGTAGTTTCACTATTCATTTATGCCAGCGGAAAATGGCTTTGTAATTTGATGAATTACCGCTTAGTGGCAAAAATTTGAAATTACTTGGCAAAAGATTGATTGCTCTTGCGGTAGTGTTTAGAGTGCAATTCAATTTCGTGAAAAAAATATAGGAACTTGACTGTTATATTTCAACTTAATTCATTTGGCATGAATTGATTGTCGTTTGAAAAATACTGTTTTTGGATATTCACGTAAAAGTTCAAAGCACCAGGGCATGGCTTTCTAATTGCTATAAAAGGTTCCAAGTGAAAAGAGGGAATTTCATCATTATTTCAACTTATGATTTCGCGTGATGTATGCGGAAAATATCAAACAGAAAATTCGAATATCAGTTGATAGTGTGTGAAGGGCTGCACAAGCTGTGAGAATGAAAATAAGTGGCGCTTAATCTTTTCGCTAGGGCCGCTTTATCTATGTAGCAGTTGTCTCACTTTTTAAGCTTTAACTTTTAAGCTGTCCACTTAACATATTCTCCGTTGACCAATTTATATGTGCACCGTACGAATCCTTCACTGAAAGGGTTTTATTAGTATATACAATATATTATAGCGATGCTAAATCTGCTCAACTTCTGCACTTTTCCAGCTCAAGAGAAAAGCTAACGAAGTAGAGTGTTAAATGCAGCGCTTTAAATTCCTTAATATATTTTTCTTTGCGAACTGATAAAAATTCTTGGTGTAGAAAATCTCAGTAAATGTGAGGCTGAGGCGGCTAAACTCTACTTTTAGTTCTTATACACAGTAAAAGAGGTAATATGGATCAGGGTATTGCATTTTTTTATAGCTGACAGGCAGCTTAATTCTGCTTAAGCGCTTCGGAGTATTTAAGAAAAGTTAAACTATTCAGGATATACTAAAAAAGCTGCCTTAGCTAAGAAGCAGTTAAGTTGCGCTTTCATTCCTATTTATTTTGTCATTAAAATAAGTTTGCAGTGCATTAAATTTCATTTAGCAATCGCCGGAAGTGTGCACAACTCGCATTTATATTCAAATGTTTTCGGAACATACTGTTGTGAAAGTGTCCTTTTTGTTTGATTACTCCAAAAAGTAAAAATGTTTGGCCGAAAGCTTATAAATGCAGCTAGCTTATGCGCTTATAAAGTGTTGGTACGGTTACTAATTTAAAGAACATTCTTTAAACAGCTGATTTTGTGCAAAGCTAAGAACCTACATATATACATATATATATAGAATGTAATATTTTCCTTCTCCAAAAATTCGCTTTGAAACGCTTTAACTTTTACTTACAAATTCACAGCAACAAATTTCAGTTCATAGATTTATGTACCCGTTAAATTTTATTTAAAAAATTAATTAAACTGTTTTTGTATATCGTAAATAAAACACGCAGTTAGTTGACATATTTTAGCTATATAAATTTGTGAACGAAAATTTTGTTTTGTTTTGTAAATTTCAGCCGCCAGTCAAGCAAATATTTTACTTGTAATTGCTTCGCATTTTTAATCGTGCAATGACCAAATGAATTAAGCTCACACACAATCGCACAGGTATACACCAACAAAATACAGAAGTCAGATGTGAAATTGTTGTTTTGCAAAAATTAAATTTTAAGATTTCCACATTTTTGCGCTTAAGATTTGATTAACATATATAATGGTTCTTTTATGCAAATATTTTATATGATTTTTGAGTGAAAATAAAAATTGGCAATACTTTTGGGAATTGGGAAATTCTTAATGGTTTTTGGCAAATAACTTTTAGCAATTTTTGGTTGAGAATTTAAATTTGAAATCATTTGAATTTGATGTTTTTACCCAAAAGTGCACTTGCCTGTTTTGTCTTTTCAAAACGGAGCAGAAACTTAATGATTGAGCAATTGAGAAACTTAATGATTGAGCAATTCTTTTTTTTATAGTAATTTTTATAAAATTCCAAAAACTTGGCTGCTTCTTTCTTTTCGCTCTTTTTTTTTCTGTCGTCTGCCGTTACTTAGACGCGTCTCATACGCACACACAAAATCAATGAACGAAAAACACAAAACAGCTGACTTGACTGACAGCGTCAGCACGCCGAGCAGATGAGCAGATGGCAGTGGAACGATACGCCACGCCAGGGTACGTTATGACACGGACACGTACACGCACACTGATACAGACTCTGACACGGCCACGGATACACTGTGAGATTGCGAAGTCGAGGTAGGCAGCGACGAGACACGTCGCTAAACGTTAAGTTGAGGTGGGATGAGTTGGTGGAATTGGAGTTGGAGCTGCGACTGCAACGGGCAATTGGGCACAACTGTGTGACTGGCGTAAAGACGAAAATATTCGAAACGACCGCACTTTAAGCCAAACGTCAAGCAACTGGCTCAACTCCCCCTTCGCCAAAAGAAAACAACAACGGCGACAAAAAACAACAACAACACAAAAACCAGACAAGTGAATAAACGAAACACGAAATACAACACAACAGAGCACAACACAACGCAGCGTAACAGCAACAACAATAACAGCAACAACAACAAGTTTGTGGCAGTCGTTGTTGTTGTTGGGGTGTTTTGTATTGCTGTTGTCACTGATAGTAGTGCGAGCGATGGCTTTAGGCGCGTTTATTAGTGTTAAGAATGCCATAAAAAATAAGAGCAACGCGTACAACAACAGCAACAACAACAACAACAACCATGATATTGTAGCAACAACCGTTTTTGTTGTTGTTATACACTTTGCAATATCGTTAAACAGTTGCTGCGTGCGCGTTACAGCGGTAACAAAAACAACAACTAAAAGTGGCGAATTTGTTATTGCTTTGAGTAGCAGCAGCAGCACCAGCAGCAAGAGCAACAGCAGTCAATATACGACGAAAAACCGTTTTACTTTTGTTTTTTTAACACTCGCTCTTATTGTTGTTATGAAAGCGTCAGTTTTTCGTCGTTTAGCATCGGGGGACGTATGGCGTAGGGCTGTGGGGGCGTATACATGAAACTTGTATTATTTGTAACGTACGTTGCTGCCGTGCTTCGCCTTCATTGCCCCACCACGACGTATGAGTGCTGTTCCGTAACGTATCCGTTTGCTCGCACGCGTGCCGCACGACTGTATAGTACGTCTCTATAGTACGACGCTGTGTTCGCGTATGTGTGAGGTGAGTGTATTGGGGCCGCTGAATTCACTCATTCGCTCACTAGCTCGCTCGCTCGGTCGTTCGCTCACTGGCTCGCGCGTTTCTGTCGCACGTCCGAAGGTTTAGAAGGTTGCAAAGTAACTGAAAGCGACCGAACCTCGTTCGCTGCTGGCTCGACAAATTTGCGTTCGTGTTTTATTTTTATCCTACGAAACAGTGGAAAAGCTCTCTGCGACGGCGCCGACAACGGCGACAACTGACTTAGAACTTTCGTGCTCGCTGCTGCTGTGGAGGCTTTGTAAGCTTTTCTCTGTCGTTACAAATTTGTGACATGGCTTGTGTAAGTGTGTGTGTGTGAAATGCACTTATGTGATTTAAAAATAGAGCACAGTCCTGCATTATCCTTTCGCTATGTATAGCAAAGGCGAGAGTATGCGCTTGTGTAAGTGTAAGTAAGTGCTGGCGAGCGTGGGTGGGTGTACATAGCGTGTAAATGAGTGCTTGCGCTGTTTCGACGCTGACAGCGTTGCATTATTGACGACGCGACGTCTGTGTGTGCAGAAGATTGATAGAGAAAGAAAGAGTGTGAGGAAAGAAGGAAGAGAGAGAGAAAGTCTTGGAGGCCGTAGCAATGCTTTTGGACGAACTTGGCAGCCTCAAAGGTGTGTGTTTGCGTGTATGTAAGTGTGACATAATAACAGTGTCATCATCGTAATCGTTGTTGCTGTTAATTGCATTTGCATTATTCAAAAAAGGACTTCCCATTGAGAAATGTAATAAGCAAATATTCGTCGTCAAATTCATCTCATACTTTTAACTATAAAACTGCAGCCTGCTGTGAACATTTCCGTTTGCTTTCCATTGCTGCCAGTTGCTGTTCATGTACATAAGATACTTTTGTAAGTGTATGTGAGTATCTCTTTTCTTCAGCGAGTCAGAATGTGTGTGGGTGTATAAAATTGGCCTAATTTATGCGCTGGCTATGATGAAGACGATACAACCACACAAGCCAGTTAGTCTTCTCTCTTCGCTATTGTCACAACTTAACTCTTCTCATTCCATCTACTAGTGTTGATTGGAATTGGTGGAATTTCGATCAGACTTTCCGTTGTACGACAAAAGAGGCTTAAGAAATTTTTGAATGAGATCTGAATGCTCTTTTTTCATTATATTTATATATGCTCTTGATATAGCTTAGATTGTCAATTACAATACGTTGTAGTGAAAAGAAACTTGTCAAATAAAAAAAAATTACATACAAGCAACTTCCAACTTTTGGTGTATAACTTCAGTAGTGTTAGCCGATTAGAAAAATCTTTAAAAGTTATTACTAAGAAGGGATATAGACATTTCAAAATATGTAGCATTTTTTAGTATTGCGACATTCCATTACATTTTAAGAATGATAGTGTTAACAGGCTGGAAGCACTGTTCCCTAGTAAATAGTAAAAGTAAGAGCAGGAAAAGAAGGGAAAAGGATATTTTTTTGAAAAGCGGCAAATTAAAACTTCAAGCGCCAAAAACAAAAACAACAACTGTCAAAGAAGTTCGTGTGCACATAATTTTGGGTTTGTGGCGTGTGTTTTTTTTTTTATCAAAAGTAGGCTAATAGCTTGATCGATTTTCAAAAATGACAAAAAGCAACTTAAACGTAGCCCGCGCAGTAGAAACAAAAACAAAAATACCGACAACAACAACAATAAAGCGCTTAAAAATGCCACAAATGAATTCATTACAATTCGCACATTTGTAAATTGTGTAATTGTTGTTGGCTGCTTCTGGCGGCTGCCAGCGCGTGGAATGTGTTAGACCAGGGATGTGTGCGCTTTTTCGTAGTTGTATGTATGCTGGTGTATCCTTTGAGCTTTTGCGTTGTAGGGGCGATAGAGGGGTATAAGTTATTTTTAGCATTTCCAAACTACAGAACAAATTCGTATTTCGTATTCGTGTTTAAACATGCCAACACAGACAAGTAAGTACATGTACAGTGGTACAAAAAGTAATAGAGACCATTTTTCAGGGAAAGCCACTTCACTGTGATGAATATGAAATCTGTTTGAAGATTTTTGCACCCTTACGGAGAAATTATTATTTTGAGAATAATCTTATTAATTAGGTTCGACCCAGAATGCTCGAACAGAAAATGATGCAAAAAAAGTGTAAACTTAATGTTTTAAGTAAAGATGTGACAGCAAAAAAAAATTCATTTAAAAAGACCTAAATTCTGTAATCTTTGCAAACTCGGAACTTAGCCATTTTGCTGTTTAAGTGGTTAGTTTGTTGGTATTCTTTTTTACACCACTATTAATGCATGTGTGTATGTGTGTTTAAGTGAAAGTATGCTCAACAGCAACACTTAAACTTCACATTTATTGACAGTGCAAGATATCATGTATTTAACTGCGTATGCTTTTCTGTATATGTATGTATATATGTATGTGTGTGTGTTTACTTTCACGAACAATTTTGCATGAGCGTACTCGAGTGTATACATTCCGCTTCAGCGTCAGCATAATTTTCAAGGATTTCGCTACTTTTAAAGTAGGTTAATTTAATTTACTTAAAAGTTTGAATTGCCTTATACATATATACGCGCGATAATATCGCAATGAGCGTGACAAATGCTGTTGCTTCTGTTGGTGTTGTTGTTATTGCTGCCAGTGTAGTGGCTGTGTCGGTTGCGGGTTGCGCTAGAAATGTCAAAAGTTTTGAGTGGTACATGACGTTTTATTGACACTTGCTAATATCGAAAATGGGTAAAATCAGCGAAAATGGAAAACAGCGCTTTCCGCTTAACTGATACGAAATTCTGCGAACAATTACTTGTCAATCGGATAGTTCTATTCTAAAGAAGGCTTAGTTGATTTAGATGGTTTTGAAGTTGTTTTTATAGTTCTGTACGACAAAAAAAACCTTCATTCTGTTAAAATTCGTACTAGATGTACACAACCAAATTAAAGTTATGCCGGAAATCCTTAAAGGAGCACGGTTTAATTGCTTGGTTTTTACACTTTAACAGAAATGATTTAGGATAAGTCTTGTCGGCGTATTTCAGAAAAAAATCGAAATTGTTGGCTTCACCATATAGAAAATTCTGCGGATGCTCATTTATATACGGGCCAAAACAGTAACTGCAATAAGACGCTATATTTCCCTAAAACTGTTTGCCGATTCTTACTTCATAGCATATATTTTTTCCCACCTCTTTGAAAGTGTTGCCGGTAGTAAGATATGAAATTGGGCACAGACAGACAATTATTAGTCGTTGGTGCTGCGTGATTTATTTTTGCATGATCTAGTATAAATTCATTGATTATAAAAAGTTGCCTGAGATTGAAGGCGAAAAATGTGTGTACAAATAGGAAAAACGTGCTTTAAAGCGAAGAATAGACACAAACCACCGCTGTCTAATTAAATTCAATGAAAATGAAACGTTAAAGTTTTTAAAAAACCATTCCAATGATTTTAGTGCATAATAAATATTAGTTTTTATTTTCAAACAAGCGTTGTAAAAAATCAAAAAATTTGAAGGATTCCCCGCGAAGATTTATTGGGCATTTTAAGTGCGCATGGGCCATAAAACATTGACCGCAGTGTAGGGTGCACGGGGGGTGGAGGAAGGGGTAAGGTTGTAGTGGGTAATGTGATTGATTCTTACGCAATGCGAGCTGCATTAAGCCGTTCCACATGCTAGTTTGAACTTTGGTATTACGAGTATCTGCCACTGACGGCAAATTGCTGCTTGTGTGTGGCACGGCAAGTGCAAAGTCAAAAAGACTATATCAATAAATTATCGAACCAAAAATCTGAGATGAGTAAGATACAAACATAAAATACAAGCTTTTTTTGGTTTTAAATTATTTTAGAAATAAGCATTGTTGCTGGTTTTTATATTGCTGTAACACGCATAATATTCGCTGTGTAGAATACGTGACACACGGTACTGTAACCAGGATATACTATGTACTATAAATTTGATGGGTTTTCAGAAAAGTCATTTTTGCGGAAAGTTTTTACAAAGAGCTCATAATAAAATGCTATTTTAATATAATACGAATTAAGTAGTATACTATGTGCTATATTTTTCTACGATTCTGATAGATTTGCTGAAATGGATTCCAACACGTTTCCATGTTTAAACTGCATTTAGTAGAGATACAGTCTCCGAGTCATCGCTCTCCACATATTTACAGATTTTGATTGATGCGTAGCTTTATAAGGTATGCAGGGATTTCCTATATTTATATGGAGATCTGCTCCTATATTCTGCGGTCGTAAATATATATTTATTACGTATAACATTTCCCCGCAGTGGTATCCGTCAAATGTGAAATTTTCTTTCATGGCATTTGGCATACAGAGGACTGCATCATGAATATCTAATTTGGTGCTCTACACACACATCAGAACTGTTATAATTAAAGTCATGAATAAATTAAATGAAATTAGGCTCAACAAAAATTCGAAGGCAGTCTCTCCTCAGTAGTAGACGAATCAGTGGCGGAAGGGCTGTGCACCCAAGCGTAAGTTGGACATGAGCAGCGTGTGTGTTTGTGTGACACTGACTGGAGCAGATAACATGCACACACATCTGTCCACACGTGCCGCTCGCCTGTTTACTCGCTCGAAGTATTCAAACAAGCTCGCATCGCAGATGCGGCTCGAAGTTGTGGAAAAGCTTAAGTACCAAATTAGGGCACAGGTGTAATTAAAAGAGTAGCAGTGGCAGCAACAACAACAACAAAAAAGATAATACAAACAACAACGATGCTGTGTCGCAAAGGAAAATACGCAGACTATGCAAACAAAGTGGCACACACACATACGTACGTACATAGCTATGTAAATATGTGTGCCTGTACAGCGTCGATGGCGCAACCTTGCAGTTGAATGGTGGCAGTCAACTTTTGACACTTTTGTGGGGCAGTTAGCCCTGAACCGAGATCCCTGGCATGAGCCAAGCCGCCCTCCAATGTGCTAACAAGCGTGTGGTATCCTTTCTGACAAGGTCGCTATTAAACTGCAAAATAGACTGACACAATCAGCTAACAAGTGCACACACACACACACACACAAATACACAAATGTTTTAAGAGCGTTAGGCAAATCTACCGCCGATATGACTTTATGTCCTGGCGTGTTACTATAAGCTTATCTGCACGAGCATGTTTACCTAACAATGTTGCCACCCTTTTACTATAGCATGTAATAGCTTTTTTCTCGAAAATTCTCTATATCTAGCACTTTAATAATTCAGTGGTACTTTTTCTTAAAGATACAATGAAATATATTCAAAATTGTTAAATAAAACGGAATTATATGCATATAATGGCTTCAAGAATATACGATTTTTCGTACATTATGATTGTGAGAGGAAAAATTTTTATTTTTTTTAATAGTATGTAGGTATGTACCTTGTTTTCTAATATTGATTACTATCTAAAGCTAAAAAGTTTATACTTTTTTCACCATTTTTGCCGATGCTATACCTATACATAACTATTTCGAAGGTACAACACCGGCAGCCGTCTGCTGCTGCTGTGGTAATCCAATTGTCGTTGTCATCGTTGCTGTTGCTGCTGCTGCTGCCTAGATTACGAAATAACAACAGTGCTACTTTTGGGAGTCATTTACATGCTTGCGAAGGTGGGTGCCCCAAAATTCTTATCGGTAGCTTTTACTCGCTTGATGGCTTTAATTTGTGCACATAAGCAGGTAAAGTTGAGAACAATGAAGCCGCAGTCAGCTGCGCTGCTCTTGTTCGTTGGGTAATGTCTTTAAATCTTACGATTTCAAGTGGATGTGCAGGGGTTAAAGTTTATCTTTATAGCTGACAGAAAGCATTTCGAAATACGAGAATTAATTGTGCAACTGACGAAGGTGTGTATTTAAAAATTGCGCGGCAGCGTCGCTTATTACAAAAAGGTTTCTTTGCTCAGGCCTTGGGAAGACTGCACAATAGCCGTCAGCTTAATAACGCTGTTGGAAATACTGCTCAATTAGTTTGGATATTTCAGTAAAATAAAGAAAAATGTGCTGGGAAAGTACGTAATTAATTCAAGGACGATAACGGCTGTATGTAAGTACAGTGGCGGGTTTGACGGTCGAGGCTGCTTGCTATCGATCGATTTATATAAGTCCTCATAATTTTTGTTCCACAAAAAATTTTCTTTACAATAAAATTTACAGAACTCAAGCACTCATATCACAATTTTATATCAAATGGCAAAAACCATTGGCAAAAATTGCAAAAGAATTTTGAAAAAAAATGTTCAGTGGTGTAAAAGATATTAGAAACAGTATATGAAAATAATAAACGCTTTTTGACCACAAAATCAGATATCTTAACATATTTATAACAGTAGCTTACTTACAGTGCCTACCACTTCATTTAGTATAATCAGCACTCGGATAGGAATTGTACAAAAATCTGTTGAAAATGACGTTATAAAAAGGAAAAAGCCACAAAATTCTAAAATTCACATAGTAATTATATGAGTAACAGAAAGAGAAAGCACAAAATTAGAGAATAAATTTAGATGGACTTTAAATATTATTTAAAAGAAAGTATTTTATATACAAATTTCAAAAACTTAGAGGGTTATTTTGGATCATCAGAAAACATCTCTGCAGCGCAGAAAATATATGGCATGTCATCGAGAATGTGGTTTTAGTTAAAATAGTGAAATTATTTTCAATATTTCTTCAGCATTTACTTTTCTATTTCCAAGTACTCTGTGTGCCTCATATAGTTCGTTCCCATATTGATTTATAGATACAGACGTATAGAACGTGGAGTAGGCATTACACCGAAGATTAACTAGCTTTTGAACATTGTTTTAGTCCGCCCGCCCCTTTTTCTCAACGCTCAGTTCAGAGCGTAAAAATAAATGTAATCGAGCTTAATGAAATTCTAAACTTTTTGTTTGAACCACTTCCAAGTAATTTCACTCTAGTACTTATCCCAAAGGTTATCCCTTTCCAACATGCTGAGCCGTTTTCGGCATGCCTAAAAGACACAGACAAAAAGGCGGCATGCCACATAAAGCCGCCCACGCAAAGAAATGTGTGTGTGTGAGTGTCTATGTTTTAAGCTGGCTGAGTAAACGTGCGAAAGTTACATATCTTCAAATAATAACAATAAAAACACATGACATTATGCAAATGAGCCTCGAACGTCACAACACGAAATTCTTATTTATGCAAATAAATTTTGACTTTGTCCTTGTACCTTAACGCCGACCGTACATTATGTATTTTGTACTACGTGAGCGAGGCAAGCATGTGTTGGTATGCGCCTAAAAGGTCTTTAGAGTAAATGTGCCACTGCGTGCCGTGTTGGCCTGCGTGTTAATGTAAAGAGCACAAAAATAGCAGTAGGTATTTCGATTTGTTGCATTCGTAAAAAATTTAAATTTTTAAAGTAGAGAAACAGAGAAACTTTTGTTTCAAAATATTATCCTCTAAAAAATTTTGAATTTGGACGTCTCCTCAACAAAAATGTTTTTAAATCTCAAAAAAATTTGTCGGTAGAAAGATGAACAATATTTATAAATATTTTTAAATATTGTTTAGTCGACATAACACGAGTATAAACGTTATATCTATTGTATCTAATGTTCAAGCTTCAAAGTTAAGTGATAACATATATATGTATGTACATAGTAAAGCGAATATTTTCCAATAAATGGATATATATCTATATCTCGGACTATATAGAAGCGATCGGGTTATACAAGATATCGTTAAAAAGATAAGATTTTGTACTGAAAAGAGTTCTTATGATTGCTTTGACTCAGTTTTGTTTGAGCGCGCGTCAAAGATGGACACCAGCAAAGAGAAAATGTAAACAAGTTTGCAGATTTTCTTCGATAAAGGCGAAATTCACGCCGGGCGGCTGAAAATGTGAATAGTGTCCTGATACTTTAGTAGGCAATCATGCGCAATTTTGGTTTCATCTATTCGGTTCCGGTAGTTTTGATGCCACAGAAGGCCAAATGTCGAAAGTATCGATAAAATCATGGAAACCATCGATTGCCAGGAAGAGGACCTTAATCAGATCATTCTAACTATGCTTAACAAAGCCTTAAATTTCATGCAAAAATTATTTATTTTTGCTACATCTGATATAACAGTTTTTGAACTAAAACTAGCGATTGTGCTGCGCTGCTAGTTTCGCAAACAACACTGTACATACTTCTGTGTGGTAATGTTGTAGGAAACTTTTGAGCAGAACGTAAATGAAAGAGAAAAATGAAGAAAAATACGAGTAAAATTTTGTAGCACTTTTGCCATTTGTAGTAGAACTTTTGCCTACGCATGGAGTCTGTAGCGCAGGAGTAATTGCAATTTGAATGGAATTGCGAAAATTAGTAGAAATGTGTATACGCGCTAATAATAATTGAATATGAGCTGCAAATGCCATGAACAATCAATTTATATGAGTGTGCGCTGCGGCAAATACAACAACACAGCAATTGGCTCAAAATCCATTTAAGCGCTCCGCTATTGACTTTTCACGATCAAACGCTGTAATGCGCATATGTATAGGTACATATGTACATAGTACGGCTCGCTGATGTGTGCTGATTTTCACACCTTCTGCTCTAATATCTGGCAGATACTTAGTCAGCTCAAGTGCTCAGTGGGGCTAAGTGTTTGCTTTCAGTGGCAGCGTACGAGTTCGTGTTGCTGCCTTATTTTGCCAATTTAATTAGCGCGGCTGCCAGCGCCACTCGCGATTGCCTGCCGCCTCAGAACGTTTCATTTAAATTATGGTAATGAAAATAATAAATGCAAGCGATATGCTTTGAAATCGATTTAGTGCGTGCGATTTATATCTGCCTGCCAGCATTTCCATTTGTTTGTTTGCATTGACCATGAATGTGCGCAAAATGATTTCCATTATAGTATTTTACACGCCGGAATTGTCGGAATTGTGAGCTTAAAAACACATCGACACGTATTTCGTTTAATGTACATTTCAGAGATAAGTGAACTTATAGATTTACTGCACAAAGTATTCATAACAATTCTATTGTATACATTTGGCTATTTTGATGGGCCATATCTGTAAATTTGCTACAGTGGAATGGTCCAAATGCTCAGATGAAGTTCATTTAAAATTTGTTTGTAGAAATGCAGTCAAGCAATTCAGATTCAAATTATATAATTCTCGCGTCTTAAAGGCTTGTGAATTCAAGCAAAACATAAAATCAAATTTCTTATATTTTGATTACTTTTACAGCTAAACAAATAAAACCAAGCACCGTAATTAACGATCGTTCCAATAATATCATATACAAAAATTAAACAAGTAGGTGTAAAATTAGAAATGTGCTGTTAGATTTCCCAATGAAAATCTTTTCAAATTAGAAATTATTGTAGCTCTCATTCAGTTGAACCAGCAGTTGCCAACCTGCGGCTCACGGGTTGCATGTGGCCCGCTTAGACAATTCTTCTGGCCCGCGAGATTCATCACGCTTTTACAAAAGATACATATTTAGGGTCGGACAAGAAAGAAAATATTCTTATATCATATCGTGTGGGATATCGTTAGAAAGGGCTACATCCGTGGATTCCAAATATGTTTCTTTATAAATGTTTGTGGATTGGTTTCGAAGATATAGGTCAAAATGTCGAACAATTTATGGAATGTGGCTCGCGAAGCTCTGATGCATTTCCAAAGAGGCCCGCAGGCTCATTTGGGTTGGCCACCACTGAGTTAAATGAATTATTTTCAAACATATTGATTATTTCTAATTTTTATGGTTTCTATATATAAAAGGATTATTAATGATATTTTAAATTACGCTCATGAAAAACGTTTCTTTTAAAGTCTTACGACTAAATTTCGCAGTTAAAAAATATGGCAGTCTTTAGCGGTCCGACGTCATGCTCGGCAGATATAAGCCGACTTCAAGCTAATCTCTTTACCTTTACTGTGGTTAGATAAGAACAATGACGCAAGAATAAATTTAAGTAACACACATAATTTCTGTTGCAGCTCCATCATTAATTGCTGTCAGAAAGAAATCCTTAAGGATTCCATACACTTAGTGGTGACAGCTTGCTTTGAAAGGTATAAGGATTTTATTTTTATCATGGTAACGGCTTACAGCTTTAGCTTAAAATTTTAAATTTTTTCCAGCTAGCATAATTCTAAGTAGAGGTATGCGAAAAAAGCGTACACCGAAAATATTTTGTACTTGTTCAGTTCGAGAAGCGGTTCATCATTATCTTGTGGCGCTGTTCGATTCTAATATCGTTTTACCAAATCACGTTTAAACATTTTTGAATATATTATATTTGTCCATTATATACATTTTCAAAAAGCATCAAAGCACAATCTAAGTGTAAATAAATTTTGCATATGAGATTATGAGCTGTGTTGTGCCAACGTTTTAATGCACCATAAATACGGTGACCATATTTTTTTAATGAAAATAGAGAACACACCCACCAACATAACTTTTTTTTGGCTAAAAATTTTAAAATGCCAAATGTTCGCTTAAAAAATGTGTTTTTTTTTCATACATATGAGATCATGTTGCAAAATAACCTATAATTATAATAAGAAAAACAATTTACCCAATAAACTGTATACAGGGTGGCGCCTGTAAGAGATTCGATGATATAACGCTCTATGTTTCATTTTAAAAAGTTTCGAAGTTTTGTTCGAAAATTTTAATAAAGGCAAAAATGCAAAGTAGTTTTGCAAAATACCCTGTATATAGAACAAATATAGAACACATTTTAAAATAGAGAACATTTCCACGATTTATATAACAAAATATATAATATAGAACATCGGCTTAAAATAGAGTACTGTTCTATATAATATAGTACGGTTGGTCACCGTAACCATAAATCTCCCATCTAAATTTTTTTAAACTGAAGCGTGGTTTTTGGAACAAAACCGAAATTTTCACATCGACTCAGGGTGCGCTTATCAGAAATGTAAAGCGAAAAATGTTGCTGTTCAAAACTGCTGAAATTGCGAATGGTTCGATTGAAAAGTATTCTGGCTCAACAGCGGCTTGCTAATCTGCTACTAATAATTTATATAAAAATTTTTTTTAGTTTGGCTACAATTTCTTGCAGAATTTGCGTATGTCATGTTTTTGCCATATATTTGCAAAATGAGGTATGTTCATGTTTCGTGCAAATCTCCCTCGTAATCTCGGAATTAAGGTTTTTCAAATCGACTGTGATAATAGGCGAGGTGGCTTCCATACAAGTACCATTGGTTCTTAAACATTTGTAAGCGACTTGAAATTATTAAAATAAAAGGCAATTTCTTTAGATGTTGCGTCACTTCATTTTTAACCGAAGTATTTACAGGTCCGTTCTTTTGACAATTTTATTAGTCCTTATGCAAGTTAAGATAACTTAAGAAGTCTTCAAATAATATTATTATTTTAAATATATTTCAAAGCCAGCGCACTTTTCTTCCAAGTTAGCAAAATAGACTTCAAAAGTAAACAAGCATTTTCAACAATTCACTCATGCACAATTGAAAGCATTTTCCAATGAAAATTATTTTGAATGAAAATTAATGTGGGACGTTTAATGGAAATGTACTCATTCCCACGGCATGTGCACACACTCACAGCGAGTTAGTGTATGCATGTATGTGCATGTGTTTGTGCGGATACGCGCCATGTATCTAACGAATAAGATCAACAAACAAAGATATGGATTCATGCTCGGCTTATTAGCGCTGCCGACGTGCATGGATCGCGGTTGCAGTGTTGCAATACAGTATACAACTAATTTTTGCCGGCCTCTGGCGTATTGTGGTGCCACTCTTGACCTCCAGCATGAGCGCCGCCTGGCGTGCGGATTGGGCGCATGGAGTTTATACGCTAGCTAAGATACTTTCTTGAAATGGCTGCTGTGATAGCTGCATAGGAAGCTGGCAAACATTTTTCAAATGTTGATTTTAATTAATTTGAACATGCAAAAGTTCAGCTAAGAAGATAGTTTAATCAGTGCCTTCCACCTGCTGAATAGTAGTATGTAAATTGTATATAAAGAAAATAGTTTGGAATTGCCTTGGCAGCTCACACGGAAGATTGCCATATTAAAAAACTCTTCTTAAATATTTTAATTAACTAAGCTTGAATACCAAATATTATTCCTTCTAATTAGTAATAAAGGTGAACTATTAGGCAAATTATGGGCGTGTCCTACGACCGATTTCGATACTCTCAAAACTTAAACTAAGTTAAGATTCATTGTCACTATGTACCAAATTTGATTTAAATCGGATAACTGCTTCTTTCCCTTCTGCGACCTCGGCAGTCAAGCCGAGAGACGAACCGACAGATAACCGGAAATCAAAACAGAAAATTACTTTGATCATTTCTACATATGTATATACTTATGTCTATACCTAGGACGGCTTCTTTAATGCGTCACAATTTTCCCAGAAAGTTATTATACCATAGTTGTAGGGTATACAAACTGTTGAAAAAACTGACGAGCAAAATTTAATTTAAACTATTAAACCCCGCGTATTCAAACTTAGCGAAGCTATGACTAAAAAATTAAATTTTGCATTTAAACTGAGTTTAAGTTCAACACTCAAAGAGCTAACCTTAGAACTACAACAACAAAATTTCTGCTATTGTTTGACACAACACTGTATTCTAGCTTGATTCTGATTACGTGCAGTTGATTGTGCGCCAATTCTAGATAAAAATCGATAATTTCAAGTTTACAAAGCCATTTGAGCAATTACTTAATTGCAAGCAGTCGCTTGCAGCTTCACGCCGAATGCACAGCGTTTTCGTTTTTAGCAGGCCGAATAGAAAACTGCGATTTTATTCATAAATATTCATGGCGTCGCATCGCCAGTGTAATTGCTGCTGCCGATAAGATACGCGTTTCTACAGCGTATCAGCAGATACTCGTACCTGCGAGCGAGCACACAATTCCTGCGGCATGGGCTGCAATTGTAAATAATTTAATAATATAAGAGTGATTATAAAAATATGCACAGACATAAAAGCACATCCAAATTCATAAATAGTTACATTAATAGAGAGATAGATTATTCAGTTACGGCCTATAACTGAATACATAGAATTTTATCTAGAAAGTACAGTGAAATTTATAATTTTTAAGATTTATTTGTTTAAATTCAACCCCATCTCTTCAAATATCTATTCTAATATACTGTAGATTTTCGTTCATGTCGTTCCTCTGCATTCTTTTCTACAAAGCGCACGCAGACCAAAGTTGAGTCTTTAAAAGCCAAATATTCGGCCGCCGCCGATATTTTAAAGAATCCACATCCGGGCGCTTTTCACCATGTGCACATATACATCACTAAATGGTCGTTCAGGTTTATTGAACATACATACATATGCACACATGTATGCGTAATGTGTTGTGGAGGCGTCACAGGCGATGTCGGCGATGTCTATTAAACAAAAATATGCGCCCACAGTAAGTAGCAACAACAAGTCGAGCAAGGAAAAACAAACAATAAGAAAAAATAAATGAGACTAAAACGCGAACGCATCATTATGCTACGATGAGCTTAATATATATACTCGTATATATGTATGTGTATGGACAGGCGGACTAGCGGACGAGCCGGCAGCGACAACAGCGAATGTCATGGCAAATTGTATCTCTAGGCGTGCACAACGCACGTAAATTACTGATAAACTGTAAACAATTGTAGGCGTGATTCTGCCCGCCGGCGCACGCTGCGACGAGCGGAAGAGTGCAGCCACTGCATACGCCCTGAGCAAGTTGGAGAAGGAGAGTTGCCTTTTGGTTTGGTTGTTTTCAGAGCATTTACATATGTATGTATGTATATGAAACCATTTGAAAAAATATTGAATATAAAACTTAAGTAAAACGACACTCATTTTAGTTGGTGTTTAATGAAATTTAAGAGCGTTTTTATTTGGGATTACTTTAGTGACTTAAGCAACCCCTTTCATCGCTTTTCAATAACTCTTACATTGGAAGCTTACTCTTTCTTCTACTTCTTGTATCAAGAACTATATTTATCTAAAGAAAATATTTTACGCTCTTTGAATATTACTAAGAACATTTTGATTGGCTTGAATATCCCACCTTATCAATTTTCATTAAGAACTATAAAACTAAGTACCTATCTCACAGCGTAAGGTCCTGGCAGCTTTCTTTTAGTAAAATAATAGTTGTATTATTATTGACAAAGCGACATAACTTTTCAAAACGATTTGTCTGTATGTAATCAAGAACGGAAAGAGCAAATGCGGAGAAAGCTAACTTTTGCAGAAATATTTTCGTTTGTAAATTAGAAATAAGCCAATTTTTCCTTCTAAAAGTTCTTCTATATGCCGAGGATGTAAAAAAAAGTGAAAGCATAAATATCGATACATTCGCATATATTGTTAATCTCTATGTTTACTCATAACCCTGCTCTCCACGTGCAACTTCTTCTTTCACGAAACATCTTTTATGCATTTTGTTGCAGATGGAGATAATTTCGATTTCATAAAGCTTCTTTCATGAAACATTTCTTGGTACATCTTTCTGCAATTTGCGATAAAATCAGGAATCGACATGCTTGTTGCCGCCTCTCACGTTGAATTTTCCACAATAGAAGGTACATACTATATAGACCGGGCATATTTTGTCAGGTTTGCCTTTGAGCTGAAATCAAACAATTTCATGCACGTGTAGAGCCGGTGTAGGGTTCGGTTTATGCAAAAAACACTAAAATTTATATTCAAGACAGAAAAGTTATGCACCTTTTGCTGCCTGAACAAAAAAGTAGACTCCAGATAATCTATGTAGAAATATTCATTTATTATTTTGAAAAACATAAATGTCAAATATACTAACAAAGAACCCCAAATATTTCTAAAGTTTCTAAATTGAGTATATTAAGTAGCCATGTAGAATATGTAAAAGAGTCTGTGCAAAATGACATTTACTAGAAGCAGCGGAAATAGCGATTAGTATCTCTTTACAGATTTCAGATACGTAGATGTGTATTTCATACGACAGAACTATGTACACTTTAAAATTGAAAAAAATAAAAGTTGTTGAAAAATATATTTTTCTAGTAAACATTTTTAAGCAAAGATGTATTCTCGCTGCTCATAAATTGAAAAGAAAATATTTCGTACAGAAGTTGAGCATTTTGGCAGTTTTCAATCTCAATCGCAATTTCATAAGCTTTCAGGAGAAAGAAGAACAAATAAAATTCAATGCGATGAAATAATCTTGTATGGCAATAGCAATTTCGAAATTACGCCTTCCGCATGATGTGGCATGAAGTGGGTGGGTGGAAAGGCACAAACAAGTGTACTCGCCGGTCTTAACGCATTTCTCGCATACCTCAGCTCTCAGCTCGGCATGCCGTAGGGTGCTTGAACTACAGCAAGGCCGCAACTAATATTTAAATAATTGTTGAACTGCTCTGCACTACTTTTATGATGTTGTTGATATTTGCGTTGTGTTTATAGGGCCTGTGTATTAGATACGGATTTGCTGATGCGGCCATGACAGTTCACATTTGCCGAGGTAGCTCGAGAAGCACACTATAGCATTATCACTTTTTCCGGCAGGAAGGCCAGTCTCTGGTCTGATAAGTGGCAACTGGCATTTGGCAGTAGTTGAGCGGAGTAGTCGAAATAATATGCTATATATATAGAACAACCCAGACAGCAGCCAAATCAAAAGTCTACTCGATTTTTAGAAACTGAAGAAAAATGTTCTGAGGCTGCAACAGCGTGAGTCACATGTGAGCTACTCTCGCCTTTGTGGAAAAGGAAAGTTGCCGAAGGTGTGTGTGCTTTCTTTGTCAGATCGATGGGCATACAACAAAATATGCCTACGAGCGACATAATCTCTGTTAAATATTTTTGAAATTTATGACA
The DNA here is from genome assembly GCA_963457695.1 of Neria commutata. NCBI lineage: Eukaryota > Metazoa > Arthropoda > Insecta > Diptera > Micropezidae > Neria > Neria commutata. Next base: position 24,336,663 of record OY735249.1, on the reverse strand, counting down.
TTTCTCAGTGAGCAAAAGAATTTTTGTCAATTTGCCAAACAATTTTGAAAAGTATTTATAAATATGTACATACATACAAGTTTAGACATGTATTTCATTTGTGTGGGTATTATTGTATTAATTTTTACTTATGCAATACATATACATAAGTGTGTGTGTTAGTGTGCAGCTAATGGCTATTGTAATAAGAAAAGTTTAGAACACTTTTTAAATATGCCATAAAAAATTGCAATTTACTGCAAATTAAAATTTGTGCGCATTTTTGTGTTCCTTTTTTGTGCAATGAAAACAAAAATTTATTTCAAAACCAAGCAAAACAGGAAAATAAATACAAAACAGCCAACTAAAATGTGTCGAACGCTTAAAATATTGTCATTCTGCTCAGCTGTCGCCCTCTGCCCCTGCCACCGAGACTTCACGGCAAGTGGAATGCCAGTGAAAATAACGAGCGAAATTCGTGTGTGAAAACTCAAACCGATTTGATAGTGTATGTCACGTGAGTCGTTTAACCTTGAAACAGCAGCGCAACGCAACGCCGCACAGTGTGTCACCTTCATAGTTGGCGTGATCAAAATTGCGCATCCATGCTTTTACTGCCACAAAAAGCATTCGCTGTAAATTTTGACAATATTGTAGAAAGAACACGTCTACCGCCAACATAAAGTGCAATTTGAATTTTAGATGTAAATATCTCGTAAAGTATTGATTGCGGGATGACAAAATTTGATATCATTGATGGGTGTGATCGCGCCAATACAAGGTACATTAAAAATTAAGTTGCTATAAATATTGCTCATAAAATCCTAAGCGGAACTCTAACTGGTCGCTAAGGACCTAACAGGGTCTATACGTGTCCTTCTCTTTAGGCAGCTAGATTAACCTAACCTAAACATTGATCATATAGAAAAAACTACAAGCCATTAAAAATTGTTATGGCATTGCCAGTTAAACTTTTTTTATAAGGATGGCATGTGACCAATTTTCACGACATTTTGACGTCACGATGGCATGTTCATGCTATTTTGCCAGGCCGTGTACGCCAGGCTTTACAACGCTTGCTCCGATGACTTCGAAAGAAATGTAAGCAAGAGGGAAGCTGCAAAAGCTGAGTTGGAACACTCGAGCATATTTACACTTTTCGCATTATGTTTTTTCATTTTAATTTTAATTTTGAACAAAAAAACTGCATTCATCTCGAATCATAGTTTATCACTCTACGAACATTTTCGTATAGAAAAGAAAATGTAGTTTTCCAAAGTAAAGGCACATAACGTGTGTTCCGCGGTGGCCCAGTGAACTGTTTGGTCGCTGATGCGAAATGGCCTCGGTTCAACTCTCAGCCGGGCGCATAACATTTAATACAAAGAGAATTTGTTTCTTTGCGCGACGCCACTTCTCGCGATGAATTGGCAATTCTCCGAGAATATTCTTTGCCATGAAAAGCTTCTCAAACCCGCGCGGATTCGGTTTGTGTAGCTCCCGTTAACTTGTGCAAAATATAAGAAGCACACACAAGTTAATGCTTATGCCCACACGAGCTGTTGTGCCAATCAATTATTAACTATTAACAATTGAAGTATTTTCTGTCGATTGAGCTTCAAACTCCGTCAAAAAGATTATCTTTATATTTTCAATATTTGGTCGAAGGTGACACACTGTGCGGTGCTGCGCTGCGCTGTTGAGTGATGTGCGCTGAAGTGATGTGAGTTTGTGATTTATTTTAATGACGATCGTTTTAAGGTAAATACCTATATTACATTTGAGCATCATCAAATATTGTACTTTTATCACAGCACTTAAGCCTGACTGCACAACATTACTCCGCATGCGGGTGGGTAAACGTTTTCTGCGCTTGAAGTAGTAGTTTCGAAAACAGCTGATTTCGGCACGAATTGCTCATAAATATTTCGAAGAGCAGTTTTTTTTACGAATTGTGCAATTTATTTTCTAGAATTTATTGCTTGGCCATAAAATGCTAATGATCGTGCTTATGCAAACACCCACACACACACACACACACACAGACACAAAAATGTCAACCCTACATAGTATTGTGCCACTAATACATATTTTGGCCTATACTTCAAAAGATAAACAAATTTAATGCGCCATAGAATAGACGAAGCAGCAGTGGAAAAAACACAACAGTTTATAAGCAAATATTTGAGGAACAAAAAAAGAGCGTACGTATTTTGTCACGCAATTCAATTTAAAACGAACGATAATAATGCGCGGGCAATTGTAATAGTGAAATTGAAAAATACGTTTAACCACAATAACAGCAACAACAACAACCACACTTAATATCAAAACTGGTCGCTAATATCAAAGAAAAGTTCGAGGGTGCGCGGGTCCGCAAACAAAATGGCCTCATTATTTGAACACCTTCTCGGCGTCGCACTGCCGCAACTCTTGCGCCTCAAGTGTCAAGGCTGATTTCAAGTACCTACCTACTATTTTATGCGCACTTTATTGTCTTTTAAATGCAAGTATGTATGTATGTATGTACAGGTGTGTGTGTATGTGCGACCTATTTTAGGTATTTATGAATTATTATGCTTTTTTTTGTTGGCTTCAGAAAAAAGTTCAAACACTAATTTATGATTCAAATGACTGTAGTTATAGACTGCTTCGATTTTAGTGGGCGTACTTCATACTGCCAGGCTTTGCTTATATCTGTGCTCACAGACCATAACCGTCTAAGTCGAGTTAGAACAAAATTGAGTTATTAATGCCAGCGTGTTCAACGTGTCTTAATCTATATGCTGTAAAATTTGCATGTTTGTACATTTTTAAGGACGCTAATAACTAGTGTCCGACCGAACCCGAAATTTTGGCCGAGACCGAGACCGAGCGTTCGGCCTTTTTTTAATGTTCGGCCGAGACCGAGACCGAGACCGAACCTTTCGATTACATATGCAAAAAAAGAAGAAGAATTTTAATTTTAAAAAATTTATAAATTTTTAGGAAAAAATACATTTTATTATAAAAACCAATTCTTTTGAGGTATAAATACCTACATTAAGCATCTGATGTATGAAAAATCAATAAAAAGTATTATTAAAAAATTTAAATTTTGTTTAAAACTATACAATTTGTTCCTCAACTGTTCGGCTAAATACTCGGCCTTTTTTAGCCGAGACCGAACCGAGACCGAACCCGAACCTTTTGGCCGAACTGTTCGGTAACCGAGACCGAGACCGAGCGTTCGGTCGGACTCTACTAATAACCCTTAAAAACATAATAGCTTTTACATACACTGCAATGAGAATTTCAAACTTTAAGCTGCTCTCCTGAAAAGCTTGAAAAACAGACTTAGGCAGTTATGACTTGTGACCACAGATATGTCGCTTTGAATCGGTAGACAAATTATTACATTTAAGTACGATTGAAATGCCACAGTTTTAATTTAACTTAAACAAGAATTAAGTACAAGGCTAAATCAACCCTGCGCCACAGTGAGCCCGTTGCATAGACAAAGTTGAAAAAATGTAAAATTAATTTTGAAGATAATATATTGGAAAACCTTAAATGCACCAAAAAAGTTGATACAAAATAATTATTGTTGGTGCAAAGGCTGCTCAAAGTCGCAAAATTTTTTCAAAAGCGCTGCAAACATTTTCTTAATTTTGAGCCGTAGTTGTATGGCATCTATTCACTGTGCTGCATCTCATTCAAATGTTAAACATACGCTTTTAAATACCACTTAATTACACGCTGTGAAAATGAAAAATCACTTAATATAACTTCAATTACAATTCAGATATGCGCTGTAATGCACACCATGAAAGTAGCTACGTGCAATTAACGGAAATCTCGCCAAATTGTGTCACTGCCTTAATCACTGTGCTGCAATTTCGCTGCACTAGAGTCGCTTATGCATTATTTCCAGCTTTAATTTGTGCGCTTGAGCACATCTTCTGCCTCGCCGCTGCACTTCCCCCAGTTTAGTTTAGTAATTCATTATTTAATTCAACAAGTCAACTACAATTCTGTTCGAGCTTGCCGTTTCGTTACATCGTGTCACGTCATTTGCAGATTGCGCCTGCCGCAGTCGGCTGCCCCCCGCCGCAAATGCACTTCCAGTCCACGCAAGAACGCACGCAAATTGATGAGCGAATGCGTGGCCGACCTACAAGAGTCACCAACACAATCACGGCAAGCCGTGACTGCCGCTCAGCTGGCGGCTCATTACGTTCACGAGCTATCGACGCACACGTGCAACAAGCAAGCCGCAATCAGTATCACAAGACCCCAAAACTGTTCGAAATTTAGCTTCATTTTATAATTATATTGTTGTTGCTATTTTCTTTTATTTGTTTATCGTAGCACTCGAGGGCGAGGCGGTGTTTTTTGCAATGTTCTTATCACGGCAAATACAATTCATACACGTATGAGCGCGCTTACAAGACAATTGCTTTGGCGTAAGTGTGTGTGTGTGTGCGTATGCATGTGTGTGCATGTGTATGGGCATGACAAATTTCACAATGCGCTGGCAAATTTATAACATACCCTCTTTCCGCCAAAGCCAATTTTCCAGTTTTGTTCTTCCTTTGCCGCTTGTAAAAATATTTTCGAGAATTTTTGGGAATATTTCGCTTCTTAAAAAGCTCGAACGAAAGCTGCGCTTATAATGAGAATCGCATGAATTCTGTGTAGAAATCGTTGCACTGTTTTTAGTTGCGTTCGCCACTCCTAAATATTTCCAATAATTTCGACCAAGCAAAAATTCTTCTCTGCCGTGATTCCTACGACTGCTTCGCTTCAATAACGATTGCTTGAATTTTCTTCTTCTGCGTTTTAAATTTCAATCAGTATATTTTTTGGAATTAAATTTAAGAGTTGCATAAAAAAGTGTGGTAGTCGTTTTAGCGTAGCGCCGCTTGTTTCCAGTTATTTCTGATTGCTCTATTGCACCCGCGCACTGTTCCTCGTGAAACACTTCCGTACGTTAACACATTTTGTTCGCAACTGATGCGATGCGATGCGCTGCGGCACAGTGGCGCTTCTTAACAAAACGTTCTGCTGTTTCGTTAAATTTTTAGTGCGAGCTGCTTTTTCGTATTTTATTTTTATTTACCTTTTTTATGGATATGTATTGTGTGTGTGTGTTGGGGAAGGGGGAGGGGGGGGGGGGGGGGGGAGGCGTAGCACCGGTGCTCGCTGTGAAGGTAGATGTAGTAGCGGCCGCGTGTATGAAGCGACCGCGTGTGTGACGTAAAACTAATTACGTCGCTAGTTCATATTCGGTTTCTAGTCTTATCTAATCGCGGCGTCGTCCACTGATAACGCTTTCGTGGTTTGCGCTTCACTCCACTGATCTGTGCGTGTTTTGCGATTTTTTACTTTTGTCTATTTTGCGTGTGTGTGTGCAATATTTGCATTTCTACGAAAGATACAGCAGCGCAAGAGGGTAACTGCGTGCCGAGTGGACTTTGCCTGTGCATGGCACCTTTGGAATTGTTTAAGTAGTATTAGTTGGGTTTTTGGTTCCTTAGTAATTAGTGCAGACAATAGTATAAGCAAATTACTTTGCCGTAAGTGAAGAGTAAGAATGGTAATTGATGGATTGTCCCATAAATACATATCTATTATATATCTTATAGTTAGGAGCACATGTTAAGAGCGCAGTGCTTAAGTATTCAGAGTTGTTGCTACTACTTCGTGCCAGATCGCTTCAACATGCGACTATAAGAGCGCTCATCAATGCACTAAAGCTGAGATTTTTTAATCACATGATATTTGCGTATTTCAGAAATTTAGAAGTGGCTTAATGCATAAGTGCTTCTGTGAGAGTTCGCTGGTTCGATCCCCAGCAGCCTCAGTTCATCTGAAACTAAAAGACGGAGAAATTATTTTCAAATTGTTTCTCGCTCAGAATCCCTGAACAAGCAATCTTTTTAAAGAACCAACACACTACGCTTTCAAAATGAGAAGAAGTTTAGTAATGAGTTGTCGATCCCACAATATATCCTGAGGGCGCAGTAAGACACTTCTTAACTTAGTTGTTATGTCTAAATATTATTTATAAGGAAAAGTTTCTGATTTTCCAGCAATGCTTATTTTTGCTTAGATAAAATTTTCCAATGAGCTGTTTCCTCACAAAAGCATTATCTTCAACTATAGCACAAAAAAAAGTGAGAGTTTGTAAGACCAGTTGTACTAATTATATTGTACATATATGCATTTCTCCTTATCCTAGAACCAATCATAGCTTCGAATTTGTTACGATTTATACGATTCCTATTATTATTTATTATATTTACTCAATATTTCATACAAACTGAAATATTTATAGTAGAAGAAGAGACTGCAACAAAAGCGAGCCAATACGAGTTAACGATTTTTTGTTCAGTTTCGAAATAGAGCTAAAAGCATTTTAGAGTGTTACAACGGATGTCATACCGATTCTTTTATTGCTATTTCTCTCAGTGCAAATCAGTCAGAAGATGTGAAATTCGGAAGAAGAACCATTTAAATGGTTACCAAATACAAATACATCGCAGATAGTCACATTTGCGCAGCAGTTCTTTTACACCCTAGAATCGCCATTAGTGGTTTCCTTCTTTCGTTATCTCCACGCTACGTGAAATGTCTTTGATAAGAGGCGTGTATGCCATGTGACTCATAATCACTGACGTCTTGACGTTCGTTGATACATTCCTCATGTCGTTCCAGCGATTTGAGGTTTTCGCCTCGTGCTTGCTTGGAATCTTTGCCATGGCGCAATGGCGACGGAAACTCCCCGAAAAGGGTGAAGTGGTAAATCCAATAGGAATATTGTTATATATGTCGCAGTGAAATGGTAAAATCAGGGATTTGACCAAATCCCTAAGGGATTTGATCAACTCCCGGGAAATGCTAAAATAACAAACCGGTTATGCCATTTCCCTAAAGAAAGTCAGTGATTTGATCAAATCCCTAAACTGTTTCAGTGAAATGATGAAATTATATGTTGCCAGCATCGAAAATCCTCCGCTTTATTAAAAGCTTTATCATCTTTTCTTTTAAACACTAGGATTTTTGTCAGCCAGCTGCATGAATTTGAGCGGTATGACCAACAAAAGCAGACTTTCATATCGTACATACGCGCTAGCGAATGAGCTGTGGCAGCAACGAGCAAAAGAAACAGCAGAGTCAGTTGTTGGGCGAAGAAAAATAGAAAAAAACACCTCGCCACGTATAATTTCATCATTTCACTGAAACAGTTTAGGGATTTGATCAAATCACTGACTTTCTTAGGGAAATGGCATAACCGATTTGTTATTTTAGCATCTCCCGGGAGTTGATCAAATCCCTTAGGGATTTGGTCAAATCCCTGATTTTACCATTTCACTGCGACATATATATTACACGCCGCACGACTACATTCAATCAAATTTCTATGCGTTCTGTTTGTTTTTCCGTTCAGCGCTTTCGAGAATGAGATCGAGTATCGAGTACCTATTTTGCTTCTTTTTCGTATCTTCGGAATATTTTCATGCTTCAGTGAGTTTTATTATTTTCATTGTTGACCTTTGCTGCTGTTGCTACTGTGGTTCATTTTTGTTCCTGTTGTTGACACTGTGTTGCCTGTGTTCAGTAAGTGTTAATTGTTTTATTTTGTTGAATGCCGAGCAAGGCTTGAAATATGAAGCAAATTAGAACAAATATCTTGCTATATGTATGTATGTATTTCGTAAAAAAATAGAAAAAAACTATTTGCAAATTTTGCCTGGTTTCCACCGCGTATGACCTTCGATTTCGATTGCCTTTTCATTCACTAAAACTATTGTATAATCAGCCGTACTCAACGTTTTATTGTTAGTGGTAAATTATTATCTGTGAATTTGGAAAATTCACGCATATCACGTAGAAGCACGCGGCCTGAGTCACAAACCAGCAATGTGATATTTGAATTATGGGGCCATCAAAAAACACAAGTTAAGTACCTCAAAGTAAAGATAATACTCTGATTTCATTTTATAATATACAAACTTATGTGGAAATAAGCAACTGAGCAAAGCATTTGAAATATTGAAAATGATAAGAACGTAATAGGATGCTAATTAAATTGTTGCATTTAGCATGTTCATGTTGTTGTTGTGCGAAAAAATTTTAACTTAAGAATTTAAAAAGATGGTAAATAAGTTACAAAGATTATTTTCTAAGAATTTTGGCAAGGAAACCGCATATGGTAATTAAAATTATTGCATTGTTCAAGCACTCTCAAACTCTTTAACTATCGAGAATTAATTACATATCGTGCGCATCACTCCAAATTAATTTTATGCATGCTCTTTTATAAATAATAATAAAAATTTCGTCAAAACGGAATAAGAACTATTGATATGAATACTTGATATGCCTAGTATATAGAGTGCAACTTTAATAAAGTTGCGTATGCTCTTTTCGTAAGTTTTCTACTAAATAGTACAAAAAGTAGAAGAGCGTGAAATGAAGAAACTTGAACCTTTTCTCTTTACTTTTGAAAAAACTGAACTGAAGAGAATTTCTAAATAAAGAACCGCATTTCATAAAATTCACACGTTTCCAAAGGAATTAAGGAGTTTCTAATAAGCAGACGAGCACTTCTTATGTTAGTTTTGCAATCTCTTGAAGTAAGTTGAGTGTTTTTCGAACGGTGTCTATGTTCAGGGGGTAACCCCCCCAAGATATTGTTATTGTTAGAAGGCCTTTGTTGCGCACCGCGACCGCCGAATGCATCTTTTGTGCTGGCCTGTATTTAGCCCAGTTATGTTAGGCTCTCAATGAACTGTAGCACTTTACTGGCTATAGTGTTCCATATTTTTCGTGGGACCGGAATTGCCTCCTAGATGGATGCTCTTAGCCTACTGATTGCGGGACAGTCGTACAAAATGTGCTCGAACGTTTCAGTCCCTATCTTGCATAGTCGGCACGTATCCGTGTCGGATAATCCCATCTTCATCAGGTGGTATCGAAGGCTGCAGTGGCCTGTAAGGTACCCTGTGAGGATGCGGAGGTCTTCCCTCTACAACCTGATACGCCTTTGTGATAAAGCCTTTGTTGGGGTCAGATATACTCAGATCGATCCATAGATCTGGTGAATAAAAGCAATTTTTAGATGATATCTTTATAGAATGGTTTAATGGTCGAGTTTAAAAATACAGCAGAAACCAAAATTCTAGAAAAGTACTAGAACAATCCGCAAGTACCTACCTATTAAAAATATCAATTGCTCCACTTTTCTTAACAGACGAAAATCACAGCTGAGCTGTTGCACCCATACCAATTAATGTGCAAGGAATCGCTTTGGGAGCAGTTTTCGCTGGGAAAACTGTTTGTGAAAATGTGCCTACGCCAGTAAAAGTGCCGCCGCCGCAATTGCCAATTACAAGCTAATTAGGTGCTTTCATTAATCACCAGTAAATATAATTGTAATCCCATATCAAGTGTGTGTCTGTGTGTGTGTGTGCGTACTTGTGCAGCATGAAGTAGTTACATAAGAACGTCTTAATTAGTTGGCGTCAGCGGCAGCGCAAAATATGCAGACGCATTGCGCGCTTTATCAATGGGGCGTTTTCTCCGTTACTTTGCAACAAAAAGAACACTTAATTTTTCGAATGCGCAAGCGGCATGATTCATAATTTCAGCACGTTTCTGTTATAAATTACGATAGCACTTACCAGGTAAGCAAAGGGAGCAACAAAACGCCGCAACGGAAATTGGGCGAAATTAGAGTGCGCAGTAAAGATAACAAATTAAAATGTACAGTGAGAACTCGCATTAATTAAATGAAATCAATTATTTGGTAATAATGCGTAGGAAAATCGATTGAAATTTTATTGTATGTATATAAAAAACAAGGAAAAACACCTCAAGTGCGATGCTAAAAACAGCTCGAGCCAGTTCATTCCAAGAGTAATATGTATTGTTTTTCGATGTGTTGCCTTTTCGAAAACATTCCAAGCATTCGCGCATTATGTATTTACTCATGTTGTTATTGTTGCCACAGACAGCGGCGGCGAGTACCGACAGCAACTACTGCGAACCAAAAATTAAAATTTCGTTTGTCTTGGGCCGCCCCCAGTTGCCGCTGGTCACATGGCGCGACGACCACAGTTCAGCACATTGAAATACAATAAAATGTACTGCGTCGAAGGAAAATTGCCGTTTGAAATTGTTCAACGTGTCCAGATAGTTTTACGTACGCGATGTTGTGCACCGACATTTTATATTTTGGCTCGTGAGGGGACAGACACACTGACGTTGGCATCAGAAAGTATAAATATTCACTTTCAAGCAGCCACAAAACTTCAATGGTTCTTTCGCGTAAATGGAACTACGTTCATTTCTTTTCTAATAATAATTCCGACAATAACAGCACTTGAAAGCTTTGCCGCTTTCGAATTCAGCCCTGCTTCCAGACAAATGCTGGGCATGTCACAGGTGTTCTTAGCATAACCCGCATGCGCCTAGAAATACACTTCCGCACAAAAATGTTTCCAAAATTTAAAAGAATTTAAAGTAGTCAGCCTGTGATCTGAGGAATAAGTCTGCTACTTTCTCACATTTCTCACGCGACTGATAGCACCAACATATGGCAACATAAAGCAACATATGAGCTGTTATTTTTGAAAGTGGAATAATTCCACTTTCTGTTATTGCGAGATATTTCATTGTTTACATTTCACTCTCAGTGTCAATACTATTAAGAGGTAAAACTTCCATCTCCCAAATACAAGAATCAAAAATTTTTTTTACTTTAAATTGTTTACCCATAGAAAGATCATAAAAAGTTTTATCTATAACTGCCATTATCTACATTTTTGTAAAAAATGGACTTATTCCACTTTCAAAAATAACAGCTCATATATTTAGGTTAAACGCTGGCTGATAGAATAGGCCACACATAGACCCTGTACACACGCTAATATTTCTGTGGAAATTTGTCTTTCTTGCCTTTAACTCTTTCCCTTCCCGCTTGCGGATTCTTTTTTGACAAATTCTCTTTCTTTCTTATTGATGTTGTTGTTGAAAATGCCAAAAATTTGCGAGAGCAAAAATAACAAAAGAGAGCTTTCCCTAAAGTGTACGGTCAAGAAGAAGAAACATCCTCATACAATAAGCCCCAATTAGCAGGATTCGCATTTTAAAGGTATACGAATTGACCGCAGTAATAACACGTCACTATGAAAGGAAATCAAAACTGTTGCCTTAAATTGTAAAAAAATTGGAAAATTGTATCGGACTTCTGTAAGCAATCGTTTTGATGGAAAACATTTCAGGCGCTGTCGTCATTCAATCAACATAAATAAAAGTAATTAAAAATTAATACACTCAAAAGGAACGCAATTCGAGAACTTGATACAGTGGCGTGACAGCGTGCGGAGCTCGCGTGCGGCTTGCTCACGGCAAGTGAACATTTAAGGCGGAAGGACGACAGGGGGAAAGTGTCATCGCTTAGGGTGAAACAAGTAAAGTGTATCATTTACTTTTTATATCAAAGTAAGAAAAGGGAAAATATTGGAAATTTTCTCTTGCAAGGGCAAAAAAAGTGCGGGGTGTGAGTGTGCTTAAAGTGTTGGTACTCTTGTTATTGACTTGGCCTTTATTAATGTGCAACAACAACAAAGGGCAAAGAAAACAATTAATTAAAAATATGTCACTGCATGTGACGGGCGTATTTCGGGCGTGAGGCACCAATTTCCCTCGCTGCCATTTTCCCCATGAGAATTTCAAACAGCTTCTTGTACGTGTGCACTTGAAATGAATGTATGTGTGCTTGTGTGCGTATATGTATATACTTAAACATACTCGTATACATATGTAGTTGCAACTTACCCTCACGCTTTGATCATAACTTTTGACCTCTGCTAATGTGACTTTTGCAAGCTGCAATGACAAGAGAGCAATAATGGTGAAATTAATTAAAATACATTACAATTGCATTGCAAAGTAACTGTACTTGTTACACTAAAAGAAATAAACTTGATGCTGCTTTGGTGCGGTTTTTTTCTACACGTATTTTTTTACCAATTTCTTCCAATAAGAAATTAGAAATTGGAGTTTTTTCCGTGTCAATAAATAATTCCGTAAATAAATCGTACTTTTATTCCCGGTTTTTGAGTCCCCACCAAGCGTAAAGAAACAGCGTCAAGTGCTAATTTTTTGAGATCAGTTGACAATTATGAAATCTAATTTCAAGGATTTCCATTCGAGATTTCTGCATGTTATGTTTACGCTGTCATTTTACCTAGTGCGCTTTTCTAAGTAATTTCTATTACGACTAATCGTATTTAAGTTGGAATATTAATGACAACTAATTTCTATGTAAAATCTGATTAGCACTTATCCACTGAGCCACGGCGGCGCACATACATATTATCAGTATATATCCTGGATAGGAATAAATAAATTTTGATACATTTTCCAAAGCTTTGTTAAACTTGAACTAGCAGACCCTTCAATGTAGCTGGGCACTAACTTTTTCATTGAATCTTATATCACGTTTCTCTGCAGTTTGAAGCCGTTCATATGGACGGATGGGTAAGCGTTTCTATATACTCATAGATACTTTTTCAAAAATAACAGCTAATATGTACATATGTATAACTCCTCATTATTGTTTTAGCCCCAAAGGTATAGGTAGAATTTGATTTTAAATATTTTTTCCCGAGGACTGAGTATTTTCGTTCAAGCAGATTTCTTCCAGTGTACCGAACACAAGTGCATCCAAAGTCGAGCTGCGGTGCAGTAGTGCAACGCCGAATGTGTCAATTATATTTTAATTGCCTGTGAGATTTACCAGCCTAGACACACTGCCTCATCTTGCCAATTGCTGTGCCAACATATGGGGCAGTGGTGCGGGGAGGTGTTGATCATTAGCGGCAGCCTGCAAATTGCTGCTTGCCACATGCAGCAGAAGCCTTTGTAGTGCAGTTGTATGTTATGTAATCGGCGCAGTAGTATGCTTGCTAAAAAGCGGCGAGAGGGAAAGTTCGCTTGATTATTTCGCTGCACTGCGCAAATAGGGGTGGGTGCCCGGTGTATGTGTCGGTGGGGAGGGTGGGCGTATGATTGTGTAAGCATCAAGCGCAGCGATTGCACTTTTGCATTATTTGGTTTGAGCAACACACCCATATACATGCACACACACACACACACACACACACACACACACACACCAACATTTGCATACAACAATAGAAAGAGCGCAGTATTCTAGGTCAAAGCGCTTAGCAGCGAACAAGCGTTGCAGCAATGGTTGCTGTGTAAGCTCTGGCAGCCTCTGCAGCTGCTACTATTTTTTTAACTAAGAGGCAAGAAGAGAAAACAAAAGCGCCAGCAGCAAAAAGGGAGACAGCAAAATAATGACTTAAAGTCGCCTTACAAATTGTTTGTTAAACAACAACAACAACAATGAAAAAACAATGTCAACAAGAGCAGCAGCAGCAGCAGCAGCAGCAGTAAAGGCAACAACAATGTGTAATAGCAACCCTCTCTGGCAGGGATTTCAACACCGCTGCATATTTTCGAAACTGGTAACAGTTTTCCAAAGCAAAGTAAAAAAATTCTTAAAAAAGTACATACATACATACAAATATGTATGCAAACATAAATTTGAGTGCATTTAAAATAAAAATAAAATTATATAAAAAAAACTTTTTAAAAATAAGCTTTAATGTACTAAAAAGTAGAAAATAAGTTGTTTCCAAGTCACCTGTATCTTACTATCCATAAAAGCTTGGGGCGCTCATGTGTTCAATATTTGTCAAACAGTTACCACAATATTTTATTTAAATAATTTTTTGCAAATAGATTCTAGTAATGAAAGATATTTTGAATATGGATATTGAGCGCACAAGCTTTTATTAATAGTAAGATACAGGTGACTTGGAAACAACTTATTTTCTACTTTTAGTACATTAAAGCTTATTTTTAAAAAGTTTTTTTTATATAATTTTATTTTCTACTTTTTAGTCTTCCATAAATTAAATTTTAGAGCTCTGAAATTTTTCGCAAAAAGAATTTTAAACTTGCAGAGCAGTACACAATATTTAGGGTATTCACAGTGTTTCCTATCGACCTTTAGTTCCAAAGCTAATCGAGATCAAAAATTTTGTTTGTATGGGGGGTGCCACGCCCCCTTATCCAGTGCCCCCTTATTTTCTCAGTAGAAGGATATTGATATGTAGTAAGTTCCTAGCGAGTTTCATTCATGTGTGGTGTACCTATAATTATAAACTGAAGCTCAAGTGTGTAGTTGCTTGAAAAGTGCCACGCCCCTTGTCCTACGCCCATAAAATTTTACCAGTGGGACGACACATCCAAGAGGCGACTGCATACGAAATTTCAATGCTGCACGACCTTTAGTTCCAAAGCTAATCGAGATCAAAAATTTGGTTTGTATGGGCGGTGCCACGCCCCCTTATCCAGTGCACGCCTTATTTTCTCAGTAGAAGGATATGGATATGTAGTAAGTTCCTACCGAGTTTCATTGATGTGTGATGTGTAGTTCTAAAGTTATACACAAATCTGGAGTTGATAAAAAAGTGCCACGCCCCTTATCCTACGCCCATAAAATTTTACCAGTGGGACGACACATCCAAGAGGCGCCTGCGTACGAAATTTCAATGCTGCACGACCTTTAGTTCCAAAGCTAATCGAGATCAAAAATTTTGTTTGTATGGGGGGTGCCACGCCCCCTTATCCAGTGCCCCTTATTTTCTCAGTAGAAGGATATTGATATGTAGTAAGTTCCTAGCGAATTTCATTGATGTGTGATGTGTAGTTCTAAAGTTATACACAAATCTGGAGTTTATAAAAAAGTGCCACGCCCCTTATCCTACGCCCATAAAATTTATTGATTCATGTATTGGGCTCTAGATTAGGCATGTATGCAAAGTTTCAGATCTCTAAGTAGTCGGGAAGTGGGTGAAAAATTGATTACTAGATTTGACGACATACATACCTGATTTGAAGTTAATATAAAGCTTATAAAAAGCTTGATATTGTAGTTCAACAGTATCAAGTAACAGCGAAATGTTAACATTTAAGATGAAAGTAAAGTTCAACATCGTTAATTATCGTTAATAAAAAAAAAATTTTAGTAATTTTTGAAGTAAATGCCTATTACTGAGAACTGACCGATTTTCGGCTTTGGCTTCTTCCCAAAGTAGGGTATTCGGCTTCAGCTAGTTCGTAATAAACTTTTCGGCTGCGGCCCAATTTTGGTCGAATGCAATTAAAAGAAAAGTCTATCGTTCTTAAAGACAAATTATCCTCCTGATGCTCGGATTTGGCCTCAAAATAAACTATTTCCTTACGACTTCGGCCAAAAATCGATATTCGGCTGCTAGTTACCTTATTTAAAAAAATTAAATAATTTAACTTTCAAACCTTTCAACTGCAATTCAATTACCTGGTAACCTGATAGTAAGGATGGAAATATTTTTCGATACACTCTACAATTTAATTGATGAACAATATTAGGATTAGCACATTCTTTCAATTGCAATCCAAATTCTTTTCAAGAGTATTTATTCGTACGTTGAAATACTAAAACCCCTACTAAAAGCTTAAATACTAGGTTTTGGATCGGGATACCCCGGTTTCGCCAATACCGGCATCGAAACCCCTACTCTCTAGGCAACCCCCATCACACAGAAAATGTCGGCTTGCGAATGGCGTAGCTAGGGTAGGGGGCCGTGTGTGAAGGGCGACCACACATTCATATCACGCTGCTACGGCTGCTATTGTTGTTGTTGTTGTAATTGTGTTTGTTATTGTTCTTGTAACTGTCGCCGCTGACATTGTGCTTAATCCATTATGGAACAAGTGCAATTTACCGAGGAGGTGCAGCAAAAGTAGCACAAGCTGTTGCCTCCGTTGCCGCTTGATAAAAATGATGGAAAACCAGGGAAAATCTCATTGACAATTGCTTACGCATTTATTGTTGTTGCTTGTGTGCCATTTAATGTTACACAATGAAAATTCCAAATGGCAAAAGGCAAAAGAAAAATGGTCAAAGAAAACGAAGCATTGCTTTGCGTATGAAAAACGTGCTTATGTCGGTTATGCACCCATACACACAGGGTCGTAGTCTGAGGATGTTGAAAGCCATTACCCCAATATTTTATCACGATATTAACAATCTGAGAAGCATTGGGGATTTTAATGGAAATCTAAAATCCCAAAATACTAGAAATCCATAAAGCTTTCGAGGCTCCTTTGGCAAGGGCGCCATGCCATTTCATCCAAAGCCTGCACTAAAATGTAGTAAATAAATAAACCAACTATTATTCAATTTAAGATTTTTTATGATCGAGTTTATAAATTTATTTCAGTATGTTTAGAACATCTTTACTTAAAGATGCTTCTGCTGGTGTAAATGAATGGAAGCATTATATGTATACATTTATGAGTTACTTTGCCCATCAAAATTGTAAAAAAAATTATGAGATTTGCTAATGATTCCTTATACTAAATATGACAATTTATTTACGAGATTGCAAACTTACAAAGTTTAAGCTGCTTACGAGGAATTTTGAAGCTTATATATTCTGAATAATTTCCGTTTTTGAGTTTGGCCATTTGTAAACCGGTCTTTGGGTTGACTAATCACTAGTGCACCAAGTGAAATAATCTATATATTTATATCGACGGACAATTAAGGCACTTCTTTTTCACACTATCATAATTTTTGTACAACGAAAAAATATTTTTAAGAAATTCGAAACTTTTCAGTTTTCTCGTAAATTTCCATTAAAGCATTTTTGTCAAAAAATATTATTAGTATATTTTATTATAAAGAGTTTAATAGCAAATAGTATTGCTGTGCTAATATACTGTAATGGAAAACATAACTTCCTATAAAAAGATCAGAAGTAGCCCAGTCATGTTTGATAAAATTTTGTTTCGAATGACGTTTACTGACTCACAGAAAGAGTTTATTTTTACTTTTTAATAAGAATAAGAATAATGAAAGCATTGTTTAATCAAGTGTATTGTGGCTTGAAACTTTCCTCCTTCTTCCCCATTTTCCTGGCTACGACCCTGCTAACACACACACATTTATGTGCTGATGCAAAAATTGCAAGAACACATGCAGGGAACAAGGAAGGCTCTGCCAAGGACTGATGGGAAATGTAAAAATCATTACGTTGTGCCGTTACGTATGCGGAAAATGTATCGAAACGTAGAGAACGAATAACATGCTTTTGGGCGTTGCTTAAGGCACAATGACGTTTATTTTCTTGCTACGTTATGTCGTTGGTTTCTAATTATATGTAGTCTGATAATAGAGAGGAAGTAGTCGAATTTATGCTAAAATATAAAAGTTTCCTATATGTAAATCCATCTGTTTTTTATAACGTTATTTTAACAAATTTCAACGAAAAGTGCTGACAGTTAATTATACTTAAAGAGTAATTTTACATCTCTACTTTGATTATTGCGAATTCACTATGAAGAAAAGAATACTTTTTTGATTTTTCTTAACATCTATTCCTTCGTGCATCTTTATATTTTTCAAAGAAGTATTAAGCAGCATACGTTTCTATTGAAGTATCAACAATCAATCAACTGCCTACACTGTGCACGCTTCAGTTTGCTCAATACAAGAGACATTTCGTTGACGCTAATTGAGCAACTGTTCAATTGTATACATTGTTTACCTTTTACTTTTCTTCATAATAACTCAATCTGTAAATCAGTTTAAATGAAGTCAACTCACACCATTTTAGGCCACTTTCAAATGTCAAACTGATTCTTTTATTTCGCACTCTCACTGCTATGCAGCCACCCACAGATGCTCACAGATACCCACACATACATACATACATACACACCATATTGTCTCTTTGTGTTATTGTACAATTTTCTTATAAATATTTTGTATATTCTGGCAATAAGTGAAAATTCTGGTGCATTCATCTTGCGAAACGCTCGTTCGCCATTGGCAACACTTTCATTTACGTTATCACGTGTA
Source organism: Neria commutata (assembly GCA_963457695.1). Taxonomy (NCBI): domain Eukaryota; kingdom Metazoa; phylum Arthropoda; class Insecta; order Diptera; family Micropezidae; genus Neria; species Neria commutata. The sequence goes on along the minus strand of OY735249.1, from coordinate 24,318,710 downwards.
AGCGTTGCCAGTTTATTTTGGCTCGTTGTACGCCCGCCCGCCCGTCCGTCTAATGACGAATTGTCACACTTTCATTTCGTGTTGTCTGTTGGTTCATTCAGCAGCGACAGCGTAAGTGTTCTAAATCGAGACGTCCAAATGACAGAATGCCAAAAATGAGCGTTTGTCCAACAGAAATGAGCGTGAATTATTATGGCCAATTAATTTGCGAATAAAGTGTGGCGACTTTCGGCATTTTGTAATTTTATTAATGGCATTGAACCAGTAATTTCATTGTCATCATTTCATTTTTGATATTTCTTTTACTGGACAGCCAGATTGTTCGCTGTAATTTCTAAATGTGTAAATATTTGACAGAGAGCGAAGTACTACTACCACCTGCTTGAACAAGCAAATTCTGGCTGTAAATTTGTGGAAATTTGGAAAATATTTTAACATAATTATTACTATAAAATTGTCTTACAAAATTAGTCCTTAGTTATTCCTTAATTTACATCTCGACCTTGGAAGATTTTGATGTTTTTTTATGTTTTAATTCGAAGTGTCAATATATATTATAGTCTTTTAAAATCTATCAAATAATCGATAGACCTAATTTAAGTACATTTATGTCTAATAAGAATATGAATTGATTGGCGCAACAGTCCGCTTAGGCTTAAGCCTAGCTTTCTCGCCTTAACTTTTTTGTGCTTGTTAAATTTTGCACAAATTAACGGGACCTACAAATAACCGCATCCGAACGAATTAGAAGCTTTTTATGTATTAATGTCTAATCTAACCGAAATTTTACTATGTTAACTGAAAAATGTTAAAATGTCACAGAATTTCTTTGTCTAATAAAAAAGTTTATAGAAGAGTCATTGACTTTTTCCGTTTTGCTGCCACATTTATCTTAAGTCATAATTTTTTCAAAAATGATATTTTCCTGATAATTTATTGAGTTTTTAGAATTACTTAAGCTTCTGTTATTTTTGTTGCCAGAACATATTGTATGTATGTGATCCTTCTAAATATTCTAGCTTTTGTTTTTATATACTTTATTTAGACTTTTTTTTGCTTCTTTCTTCTATTTTTTTCGTTTCGTTATTTGAAGAAGCATCCAGAGTTTTTCCCTAAGTCGAAATTTTGTACAGTTTCTTCAGGAAGAGATCTTAAGATAATTTACGGAATCAATTCACAATTTTTTACGCTCTTAGTCATTGTTTTTCTGAAAAGTGTCTTTGTTATGACAACTCCAGGCAATTTGTGGGATCGTTCCTTAATTTCCTGACGTTCTTAATTAGCGATATAATCTGCTCCCACATGACATGAGCACTTTCAAATGAAGTGAGCTGCATGCTTGTGCCTTGACACGGCCTCGCACAAATCCCGGAAAGCGCAAGTGAACAACAAAGCCAACAACAAGCGCTGTTCCCAGCTGACTTTGCACGAGAGCAGCAAATGGTCGCTGCTGCCCCAACATATCCAATTAACCAGTGCAAATGAATTAATGCAATAAACGACTTAAAACTTATTGACTGCGCAGTTTAATTAAACTGAGAGGCACACAGCAGGCAAGAGGGAGCGAGAGGGAGCAAGAGCAGTGTGTGGAAAGTTGAGAATTTGTTAAACGTGATTAATTTGCTGCATGCAGCTGCGCCGTTTTAAGGGCTCATTTCAATCAAATTACAAGGGCAGCAGGAACAGAAGCGCTCACCTTTGAAGAGAAAACAGATGCTAACTGTCAGGTGAACTAAAAAGGCGTGTTTACCGCCTCGCCGGCGAGGGAGGTGACGCAAAGTAGGCGCAAAAGACAAAGTGTTAAGCTGTCAGTGAAAAAAGTGCAATAATTTAGAATATTCTCAGGCCAATTCAATCTAAAGAAAACACGCATAAAAGAAGGCAACGAAAATCCGATAGAGCAATGGCAGCTGCTCGTATAAAGCCAAAGCAAAAATTCGCGCGGCAGCGATGCTATATCCTGTATCGCCTTCTTGGTTGCTCAACCGTACAAGCGCCTGAAATGCGGCTGTGAGTTTTATGGCTAGGCAGTTGGATTGGTTGGTTTGGTTGGTTGCTTTTATTGAAATTTGATGAAATTTCCATGGAAATTGCCGTAAAAAGAAAAGCTGGAAACAAATTCAATTACGTCAAAGCCTTATACAACACACTCCTCCTCTCCTCCTGCCTCCATTGCCGACTGCTTGTACGACGTAGTTGGCGGCTAATGTTTTCACAGCAGAGTGGGAGCGGTTGGGCATGTCTCAATTACGTCACGGTGTAACGTGCTGAGAAAAATTGCAAATAAGCCGAAGTGAAATACAGAAATGACGAATGCAGACAAATGCTTTTCAATTTAAATTTGATTGTTTTTATAAAACACACAGACACACACTAAATCAACATATGTATGTGTACCCAACCGACATTGATCTTTGATATCAACGAGAACAAAATTTTTTCTTTACTGCCTTTATCAAAGCTTTGACTTGACATTGAGGACTGAAAACTATTTCAAAAGATTGTCATTCCAAAATACCTCCACGATAGGTAAAAAATAGTTTCTTAATTATTTGTTGTAATTTTCCAACAACGCCTTGTGCAGAGTCGCAAAACAGTCTGCCTGAACTGATAGTGGACAGGCCGGCACGACGCGCAGAGATTTTAGTGGATTTAAGTCTCGCACTCACTGACGCTCTCGATAATTTCCTTCTCATTAACTCTACAGCGTGCGATCAAGACTACCGTGACTTATCGAACGAGTTCACTGCTAAGCGTTATTAGCTCGTTTGCCCTCTTCTGAGAAGCTTCTCTCGTAAATTCTCTAGCCTCCTTGTTACTGCCCTTTTACCCTCCAGTCATGTAGAGTCTTTCTGTTTAGGCAGTGTTTGAGGTCATGTCTAATGAAGCTCCAGAACAGCCCGCAGAATGTTTTTAAGCACTTACTATATAAATGCCAATTGGGATACATACGATATACTAACAGTGCAGCTCGTGCAAGTTAGTCGCACTTGATTTGTAGCCTTCCTCCGTCATCCTTCCGCCCTTGTAAACTTTAACCACTTTCAACGAATTCGCACTTAACACTCCGAGGAGCAGTTAACATTATGCAATGAGCCCACAACATGCCTCTCTTTCACAGTGATTAACCGAAACAAATGAACTTATTTCTGCCTGTTTTTCTCTGCATTTCCGTTTCCGTTGAAAATAAGTCACTCTGCTGCCGACATTCAGTGCCCCGGCCCCGGCCCAGGCACCGCTTCTTTGCTTTGTTCATTAGCTTTTTTCGAAGGTACTGAAAATGTTTCGGTGATGAGGGGCCGGAAGTGACATTGGTGTTGTGTTTCTTGTGCCACTTATTTTCGTTTTGTTGTTGCTGTCGCTTTGTAAGGCCAAGGTTACCATTTCCGCTTTCCTTGCAGCGCGACCCAAACATTAACATTTTTACACGTACACTCCATAATGAAGAGAGCAGGAAGAAGCAGAATTTGGAAGTGAACTTGGCTAAGGTATGCTACAAATAGACTTCCTGGACGTCATTTCCTGAGCAATTTAGATTTGGCGCTGAAGCGCGTAGACTGCGATATAATTTTCTATATATAGCGCGCTCCCCTGCTAGGCTCGAATGCTTGCTTGACTTTTTTGTGAGTCGTCGGGGCAGGGGGGCGAGAAATAAATACTTTAACTGACTTTGCTCTTGAATAAATAAAAATAAGCAAATGCAGCGGCTGCGGCTGCGGCGATGTGGCGATGGCAGTGACGCAGAATTTATTACACACACACGCTCCTGCCCTGGAATGCGCTAGTGTTGGCGCTTGAGCGCGCTGTTGCCCCCCTAAAAGCATGCTACTCTGCAACTTTTAGCGTGCCTCTTTTTGTTCGTTCTAGCTGCTGGCAAGCTTTGCGACGATTTGTGTCAGCGCCTAAAAGCACACTTTTACTTTTTAATTAAAAGTTATACGCTTGTTTGGCCCAGTGCGAAGTTGTTGTGCCTGTTAGCGCGTTTTTTCTTTGTCTTTTCCGCTTTTGCGTTTCGTTTCGTTTCTTTCTTCTGTAATTAAATTTAATTGTTGCCTAGCGTAAAAGTTTCGTAATTTATTTTTATTTGTATTGCCGGGAAGCACTTTAAGAGCGTAGAGAATGCCGATGCTGCAGTTGAGCAATTTTTGCTTATGCCTGCTGTTAGGAAGCTCTCAAGGGATTGCTCGTTGAAGTATTCGGCGGGCGGTTGGCATGTGGGATATATAGCTTCGCACATATATCATAGCTAGTATAACTAATAGTCGTAGCTGATATTTTTGTCGCAGCTCATTCTGCTGTGCGCACGGCAGCGAATTTGCTTTAAAATGCCTTTGGTATTTGTTGTTTAATGCTTGGGATTTAAGAAACTCGTTTTTCACAATGCTCTGTAAATAGTTGTACGGATATCTCTGGTTTAGCCTCCTCTGATGCTTTATGACTTTCATAAACTCTATAGCTTTTCCTCTGGCGTATTTTACGCTTTTATTTAACTTTAAGCAAAATCTTTTCGACCTTGGAGTGATAAGGAAAATAAACAATATGGTAGCATAGAAAGTAAAAAACCAACAAGTGTCGATGATGCTTTAATATGCCTTTGGTATTTGTTGTTTAATGCTTGGGATTTAAGAAACTCGTTTTTCAGAATGCTCTGTAAATAGTTGTACCGATATCTCTTGCTTTGCCTCCTCTGATGCTTTATGTCTTTCATAAACTTTATAACTTTTCCACTTGCGTACGCTTTTATTTAACTTCAAGCAAAAGCTTTTCGACCTTGGAGTGATAAGAAAAATAAACAATATGGTAGCATAGAAAGTAAAAAACAAACGAGTAGCGATGAAGAAAAGAAAAAATCACGATTTTCATTACTTATTTAGATGGAAGAAAGTTCAAGCCACATTCAAAGCTCTTCTTCAAAAGAAGCGAACGAATTAGCTGTGCGAAGTTTAAAATAAGTCAGCATGGGTTTTGTTCATTAAATTAGTAAAGGGAAATTAAGTTTAAATTCTTTGAGTTGTATGCACATAAATTGATTTTTTAGCAACTGCAGCTTTTCCCTCACAAACAAACTAAATTTTATTATAGCATAGCTGGTTTTAGGGCGAGTATAGGGGGTGTGAAGGTATGATTTCTGTACCTTAACCCTTTCGCTACCCACTTCTTGTTTGTGGACGCATAATTTTTTTGACTTCAGATTCGAGCTTAGTGCCCTCAAAATATATTTTTTTAGATATAAAAAAAACCATTACAACAACAACAACAAAAAACCAAAATTTTCACTTAGCCTTGATTGAAGACAATAAAAAATTTATTGCAAGTTCAATGCTTGTTTTACAAGACAATACAAAAAAATGACTGCACAAAAACACAAGGAAAATTCTCAAATTAGCACCCGTTGACTACTCATGTACACTACAGTGACACTCACTTCAACAAATTGCCCTATCCTTAGCGTTGATCAAATTTTTATGGTGAAAGCATTAGATCATTGCTTGAAGCTTCAGTAACAAAGAAAAAATTATTTGGTGTTAAAAAAGTACAGTTGTTGTTGTTGTTGCAGCTTATAGGCACGAAAGTCGCTGCTAAGGCAAAAAACACAACCTTCGCCCACAAAAATAGCGACTACAATGAAATGGTTTAAAAAATTTTCATAACAAAAATAGTAGTAGCATGCCATGACCTCAATTAATATGATTATTAAAGAAAAAATGGAAATATTTTGTTCGGTCATATTTTAAATATTTTTTAAATATGTGTACACTGTAGTGTACAAGGGTAGTGAAAGGGTTAAAACATAGGAAACAAGAAAAAGCTATAAAATAATCAAATGCAATTATATTGTGGAACTAGGACCCGGCATCTATATGAACTATTCTAAAGCCATCCAGCAAGTTTATATATATTAATTGCACAATCGCGCACACACATACAAACAGTCGTAAATCTGAAATTTTTCGAAAATTCCAAAGTGGCAGCAATGCTTCTGTGTAATTACACTTTAAATAGTTGAGTATAAATCGATCCTTTTTTCCCGTTTTACTTTACATGAAATGAGTTAAAGTTTAAGCTTATAATTTACTGCATTTTATTTGAGGAAGTAAAAACTATTTTCAAGTACGCATTTATGATCTGTGCGGGTTTGTGTGTGTGCGTCTGCGCAAGTAACCAAGTGGGCATATCGCTTATCTGGTTTATTATTGGCAAGTGTAAATTATTTAGCTTTAGCAATTATAGCACTTACTCATAACTAACAGCGCAAAGATGACAGCCAGTGTGGCAGGGTAATTGAACTTCGGCAAGGTCGAAGCGACTAATTTTTCGTTTTAACGCCAAGCAAAAAACTTGATGAGAATTAGAAGCCTAAGTCAAATTAAAGCGCACAAAGGCTGCATCTTTGTATTTTGATTATTTTATTTTGATTAAAAAGCAATATTGCTTAATGACAAACAACAATACAGACTTTATTGCAATGTTGCTTATTGACAAAAAGCAACATCGACCCTAAAAAAAATTCCAAATTTCAGCTAATATGATGCCAAACGTTATGGCGATTGCTGCCTGTGGAATTCTATACTTTTCGGCCGCTGATACTATGCAACATGCTGCAGGCAGGCGGCGGGGGTAATTAACATAACAATGCTAATTGCATCAAGGTGACAAAAAGCACAGCTACAAATAGTCAATTTAAAGCGTCACGTGTTTATGAGCCTTTATCTTTATGCCTGGCTTCTCAGCGAACACGCGCCGACAGCAGCGCCATCGCACAGTGATCACAGGAATATGTAGAAAATTTATAATGCAATAATCGAAGACAATTAATGCAATTTGAAAGTAAGAGTAAGTAAGTAAGGCGTAGTTCCGTAAAGAAAATCCCTAAAATATGTGAAAATATCTTGCATACTAATACTTGCCTCTTTTTAACGAAGTATGCAAAAACATTTTCCGATATCTGCCGATCTCGGAAAACAATTAAATTTGAAGATTGCACTTCTTTCGAAGATCTTTCTTTTTAAAATTGCCAATCTCAACATTGACTAAGTTAAAAAGTTATCCTAAATCAAAGCGCTCATTCTTCTGCTTAGGCTTGCCAAATATGATGAAATATTCACTTCTTCTAATTCTGCTGAGTCGTTGTATGAGATCGAATCACTGTGCGCTGTCGCCATTGCTAACTAATGTTGTTTAATGTGAACATTTGAATGCGGTCTTATGATGAACTGAACAATAACACTAAACGCCTAATTAGGCGATTCTCCACAAGTTAAAAAAGTCAGCCAGAATAGCCCAAATAAAGTGACATTAAAACTTGGCCGACGTCATGAGCAATCAAAATTCATTTAGGCTAGCGTGATTTTTCGAATTTTCAGCTACAGATTTAGATACAGCAGCCCAGATACATACACAGGTAAAGATACAGCGCGGAAGACAGCGGCGGCGGCGACAGGCGAGGACTCGTGACTTGTGATTTGTGATAATTTTTGTCGTAGTGCTTCAATTTTAACAACAGGCAGCAGCCAACCACAGCAACAACAAAAACATTTACATCAAGATAGTTGCTACATAAGCACGCCCAGCAGCCGCGCGTGCTTCGTCTCGGAAATTAACACTTTTAACGCCAAATTGTGGCGAGCACTTGGCAACGTTTTGGTTCATTGCAGCTGCTGCTGTTGGTTTTGATATTGCTTTTGCTGTTGCCACGGGCCGTTGCCGCCCTGCACTATTATCATTGCTGTAGCGACTGCAGTTCTTTGACTGCTGACAATTGAATTAATTGTCACAGTTTTTATTTGATTTTAAAGGTCGCCAGAGCATGGCGGCAAAGGTCGACACTTTTGTCAAAAACAGTACGCCAAAAAATCACAAATAAAAGAAACGTGACAGCCAAAAAAATTTACGAAAATGTAAGTTTACGTTTTGGCATTGTGCATACGCTTCTGAGTTAACAACGATCTCAGGGATTTATTTCTAAAGCGAGCGAACTACATTTAAGTGCTTCCAACTGCGAGCAGAAAATCAAGCAAAAGGGACAGGCAGATAAACAGCTAAATAGATGGACAGAGCGGACCGACAATGACAAATGCAAACACGTATGCGAACGCGGTCGAGGAGTTGGGGAAGAAGCAGAGCTGTATGCAGAAAACTTTTTTGACAGGGAGGAACATTTTGTTAGGGGTAGTTATGTTCTTTGTTCTACAAGTTTTAGTTTTCAGTTCAGTCGGAAAGTCCAAAGTCTCTTAAAAAGACACAATAAAAAACTATTCTTTCTAACATCTAATCTGCCGAAAAAACATCAAACTTGTATAATAGTCACTTAAAATTTTAATAAGGAATTTAGATAAAATATCTACTTATGTATGTATAAGAAACTTACTGAAATTTCTTGGTTACGATGTAAATAAATTTAATTATTATTTAATAAAATATTTCATAAAAACTACAACAAATTACACAACAAATTGCAATCGCCATGTTATAAGAGTACCTACTGCGTAATACGAGGATTGACTGTGGTACTACTGCTTGGAGAATATGCCTAAGAGAAAATCCATGCATTTTTCCAATAGATGGCTTTAGTAATTATATATAGAAAGATAAAATTTCGTACTAAAACACTACTCAGGCAGTTTTGTGATTGCTTGACTTAGTTTTGTTTCAGCGCTTCCCAAAGACGGACACTAGCAGAGAAAATATTTTATATATTCTTACATATTTTACAGTTCTTCCTCGATAAAGCGTAAACGCAAGCCAGGCGGCCAGTTTTTATGGTCCTGATACAGTAGCTGAAAATCCCGCTAACTGTCAAATATGATAGAAAAGGTCGAGTCCGACTGCCCAGAAGGACCTAACTCGGACCATTCTAACTATGCTGAAAAAAATCTAAAATAAATCCAAAAATAATGAATTTATTACTACGACGTATAAGAATTCGCGAGCGTCCACCGAAAAGAAGCAGTTTTTTGCAGAAAATCGTGTTTAGGCATATTTTAACACAAAAACATTATACTACTCAACAATTTGCATTAAATCAGAGAATTCGAAATTTGACATCAATGAAGAATTCGTCGGCTTAAAGTCCCTTCCACTGTGCCCGCTCCAGCGTTATTGGGATTTAAAATCACTGACAGCGCTTGACTCGGTGATTTGTGACAATTTTCCGGTGCGTTAGTTACGCGTTTTTGTAACTCTCAGATTGTATCTACTATTTAAATTGATATCGCAGTTTTGCATGCCCAAGTGCACATGTGTGTGTGTGTGTTTGCATGAGCCTGTGCGAGGCAGTCATCAAATCATCAAAATGCCGTAATTACTGCTAATTGCAGCTGTTGCGTTGTAAATTTACTACGTTTATTTGATACAAATTCATGGTTAGTGGCAGTCACTATCCATGATCGCGCGGCGGCGCAAATACTCACGCACATGCGCCGGCGAAGCTCATTACAGTGGGTAGGTCGCAGCACTTGAAAAATATTTGAGAACAACAACAACAAAAAATACGAAACAATTTGCAATCATAACAAAGACGCCACAACAACAATATCGTACCTTTGTGTTGTTGTTGCTGTCGCAGTTTCACTGTCAAATATTTGATAATAATGGCCATCATATCATATCATATCATACTATTAAATAAAACGCTATTGCGCACGCAATGTTATGGTTCAGTTACCGTTACTTTGTTTACATTGAATGTAGCATTGTTTTTGCACAGCATTGACTTGGGCATCATTTGATGAGAGTGAGAGAGTATGTTAGCATAGACTTGCAATGTTGTCGTGTTCTTTTCTGCACAACAAGAGTAAAGGTGCCGTCAGACGGTGCAATGCAAGTGCTTGCAGCAATCGTTTTAATTGCAGCAAGTAGAATTGCATCGTCTGACCACCCGAAAAGTGGTTGCGTGCAAGCGCTTGCTGCAATTGATTTGATTGCACGGAAATGCTTGCATTGCACCGTCTGACTAGTTCATGCAATCGTTGCATGCAATCAAATCAGTTGCAGCAAGCGCTTGCAGATTGCAGGTCTGGTCACTGCAATATTTGTGATTGCAGGAAAGCGAATGAATGTTTTTCAATGGTTTTTCGATCGAAAAACATGTGTGTGTGTGCCGGATGTGAAAATTCTTCCTTAACCGGTTTGAGAGTTTGCTTCAATCTTATCTACACCCCATATTATAACTATATATAACGAGTAAAAGTTTTACATTTTTCTTGTTATAAGTTAATAGAACACACAAAAATTTATTTAAAAACGAATATTGCATTTCACAGATTTCGTAAAGAATACTTCTGGTTTTTTTTGTTGTGTAACCACACATGTTTTATGTTTTGGTTAAAAAGATTTCTTAAAGAAATTATTAATTTCAAAAAAAATCAAAAGTATACTGTATAAAGTCTGTAAAGTGTAATCTCGGTTTTTAAATAAATTTTTGCTAGTTGTATGAAATGATACATACATATACATAGTTATGACATGGGGTATATTTTGTCATGCCGAGTGTTGCTGTAAAAACTTATGGAAATAGCAATGGAGGCGCCACTGTGGCTCAGTAGACAAGTACATACTTGGTCTCTGATGCGGGAGGCCTAGGTTCAAATCTAGGCCAACCTCATAACCACCTGATAAGAAGAGAATTAATATCAAGAGACCTCATAAAATCGAATACAAAGATTTTCGTCGGCAACACTATCACACTGTCGACGACACTACATTTTGTGGCTGATTTTTCAAAATCGAAAAGAGATTATTTGGTTCGGCAATGGGTGTTGCACACAATTTTCTCCGTCGGCCGGTATAGATATGGGGCCACTGATTGGTATGCTCTGGCGTAAAGCCTTTGAGTCGCATACACCGTTTTCGTCTACGAAAACGGTGTATGCGACTCAAATGCTTAAGGCGTACCAATTTTCGGTACCTCGAAAAGACGAGAAAATTCTCCATAAAAAAACGTTCCAAAAAAACTGAAATCAATAAAATATAATAAAAAGTTTTTGCCGCCGGTAGGATTAGAACCCGTGCCCCACAGCACCACAGCGCTCAAATAATTGCAGCAAGCGATTGCAGATTGCATCGTCTGACCACCCGAAAAGTGATTGCATGCAATTCTACTTGCTGCAATCAAAAAATCGCTTTCTGCAAGCACTTGCATTGCACCGTCTGACTGCTCACTGCAATCACTTTCCGAAATCAAAATTATTCCAATGCAATCTGCAAGCACTTGCATTGCACCGTCTGACGGCACCTTAATGCTTTACATTTCACTTTCATGTACATAAAAGGTTTCATATTTTGGCTTACAGCTTACACCTCTTGCGGTAATGGCAATGGTTAGTCGACTATTTATTAATTTTTTCAGCGAAAGAGAAGATTGTAAAAAATTTAAGATTACAGGGGTAAAAAACAAAACTAATAAAAATAGCCACATTGGCAGATGTGAATAGAAGCCGTACTCCTGAACATTAAACAATGTAAATGACCGGAGATTTTTAGTGTACGGTTAGATTTCATGGGAAATCAAAATAACTTTAATTATCTAAGCAAGTTTTTAATTGAAGTCAAAATTTAAGTAGCTGCATACATATGTACATATGTATGTATGTATGTATGTACATATGTATGTATGTATGTATGTATGTATGTATGTATGTATGTATGTATGTATGTATATAAGTAAATGTAGACACTCTTTTCAAGAGTAGGCTGAAAGTCTTTTTTGCACGACGAGTTTAAGTTATTTTTTTGGTATTTGGTCTGTTATTGAAATAAATTTTTCTTTCTAACTTTGGATAGGGAATCAAACAAAATTTTAATGACATATATGTACATATATTCCCACATATGTAGGTGACTTAACTAAGACGAATAAGAATACGCCTCATTTTTATATATGTATGTAGCAAGAGTAGGTCGGACTGACGTATTAATAATTTTAGAAAGATATTGTAAAAGGGTAATAATAAAGGGCAGAATAAAAACAGATAAATCAACGAGAGGAAGAGTAGGACACCTTGATTTAGCCGCACAGTGGGTCAGAGGAAAAGTTGAAATTCTAGAAGGTGGAATACTAAGAATATGTATAGGAATTACACATGTTTCATGAAAATTGCAACTTTAGAAAAATCTGTAGGGAAATAGATTGGATTTAAATCTTTTTGGAAAACCAGCCTCACACAATTTTTACTTATTATTTTCCACTAAACACCGAATTTTGTGATTCTGATAGTAACAATTATATATTTGCTCCTTTATTTATTGCCTCCCGGATCACTACTACTACCTCCTTTAATTATTTATCCGGATTGAATAAGGTAACGCAGTATGTACGTTATCAACCAGCAAAATGAGCTTACTTCCTCTAATTAAAGTTTTGGTTAAAGGTGTCAAAGCAGAGCTCTTAATTTCGAGGAACAGATACAGAGTTAAAATTTTAACATTTTAAAATATAGTAGGTATTACGGATTTATAAAATTTTGGTTTTAAAATTACAAAAAAATTAAGACGACTTCTCCATATCGGCGAAGGAAAAGTAGGAGAGTCGCCACGAAGTGGCGCGATACTGCTGGTAAATAAATAAAAGCGTCACTGCCATGGATTTTTGTGAATTCACTGTCGCTCTATTGTGAATGTTAGAGCCGTTTTAGCATTAATTGTATTCATATGGAATTTACTGCCGAATCTGTCAATATATAGATTTAAGTATACTGATTACTCTTTTTGTTTGGATAAACATTATACGCGAAATGTCAAATGAACAAAGTATCATTTACTATTGTGGCGAAGCAAATCAATTTATATGCATACGTATTACGATTTTAATATACTCTCTTAACTCGTAATTATATTCTATATGTGAAACATATGACCGGATTTCAAGAATCTCAGCAGCTCATTGCAAGTTTCAGATAACAAAACAATCTATTGAAATACAAGATTCCCAAATTGATTTTATTAATATGCTAACGATTTATACATTCAATTGTAGTACTATAATTGATACCAGTCACAGCTTGTATCCTCTGGATCTTTCTTTATCTAGTTACCAAAACTTTTGTGTTCGAAAGAGCCCATCGCTATTCAGTGTTACGTCCATGTCGAAACCATTATATTATGTATAGTAAAAGGAAAGCTATTATTTTTGCATAAAATTGATGGCTTTATTTTCTTTGCTGACTTGCGAGTTCTGGTTATCATCTGTTAGGCATCGTATAAGACCTTTCTATTCCGTACTTTATGCCATTGCATAAAATTTTTAATGGTAATGATGTCATATATTCGGTGAATTTAGAACCTCCCATTAACACCAAGGGAGGAGTACCACGGCGTGGGAAAGGTATATTGCCAATACCGCTTCAATGGTCCATAAATTCTTAATTTCCAACGCACTTTGTGTATGAAAGCTGGAAATAACACTTTCAACATGTCATATAGTTATTGCATAACTTTCGATACACACGCTTCCTCTCTCGACGAAACCTCAAAAACCTGCGCCTCTGCCGCACCGAAATTAGACGAAACTTTAAGCGTTCAGGCACGTTTTTCCCTCAGCCCCATTCGATTTTGAAACTGCAATCTTCGGCAGCAATCTTATATAATTCCATGGATTCTGTTATCACTAGCATTTGTTTGTTCGTTCATACGTGGTCTTCATTCGTGCCCGTCTGCTAATTATACAATTACGTCTGCTTTAGCGACAAACTGCAGTACGTGTGCCGCCCGCTCGATTCACAAGCGTCTGTGTGTGTGTGTGTTTGCAGCTGGGTTTGCATTTGTATTTGCATTTTATTGTTTAGCGAGCGGCTGTGCTGTGTGCACACCTTCAAGCCTGTATCTAACTGCACCTTCAATGCTGCACTTCCCGTTGACATTAATTTAGCTGTGCTTAAATCTCGCCACGCCACCGGAACACAGCCGCTTTTCCAGCGCCAACCCCCTCGACAGTAGGCCGTCGTTTTTATTGGCGTTGTTGCTGCGTACTGCCAGTGTTGCCTTCATGAAAAAAGGCTTGACATTTTTTAACATTTTGAGCTATACATTCGTCAATAGTTCAACTTTAATTTGGAAACAAGTATTTTCGGAAGGCCTTTCAAATGATATACCAAACAATAGAAATAATTAAAATTTTGTATTCATCACTATTGACAATAAAAAAAATTTCAAAATTTTTTACTATCGAAATATTATTTGTCAAATTTTAAATTTCTGATTTCTATTTCCAAAAGAAAAATTTTCCCAATAAAGTTTTGTATAAACTTTAATACTTAATACACTGATTTTCATAAAGTAGGCTCGTGGGATACCATTTTCAGTCAAAAGAAGCAACACTGCTTAGTATTGCTTCATTTCAATGTTAGTTCCTCTTCACTTTAGCATTTTTGATTGCTTTCCTCTTGCTTCACATTTCGACAAATGTAAAATTTTTCACTTTGATATGCGTCGTTCTCATCGATCTGTTTAGCTTCTATATACATATGTGCATATATATGTATGTACATATGTATGTATGCATGCATTCATATTGTTTTATTGTATTTGCTTTTGCACATTTCGCTAGTAATTTATTTAAATTGCTTGGAATACAATAACAATGACAATAACAACGGCAACGGCAAGTGTATTAGTATATATAAAAGGAAATAAATATTACTGCGCAAACTTGAACTACATTTTCGCATACTTCAGATACGAAGATACATGTAACTAATTTGTTTACGTCAGAAGATACGATAAGTATCTGCAAGTACAAAAACGCTAGCATCCGTACATTCATGTGTGCAAATTTGAGCATGTGTCTAATGTATGCTTTGTATAGGTAAGATGTAAATGCCCAGTAGAAAAAATTGCATCGTACCTAACTAACGAAAGCCTTGGACCGCACATGTAGAAAGAATGACTAAGAATTAACATTATATGTCATCAGAGAAGAATAATCATATCCATCTGCATTTCATTGCAACGTCCAACTATTTTCGTGGAAAGTAGTTTTGTTGAAAAAAATTTCAGGTCTACATAGAAATATCGAATGTATGTACATATACAAATCTAATGCTCCTCAACATTTTATTTGTAAACAAATCAGTTTTAAACAGAACCAACCCCGTTCAGTAGTATCGAACCGAACCAACAGCCGAAGATTCTGACAGACTCTTGAACCAAACCATTAAGATACAACTTTTGGGGAACCGGCTTTAAGACCGAACTACACCCATTTTCTAATTGGTTTGCTGTTGTAATTTGACATTTCATTTCAAGAACGCTCGTCTACTGGATTTTTCTATCTAGGTACAACGATTAATTTCTCCTCTTTATAAAATAAAAAGAAACGTGGAAAAAAAGTGGCTTTTTTCGAACGGAATCGGACTGCGGAACAAATGGAATTTTGATCAGTAACAGCAGAATGGTCCTCTATCTATCATTCCGAGGTTTTACTATTTGAGAGCTGATTGCATTCTCCTGTTCGACAGGGTATGCTCCCATTCACATTTTATATAAATACATATTGATTTTTTATGTCGCCGCATTTGCACTGGCTTATGCCAAAAAGGCAGCTACATTTATTTGGCCTTCTCTGTAGTGGCTACACTAGTCGTTCTTGTTGTTGCTGTTATAAAACCGACTTTTGGCAGCAGATTTGGCATAGTTTGTAGCACACTGTTATGTGCAGCGTGCAAGCTTGTATGAGAAAGCCTTAATGCTTTATATACATAAAAACACACACTCATTCACACATAAACAACAAAAAACACCTTAACGAGCGTGCTCTGCATATTTTCTCATGCTTAAAATAAATGTTGAAATTTCAGTCCGCCTTTGTTGGCACGAATGCAGGGATGCTATCCTTTGTGCCAGTTCTGCATAAAATTTAGGTTATAAGTTGCTTATATAATGTGCTGTACACATACACATACACACACATATACATTACACTACACTACAATGTAATGTGCTCAACTGTTTGACTTGACAAGCACGTGTCGAGCAGCTGGACTTGTGCAGTCGCGGCCATTCGCAAATAATAATTTATTCGAATCCATGATTCACCTGGAGTGAGCACTTGTTTCAGAATTCGACGTGCAATTCATCGCATTTCTGGCCACGTGAATGAGCATGTAAGAGGCTTTGCTGATTATTTCCGCTTCTTTGATTTAATACATTTTAAGGACATCTTACACATTTTAAAATCCAATTCGGTGTCAATAGCCATGCTTGTGCGCCCCAACAGCTGTTGCGATTATATGTGGAACTTTTTTACAGAACCCGATGCCAAGTCTTCGGCTAAAATCCATTTTCCATAACCAAAGTACAACTTTTCAAGACATTTTTTTCAAAATATCCTTTTTATAATATCTTGCATACTATTGATATATGAAAATTTTCATAAATAAATAGATAATCGTAAAGAAATATGTGTGTTTATATTTTATTGAAATTTCAAAATCTTTAAAAAAAACTTATTATGCATCAATACTCAACTTTTGAGCGTTTAATATGACTTTTCGAAACTCTTTTCACATTTTAATAGCATTTGCATATCAAGTGCATATATGTATGATGTATTCAGAAAAGGATTTGCAGAAACAAACGTATTGTAGATAAAGGGTATTGAAGCCACGAGTCTATCTACAACTCTCACGAAAATTTTTTATTAATTGCAATATATAAAAGATCTAAAATTTTTCGAAAAACGAATGGACCCAGTGACGCAGAGGACAAGTGCAATTGGTCATGCACAATAATTCACTTCACGCTCAAGTTGAAAAGAATGGACCACATGAATTTCACGCTTGCTTAACTGTTGAAACAGTTCGCCAGTTCGCATTCTTCCTGCATTCCTACAATACGCTCACAAGCAAGCTTTGGGTATCCTGAGGGTATGTCAACAATGCATTAAGCTGGTGACCGAACAAAAGATGGTATGAGAAACCGTTCTTGACCCGAAAATTCAATGGTAATATTATGACAGCAAATCGCCTGACCCAACGTCTCTACCTGCAAGTAACAATTTTACTAAGCTTTAATTTAGCATCGCATGAAATAAGAGTGATGGAATTATTTGGGAATTTAAGAAAATGGCATTGCATTTAAATTTATTTATGTGAATTGTGGACAGCTATGGAAAACCACGATTTCTTATCGTTTATATGTACATATTTGTATTTTCTGTAAACTATTGATTTTTAAATTCGACGATAAAGTTTACTACTTCGATAACCATTTACGAGTTCTTTCTGCTGGGTATTTATGCATTTTTTCTGTACCTGTGAGTTATATCGACGGCTTCGTTCAAGTCCGAAAATTAGAATTTTCAGTATAGCAATTTTGGTTTTCCGTTGTATGGAGCGAAATTAAGTTATCTTTATAAGTTTGGATTGGGTTCAACGATTCGCACTAAATCTTAAAAGACCTTAAAATCTGAGAAGTTGAAAGCTTGGAAAATCACCAAAAGTCGACTTAGCCTATTTTTTGCAC
The DNA here is from genome assembly GCA_963457695.1 of Neria commutata. Lineage (NCBI taxonomy): Eukaryota > Metazoa > Arthropoda > Insecta > Diptera > Micropezidae > Neria > Neria commutata. Next base: position 24,301,253 of record OY735249.1, on the reverse strand, counting down.
GCTCGTATTTTCTGTGCTGTATATTTGTGTCGTTGAAACTAGCACAACATATCCTGGCAACGAAGCGGAGCGCTGTGGGGGGAGTGCTGTTTTGGCTGGGACTCGTTATTTGCAGCAATGCATGCCGGGCATAATGGGCAGCCCGCCAACGGAGCAGGGCAAATGCTGCTTTGTGGGCTTGTGGTTGCTTGTCTGCCGCCAGAGCAGCTGGAGGTGCTCAACTGGGGGACGGAGTAGTTTTATTGACAAAAGGTCAAATGCCACGCGCCGCATTAAAGCGCGGTTGCTTGGAGCTGCGCCACGGGCAGTCGTCTGTCCCACCCTGCTCCAGCTGAGCTATCGTTATCCTTTCGTCGTTACCGTGGCACAATGGTTGATGGCGCAACGCTCTCCGTTCATATTTTCGGTATTATCTTGCTCGTAATTATATTTTTCCGCATTTTCCGCATACTTAATTACGGTTTTAATTAGGCTTTGCCAGGCCAGAACGGAGGCAAGTAGAGTGTAAATTTCAAAGAATTCGCTTTTGTGCAAATGTGGCAGCCACAAATGATTCAATTGCGCTGAAAGGCGACTTAAGTTTTATTAAACGCTTCCCCAAATGCATGCACTGCAGAGCTTCTCTGGAGCATGCCGAGGCACTCGTGCAACGTGCCGCACTGCCGGTGCCACTCAGCGATGTAGTTGCAAGTGCCACATTCATTTCTATCACGTTTCATTATCCTTGCTTCCTGCCCCTGCTGCATTTGTCTGCTCACTCTTCGCTAATGGCATCATCATCATGCCGGCATATGGATGTGTGTGTGTGTGTGTGTGTATGTCACATATACACTCTCGGTATATATAACGCGCATGTATGGGGAAGGTGTTGCCTTTTTATTTATTTGCACGGTGACCTAATTCGCCGCTTCACACAAAAGCATGCGTGTTTTATTTGTGCGCTTTTTGCATTTAGCTAAAAGTTCAGTTACACAAAAAACGAATGAATTTAAAACTTAAAATGCAAAGCCGGCTTTCGGTTCCGCAGTTTATTACAGCAAACCCCATGCAAACTATGCTCCGGCGGACTCCCTTCTACCTCAAACCATTCTTCTCATTGCGGTTAAACAACAAAGCAACCGCAAATTCCTCACATCCCCGCAGCCTCGAAGCTATCAACTATTCTCTGAGCTAACAAAACTGAAACAAATGCTGTTTTAAGTATCTATGTATGCATCTAAATAGTATATACGCATGTACACTGAGCTGAAAGTGTGAAGCGAAAATAATACATTTCATTTGAATGAAATTTTAACCCTCTAATGCATGATCTATTATTCTTGTTTAATTTATAATTCTAAGAAATGTTTGCAAGCTCAGTTCGTTGATTACGAATCTGTTATTTCTATTTTATTTAAAGGTACACTACATTCTGTAAATTGGTGTGCCAAAATTGCTTGCCACTGAAGTAGTTGATGGAGAGCTCAGGAATTAGCCATCTAGCATCGGTTTCACCAAGCCGTTGCTCTCCCGGGGGGTGCGCGATGCTTAGCGAATTGTCATTACACTTGTGCCTAAAGCCAGTGTTGCCCTTCTCCAACAAAAACTGCTAAATTAAACAGCTTTGAGATCGTAAATATTTTTAGCTAATTCAATGTATTCAAAGGTGTCTTTACGACCAATAGTCAATGGAACAGTGATAAAAAAGGACATTGAATTGTGTAAAAGAATTAATAAAAACTATTTTAAAATATACGATTTTCTTATTAATAAATTCACATAATTTTTTGAAATGTTCCCGAATTTTTTCTACTATGAGTTAAAATTTTCTTTTATTCATCAGCATAATCCTTACGCTCAAGGAAACTCCGCGAATGGATGCAGCCTGTGCGGGTGAAGCGGCGAATACAAAATTCGTAGTCCTAGGAAAGCCGAATAATTTTAACAAATATGTATTCATGTTGAATATTTAACTATTAGTCCATTTGCTTAAATTTATTTCCACAATTATTGTTGAATTGCTGTTTTTATTTTAATTGAAGACGTTTTCTTTAAAATTTAACCACTTCTTTTCTTAGTGCACACACAAAACTATTACGTAATTATAACACATAGCAGCTTATGTCAAAAACTGCGGTTCGAAAACCGAACATATATGGAAATTCCTAACTAAAACTTATTTGAAATGTGCAAGCTATCCTTTCGCTATATATAACTTATCAAAATCAGATATTTTTCCCATTCCATGGGTTGCAAAAACAACTAATATGTATTGTCAAATTGAAGGAAATTTTTAACGGCACACTGAAAAGGCCAATCAGCAGGTTTGTCTTTTCTTACTGTTAATTTACCAGAACTGGATTTCCAAGAACAGCATATCCCTCTTATACACACTTTAAGCTTCGTTCAATCATGTAAAAGCTTTAAATATTAATAAACACTTTCGATTGCTGCATCCGCAGGAGCTCGGATAGGAAGTACCTACTTTCGGCAGCGACCTTGTCCTCATTCAATTTCGATTAACTGACGAGCGGTGTGTTAAGAAAATGGAAACTTTTAATCCCCTTGAGTTTTGTTGTGGAAGTATAGGCGTCATAAGGCTGCAGTTACATTGGTTCAAAGTTCGTAACCAAGTTGGTTCGCTTATTCCTGCACACTCGTAAGAACTGAAGCTGGCTCAACTGAGCAAAAATTGCCCATCAGAGCAAAATTAGTGTTCTGCCATAAATACTTCTACGCCTTTTTTGTAGAATTTGCTCGAGTTCATATTAGATATGTTAATTTAATTTTAGATTATTTTTTTAGTTAATTTCAGATATGTTCAACCCTTTTTCATATGTGGCTCGTACGATGCAACTGAGGCGAAGCAGGATTGCGAGGAATTATCGAAGGATTCCTCATTTTAGTACGAAATCGTAGGAACAAAGATTCGTACGAGCTCAGATACAATGTAATAGCGGCCTTAAGCAACGAGCACTTACTTCAATGAAGCTACGTGCATATGCTCGCTTTTATTTGTCTTAGATTGTAAACAAATGCAAGAGCAGATCTTAATTGAAGTATAATACATGATTTTGATTACCCTACGTCCTGCCAGATACGTTGCGCAGATTTTTGAGTGTACGAAATAACGTTTGTTCATGTATATGCCTCACTTCTGTGTTTTTGTCATCAATCATTAAACACTTTTAAGCAGCGTGCAGCCTTTGAATGCAAAATTCCCCCAAAATTCCCTAACTTTTGAATACTTAAAACGAATTTTGGAAATATGAAAAAAATCTACTAATATGTAATTAATTTTATTAGGCATTTAAATTTGTTCAACTTCCTCATATTTAAAAAAATTGAATACTTTTTCGTGGGAGACGGGTGTGGTTTACTTTACCAAAATATCCCCTTTGAAAAATCGAAAACTCCGTCAGCTTGAGTTAATATGTAATTTCCCATACATAACGGCCAATATTCGTATAATCAGCCGTTCTTCGCAGTTCCGACAATAATTCCAAAATAAAACCGACTTTTGTTCTTTTCTTATCGCTTGTTTACCACAATCCAAAACTATATATGTTATAAGCTTTTTTATAAATTATACTCACAAAAGCTAATGAACTTTTTAAGAACTTTGGGTGATATTATATAAAAATTTGCTTTACTCAGACCTTCATATAAAAAGCAATAAATAATTTCTATAAAAATATATATTAAAGAAGCGTTTCCGGTAAAATTATTGTCGATTAATCGACTAAATCTGCAGGCATGGGTTTTGAAGTGCAGGGTAAAGCTTCTGATCGCTTGCCGATTGGGGTTAGCCAGAACGATCCTTGTTCCTGCATAACCAAGTTGACACACAGTCTCCACGTGGCGCCTGCTGGGTCATCTGCTTGACATCTGTTGAGCGGTGAGCTAATGTGTGCAGCGAAAGTGTGCACAGGGTTTGGGTCCCAGTCACACTTACTAAATTGTCCAATTAAAAACCGTAAAGCCTTTGATATAATGGAATATACGAATCGACTAAATGGCACTGGCATTTAGTTAGTAGAACCAGTTACAACTTCCAATATGCTTATCAACCAGGTAAACTCAATATTTGACTTAGCACAACTGTTCATCTAGGTTGAGTGTCGACGTTTCGAAATGTATGCACGAACCAGTAGGCTGATCCCTAAGCTGTAGTGCAACAAGCAACCCCTGTTCTCTACCGCTATTTCTGCCTCCCTCCCACACTCATCCACACTTCTAAGCGTATTAAGTTGAATTATTAATGCGAATTTGTCAACCCATTAAAACATTCCGCAACTTACACGCTTCCAGCCCTGACAGCAATATTCACACCACACATTTTCGTAGGCGCAAACGTATAAATTGAGAGTGCAGGTCCTTAAAATAGCTACAAGTCGTAGCTCATGTGTCGAATTTACAAAGTAAATAAAAGCCAAAGCAAATTGAAAGGTAGACAGTTTGGAATTGGCTCAGCTAATAAGGCGTGACTGCCTGGTGGGGATGAGGGGAATAAGTGGAAGAGCGGTAGGGGGCTTTGACGGGGTCGTGGTACGTTGAAGCCTAAGCATGAGGAAGGCCATTAAATTAAGAGTTGATTAAGTTTGCTTGAACAAGTTGGCTGACGCAATTGACGGCTCCATTCGAGAGTACGATTAATCTAAGCATTTTTTTCAGGAGCTATATCTAAAAGGTTTTGGTTTTCACATAATAAAGTCTGCAAGCGAAGTAAGTTTTTTAATATCTTTGGATTTCGGGGCGTATATATCTGCCAGAAGAAACACAAAAGCTGGTGCTTATCAAACTAAACAATTTAAAGAGCTAAAATTTAGCCTGGATTGAATTTAAAGTAGGGGATCTTACTAACCTACTTTTGAACGGAGCCATCGAAATGAAATAGTTATAAATGCGTGTGTATGTAATACAGCTCAAAATCAATTACTTCAGGAGAACCAAAAACCAATAGCTATTTCAGAAGTATTTATTAATTATTAAAATACCATTAGGAGCAATTTTTCCTTCAATATTACATAATATCATTAACGATAGTTATGTACGCCAGAGAAGGGTCTACCAACAAACTAAAATTTTCGTTAAGGGTAGAAGCTATTGAATATACTCATATTCGAGAACTCTATCATTTCGAGTTTTGATTCTCTTCCGAAGGCTATATACAAATATAGAAATTGACGAACATTTGCGACTGTAATACAATTTTGAATAACATTATAAATAACTATATTTATAGCTGCACCTTGTACAGTTTTTAAAAAGAAAGCGTCAATTTAAATTAAAAACAAAATGCAGAATTCAAAAGGAATCACTTGTAATTCAGTAAATATCAATTGAAATTCAGAAAGCGTTGTTCTAAATTCAGAAAGTATGGAACTTAAATTCAAAATGGTATTTATAAAGTTTCAATTGAAATGCAGAAAGCTCGTTTGAAATGAAAAAAAATCAAAGGTGATGCTTAAATTCTGTTACGTAGAAAAGAGTACAAACAAGAAACATGCGTGTGAACTTACCGTGCTCCGATTGAGTGTTGCACTTGAATTTCGGATGCACATGCAAATGTGAATTTTTTTAGAATGCTCAGTTTTTCGTTATGCAGTGATTAGCAGCATTTGAATATTTGGCATTTCACTTTCGACGGCGGCTACATCAGCTGTGGGCGCAGATGGCCGGCGCAGGAAGGTGGGAGTTGGGCGTGCAAGCAGACAAACGCTAGCGGTAGACACTGCTCGGCACAGAAATTTCGATTATTTGTCTATTATAATGGAGTGTACTTTGCTTTTCGTTTGCTTTAATTTTTTGGGGGGTAAAGTAATTAATTGTGGCGTTTATGTTGTCGTTGTTGTTGTTGTTACCGTAACAATTTGCCAGTCTATTTGCACTGTTTCATTCTCAACACTCAAGCGAATAGTTTAACTTTTAATAAATTCACACTTTTTCGAAGCAAAATCCTTGCAGCGGGAGTTTATTTATAGCCACGCTCTTATTAAGTCAGCCATTGGTTTGTTTTTGTTTATTTTGCTTCTTGATATTAACTTTATGTATTTATTTGCATTTCCAGCGCACAATTTATACAATTTACGCTTGCTTTAATTGAACTGTACAAATTTAAGTGAGCGAAAGTTGTTATTTGCTGTGGCTGTGCGGGGGGTGGCCAATAGAAAGCGCAGACGCATAACACAATTTATTACGCAAAAAACGCTTTCATTTTTTAAAATTTGCGTAGCTTTTTGCAAAGCGGTGGGCTTTAAGGTAGTCGTTCAATAATTACTACTTGCGCGCTGACATTGTCGTTTCCGCTGCCGTCTCCACTTATGGTCTCAAACAACACCGGCAGTGAAGAGAGAAGGCAGAGGCGGCCACACAGCGCCGTGAAATACTTTTTATATAACTTTTTGCGCCTGCTTGCGCATTCACTCGCGTACGCCTGTGGCTATTGTCTCTGACGCACAGCTGTTTTGTATTGCTCATACGCCGCGTTGCACCGAAATAGCTTCTACCGCAGACTAAAAGTTATGGCAACTCATATTAGTGAATTTATTTGGTTTAGAAAACTTGTAACTTGCACTTTCGATTCTTAACACTTCGCTGTTCGCCTTATTGTTAGTAAAATTGGAATTTTAAAATTAAATTTATATGAAAATGGTTTTCGTTTTCGGTTTTTCGCGTGCCGGCCAGCACTGCTTTGCTCATATAAAAGTAGAAAAGTACAAAAATTTAGCTGAAGTTGTGGAAAATTTAAGTTTCTTCGCCTTTCTGTTGCTTTTTTTACACTTATTCTTGTATTTTTTCACTTTTTTGTTTTGTTAATTTTTGTTTATTGCCTTTCCGTTGCTTGCTCACTAACAATAGACGCACTGCACTAAATTCCACGCATTGCCGAGTCAACGAAAATAGCAGACATATTCGTTGGCAAAACAATGACAACAACAAGTTATTTAAATTCAAATCTCAAATGCCAGCCTATAAAATGACTAATGTTCCTTGCAGCTCAATTCGAATTTGATGTAATGCATCCAAATACTTCAGCAACGCTGCAAGAATTTGTTTATTTTTATCAATTGCTTATTTTTAATTTTTGTCGTTTTTATCTCGTAAATTCTTCTTGGTCGTGCGCTGCGTTCAGTTGACGGTTTGATATTGAAATTTCGGAATTGTCGAGCAGAGCTTTATGTCTGAACTGAAATCGTTCTGAAAATGTATGCCAAATGCCAGTCGTGCGCTCGGCTGCGTTTTTGTAGGTGCTCGCTCTTTCAGCCTGCTCGCGTTCTAGTTCGCTTTGTCGTTCTTGGCAGCACTCTCTCTCTCTCTCTCTTTTGATTCTCGGCACATTCAGCCGCCATATCCACTTTTATGTGTGCCATTTTCCCTGCTGTGTTCGGGTCGGGTCGATTCTTTCTATTCTGCCGAGTGCAGTTGTGCCTGCCGTCTCCATCACTGTCGCCTTCCTCACACCCACGACCACTTCACGCCTTCGTGACGTCTGCCAAATTTGTTTTTGTTATTTTTTAACTGCACACCTGCACCTTCTCCATGCTTTCCACTTTGTGTTGCATTTTGAAAAACATTCATTGATGTGTTGGAGAGAGTATGTGTATGTGAGTATGTGTGTGTGTGTGCTTGCTTTTTACTATACATATTTGCTTTTGTATTCGATTTGGTCGCTCGTTATGCTTAGGAGCTGCAAATGAGCCACCATGGCCGAAAGCTTCTCGTGCGTTTATTTTTGTTTAGTTTGCTTTGCTTTGCTTCAAAAGGTTTATTTTTGAATGTATTTGTTCTATTTAAAGAGTAATGAAAATTATTAAAAAACGCTCGTTGCGTGCATTAAATAAATTTTGCTTTCCCACAATATCAAACTTTAAAAGCTACACAGCATGACTGACTGAAACAGTTTCTATGACGTACTTTGTTCTACTTCAAACTTAATTTGATCAAAGTGTCCTTAATGAAATTTCATCCTGCACATAGAATAGAATTTGCGTGGGTGTTGATGAATCGAGCATCAAACCGCCTAGTTTAAGAAACCATCAAGCACTTAAATATTGAGCCCACTGCTTTTAGAACCCGTACATATGTACATACATAGTATGTATTTAGGGTAATGACTGTAATGACCGGCCACTCACTGAAGATCGACGACCGCAGATCAACTTCCTTTTCACATTTTTAAGACTCAAGTTTCATAAGTGGTAGCTAGTTGCAATAAATTCCATGAAATAAAAACATTTCACGAGCTGCCTTTATTCAAAGTCGCAATAGTTTTTATAGTTCAACTTGAATAAGGAATGCTTTAATTAAAATTTTTTTGATCAAATAAATTTTCCTAGATGGCTTAACAGAAATTGTTGTCCCATAAGTGCGGAAATTCGCCGAAGAATGTCTTAAAAGACATGCCATCAGCTTCCTACTCTTATTTTATGTCGGCCCATTATGACATTACATCTGTTTAAATAAATACCATGCTCCGTTTCCAGCGATTGCAGGCCGAATATGTAACTGCTTATCAGTGGCGAAAAGCGAGCAGCGCAAAAAGTTACACATGAAATATTGCTGCTCTCGAAAGGTCCTACATTAATAAATTCCAATTTAGGCAATGGAACGCGAGCAAAACACTCGCGCACACACATGCACACTTAAACACACAGCGATACACAGTCAGGCACACCCACAAGCAGCAAAAGTAACGTGCAAAATGCAAAAAGTAACAAAATTTCGCAAGCCGAGCACGAGCCATTTACTGGGTCAGTCCTTATGTGTCCTTATGTGGAGCGCACGAAGCACTTATCGTGGACCAACGCAGGCAACAGCTGCACTACCACAATAGCTGTCAACAGTTACAACAGCAGCACAACAACGACCCGAACAATAGCTACAGCCCCAGATAACAAAAGCGAAAACGCAAAAGCAACAGAGAGCGAGAGGGAGAGGGAAACAGCAAAAGCTATTTACAGCTCACAGGATGCACATAATTTCCATGTTGCGAACCGCATTGTGCGATTAATTGAAATTGAATGCACATGAAATTATTTGCGCAGCTGGAAAGTAAATTATTGAGGGAATAGTTCTTGCTTAAGTTAGCCTCTTATATATTATTTCAATTTTGAAAAAATTGCACATGCTCACATGTGGACTATGGTTCTAAAACTTAAAGTTTCTCCGATTTTAGATATCCACAAAAACAACAAAATCTTTGGTTTGGTTAAATAAGCACGATGTAAAATTGTGTCAAATTTGGGGCACCTTTAATGGACCTGAACGCCTTTTCTAAACTGGAAATCGCTCCATTGCTAATGTAGAATAGGCAGAAAACATGCAGAAAAAACATAAAATTACAGTTTGATAATTATTGAAGTTGTAGTAACATAATAAAGTTTGACCAAAATCCTTCCATTATATATCTCTTTGGTCTGAATTTCAATTTATCACAAAATGTATAATTTATTTGCTATACTTTATAAAATGTGTGCCATAAATTATAACAAAAACAATTACCGCAGTTTCGTTATACATGCGTAAAATCAAGAATTTATCTGTGGAAATAAACATTTTTTGAAACTATTTGTATATTTTACAGTTCCTATATACATATGTACCTATAGACATCATATTGTAAACAATTATACTTGTTTTGGTACAATAATTATGATAAATAATAGGATAAAAAAAATAATTGTTATTTTGAATGCATGACGAATTACTATCGCAAGATACATAGTAGCCAAAAAACCAATAACTTAAAGAAGAAGCGCAACTGGAACTGCAACAACAAATACTACATTATATTCTGCAAACTATTGACATAGAAAGACATGCAGCTGATTGCTCCACCCCAACCCTCTGAAATATTGCGGCGCCCAAACGCTTAGACACCCATGCTTGATGTGAGACGCACTCCAACGCTGTCACTTTGAGGCTGTGATGTTCAGACAGCGCTGCATCCCCGTTGCGTTGTCGAAGCAGATGAATACATGTGTATGCCGCTGGCTCCACTCTCTATACTGGGCCAATACCCCGAGGCATTTGCAATGCAGTCTACTTAAAGTGCATTATATAAAAGCTTGGAGTCGTGACTCACAGAACTGACTGACTGCTGGCAGGATCCGTCAAATAGCACCACCATTTTTCAGCAGATTTTAAGTCTTTTATTTCCTTTAATTTACTTGTGTGTTGCTCCACAATGATTTGAAGTATATAACCAAGTTTGAATACATATGTTCGTTTTTCCTGACCTAGCACTTCGTTTCGTCTGCCCATGTGCTTCATAGTGTCTGCCTATCCAATAATCATGTTCAATAATTTTCAAAGCCAACAAAAAAATTATCACTTTGTGTCAATTATGTTATACATATGCCATTGAAGTCATCAGTTTCGGCACATATAATTCTCAACTGAACATTATCTAACAATGAGCATTGAAGCGCCGGAAAAGAATTCAGCCTGAATGTGGTTTGGTTTAGTATTCGTGTCTCTTTCAATATTTCGCTTTATATTTTATGTTGGCCACACTGTGGTCAACTGTTCAATCGGAACCCTCCAGTGGTATCTCTGATATAAACAATAGAGTTTTGTTTTGAATCTAAACGCCTTTAGCTCCATACTACTCAAATGCATAAGGTTTTACTCCCAGGCAAGGACCAAAGTACACAGCATTGCCTTTACGCTTTCCTGACCTGCCGAAAACAAGTGACTGCTTCTGCTCTCTCTCTTTCTATCTCTCTCTGCTCTATCTCTTCAGCAGCCACTCGTATATGGGCCGCTTTGTCTCTGTTGTATTCACGGCTGGCATGTACAACTTTCACATTGAAACTGTGAAAATGTCCTTGTTGCACGAGAGCTTTCGCTTAACCTACTTCACGGGCAGGAATCCCAGCGCTTTATGCACACAGCAGATTTACGAGTTGGATTCAGAGCGAATTTTTGCATTCGTGCCCAACAATTTTACGAGCAGCTGCGCGGGCAGAAGCGCATGTAGCGACATGAGAGCGTCACAAGAGAGCGCCACATGTAGCACACAGACGCCATGCCGTGACGTCAAATGGCATTTTCATGCGAACGCGCGTGAGAGTGTGTCCTGCACCCCTCACATTCACCCCATTACCTATCAATTCTGTTTACTTGAGGCTCGTGACGTCAGAGATCGCACGTCAAGTCATGTTTGCATAGATTTGGTTTTGCAATCAGAGCTAGGCGCAAGCATTTAAATCGCCTACTCACACTTGCACACATTCGCACCCACACACATATAGCGCACATGCACAGACCCGTTTGGCCAGCGGTCCCGGGAAATTGTAAATGCTTTGATTGTATTAGTGTACATGAGCGTGAAAAATTGTGAAAGTCCAACACAAAACAATGCGCGTTCGCAGGAAGCAACGGCAGGAAGGACTTTAATGTTTGTGCCGCTTATTTGTGTGTGTATTTGAGTGTTTTGAAGCAATTGAAATTTTTCGTTAAACATTTTTTGCTGGTCTACTAAATTAATTTGACGGAGAAAAGAACTTAGAAATTTTGGAAAATGCCTCAGTTTCATAGAATTTGTAGCCAATTTTAGCTGCAGTCGAATTCGGTGAGAGAGTCTTACAGGCTTATTATGTAAAACGCAACGCTTCGCGTTCAGCCAAAATTTTACATATGTATTCATATTTTATAAAACGCAACGCAAAAACGAGTGAACGCTCGCTTTGAGTTACGTCGTTACGTAAAGAAAATGTATGAAAAACGGGATTTTGTAAAACGAAAACGCGACCGACTCGCTCACATGAACTGTCAAATCGTTCACTTGGATTTGTGCTCGCGTTTGATTTTTGAAACGTATAATTTTAGGAAATTTCGAATGAAAATTGATTTGTAGAAACAAAAAACAGAACCGCAGTTGAGGATCGAACTCACAACCTCTCGTTTGATAGTCAAACGCTCTAACCACTAGCCTATGAAAGGCATGCAATGGAAGCAGAAAATTTGGTGTGTTTTGTATTTGGTTGGAAATTTGGAAAAATACAACTCGTTTTCGTAAGAACTTAACGGCTCAAGTGATGCCGTTAGACGAAGAACGCAATTACGCAACGTTTTATAAAATACCGATTTTAAACGTAAACGTTCGCGTTGCGTTCGATCCCGGCGTTTTACATAATAAGCCTGTAAGTCTTTTGCTTAAAACTCATTGAAGTGAAATCGCATATCTACAATAGACGCAATATAATAGACACAAAAGATAATTTATGTCACAAGTCAAAGGGACCTACAAAACACGGTGCTCTATCTCCTTCGAACATATAGTCGGTAAAATAGAAAAGTTATTTGAATTTAATGCTAAAAACGTGAATCGTTTCTCCAAAAATTTAAATTTTCTTAAATTTTTAATTAAAACCTGAAAAGTTGTAAATAATTATAAGTGTAAAAGAATGAGGTTCCATATTATACTATCGTACTACCTTCATATACATATGTCGCTGTAAAATCTGATTTCTGAACATATTTGAAAATAGGAAAAAGTAAGTTAATTTGTTTTTTCAGCCACAACGCGAGGAAAGCTTGGAAGAGGAAAAACTGGGCAGTGGAATAATTTCAGATTTGATGAAAGCAGATGAACAGTAGAAGGGATGAGGGGTTCGGCTTAGGGAAAAATGGAAAACAGCACAAGGTAAAGATGAAAGAAATAAATAAGTAAAGACCTCCTTGTAAGCTTGCAGCGGTAGGGTAAAATAAAGTTTACACTGAAACCTCGATGGAACACAGTGCTCCGACTCCTTACAAGATATGGTTAGAAAAATACTATAGTCATTCGAATATAATGCTTTCAATGTTTTTCGAAATATCAAATTTTTTTTGTAATTTTTAGACTGTTTTCAACTAACAAGATTTGGGGAATGCTTTGACTACGGAAAAATTTAAACGTTCGATTGATACGTGATAATTACGATTATCGATAGTTTATTTTTACATATTTCGCAACTTAGTATGTCCATCTTGCCGACTGAATCAATTTTTAGCTCGCTGCGCCACTCACTAATTTGGCAAAATTTCGCTTGCTTTTTTATGCATATTAATCGTTTTGTATAAATCTTTAATCGAAGTAAGTGTAAAGTAAAATTATTTGCTAGAAGTTTTGCCGAATTAAAAGGCTTTGAGTTATATTGCCCGATTATTAACTAGAATCCTTCTTTCTTTCTTCAGAGCAAAATTTCGGATTTGGAGGATCATTTATAAACACATCGTGTAACAATTAAAAGAAGAGTATAAAAAACTAGCTATACTACGATCAATAAAAACATACGACTCCAAGGTATAAACCAGAAAAAATCTGCTGCATAGTTCCAGGTGCTCCACGGCGTTGAAAAGGGAAAGCGATAATACTGCCTGGTTGATGCATGCCGACGAGCAGACGGGTTCCGGAGCTAGCTTACAGGCAAAATGGCGCTCAACATGGCGAACGGAAATAGGTCAAAATGCAGTGCTCAGACACACACACTGGTGCACACTTACACACACTTACGGCATTTTCCGCCTTGCTTCATATACATAGATTAGCTGCAGTCGTTCTGCTCAGTGCGCGTCTGCGAGCGTTTTCGTGTGAAAATGTGGATGTGTGTACTTTGTCAGATAGGCACACATACACAATCACAAATAACAAATGCATGTATGTATGTATGTGCTATACACGCTCTTACACACACATGCGCTGCTAAAGTTGCAGCTGCCAACGTGCATCTCAGTGTGTTTGTGTGCGTGCGTGCAAAATGCAAATTACTGTGCAAATTCAATTGCGTGCTGCACAAGAATTTCGCAGTGGTTGTTGTTGTTTTTGTTACGCTCTTGCAGCAATTTCTCTTCGGAAAATAGGTGCTGCTGCTACTGCTGCTAGACTCTTCTGCTGCTGCTGCTGAAGCATAGCATTAGCAACACACACACGTGGGCGTTAAGTGAAAATTGCTCGAGTGTTGCTTATTTATGCGTTTGGAAAGCCACTTTGTTGCCGCTCGCGAAATCCTTGACACGCCAAGAGCACAGCTCTGAAATGCAAAATTATGCGCTAGACTTAATGCTGTGATTATCCTGGTAACTTATTTACTTAAATTCTTTGCTCTTGCCACTAGACGCTTTATTTAGAATTTACAATTTTCGGTGATTCTGCAAATTGTTTGTCTGTAGCCGTGAGTACGAAGCGATTTGCAGTGATTTTAATTTTACTCGCTTTTGGGCGCAAAAAAATAACGACAAAAATAAATATAACATAAACCACAACAACAACAACAAAGCAGTTATGCAAAGAAACTACAAGAAAAAAAGAGAAAAGCAGCTCTCAAGCCCAAACCGAGCGGAAACAAACAAACAAAAACAAAGCGCTCCTTTTTCTGTGCAAGCTTTATTGTTGTTGTTTTCCTTCTGTGTTATTGTTATGGCTGAGTAACAGTAATGCAGATATTCAACATCAAAGCATTTCATATTAAGGTTGGCAATTCCGAAGAGTTGTGTAAATCACGAAATTTCTCAACTGAAAAATCAAAAATTCCATGATCTGGGGTTTTTTTTGTTAATACTTAAATTAATTGTTTTTTCGAATTCAATTTAAACAACTCTAAATTAAGGCTTCTCAGTAAATAAAAGTATGCTTAAAAATCCGCTTAATGCAATCTCTTAGTCTATAAGGAAACTTGTTATCCTGTATTTATCAAATAAATCAATGAATTCACTGATTTTCTTAAATTGAATTTCGAAAATAACGAACTGCTTGCAACTGTTGAAAAATTTAAAACTGCAAAATACACGAACTTTTCAGAATCGTGAAAGCCGAAATTAGGTTCGTCATAATTTCCAGATTGACAGCTCTGGTATACCAATTTACTTTTCCATCACCATTTTCGACACGAAACAACCAGAACAAAATAGCAACCAACACATAGACAACAACGAAAATTACAACAGCAAGATAACAAAAACAAAAATAAACACACACACACACAATTTGCATACTCATATAATAGGAAACTGCTCGAGGCTTGTTGATTTTAATAACTACCCGCGCGCCAAGAAGTACACCATGCAAGGACGAACACGGCACCCGACACTCAAAGCACTCAACTCAAAGAAGCTTTCATTCCACTTGGTCTGGAGGGTTACGCTGGCATTGCAGGTAATTTTGCGTAACGAACGACCGCACTTACACCTACCCACACACGCACACACACAGGCGAATGTAAGAATTCTGACTGGCGGTGACTCGCAATCGCGCCATTTAAAGTGAATAGTTTTTATCACGAGTAAATTGTGTCAGAAATGTCAAGCAAATTAACACCTTCAAGCAAAAGTTATGTGAACTAATTCGTTGGTGTTGTTGTTAGTGATTGTTGTTGTTGTTGTTGTTGTTATTGCTGTTTTGCATGACTGAGAATGCAGCAAAATAATAAAGACATCCGCTCTGGTGGTGCAGCTGCGGTAGGGGATGGATGACCTGGTAAAGAAACTTTCTTGATTTAGTCGTGTTGATATTGGCAATTTCAGCAGGCTAAGCCAATTTTTTTGGAAGCCTTTAAGCTCGTTAGCTATCGCCAATGTAAATCTTGTCATAGATTCGGGGAAAAATCTTTCGCTTTTTAAACTACTCCTAAAAATTAGCATTAGATATTTTGTGTATTGATTGGAAACCCGATACAATTTTGCAATATTGTATTTTGGTGTAGCAGCGTACAAACTTGAAGAACCTAAAATTGTGCTTTATATTACTTTCTCCTGCTCCTTTATACTTTCGCAGAGTACCAGCTAGAAGGCTTCTCTTTTTCTTGCGTGTCAGTGATTTCGGCCAACGTTGGAAGGATTTCCCTGGCTGCCGGATTGGTTGCCCAGTTATGAGCTGATTACCAACAGCTTTCGTCCACTTTTTGCACAATTTAGAGTAGCTCAGAATCCAAGCACTTAAGTGGCTCCGCAGCACAAATTCCATGCGGCCCATTGAGCACATGCTGGCCACATTGAATCGATGTGAAGTTGCTTTGTCCCACATTAAATACAAATGGAAAATATCGCTCTTGCAGCTCGTAGTAAAGAGCTTCGGCAAGACGTAGCATACACACGCAGCAAATATATGGTCGGATGGGAAGGAGGGTGGGGATTCAAACAAAAAAGGATATTGTACCGCAAAAGCAATGAAGTTGAGTGTATCCTTTGTGGCCCAACAACACCGCCATCAACCATAAAAAACATTTCCTGCTTCCACTACAGTTTGACTGTTGTTCTGTATGCTGGCAAGATGTCACACATATGTCACACATACAATTTTGCATGTAGTGCACTCAGGCTTATGACTGTGCATGCATTGTATAGTACGTGTATGAAAGTTTCTAGGGACACGTTGCCTTTGTGTAAGTAAAATTGCTGACAAAGCGCATAAAGCTTGAAGTGGAAATAGAAAAAAAAATGACAACGACACTCCATATAAGCGAGTATTCATATGCCAAGTACTGTGGCAATACTCACACCAGCATCATCAGCGTCATCGCCAGCCACAACCTGCTGTTATCGTGATTCCACTGTGAAATTGTGGGCGACTTTGTGATTTTCTTCAGTTGTTGTGTGTGTTGTTGTGTTGTTGCTTTTTGCGCAATTGCTAGAATTGTCAAAGTTCAAAATGTTCGCACACCATTCAAAAGAATGGATTTACAATTTATCAGAGCGTATGATTGACTTTTTATTAAACACGTACATATACATATGTATGTATGTATGTATGTATACCAATGAAAGTCACTCATACGCCCTGAGTGCCAATTTGTGACATTGTCTAGCCAAAAGAGGCCCGCTTTAATTGATTGCAAATTAAATTAAAAAAACAAGTAACTTGTAGTAGCCGCATCGATATATACCACGAACTGATGCGAAGAAATTTCAGCTCGATAAGTATAAATTTAATATTAAAGCAACAACGTTTACATAAGAATTCTAATAAATGTATATTATGCACCTTGCATCTTGTATCTTATATTATAAAAGATTCTTACATACTTGAACCAGCAGCGCAGCCATGAAAGACTTTTGGGTGCCTATCGACTGTGATGAAATTCGGAGACTCTCTTTTTGGCATCCAGCAAGATATCAAGCTAAGAAAGAATTTGTTTCAATGGGAGGCCCTATTCCATACGATCTATCAAGCTTAAAATACATTTTCTACCTTGTGCCAATAATTTCTAGAATTGACAATAAATGCCAGGCATCAATAGCTTCAGTAGCGCACAATTGCATCATCTTCTAGCGAATGGTTATCGAAGTTAAGACTAGTATACAGGATGAAGAGGAAATAAATGTAAGTTATTTTCGAGCTAGTTAAACACGTAAAGGGCTGAACAAAGTATATTAGAAATTAAATTCGAAGCTTAAACTTTGTCTGTGCAAATATTAGAATGATTTTCAGCTAATGCAAATATAAATAAGAGTAGGAAGAAATACTAACAGTTTATAATAACTGAAAGCTGAAAATTTTGTTTTGTCAATTTAACTACTCACCTTTGCCATAAACTGCCTGTCACATCCTGGTTTTTAGACAAATCGAAAAGGGTCAGTCAGTATAAAATATGGTTCACACCAATTTTTAGATTTTTCTAAGGTTTAACCTTGAACCCTCATAATATTTTTGCTCAAACCGTCAAAAATAAACAGTAGCTTTTAAGTATACAATATGATGTCATAACCCTAAAAATGTCGAATGTTTTGCTCTGTGTTATTACAGAAATGTAAATCAAGTCACTGTACAGCACGCTTCTAGAGCATTAGAGCCATTAACCATTTCGGTTGGTGTTCACATTAAATAACGCCAGTGATTTATAATGCAAGTGGCACTGTGTCACGTGCCACATTTAGGTCAAATTCAATTATCCCGACCTCGGAAACAAAGCCAGCAACAGCAAACAACAACAGCGGCAGGAAAAGCAGCCACAACAAGCGAAAACAATGCGCAAATTGAAATATAATAATTTCGGACGCATTGTGTACAATATACTCATAAATAAAAGCCAATGAACGTGTTTCGCATAAATGCGTGCCATTTAAAGATCCGCTGCCAGGACGAATCAGTATATCGATTTGAGCTGCACGCATTCGTGAGCAATTCACAGCTCACTGCGCACAAAGCTTTTTACATGCCGCCATTAACCGCTCAGCTCGCAAGGAATATGAAAACGAATATGACAGATGGGCAAAAAGTAGCAAATGCCGAATTCAAAATGTTACCAAATGACAACGAAATAAACATCTGATATTGCATTCCCTTTCGGACTAATACATTTTTGGGCTTACCAACCAACTATTAACTTGGTCATTTCCGGTAATTTATGCAAATATCTGCGACGGCCGTGAGCGTCCACTGGCAAAAGAAAGTTTACATTTTGAATGTCAGCGAATGTAAGAGTTATACATTTAAATAGGACATGGCTAGGTCATGCCGTGCGTATATACGAATGAGCTCCAGCGAAGAAAGTATTTGAGTCGGCCATTGGAGAACGGAGATGCCTCCCGGATTAAGGTGAGTTGGCACTGGCAACACTTGACATTTCTAACTGGCGAAGGCACGCGCGTAGCAGAGGCGCCTGGAGAGAAGCGCTACGTCAGGCCGTAACCTGATAACGAGTTGTTATTGGCCAATTATAAATGAATGAATGTATATATGAAAACATATAGAATCAAGTATATACCCACTCGGCACAAAGTCCGATTACGATGTAGGCAACGACAAAATTCTCAATGGCTTCGCGAAAGAAATTATAGCTAGCGAATTGGAGAAGGAATCGAAAAATTTAGGGTGAATTTCGTAATTTTTTGTTGGAAAATTGGAAGATATCGTCAAATGTTTTTGCGTATAATTATTAAAGTAAGTTGCTTCATAGAATTGTGAATAATAATAATAATTGATTGGCACCATAGTGTAATAATATCAAGTGAACCAGATAGCAATGACATTCTATTCTCGTACCCTAGCTTGTCAGTTGCGTTGTCAAAAATATTAACCCATTTTCAGTTTGTATTTTGAGTTTGCGTTTGAAGAAAAAAGTAAAAAGAAAAAAATATCAATGCCGAACTCTTGCTATTTGTGCAAAAGCACTTACGATGCAGCGGTGCCGATGTTTTCGCTGCCAAAGGATGAAGATTTGCGACGAAAGTGGTTAAGAGTATGCAATACCACTTTTTCATCCTCAGCGCGTGTTTGCGATAACCATTTTGAGGAGAAGGAGATCTTAGGCAGTAAGAAAAGGCGATTGGGACCATTTGCGGTTCCCTCAAAACAATTGCTGGTTATTAATACTTTCATTACTGAAAATAAAAATTGCATGGTAAAAATGTTGAGTAACTTATTTGTACTAATGTCTCGGATGGGTTAAGACATATAACGAAGAAGGAGAAAAGAAAAATCAAAAAATTTTTTGACAAGCTAGGGTACTTCAAGCTATCTGGTTCACTTGATATTATTACACTATGATTGGCACAACAGCCCGTGTGGGCTTAGGGCTAGCCTTTTCGCATTAACTTGTGTGTGCTTGTTATATTTTGCACAAATTAACGGGACCTACAAATATCCGTATCGCAGGAAATTCACAACAAAATTTAGCTCACCTTTCCGTCTTTAAATCATTTCTTGGGCTTCTGCAGGGTACTCCAACAGGGTTGCTTTCTTACCGTGTAAGTGAAAAATTATATAAATCGAGATTTTTGCCTTTAATATATACATACAAGTGGGGCCACCTGTCGTGTGTGCCTGTATACACGACAGCTAGTAAAACAATTAGCAACAATAAAAGGCAAAGCAAAGTAAAATATAAAAAAAAAAAAAAAGTTGAAGCCCGTGGGATTCGATCCCATGACCTGCCGAGTGCAAGCGCGCGGCTCTACCCACCGGGCTACACAGGGCAATGATTGCTTTCCTCTAAAGTCGTAGAAGAAAGAAAGTGAACATCAGGTAGACACTTTTTAGTCACTCTGCGTTTTATATATAAGATATGTAGGTATAAAATTTCGGAAGTTATTTGCAACTTTTCACAATTTTTCTATGTTCAGTCTCAGGCGAGTGGAAAAAATAAATTATAATTGAAATTAGCAACGTTTCACTTTCTCTGCTTGCATAAATGTCATCATACTGCTGCGTTTTCTAATTTAAGTCATTTAAAATATAACCCACATTCAAGCTGATTTTCAATTAAAATGCATGTTTGGCCTTAAATCAGTGCACACAGCCGAAATTTTTAATTGCTTCGCATTGCATCTCCATCGCCTTGCACCGAGCGTCAACAATGCCAAATGTCAGGGGGCACAAAATGGCCGCCTTTTCGCATATGTACACATGACATTTCACTGCTGGCTGCTTTTTAAAGCAAAAATAGTTCGCACACACACTAGGGCTGTTAGTCCTAAATTGAGATTCTGTTACACCGACATTTTGAGGATGCGAAATTTCAATCTCGGGTTTTTCCATATGTAGAACGTAGTTCAGATTTAAGTTTTCAAAAATTTTGTTTCAATTTTATTTCAGAACAATCCCAGTTAAACTTAATTTACAACATAGGTAAACATTCATTACGGACGAATAAGCGTTGAAGTTGAAAGTTATCTTCGTTCGGATCGTATACTTTTTTCTACTGCAAGTTCTCTTGACAACTCTTTCAGAGATCTGCCCGTATGTCTACGTTTACGAGCTGAAGTCAAATCAACTTATTCTCAAATTTGGCTGCACCCTGATGAAGCAACAAATTTTTGGAATATTCATGTTCATGAATCCGATGTTTAATGCTACGAAAAAATAACTTTGGAATTATTTATCGTTTGGAATTTTTTTCCATGATTGCAGAATTTATCCAGAAATTGTTGACGATTTCTGAATTCGAAATCCCGGTATTGACACGGACACATAAAAACAAGTGCAGGCGAAGTAATGGCAGGAAATTGCATTTTTGACAGCAAATGCATTTTATACGGTGCACTTCCAGTTGACTGCATATTAATTTGGCGCTGACATGCTGAAACGCATCTCCGGCCATCTCTTCCAGCCAGCAACCAGCTCTTGTCCTCCCAATCTCTGCACTCGCGTGCATAGTTTGACCTTTAAAAAGTTTGCATTCGCATTTTGCGTTGCTCCTTGCACAACCCATAACACTACAGCAACAACAACTACAACAAGAGCAACAGCAGGGAATATAATTTTAATGAATTTGGTTGAACGTATCCCTGTGCGTAGACGAGAAATGTGAGGTTATGGCAGTAGCAAGAACAGCCGCAGCAGCAATAGCAGTAGAAGAGCGCGGGGCTTGGTTGTGCAAACTTGCATGAAACAGCAAATTCAAGTGTTTGCAGTATTTGAGAGCTGCAACGCATTCGATAACACTTGAACTCTGACATTTCGAGGCCTGGAGCTTTTCCCGGGCTCACAGCTGAAATTGAAATTGCTGCCGCTCTTACTTTTGCTGCTGATAATACTGATGTTGCAATGATGACTGGATGACTGCTGTCGTTGTCGTTGTCGTGTTTGTCGTTATTGGCTGGCGACGTAGCGTCATTGCACGTGGCTAGAATATTGTGGCAAGAGATGTGCCAGCAACAGTTGCACTTGCAACCGCGTGACAAAGCAAGTAGCAGCGGGCAGCTCATGTATTAGATATGTGGTGCGTGTGGCCTGCCAAGGAACGATAAAAGGTCATTATATACAAACCTGCGCG